>OZ010797.1:308173796-309584796 GCA_963932465.1 Maratus speciosus
TTATTTTAGCAAGTTTAATTTCACCAGATTTTTATTCCCGAAAGTGAAAAGATTCTGAGAATGCCCCATACATAAATAATACAAATATAATGTTTATAGTATAAAAATATATGTTTATAAGATTTTAAAAACCATGTTTTGCTGCCATCTTGAAAAATTTGGCAAGAATGTAAAACGGCCTTTTGGTCCCGTTTTGGATTACTTCGCCAATCGTGCCAACCAGACCACGATACAGACTCTTGACCCAAACGAAAAAAATTAATGCTACTGTACATGAATCATAATTTTAGGTGCGTTCATATATAAAAACGCACCTATAGTTGTCGTCCAGTTTTTCTGTCAGTCTGTCTGCGCAACGTAACAGTGCAAAAATTACCCGACCGAATGGTTTGAAGTTTAATGCATGTAATCGTTGCAGAATTTTGTCGAGACATTTCAAATTTTATGAAAATCACAGCAAAACTTAAAAAGATATTAATAAAAGTTTTCTTCTTTCTATTAAATCTTATCGTAGGTCATTAATTCAATGATACCCGTGATAGGTAATGATTCTAAGTTGCCATGGTGATTATATCCTATTTAAGATGGAGTCCTATTATTTCCGTATTACTGAATTTAACACATATAATTGTATTAAATTTTGTATTCATGAATTTTTGCTTAAGAGTGCAACAGCTATTGCACCAAGATCTGAATATTTATAAAACTAATTATAGTTCGAACGGACATCCTTTGCCACGTTTGACGTAAAATTTTCCACTTGAGAAAATTAAAACCTTTCAGTTATAGTTCGATTTTTCTGTAAGCAAATATTTTCAAGTGCTAATAAGAAAGAGGTTTTTTTTTTTTTCGAAATTACAGCTGGCGAGATTTATCCACTCTACTTCTCAACTCCACATTTTAAGTATTTATTTGTACTAATAAAGTATTCCCGAGACATTTTGCAAAAACATAATATTCTTTTCATAATGAGATAACGAGTGAAACATTTTTAACAGCCCACACAAAAAAATTCCAAGTGACAAAATTCTTCTAAACTTTTCTCGTGTTTTTTATTTCGTGCTTACTCCAAGCAGAATTGAATGTATGTTACATTTTTTTTTTCTTTTTCAGATACTTTTCGTCTCCGATCTAAACAAAATTAAAGAAAAAAAAAGAGACTACGAAAACATAAAATGAGACGCATTTTTGTCATATTATATTTTTTTAACCAAAATACTTCAAGGAACGAGGAAAACTGAGAAAAAGAAATATCTTGGTGGTTTCGTTTTTAAAGAAACAAACATATATTAAATCATGGATTTTTTTTTCCAGAGAGAAACCATTGCCTTGCATACAATATTTCAAATGAAAATCAAATTTCAAATTCATTAAATGCTTAATAGGCGCAAATGCCAACCTAGTGAAAAAGATTCCATGCCGGGACTCGAACCCGGGCTATCAATATAGTGCACTGACGTTCTACCGACTAAACCACCATGGAACTATAAATAAAAAGGAACTGACAGTACCCTAAAAATAGGTAAGCTTCAACTGTAATCGCTTTCGCAAGGGCGGATTACCTCCGGTGGAAACTTTGACCAGTAAATTTACATAGAAATTTTCTCCGTATTTATTGGCCTTAATAATGGAAATTTCAGTCATATACAATGGCAGAAAGATATTTTCATCTTTACTGGTAGATGCTTACTTTTGCAGTAGTCAGGCCCTGCGTTTCCGCCATATTGTGACAACCGGTGAAACAAACTGACTGTTTTAAAAGGCAAACTGACAGCAGTAAAAACAAATACACGTTTTTCGATATTTGTAAGAAAATATTTCCATGAATAAGACGCTTAAATAAGAAAAAAATCTTCTATTCAATTTTACTGGTGGGTAATTTGCCTATGTGGTTTTCAGAGACTGTAGATCCGATTTAACACTAGAAAGATCCAGAATTTTACTCAAATTTTAGAAAAATATTTCACACCAGAATTTTAATTTTAAATTATTAACTTACATATTTATTAAATTGTTAAATTTGTTAAATACTTAAATTGTTAAATTATAAACATTTAACTAGTTGTTTTTCTTTGTGTGTTTTAAACTAGTTTTATATAAAAAAAAATCAATTTCGAACCGAGATATATTCATTTGGTAGCAGTCAAAATGACTGCTCGCGGGCTTTCTAGTGCTAAAAAAGCAACCGCCATGTTGTGACAACCTCCTCAGTTACTTCATTCGCAACTCGTAAACAGTACACTATGTCCCCTCCTCTGTATTCATATCTCCATTTAAACCACATGGAACGATATCCAGACTGGAACTTCTCACTATTACAGGTTGGCAAGGCGACAAACGCAGCACAAGATGGAATATATTTCCGTGAGCCACCAATATGGAGCAAGTACGAAACTACAGGATGGTTATTAATTAGCGTGAGGTGTTCAGAGCCATCTAGCGAGTAAAGTATTGGACGAAACATAACCAATTTCATGAGCAGGCATAGTAAAACATGGGATTTCGAATTCTGAAAAAAAAGTTGCAAAATTTGCCACCAGGCGCAGTTTTGGCGCTGAAAAAGTGTATTAGTATAACTATTGAATGATTAAATGCGAAACAATACAGTACACATCAATTTTATTTACAACAAATGTCTTTTACTTACAAATTAGGTTCAATATGAGCACCATTGGTATATTCTAAGAACTGCATACGACGCACAACGTTTTCTACTGCCGCCCGCAGCATATCAGAGTTGATTTGCCTCACTTGTAACGTTATTCGATCTTTCAACGTTGCGATATTGGAGACATGTCCATGGTAAACAACGCCTTTAAGAAATCCCCACAACCAAAAATCACAAGGATTGAGATCGGGCGACCTCGGTGGCCATGTCGTAGGAAATGCACGACTAATGATTCTGCTATCAGAAAAATGCTGCCGCAACACACGCTGTACCCTAAGTCCAATGTGGGGTGGTGCACTATCCTGCATGAATATGGTTGAATCGAGACATCCTCGCTGCTGTAGTTGTGGAATCGTGAAGTTTTGTAGCATATCTGCATACCTGTTAGCAGTAACGGTACAGGTCACTGGTCCACTTGTTCCATTTTCTTCATAAAAGTAAGGACCGATGATAAAGAATGCTGTAAAGCGACACCACATTGTGACTTTTGGCGAATGGAAAGGCTCTTGCACACAAGAGTGCGGATTATTCGCAGCCCAAATGCAGCAGTCGCGGTTGTTAATGCCACCGTTCAAATCAAAGTGCGCTTCATCACTCCATAAAATCTGCCACGGCCATGTAGCATCAACTTGCATGCGTGCTAAAAATATCAATGAAAAATCCAATCGGGTGACTGCATCGCCTGGTAGCAATTCTTGAAGAGATTTTGTACGAATAAAACTGTAACATCTGATGCAGGATCTTCCTCACCGTTGAGTATGGGATCAGCGTGTGCCGAGATACTGCCCGAGCGCTGCTGGTACCCTGCACATTTTCCATCTCCTGTTCGACAATAGCAGTTGCAACTTCGTCAACTTGTTGCTGACTAGTCTCTTTGCGTCCTTGGCCTGGTTGCCGTGCTAGAGTCCCAGTAATCTCAAATCGTTGAATCATCTTTCGTAAATTTGTTATGCTCATCGGTCCTTTTCGCAACTTCTTTAATCGACGAAATTCACGAAGAGCAGCATTGCAATTCTCGTTCTGTTGATAATACAGCTTGACTAGCAAAGCACGGTCCCGTAGGGTAAGAGCCATCGCAAAGCAGTTGGTCTCAGAATGATGAGAAATCTCCCAGCCTTTCCTTTTATACTCATGATCGCTGCACAGAACGGATTTTATGCAAATTAATGCATTTTAGTCGGTAAACAGCGCCAAAATTGCCACTTGTGGCGATTTTTTTATTTTTATTTTTAGAATTCGAAATCCCATGGTCCATTATGCATGCTCATGAAATTTGGTTATGTTTCATCCAATACTTTACTCGCTTGCGTTCTCTGAACACCTCACGCTAATTAATAATCACCCTGTATATTAATTCATGGATTTTTTTTTTCTTTTTTTCCAGAGAGAAACATTCGCCTTGCATACAATATTTCAAATTAATGAACTGCTTAATAGGCTCAAGAGCTAACCTAGTGGTTTAGTTGGTAGAACGTCAGTGCGCTATACTGATGGCCCGTGTTCGAGTCCCGGCATGGAATCTTTTTCACTAGGTTGGCCTTTGCGCCTATTAAGCAATTAATTAATTTGAAATTTTATTTTTATTTGAAATATTGTATGCAAGGCGAATGTTTCTCTCTGGAAAAAGAAAAAATCCATGAATTAATGTAGTTTACTCGATGCCGGATTTAATTGAGTTTCGTGTTTCCCCCTTGTCGGTGGCTCACGGAAATATATTCCATCTTGTGCTGCGTTTATACCCTTACCAACCTGCAATAGTGAGAAGTTCCTGGCTGGGTATCGTTCCATGTGGTTTAGTCGGTAGAACGTCAGTGCGCTATATTGATGGCCTGGGTTCAAGTCAAGGCATGGAATCTTTTTCACTAGGTTGGCCTTTGCGCGTATTAAACAATTAATTAATTTGAAATTTGATTTTCATTTGAAATATAAACAAACGTTTTATTAATTTTCTCATATTACCTGTTCCTTTTTATTTACAAAAATTCTACTTTACAAACTGAAATGTAATTTTTCTTTCTTTAAATCTTCAGAAATTGATTTTTTTTCCTTATGCTCCCTTCCCCCAGAAAAAAAAAAACTATTTATTTTAATATTTTTTTTTTATAATTATCTTATTTTATTTCGATTTGCGCATTATTAATTTTTTTTCATATGTGAAAATGAAGTTCGGCAAATATATTTTCTGTGGCAAAAATATCATTTTTTAAGGAAAATGGCTAAAAAAGTGTTCTTTTACTTCATGTTTACTCCAAGCAGAATTTAATATATCCTACATTCATTTTTTCAAAAATTTTTCATCTCCGATCTAAACAAAATTTCAATAAAAAGAGACTATGAAAAAGTAAAATGTGATACATTTTTGCTATATCATATTTTTTATCCAAAATACCTCGAGGAAAGAGGCAAACTGAGTAAAGAAATATTTTGGTGCTTTTGTTTTTCAATAAGCAAACATTTTATTAATTTTATCATATTACTTGCTCGTTTTTTTTTACAGATTTTTTTAAAAATTGAAATATAGTTTTTTTTTCTTTAAATTTTTTGAAATTAGTTTTTTTTAAGTTTCCCAGAAAAAAATCTAATTGAAAAAGCTTTTTATTTTATTAAAATTTTTTATAATCATCTTATTTTATTTCGATTTACGCATTATTCATTCTCTTTTCATATTTTAAAAATACAATTCGTCAAATATATTTTCTGTGGCAAAAATATCATTTTTTTTTTTTCAGGAAAAGTGCTAAAAACATGTTGTTTTTGATCATGTTTATTCCAAGTAGAATTCAATATATGTCACATTTTTTTTCTTTTTCAGAAACTTTTCATCTCCGATCCAAACAAAATTTCAATAAAAAGAGACTATTAAAACATAAAATGTGATACATTTCTGTCATATCACATTTTTTATCCAAAATACTTCGAGAAAAGAGGCAAACTGAGTAAAGAAATATTTTGGTGCTTTTGTTTTTAAATAAGAAAAAAGCATTTTATTAATTTTTCTCATATTACCCGTTTCTTATTATTTACAAAAATTCTATTTCACAAACTGAAATAGAACTGTTTTTTCTTTAAATCTTTAGAAATTGATTTTTTTTTCTTTATCCTCCCCCCCCCCCCCAAAAAAAAAAAAAAAAAAAAAAAATGAAAAAAAAAATATGAGCCTCTTGTATGCTATTTCTTTCTTCCAGCTATTAAAGTGTCGTCTCCAAAAAATAACGTTCCGTTGTATAAACCAGCAATGGAACAAAGCAGATGTATCACTGTAGGCTTATTCCATACGTACTTGTAGTGTAAGTCACAGGCTGCGATTTTTGGCTACCAGTATTTTAGAACGGAAAATGCCACTTGGTTTATCGGAGATATCTCATTCATTGAATAAGGCGAGAAAACCTTTCGAAAATAACGGTGGCCAACGAGGATTCCAGTTATCCGCTATGTGACTTACACTACCAAAACCCATGGAATTAGCCTGTACTAATAAATACTCTATTGCATTTTTTTTACTTCTAAGCATCGCACATTTTCAATTTTTATACTGTCGTATTGGAAAAATAAGGACTTTTAAATGCAATTTGTTTGAAAACTGCATCTCCACTTATTTTTCAGATATCAATTTTTTGTAGTTTTTAGCACCATTTATTTAATGTTGGCAACTCAAGTACTCCATTTCTGTAGAAAGAAAAGGAAAAATAGTTCGAAAATACTAATTATATCTTTTTTTTTTTTGCCATTTAAAATGTATTTAAAATACATGCTATTTTGAAAAAAATACAAATGAATGATTTCTGATAAAACATAGAGCTATTATAAACTAGTATATTTAATTTTAAGTGTATATATTGCTATTACAAACAAATGAACGCATATGAATCATTAGATATTTTTGTCCAATTTTTTGAATGACAACATCTCTTATTTTGGATTTATATATTACTTAGCGATTTAATGACGTCCTATGCATACTTTACAGTAGATGTTGTTTAACCCCTTAACGGTCGCATTAAATTGCGGTTTAAAAATTCAGATTGCTTATAGCCACCACATTTTTTGAAAAGAATATTCATCTTATTTAATGACAAGTAAACTAATACCGTATTAAAGCCATACCATAATAATAAAATAACACTATTCATAAAACTGCTGGGATTGAAACTAACTGAATAATAAACGCAGCCCGTGATACCACGAGGGGTTAACACTAGATCGTAAATGAGTAATTCTTCCCGCGGATGCGAATGACGTCTTTTTATATAAAATAAAAGCGTGTATTTTAAGTCTTCAAATTCAACTATCTATATTTATATACATATATATGTATACCTTGGGGGCGACACTTAAATTCTGAAAAAGCAGAATTTCTATTTTCTAGTTTATTTTATTATTATTTTTATAATCATATTATTTTATTTCAATTTGTGCATTATTCATTCTTTTTTTCTTATTTTAAAATAAAATTCGTCAAATATATTTTCTGTGGCAGTATCTTCAGCTGTATTTTTTTCCCGAAAAATGTCTAAAAAAGTGTTTCAGATCAAAGAAATATTGCACAGTATTGGAATGTTATTTCGTTTTTAGTAAACCACTATCGTGCCAATAGTCTGGGAGCCGGTAATATCCATGGAACTATTAATAAAGAGTAACTGACATATTCTTAAAATAGTGAAGCTTCAACTGTAACCGCTTTCGCAGGGGTAGATTACAGCCGTGGAAAACTACCACCAGTAAATTTACATAGAATTTATCTTCTTATTTAAACGCCTGATTGCTGCAAAATTTCAGGGATAAATAATGGCAAAAACAGATATTCATTTTTACTGGCGGAAGTTTACTTTGGCGGTCGTCAGCAAAGCGATATAAGTAAGCGTCCTATCTTAAATGGGAGAAGTAACCGCAAGATTAAAAGCGAGGTCACATTAATCAAGGTCATGCGCCACGTAGAAGATGGAGTGTGAACTACAGGTAGATACCTAACTGTTTTCTTACTGACACCACTAAAATTGTAAAGTTTTTTCACCTTGATTAATAAATGAAATGGCGCTGACAAGGCGAAGAAAATTTAGTGGTGTCAAGTGCATCTGGATACTCTTCTCGGTACGCCATTATTTTGCAATAAATGTGGCAAAGAAAGTTAATTTCCATGAGTGATTAAAGATTTAGAAAGTATGCGCCACACTAAAAGCCGGCGTATGTGGATTATCACTCCGTCCACAAGATGGCACAACTGTGTTAATTTACGCCCGATTCCAGCATTAAGTTTGCACGCTTACTTATATCGCTTTGGAAGTGCCTCTGATAAGGCGAAGAAAACTTCGTGGTGTCAAGTGCGTCTGCATGCCCCTCTCGCTACGCCCTTATTTTGTAATAAATGTGGCAAACAAAACTCATTTCCATGAGTGACTGAAGTTTAGAAAATACGCTAAATATTAGAAAATGCGGGCCACACTAAAAGACCGCATATGTGAATTATCACTCCGTCCACAAGGTGGCGCAACTGTGTTAATTTACGCCTGATTCCAGCATTAAATTTGTTCGCTTACTTATAACGCTTTGGGTAGTCAGTCCCTGCGTTTCTGCCCTATTGTGACAACCTAGACAACCTCCTGTCAGTATCAATGTAAAAGACTATAAAACCTGCGCAAACTGACACCAGTAAAAATAGCTAGAAATTTTTACCATAGTATAAAGCGCTTAAATAAGAGTAAATTTTCTGATCAAATTTACTGGTGGGATGTTTGCCCGGCTGTAATCAGAAATTATTGATCCGATTAAAATAAAACAACCGTCGTATTGTGACAACTTCCTCGGTTACTTCACTCCCAACTGGTACACTATATGTTTCCTCCTCTTTATTCAAAACTCCATTGTAATATCGAAACCACCGTCATCGCGGAATAGAAAATGTTTTATATAAATCCTACTACATATATAAAAAAAGTTTTGATTTGGAAATGGACCAATGAAAATCTGCGTAGATATTCCGGGTAGATCCACATCCAATTTGAATGCTTAAGCATGGCCTTTCATCGTTAATATTAAACAAGTCGGAAATTGCTCGTCAAACGTGGCAAATGAGGTGCGGTCGTACTATAACTAGTTTTATAATTATTTTTTGTACCTCATATTGTACTGAATGTATATATTTTTTTAACCTCATAAGTGCATAGTTTATAACATCATTAAAATGCACTTGCAATAATTTTTTTCCCATTCCCCGTAATGTAACGGAAAACTTTTGACTTTCCCTGTAATTAAACTATACATCCGATTTTCATAAAATTGGAAATGGCTTGACAAAATTTTGCCACAGTTATATATTTAAATTTTCAGACCATTCGGAAGGTTGTAACATCATTAAAACACACTTGCAATATTTTTTCCCCATTGGCCGTAATGTTACGGAAAAATTTGACTGTCCCTGTAATTAAACTATACATCCTATTTTCCTAAAATTTCAAATGGCTCGACAAAATTTTGAAACAATTATATATTTCAAATTTCAGACCATTCGGAAGGCTGTAGCATCATTAAAATGCATTTGCAATAACTTTTCTCATTAGCCGTAATGTAAAGAATAACTTTTGACTGTCCCTGTAATTAAACTATGCATCCGATTTTCATAAAATTTGAAATGGCTCGACAAAATTTTGCAACAATCATACATTAAAAATTTCAGACCATTCGGTTGGGTAGTTTTTGCTCTGTTATATGCGGACAGACAGACAGACAGACGGACGGACTGAACGACGACTATAGGTGCTACGTATTCATATAATTACGAACGCACCTAAAAAACTGTTGCAGACAAAAATATGAAAATCGGTGGTATTATAGAGAAATGTTTGATAAAGACGCTGATGCAGACAGTTTTCAAATCGAAGAATTATTTAAAGAGATATTTAATGCTAAAGTTAGACAAAATCGCTCCATTAAAAAAATTTTATTAGAGCAAAATCTATACATGAGAATTTAATCATTTTTAGATCATTTTATACGTTATAAGTTCCCGGTGTGCAGATTGTATTTATTTGTCTTATTTGACTGATTTTTTGAGGTTTTATTTCAATTTTAAATTCAAATTTTCAGCATTTCGAGAGATATTTTTTACAAATTTTAGAAATTGGTATTAATTTAAACTGTTGCTAATTGTATAAACAGCGCAAACAATAATGTTTACTTCAAATTAAAAATTTATTCTACACGTGACTATTATAAACAGAAAATATAAAAAGCAGGAACTCATTGAAAATTACGTCATAAAAATTATAATTACACGTGAGTTTTAAAAGAGACAGAATATTGTAAAATAATAAATTCATAAACATGCGTTAGAAGTCTTAAATAGGAGAATTTACGTCACATTTATGTCACATTACACTTATTATATAAAATGAACAAAAAATAATATTGCAAAACAGTTTAAATTTAAAAATTGCTCGAGACATTTATTTAATATTTTAAGAGGATCATAATATTTCATTTCTAACAAAAGTAATTTTACGTGAATATTTAAAAGAAAAAGAAAAGTTTGGTGAAAATTACATCAGATTATAATTCTCAGATTCAAATTATAATTCAGTCTTCCGAAATCTTTTTAAAGCCGATCAAATTATCGTGCTGCTAGAGTCTGCGGTGTCTGAACGGGGGTTGACAAGCGTAGCTCGTATGGGGCAGAGCCCCCTAGTCTATAAAAAAAAAAGTCATACGAACAAAATGAGCTATGTTTGACAAGCCGAAAATATGTTTAAGTAAATTAATTATTATTAAAAAAATATAATGGATTGACCTCGTCGCGTATATTGATCACTCTTTGAGCATTTCATAGAAAATTTTGCGCTCGTTCAGAAAAAACATGGTATGACAAAATTTATTCTGCCGGAAAAGTCTGTCATACTATTTTAACCCTAGATCTACCGGGAATTTTATTCAAGTTTTAATAAAACGTTCTACACCAGAATTTTTATTTAAAACTATTTAACTTATTTATTTACCTTATTTTTGTTTGGTTTATATACTTAGTTTATTTTAAAGAAATTTCTGGTTTGAATGAATATTTTGTATGTACCTGTCGGGTCCAATGGACCCGTCTGGTAGACGGAGGGTTAACACTAGAACCGCCGACTATTTTACTCAAGTTTTATAAAAAGGGTTTCACACCAGATCTTTTATTTAAGGGGGTAAGGGACACGAAAATCTTCAAATTTTCAATTTTTTTTTTTTAAATTATTGGATTAAAAATTTTTCTGCCTTTTCTGCTTAAAATGATGTTTAAATCATGTTTCTATCTTAATTAGAATAAGAAATATTAATTTTTTCGTTTTGGTTTGTTTTCAAAATCTGCCTTTCAAGCTATGGTTGTCAAGGAAACGAGTTCTTGTGAAATTGCGTTTTTCTTCATGATAGGTTTTTTTCACCAGTTCTCATATTTAAATTCTTATAACTCGAGAACCGTTAAAGATACAGGGTTGAAACTCGAAACATACATTTTTCAATTATTTTACTTTACTTTTGAGCCACCATATTTGAAACAAATATTTACTTTTGAAAATATGTTTTTTTTTTTTTAAAGTTGCACTACTTTTTTTGTAATTTTTTCGTTAAATATTTTTAATTTTTTTAAAAATTAATATTTTTTAAAATGCTGGCTCTAAATTAAAATTTATATATTTCTGTTTATTTAAATGAAAAAAAATTGAAATTCTATAAATAATATTTCGAGTTATAACGATTTTAAACTACCCCACTTTTTTAACAAAATTTAATTTTTTTAAAAAAATTATGAGAAGTTTTGTCATGCGATTTTGTTTACAAATGATATGGTTAACTATCACAAAAAATTTCAAAATTTTAACTCAATAAATAAAAAATATTTGAAAATGTGTCCCGGACCCCCTTAAGGGGACACAGTACCTTTTAATCTACTTTTTCAATTTTGAATAATACTGTAATATACTGTAATATCTGTAGTGACATTATATTTAATATTATAAAACAAATATAATTACATATAATTTCAAAAAAAAAAAAAAAATCTTGTTGAATAGCCCTTGAGGGGCAAGCAGTTGCGTTTGTATAATGCTGAATTCCCACCTGAAATTTAGAAAAATTCTATTTCAAAATAAGAAAAAGCAATTGTGCGGCTTTTTTTCCACCAAAGTTGGAAAAGTAAAATTTAATAAAATTTTTGTGATGTAAAACTTCATTAATCGTAGGTGGTATATAATATATACCGGTGCCCCTCAAGGGGTTAACTAAAATTTAAATAAAAAAAAATTTAAATCCCTACTACTTTTTTAAATATGAATAGTTTTGTTTAAAATTTTTTTCCATAATCCTAAAAGCATACTACATAAAATTGTGCATGGATTTAACATTCAAGGTTATAGTTATTTTTTTTTAAGAATTTCAATTATTTTTCCTTAATTTTTTTACTATACAAAAGAAAAAAGATTGATATTAAATGTAATATCCCATACATTTAAAAATCCATGCACAGTTTTATGTAGTATAATCTAAAGAATATGGAGAAAAAAAATTTAAGCAAAAATATTCACATTTAAAAAAGTAGTAGGGATTTTAAGAAAATTAATTTTTTTAATTTAAATTTTAGTTAAATAGGCTATTCTAGAAGATTTTTTTTTTTTTTTTAATTATATGAAATTATATTTGCTTTATAGTACCTAATATCTGTAGTGACATTATATTGAAGTATATTTCAGCATTATTCAAAATCGAAAAAGTAGCTTAAAAGGTACTGTGTCCCCTTAAAACTACTTAACTTGATTTTAATTAGCCTACATTTATTAAATAATATTATGCTAATTATTTAATTAGCCTATATTTGGTGCTGGATGCGTTTAACATATCTTATGAGAAAATTTCTCGTTCGAATCAGGGGTGCCAGTTTGGCCTCTACTTTTATTAAAAAAATTCGGATTCACGCCAGAAAATGTTAAAAGTATTTTCATAGTTATTAAATCTCAGACTTTTCTTGATTACTTAACCCTTTCACGTTCGAATTAAATTGCGGTTAAAAAATTCAAATTGCTTATTGGCATCATTTTTATGAAAAAGAAATATTCACCTTATTTAATGACAGCAAAAACGATACTAAAATATAGCCAATTTCACTATTTTATAAAACTGGTGGGAGTCAAACAATCTGAGTAAAAGACGCAGCCCAAGAATATGACGGGAGCGAGAATTAAGGGGTTAAATTAAAAGTTAGTCTTCAAAATGTTCCGATCTGAAGTCGAAATTTCAGGATAAAAATTGAGGCCAATTTGGCAACCCTGGTTTGAATCGACTACAGTGTAACTTCAAAAATTTGGCATTCAGAAATCCGGCATCAAAACCATTTTTCCGTTCATTTTTCTTTTACACTTTCACGAGGAGAAAAATGGCAATTCTTTATGAATTAAAAACGTCAAGATCAAAAGTAACAATGCAAAAAAAATAACATTTGATTTTTTTTTACATTTGTCAGAGACGATTATTTTCTGAACAAGTTTTCTGGGAGCTGCACTGTTGCTTAGCGACGGGAACAACTTTGGCGAATGCATGGCACAATATATGGCTGGAACGAATTTTTGGCAACGGCGACATCGATGATGATGAAGAATTTTCAGGCTTTCAAATTTGCCGTGGAAAGGCTGCAATTTATGAGCTGATTGAACATGTAAAATCTGGAAATGTACTAAGCGTCGAAAAATGTGATACAGAAAATTGACGAAATTGACGGATTGACGAAAATGCATCAACAACAAGCGATTTAACGGACAGCAAGATCGCTGACGCTGTGCTAAATAGAACCGCGGATAATGCTAGTAGCAGATCAGAAGACGAAGATGAACAACCGGCAGAGGAAAATGTGTTACTAGAAAAATGCATAAACTTGACAGGAGTATTAATATATTCTTTAGAGAAACAAGATTGGATTTCCGAAAAAGACATTCTTAATTTGTATTTAAAAAAAATAACTTGTTAACCCTTTGAGGGGCATCGGTATATATTATATACCACCTACGATTAATGATGTTTTACACCAGAAAAATTTTATTAAATTTTACTTTTCTAACTTTGGTGGAAAAAAAAGCCGTAAAATTGCCTTTACTTATTTTGAAATAGAATTTTTCAAAGATTCCGGTTGGAATTCAGCATTTCACAAACGTAATTGCTTGCCCCTCAAGGGGTTAAAGAACGGCCAAAAAAAATGAAGCAAATAAAGTTGACATCGATGTTCCCGAAATTATAAGAGAAGAAATATTTTTACGCTTTATTAGAATTTTTTTTCTATGCCTCATAGAAAATATCATATAAAGTTTTTTTTTTTTTTTTTTTTTTTTTTTTTTTTTTTTTTTTTTTTTTTTAATTTTCTCTTTTTTTTACATAATTATCACTTAATAATGAATTAAATTATGGCTAAAGGCACCATTAAGAATATAATATTGCTTTTGGCATTCCTTCAAAAATCCGGCATAGTCTCGGTCCCGATAATTCCGGATGTTTGAAGTTATACTGTAATATCAATTAGGCAAGGGTTAAAATGACAATGATAACACCAAAGTTTAAGGAAGCAGCCGGTTATAAAATTTCAGATTTATTTTGGTTTGAATTTTTACTGGTGGCTACTTTATTTCGCGTCTGTACGCTGGCGAAATGTCGGCTTTTTGCGAAAACGGTAAATCATTACAACATTTCAAAATAATTAAACTTATTTTCGGCTTGTTAAACCTAATCATACCCAGCTCATTTTGTTCGTATGAGTTTTTACTATCAATTTACATAAAAAAAAATTCAGTTCCGCAATGGCGGGGCTTTCGAAGTTACCGGCTCCCAAACTACGATATTTATTTCCTACGGCGATATATTTTTCACGCGTAATAAAGAAATTGGATCTTAGATTTTATGTTTTTACGTTATAGTTATGTGCTTTTACTCTAGGCTACCGTTAGCAATCTAGCGAATTTTTGAATACTTCTATTTCGGAATCGTTATATTTCTCCCCAATTTATTTAAATATAATTCGGAATCGTAATTAACCTTCTTTAATGAAGAACATTCCATCATTATGCAAAGCAAAGACTGCTTTCCGAAAATAGTGGCTTTTAAGGGGACCGGGTAAACGAAATTCAACCAAAAAATCGAATTTTACTTTTTTATATCATTAAATAGTTTAACCTTTTATCTATTCAACGATGTATTACGCATGTTTTTATATAAAAAAGTGTTGTATTTTTTTTTCATTCTTTCTAAGAGCACTTCACAGCAATGGGCTACTTTTTTAAAATTCAGATTTCTTGATTGGCACCACTTTTCTGAAGTGGTAAAATTCCCATTGTTTTCGCTTTAATTAAAATGTTATTAGATAAGGCGAATTTTACTATTTCAAAAAAGTGGTGCCAATTAAGAAAACAGAATTTAAAAAAAGTAGTCCACTGAAAACACTGCTTCACAGTTTTATTTGACTTTTTCTCAAAACTTCGATTTCCCAAGTTTGTGTTCTTTTTTTCAATATCTATTAAACTTAAGAACTCAGATTTTTCTAAATTCTTATATTATGTTATAGTGCATAGTTCAGGGAAGGCGAACCTGTGGCACGCGTGCCATAAATGGCACGCTGCAGATTATTTTTGGCACGTCATACATTCAAGTTCTACATCAAAATATAATAGAATTACGTAAAATGCATTAATTAATCTATATATTGTCTCTGTTTATCTGAATTCGATTTGTTCGGTTCGTTCTCATAGTCATACAGTTGAAGAAACTGAAATGTAACTTAACCCTTTGAGGGGCGCCGTTTGCAGTCTGCAAACGGTTAATTTTAATGCCTAAATTTCCAAATGACACCAGTAAATTTTTAGTACAATTTCGATTTTATAATAAACATGAAAAAAGGCTGTTGATTATTTTCAAATAAAGTTGTTTGTTAATTGCGGTGCGAATTAATTATTTGAACATTTTTGATCAAAAATGCCTTGCCCCTGAAAGGGTTAACCCTTAAATGCATATGGTATAGTTTATGATACAATAATTGTTCCCTATTTATTGGATTTTTTATTCACATATTCCGTATTTCCAACAGAAAAATAAAAAAGAAAATTTCACTCCATTTAATAACAGCCATTTCGTTATTAAATAAACCGAAATTTACCATTTATATTTTCTGGTATGAATTCCGATTCTCTGAATTATGAAATTACGGGAACGCATTCTACCCTATGCATTTAAGGGTTAATGTATCCCAATCTAAGAATGAGAGAGAAGTAGGAGGTTATCGCAAAAGAAAGATTAAAAAGCATTATAAGCAAAAATGCCGAAGGTAAAATTATAACAACTTGGAATTCAATTCCAGACACTAAAAGCGATAGATTCTAGCGCTTGTTATTTTGATATTTTTTCCTGAGAGACGTTTTTTTCGGAAATATGTAATATAAAAAATTCAAGTAAAAACATCTTGTCAAATGAGTCCAATTAAATTTGCATTCTTTTAAACATATAAATTATTTGGCATCTAAGATGAGACAACAGAAATAATTTTTTAAAAATAAATTACTAAAGTATAGCATTAAATATTATCCACATTTTTAAATACTAAAAACAAAATTTAAACTAGTTTTGATTCATTCTTATTTGATCCATTAAAATTTTTTATTGTTCTCACGTTACGATAACGTAAAATATACTTTCGGAAAAATTTGGCACGTGGAAGTGAAAAGGTTCGCCTTCCCTCGCATAGTTTAACCCAGGGATTTAATGATTTGTTGAGAATTATTTATTTTAGGCAGTGAAATCTTACCAAAAATGCTAATTTAAAAATGTCTTTCAATAAATAATTAATAATCAATTTTCAGTTTCACTCAGAAAGAAAATGGTCTGTTAAAATACGTAAAGTATGTTATTCAAACTACTCTGAAAAATCTAGACCTCTGTCTTTCACCATTTCTGAGAAAAAGGTACATAAAGTTGGTGTATTTTAACACGGCCGAGATAGCGCTTACCCGGTCCCCTTAAATGTCAGGTAAATTTGTAGCAATGTACTAGATTAACCAACTAATCCCTTCGGGATGAGCGTCTTTTACAGAATTTTAAATCTTTTATCAATGCTTTTTCAAAACAGAAATTTCTGCCTAATTGAATCAGGAAAATGCTCGAGTTAAGTAAGACAAAATTTACAATAAAAATTTACAGGTGAGAATAATCAGGGATTCTGAGCACCTTACACGGTACGTATACTGGTCGCTCGTCCCCAAGGGGTTAATATTCTATATAAAAAAAATAAAAAAAAATTGACCAGAGTCAAGTATCGTGTTAATTTAAGCATATCAAATTTTCGCCTTGCCAATATTTTCAAGTGGGTATAAAGTTATGTATGATTATAATAAAGAACAGCTATGACTAAAGTGAAGTTTCATAAATTACTCTTTAAAATAAGATCTTTTCCTCGATTTCTTTTATCGTATAAAGCTAGTGGAGTGGAAAATTTTGACTAAAATACATTGCAAGTTTCCGAAAGAGTAAAAAAAAAAAAAAAAAAAAAAAAAAAAAAAAAAAACCTTTAAACTATGGAACAATTAATAAAGGGGAACTGACATATCCTTCACCCATTTAGGAGCAAAGTACTTCTACTCGTAAAATACTGAAATGATCGACTGACACCAGAATTAGCAACCGAATTTATTGGACAATAAGTAAAAGCTTTTCTTTGTGTAATTAATAAAAGGGAAGTTTTGATTCCGTATATCTGGTGTCAGTGTGGCATTTAGGGATTAAAATTAGGTGTTCCAAAAATGAACCACCGCCCTTGACGGGGTCAAAATAGTGAAGCTGCAAGTGAAACTACTTTCACAGGAATTGATTACTGTCAGGGAAAACTTCCACCAGTAAATTTAAATAGAATTTTTCTGCTTATTTAAACGGATTTTTAATGCAAAATTTCAATCATAAATAATGGTAAACACAGAAATTCGTTTTTAGTGTTGGAAGCTTACTTGGACGGTAGTCAGTACCTGCGTTTCCGCCATATTGTGACTACCTAGACAACCTCCTGTCAGAATCAGTGAAAAAGATTATAATACCTGGGTAAACTGACACCAGTAAAAACAAATTTAACCCTTAAATGCGTGATTTTTTATTTTGTTTCGAAAAAATTATATATGATTCTATGAAAAGTTTATTACACAGGAAAAATAATGAAAAAAAAATCAGAGATACATTTTTCATATAATACGTCAATCTTTTCTTCTGTTGCACATCTGCAATGCAAGTAAAAAATTACTGTCGTGCTAGACGTTTTAAGCTAAAATATTGTAAATTAATAAGTATTTTAATAAGTATGTCTCCAAATACCTTATTTTATATAATTATTTATTTTATAAAACTTAACCTTTAAAACTTAACTATTTAATTCCCGTGATACAGTAGCGCTCAAAAGTATTTTGACAACCTTATAGTCTCTCTTATTTTATTTAATATAAAAATGTAAAAGAAAATATATTCCATATAATTGAGAACACTATGACTGCAGTCATTCAAATGTATCGAGTTTCAACTTGTTTGTTTACATTCGGCGCTACCGAAGAAATATGACTCCTCCTTTGCTTAAAAGTATTTTAACAATTAGTTTGCATTTAATTGTTGAAGGTGTCAGTGGCGCTATAGCTTCGATTAGTGTTTATATTGAGTTATTGTGATTATTTTTAAATGCCGAAATGTAAAAAATATTGACGTGATTCTAGAAAAGCCGCTGTAAATGCACTTAATAAATTGTAGATTGCAAGCAGAATTAGCTCGTTCTTTTAACGTGTCTCAGCAACTTGTTATTAAATGGATTAAAGTTTTTAATAAACAGATATACATCGAAATAAGCCTCGAAGTGCCATCCGAAGAAAACAACTTGCAATGTAGACTGTATTATAAAAATGATATCTACAAGTGATTGTCGTAAGTCCGCTGTAATAATAAAAAACAAATTAAATGAAAATTACTGCATAGACATACACGTTTCATCAGTCAAATGACGCCTAAACTTCTATGGTTAACATGGCAGAAGACCAGCAAAAACACGTTTGTTATCTACTAAGATTAGGAAGGCTAGAGTTGCATTTGTGAAACGGCATAACCCCTTCAGGGGCAAAGAAATTCCATTGCTAAAGAGTTGAAATTAATGGTTGACACCAGAATTTTGGTTAAAAGAAATTCAGTTTATTATGTGTGTAAAATATAGCTTTTTCTTATTTATAAATAAATTTGCTTTCAAATTCCGGTGTCAATCATTAATTTCAACACTTTGGCAACGGAATTACTTTGCCCCTGAAAGGGTTATGCCGTTTTACAAATGCAACTCTAGCCTTCCTAATCTTATTAGATAACAAACGTGTTTTTGCTGGTCTTCTGCCATGTAAACCATAGAGGTTTAGGCGTCGTTTGACTGATGAAATGTGTATGTCTATGCCGTGTATGTCTTTCTTTCAATTATTTTTTATTATTACATCGGGCTTACGACAATCACTTATAGATATCATTTTTATAATACAGTCAACATTGCAAGTTGTTTTTTTCGGATAGCCATTTTGAGGCTTATTTTCGATGTATTTCTGTTTATTCAAAACGTTATACCATATAATAACAAGTTGCCGAGACACGTGAAAAGAAAGAGTTAATTCTGCTTGCAGTCTACCTTTCTTAAGTGCATTTACAGCGGATTTTCTAGAATCACTTCAATATTTTTTACATTTCGCCATTTAAAAATAATCACAATAAGTCAATATAAACACTAATCGAAGCTATAGCGCCACTAACACCACCAACAATTAAATGCAAACCAATTGTCAAAATACTTTTGAGCTAAGGAGGAGTTATATTTCTTCGGTGGCGCCGAATGTAAACAAAGAAGTTGAAACTTGATACATTTGAATAACTGCAGTCATAGTGTTCTAAATTATAGGGAATATATTTTTTTTTTACATTTTTATGTTAAATAAAATAAGAGAGAATATAAGGTTGTCAAAATACTTTTGAGCGCTACTGTAGAATAGTTCTAGAAATTATGTAGTTCAGAAAATCTAACTTTGCACCAGAAAGTTTTAATGGTTAAATTTGTTTAATTTAAATACGTAATATCTGTTTTTAATTAAAGCAAATATTGCTATTTTAATTTTTTGGTGTGAATTAGGTATGTACAATATAAATATATAATAAAAAAATCTATTAAATTAAAAATACTGTTTGCATATATGCAAAACTGCGCACTAAAGGATTAAATTCTAATTCTAGTATTAATTTTATCGAATGTAATATTTCTAATAATAAACTATATTTACAATTTAAGTCAAAAGCTTTTCCAATAAAAATGCACATATTCTATAACTTTATTTGCCAAAAGCATTTTGCTCTTTCAAGATTTTTCTTCTAGTGTCGGAGCTGGTAGAAATGATTTCACTTGAGTGAGCTTATACAAAAATGAGTTTGTTTAGGCGAATTTATTCAAAAGCATTTTATACTTATCAATTAAAATAAATGCTTAGATAAATATAAATTTTCTCGCTGACACATTTTGTTTTTAACGTCCGTGTAGAGAACATTAGTCGCCATCGGAAATAACTGAAAACCTGTTTTTCTACTTTAGATGAAATTAAAAAAAGCTACGATGGACTTTTTTTCTCTTTATGTCAATGGAACTTGTCTCAATGTTCCAGTCGACAGACTTTTTGCTTTCTAAAATAAGCTGATTCCTGAAGCTCGAAGAGGTGAAAATAAGTTTGTATTTTTTGACGCTTTCTTGAAAAATAAAATTCGATCGCAATATTATTTTCACTATCTTTTCAAATAAAGTTAATTTCCCTTTGAAAATGATGTCAAACAGATAAATTTAATAATCCCTAACGATTACACTTTTCTTTCTTGTATCCACAAAAATGGAGCAATTTAGTCGCCATCATTACAGCAATGACATTAAAAATTACAAAAAAAAATAATATCTCAAAAACTAATTTAATTTTTTAAATTCTAAGAATACTTTTGACATCCTCCGATCCATGCGGATAACTGGCGTTAATTGGGTCCTCTAACGTTCCATATTCTAGAAGGGGTAACTGTGAAATACAAACGGACAGTCACTTTTTAACATAATAGATTAATAAAGTTTTAATTTCGTTATGAAAAATTAGCGATAGACCAATGCTGAACTAGTTATATTCCTTTAAGTGCAAATGTGTTACTTCATAATAGAGACTGCACGCGATGGAGACAGATTTTAGAAAATCATGCTTGAAAATTCTTTAAAAATTCTTAATAAATCATTTAATTAAGATACAGTTTTTAAACAAATCGCAGTTGAAAGTAGATTTTTTACCCTAAATGGCGGTGTAAAAATCGAAAATGTGCAAGGCTTAGAAATAAAAAGAAATATTGCAGTAGAAAAAATAGAAAAACAGAAACTTCATCGTCAAGTGTTGCCATTCGAAAAATGACGTCAGTGTTACGCACGGTACCGCCTTCTGTATAGAACGTCTGAGCGCTCACAAAAAAAAAAAAAAAAAAAAAAAAAAAAATGGCGGCTGCCGAAAGCGGATTCTTTATAGGGTGTGTACGGCCCCTTAAATTTTGGTACCAAATACTTTTAATAGTTTTTTCTGCTTTATTTTTCTGAAATTAAGCAAGTTAAACAAATCTTTTACAAAATACGAAAATTTAGTGGTTGTGCTTATGTTTTAAAAAAAAAATCTGCCTTCGGTACTAGCTAATTTTGCGTCAGCGCTCAGGCTTAGTGCTATTCAGAGGGCGGTGGTCATTTACAAAATGATATTACGCACGGGCAGGTTTGCTCTTTATAAGCAGTAAATTTCTGAATAAGTTGAAACAAAATTACTGTTAAATGTTTTCTGATTTTACTCGATATTTCTGAATAAAAAAAAAAATGCCAGATTGGCCAACATTGCTTCGTTATACCATCACCTGGAAAGAAAATTATACCTGAATATAAGAAAAGGGCTGATATGACTAAAAAGTTTCGCTAACTGCCTTCGGAAATAAGGCCTCTTCATTCATTTCCGTATTTCATTAGGCAAGCCAAATGGAAAAATTCGATTGACTTCCTCTGTCAGGTCGAGAGAAAAAAATTCATTACTTTGGAAGATAAATGCATTACTTAACCCCTTGGGGACGAGCGACACGTATACGTGCCGCATGAAGCGCTAAAAATCCTTGTTTTTTCTCACAAGTAAAATTTTACTGTAAAATTTGCCTTATTTAATCAGCGCGTTTTCTCGATTCAAGACGACACAATTTTCTGTTTTTAAAAAAACGGTGACAAAAGATTAAAAATTTCGTAAAAGGATCCCGTCCCGAAGGGGTTAAGAAACCACTGATTTATAACGTCAATCGATGTACTTTTACAGCTGAGATGAATTTATATTAGTGCTCGCAATTATACGTATAATACGTATAAAACGTACACGTAGAGAACCGCTTTTACTATATTATACCTATCAAAAATCCGAATCGGTATAATACGTTTTATACATATTATACGTATAATCGCGAGCACTAATTTATATTGATTTGGTTTTCAATTTGTTTAGTTATGCAGGGTTCGTACGTATCAAGGGATCCAGGGCATTTTAGGTGTTTTACTACCAGAAATTTCGTAAAGTACTTGGTACTGTATCTGAAGATAGAATATATTTTCATTAAAAAAGACAAATATTACTTTAGAAAAATTCTGATAAAACGTGTTTGAAAGTCCTTGAAACGTATGAACCCTGCTAAGATGCTAATGAAAAAATTATTCGGAATTGTTTCTGCATCTTTTCTTGTCTTTTATCGAATTTTAATTCCTTTAGCCCTTTCGGGACGGGTGATGCATACGTATATGCATCGTCAAAAGGTGCATGTGGAATTTGTTTTTGTCACCATTATTAAATAAAAGTAATATCTGTCTTTTTAAATTGGAGTATTTTCAGGTATTTCACAACTAACGGGAACTGTTCGAAAAAAGCGTTGCACTCAAATAAAATTTTTGTAAGGGATACCGTATTGAAAGAGTTAACACAGATTTTTCAAAATAGAGAAAATTTTAAGTAATTTAGTCGCAGAAATGTTTTTATCAAAACGTCGCAACGAGTGAAATAAAGTTCACGAAATTGTTCAATTTAAAAACCAGTAGGCATTATTAGTTCGTTTCTATAATGTTGGTTAAAAATATTTTTATTTGCATTGCCTCCCAAATAGTCTGCAATTGATCTGGAAAAAAATTATGCTTGAATATAAGAAAAGATTGACATGACTAAAAAGCTTTGCTAATTCCCTTCGGAAATAAGGTTTTTCTTTTATTTCCTTATTTCATTAGGCAATTTCATTAGGTCAAATGGAAAAATTCGATTGACTTCCTCTGTCAGACTGAGAAAAAAAATTTCATTACTCCGAAAGATAAATGCGTTACTTAAGAAACTACTGATTTATAACGTAAGTTGATGTACTTTAACTGCTAAGATGAATTTATATTCATTTAATTTTGAAAATATTTGTTTAGTGCTGTTCTCAAATCCAAATAGGCTACTTTCCTACTCATTTTTCAATTAATTTTTTAGTCAGAAACACATGAAATTGGCAGGTGTTGTTAATCAGAAACAATGTAATCGAATGGCGTTTTTCACTTTTATTTGGTAAATGCAAAAAATATTTCAGAAAATACTGCAATAGCGTGCGTTTTGAGCAGAGGTCCCGTACGAAAGGTAAAAAACAGACAGAGAAAGGGGGGAAGCCTCGTGTCACGTGAATAAAATCTCGTATAACTTCGTTGTTTTGAACCAAATTTCCGACGTGACGCCGCGAGAAAACAGAAAAGTTGGTCGTCACGTGACCAGAATTAACTTATAACTGGGTAAGTAATCTTTTCATTTAAAAAAGATAAAAAAATCATTTTCATTCCAAATCGCTTCAGTCATTGTTCCCGCATCTGGACGCATGTGATTTAGGTTTTTCGAATTATCACAAGAAAGTTACTATTTAAAATTTTCTGGAGTGACTTCAATATTTCTAAATAAAAATTCGCCAGACGTGGTAACACTTGCTTCAATAGTCAGATCTACCAATTTTATACATTTAAGTTTGAAAATGAGTCCGTAAATGTGTTTGAAAATTTCGCGTTGTTGAGCAAAGTTTATGAGAACCACCTTAACCCTTTCAGGAGCAAGACATTTCTGCTCCAAAAATGTTCAAATAATTAACTGACACCGCAATTTACGAACAAATTTATTTGAAAATAATTAAAAGCTTTTATTAACGTATATTATATTCTAATATACATTCTAAAGTGTACTAAAAAATTACTTGTCCCACCTGTCGGTTTGGGTATTAAAATTAAGCGTTTGCGGACTACAAACGACGCCCTGAAAAGGTTAAGATACAAAAGAAAACTTTTGTTAATTCTTTCGCGATGGGTGCCATTTGTAGATTTTTAAATCATTTAACACCACTTTTTCGAAATAGAAAATTTTGACTAATTTAATTGCGGAAACAATTATTATTAAAATGTCGCAACCAGCGGCACATATACAAGCGGCATAAGGTGCACGAAATCTTTGAATTTAAACACCAGTAATTTACTTCAAATTTGTTTGACTTATGTAATCTCAGATTCTCATCCATTTAACCCTTACCAGCGCGGAGTAATTTAGTTTAAAAACTGATGAAATAATGGACTGACACCGCAATTTATAAACGAATTTATTAGAAAATATGAGCTTGCTTTTTTTTTCATGTACATTATAATAGGAAAATTTTAGTTAAATATTCTTGGTCCCGTTTGTCAGTTTTGGAATTAAAATTCGGTGTCGGACACCGCGCCGGTAAGGGTTAAACGATTTTTATCTATGCAACGATGGTAATGTAAAAATTTCAATATGGAAAGGCGCCGAAGTATTAAATGAAGTGTAAAAAAAGCACCTATCGTCAGATATTTTATTTGGAAATTACAAATTCTCACTAGAAAATTTGAACCGTTATTTTTGCCTTACATGATCATAGACGTCGATTTCGAAGATATTTCGCCGAGGATCCGATAAATAACCATTGCCAGACATACCGGAACATAGCAGGGATAAAAGTAATAACTTGGAAAGAAAGTCTTTCATGGCAGCAAAGAAAGAAAAATTGTAGAAGGGGGTTTTATAAAAAGCCTGAACCTTGGGCTCATTAAAAAATAAAATTGTTATAGGTAAAAAAGTATTCATCGGAAGCGGTTTGGGTCGAAAAGAGGGGGACGAAAAATGTATACCATTAAATTAACCCTTTCGTGCGCAGCTATGCATATATGCAAACAACAGTGTTTTGAATTTAATACATTTTTTTATTCGTATGTACCTAATTCACACCATAAAATGAAAATAGCAATGTTTTCTTTAATTAATAAGAGACATTCCAATTTAACATAAGAAAGATTGCGAGCGGTCATTTTGACCGCTACCAAATGCATATATTTAGGTTCGAACCAGAAATTTCATTATAAAACTTGTTTAAAAGATACGAAGAAAAAAATATCAAGTTAAATAAATAAGTTAATAATTAAAAATAAAAATTCTGGTGAGAAATGTTTTTGTAAAATTTGAGTAAAATTGCCCGTCTTTCTAGTGTTAAATAAAGCGAAGTTAACCATTTAAACTTTCTGGTGTAAGAATAGATTCTCTGGAGTACGTAATTTCTAGAACGTATTCTATCATGGAAATTAAAGGGTTAAAGGTTAAATTTTATAAAATAAATAATTATATAAAATAAGGTATTTGGAGACATACTTGTATTGCAGATGCGCAACAGAAGAAAAGGTTGACGTATTAAATGAAAAATGTATCTCTGATTTTTTTCATTATTTTTACTGTGTAATAAATCTTTCAGAGAATCATATATAATTTTTTCGAAACAAAATAAAAAATCTCGCATTTAAGGGTTAAACAGTCCCCCGTAAAAAGTCATACCAGAAATAAAGAGTTCATGCCAGAAATAAAGAATACTAATTTATGCTTTATTTAATAAGAGACATTTTGCTCAACAGTTCAGTAATCACATAAAGTAAAAAAAAAATATATTTCGAAATTTCCGGTGTGAATTTGAAATTTGGGATTAAAATTGTAGGGCAAGCTTTGTTCACAGGGTTGTATTATTGTATGTATTGTGAATATTTTAAAATAAATTACCAGTCAAAATATTCTGGTGTGAATTCGGAATTTCTGAATAAAAGATGTACTAGGTTTGGTAGTGCTAGGACTAATCAAGGATTCTAAGAACTTTATTCATCAAAAGTACACATACTTGCCAACTTTCGACTTAACTTCTGTAAAATGTGACTTAATTTAAACCAGGTTAAACAGGTTTCTAACCGAAAATGTTTGAGATGTATCATTAGGTATTTGATTTCGTGCTTCTACGTGGAACTTGTTTGAAATATTTTCTTTAAAAAATTCTGTTTGGAAACATGTTTAACCTGGTTTAAATCAACTCACATTTTACGGAAGTTAAGTCAGAAGTTGGCAAGTATGAATGCGCGACGCTAATTGCAAAGTCTGGGTATGATTATCGCAGAGACAAAATTCTCCCAGTTTTCTCATAATAAACATTTTGGGTTTATTTAAGACAGGAAATCTGCGTTTGAACATGACAAATGTTTTTGTAATAAAATACTGGAAGAAATTTATGCCGGCGGTAATAGGGACATGCGCAAAGGTGATAAACATCTTACTTATCAACGCTTTTACTGTGACATAAAAAGGGTAAAATTAACATATTTCAATATGGTCTAATAAATTTCTTAACTAATTCCTCCATGCCATAGAAAACTATTTTCAGACGAAATTTTTGTTTAAGATTTTACCCCTATATATGTATCATCATCATCAAAAACAACCGTTTTCAATCCACTGCTGGATGTACGTCTCCCCCAGATTTTTCCAATTTTTCCTGTCTAGTGCTTAAGTCATACAATTAACACCGGCAGCTTTTCTGATTTCATCACTCCATCGTACATGAGGTCGTCTTCTTGGCCGATTTACATCTCTGGGATACCCCTGTAGGGTGTTTAACCCCTTAACACTCGAATTAAATTACGGTTGAATAAATCAAATTGCTTATTGGCACCACTTTTATGAAAAAGAAATATTCACCTTATTTAATGACAGTAAAAACGATACTAAAATATAGCCAATTTCACTACTTTATAAAACTGGTGGGAATCAAACAATTTGAGTAAAAGACACAGCCCGAGAATATGACGGGAGCGAGAATTAAGGGGTTAAGCTCAACCTATTGTCTTCTCTTCTTGCTATGTGCATAGCTTATTTCCATTTTAGCTTAATTCTTTCAATAATGTCAAAAAGTTTCGTCTGACTTCTTATCCAGGTTATTCTCTTTCTTTCTCTTCTAGTTATACTAGCATACATCTTTCCATGCTTCTCTGTGTTGTTTGTAATCTTTGTACCATTCGTTTTGTTAGCGTCCATGTTTCTGTTCCGTAAGTTAGTACAGGCAAAACACATTGGTTAAACACCTTTCTTTTCAAACAAAGAGGCATGTTACTCTTCAGAAAAAAACTGTTCTTCCCAAAAGCACTCCATATAAAATATATATATATATGGGGGTTATTAGAAGTATTTTGTGGTCAAATTATTTACTTCATCATAAAATACACGGAACAGGGCAACCACATACGACTATTTTTATATTCTGTTCGCATCACTAATTTTAAAAACACGTTTTTTAGTATACTTCCCTTGCAAATCTTCTCAAAGCGTTTGTAAAAGTTTTTTGTTTTGAAAATGTGGTGCAAAATACAATTAAAAAATATTCGCCAGTTGCAGCCCTGATGGAATTATTTCACTTGATTTTAGTAGCACTAAGCAGGATTTTATTTTAATTCAAATTATCTAACACCGTTTTAGACTAGTAATTTTTCTTTTATTTAATTACAGACATAAGGTAAATATTAGCGGTAAATATTATTAGAAAAAGCGGTAGATATTTTGAATAAATAAATTACCTAATCTGGCAACACTGCTGAAATTACAATAGTCACAAACATCGAACACAACGTACAATAGAGCACAAAACTATATCTTATAGATCGTTATGCTGCAAATTAAACTTCACAAATTGTCATTTGCTAAGTTAACGAACAAAACATGTTAGAGAAGTACTGTCATGTTCTCCGTTATCATATAACCAAGCGAGATCCACCTAGTCTATTTCTAAAAAATCCTGCTGCAATTTTAACGTCATACAATTTATATACAAGCTGTTGTCTTTACTCCCACGGAATTCATTTACTGTAAGCTTTTTGACCTCACATACAAGTGACTGTACATATATAACGCTATCAACCTTTTGGCAATTTTGGACCCCTACCCCACTTACGATTTCATTTGTTACTATTCCTGTAATGACATCGTTATCGTTGTCGCTGCGCAACCCGAGAGTTTCTCGGGCAACGTAAAATTAGCAAAATTTGCGCAACCCGAGATTTCATAGGGGATGCATTTTTCCGTCTAATTAACTCTCCTTGATCATTCCCACCAGTTATTTTTTTATTCTAAATTTTGCCTTATCTAATCGGAGAAATTTCCCGATTGAATCAGACGAAAATTTTTGTTTTAAAAAACCGGTGGCGAAAGAATAAAAATTCTTAAAAGACGCTTGTCGCGAAGGAGTTAAGTACGCAATTTTTGAAGATATTTTGATAAAACAATTACGCAGCGAAAGGGTTATGGGGACCAGATAAGCGAAATTCGACCAAAATAATCGATTTTTACTTTTTTATATCATTAACACTAGAACGCCGGGGAATTTTACGTAAGTTTTGTAAAAATATTTCAAACAAGAAAATATATTTAAATTTATTTAAGTAAATTGTTTAACTTATTTCAGTGTAATACGTATTTAACTTATTTTATGAAAAAATTTCTGATTCGAATAAACAATTAGTCCATTGGTCGGTGTCAAATTTCAGGGCTCCCAAATGGACCGCCAACTGAATACCAATACATTTTAGCAGAAATTTTTATGGTAGGTTTGCGCTAGAATTAACCCTCCGCCTACCAGATGGGTCCAATGGACCCAACAGGTACATTCAAAATATTTATTCAATTCAGTAATTTCTTTAAAATAAACTAAATATATAAATGTCACAATTCTAAGTTAAATAAATGAGTTAACTTGTTTTAAATAAAAATTCTGGTGTAGCATTTTTTTAAAAAACTTGAGTAAAATTTCCGGTAGTTCTAAGGTTAAATTTCAACGGTTTTCCGGGGCGGTTTGTAAGAAAAATCTATAAAGAAAATTTTTCTAAAATAATATTGGTATTCAGTTGGCGGACCATTTGGGAGCCCTGAAATTGACACCTGCTCGGCGTTCTAGTGTTAAATACTCTAAACTTTTATCTTTTCAACGATGTATAACACATGGTTATATATATTTAACACGTTCACGCCGGCGCGGTGTGCACACTCGACTGTCTCAGAGTTAAGTCTCCGACTTTTTGCTCACAACTATTATTCAAGAGAAAATGTTGTTCCTTTAAATCACTCAACTGTTCTAATTAAATGAAACAATATTTTCTGTATTAAAATACTGGTATCCAAAAAGCCGGGGACTTGGCAGCTCCGAAATAGTCGAGTGTGATCCACCGCGCCGGCGTGAACGTGTTAAAAAAGTGTTTGATTTTTTCATTCTTTCTAAGAGAGCAAGCACTTCACAGCAGTGGGCTACTTTTTTAAAATTCAGATTTCTTGATTGGCACCACTTTTCCAAAGTCATAAAATCCCCACTGTTTTCGCCTTAATTAATATGCTATTAAATAGGGCAAATTTTACTAATTCAAAAATGTGGTGCCAATCGAGAAATCAGAATTAAAAAAAAATAGCCCACTGGCAACAATACTTCACAGCTTTAATTGACTTTTTCTCAAAACTTCGATTTTTCAGGTTTGCGTTCCTTTTTTTCAATATCTATTAAACTTAAGAACTTAGATTTTTCCAAATACTTATATTATGTTATATTGTATACTATTGTATACTTTAACACAGGGATTTAATGATTTGTTGAGAATTATTTATTTTAGGCAGTGAAATCTTACCAAAAATGCTAATTTAAAAATGTATTTCAATAAATAATTAATAATTAATTGTCAGTTTAACTTAGAAAGAAAATGGTTTGTTAAAATACGTAAAGTATGTTATTCAAACTGCTCTACAAAAATCTAGACTTATATTTTTCACCATTTCTGAGAAAAAGGTACATACAATTGATGTATTTCAACATGGCGAAGATAGAGCTTACTCGTTTGATATCATTTCTCTACAAAAAGTTTTGGTTCGAAGCATGTTTAACCTGGTTTAAATTAACTCACGTTTTACGGAAGTCAAATCGGAAGTTGGAAAGTATGGTGTATACTGTCAATAATTTAACATCATAAAAATCAAATCAAATTATTATTAACTTTTATGTTTAATCGTTTATTTAACCCTCCGTCTACCAGACGGGTCCATTGGACCCGACAGGTACATACGAAATATTCATTCAAACCAGAAATTTCTTTAAAATAAACTAAGTATATAAACCAGACAAAAATAAGGTAAATAAATAAGTTAAATATTTTAAAATAAAAATTCTGGTGTAGAACGTTTTATTAAAACTTGAATAAAATTCCCGGTAGATCTAGGGTTAAAATGACTGATTTATCTAAACCGAACTTTTTTACTTAAATACGAAAATATAAAAACAAAATATTTTAACATGCGAATTTCTAAATTACTCTATTACTTCTAAATTACAAGAAGATAGAAAACATAGATTCCGCAACAATTTAAGGGGACAGTATACCTCAAAATTGGTCAAAATGTCGATTTTTTATGTTAACCTTTTGCACTCCGTTGTCTCCGATGCGGAGACATCATCTTTCTTTGCAAAATTTGATTTTGACATCAGTAATTAAAAGAAGATAAAATTTGCCTTATTTAATCAGAGCATTTTTGAAATTATATACTTGAAGGAATCTTCTTTTAAAAAAGTGGTGCCGACCGAATAAAATTTGTGTAAGAGACGCCGGAATCCAAAGGGTTAAATGAAAGCCCGTTTACTTGTGATAAACCCGTTTAATATTTTGGCAGCTCATTTTTACCCATATAGATATTATAAATATAGAGATACTATAAATTTTGTTAATACAACCAGCTCAATTCCCCCACACGAAGAAATTTTTAAACGGCTTTCTCTTCATGTTCATATTTTCTTCACTTTCATGTTTTCAAAATGCTAAAGCTTTTTTTGAGTTTGAGATAGAGATTTTTTTTGTACATGTTATTTATTATATATGTAATAAATCTGCGTATGGAATTAGCCTTCAGGTTTTTGTTATTTAAAAAAAAATATATATATATATATATATATATATATATAGATGTGTTAGATTTCGCTATTTTACACTATATGTATCAGTAAAAATATTATATTAAATGTAATATTAGATGTATCTAAAAATCACGACGCAGTCTTGTGTAGCATATATTTGAAAATCTTTTTTAAAAACTTGGGCAAAAATACTAATATTTGAAAAAATATTAGAGATTTAAAAAAAAATCAAAAATTTTTTAACTTTCTAAAAAAGTTAATTAAATATGCAGTGAATTTTCTTTTCAAAATGAACATTTTTTTAAATATTGAAATGCAGTTATTTCACCATTTGAACTGTATTTTAAAAAGAAACAAAATTGTTGAAAATATAAACTGGCCCCTTAAAACGTTCTGTTGCTATAAAAGTTGTTTTCTGTGTGCTTATATTTTACTGAGCCAAGTAATTTCATTTTATCATTTACACTTTCCCTTTCATGAACCATTTGAGCAGTGTTGCCAGTGGGCTACTTGTTAAAATTCAGATTTCTTTATTGGTACCACTTTTCTGAAATGGTAAATTTCCCCTTGTTTTCGCCTTGATTAATACGTCATTTAATATGGTGATTTATATCTACCTATATATATAAAATACTAATGAAACGAATTTATGAAACGAATATATGAAACGGCTGAAATGTAACGATTCTTTGAATCGACTGATTAAACAACTGATTATGTTTCACGGCGATTTCTCCTAAAATATGGAATACTTTGCGATGAAATTAACACCAAAAGTCAATATTGATCCGCAGATTTCAAAACTGGTATTAGAATTTTTAGATTCGAATTAGTTTTCGAAATATTAATTTTTTTCTAATTTTATATACATTTTTCTAATGATGGTAACTCAAATTTTAATCAAACAGATACTTGTTTTTTCAGATTTTAGAAAAGGTTACTATTTTAAACTAATTTGGCGAGAAGTTTGGCCTCCCTTAAAATATGCTAAGAAATGTATCATGTTACTTTTATTCATAATTCAATTTGTATTTCATTATCATTTTATTTAATACAAACAGAAACATTTAAAATAAATGGTTTTCACTTCTTTATTTTATTTAAACGAAATGAAAAGAAACATATTAGGCACAGATGTCATATACGCATCGGGGTACGTAATTGGCGCCAAAATGGCATTATTTTGGTTGACATGGTAACCCGGCTATTGTTGTTTATTTAATAATAAGTGTTTATTTACTTATTTTCTTTTTTTAAATTACATAAATTGTTTTGTTCTATAATTAATTATTTTTTTGGTTATTTTCCTTTAAAAATAAAAAATAATAGAAAATAATTAAAAAATACGGTACCACTTAGTTATTCCATCGACCCATTTCGCCAAATTATATAAATCGCCAAATTATACAAATTGACATAATTTTCATTTTAAATAACGAAAGATCAAAGAAAATAGTATAACATTAATAAATATATAAACAAAACGACGAAATAAAAATCACTTGATGACGTAAAGACGTGTAACTTGCTTAAAGTCAAGTGAATGTGACATTTATTAACCATTATCGGCATTTAATCTTATAGTTTGGTGATAGATTTTTGTTCGACGGGATAACTAAGTAGTACCAAAAATACATACGTAACTGGTATTCGAAAACGAGGATTTCGCCAAATTTTCGTAAAAAAAATCACGCCAAACCGGGTGGGTATATGGCATCTGGCCAAATATTAAATGATGTAACAAACGATGACATTCAATTTCAACTTCAAAGCTATGTTTTAATTTACCACTCGAAAAATAAAAAAAAAATGCTAACTGGCGAGTTGAAAAATAGTTATTGGCGAGATTTGCACCCGGCTAGCGTAACAGTACCAAGAATTCTTTGCGACAATGCTTTTATGCAGTATTATTCGAAAAAAAAATTGATTTTTTTAAAAATCGAAATCGAAAACTTTCGGCACAGATGAAACATACGGTCCCATATTGGCGCTATTTTTTTCTGACGCCAATGTCATATACGCAACGGGTACTTAACTGGCGCCATAGTATCGTTATTTTGCTTGATTTGATAAGCCGGATGTTGTTGTTTATGCTGTTGATCTTTTCCCCAAATTAGCGTCGGAAAAAATCGCGCCAATATGGGGCCGTATAAGATATCTGGGCCAAACTTTCATATGAAAAGCGAAGGGATCAGAGCGTATTTATTTATGGCAGTTACATGACTTGGACTATTATAATATGGATGAAATGATGGCGATAGAATAATATTTGGCGACTTATCACCTGTACCTGGCTAATATTAACCCCTTGGGGACGAGCGACACGTATACGTGCCGGAAATAGGCCTAAGGATCCTCGTTTATCCTCACCAGTAAAATTTTACTGTAAAATTTGCCTCATTTAATCCGAGCATTTTCCCGATTTGAATAGGCACAAACTTCTGTTTTTTAAAAACCGGTAGCAAAGTAATAATCATTTCGTAAAAGGCTCCCGTCGCGAAGGGGTTAAAGTACCAAAATGGCACCAGGAATATAAAAAGCGAAGTGGTTCGCCCGGAACTCTTGATGATAGTCACATGACTTAGGCTATTCTTATAGAAATAGTTTTAAAATACCGGGAGACAAAGACTCTGTACACTTAATTCCTTTTATTTTTAGCGTCTTTTCAAACGTTTAACTGATCCCCTTTAATCAAACACAAAAACAACAATTGGATGTCTTAACAGCAACTGATTCGGCCTTAAATTTTTGAAATCAAAGGAAATTGAATGGAAACCCGTTTACAGGGAGATCTGCACAGCTTTTTTCCAGTATAATTCAATGTTCTATAATATTTTTTAAACCGATCAGATTAGCGTGTTTTCAGATTCTGTGGTGTCTGAACGGGGGTTGGCGAGCGTAGCTTGCAGGGGGCAGATCCCCCTAGTATATATATAATAAAACACGCATACTACTATCTATATTAAAACACACATACACACATAAATAACGGCTGCATTCAACAGTTAAAGGTATATATAAATATTATACAGACATACATACAATAAATACAATAAACCCAACTGGAGTGAAAAATTAGCCAGAGCCAGGAATCGAACCCGGGACCACTGTGTTCCCGGGTTCGATTCCTGGCTCTGGCTAATTTTTCACTCCAGTTGGCTTTATTATATTTATTGTATGTATGTGGTCCCGGGTTCGATTCCTGGCTCTGGCTAATTTTTCACTCCAGTTGGGCTTATTGTATTTATTGTATTTATCTCTGTATAATAATTATATATTCCTTTAAATCTTGAATGTTACTATTTCAAAAAGAGTGGTGCAATCAAGAAATCTGAATTTTAAAAAAGTATCTCACTGGCAATACTGCATTGGAGTCGAAGTTTTGGCTTCACCTAATTATAAAGGAATGGAAAGATATTTCGAAAACTTCAGCTCCTTAATAATGCATTTTCTATGAATATTTTTGGCATCATATAAATTAATACAAGTTGTAATTATTTATTTCGTCTATTTTTGTTTTTCATTTTAAGATTAAGCATCCGATTTATTCAGTATTCTTAGAATACGAAAAGATAAAAGCAAAATAATTGGGCGTAGTTTTCATTAATAATCTAATTCAAGTGCGCCAGCCTGTGGGCTGTCTGATACGGCTAAAGTTTTATAGGTTATTTAATCGTCGAATTACTACGGTTCAACAGTTCGACTATTTATTTTTAAATTATAAATCCGGTATCCGGCAAGCCACTGTTTGACAACCCCTGATCAAACTATAAGTTCTAAATAAATAAATTAATTAATTAAAATAAAAGAATATGAAGCATTTATTCACATAGTCCTTCAATTTATTGTGTAGTTTACATCTTACGTACAAACTTTTTATTTATTCTAGAATTAAAAAAATTACATAGAAAAAAGCAAGTCATAATTCCATTATTTTATTTTAGTTCTTTTAAAATACTAACAGATTTTTACGAGTCTTTCATGATTGAAGAAATGTTGATATTTGTGTATATTTATTCTCTACTTTTGTTTGTCGTAAACTCAGTCCATGTGGTTCAGGGAAATTTAGAAAAAAAAATAATTTTCTAAGAACTCAAATAGAGAAATGAAAGTGGAAGCAATTTTGGGATTTAGAATAGTAAAAATTTCAGATCACGAAAGTTTTAAACTATGATCATGCGATTCTTTTTCAGATATTTTAGTGTCTAAAAAAGTTTTCCAGTACTTCGAAATCTGCTCTTGCAGAACAGATAAAAATTTTGAAGGGATATTTTAGGAGACTTACTTGAGGAAATGGAATTATTTTATTTACTTTTAAAAATTCTTTTACCTGGATTTTTTATTCGAGTTATTACTCTAATGAAATTTATTTCACTTGGGTGCGAATACAGAAAAGTGTTGCCAGTGGGCTACTTTTTTAAAATTTAGATTTCTTGAATGCCACCCTTTTTTGAAACGGTAAAATTACTTTGCTTTCGGCTTAATTAATATGTCATTAAATAACGCGCATTTCGTCACTTCAAAAAAGTGGTGCCAATCCAGAACCTGAATTTAAAACAATGAACCCCAAAAACTAATCAGGGAAGCGCCTTATCAGAATGACCACAGAAAAAAAAATTGAAGCAAATCGGATATTGCTATCAAGAGTTATCGCGTTACGTACATACATACAGAACCGGCGGGCACATAAGATCTCAGGCTTTGATAGCCTGTGAGCTAAAAATTAGCCCATCTGGCAACACTGGTACCGAATAGAAATTTTAATTTTAACCCTCTGAGTACGGCTCTGGCAATTTCTGCAGGATAGCAAGTTAACCAAATTTATTATAATTGCACCACTATATTTTAAAAGAAAATTACAAAATTTCTCATCCACATCTTGCTATAGTACAAGTAAAAGCTATTATTAAATAGAAAGTGGTGTCGCGAGAATAAATTTGGTTAACTTGCTATCCCGCGAAAATCGCGCGACCCGTAAGCGGAAGGTTAAATCAGCTGCGTCGCAATCAGATATGTTGAATTCGCACTACACGGGATCTTTCGCTTTCTTAACCCTTTTAGGGGTGGTGGTATGTTTATGAAACCACTTAATTTTAAGGGGTCTCAGGACTCTTAAAATTGGAAAAATTGAAAAAAAAAAAGACCATTTTCAACATTTATTATCTTAAAATGTATTTGATTTTAAGACACAATTTTAATTGGAATAAAACATATAAGTATGTTATTTTATTTCATGTATTTAAAAAATATAAGATGCAGAATTAGCATTTATAGGGGGCTCCAAACTGTTAGACATTTGACGAGCAAAAAATCGGCATAACACCTTACCCGCAAAATTACAAAATAAGTATTGCAACTAGAATGAAAATTTTGGTGTCTACTTATACTTAAAATTGTAATAATTACCCTGAACCTAAATAAATTTGTATTTAAAGCTTTTTTATATTTTTAATACAAAGTTGTATTTAGCTAATGCAAAATTAAGAAAATTTCAACAGTATAATCACCTAAAAAGCATTGTTTTAAACAATAAAAAGGAAATTTTAGGATCAGTTTATACAGACTAACATGAAACATATGTTTTGAAAATTTCATGAAAAAATATTCATAAGTTTTTGAGATATAGTGCGCGTTATGCCCAAAAACTTCATTTGGAGAAAAATGGCTTCAAAATTTCCGAAACGACGCTTCAGCTATTGAACGTGTATAAATGTAAAAGCCATAACTTCAGTTCTAATAGGAATTTCAAGGAAACAATTATATCAAAATGTTCAGAAAAGATAGGAGTTTAACATCTAAAAAATTAAAATTTCAAACATTTTAAAGCTTTAAGAGTCCTGAGACCCCTTAATTCCCAAGCACAACATTGGCACCCGAGTGAGAAACTTATTTTTCATTTAATATGTATGTGACATATGGCCTTTTTTCTTATTTGCAAATAAATTTGTTGACAAATTCTGGTGCTTCATTTATTTCAACACCTTAGCATTGAAGCTGCTTTGCGCCTGAAAGGGTTAAGGAAAAATTATTCCAATATTATTACATAATTCGAAAAACAAATGTAACATCAATTGTATTAAACATTAACTTTCAAGTACGAATTAATATTCAGAATGTAGGTTAAATGGAAAATTAGGAAACGCATTTTATAAATTATGTGATTTTTTTGTCAAAAGTATTAGGTCTACAGGAAAGTTCTGTCCGATAATGTTATTTTACGCCTACTTTTTTTTAAATTCAGATTTCTTCATTGGCACCACGTTTTAGAAATGGTAAAATTCCCATTCGTTTCACATTTCACATTAAGGTGAAAACAATGGAAATTTTACCATTTCAAAAACGTGGTGCCAATGAAGAAATCTGAATTTTAAAAAAGTAGGCGTGAAATAATATTATCGGACAGAACTTTTCGGTTCACCAAATATATTGTTCTTTCAAGACCTGGTTTCTATTTTCAGAGCTGGTGCAACTAAAATGGCGTCACTCTGACGAATTTATAGAAAATGTTTAGCTTTTTGAATTAAAATAAATGCTTTTAAAGGGAAAAAAAAAAGTGCCATTTTTAACCCATAAACCACTTTACTTTTGTTGCCTTTGTGAAACCCCTCTCTTCAAAAAATAATTAATTGAAAAAAGTATATTCTTTTCATTTAAATTTAATTCTTTAAATAGGAATCAATAGTTGTCCATCTAAATGAAAATACATTTAATCTACCTCCTTGATTGAATCTAAAGCTGAAAAAAAAAAAAATTCTACAATTCTAAATGTACATGTATCGCCAGACGATTGTTGTTTCTCTGGAACAGGGTATCCTGTTTAGCCTCCATTTTTATTCAGAAAATCCGGAATCGTGCCACAAATTAAAAATAGTATTTGTGCTTTGTTCAACGGCAGAAAATTTGTGATTACAAAAATTATAAATTCTTCTTTCAATATTTCCGGTATGAATTTAGAATTTCGAAAAAAAAAAAAAAAATGGAGGCAAAACTGGCAACCCCGCTCTAAGATAAATTGATTCAAGAAACTGAAAAATGTAAAACATATTTTTATTTTTCTGGTTTTCTTGGAAAATTTTATTTAATTAAGTTTTATTAATTACACGTTCTATTGAAATCGAAAAGGATATATCTTTTCAATATTCTGAACTAATGACGCCCATAAAAATCCATTTTATTATCCTATTTTCCTCTTTTATTCACAACAAGTTAGAAATTGAAAGTCAAACTTTTCAAACGAGGTGCGTTCGTACTATAACTAGTTTTATAAATATTCAGATCTTGGTGCAATAGCTGTTGCACTTTTAATCCCTTAACCTACAATGACGGGCATAGCCCGCGTACGATGATCGAGCCAAATGTAAATTCTTCTTACTAGTAAAATTACACAGTAAATATAGTTTAATTTTATCGTCGAAATTCCATGATTAAACAAGGCGAAAGTCTCTATTAAATTTTAGTGGTAGCTATGGATTTGCCAAACCGTGGAGCTGTTAGAAGTAAATAGTAGGTTAAGGGGTTAATTCAAAAATGCACGAATACAAAATTTATGACGATTATATATATTAAGTTCAGTAATATGGAAATAATATGACTCCGTCTTAAATAGGACGTAATCTCCATGACAACCAACAATCAATGCCTGTCATGGAATATCATTGAATTAATTACGTATGATAGGATTTAATAGAATGAACAAAACATTTATTGATATCTGTTTAACCCCTTGGGGACGAGCGACACGTATACGTGCCCCATGACGCGCTCAGAATCCTTGTTTTTCCTCACCAGTAAAATTTTACTGTAGAATTTGCCTTATTTAATAAGCGCATTTTCTCGATTCAAGAAGACACAAATTTTTGTTTTTAAAAAACGGTGACAAAAGATTAAAAAAATTGTAAAAGGCTCCCGTCCCGAAGGGGTTAAGTTTTGATTCTATTTTCATAAAACTTGAAATGATTCGACAAAATTTTGCAACGATTCTATATACTAAATTTCAAACCATTCGGTTGGTTAGTATATGAGTTGTTATATGCGGACAGGCAGACGGACGGACTAGATGACCACTGTAGGTCCTACAATTTATATAGTTACGAACGTACCTATAAACCTTAAATCTTCCTCATTAGTTGAATGTAAAGCTTTAAAAAAATCTATAATTCTAAATGCAGATATGTCGTGAGACGATTTTTCTTTCTGTAGAATAAACTGATTCATGAAACTTCATCGTTTAAAATATATTTTTATTTTTTCTGGATTCTTGGAAAATTCAATTTAATCACGTTTTTTTTATTTACTTTACCGTCTATTAAAATAGAAAATAAGTTATCTTCTTGATATTTATGAAATAATGACGCCAATAAAAGTACAATAATGCGTTTTATTTTCATTTTCCCACTCTTTTATTGGCAAAAAATGGAGTTATTTAGTTGCCATCAAAAGTGAAACTTGATAAAAGTTACAAAAAATTAATATCACGGAAATGAATTCAAGTTTTAAAATTCCGAGGGCTTATACACACGACTGTCAAAGGGAACTATTTTTTTAATTCTAACAGGAACCACTTTCTCAAAACATTATTATGATATTATATTCCTAATATACTCTTTGACAACATTTGCAAGAGAAATATACTTCAAAATATATGTTACAAAAAAAACGTACGAGCAGAATATAAAAATTGTTGCCAGTGGCAGCCCTGCATATAGCATCCTCGGGTCCATGCGCTAATTGGTATTAATTTCATTGATCTCCGTTCCATTTCTAGGAGGAATAGCTATAAAATACAGACATGCACTCATATGTTAATATAATAGACTTAAGAAAGGATAAAATAAATTTACAGTAATTAAATATATCATCTAATTGAAGACAGGTGTGAAAAATGTGTTACATTTCATTTTTTCTCAAACAGTTTTCTATTTTATGTATTAAATCTTAAGGTAAAGCTAAAATTCTATGATTCTAATTATTCATGAGGCACTAAATTTTAATATTTAATATTTTTTAGTCACTAATTTGAATAATAATAATAATAATTACTTTTTATATTTAATTATACCAAGAACCGTTATTTGACCAGCATAAATGAAAATATTTCAATTCGAACCAGATTGTTTTATATATATATAAAATAAAAAATTAATAAGTAGCACAGAAACAAGGCGCACATTTTCAGTACTTTTCGACAAACATTCTTGAGTGGATTTTTTTTTCTTTTAACTTGATTAAAGTTTCCGTATCTTTAGTCTTAATTATTAAATATTAACAACTTTTACGAGAAAGTTCAGTACTACCGAATAGTTTAGCACGTTCACGTCTGCGCCGATATTCATGTTTTTCGCTATTAGACGGCGCTCGAATTCCTATTTCGCTTCATCTAGCGGCGCGGTACTGTCGCTTAACCCCTTAGCGACGGGAGCCTTTTACGAAATATTTATTACTTTGCTACCGGTTTTAAAAAACAGAAGTTTGTGCCTATTCAAATAGGGAAAATGCTCGGATTAAATAAGGCAAATTTTACAGTAAAATTTTACTGGTGAGGAAAAACAAGGATTCTGAAAGTTTCATGCGGCACGTATACGTGTCGCTCGTCCCCAAGGGGTTAATCAAAGACTGTGTGTAAAAACCCGCCCCTCTCATATTTATTGAATTGAACTGGAATATAACAAGAAGAGTTGATTGTGAATGTCTGAAAGTTAGTAAGGAGTAAGCAAATTACTTAGAGACATGATTTTATTGACTACGTATGTACGAATTTAATATAAAATGTCTTACAATCTAAAGAAATATGGACAACATGATATAAATGCATTTCTGTAAGGTAGAAGCCGCGCCCTTATTCAATGATATTTTTTTAATGAAAATGAGAAATTTGGTTTCCCATCGTGAATGTATTAAGTTTACAGTAATGAATTGTTTTTACTACTGAATTTTCGAATATTCAAATGCGACCCACCTGTAGTGCATGCCGTCTATAGCATAGTCGAATATGACCCATATATAGTACACGCCTTCAATGGATCAGTGGAGTGTGACCACCGGTGATGCACGCCGCCTGATGCGGCACTCAAGCGTGACCCACCGGTGATGCATGCCGCCTGATGGGACAGTCAAGCGTGACCCGCCGGTGATGCACGCCGGTGTGAACGTGTTAAACATGGTAATTAGAGATAAATATTTTATTTAATAAGTTATTTTGCAACTTTTTTTTAATTTTGCAAAATATATAACATTTACTACACATTTTATCATTATAAATATATTTTTAACTCATTAACTGCCAAAACTATAAGTTAAGGTTTTTCAACCTTTTTGATGAAAGTCATTTGCCACCACGAATTATAATAGGCTTACTTGCCAACCACAAACTTTTCTTCCATAAAATGTGGTTTGACTCAAATTAAACATGCTTCAAACCAGTATATTTATTTAATATATCTTAATTTATCTAATTTCATATTACTATATTCAGCATACTTCTATTTAATATTAAGAAAAAATTCTGGTTCGATGCGTCTTTCGAAGAAGCACTAGTAAGTTTTAACAGTTACTTTTATAGGTAAATCATAAAAATAATATTAAAATTTCTATTCAAAATTTTCCAGTTTGAATTTAATATTTCTAAATAAAAAATCCGCCAAATGCGGCAACACGGTCCGTTACACGAATCTATTCAGTTAACGCTAGAACATCTACCTAGTGGCAATTTGACACCGATCAAAGGATCAAATGTCGATTAGAACCAGAATTTTTTTCTTAAAACCAGTTAAATTTTAAATGGAGAAAATTCAGTTAAATAAATAAGTGAAATAGTTTTAAATAAAAATTCTGGTGTTAAAATGTTTTTATTAAGGCCGGGTAAAATCTTCTAGGGCACTTTGACAAGACGTGCAGAAGAAATTTCCTAAAAAAGTACAGTCGTGGAAAAGAAAAAGTAAACACCCCCTACTAACTTCTCAACAAATTATCGTAGAAGAAAGTTACTGGTACCGAACGATTGGGAATAAAGTCTACTTTTAAATAATGTATATAAAATTTGTTTAAAGGGCCATCTACATATTAAAACGAACCATAACTTTGTTTTTTTCAATGGCAGTACACAATTCTGACAGCATAAATGAACTCTACACCTTTCAATTAGTCTAAAAACCAATTTTTATGTAATTCGTACGATAAGTTTCCGAGAAATTAATTGTTTTAAAACGAGCGTATTTTAAGGCTTGTATCCAAATTGAAGTTCCGAACTCGATTGTTAACCGAGAGAGCCGCCTTCTTGATCAAGGCACGTTTAAGCGTCAGTGAAACCTGTTTGATTACAGGATATCAGAATAAATTTAAAAAATTTACTCACTTCTATCATAGACGGCCCCTTAAACCATCATTTTGCCGTTTTTAAAGCATAATTTGAAAACTACTTGGAAGAAAAATGTGAAAATTCGGATTTCCATAAAGCAGGACTTAATAAATCTAAATCCATCAAAACAATTGTAGGTTGCAATTCATAATTTTTTCGAATATTAATTTCATAATTCATAATTCATATCATAAAATTATAAAAATTGCAAATTCAACGTATTTATGTTTGGGTATTTTAGTATTATTGTTACACCAAAAATTAGCTCATTAGGAGCATAATTTCAGGAGATATAAATAAAAATATGAAAATGTAATTTAACATTAGAAGTACTAAATTTTGAATGTCTATAATTCAAAAACTTATCGTTCGAATGACTTGAAATTTGGTTTCTAGGCATATTTTGAACCGAAGATTTGAAATATCTCGTTAAATTTGGGTACTGCCATTGAAAAAAATGAAGTTTGGATTCGTTTTAATATGTATATGCCCCCTAAGCAAATTTTATACACACCATTTAAAAGTAGACTTTATTTCCAATCGTCCCGTACCAGTAACTTTCGTCTACGATAATTTGTTGAGGAGTTAGTCGGGGGTGTTTACTTTTTTTTTTCCACGACTGTACTTTTAAAATATAGTGTTGCGAATAGAATATAAAAATAAAATCATGTATATTAACCCTCTCGCTGCGCAGCCCGAGCTATGCTTGGGCCTGCATTTTCCCGTCGAATTAATACTATTTGGCTGTTCTCACCAGTTATTTTTTAGCGAGAACTTTGTCTGATTTAATAAGGACATTTTTCCCGATTACGATAGTCAAAAATTTCTGCTTTAAAGAACCAGTGATAAACGATTAAAAATTCTGTAAAAGATGCTCATCGGGAAGAATTACTTACGCAGTGAGAGGGTTAAGCTTGGGCGGTTATTTGCTGACAACCGACCGCAAAGAGTTAACATGGATCAAATGAACCAACATTTTACGAAAGAATACTAGGAGGTTGACAGGTATCAAAGACGCTTAGTTTTATTGAACCTAAACTAAGCTAAACTAAGAGGATTTTTTAAATTCTAAAATAGTGATAGTTTGGTAGTCAACTTTTCATACGCGTTTTTTTTTTTTTTTTTTTTAATCGTTGCTTTAGCGCAATGCCAGCGGGTAACGTCTTCAGGGGCAAGTAATTGTGTTTCTATAATGTTGAATTAACACCGGAATTTTTGAGAAATTTTATTTTTAAATAAGTAAAAGCAATTTTACAACTTTTTTCCCACCAAATATATAAAAGTAAAATTTAATTAAAATTTTCTGGTCTAAATCTTAATTAAAATTAAGTTTCCCCCACCCCTCTGGCGGTTAACCCTTTCAGGGGCAAAGAACTTCCATTGCTCAATTGTTGAAATGAATGATTGACATCAGAATTTACGTAAAAATTTATTTGCAAGTAAGAAAAAGCTATTTTTCATATACATAATAAACTGAAAAAAAAATTAAATTCTGGTGCCATTGTCGCATTTGGGTATTAAAATTAAGTGGTTTCATAAACATACCACCGCGCCTGAAAGGGTTAACAGCATTTTTATTCATAAAACTGTTATACCTTGCATTAAAAAATACTGTAAGCATAAGAAAACACCGATTTTGAGATATGACCTAATTTATAAAACAGTAAAAAAATGAAATTTTTTTAATTTTTAGGCATGTACTTCAGTTTAAACATAATATTTAATATCCTGACGTCACACTTCGATAGCGTGTCGTAACATCATTATTTGCATTTTAATTACTAATTTAATAGAACAAATATTTTTTTTAATCACCACTTCTACCTTTTACTATCTGTTCGCATATGTTGCTACAAACAATTCGTATTATTTAACTGCTACATTTCAAGTGAATAATCAATAGCAGAAATTAAAACTGATTCATTAAAATTTTTTAATGCAATGGCCAATATTTTGAATGTAGGGCTGTTGAATACGGAAAAATCTTTGCATTTTAATAACTCAAGTGCTTTTGGTACGTGAGTTTCTCCCAATTTTGAGGTGCATTTTCATCATTAGGTTTAGTTTTTCACTAATTCAAGAGTTCAATGCCCTAACTAGATAAGATTTGTTTATAATTAACATGAATGGATATGCATTTCTTTTTACTCCGAATTACTAAATTTAGAAAAATACTATAACTACACGAAAACAGAATGTATACTTTTACATTTTAAAACCATTCAACATCATCGCCCCACTTCAAATTGTTACGGAAGTAAAAAATATGTAGAGGTAAAAGTACTTAAAGTGGAAAGAAAATCTCATTATTCCATGATATGTGGTATAAAAACTATGCGATGGTTTTAGATTTTTTTTTGTTTGTTTGTTTGTTTAGGGAATACTTAAAACTGCTTTAGATATAAAATTTGTACAAATGAAATGTAGTTGTTCTTTCTGTTTTCACAAATGAAGTTTATTACATTAGAAAATACTGCTCAAGCAATGCTATACCAATAATTGATTATCGAAAAATATGCTCTAGTTTTATACATTTATATTCTAAGACTAAATTAATAAAGATGGATGATGATGGATAAAATTGTTGCAGAAAATACATTATCCGAAGGTTTTAAGGAATGCTGAGAAAATATGACCTACTTTTGAAAAATCATTCTTTTATAAAAAGAAGTTTGGTTCACAAAAAAAAGAAAAAAAAACTTTTTATTACTTTAACTTATTATTAATAATATAAATAATAAGTTAAAATAATATAAAGTTTTTTTCTTTATAATAAAAGCAATAATAAGTTAAAATAATGTAAAGTTTTTTTATTTTTAATAATATTAATAATAAGTTAAAATAATAAAAAGTTTTTTTTTTTTCGAACCAAACTTCTTTTTACAAGAGAACGTTTTTTTAAAAAGCAGGTCATATTTTCTCAATTCCATAATATGGTATAAAAACTATGCAATGGTTTTAGATTTTTTTTTCTCTAGTGAAAACTTAAAACCGGTTTAGATATAAAATGTGTGCATGAAATATGTAGTTGATCTTTCTGTTTTCACAAATGATGTTTATTACATTAGAAAATAGTGCTCAAGTAATACAATAGGTAATATTATACCAATAATTGATTATGGAAAAATAGGCTCTGTTTTTATGCATTTATATTCTAAGACTAAATTAATAAAATGTAAATGAGGATGAATTAAATTGCTGCAGAAAATGAACTATCCAAAGGTTTTAAGGAGTGTTGAGAAAATGTGACCTACTTTTGAAAAGACCTTCTTTTATTAAAAAAAAAAAAAAATTGGTTCACACAAAAAAAGAAGAAAAATAATTTTATTATTTTAACTTATTATTAATAATATTAATAATAAGTTAAATTAATACTAAGTTTTTCTTTTTAATATTATTAATAATAAATCAAAATAATAAAAAATTTTTTATATTTTTATATTATTAATAATAAGTAAAATAACAAAAAGGTTTTTCTAGTTCTTGTGAACCAAACTTCTTTTTATAAAAGAACGTTTTTTCAAAAGCAGGTCATATTTTCTCAATTCCATAATATGGTATTAGGATGGTGGTTTTAGATTTTTTTTCCTTTAGTGGAATCTTAAAACAGATAAGGATATAAAGTGTGTACAAATGAAATATGTAGTTGTTCTTTCTGTTTTCACAAATGATGTTCATAATGTTCATTTGTACTACCAATTTATTTACAGTCATTAAAACACGCTAAGATATCGCACATACACCAAAAAATAGTGTACATGTCAGAAGTTTAAAACACATATATACTCTAAAACATGTTTTAGAATTTTTTAAATGTAGGTTTTAGAGTATGTATGTGTTTTAATCTTTTGACATGTACACTATTTTTTGGTGTATGTTAAACAGGGATATCTTAGTGCGTTTTAATGTCTGTAAATAAATTGGTAGAAAAAATGAAGATTATGGTTAATATAAGACATTATAAAAGGATACGATTATAAAAGATGTTTATTACATTAGAAAATACTGCTCAAGTAATACAATAGGTAATGTTATACCAGTAATTGATTATGGAAAAATATGCTCTAATTTTATACATTTATATTCCAAGACTAAATAAATAAAAATATGAATGATGATCAATAAAGGTGTTACAGAAAATACACTATCCATAGGCTGGGTTTGAAAGATTTAGCATTTTTTTTAATACTGAAATTTTACACTCACAACAGAAATTGTGTATAGTACAGTTTTCTTTATTTAATGACAGACGTTTCGTGATTACTTAAAGTAAAATTTATTCCTTCAGAGTTTCTGATGTGAATTCAAAGTTTTAAAATTGAAAGCAGAGGCCAAACTGACAACCCAATCTATAGATTTTAACCTCTTAATTCTCGCTCCCGTGATATTCACGGGCTGTGTGTTTTATTCAGATTTTTCGATTCCTACCACTTTTATAAAATAGTGTAATTGGCTTTATTCTGGTAACATTTTACCTGTCATTAAACATGGTGAATATTTCTTTTTCAAAAAAGTGGTGGCAATAAGCAATTGAATTTTTAAACCGTAATTTAACCTCTTAATTCTCGCTCCCATGATATTCACGGGCTTTGTCTTTTCCTCAGATTGTTTGACTCTCACCAGTTTTATAAAATAGTGCAATTGATTTTATTATGGTATCATTTCACCAGTTATTAAATAAAGTGAATATTTCTTTATCAAAAAAGTGGTGCCAATTAGCAATTTGAATTTTTAAACCCTAATTTAATGCGACCGTTAAGGGGTTAATGCGACCTTTAAGGGGTTAAGGAATGCTGAGAAAAGATGACCTACTTTTGAAAAACTTTCTCTTTTAATAAAAGAAGTTTGCTTCACAAAAAAGAAAAAAAAACTTATTATTATTATAACTTATTATTAATAATATTCTATTTGAACATTAACATGAAAATATAAATAACTATTATTGTATTTTAGCATTAAAATTACAATACAAATTTTCTGTATTTTCCAAGAAAATACAACCATAATCAATTTTTGAAATGCAAATTTTGTTTCCTCATATGTTGCTGATTTGAAACTCCCGTCATGTTTTATGTACCATATTATGGATTCTGCTCTTCAAAAAATCAATTTGACTATCTGTACAGGGTGAGATTAAAATTATGGGACAAACTTTGAGAGGTGGTAGAGCTCACTATAACAAACAATTATTGTATAGGAATATATGACCGGAAGTGACGCGTTGAGGTGCAAAGACCAGGGGCTCAATTTGGTGCTTTTATTATTTAAAAATTTCTCATTCATACAAGAAAATTCCTATACTATTCTTAAAAATAGCAACCTAGGCTCTATTTTACAATCTTAACATAGGTTCAAATTTTCCTCAGCCATCATTATCCAAAACTGTTCTTCTAATCTTGATCTTGGTTTTTCGGAAGCTTACCACGTCATTAAAAATACTCACTCTTTAGTCAATGACTTATCTAGTACTCCTGTTTTTCCATGTATTTGAAAAGCATTAATTTAATTTCCCCCTTTTCTGGTTTCTTTTTCTCTCCTTCTGGGGCAGTTGTCGCTACTTGTCCACCCAGTCGTTTCCACTGCTTCCCTCTCATTGGTTTTTTTTGGCGCCTTCGCTACCCGCTTCGGGTATATAAGCCAGCGCCTCTCTGTCTATCATTTTGCTCAGACTTGCTTTTTCTAGCAGGCTGTTCCTTTTTTCCCTAGCTTTCACTGAAGAAGAATCTCGCTAGTAGATTCGAACCAGCTGTTTGCTGCTTTTGATGTATTATTTGTGCAATTTTAAACGTTGATTTTTCTGCTTTTTAATATACTATTCTTTTCTTTATTTAAGACAGACATTCCATGATTACACAAAGAAAAAATTCTTCTTTGAAGATTTTCGGTATGAAACCGAAATTTTGAATAAATAAAAAAAAAACCTCTATTTCTATTACTTTACAATTATTTCCTTTGTTTGACAAATTTGCCAGTTTTGAGTTTTTTTTATTCAAAAATTTCGATTTCATACCGGAAATTTTCAAAGAAGAACATTTTCTGTAGGTAATCATGAAATGTTTGTCTCAAATAAAGAAAAGAATAATATGGGAATTTTCTGGTGTATATCAGAAATTTTGAAAAAAAAGAAAGCGCCAAATTGCCCCCCTGGTGTTTGTACCTCAACGCGTCCCTTCTGGTCATATATTCCTATACAACAATTGTTTGTTATAGTGAGCTCTACCACCCCTCAAAGTTTGTCCCATGATTTTAGACTTACACTGTACATTTAAAAGACAAGGCTGTTATTTTAGTCTTCTGGCCTGAGTTTCCTACTGAACCGATTTTGATAATAATAATTATTATTTTTTTTAAATAAAAGGACTTTATTTGTTGGCGTTCCCGCAGTTGCTATTTTTTTTAAATAATCCCATTTTTATATTTTAATTTCAATTTTAAAAGTTCTTAGTGAAGTTTTTTCATATTGGTGGCAAACGGGTTACTTCCATTATTGAAGAGAGGAGGGAAACAACGGGAATTACCATATCATTACGGGTGCGATTTTCATATTACAATTAAAAATAACCTTTTTTAGAACTTTTAAACAGAAAAAGATATACACGATTTAAAAGAAGACATTTTTACTAATAAAATTTGTACATTTCAATATTTTTTTCATTCTGCTGATACTGAGATTGAGACGCTCATCTCAGAGTGAGTGTAAATGACGTCATAGTAAAAAAATGGAATTATGAATAAAGAGAAGGAGACATATAGTGTACTGTCTACCAGTTGCGAGTGAAGTAATTGAGGAGGTTGTCACAAGATGGCGGCTACTTTTTTTAAAATCAGATCTTCAGTTTCTGATTACCGCCAGGGCAAACATCCCACCAGTAAAATTGAATAGAAAATTTCCTCTTAATTAAGCGTCTTATTCAGGGAAAGTTTTCTCAAAAATGTCTTAAAATTTTTATTTTTATTTTTTACTGATGTCAGTATACCTTGTAAAACTGTCAGTTTGTTTCCCTGGTTGTCACAATATGGCGGAAACGCAGGTCCTAATTACCGCCAAAGTAAACTCCTACCAGTAAAAATGAAAATCTGTTTCTACCATTATTTATGACTGAAATTTTGCAATAATAAAGTGTTTAAATAAGTTGAAAATTTCTGTATAAATCTACTGGTGGAATTTTCCACCGTCGGTGAACAACTCCTGCGATAGTGGTTACAGTTGAAGCTTATATGTCAGTTCCTCTTTATTAATAGTTCCATGAGTTAAAATGAAATGATTATTTTCTTTGATAACACTAAATATTTTTCTTCGAATGCGTCTAAAAGTTGTCACTGGCACTCAGATTAGAACCTCAAATCAGGAGTGCGAACGTTTACATGCAAAATTGTAACTGGCAAACATGACATCAAGCTTGTGAATATATTTATTAATAATCTATTGTACTTTAAAATACTTTTTAAATATGTAAATATGAATATGAAAAGTATATATGTAAATTTTGCGATGGTGAAAAAGATGTTATTTTAACCCTTCACTGCGTGGTTTTTTTCTTTTTGTACGAAAACAATTATTTGAAAACTATTAATCGGTCTAATAATGGGGAAAATAGTAAAAAAAAATAAATTTCAAATTTTCAGCTAAAATTTGATATTTTATAGCGTGTACACTATGTACACAAATAGGGTTTCAAAATATTGCATTGCTATATTTTACAACTAAATTAGCTTAAATTAATTAATTTTATCTGAAACTTTTTTTATATTAATATATTTAACCCTCCGTCTACCAGACGGGTCCATTGGACCCGACAGGTACATACAAAATATTCATTCAAACCAGAAATTTCTTTAAAATAAACTAAGTATATAAACCAGACAAAAATAAGGTAAATAAATAAGTTAAATAGTTTTAAATAAAAATTCTGGTGTGGAACGTTTTATTAAAACTTGAATAAAATTCCCGGTAGATCTAGGGTTAAGTATTCAGCAAAAATAATGAAAGTAAATTTTATCTTAATAGCTTGATCGATATTTTGTTTTTGTTTCATAAGAATAAATTCTAATTTTTTGTCAATTGCAGCCATCTGACATGGGCAAAATAAGTGTTATTCCACTCTTTGGACTGTTCTTGATCAAGAAAAAATATCATATTGGCCAAATTTATTATTTCTTGATCAAGAATAAATATCATATTGGCCAAATTCATGGCACATATTTCGAATTACAGTGTTTTTAACCCTAGAACTACCGAAAATTTTACTCAAGTTTTATAAAAACATTCTACACCAGAATTTTTACTTAAAACTATTTAATTTGTTTATTTAACTTATTATTGTCTGATTTATAAATTTAGTTTGTTTTGAAGAAATTTCTGGTTTTAATAAATATTTTGAATGTACATGTCGGGTCCATTGGACCCTTCTGGTAGACAGAGGGTTAAGTATGTGCCAGTTCTGGCACGTGGTTCAGTGAAGTGTTAAGATTTTGTTGTAACCAAAAATATAATTGTGCTATTGTGGCGCAATTTTCGTTGATTTTTCATTACGTAATAAACAAGTTGGAAATTGCTCGTCGAACGCGGCAAATGAGGTGCGTTCGTACTATAACTAGTTTTATAAATATTTTTTTCGCCGCATATTGTACAGAATGTATATTTTAGTGTACTTCGAAAGGCTATAACATCATTAATTTGCACTTGAAATAATTTTTTTTCCCATTGGCCGTAATGTAACGGAAAACTTATGACTGTCCCTGTAATTAAACTATACATCCGATTTTCATAAAATATGAAATGACTCGACAAAATCTTGCAACAATTATATATTTATAATTTCAGACCATTCGGAAGGCTGTAACATCATTAAAATGCACTTTCAATAATTTCTTCCCATTGGCCGTAATGTAACGGAAAACTTTTGATTGTCCCTGTAATTAAACTATACATCCGATTTTCATAAAAATTGAAATGACTCGAGAAAATTATGCAACAATTATATAGTTTAAATTTTAAACGATTCGGTTGGGTAGTTTTTGCTCTGTTATATGCGGACGGACGGACGGACAGACAGACAGACAGACGGACTGAACGACAACTATAGGTGCTACGTATTTATATAATTACGAACGCACCTAAAAAGATAAAAACCTCAAAAATAACTTTATTATTTCATTATCTTAATTGCATGTTACTGATTACGTATAAGATTACAGTTTAATTTTTCAATAATTTAAAAAGTTTAAATTAAAAATTATTTAAAAATAATATTTGTTTTATGAGTTACGCTCGCCAATATATTATTGATTAATTATTGTAATTACTTTTGTTAATTTTTATATAAATGCAGTCAATCAGTTCTTTTAAACATTTTCAGTAGTTGAATTCGACGAGTTTCGAGTCGATAATACATTAAATTTGAAAAGATTAATTTATTATGCGATCGCAATCAGTGATTTTTAATTATATCGTGGCAGATTTCTAAAAATTTTGAATTGAATTAAACTTGGATCGTTTTAAACTCATCAAACATTCGTTATGAATATGACGGTTATTCCAAAATAAATCGGAATGCAAGTCAGAGCTAAATAACTTCGAAATTTTCTCTGACGTTTTGATATACCGATTCATTGTCTAAATTCTAATAATGCTTTCGAATTTGAAAGCTTGTCCTCCGAATTCTTAAACGATTGGAAAATGAGATTTGGTACAATTCAACGATTAAGATTAAACTTAATATAGTTATTACAATGCTTGGAATTTAATCGAGTTTCCGAAGTCGGAAGCATTGAAAGAAATATTAGTGATAGGCGGAAAGAATGATTTTACTGTTTGAGAGAATCATTCGAACATGTGCCTCATTCGAACCTTTGTTTTGTTTATTATTATGCAATTTCTACCTGAAATTTTGTATCGAAAAAAAATCCTATTTTAATTATAGTTCAAAGCAAAATTAAAGAAAAACCTGTTTAACCCCTTAGTTCTCGCTCCCTTCAATATCGCGGGCTGAGGTGTCGTTCGTTATTTCTCGTGCCCGTCATATTTCCGGGCTGGAGATTTATTGCTGGAAAAAAAAAGTCATGAAACCATAAATATTGAGATGGCATTTCCGTGTGAAGTCTTTGAATATTAGCGTTTGGGTTTGGTTTCTGGCGCTGATTGTGATGTTGGACTTTAGATTGCATGTTTCGAAATGTATCACACTCAAAAAAATTTTTATTAATCAAAATTGAAAGTATATTATATTATTTCAAATATTATTTGTAAAAATTTGTTTGATGGTGATAATTAAAGATCTAAGACGTGAAAAATAAAGGTCTTATTCGCATTAATTTGTATGGTGTAAAACAAACATTAAAACACAGAATTCTCGCATGATGGCTTTTCCACAAATGTGAATTTGTTCTATAACATCCTTTTTTTTTCTCTTTAACTCTTACTGGCGCAGAGTAATTCTGTTTATAAACTGATGAAATAATGGACTGACGAGGCAATTTATAAACGAATTTATTAGAAAATACGAACTTGCTTATTTTCATGTACATTATAATAGGAAAACTTTAGTTAAATATTCTTGGTGCCGTTTGTCAGTTTTGGAATTAAAATTAGGTGTCTTTTTTTAAGTACACCGCGCCGGAAGGGGTTAAAAAAACTAATTGCATATTTTATATAGAAATCTTATAAATATTCAAATTCTGTAATGAAAAAATAGGTCCTTTTTGATGGCTTTTCCAAATATTAAGTGATCCTTAAGGGGTTAAAAGGTGCATTTAATGTAAAAGATGTCACAAATATAAAAGATGTTATTACATAATACAGTTTTTAAAAACTATATTATGCAATAACATGTATTATATTTGTGACATCTGTTATATTAAATCCACATTTTAAGCAAGTTTTCCTTTAAATTTATTTCGATATGGTTCAAGGTGAATGTGACAGTTTCAACGATATACAGTAAAACCTCCCTAAAGCGACCACGTCCCGTTCCAATAAAAATTGGTCGCTCCGAGAGGTAGTGTCTTAATGGTGGTCATGTTTAAATATAGATTTTAATTGTTGAAAAAATGTAACAATAAATGTTACTAAAATTCATTTTCACATTAAGAAAAACCATGATGAAAATTTAAGTATTAAAACAAAAGTGAATTACATATGTTGATTACTGCAGCGTATAAAAAATGAATACATTGATATTTGCTTTGATTTTACGATTTTATCTTTTATAACTTTTATTTCCAAGTCCTTTCAAAGTTCAGTAAATAAAGCAATTTTTTTTTCTTTTGGACGGGAACAAATAATGACGATTTCATTAATTTATCAATTTCTTTTAGAGTTTCCTGACAGAATAGGGCAGGAAATTTTATTGAACGTCATCCTTAATTTGTCACCAGAGTTAAATCCATTGCCTAAAAAGGCACAAAGGGGTTTAAACAAAACTTAACGGAATAAATAAAAATTCTAATCTTAGTTTAGAAGTTTGATGACTAATGCGCTCTCCGGAATTATTTTTCTAATAAAACCTTCTTCAAGTGACCAGGAAAAAGCGGAATTTGTTCTATTTTCTTCAAAGAAATTGTTCGCTCATAGGGAGTTCAACTGGGATGGTCTCTGAATAGAGGTAAAATTAGTATTGAGCCTATGGGAATAAATTTGGTTCCATGAAAAGATGGTCGTTTAGGGAGGTGGTCGCACAGGGAGGTTTCAATATACATTTTTTCATATATACATTTTATGCTTAATTGTAATTAATTTAAGAAACACATAAAAATATAAAAATTCTTTTTATCTTCAAAATTTCTGAAGACAATTGAGTAACCCTTTCAAGGACGGGGGTAAGTTTATGAAACCACTTTATTTTTATTCCGAATGTCACAGTGGTACCAGAATTTTCGTATAAATATTTCCCGTTCATTATACAGGGTGTTGATTAATGAATATCCCAACTTTACAAGGCTATTAAAAGAAATAAATAAACAGTAAAACCCTGTTGTTAATTATAAATTGAAAATAGCAGTTGAAAGTTTCAATTCAACGCAGATGTTCAATGTGAGGTTAGCCCCTCCAGAAAGATGAACGATATCCAGCGGAACGATAACACATCTCACACTTTTCTTTAGCATGTCCGGTGTGACTCTTTGAGATCATTGAAGTATTAACCCCTTACGTGCCGAGAAAAACTTACGAGATTCACTCGCCAGTGCCACAGTTAGAACTTAGTGGCCTTACATGGGGCGTGGCTTAAGAGCGTGCGAACTCTGCATATAATCATTGAGAGATAGAAGATGTTCCATTCAATTTTTAATTTTTGTGGATTCACTAATAACTGAAAGTTGTGCCCTTAAGCTACCGATAGAAAACTATTGTATATATCTCGAACAAAAGAGTCAGGAGCGAGTTTTACGTGAACAAAACCTTACTCATACTCCAACAAAACCATTGGGCATACTCCTACTAAATTGTAGAAACTGCACGGTTAAAACTATGAGACTGAGGTAGTGACATCAAAATAGCAATGCGATAGAAAGGCGAAAAGTGAACGGCAAACCAAACAATATTTTTTCAAAAATAATAGTGGTGTACAAAAAGGGCAGAGCCTTGTCAAATATGGAAAAAAATTCGCTTGTATTTTCACGTCACTAGCTCAGTGCGATAGCCTTTATGAAGGTAGTTCCTTCTACCCCTTCTCCTCTGAAATAGGTCAGTCTTTCAAAAACACCTTCAAAGTCTTTTTTCTTTTTCTTTTTTTTTTTTAATTCCAAAGCCGTGGGCGTGGTTTTACTGGTACAGCGCAGTATAAAGGACAATATTTTGGACTGACGTGTATATACGTCAGTGGCACTTAACGCATCGACTATGCGCGACGGATATATACCTCTGTGGCACTTAAGGGGTTAATAAAGAGGAACTGGCACATCCTTCAAATAGTGAAACTTCAACTGTAACCGCTTTCACTGGTGTTAATTACTGCCGATTCAAACTTCCACCAGTAAATTTAAAAGAAATTTTTCTGCTTGTTTAAACGCTTTTTTAATGCAAAATTTTAGCCGTAGATAATGTCATTAACAGATATTAATTTTTACTGGCGGAAATTTCTTTCGATGGTACTCAGGCTCTGCGATTTCGCCATGTTGTGACAACTTAGACAACCTACTGTTAGTGTCAGCGAAAAGTATTAAAATCCTAGCCAAACTACTACTAGTAAAAATAAATCGGAATTTTAACAATATTTGCGAGAGAAAATTTCCATGAGAAAGGCCGCTAGGTAAAATCATTTATTCAAAATTTACTGGTGGAAGTTTTTTTCGGCAATTATCCGAAACGGTTTTTCAGATGTAAAAAGGCCCGTCGCCTTATTGTGTCTATGGCCCAATTGTGTCTTGTCCTCCTATACACTATATGTCTCCTCCTCTTTATTCATAACTCCATTTAGACAATACACTATATGTCTAATCGTCTTTATTCATAACTCCATTTAGACAATACACTATATGTCTCCTCCTCTTTATTCATAACTCCATTTAGACAATACACTATATGTCTCCTCCTCTATATTCATAACTCCATTTAGACAATACACTATATGTCTCCTCCTCTATATTCATAACTCCATTTAGACAATACAATATATGTCTCCTCCTCTTTATTCATAACTCCATTTAGACAATACACTATTACAGCGCCTAGAAGATACAGTGTGGAAAACAGCCACAAAATAGTGCTAAAAAATTGAATCCCATAAATGTACAACGATGCTGAATAACAAGATGTCGATCGTAGCGCCATCGTAGTGATTTAAAAACGATAGTCATTCTAAAAGAGACTCTTTAACCTATTTCACGTCATTCCTTAACTAAATTACCTTATAACAGACTAAAATATCTTATATTTATAGTTTCCGATATTTAACATTCTATAATTTTTGAAAACACAGGGTTTATATTGAAAAGGGTTACGAGATGGCGCTCGTATCAGCATATTGCCGCTGAGCATTGTTGGAGATTTATGGGATACATGTTTTTAGCACTTTTTAAAGCATTATAGGAATAGCCGTTTTCCACACTGTATCTTCTAGGCGCTGTAACACTATATGTCTCCTCCTCTTTATTCATAACTCCATTTAGGCAATACACTATATGTCTCCTCCTGTTTATTCATAACTCCATTCATAAAGGTGGAAGACTCCATTTTTGAGATTAGCGTGTCCTAAGTTCGCAAACGACGGTTGGTAGAACGTACAGGGTGTCTACAGATCAAGGAAAAACACAGTAAAAAAAAAAGGGTGAAACCTCAGTATTTTCTAATAGAGAAATTCATCTTGTTTAATCACGCGACTAAAAAAGAAGAACTTTCTATAAGTAAATACTGTTATTTTCTATTTTATTTGACTGTGATTTTCCCTGATCTGTAGACACCCCGATGGAGTTATAAATAAAGAGGAGGAGACATATAGTATATTGTCTAAATGGAGTTATGAATAAAGAGGAGGAGACATGTAGTGTACTGTCTACCAGTTGCGAGTGAAGTAACTGAGGAGGTTGTCCGTAGATGGCGGCTGCTTTTTTTTAAATCGGATATTCAGTTTCTGATTACGGCCAGGGCAAACATCCCACCAGTAAAATTGAATAGGAAATTTCGCCTTACTTAAGCGTCTTATTCGTAGAACTTTTTCTCAAAAATGTCGTAAAAATTTCTATTTGTTTTTACTGGTGTCAGTATGCCTTGTAAAACTGTCAGTTTGTTCCCCTGGTTGTCACAATATGGCGGAAACGCAGGGCCTAACTATCGCAAAGTAAACTCCTACGAGTAAAAATGAAAATCTGTTTCTACCATTATTTTTGACTGAAATTGTGTAATAATAAGGCGTTTAAATAAGTTGAAAATTTCTATATAAATCTACTGGTGGAAATTTCCACCGGCGGTAAATAACTCCTGAGGTAGCAGTTACAGTTGAAGCTTCACTATTTTAAGGGTATGTCAGTTCCTCTTTATTAATAGTTCCATGGTCCTGAGTTCGTCGACAACAGTTGGTAGCGGTCAAACAATCACATGATCTTTGATAAGGCCCCGCAAAAAAAAAAAAAAAAAAAAAAAAAAAAAAATATATATATATACAGGGTTCGCACAATTTTACCACTAAATTTTAACAGTAATTTCAAGGTAGTTCTCTGCAGAAAAATATTGCAAAATCTGTGAATAAAGGCGGTGATTGCGAATTCTGTGTTTGAAAAATTAAATGTAAATTTTCTTATCTTTAATAGTGGTGGAAGAGTCCTTGGAAATTCCAAGGAGTGTGCGAACCTTGTATATATATATATATATATATATATATATATATATATATATATATATATATATATATATATATGTATATATGTATATATATATGTATATATGTATATATATATATATATATATATATATATATCATGTTGAGAAAAGAAAAGTGTGGGATGAGTTTACGTTCCACCTCGATTTCGTGGGTGTTCGGGTTGGTTGCAAATTTGGGGCTCGGGGCTCGGCAGGTGCATAGCATGAATAAATGGTCACAGGCCTTTCCAACAAATGTCACATGCGGGGCTCTGTAAAAGTTAGTAAAATGCCCCCCTTTGGGTCTACTATTGCGCCTCCTGGAATACATCCTCCCCCTATCTTTGATATACCGTTTTCAGAAATGTGTTACTGTGCACGGTGACTATACAGAAAAGGACAAATACAATGTAGCAATTTCACAAATTTCACTCAATTATCTCTATGTGAGAACAAAAACTTATTGATACACTTACATATTTTATGCGTGCCCTAAGTTCGACAACGTCAGTTGGTTGCGGTGGAACAAACACCTCATCTTTTATGACGCCCCACAAAAAAATCATGCTGAGAAATGTGTGATATGAGTTATCGTCCGTGTTTCTAGTGGGGCTCACATTGAACAGTTATAACTGTATTGAATTTAAACTTTCAACTGTTATTTTTGATTTCCGATAAATAACAAGGCTGTACTTCTTTTTTTTTTCTTTTAATAGTCCTGTAAAGTTGGAATATTCATTTATAATCACCCTGCATATATAAAAAATAGTTTTGTCTCATTTAACCACTTAATTCTCGCTCCCGTGATAGTCACGGGCTGTGTCTTTTATTCAGATTGCTTGATTCCCACCAGTTTTATAAAATAGTGTCATTGGCTTTATTATGGTATCATTTTACCTCCCATTGAATAAGGTGAATATTTCTTTTTCAAAAAAGTGGTGCCAATGAGCAATTTGAATTTTTAAACCGTAATTTAATGCGACCGTTAAAGAAGTAAAAATAAATTTGTACGTAAATTCCGATGTCATTCATTCATTTCAACATTTTAACAATGGAAGTGCTTTGCCCTTGAAAGAGGTTAAAAAAATTAAGAAGGTTGGCAACTATGATTTTTATTTATTTATTTATTTACTAAATTTCTGGAGGTATTTGATTAAAAATCTATACAAAGGTTGGAAACTATGTTTTTGTGCATACTCGAATAATTATTTCAATAATAAAATCATCTGCCCATCATTAAAAAATATCAAATCTATTTTAATTCATTCATGTTATCTTGTATCTAATATTGTTGTATAAAAATATTCTTGTAGTTACCGGAGTTGAGACGGGCTGAGCCCGTCTCCGAACCCGTGCTCGTGCTTGATTGTGGTGTACCAGTCTTCGGGCTCGGTCTCAAATTAAAAATTTTATTTAATGAAAAATTTTAAAGAATATGAAAACTGCTATTCGTGAAACAAATAGGTATTTTGAGTCTCTTAAACTGTTTTGGAATTCTAAAAAAAAGTTTAAAAGGAAACTGACATATTATTTATATGATACAAGCGGAAGTGTTCGATCTGATTATGAATCCTTTGCGCGGTCGTCAGTGTTAACAATATAAATAAGCCGTAGATATCGCTTTTGGATCCTCGTTTTTTCTTTAACCCCTTGGGGACGAGCGACACGTATACGTGCCGCGTAAAGCACTCAGAATCCTTGTTTTTCTTCACCAGTAAAAATTTACTGTAAAATTTGCTTTATTTAATCAGCGCATTTTCTCGATTCAAGAAGACAGAAATTTCTGTTTTTAAAGAACGGTGACAAAAGGTTAAAATTTTTGTAAAAGGCTCCCGTCCCGAAGGGGTTAAATCGTTTTCCAGAATTACTGGATAACAGAACTCATGTCTTTCAACCATAGTTATTCATTATTATTTTAAACTAATAAGAATCGTGGGCATTGCAGATTTCTGTCAGTGGCAGGGTATAAATATTAAATTTACTATTTTAACCCATTAACTGCCGAAACTATATGATAGGAATCTTCAACTTTTTTGATGAAATACATTTGCCACCACAAATTTTAAAAGATAATTTTCGCTTAATTTTTATGGCCAAAATTTCTGTTATTTAAATAAGGGAAAATTTTTAATTAGTAAATAGTGGAAGCTTTATAGTTAATTTAAGAATGCGCATTTATTTTTGTCTTTGCGTCAAAGCAACAGCGTCGGGTAAAGGGTTAAACAGATTTTCTAGACGTGAAAATCACGGAATGTTGCCACGGGGGAGTATTTAGTATTAACTCTCATTTCTGATTAAGAAAAGATTTTTAAATAAGAAAATTAATTTTGGAACAATTTTCAAATATTAGTACAATTTTTTTATAGCGTACTTTAAGTATATGGCTAAATAAAAAAAAAAAGAGAGTTCAAACTCATCTGTAGTAGATACCGGAGTCTGGATTGTCAGAGTGGCCTTTCTTTTAATTCCGAAATTTTCAATTCATACCAGAAATCTCCTATAATATTACTTCTTTTATTTAATGAGACATTTTATGACTACTAACCATAAAAATCTAGGGTTCCTGCGGGTACCGTTATTTTCAAGGTGTAATACCAGTTTTTTCTTGTAAAAAAAAAAAAAAAAATCAATTACAAAACCGCAAAATTTCGCCTTATATCAGGAGAGATTATCTATAAGAAAATACTGCTATCGACGAATTTTCTGGTCCTGAAATTCCAGCACCCGTACGAACCCTGAATTCTTCACCGAGATGAGGCCGAAATTTTTAAGTAAAAAAAAGGGCCAAACTGGCAACACCGACCGGAGTTATGAGTCGATTAGTCAATGAACAAATTATAAATATATGAGGGAGGCGCGGTAATGGAAATGTATCGAAGCAGTTATATTTTGATTTATGTATTTTAGTTATTTGTGGGGGACAACATTATTTAGAAATGAAATTTTTGATTTAAAAACCTTGCATTTACAACAAAATTTAAAATAAAGACAATTAACGGTATTATTGAAAAAAAAAAGAGATTTTTATTAACTTGCGTAAGGAAGACATTTTATATAAATTAGGACTTCAAATATGCCTAACGTTTGATAAAAAGATTATTTGTACTGAATGAATAGCAAGCTGCTCTCTGTTACATACTTGCCAACTTACCGATAATTTCCGTAAAACTGTACCGATATCTCCTGCAGTAAATAAACACGTTTCGAACGGGAAATATTAGTCATTAAAATGTGTCTTTTTTCAAGGTGTTCCTTATATAAATTTATCTATTGCACATTTTTCCCTGTGTAAAAATCTCTTATTTGACCTAGGTCAAGCTGTAACAATTTTACGGAAATTATCGGTAAGTTGGCAGTTAATTGCTTAGCACAAAATAAGAAGAATTTTCTGTTATAAATTTCTTAACCAATCAAAAATATTTATTAAATGTAACATGTGTAATTACAAAGTTACGAGAAATTTTTGGTTTATACAATGAATTATAAATTCTATAGCTCTTTTGTACTAAAAGATTAAAATTAATGTTTAAGGTATTCTCTTTACATAAATTTATCTTCGTTCATTTACCATGAATAAATTCTTACTTTCTAACTAGAGATTGCAAACCATTCAAACAGACGAGTGGTTATAGACATCAGCAGTTTTCCATAAATTTAAGCTGGAATTGGATCCTTTAAAGTCCGTTACTTCTTGTAATATGAGATTAATGCAAACTAAATTAAAACGGAAATCAAATCTAAATAATTTCTTGATTTTCTGTGACATTTTGGTGCAATGATAAAATTTGTTTGAATTATAAAAACGCTTTCTATAATTCTTTTTCAGCTTTTCGAAAATTAGACTTCGTATAAACTCATTATGAAGATGAAATTTACTATAGTTATTACAACCGTTGCATTTTAAGTGGAGTAACTGAAGTCAGAAAAATTGAGAGGATTTTTATTACTTTTATTTTATATGATGCAATTATTATGATGGTTTTTTTAATCCCATTCTTAATATGTTAGAGTTTATCAACAATTTGTTTCACCAAAGGCTGAAATTGAATCCTTCTAAAATCATCAATTACTACTTGTAATATGAGGTTAATGCGAAATAAATCGAAACGTAAATCAAAGGTAAATAATTCCGGGATTTTATCTGACATTTTGATATATTGATTTATTGTTTAAATTATAATAATGCTTTAGAATTTGAAAGCTTGTTCTGTCAATTGTTAAACAATTGGCAAATAAGACTTGATATATATACAGTTTATAGTTACCGTAATGCAGTAAACTCTCCCTTATACACGATGTATTGTAATTAGATTTTAGTCCGAAATATTGGTAATTAGTTTTTTGCACCAGTATTTCTTTAAAGTGATCTTCCCCTCATTGAATCATAGAATTTATATACAGGTTGGTTATAATTAAAGTTACCCTGTTTGTATCTACGTAGAGTCTCTTCTGGTTGATAGATATTAATGAAACTTGGAAAATACGTTATATATACCATGGGGAAAAGAAATCTACAATAAAAAATAGTAGTTCAAATTTCGACCACCAGGTGATAAGGGGGCGTATGTAGAGAAAAAACTCACATTGCAAACACAAAACTTTATTTATTCTCAGCATATGTTCAACGTGCATTCCATTTGCGTCACGCACATGTTCAAAGCGTGTTATAGCGTATTCAACAGTAGCGCAAAGGCTTTCTCGATCAATTCCAGCAACATGATAAGCTATGTTTGCTTTCAAATCAGGCAGAGTCCGTATGCTTCCTCCATAGACACAATCTTTTAGGAATTCTCACAACCAGACGTCACATGGATTCAAGTCCGGAGAACGAGGAGGCCAGGTAGTAACGTAGTAGGAAAACTTCTAAAAACTAACCGATCATTTCCAAAGTGGGCAAGAAGCAGTGCCGTCACTGCTCGTGCTGTGTGAGGTGGTGCACCATCTTGCATGACAAATTACTGCCTTTCTGATAAAACAACTTCACGAGTAACGCTCGTTCTTTCTTCTCTAATGGCACAGAAACTACTGGCTTTTTAACCCCTTGAGGGGCGGTGGGATAAAATATATCCCACCTAATTTAACAAGATTCTCACCAGAAAATTTTAACTAAATTTTATATTTTTAACTTTGGCGGAAAATTGTTAAAAAATTGCTTTTCCTTATTTAAAAGTAAAATTTTTCGATTATTCCGGTGAGAATTCAATATTTAGAGACATTTTTGTTTGCCCCTCAAGGGGTTAAACCGCTACAAATTTGCATAACATCATTTCTCGTAGAGGAAAACTGCCATCTATCGGTCGAAATTTGAACTAATATTTTTTTATTGCAGATTTCTTTTCCCGATGGCCCATATAATGCATTTCCGAAGTTTTATGGATATATCTGTCTATCTGAATGGACTCTACGTAGGTCTAAACAGGGTAACTTTAATTATAACCACCCTGTATATATATTTGATCTATTCTGATTAGTTTTGCCAGGTGTCCTGCGTATGTCGGGGCTGCAAATAGTCTAGTCACTTCTAATTTCATATATTTTATTTCGCCCTTTTTAACCCATTAATGACGAGCTTCGTTACACTTCTTTTGATTCTTCGACACCAGTTTTTGCGACTTTGTAATTTTGAATTATTTAATCGCTCAAAATCTGAGATTAGATAATGTGAAAATTTCCAAACTAAATTACTAGTATTAAAATTTAAAAATTTTGTTCGCTTTGCATGGCAAGTTTTCTAGCCAATCGGCTTTAATGAGTTAATCGCAGCTAATTCTTCCATTAGATAAGGAAAAGAAAGTAACTTTAAAATACTGGTGTCCAGAGAATTTGAAGCTCCAATTTGCGTGCGATACCAGCCAATACTAATTGTGACGATCTTGTATAATTATCATTGTAATGTAATTGTAATATAATTTTACTAAACAGGAAAGTTTTCTTTTTCTATAAATTTAATATTTAACAATGACAGGATTCGTACGCTTCAAGAACCTTTACCAGAATTTTCGTAAAGTAATATTTGCCTTATTTAATGAAAAAAAAAAAAAAAAAAAAAAAAAAAAAAAAAAAAAAAAGCTCTATCTTCAGATATAGCAACCAGTACTTTAAGAAATTTCTGGTACAAGAACACGTAAAATCCTGTAAATCCCTTGATACGTACGAACCCTGAATGAGCGTGAAATATTAAATAAATTATATGAACCATGTAATTTATTTATCAGTAAAATTTAACTTTATTTCTTTACAAGTAATATTATTTTACAAATTATTTTTGATACTATCGTTCCTTATAGCGCATTATAATTTAATCTCTTATCTAGTCCCTGATTAATTTCTGAATTTATGTCTTAAAATTATGACTTGCCGTAAGATCTTTCATAAGATGCTGGTGTTCTTCAACTGAAGTCTTACTCGCTTTTCTAAAATTATTTCAAAGATATCAAACTCATCACTATCTATATTATATTCGAACAATTTGAAGAATTTTAAAGCACCCGAAAATTAAATCCCATTAAAATCGCCAGATATTCATTTGGGATATGATCAGTTATTTCAAAATAAATCGGAACGTAAATCACTGCTAAATTAATTTGAAATTTTTCGTGGCATTTCATTTAAACTGTAATAATGCTGTCGATTTTGATTTCCTCGTCTTTTAATTCTCAAGTAAGAGGAAAGTGGTGGTTTATGTGAATTGAGAATTAATGGGGTAAGTACCCTCCAAAAGAATAAATTTTGCGAATATTTCATTGATGGATACGTAAAATTATTAGACAGTAATTATACAAAATTTTAAAGAGATTTTTAATACGTTCACTGCCATGAGCATCGTCGGTGGGTCTCAAAAACTTTTCATTCTGTGGCGTGATCATCACCCGTGGATCACAGGTAGCTTTCCATATAATATTAAATAAAAATCGCTCAAAATTCGTGATTATTCTCGCCAGTAAATTTTTACTGTAAATTTTGCCTTTTTTAATCCGACATTTTCCTGTTTCAATTAGGCAAAAATTTCTGTTTTGAAAAACCGGTGATGAAAGATTAAAAATTCTGTAAAAGACGCACGTACCAACGGGGTTAAAAAACTTTAATTAGTCTTTTTAACCCTTCCCGGTGCAGAGTAATTATGTTTATAAACTGATGAAATAATGGACTGACATCAGAATTTATAAACGAAGTTATTAGAAAATCCGAACTTGCTTATTTTCACGTATATTATAAAAGGAAAAATTTAATTAAATGTTCTTGGTGTCGTTTGTCAGTTTTGGAAGTCAAATTAGGTGTCCTTTTTTAAGGACACTGCACTCGATGGGGTTAAGTTTGACACCCTGCTGATCACTTTAAATTCCTATGGGGGAAGTGAAAGTGTTGAACAACTCTTCTATTTTTAATTCCAATTTTTAGGAAATTAAAATTTATATCTTATTATTTTGAAGTTAAGTTTTAAGTAGGTGTATATTTTTCTAAGAATTGACACACTTCTCTTAGGATAACACATAACTTAGGCGAATGATATAAGTCCTTCTTGTGTGTCTACCTTCGGGACACTTAAAATATTTGCAATACCTCCTAAATTTACTAATATAAAACACATTTTGTATACAAAACATGATTTTCTATTTAATGTGTATTTTTCAATAAAAACAGCTCGTAAATTAATGTATACATACTTAAAAGCTGTATTTTACTTCATAACATACCAATATATGTGCAGAACCTTGCAACCAAATTTTATTTCAATATCTTAAAAACTTTGTAAGAAATGAGGTTTCTTGTAAACGTAAACAATGAAAAACGCAGTTTTCAGAAAACGCATGTTAAGATTTTAATATAGCACAGAAACTTATGTATAAAGGTATATATTTTGGGCCATAACTTTTCTTCTAATTATCGCTGAACTAAGCGTAAGGCATTTTTGGAATCCTAAGGGTTTGAATTTTAATTTAAAATTATAAACACAATAAAGAAAATTTTCGTAAAACCGGCGATTTCAGGCTAGGCACATACCTTAACTATCTACTCAACAGATACGCACTAAAAATACGAAAATTAAAAATAATATATTAAATTAACCAACACCAAGAAGGGAAAAAAACGGATTAACCTCTTGCGCCGAGGCTAACGAGAAAGACAGGCTACCGCGCTGGGTCCTATTCTTCTTTTTTTACAGACCGCTGGAGTCACGTGATGCGCTTTTCGCACACCTTCATTGGTGCATTCGAGCATCACGTGACTCCAGCGGTCTGTAAAAAAAGAAGAATCGGACCCACCACGGTAGCCTGTCTTTTTCGTTAGCCTCACTCTTGTGCTCTATGATGTACATCATGATACGTAACGTCACACACGTAAGTCAAGATATCTGGAGTATTTTTTAATTAGACATTCCGAATCCCACAGGAAAGTTTTTACTCTTATTTTTCCTTTACGATATGCTTTGGTATTGCTGGACAGATATAAGCACTCTTTGATAAACAGGAATTTACTTCATAATTAACATAAATAGGTTCACCAAATCAATATCCCCTTGACATGTCAGTTTTTGGCAAATATGAATTTACCTTAATTAAAAAAAAAGAATGTGATTGAAAACATAAAATTCTGGTAAAAGGGCAACGCGAATTAGGAAAGAACATCTATTAAATTCGCGCTACATTAAATAACTAAATTATCAAAAAGGATGCCTTGTGAATATTTACGAGGGCCCTTTTTACTTATGAATTTTTGGCTTTCGATAATTTTTCGAAATAAGTATTTTTAAACTTAAACTTACACTATGTGCAAAATTACTTAAAAGATGATTCGGTATTTAAAAATGTTAAATTATTTTAATACCTTAGAACTTTTAACTGTAAAAAAACATAGTCTTCTTCAGAGGAATATAAGAAATACAACAGATATTGAGGCCTAATTTTCAAAATCCACGTAGAGGGTAACGAAAGGAGTGAAAGTGGAAGTTAATTTATAGATCCGGAAACATTGGGAAAATAAAACATGGATATAGGGAAGCGGAAAACTACACGTTTTATTATTCTTTAAGCAAACTGAGCCAAATTCTGGGTATGTTGTTGGATAAAACATCGTTACAAACTGTATTTTCTTTAGTAATAATTTCTATTGATTCGCGGATAATTAAATCATGATAATTCTTTGAGGGATATACATAGCTGCCAACTTGTACGGATTTTTGCTACCGCTAAAATTTAATAGAAAATTATGCCTTATTTAATTATCAATATTCACTGCAATTCGGCAATTGAACTATGCAAAGTTTTCCATTAAATTTTAGTGGTAGCAAAAATCCGTACAAGTTGGCAGCTATGGATATATAATTTTTGCGTCTTCGAAATTAGTTTGTATATTCTGCTTCTGATTAAGTCTTGACAGGGCTGTTGTAGGTCGGTTATACTTTAAATCTCTCAAATGTTTTTTAATACGAACTTTAAGTTTACGCTTTAGGTTACGCTTTTACATGCCGTATTAAAGAACATTTGAGATATTTAAAGTATAACCGACCTACAACAGCCCTGTCAAGACTTAACCAGAAGCAGAATATACAAGTTAATTTCGAAGACGCAAAAATTACATATCCCTCAAAGAATTATCATGATTTAATTATCCGCGAATCAATAGAAATTATTACTAAAGAAAATACTGTTTGTAACGATGTTTTATCATACAACATACCCAGAATTTGGCTCAGTTTGCTTAAAGAATAATAAAACGAGTAATTTTCCACTTCCCTATATCCATGTTTTATTTTCCCAATGTTTCCGTATCTATAAATTAACTTCCACTTTCACTCCTTTCGTCACCATCTACGTCGATTTTGAAAATTATGCGTCAATATCTGTTGTATTTCTTATATTCCTCTGAAGAAGACTATGTTTTTTTTATAGTTTAAAGTTCTAAGGTATTAAAATAATTTAACATTTTTAAATACCGAATCATCTTTTAAGTAATTTTGCCCATAGTGTAAGTTTAAGTTTAACTTTTAACCCCTTGGGGACGAGCGACACGTATGCGTGCCGCATGAAGCGCTCAGAATCCTTGTTTTTCCTCACCAGTAAAATTTTACTGTAAAATTTGCCTTATTTAAACAGCGCATTTTCTTGATTCAAGAAGACACAAATTTCTGTTTTTTAAAATCGGTGACAAAAGATTAAAAATTTCGTAAAAGTCTCCCGTCCCGAAGTGGTTAAAGATGAATTAAGCATTTCTATTTATTTATTTACTGAAATATTTTTAAATTTTCTATTAAAATAATTTTTATTTTCCTCATCTAAACTTTACTGAGTCAACTTAATAACTTCTGTAATACTATGAAATTCCTAAAAAAGAATTACCTTTACAAGTAATGACGCACAATTAATTTTTCACTAGAAGAGAAGAGTCTGTTATCTCTTGATTAAACATTTTTATTTACATATACATATAAACAACAATTATTTACAAAATCCTTAATTTTAGAAAATAATAAAAACAGATTTTAGGAGCTGTTTTCCACTATTTTTTAAAAAAAACCCTGGAAACTGTCCTTTTAACATACCATTTTTTATTAACATCTTCAGAGTATATTTTTATCTAGTATAACTTCTCTACAGTTCTTTTACTAGTAAATTCTGAAATAAGTACGTAAATAAAAATAGGTAGAAAAATGTTCATTCTTGAATTAGAAATTTAGAAAAATGTGTTTGGATCCCATTGGTCAGTTTTACTGCTTAAATCATATGTTCTTAAAAAAGACATAGAATAAATAATTTTGTGCTAAAACGTAAATTGGTACCTTTGGTTGTGAAGAGTCAGAACCATTTAGGGACTTGCATTCTGTCGTCTAAAGTCATAGGGGAAAGATCGCTGATATCGACCGGATCCGCATTCATCGCTGCGGCCAGATGAGGAGTTGCGGGCGGCAGTCTAAGAGGTAACTTGTACTGCGTCTGTCCACTCATTCTTTGATTAGTCACTGGTGAATTCTCCTGATCCTTGTAGCTAAATCCATCAATATTGGCATCTTCTTACGTAGTGTTTCATACACCTTCGTTTTGTTACTACATCTCTGAACTGTTTTTAATTCTAACTACTTATACTAAAATCTTCTCAAAACTCCTACCCGTGTGTGGGCCGGTTTAAAATATCAGATTCACTTTTATTGGATGACGTATCCTTTAGAAGGGTCAGTTGCCTTTCTGTAATTTGTGTCAGCAAAACTCACACACATAAAATTATGCAAATTCTATCAGAGGTGAAGAGTCATAAACACACGGTGGTCCCTTTTTATGACTTAACGACATCCTGTAATAAATATTACATTGTCCCTGTTATCATTTAAAGACGTCAGCCAGTCTACCTAGAACTTAGCTGTTGCTATACACTGGGATCCAAACTTACTTACGCGTAAAATATATATATTTAAACATAAAATCATTAAAATAAAATACACATATAATATTTCTAATTGAATAATAAATATTCCTGCTTAGCTTCCGTCTTATTTTTACTGAAAATTGAACTATTACAATCATGAGTTCATTACTAAATTTTATATAAATATAGTTATAACTTCATATACTAAAATTACGCAAAATGTTCCTTTGCGTTTATTACAAGATGTAGGGGTCGAACAGCGCCCCAGCAGTTATCCATACATAAAGTACTGATAGAGCTCAAGGGGTTAAAATCAAATTAAAACCTGACACTAAAATCGTTGCTAGAATATTTTCTGCTAAAAATTAACATATAAAATGTTATATGGGAAAGATGCAACTTTTCTCTATAAGATAAACACACCAGTAGTGTGCCACTTACGGACATTTATCTAAATGTTAATGAATTCCAAAAGATATATATATATTTACCAAAGTTCTAACTTTCACGTATCATAATAAACATTCAAAGTTTCAAAATATATTCTTCATAAAAAATGAAAAATAAAAAATGTTATCTTTCTGTATGCTGCAGTAGTGGACATAGTAAATTTCTGATGCATGAACTTTTAAGTTTTCGGCTTATCGAACAAGTTATTTACAATGTAATGAAGTTCACCAACAGCAGTTTAATTCAAATTTAAACATAATATTAAAAAAACAATATTTTAGATAAAAACTTACCTTTTATAAAAAAAATCTCTAAAAATTTGACAAAAAATCTGTTTTTTAAGACACTCTGAAACAGTGTTGCCAGCGGGCTACTTTCACTAATACGAAAATAATAGGTCTTCATCTTAAATAGGACGCAATCACCATGACAACCTACAATCATTACCTATCATGGGATATCATTGAATTTATTACGTATGATAAGATTTAATAGAATGAAGAAAACTTTTATTAATATCTTTTTTTGATTCAATTTTCATAAAGTTTGAAATGACACGACAAAATTCTGCAACGATTATATATCTTAAATTTCAACCAATTCGGTTGGGTAGTGTTTGATCTGATATATGCGAACAAACAGACGGTCGGACCAGACGACGACTATAGTAGGTATTTATATAATTACGAACGCTCATAAAGAGCAAATCACTTTACAAATACGCTCCTCCTTAAAACAATACCATAGCTGACAAATATTAAGCTGTTTTGAACCACAAAAAAATAATAGTAAAAATTTACCTTTTCCAGTCACCATAATCCGCCGGTGAAATAAAGCAAAAAATGTCTATTAATTTTTTTTGGTACAAAAAAATCGTAAGTGCTGGCAGCTATGTTATACACATTGGTTTGTAAAATGTTAACCCTTACCGGCGTGGAGTAATTCTGGTTTATAAACTGATGAAATAATGGACTGACACAGCAATTTATAAACGAATTTATTGGAAAATACGAACTTGCTTATTTTCATGTATATTATAATAGGAAAATTTTAGTTAAATATTCATGGTGCCGTTTGTCAGTTTTGGAATTAAAATTAGGTGTCCTTTTTTAAGGACACCGCGCCGGAAAGGGTTAACACTAGAACCACCGGAAATTTTACTCAAGTGTTATAAAACTATTTTACACCAGAATTTTTATTTAAAACTATTTAACATATTTAACTAACTTATTTCTCCGTGGTACAAATTTAAATTATTTTAGAAAGAAAAAATTCTGGTTCGGATCGAAATATTTTCCTTTTTTACCGGTCAAAATGACCGCTACATAGGTTCTAGTGTTAAAGTATCACATTCAATTCCGCACCATCAGTAACACTAATCTTCAATGCCAAATAGATGTTTAGTATAAAAGTAAATCTTAACTTTCTTTGAAGTGTTTATGGAACAACAATCTATTTACAGTACAGCGAAAATTGAATTTTTATGTAAGAAAAACATACATGCATTGAAATTTAGACTGGATTCCTTTCATCTCTGAAAAGTTGACTTAAGCAAAATCCGCATACCTCAAATGCATAAACGATAACCATAAAATTTAAACGAAAATTCCATGCATTCTCGAAGTAAAAAAAGCAAAGCAAAATAAGAAGACAATTTATTCTGAAGGCAGAGTTCAGTACATATCACAAAATCTATTCAAAAACGTAACTGTTGTTTACCTAGCATATTTTCACTTGAATGATTTCTATAACAAAAAAATGGCGCGACTTTCTTTTCGACACGACATATTTCTTTGTATTTTCTAAGTTCAGAAGGAAAAAATAATTTTTCACTACAGTCCATAAATCTAGAAAAATAAACAGCAGTTTTAATCATTCATTATTTTTATGCTAAATATATCGCAAAGGTTTATTTTATGTTAAGGTTCGTAAAACTATTTAACGTTCATAAATTATTAAGATAATTTTTGACACTATACAACATTCTTGGAGAATTTTTACAGTCGTTTCTTCATTATTTTTATTAGTGTTTTCTCTTTCAATGTGAAAAATGTAAAATAATCGAGTTCAAAAGGAATTTATATACAGTATGTATCTAACCTTATGTGAAAAAAAATATATATAAAAAATAAAATTGATGCAAAATTCATTTTACGTTTAAAAAGTTGATTTAAGCAAAATCCTATGATGTGTTTTTAAAAAAAATTCATACGTTACAACAACTGTTTAAAAAACTTAAAGTAACACAGGGTTCCGTAACTGCTTCAAAATTTCGAAATGATTGGTCAATTTGCATAAAAGTTAGAACATAGAAAACAATAAAAATAATAATGCAGCAAAATCATGACAGACACTCCCGAATAATGGACACTTATTCTTACCGAAGGTTTTTTTAATCCCAAACACCTTTCGCATGAGTTTAGCTCTGAATAGAGCTCTTGAAGTGTCCGCTATTCAGAGGTTTTCTTCTGATAATGATAATAATAATAAGAAGAATGAAATTAATAACAATAATAATAATAAATAAAGGCAGGAAATACAGACAAATAGCCAATTTTTTTAATTCTGGTGAAATTTATTGTGGGACTACCATCAAAAAGTGTCCCTTACAAGGGAAAAAAATAGGAAAATGGATTTATTTGTTTAAAAAGTATGCTAAAACAAACAGGATGTCTCTTCTTATAATTTACCAAAAGCTAATTCCTAAACCGTTAGTTTTAGAAGCGTAATTTCAATTGCAAAAATAGTTCAAATGTTGTTTTTCATAATATGAAAACCTATGTACTACAAAAAAGTTATTTTTAAATATATGCATCTAGACTTTCAGTGGACAAGGGAAATTGTAACGAATTTTTTAATGTTTTTAATGCACTTTAAATATTATTAAATATTATTGCACTATATGAATAATGGCATATATTTATCACAAAAGAAATTTAAAAAAAGATGGAGAAAAATAAGGGATTTTCCTGAATATTTTAAGCATTTTGAAGAACTTTTCAAAATGCCCCATGTGCATTTCATATCAATTAAAATGCCCAATATTTTTTCATGCCAGTTTGGTTTTTATATATACAAATAAAACTGCGCAACGAATTTTAAATATTTAAAGATAAAGGTAAAAAAACAAATATTTTCTAAATTTTCTAAATTTTTCAACATTTTTGTATCCTATTTCTGCACTTAACTACCTTTAAATTTTCCAATTTTATTTTGTTAAAAAAATTATGCACAGTTTATGTTGTTTGTATATGTAAACCAAACTGGTATCGGGGATTTTAATTGATAGGGAGTGTGCATGGGGCATTTTGAAAAGTTCTTCATAACACATAAAATATTCATTAAAATTCCTTATTTTTCTCTCTTTCTCTTTCTCTCTCTCGCTTTTTTTTTTTTTTTTTTTTTTTTTTTTTTTTTTTTTTTACCGAGTATCCGAAAAGTGACCGATGTTTTTAAATTCAATAACTTGCAAACAGTGACAGATATAAAACAATTCTTGAAGGAGGGTTATGTATGATGTGAGGAGTTTTTCTTAACTGTGATTCTTTATTTTAGTTCGAATTTCAAACAATAGATGGCGCTGAGAACAATAAGGGTTCAGTCCAGACCCGATTTTTGGTACTTCGGGATCCATTCATTACATTTTAATCTCCTTTTTTCGCATGGAAGATGAGAGAGGCTGAATATTCGAGCCTGGATTTAGCGGTTATTGCTTGCAGCGTCATCTATCGATGCTATTTGTAACTAAAACTCAGAATCGCAGCATACAAACTCATGACATCTTACATAACACTCCTGTGAGAATTTTTGTAATATATCTGTCACCGTTTGCAAGTTATTGAATTTTAAAATCATCGGTCATTTTTGGGACACCAGGTAATTTCTTCTGTGTTATATATATGCCATAATTCATACTGTGTACCCTTAAATAGTATTTAAAGCTCAATATTAAAAAAATAAAAAATTGATTCTGAAGGTCCTTTACACCCTTAAATTTTTACACGATCTCCAAGTCCTATAAGGTATATTCTGAAAAACTGGTATATTCTATTCTGGTATATTCTAATTCTCTGGTATATTCTATTCTCTAGAAAGTAAAGCACTAAAAATTAATTTTTTTGTTTTTTCTCTTCTACGATCAAAATTTACCAAGTTATCGTATTTTAAATTTTATGATTTTTCACTTTTTTCTGGCACAAAAAAAGTTTTTACATTCAAGCTACAGTCAAACTTCCCTTAAACGAAGTCTCTTTGTAACGAAATTTTCTGCTGAACCTTGACTTTGAACACCATTAATATGTAAATTAATCTCCCTATTACGAAAAATATACTCTATATAACGAAGTTTTTTCCAATTTCTTGCATCCACAACAGTGGTCAGAGGGTTCATAATCACTTTACTACCAGTATTTTAATCAGCTACAGTTTTCTTTGATTAATCGTAGGACATTCCTCTATTAACCCCTTAACTTACGATTTACTTTTAACAGCTCAAACAAATCCATAGACAAATCCATTTGTCCAATCCGTCCATAGACAAATCCGTCCTTTGACAAATTCATAGCTACCACTAAAATTTAATAGTGATTTTCGTCTTGTTTAATCATGGAAGTTCAACGATTAAATTGAACTGTATATACTGTAAAATTTTAGTGATAAGAAGAATTTACATTTGGCTCGATCATCGTACGCGGGTTATGCCCGTCATTGTAGGTTAAGGGGTTAAACAGTATCAAATTTAACCCTTTGAGGGGCAAGTGATTGCGTTCCAGTAATGTTGAATACACACCGGAATCGTTGAAAAATTTTTTTTCAAAATAAGGAAAAGCAATTTTACAACTTTTTTCCACCAATGTTATAAAAATTAAATTTAATTAAAAGTTTCCGTTGCAAATCCTGATTAAACTTAGGTGGGATATAATATATCCCACCTCCCCTCGAGGGGTTATAATATACGAATTTTCTGGTAGTAAAGTGACTGTCAACCCCTGACGAGCCGCAACTGGTGTGCAATTTTCAAACGGAGAGATTGCTGTTGCGATGGGTGTATAAATTTATTTCAGCGGATTGTATAAATATGAAATTATTTATTTATTTGCAGTCAAAAGAAGAAATGCAAAAAACCTTCGATACAATTCGAAATGGATTCCAGTTTCAAGAAAATCTTACAGATAAATTCTTCGGATACTTACAAAAGCGCGAATTTTTTTTTTAACCCTCCGTCTACCAGACGGGTCCATTGGACCCGACAGGTACATACAAAATATTCATTCAAACCAGAAATTTCTTTAAAATAAACTAAGTATATAAACCAGACAAAAATAAGGTAAATAAATAAGTTAAATAGTTTTAAATAAAAATTCTGGTGTAGAACGTTTTATTAAAACTTGAATAAAATTCCCGGTAGATCTAGGGTTAACAGTGTATTTTTTGTAAGAAACCCTGCACAAAATATTATTACAGACTTTTGTAAAGTTAAGGATTTGAAATACTGAGAAAAAAGAGAAAAGGTACGCTTCGCTTCAGTTTTTGTTTGTTTACTTCTCTTTATTACGTATTTTTTTAGACGTTATTCTAATTAAATTTTTGTCATATGTCTATATTACACAAGAAAAGTTACTGCCCGAATTAAAATACATTTTTTCAATACTTCCATTTTAAGTGTATTTTCCGTTTCCGTTTTATGCATGTGTGTTTTATTATACAAATTTCATGAATTTGAGTTTATTTCTATTTAACGAAGTTTTCTTACAACGAACTGTTTAGATGTAACGATGAGACTTCGTTAAATGGAAGTTTCACTGTATTTTAAAATCTCCCTTTAATTTAGTTACTCACATAAATATTAGTATAAGCAGTTTTAGTGTAAACTTTTTATTTTCCTTAAATAAATTTTAATGACACTCTTGTCAATATTTGCATGAAGGAAAAAAAGCCTGAAAAATCTAATATATTCCCCTAATACAAATATCCCAAGAAAAATGTAAAAAAAAAAAAAAAAAAAAAAGATTTATTTATTTTCTCGTAAATCATTATGTTACTTACATCTGACCTTTGATGAACAAACAAAACATGCATTTTTAAAAACTTTTCTGAAATTTAAGCTTGGCACTTAAAAATTTTTAATCATAGTGTCAAATATGCTCTACAGTAGAAAATCTTATTTAATATGAATACGAGTTGTTTCTTTTGTTTTCAGCAAACATCAATGTAATATTGCATCAGAATTTAATATTTTTTTTTACTTTAATTCAATATTTGTTTTGGGGTTTAATGTCTGTCGTGATATGTTATTGCAACAGATGCTGAAATTTGACATGGAAAATAATTTTCACATCAAAAGTTGCATTTGATTAAAAAAAATATATTAAAAAGTCTTTTGCGATGAAAAAAAATCAATAGTACTCTATATTACTGGAAATTATGTAATTTGTTAATATACAGGATGATTCAAAACTTATCGTTCAAATTTCGTCGGGAGGTAGGGAATACGTCAGGAAACCGATTTTACATAGGAAAGTATGTCCGTAAATGAACGCATGCGTATGTAGAGGGCGCTGTGTGTGCCCAACCTTCCATTGCGTCCAATGGAGTTATGAATAAAGAGGAGGAGACATATAGTGTACTGTCTACCAGTTGCGAATGAAGTAACTGAAGAGGTTGCCACAAGATGGCGGTTGCATTTTTAAAATCGTATCTTCAATTTCTGATTACAGCCAGGACAAATGTCCCACCAGTAAAATTGAATAGAAAATTTCGTCTTAATTAAGCGTCTTATTCATGGAAATTTTTCTCAAAAATTTCGTAAAAAATTCTATTTGTTTTTACTGGTGTCAGTATGCCTTGTAAAATTGTCAGTTTTCCTCCTGGTTGCCACAATATGGCGGAAACGGAGGACCTAATTACCGCCAAAGTAAACTCCTACCAGTAGAAATGAAAATCTGTTTCTACCATTATTTTTGACTGAAGTTTTGTAATAATAAGGCGTTTAAATAAGTTGAAAATTTCTATATAAATCTACTGGTGGAAGTTACCACCGGCGGTAGATAATTCTTGCGATACCGGTTACAGTTGAAGCTTCACTATTTTAAGGATATGTCAGTTAATTTTTATTAATAGTTCCATGTTACGTCCCAATCATTGTTTTGACTTTTCTAAAGCTAGTATTATTTCTTCTCCAATTTCCACTTCTCACTTGGACTTCCACGAAGCGTTTTACAAGTTTAAAAACTCAAAAAATCTCGTTAATGACCTTTATTCTATGCCTTAATTATCTGATGCCTGGAAACTTCTCGATTAATTTTGTTCTTACCGGTTCTTTTAAACTTTAGTTATTTATTTATGTATTTTTTAATTGGTTTGGTTTTTACTTTTTGTTTTCATTTTCATTTCATATATTTTTTGTTAGTTTATTTTATTCTTTGATTATAACTTTCTTCGTTCATGAATTTTTAAATTTTGGTTTCACGCCAGAATTCTTTAATGTCATTAGCGAGATTTTTGGAGTTTTTTAAAATGTAAAAGGCTTCGTGGAAGTCCAAGTCTGTTGGTTTCGTTAAATTCGGACTTTAGTTTTAAAAAGCGAATATGCATGCGTGCAGCCAATGAACGGAATTTTCCATTCTTTTTCAGACTTTCGTGAATAATTAACAGATAAAAGAAATTTTCTAGTAGTACGGGAATTATTTGTAAAAAAAAAGTGAGGAAAAATTTAGCGTATACAGACGAGTTTTTCTGAATGCGTACTAATAAGCAAACATTTTTCAGAAAAAACCCCTGATTAAAATGAATATACTTCTACTTCTTTTAATTATTAAAATGTGAAAACTTAAAAACAGTTCAAATAGCGTTATTAGACTGTTTAGATGTTTTGGCTCTAATCGGAGTAATTTCAAAACATAAAAAAAAATCGGTTTAAATTTCTAAACATATAAATACCATGGAACTATTATTGATAAAGTGGAACTGACATATCTTTAACCCAATTATGCCCAGCGTCTCATTTTTGGGACGTTTTCAATTTTAACATATTTTTATAATTTTCTTCTTCTTTACAACATGAAAACTACATGAAGTAATTGTCTATAAATAACTTTATCTACTACCGAGAAATGACATCATAAGATTGATATTTATTTGCTTAAATGAAGGCCATTTTTCGGTATTTATAAGCTTTTCATTTTTCAAGATAGCGAAATGTAAAAAGTAAGTTTATTTATATTTTTTTGTATTAAGAATCCAAATAAATAAGTCATAATCTTGGCTTGTACATTTCTTTGAAATACGTATATTTTTTAATTGAGAAATTATATGTTCAAGCCTATATTTTTTGCATGTTTGTGACGTACAAAATATAGGGCGCTAGGCGCAAATGGGTACATATTTCAATTAGCCATTTAGGGGACAGTTATTGATGTAAAATCCTTTTCAAAATGATTTTGAAATAAATTATTTTTTAGCCTGAAATACGATTATTCTTAATTTATTATTAATTATACATATAATGTTATTAGTCTCTGTAAAGAAATAAATATATTTTTTATTAGTTCATAAAAATACTAATTATATTATAGTCCAGGCAATAGGGAATTTTACCTAGCAAAATTAATGGTAGCACTGGAAATCGGCTTTCTGGATGTTTTTTGGGTCGCTGAATCCGAATTTGTAACTTCCCACCAAAATTTCCCTCGGCAATCCCCCCAAATTTTGATAAAAAGCCCCCCAAAAAAGGTTTTCATTAGAAAAATCATTTTTTTATTCTTTTAGAGAAAAACTATCTAGAAATTCAGAAAGTAGAAAAAATTTCTAACAAATTAGATAGATGACATTATGACTTAGGATGAAGGGAAGGGGGATCTGCCTCGGAGCATGCGCGCGGTGCTGCGTAAACTAAGTTGCGCAATTCCACTTAACCACTCACACGTTTACATTCGCCCTCCCATCTCCCCTCCGAACTTTCTCTATAAGGTTTACTTTAAGATTTTTGGGTCTCTGAATCCGAATTTTTAACTTTCCCCAAAAATCCCCCCCCCCCCGAAACCCCCCCAGAATAGTTGTTTTTAACTTAAATTTCTTATTGTTTTAGGGGAAAAGCATTACAAAATTCAGAAACTAGACAAAATTTGCAACAAATAGGATATATGACATTATGAATTAGGATGAACGGGAAAGGTGAGGGCTGCCTCGGAACATGCACTGCTGTGCTACGTGCACTAAATGATGAAGTCCAGGCAATAGGGGATTTTATCTGGCAAAATTAATGGTAGTACTAGAAATTGGCTTTCTAGATGTTTTTTGGGTCGCTGAATCCGAATTTGTAACTTCCCACCAAAATTTCACCCGGCAACTCCCCAAAAAATTGATTTTTTGAAAAAATTTGGTTTTTGAGAAAAGCGCGGGGGGAATGTTCCGAGGCAGTCCCCTCTCTCCCCGTTTATCCTACGTCATAATGTCATATATCCTATTTGTTGCAAATTTTGTCTAGTTTCTGAATTTCGTAATGCTTTTCCCCTAAAACAATAAGAAATTTAAGTTAAAAACAACTATTTGGAGGGTTTTCGGGGGGAAAATGTTTGGCGGTAAGCTAAAAATTCGGATTCAGCGACCCAAAAAACTTAAAGTAAACCTTATAGAGAAAGTTCGGAGGACAGATGGGAGGGCGAATGTAACCGTATGAGTGGTTAAGTGGAATTGGGCAACTTAGTCCACGCAGCACTGCGGCGCATGTTCCGAGGCAGATCCCCCCTTCCCCTTCATCCTAAGTCCTAATGTCATATATCTAATTTGTTGCGAATTCTGTCTACTTTCTGAATTTTTAGATACTTTTTAATAAAAACCTTTTTTTGAAGTTTTTTTACCAAAATTTGAGGGGATTGCCGAGGGAAATTTTGGTGGGAAGTTACAAATTCGGATTCAGCGACCCAAAAAACATCTAGAAAGCCGATTTCCAGTACTACCATTAATTTTGCTAGGTAGAGTCCCTATACGGTCTCTATTGCCTGGACTATTATATAATATACAATTTAAAAGCTTAATTTATATAAATTTAGAGAAAACATATAATTATGCATTTTTCCAAATATGGATATTCCCATATTTAGTACGTTTGCATTTTATCAAATAAATACAAAAATATTTTAGCGTAAATTTTTTTAGTATTTTTCCAGTTCATTTTGCAACATTTTAACGTGATTGTACCAACAAATTTGAGAAAACAAAAATTCAGGCATAAATGGGTTAAAATAGTGAAGCTTCAACTGTAACCATTTTTGGAGTTGTTGATTACCATCAGGGAGAACTTCCACCAGTAAATTTAAATAGAAATTTTCTCCTTAGTCAAACGCTTTATTAATGCAAAATTTCAGTCTTAATTAATGGAAGATTCAGGTATTCATTTTTACTGATGGAAGTTTACTTTAGCGGTAGTCAGGCTCTGGATTACCGCCATATTGTGACAACTTACAAGGGAACCACTTTTGGTGTTGCTCGCACCTAGCATTGTGACCTGGTGCATTTTAAAGCCCTATATTATGAAGTTTGAGAGTCGATAAAATTTTTCTGTTAAAATAATATTTCTTGATTATACAGCAGCATAACTTTCTGAAAATGCAATTTTCGAGACCGCTTATCGGACTATTAACATTGAATTTTTTTTAAAAGAAAAGCATTTAAAAATAAAAATTAGTTAATAATAAGTATAAAATATTGAAAAAAGTTTGAAAATTCCTTCAAAAACCCACAAATTTGATTTTGAAAAATTGCAACTTTATATTCATATTTTTGGCGGGGAAACAGTTGGCGTTTATTTTCAAAAGTAGAGCTTGCCGACAACCCTCGCCAAATGTCATAGTTGAATTTGTAATAGCTAGCAATTGCAATGTCCGACCTATTTCGCCACAGTAATTTTTCTAAATTGTGTAAAAATATTAATTTACTTTATGATTACTTGTACCGAAGGACCCTTTAATACAGCAACATTTCATTTTAAACACTCGAAACTTTATTTCATTCGATTTCAAAAGAAAATAATTTGCTTATTTTGTATTTCACTGAAAAATAGTTTTCAATGATCTTCGAAGCTTTTATAGGATTATATTTATTACTTATATATTTATCGTCTGCTTAGAAAAAAAAATAAAAACCTAATATTTGTTTTTTATGCTATCAATTAAAAAAAAAAAATCGCAATCTGATATAAATCTAGTACTAATATGTTTTGTACATTTCCTCTTCGGATAAAGTGGGGCGGAAAAATTGTAGCACCCTATTTGGCGACTTAACTCACTTTTGGCGCGAAATAAACAAATAAATATGTAATAATAAAAAAATAAAAGTATAAAAAAGTATATAAAATATCATTTTAACAGAGAAATTTTTTCTGTTCTCTAATTTTTATGTTTAGGGCTACAAAACGCACCAGGTCTCGATGCTAGGTGCGAGCAACACCAAAAGTGGTTCCCTTGTTAGACAACCTCCTGTCAGTGAAAAAGATTATAATACCTGGATCAACTGACAACAGTAAAAACAAATAGAAATTTCCACCATATGTTTGAGATAAATTTTGCATGGATAAAGCACTTAATTAAGCCGAAATTTTTTGTTCAAATTTACTGGTGGAAAGTTGGCCCCGTGTGGTAATCAGAAACGGTTGATCCGAATTTAAAAGAGCAGCCGCCGTCTTGCGACAACCTCAGCACTTCTTTATTCATAACTCGGAATAATAACTACGAATGATCTAAAATTGCACGATCTATGATCTAATGATATGAAATCATTCATTTTTTCACGCACTCTTTCAGATTATGCACGTTTTTTTTTTTTTAAGTTTTATTTTTATATCGATGTTTATTTCCACATTTGTAACCATTGGGTAACTTGACCCATAATTTTGGTAAGTTAAATGATGCTGTATCGTTATGTATTGAATTTTTACGTGATACAATCTCTATGGTTTCACTTATAATGGGTGGATAGTATAGATTGGAGGAGAAAATTATTTTACTTTCATTGAAATGCATTTGGATGGTCTCTTCTTGATATAATGTTGAATGATTAGTGCCAGGTCTGTGGTTTTTCTATTATATCAGTTTTTTCTACTATAACAGCTATATGCTCCTTTTTTATACTTAAATTGTCTGCTAGTCATGCCAATATAGTAACTCTTTGATCCGTCTGCTCTAATAAATGATATTTCATATATTCCTGAATAATTCTCAAAATTAATTGTGTAAATATTAGCCCAAATGATACTGTTCAATGTCAGAGAGGGTTTGGATTTTAAGCAGCTATTTAAACGTTTGAGGCTGTATTTTAATTTATCAACAAATAAGTTTGTTTTATATGATCAAAATGGAGTTATTGCAATAGCAGAAAACGAGAAAATTTATTTCAAACATATTTACTGGTTACTAAGAATGAAACGTAAACTGTTTTTCAATTAATATCGCAACAGTACACCAAGGTTATTAGACATACAGGTTGGCTCGTAAGTTTTCCTACAATCGGAGGGCTCTCCCCCTGCTACGTCACAAGAATCCAAGAAACGAAACTAGAGTTGAAATTTGCCTTATCTCTATGGCTCTATGCAGTTAATTGCTGCACAATTCTAATTGAATAAAATATAATAATACTTTTTTTTTCGCGTGTAAAGAAATAAGAGACCTTAGTTTGTAAAACTGCATGGAAAAAAATTATTAATTTTTAAAAGCTTTACAGTGACGCAGGAGGGAAAAATACATAAAACAATTCTGAAAGAAAAAAAAATATAGCTGTGCTATAGTTTTTATTCTTTTCTCGCTCTCTCTTATTTTATTATGTTATTAGTATATGTATATATACTATATGCATATATACAGGGTGTTCCGTTAAAGGGGTCCAATATTAATAGGGGTAATAGAGGAGATAACATGGAGCATAAATCAGTATATAAAGCCTGGTCGGATCTCAATAGTTTTCAAATTACAGCAAATAGAATGAAAATTCGGAAAATTGTAAAAGAACCCTCATTGCTAAACTATCGATAATGCTACATAAAAACGAAGCACATATTTAGAAAAAGCAGAAAAAAACTTACAAAATGACATCAATTGTATTAAAATAGCAATATTTATTGACGAGTTACAAGCCCTGAAACAGTGAAAAAAGTACGAAATCCAATATACATCAAAATAGTTAATCGTTAATTCCAAAAAGACAACTCTAGCTACAACAAGGAAAATGTAGTAAAATTTGGTCCATTCCGAAAACTTTCGAAAAAGCTTACAATGAACCATATCGGTTTAATTGTGTGAGAGAAATTAATCAGTTTCTTAGTTACAACTCCGCTTTCTTTGACACTAGCAAAGGTTAAACTCCGCCCATCACGATTGGAAACACCGCCTTTTTAATTACTCTCAACTATACATTTTCGATCATGCTTCTTCTGAGATGCAACATTTTTAATTATTCAAGAGTTGAATGAACCAAAATAACTTTACAATAATAGTCTACATTTTAAAGTGGTCTTTTATTGATATAAAGCTTAAATTAAATTCTTTAAAATTAAACTGGTGGTGAAAATTCGGAAATAATTAAAAATATTGCGATTTGTAACTATGCAAGAAGTTTCAGTACATGTTTTACATGGACAATTATTGAATGTATATGTGCATCATAATTTATGATAGGAAATAATAATAACAAATAGCATAATAATTTTATTAATTATAAATTTAAAAAAGACACTAAATTTTAAATTAATTCATACAAACTTTGTAATTTACAATTTGAGTACACCACAGTCTGTGACTTACAAAATACTGTGCCAAAAAGTGTTGAAAATAAAAGAAAAATGACAAATAAAGAATTATATTCCACGTACTTTATGACATATGTGAAGCATAGTCTTCTGGCCTGCGCTGCACAGTTCAATGTCGGAAGGCAGACGAACGGACATTATTAAAATAGGTGTTCGAAGTTGCGCCCATTAACAGAATCGCACAGCCGACAGCGACGTCGTAAAGATTGGCGAACACGCCGAAAAACTCCGACGGAGTTGGGAATGTCTCCTGCAGCGACAACGATTCGCGCTAGTAAATCCTCCGGTGTATCCACAGGCGTTTCATACACCAGCGATTTAATGTGTCCCCAAACAAAAAAGTCTAACGGATTGAGGTCTGGAGAGCGTGCAGGCCAAGCAACAGGTCCACTGCGTCCAATCCATTTCCCAGGATATGTTGAATTGAGGTGATTGCGAACACCTATGAAAAAATGTGCCGGTGCGCCATCGTGCATAAACCACATATTGTGGCGCAATGTTGCTGGCACATTTTGCAGTAACTGCGGTAAGATATCCCGTAGGAAAACCAAGTACGTACTGCCATTGAGTACATCTGGGAGTAAATATGGTCCTATGAGATAATCGCCGAGGACACCTGCCCATATGTTCACACTGAACTTTTGTTGTGCGTTCGACGGGAAAACAGTGTGCGGATTTGTATATGACCATGTGTGCATATTGTGCGTGTTTACCACGCCCTCTCTCGTAAATGTTGCTTCATCAGTAAATAAAATATTTTCCAGAAATTGTGGATTATTTTCTGTTACATTAAGCAACCAGCGTACGAATTCTGTCCGCTGAGCACAATCTGTTACTGATAACAGTTGTACCCGCTGCACATGAAAGGGGTGCATGTTTTCTGCACGCAGAACACGCCACACACTTTGGTGAGAAACACCGACTTCAGACGCAGCAGCTCGTGTACTCGTGGAGGGGTTATCTTTAAAAATATTCAGTACATCTTCTTCCATTGCAGGTGTTCGTACATGCCGAGGTTTCCCTGCATCAATGCTTGCTGTATTAAACGATCCAGTCTCCCGTAGTCGTCTATCGATTTTTATGAAGAGTTTCGAACTTGGGCAACGTCTCCTTGGAAATTGCTCACGGTACATGCGCTGTGCTAGACATGCATTTCCATGAGCTTGCCCGTACATCAGATGCATGTCCGCATATTCTTCGTTAGAGTATTCCGGCATAATTATTATACATCAACTTACTACAATCCCACTTACAACAGCCTCCCTTTAACATAACGCCCACTGATGACTGCTGTTTTATTACACTTTTCTTCCTATACACATAGAAAATTTGCATAAAAAGTACTTCTGCTTCATCATCCTGAAAGTTCATGGAGGAAACGCAGCAGTCACGGAGTTTGCTTTAAGACAAGGCGAGAGCTGCACAATATGTCATTCACTTGACCAGACTGAATAATGAAAGGGTATTGATAGAGGTTGATCAGAAATGTATAATTGAAAGATATTAAAACGGGGTGTTTACAATCGTCATGGGCGGAGTTTCGCCCTTTCCGAGCGTGCAACAGTACAGAGTTGTAACTAGGGAACTGCTTGATTTCTCCCATACAATTAAACTGATATGGTTTATTGTCAGCTTCTTCGAAAGCTTTCGGAATGGACCAAATTTTATAACATTTTCCTTGATGTAGGTAGAGTTGCATTTTTGGAATTAACGATTAACTATTTTGCTAAATATTTGATTTTGTATTTTTTCACTGTTTCAGAGCTTGTAACTCGCCATTAATTCTCAATATTCTAAAACAACTTATGTCATTTCGTAGGATTTTTTCTGCTCTTTCTAAATATGTGCTTCGTTTTTATGTGGCATTGTCGATAGTTTAGCAATGAGGGTTTTTTTACAAATTTCCGATTTTTCATTCTATTTGCTGTAACTTGAAAATTACTGAGATCCGGCCAGGCATTATATACTGATTTATGCTCCGTGTGATCTCCTCTATTACCCCTATTAATATTGGACCCCTTTAACGGAACACCCTGTATATATATATATATATTAAATATGAATTGCCTATTTCAAAATTTTTGTTTTAGATTATTTATTAAATTATTAAAATAGTGGGTTGCAACTTTAATTCATTTAATTAAAATGTATGTTTTAATATAAAAATTCTACAAATTTGAAAAGAACAAAATAGTAATTCCCCAGAATTGCGTTCATAAAACCTAATACATTTTTAAATATTTTTAAATTGTGAAAAACATAAAAAAATATATACAACATATGAAGTTATTATTCTTTAAAAAAATATTTATGGAAAATACATAGTACAATTTTACAGGGTTTTTTAAAACCAAGAATTGGCTATTTCCAAAGGCTGATACAAATGAGGGGGGGGGGGGGAGTGAGGAGAAATTAGTGCTCACAATAACTAATAATACCATGCGATATATATATATATATATTTCTTTGCTGTTATTAAAATATAATATACCAATAATTTTTTTAAAGCATATTTACAATATTTCAAGTATTCACATATTATTTACAACATAAAATGTTTTATTTTCTATAATAAAGACAACTACACAATAGTTTTTCTTATTTTATTTGCTACACAATCTCTATTATGAAATTTTAATTTTCTGTTTGCTTAGAATCATTTTAGAATTTTATATTACAAAACAAAATGTATGCCTGTGAATAATATTTACATCATAATGGCAGTGGCAACACCTGACCAATAAGTTTCACTTTTACTAATATATATAGATATATAGATTTATATAACTTCTAAACATCGCAACATTTTCAATTTTTACGCTGCCGAATCGGAAAAAAAAGGTTCTTTGAATTAGACTTTATTTGAAAACTGTATTTCAATTTCCTCGTTTATTTATATTTTTATTTATTTATTTATATTTTTTATTTATGGTTTTTAAAATAACTTTTAAGAATGATTTTTATTAAAATCTATGTTCATCGCGTGTAGCCCGATTACGAAACTTTAATCCGTTTGCACTTAAAACACTATAAATAGTTCAGGATTTATTTCTGGGTAATATTCCATAACGAAATTAAAACTTCATCAATAAATAAAATAATATAAATAAAACACAAATTTAGCAGACATGTAACCGAACTACGCGCTTAAACCACTGAAATAATAAAAATCAAAAAGGCTGCTCTAAGTAGTGAAATTTTTGGTGATTTCTTCGGCTGTTAACTGCGGACATGCATTTAATAAAATATCGCTTTTAATAAATTTCAAAACTTATTTGAATACATTACAGATATTTTTAATATTAAAATGCTTTTTGGTGTTGTCAGTGGACAAACTAAATGTATATATATATACATTAAATGTAAAAAATCTATTTAGAATTTTCAGTTTAAAAAATGATTTTTACCTATGGCCTAATCTGGTAAGCCCGAGTTGGATACCTTAATATTTTTAAATATGCACTTATAATAATTTTTATAAATATAAATGTGTTTTTGAATAAAAGGAATGCCTAGATTATGTCTGGGCCCTCTCACTGCATCTTATTAAAAAGAAGAAAATTTCAATCGGACGATTTTTTGGGAAGCTATAAATTAAAATTTGCCAGGTAAGTTTAACTTTCGCATCCTCAAACTTTGAACCCAGAACTCTATGAAGATTTAAGAAAAAACTTATAAACTACATGCATTACCTAGTTATTTTACTCAAGTAAAATAAACTGTCAAATGTGGGTGTTAGCATTTGAGAAATGAAAGTTTGTATAATTTTTAATAAATCGAAACTCCTATTTTATTCTTACGGCAGATAGGGAAGTGTCCTTCTGGGATTCTTGTGACGTATGACCCCTCATAGCAACGAGAGTGGGCGGAACAGCGTCCTTAGTGACGAGCCAACCTATATGTCTAATAACCTTGACAGTACCCACTCCGTTAACCCCTTGAGGGGCACCGGTATATAATATATACCACCTACGATTAATGAAGTTTTACACCAGAAAAATTTTATTAAATTTTACTTTTCTAACTTTGGTGGAAAAAAGCCGTAAAATTACTCTTACTTATTTTGAAATAGAATTTTTCAAAGATTCCGGTGGGAATTCAGCGTTTCACAAACGTAATTGCTTGCCCCTCAAAGGGTTAAAGTGTACAGATATGTTAAGAGGCTACTTCAGTCAAGTCAATAGACCCGTTCTCTAATGCTAATCTTATGGAAGAAATTTATAAAGATACCTCGGTTGCATTTCAATATTTTTAAACGATTTTTTTTTTCATTAGATAGCTGAGATCGATCTGTACAAAAGCCGTTTTTAATTTTTAGATATAGATTGCAGTTTTTTTTTTTATGACGCTACTTTCATTTTCGAAACCGGTTCCGAAAATAAAAGTGTCCTCATTAAAAATATCTGTGAACAAAATCGAAAAAGTAAAAAACGGCTTTCGTACAGATCGATCTCAGTTATCCAATGCTAAAAAAAATCGTTTAAAAATATTAAAATGCTACCGAGATATCTTTATTAATTTCTGCCATAGGATTAGCATTAGCAAACGGGTATTTTCACTTGACTGAAGTAGCCTTTAACCTGAAATTAAATCAGGAGTAAGAAACACTCGTATATTAAAAATAACTGAAATAATTCCTACTTTTTTTTTTTTTTTTTTTTTTTTTTTTTTTTTTTTTGCTGAAATTCCACGTTTTGAAAAAAAGATTGATTTCATTTTGACCACAGTATACATTGAGTTCTTTTCGGCATTTTACTGCAGGCAATTTTATTTCTTTGGTTCAATCACTTTGGTAAAATTCTTTTAGAAAATATCTTCCATTTTAAAAATTTTATTTTGGGAAACTGGGATAGAACATACTTGTTTCAGAAAATTTCTTCGAAGAATTTTTGGGATAAAAACATGAAAGCAGGAAATTTAATTCTCTTCTGGAATCCAGGATGTCTTGCCAAAGAAATGTCTTGAGAATTTTATTTCTTTTTTATGCTTATTCTGAGTGAAGTTGCGTGAATTCAAGAATAATCCTCGAGAATTTGGCAGTGCGATTGCATATACAATCTATTAAGCTAAAAAATCAAATTTAAGGGTACAGGTTACCTTTTCAACAATTTTGTTTATTTTTAAAGATATGGTTCAAATCATGAACTCAACGCATTTCAATGTTCAACTAAAAGTACATTTAAATAAAATATTTTTATTGCATATTTAATTAAAAAATTTAAAAAAAGTTTATAGAAATTTGACTATTTTAAAATCCTTAATACTTTTTAAAAAATTCATATTTTAGCCCAATTTATTTTTAAAGATTTCAAATGTGTGTTACACAAGACTGAGCATGGATTTTTAGATGCATCCAATTTAGCATTTAATATATATTTTTTTACTTATACATATAGTGTAAAACGATGAAATGTAACGCATCCTCATATACTTTCATTGAAAAAAAAAAAAAATCTGAAGGCTAATCCTATGCGCATTTATAACATATATAATAAAGAACATGTATATAAAAGTTTAAATTTCTATTTCAAATCATGGAATTATTAATTAAGAGGAACTGACATATCATTAACCCCTTCGGGACGAACGTCTTTTACAGAATTTTTAATCTTTAATCACCGGTTTTTTAAAATAGAAATTTTTGCCTAATTGAATCGGGAGAATACTCGGATTAAATAAGGTAAAATTTACAATAAAAATATACTGGTGAGTATAATCCCCGATTCTGAGCACTTTACGCGGCAGAAATACCGGTCGCTCGTCCCCAAGGGGTTAAAGTAGTGAAGCTTCAACTGTAGCCGCTTTTGCGGGAGTTGTTTACAGCCGGTTGAAACTTCCCCCAGTAGATTTATATAGAATTTTTCAACTTAGTTAAATGCCTTGTTATTTCATAATTTCAGTCATAAATAATGGTAGAAACAGATTTTCATTTTTACTGGTAGGAGTTTATTTTGGCAGGAGTTAGATCATACGCTTCCGCTATATTGTGACAACCAGGGAAACAAACTGACAGTTTTATAAGTCATACTGACACCAGTAAAAACAAATGGAGATTTTTATGACATTTATGAGAAAAATTTCCAGGAATAACACGCTTAATTAAGACGAAATTTTCTATTCAATTTTACTGGTGGAATGTTTGCCCCAAAGCGTTATAAGTAAGCGGACAAACTTAATGCTGGAATCAGGCGTAAATTAACACAGTTGCGCCACCTTGTGGACGGAGTGATAATTCACATACGCGGGCTTTTAGTGTGGCGCGTATTTTCTAGATATTTAATCACTCATGGAAATGAATTTTGTTCGCCATATTTATTGCAAAATAATGGCGTAGCGAGAAAGACATCCAGATGCACTTGACACCACGAAGTTTTCTTTGCCTTATCAAAGGCACTTCACTTATTAATGAAGGTGAAATAAACTTTACAATTTAGTGGTGAGAGTAAGAAAACAGTTAGGTAACTACCTGTAGTTCACACTCCGTCCACTACGTGGCGTATGACCTTGATTGATGTGACCTCGCTTTTAATCTTGCGGTTATTTCTCCCATTTAAGATAAGACGCTTACTTATATCGCTTTTGTTTGCCCTGGCAGTAATCAGAAACTGAAGATCCGATTTAAAGAAAGCAGCCGCCATCTTGTGACAGCCTCCTCAGTTACTTCAATCGCAACTGGTTGACAGTACACTATATCTCTCTTCCTCTTTATTCGTAACTCCATTTTTGAAATACAAAAAAGCCTTAACATTTTTAAAACAGGAAAGTAATGAAAATATTAACATGGAGCTATTTAAAGTTTTAATTTGTGTGTGTAATTGCGCTGAATGTATTATCAAAATTTACAATATCTCGCGATATAATTACCGTATGGGTGAAAATGAGGTGTCAAACTATTCACAATTAAACAGGCTTCTATTTGATTTAAAAAAAAGAAAAAAAAAATTTTGACCAATTTGAAGGTAAACTGTTCCCTTAACTCTTTAACCCTTTCAGGGGCAAGGTACTTGTATTCATAAAATGTTGAAATAATTTAATGACCCCAGTATTTACAAGAGAATTTATTTGTAAGCAAGTAAAAGCATATTATCGCGTACTTAATAAAGGTGAAATTTTCATCATTCCGGTGCGAATGTGGCAATCAGGGATTAAAATTTTGTGATGCCGTGACGGCATCACCAACCTTCAAGGGGTTAACACCGGTTGACAAAAAACTTGCCGCTTAACACTTGAACTACCGTGAACCGTCATTTTGACGGCTACTATACGAATACGTTTCGGTTCAAACCAGAAATTTGATTAAGAAATAAGTTTAAAAGATACAAAGAGGAAAAAGTTAAATATTAAAGTTAAACTCTTTTAAATCCAAATTCTTGCGTGAAATATTTTTATAAAACTTGACTCAAATTACCTCTAGTTCTAGTGTTAAGCATTACGAAAACTTTAACCCCTTCGGGACGGGAGCCTTTTACGAAATTTTTTATCTTTTGTCACCGTTTTTTAAAAACAGAAATTTGTATCTTTTCGAATCGAGAAAATGCGCTGATTAAATAAGACAAATTTTACAATAAAATTTTACTGGTGAGGAAAAACAAGGATTCCGAGCGCTTCACGCGTGTCGCTTGTCCCCAAGTGTTTAAATGTGAAACTATTAATTTAGTAAGGAAATTTTTATTTTACCTAATTTCAAACTTTGGGAGATTAAATGAGACAAAATAACAATATGGGAAAACAGGGGCCAAGAGTTGTTGAGGTATTAAAAGAAGTATAAAAGAAATGTGTCGTTAACCCCTTGAGGGGTGGTGGGATAAATTATATCCCACCTAATTTAAACAAGATTCTCACCAGGAAAATTTTACTAAATTTTATATTTTTAACTTTGGAGGAAAATCGTCAAGAATTGCTTTTCCTTATTTGAAAATAAAATTTTACGATTATTCCGGTGAGAATTCAATAGTTAGATTCATTTTTGCTTGCCCCTCAAGGGGTTAAGGGGTTGACAGTTTACAAAACACAAGCAAAAAATAAAACTATTAGTATTGCTTAGCACAGGGATGGCCAAATGTGGCACGTCGGATACCACTAATTTTTTTAAAGAAATAGTCGATTTCTTGAATCGCAGAGATTCGATGACTAGATAAGGTAATGATTACTCTAAAATTTTAGTGGTGTGCATTGTGCCACAGTTGGCCACCCCTGGATTAGCACAAAGAAGTACTTATTCGAAACAATACTAAAACGTAAAAAAAAAAGCCATTTAACAAATTACAACGACCATTTGGAAAAGGATTTTTTCAAAGACATAAGACATAAAAAATCGCACAGAGTTGATCCTACATTACGTACGCCATGCATTAAACGATAACATTCCTGGACCCATCAAGAACAAATTTTAAAAGAAATTTCCGTTTTACAATTTTCGGTACTGTAAATTTGTAAACTTCTACGGAGCCGGTCATACATTACGTACGCCATGAATTAAAGATTAATAGTGTTATTACACGTAAAAATTGCAAGCAAGGAAAATCGCCTGCGACTCGTCAGATTTCCTATGAAACTTACGTAATAGCCAAGCATTTCATTGGCTGTTCGGAAAAAGGCTTTTCTATCATCAGATTTCCAAAAAATCTCACGACCAATTTTAAATAAAATTTCATTCTTAAACTTCTAAACATCCGACAATATTACTTTTTATACCGTCGGAAAGAGAGAAAAATGTACTTTTAAATGCAATTTGTTTGAAAGCTGTATTTCAATTTGTTTCTGAGTTATTAATTTTTTTTTGTAGTTTTTATTACTTTATTGTCATATTGGCAACACTCTGTTGTCCAACGTTGTTGAAACCAAAGGGAAATACAGATTACTGTATAGACCAATCAGATAACGAATAAATTGCGGATTAAACCAATGAAAACGTTCAGATATGCTTTTGATTTCCTACCCTGACGAGAACAATAACCATTTTTCCAAATGGTTAAAAAAAAATGTATACACAATTTAAAGGATTATAACGTTCGAATGCAGGGTTGCCAGTTTGGCCTCCATTTTTATTAAGAAATTTAAAGCACATACCAGAAATAAAGAATAGTATTTTATGCTTTATTTAATAAGAGATATCTGGCAATCGCATAAAGTAAAAATCTTTCTTTCAAAATTTCCTCTATGAATTTTAAATTTCAGATAAAAACCGAAGGCCAATCAGGCCACCCTGGTTTGAATTCGAACGATCAGAGATGGCGAAACTTTCCACATGCGCTTGTAATTGTTCTCCAAAAGTGTTTTACTCAACCAGGACGTGACAATAACAACAACAACAAATTTAGCGGATCAAATTAATACTAGGATTTTTTTTTAAATGGGCAACATTATATACTGTCATATTTTACAAAGTAATTTTTTAAAATGTGATTTCTATTGTTGCATCAAAAATGTCAAATAATTACTTTCAGTTTCATAGGTAGATAGTTTAAAGCGATGTCAAGCTGAACTTGAATCATCCGGCAAGCAAAGTTGCCAGTTTGACCTTTTTTTTTAATTTCCGAAATTTTGCATTTATACCAGAAATTCCCTGTAATATTCTTTTCTTTATTTAATGACAGACATTTCCTGATTGCCTAAAGTAAGAATTTTTCTTTCAGAACTTCCGATATGAATTCGAAATTTTACCATTTAAAAAAAAGTTCAAACTATGTCAACCCTGTAGTGAAACGGTTTCTACAAAAGCTTCTTATTTTATTCAATTCCGAAAATGCAGACTAAATTTTCGTTCTGGCCATCAACTTCTAAACGTCGCTTTCTTCTAAACATTGCTTCCTTCTAAACAACTCTTCGTATCCGGAATTGAATTTTAAATTATAATAACTTTATCATCGGTATATTTGCTTGTAATGTCTGATAACCTTCTCGGTCCGACGACAAACAAATTATTTCTTAATTTGAAAAATAAATTGCTCCAATATTATTGGGTCGATCGGAAAGTCGTGTCGTGTTGGTAAAATCACCGGAAAATTCTATCATTTAATTATTACACATTGATTCCTATATCCAATGTCTAATGATTACCGGGCAGAATTTTCCGGTACGAATTGATTTTCCCAACACGACACGACTTTCCAATCGACCCAATAAATTACATCAGTATTAAGTTGCCTTTCAGTTTCTTAAATTTCTTAGAAATCGGATTAAAGAAACTCAGTTGTTAAATTCATCTAATTTGTGCAAAATTACTATAGATCAGGGATGTAGTGGAGGGTATACGGGGGTATTCGCTGTATACCTTCTAGATTTTTTTAAGGAACACCGTATACCCTCTGTTTCTCAAGAAAGCTATAGTATATACACTCTAGGGTATACGCTCTGCTTAGAGCGTATACCCTCTGTTTGTTTATACGACTACACCACTGCTATAGATTGATCTAGAACCTTATTCAATGCCGAGTCAAATATATTCTACCGCGTGCCATGGGTTCGTGGAAACGTTCTAGATCATCTTCTCTTCTTTGAGAAAGTGGACTAACTTTGGAATATAACTTTTCCAATGTAGGCAGTTTAAAATCTGATGAACATTTGATCTCAATTCTCCGCCAGCCGCTTAGCGAACAGATCTTACCCGCTTCAAGGGTACCTTTCATTTCGCTATGACATTGCATCGCATACACCAATATTGCGGCTGCTGACTGCATTTTTCATGATGAATTATGTAAAATCACACACTTGAACTTATGTAAAATTACATACTTGAATATGATCTTGTATAAAGTAGTAACAGAAACGTTGGTGCCCCCGGATTATTACTAATGTATAAACTCCAAAAATATATCTATGCAACCAACACACCAAAAATAATTAGGTAGGATGAAGCATCAAAACACATATTTTATATTAAATTTTTGGTCAACAAAATATTAATATAATACATTTTATTAATATTAGAATGCTTAGAAACATACTTATTTTCAATAAAAAATAAATGTTTGCCCAAGGAAAAAAGTACCTAGTTACATGAATTCTTTTCCTTCTTTTCTTATTTTTGTCCATCCGTTTTATTTTGTAAACTAGCAAATTCTATGCTGGAAAAATGATTTGTTTACTTTCAGTTATGAAATGCTTTCAAAGCAGTTTCTTCAATGCAATTCCTTAAAAGTATTTTTGCAAGTAAACAATGAAAGTTGAGTTGTGAAACGAAAACATGAAATTGTTTTTAAATGAAAGTCTTTAAAATGTATGAAAACGATGGACTATACCTGAACAAAGCTATTTAAACACGAAATGAGAAAATTTTAATGAGCGAAAATTGTTTTGTTTCTTAACATTTTGCAAAAGAATCACGAGAAGTCTTTTGTTTACTGTTTTAGAGTTTGTTCGTTGGCAATCACGAGAATTCTCGGGTACTCGTTATCATTTAGAGAGGAACTGTATAAAGTAAGACGCAAATTTCATAAGTAGGGCCTGGTTATTACTCAGTAAAACATCCACCACATTTTTTTAGAGGTAAATTCTTGTCTTATGTAAAACTTTTGCGACGGCTGGCAAGTATAAATAATGATGGATAGAATGAATGATTTTACAATTAAAATGAATCACTCAGGCATGCGCAAAAGCTTCCAACCTTTTTTTTTTTTTAACTATTTGGAAAAATGATTATTGTCCTCGTCAGGGTAGGAAATCAAACGCATATCTGAAGCTTTTTATTGGTTTAATCCGCATTTTATTCGTTTTCTGATTGGTCTATACACTAACCTCTTCTTTCAATAGAGATGGATACTTCTGTTGCCACTATGACAAAAAATAAATAAAAACTACAAAAAAAAAAATTAATAACTCAGAAACAAATTGAGATACAGCTTTCAAACAAATTGCATTTAAAAGTACATTTTTTCTCTATACGACGGTGTAAAAAGTAATATTGCGGGATGTTTAGAAGTTTAAGAATGAAATTTCATTTAAAATTGGTCGTCAGATTTTCAAGAAATCTGACGAAGGAAAAGCCTTTTCCCGAACAGCCAATGTGAATGCTTGGATAATATGTAAGTTTCAGGTGGATAATACGTAAGTTTCAGGAAATTCCTATTAATGTTTAATTCATGGCGTACGTAATGTATGATCAACTCTGTGCCATTTTTTCTGTCTTAAGTTTTAGTCTTTGAAAAAATCATTTTCCAAATGGTTGTAGTAATTTGTTAAATTGCTTTATTTTATTTTATTATTATTATTTTATTTTATAAATTTCTATCAATTATTCAATTAGTTCCAGTGGTAATCAAATTCATCGACAGGGAGATTGTTTATGTTGTCACAATATGGCAGAACCGCAGACACTGACTAAGCCGACGCAAATTTCCACCAAAAAAATAATCAGATATTTTTATCTTGGTTATGAATGAAATTTTGCAGGAGTAAGCTGTGAAAACACGGAGGAAATTTTTATTCATATTTACTGGTCGAAGTCTGTCCCGGAGGTAATCATGCCCTTTGAATCCGGTTAAAGTTAAAGTTTCGCGATTTTAAGGATATATCAGCTCCATTTTATTCATAGTTACCTCTCTGAATCCATTGACAGGTACCTGGTGAGCAAAAAGTCCGTATAAACTTTAAAAATTTATAAAAACCGAAATGAAATACTGTTTGCAGGATTAGCAATTATAGGTCACGGGAATTTTTTAAAGAAAGAAATAAAAACTAACTCAAAAAACAGCCGACAGATGACGCTGGTTCGTGCGATTTCGGAAAAAATACGCAAATGAAACGGTTATAAGAACTTGCGCTCTTAACCCGGGAGAACTCGCTGCTTGAGATTTTCTCTCACAGTCGTACTTTTTTAAGACTCTTATTTAAATCATTTTTCATTTTAATTAAAATTTCAAAATGTTTTACAATTATTTTACCTATTTTGTGAATAAAAGTACTACGACAACCAAAAAAAGTTGATATTATATGAATGTAAAGTAAAAGAAAAGCAATTGGGCATTCTCACTAGCGAGTTCTCCCGGGTTAATCCAGAACTAGTTCACCGTTGTGAGCCGTGTACTTGATCAAGGATGCTAAATATGAAGCGAATGACCTGACGTTCGGCGTCAAAGGTATGACCTGAATATGCTAAATCCGTTAGATAATGGTATAGGGGGAAACATTGTTTGCGGCGTATTTATATTATGTTAAACTATTTCATATCTAACGAAACTGATATACGTTGCTGCGATTTACTACACGTTACTTCTTGTATAATAGAAAGTGCATAACATTTACAGGGACACACAAAATATTGCAAGTACTATACTGTACCCGAAATACTGTGTATTAACGATTGTTGCCGGAAATACATTTTTAGTTGTGATACGAGTTTTTAAGTTTAACTAAATTATTGCATATTACGTTGTGAGTATAAATGCTGTAGATCATATACAGGGCTATTAAAAAGAATTCGTAAGGGTTACTGAGAATGAACGAAAATAGCGTAAGCCTTTCAGGAGCGGTGGTATGTTTATGAAACCACTTAATTTTAATTCCCAAACGCTACAATGGCACAAGAATTGTAATACAATATTTTCAATTTAATAAATATGTGAAATATAGCCTCATTCATATTTACAAATAAATTTTTTGCCACATTCCGGTGACAATCATTTATTTCAACACTTTATAATTGAAAATGCTTTGCCCCTGAAAGGGTTAAAGGTGGTTTTAAATGACTTATGCATTTTACGATGAACTACATTTAATATACTAAGATATATTTGAAGAATATAGATAAAGTAATAGACAGGGCCATGCAAAGAATTAGATATACATGGCCGTCTATAGATGATAAACTCTGGAAGTGGGATTTCACTAGTTTTAAGCGTGTTTTAGTCATAATTAAATTTTAGCTAAATAGTGGCATATATATAAAGATGGTAGTTAAAATACAGGGCTGTACAAAAGTATTCATGTAAGCTCCCGTTTATTGGTACAAATTTATGAAAGTTAAATTTCAACCTAATATGCGTTTCTAACACTTTCCAACATAGTTAAAAGTTTTTGTGAATTCGGTTTGTCTGTCCGCCTGTCTATCCGAACACTAACTTTTCTTAATATAGTTGGATTGCTCTGTAATTGATATATGTTATTGAGATTTACTATGCCATGTTCGGGATTGAAAATAAAATATATAGCGTTCATAGTTTATTTACAGAGACACTCAAAGTATTCCATTACATTATGGTATATGGGTAAATGTCAAAATTATATAATTACTCAGCACCTATAATTGTCGTCTGTCTTCATATAACAGTGTAAAAACTACCCAACCGAATGGTTTGAAATTTCATATACATATAATGTATGCAGAATTTTGTTGAGTCGAAATTTTATGAAAGTCGAATCAAAACTCAAAAATATATTAAATTGAGTTTTCTTCATTTTATTAACACTAGAACGGTCGGCTATTTTACTCAAGTTTTATAAAAAGTGTTTCAGACTATAATTTTTATTTGAAACTATTTAACCCGGCATTACACGCGCAAGAAAAAAAGAACGGGATTACTCGCGCTAGGTATGTCATACCCATGGCGGTTTCTTCCAATTTTTTACCATAAAGTCTATGTAAAACATAAAACACTAGGAAAAAAGAAGGGATAGTAGAGTTTTAAACAGATATTAAACATGTTACTTACATTTATTTTGTACATTCGCTGCGTCTATCTATACTGAATGCACGCGCGAGGAAAACTGCCGGTTTTACTCGCTCTGGGTATGGCATACCCATGGCGGTTTCTTTCAATATTTTTACCTTAAAATCTACATAAAACATAAAACACTACGAAAAAGGAAGGGATAATATAGTTTTAAAGATATATTAAAAATGTTATTTACATTTATTCTGCAAATTTCCTGCGTCTATCTGTACTCACAGCTGTTACAGAAATGCTCGCGCTGGGAGTGAAATACCCATATGTGGCGATTACGATAGATCTATATTTCGAATTATTTAACCGCTTTTCCCTCTCTAAGATTATGATCTTCGAGGCAGCTACACAAAGACTCATCCATTTCTGAAGAAGGGTTAGGGAGAAAAACTGCAAAAAAGCAGCACTGGGTGTGACATACCCAGCGCGAGCAAACTCGGCTTAAATTATTTAATTAGCGTATCTTTGTGCTGCATCCATTTAACATATTTTATGAAAAATTTTCTTGTTCGAATCGACTAATATCAATTTTGTAGGAGCAAAAATGACCTCTAATGGCGGTTCTAGTGTTAAATTTTATCATACGTAATTAATTCAATGACATCCGATGATAGGGAATGATACTATTACCATGGTGATGACGTGCTGCCTAAGATGGAGTCTTATTATTTCCGTATTACCGAATTTTATCTATACTATAATCGTAATAAATTTTGTATTCATGCATTGTTGCATAAAATTGCAGTAGCTATTTCACCAAGTTCTGAAGACTTTTAATACTAGTTTTAGTACGAACGCACCTCATTTGCCACGTTTGACGTACAATTTCCAACTTATTTGAAATGTTATTGGTTAAACAAATATACAATCTGTTGAATCAAAATTTGTAAAACAGAAAACTGGGTTGTCACGTCAAGTAAATTTTCATATATTATTAACCCCTTTGGCACAAACCGCTAGTACGTATGCTTCTTTTAAGCTTTGAGCATCACAATTTTAATGTAATAACTCATTCGGTAAAAATTATTAAAGTCGTAATATTTAATATAATTTTTATAAATCGCTTTAAATTATGCCTTTTTCAATCCAAAAGATTATTTTTACTTCTTGTTTATAAATGAAAAGTTATTTGTAATGATTCCTAAAACTGGAATTTGAAGACATACTTTTATTATGTGCCTAACACACTTTTCTCACTAAACCTAGCGCATCCCAAATAATTCTGGAAACGTATAGAATTTGTATGCAACATAGCTGTCATCTCTTACGCTTTTTTGTACTACAAAAAATTTACAGTAAATTTTACCATTTTAAATCACCGTAATCTGAAGATTAAAAAGAGAAAAAGAGCATAAATTTCTATTAAATTTTTGTGGTAATAAAAAAAGCGGAGAAGATGGCAGCTATAATCAAAAATAAAAATTACGAACGAAATTAAGTTGACCTAACACATATCTTAGTAGCAAAAAAAATATTTCGCCGTATTTAATCCCAGATCAATCTGCATTAGATAAGACGAATAAAATTACTTTAAAATACTAAACATTTAATGCCTCGATTTACGAGGGACATCTGGCAACATAGTCAGTGGAGTTAGCGTAAACACATTTCACTTCCGGATACCAATATGTGCTGTGGAGCATTGCTTATATATATGTTAAAAAAATAGAAAACTGCCGGTAGGCAATCGATCTGAGGTCAAAACCCTCCATAATGACATCATCAAAATGGCCGCCGCGACGATGGACATAAGTTCATTAAAATGCTCACATCTTCATTCACAATTATAATATTTTGATATTGTAATATATCATTGGAAAGCTCTTGAACTAAGCTACAAAAAGATTCTTACAAATTTGTTCTGCAACAAACAGTTTAGACGTGTTTGCGGCGACAACGTAACACTCAGCCAACTTTTACATTGTTGCGATGTTTTCCGGTACTCATTTTGCACTGGGTGCCACTTGTGGAATTGTTTTTCACTTTTTTCACTTCTAAAGTCTCCTCCCTGCCCCCTCCTAAATGTATCTTAGAGAGCATGTTTATATAATTGTTCGTATGAATATGTTCCCTGTAAATCTAATTCCCATAAGAAGTAGTAAAATTAAAAAAAGCAAAGGCATAACCGTGACTCTGTGCTTAAACAAGCCTCAATTTAAAGCAAATTCATTGTTATAATGTAAAAAGTTTACAAATTTGCAAAATAAAACCATTTTATTCACTGCATTGTCCCTCACAGCTACAAAGTAAAGTGCAACTTATACCTGATTTTACACATCGACAACGTGTGCACATCTCTTTGCACTTGCATGCAATCAGTTCCTGTAGCTTCTCCATGGTGATTTCCGTGTTTGAAGACCAGAGGGGCTCGTAGCCGTCGTCCACCTTTTTCCATCCCCATTGATAGGGATTCAAATGTGGAAAACTGCGTTGAAGGCAGTTTGTCCACAAAGAACACTGCAGGATAGCCCTCTTCAGGTGATGTAGGAGAACATTGCTGGTTGGTGGAATATTTTCAATGGGTCTGTTCTGCTCTATAAACAGTACTCGCCTGGCTTCATTTACGGTATCCACTGAACTTGATGCATGGTATGAAAGGACGACGAATCGCTGAATAAGTAAAAAATATTTGCGATCCTCTGTTACGTTGTTAGGAACTTTGGAATAGGCCAAAACAGCCTTGTCCACGTCTCGAAATGTCATCCATATTTTCCAGAAAGTAGACTTACCGATACCTGCAAAACTAGACACCGTGTCAGCTCCTGTAAAGGCATGGAAGAAAGGTAAAAGATCTGGAATTTCTTGTGGAACTTTCCTGTGCAACTCGTGGATGGGAAGGTATTGGAGATGCTTTACACTTCCATACTCCAACCACAATTGTTTTAGATTCGGTTGTCTAGAGAAAGTATACATGGCAATAACTACAACATCACTGTCAACAGTTTTTACTGTGATCTTTGAATGACCCGAGTATTCAAAAGCATGTCGAACATGAAGTAAAAGACGGGCATCCGCTTCTTCATGGGAGACGGGAGAAATGGCTGCAAAAGTGCCCTTATGCGAACCAATTACCGTGCCTTTGTAGGTGCAAATGACTTGTTTCCCAAGGGGCAGATCCATCTTGACAAGGTTTTCTGCTAAAAATCCGAAGAGATCTTCTTTATTTTTGCTATGAGCAAGAAACTTACTGAAGGATTTAGGTATGACAACGTTGGATTTGACATTTACCCTTGGATCCTCTGATCTTTCTTGTGTTATTTTTAAGGCTTCCATCTAGATAGCGGTCGAAAACCAAATCGACTCTATCTGCAGTTTTTAGCCTCGATAAAACGTATGGTCCAACAATCTGATCACAGTACTGCTGAAAGGTTCGACTGGATTGAGGGATAAGCATATGGACCAAAGCAGCTCCATCGATAATGACGTAAGAAACATTAGGTTCAATGACAGTCGTTTCAGAAACTCCACTTGACTTTAATATACAATTAACTACATCGGATTTATTGCTGGGTTTTCGAAGTTCGCCAAGGTCAGATATAGAAGATGGACAAGAGCTGTTTTCATGTGCGAAAAAGTCTTTGACATCCATTTGTCTTGCTTGGCTAGCAACGTATAGCTTGGCAAAAAGCGTACTGTCTTTTCTCAGGTCAAGAGTCTTTTGCTTGTCTTTGGACTTAATAGAAACTTTCTTTCCACTCATCAGGGGTAAGTTTTTTTTTATGACGTTATGGATTGATACCTTTCTTAGTGATAAGCGATCTTCGACAAATTCTTCAAACTGTCTTTTCCCTATTATATTCGATAACATAACAGACTTCGCACATTCTTCCGGGAGAACAATCCTACTACTGTTGACGGTAGTCAACTCTCGGTCTTCGAAAGGATTGCCGTGTTCTTAAAATACATCAAAAATAGAAGAAACATGGGCCTGAAATCTGTTACAAAAACTTGCAGTGTCTTCATGATGCTCTTCAGAAGTGATGTCTGACTTCAGGTTTTGATTTTCTTCGAACTCTTCAATCATTCGTGCAACCTCGGGTCCCGCAACCATCCATTGTATTAGTCCCTTCTCTTCACTTAGACGTGATAAATTATATGAAGTGTTTTTCAATAATTTGTTGTTTTGTTCATGCAACTGGTCATGTGCCATCCTGGAGAATTTCCTGTTAGTTTTGAATCCAGACATATTTCCCTTTTTAAACTCACAGAAAACAGCGCGATGAATCTTTGGTAGTTGCTTCAAGTTGTATAAAAATACTGGCAGCCATCGAGCATAGTTGGTTCGATCAAGAGCAAACATCCATGGACATATTTCCTCCAAAGTGGAAATAAAACTTGTCAAATTGCCCTGACGGATACTCCGCACCAGATCTAAAAGCAGAGATTCTAACGCTTTAGTGGTATGCCAATACTTAAACTGTGCCGACTTTTCTGATCTTCGCTGAATCCAATCTTCAAATGTTTCATCTACTTCTTCTTCTGTTCGATTTTGATAGGCTCTCTCCAACAGGACTTGTAGAGTCATAATCGAAACCTCGTGAGCGTATCGACATCTCTTCACGTGCGACACTTTCAATATTCCTTCCGCTCTTCCTAATGTTGTTACATTAGCTTCTACAAGGTTATCAGCCCATACACTTCCTTCAAGCCATATACCTATCGCAGATGCAACGGCCATTTCTATATGGAGGCCACCTAACATAACTATGATTTTGTCTTCCCCATATTTATACGGCATAGCCCACTGAAGAGATTTCAGGAAGGCGTAGACAGGTTGGTCAGCTGTGATGACAGGGATTTGGTTGGGATTAACTTTGCGAACAATAGCACACACAATATTTGTTGCATGTCGGACAACCGATGACGAGTTGATGTCTTCATTGATCACTGGGAGCAAGATTGTCCTGCATTTGTTTATCTTTGAATTCATTTGTTCTTTTTTGGAAAAGTAGGAAGTACACGGTGTTACAGCTTCACATCCCGCAAATTTCCTACCCTCGTTCAAGCACTCGGCGAGTTTAGGTGAAAGTTCAACACTTACATTCTGCAGCTCAATGTTCATTGTACTCATTGGAACCTCGCTTCTGAATTTTGGAGTTGGTGGCAATGTCGTATAGTTTTCTGGGAGTCGTGCTGTCTTGGAATTATTCTTCAAGTCTAGCTTCACGGACTCTGAAATTTCTGTGTTCTCGGATACATATTGAATCAAAGAAATGGAAGTACCGTGAAAAGCGTTTAGTGAAGTGTTCGATGAAGTGTCATGATCTATATTATCTATTGCTGCACATGTGAAGACATTACTTGCAATATTTGGGGGACAAATACAATCCTGTTGTTCAAAATGCCCGCAAATTGAGCTTGTTACTGAGTTCATCACAGTTTTCACTCTATGGTACGAAACGCTGAATCAAAGGTGAAAAAACTTGTCAGTTACATCGGCGCCACCAGTTTGATTATGCAGTATGAGGCCAACGTAGAGAGGTAAAGGTGTTTCTCTCTGGAGAGGATGACGATTTGAAGTAGTAAAGCTCTTTCGTTCTCTTTGTTCTTCTGTTCTGTTTTCTTTTTGGTTCAGACAGTTACGGTCGCGATTAAAGAGTGCGAATTCGCAACACTTGCGAAATCGGATAATCTTTTTTAAATCTGTGGAAATTAGACTGCTTAGAGCCTGCATGATCTAGACAAGGGTTAGTGAGCGTAGCTCGTAGTGAAGAGAGTCCCTCTGAGTATTAAATGAAATAATTTGTAAGCAGGTGTAAATTTGTCAAAAGCGGAAATATTCAACTGATTGCTTTATACCATAGAAATCATTGTAAATACACCAAAATTTAACACTGCGAATAGGAGAATGATTTACTTAAAAAAAGCTTTAATATATACTTTCAAGTTATTGGGGGAAAAAAAAGATTTTTGAAAAATACAAAAAAAGTTTTCAGATTTTTTTTTTTCAAATAGGCCATTTATACCCTAAATATCAATATTTCTGCAATAAAATCTTACATGGTCATTGGATACATATTTTACATAATATACAAACTTTTGAAAGCTTTATTATAAAGATAAGTATTTAAAAAAAATAAAATGTGCTCAATATGTGTCACACGACATTCAACCGCGCCCTCCTCCCGGAGGGAGGGGATCTTGATACCTGATCGATTGCCTCCCGGTGATTTTTTGTTTCTTAGTATGTATATAAGCGCTGTGCGAAATCTCATACTGGTATCCGGAAGTGAAATGTTTTGGCGAAATTTGTCGCTAACTCCACCGACTAACACTAGTTTGCATTGAAACAAATAGGTCTTTGTCTTAAATAAACATGATTGATTGTTCCAAATTGTGAAAAGTTTCTCGTCACACAAGAAATGAACAAGATGTATTTTAATTTCTTACTAGTATATTAATTATTTAAGACTCTTTAAAAATTCTCAGTTTTTTCTAACTTTATAAACCTAAAAACATTTTTTCGAAACCCGTGTCATTCCAATAAAAACAAAAACTAAAGTGAACTAACACGTATCCTAGTAGCTAGAGTGTAAAGAATCGTGATTAAAAAAAAATATAAAAAAAATCGGATTTTTTTTTATTTAAATCGGATTTTTTTTTATTTTTTTCCCTGTGTTAAAATATTAAACATCTATCAAGAATTAAGCATTTCAAAAATGAATAACCCTCCAATTACTAACATAATCTATGTTTTTTTTTGCTATAATTAATAAAATTTTAATTATGTAATTATAGAAATTACAAAAAAAAAACGGCAAATTAAAAATTTCTTTAGTAACATACAAAATTATGTGCATTAATATTTTGTAATAATTATGTGAACCTATATTAAATACTGCTTATATTTTAAAGTTATTGATAAGTTGCATTTATTTTCAAATTGATCATACAGATTAAATTTTGTAATTATTAAACAATTAACTGTTTAATTCAGAATACAATCTACATTTTTGAAAAAGTGGTTGAAAAAAGGTGATAAATAATAGTTTGATAAATTCATAAAGCATCCAGTAATTTTACACAGGTTCTAAAGCGTATGTATATCAAATTGATCAAAAATTGTAGCAATGTATGCAGCAAACTCACACATAATTTATAAATAGATTACAAAAATTGTATTTTTGAAATTTAAATCAGATTTTTTTCCCCACAACATTAAAATATTTGAATAGCTACTAAATATTATAATGTTTTGAAGTTATTTAACATTTAGTTAGATGTTTTTTAAATGTGTAATACTTTTTTTTGCACAGTTTAATATTGTTATAATTAACAATAACAAATATTACATTTTTTACAAGTGATTTAGTGCTAATTTTCATTACTGATTATAATGCTTTTTCATACTATTTTAAAAAATGAGAAAATATGTAATTTTATCATCTGATTTAAATCAATTGATTAAAATCATTGACACTCTATTGCTATGTTTATTGTATATAAAAGAATGAATAACTTGATTATTAAAAGGAAATGATGACATTGTAAGTTATATTAGATTTAAATATCCTTTTAAAATTAATTGCTTTTTATGTTTGTTAGATAAAAAACCATGCTTTTTACAAACTTACTGTCACTTAAATTTTTCACAATACTCAGGAATTACGCTTCGAAACAATTATTTAAAGCTTTGTTTTGTGTATTCATAAGTCACAATACCTGTAGAAACTTTCCAAATTATGTTCATCTTAGATTTGAATACTTTTTTGTCATTTTAAACATTTAAAAATTTTTTGATTTTAATCAATGATTTTTTTAAAAAATCACTTGGTTAAAAACATGATTTAAATCGCTGATTTAAATCAACTGATTTAAATCGTTGACACCCTACAGCAAAAAGATATTTAGCCAAAATTATTTGTTGTACCCTGGCCAATATTTGGGCCAACCTTGACTACATCTAGATCAATCTTGACAAGCGAAATTTTGCCCTAATTTCGTCGGTTCACTGTCAAACTATCCAATATGAAAACAGTGTTACCAGTGAGCTACTTTTTTAAAATTCAGATTTCTTGATTGCCACCACTTTTTTGAAATAGTAAAATTCGCCTTATTTAATGAGATGTTAATTAAGGGGAAAACATAGGCAATTTTACTGTTTCAGAAAGTGGTGCCAGTCAAGAAATCTCAATTTAAAATAAGTAGCCCACTGTTAACACTGTTTTCATATTGGATAGTTTGACATGGTACCGACAATATTGCAGAGTTCAAATTTTGACAATATTGGTGCGATATCACCAAACACTATTCCGCCATTGTAGCACTAATATTTGCGGTGTAAATCCCCAATTTCTACAATAGTGGCAATTCATTTTATGCCAATATTGGAATTTCAATGGAAGAATTTCTGACAAATGTAAATTTGGAGCAATATAACTGATATTGGCTTTCTACAACCGTAATATTTGCATCACATAAATATCCTTACATAAAAATAATCCATACATACCGTAATTCATAAGCTTTTAACTTAAAAGAATACACTTCGATGTTACTCCTACAAACTCGTTTCGCACTAAATGTGACATATTTCAAAGTTACACAGAAAAGCTGTCGAAAATGTATACAGAAAGAAAAAACGTAGGCGAAAGATGAAAGATAAACAAGATCGATTGAAACAAATGGAGCATAATTCCCTGACAGGTAACGGATAACGATAAGAAATATTTTTAATTCAGTACAGTCAAACAAGAACTTTTTGAAATTTTCATTCTTAACCATATGCGGTCGATACCGCCACATTGAACGTACAGTGAATTTACTTTTAATCCACAAATGTCACGTTGACACAAGTATTTTTAAACAAAAATGTTCGGTTTTTTATGTACATGAATAAATGCATTTACTTATTTATAAATAAATTTTATCTTAAATTCCGGTCCCATTGTGACATTTGAAGATAAAAAAAACAAACTTTTCTGTGAGGAGTATTTCGACCGTTAAGGGTTAATTTAAAGAAGGAGTTTTCAAACGGTGTACAACGTCACACTGGTGTGTCACGAGAATATCTCGCGTGGGCCACGAAATGTTTAGCCGAGTTCTATCAAAATTTTACGAATTAACAAAAGTAACTTTTATTTTGATGGAACATTCTAAATTAGGCAATTTGCTTTTTGATATGGTTTAACCCTTTCCGGCACAGAAAAAATCAATTCCTAAAATGATGAAATGATTGACTGACACCGGAATTTACAAACGACTTTTTTTTAAATTGAAAACTTGTTACTTTAAATTTTCTTTGCAAAAGCAAAATTTTTTTTAAATATTATTGGTGCCGTTTGTAAGTTTGGAATTAAAATTAGGTAGTCTCGACTTGTAACTACTGCGCCGGAAAGGTTTAATGTAGTAAAGTTGCATTTGCCGCAGGTTGTTTTAAATCATTCAACCAGAGTTGCCAGTTTGGCCTTTTTTCAATTCCAAAATTTCGCATTCATATCAGAAAATACCTATAATATTATTTTCTTTATTAAATGGCAGAAATTTCGTGATTGCCTAAATTAATTTTTTTTCTTTTAAAAATTTACGTTATGTCTTCATTTTTTTTATTAATTTTAAAAAGACCAAACTGGCATCCCTATATGGAACATTCTTACCACAATAATTGCCGCAAACAGTGTAGCTAAATCTAGTGGTTTTTTTATTCAGAAATTTTGTTTTCACACGCAGTGTTGCCAGATTGGGGATTTTTTTTAACTCAGATTATTTGACTGCCACTACTTTTTTAAGATATTGCAATTTGCCTTATTTTTTAGAATTTTTAATCTATTTTTTAATTTGCCGAATAATTCTATTTAAAAAAAATTTTTAATAAACATTTTCTTTTATTTTGTTCATGACATACCTGTCATTATAATACCAAAAATAACCTTTCAAACTTTCTGGGGAGAATTTAGAATTTCTTAACGCTAGTTTATTAAATGACGCATAAATGCGTCAAGAGGCCTGTATGGTATTAATAAGAATATTCAGCAAAATTATGAATTTTTTTTCACTTCTAATAATAATTATGAGAGAAAATATTTTGGATGTAAAAGGTTAAAATAGAAAATGGTGTAAAAATACTTAGACTTGTAAAAAATAATATATTAGACAAAAAAAAAATCAAATTTTAGAAATATTACACATAAAATTTGAAGATTATATTTGCCCACCTACAGAATTTCTACTACATTAGATAAAAATACCAGTATGCGTGCATGTCCGGCAGCAAAATTTACTAGTACGTAAAATAATCAACTAATTGAATTGTTTTATGAATAAAATTGTTTTGCATTTTCTTTGCTGTGATAAAGGTTTTTTTATTGATAAATTAAAATATGTTACTTATGTATATTTTTTTAATGGCTGTAATTTATGTGTGCTGTGAAAATTTAGCTATTGGCTGAAGTGTCCCATGGATATTTAAATATATATTCAAGTGTACACAAAGCTACCAATTTTTACCCCTTTTATTTTCCTACCATTTATTTTTAAAAGTATGATTCGTCTTATTCAGTTTTCGAAATTCTGTGATTAAATAAAACAAAAATTACTATTAAAATTTAGTGGTAAAAAAAGCGTAAAAGCTGTAGACATGGTGTATGTACTGTGAAGATAAAATGGTTAAAAGAAACTAATTTAATGCATGTGATATACTATTTAACCCTTTGCGGTCGACTACTCCTCCCAGGCACAAACATTTCTTCCACGAATTTGTTCGGGTCACCACTTTTTTTTTTAAGAAACATTTTTATTCATAAACAAATTCTATACGCTTCAATTAGCCTAAAAACAAATATTCATGAAATTCGTACGATTAGTTTCACAGAAATTATTTTAAAAGCAGTATATTTTAGGGGCTGTATCCAAATGGAAGTTCGTTACTCGATTGTTGAAATGCTATAGAATGACTAAGTCATTCTGTAGCATTACTATATTGGTAGCTTACTACCAATTGGTAGCTACTATTATTGGTAGCATTACCAATAAAACTGTTGGTATTATTTTTTGCGACTATGCCCCATTTCACTTGCTTAATATGTTTTGACTATTGCCAGCCACAATGCTTCAAAAATATGAGTAAGAAAAATATATTTTTTTTAATTATGATTTTCTGCACATCATAGAACCATTATTTTGACGTTTTTTAATCACAATTCGAAAACTACTTGGAAGAAAAATTTGAAATTAATAATTCGCATCAGCAGGATATAATAAGTATAAATCTATCAAAAAAGTTGTAGGTTGCTATTCCTACTTTTTTTTCGAATATTAATTTCATAATTCATAATTCATATTATAAAATTTTTAAAATTACAAATTCAACGAATTTACGTTTGGGATTTTTAGTGTAATGTAAAAATTATTATATTAGGATTATAACTTCAGGAGATATTAATAAAAATATGAAAATGTAATTTAACATTAGAAGCTCTAAATTTTGAATGTTTATTATTCAAAAACTTATCATCCAAATGTCTTGAAATTTCGTTTTTAGGCATAGTTTGAACCCAAGATTGAAAATATATTGTCAAAATTGGGTGTTGCTATTAAAAAAGATAGAGTTTGGCCAGGTTTTGATTTGTAGACGCCTACTTAAGCAAACTTTATGTATATCACTTAAAAGTATGACTTTTTTTCCAGTCGTTTGAAACCAGTAACTTTCTTCTATTATAATTAGTTGCAGAATTAGTAGGGGGCGTTTCCTTTTTTTTCCCTTGACTGTACAATAAGCTATTGTAAATTGCGTACATATATAATGCAATTACTCAGAAATACATAAAACGCGTCATTTTTTTTCAATTTAATGAGAATTTTGCCTTTTTTCGCATTGAGATATTTAAATAAAAAGAAAAGTCTTGTCAAGTAAAATGGCAAATATTAGCCAACTTAAAAAAAAAGGAGATATCTTTTAAAACTTTTTGATTGCATCACACTGTTCCCTTATACAGTGTTGCCAGATGGGCTACTTTTTTAAAATCCAGATTCTTGATTGGAACCACTTTTTTGAAATGGTAAAATGTAATAATTTTTTAATGACTTAATAATGCGAAAACAAAGATAATTTTACCGTTTCAAAAAAGTGGTGGCAATCAAGAAATCTGAATTTAAAAAAAGTAGACCGCTGGCAATACTGCCCTTATACATCATGCATCTTCCTTATCTTAATTATTACCGTGTTCTTCAAAACTTTATATCTTATCGATTTCAAAAACTAGCTTTAAAACTGAAAATTTAATAATGTCCCAGGTAATTTTTTTTTAACTCTTCAAGATAGAAATTTTATAATTAAAAAAAAAAACATATCTTAAAAAATATTCTTGTTTTAAAAAAAAAGTATTTTTTACTAGAGATTGTTATGTAACTTGCATTAAACATAGGCTTTCAGACGTGAACAAATAATGTCACTTTCGTAACACGTGTTAAATATAAATGAGATTTTTAATATTGTTTTCGTAGTTCAGCTTGTCATTTATAATTTTTTAATCAAAATGTCAAATTATTTTTATGGAAAAGTATGTAAATATCTCTTATTTGTCGCATCGTTATATTTTCGATGATTCTGTATGATTTGTACTAATTACTAGTAAATTAATTCGAGGAAAAAAGAAGAGACAAGAGAAACACCCCATACATTCCTTTCGTTTAATTTATGAAAGAGAAAAATGAAAATATTCATTCATTACAAATTGTTTTCCTTCAATTCATGCAAACAAATACAAACAATTTAGGGGAACATCTCTATATTGAAATTGTATGAAATTGTGACATTTTTAATGCAAGCAGCGTTCGTAGTCTCCATGGAACTATGAAAGAAGAGGAACTGACATATCCTTAACCCTTAACGGTCGCATTAAATTACGGTTTAAATATTCAAATTGCTTATTGGTACCACTTTTTAAAAAAAGAAATATTCACCTTATTTAATGACAGGTAAAATGATACCATAATAAAACCAGTGACACTATTTTATAAAACTGGTGGGTATCAAACAATCTGAATAAAAAACACAGCCTTTGAATATCACGGAAGCGAGAATTAAGGCGTTAAAACAGTGAAGCTTCAACTGTAACCGGTTGACAAGGATTGATTATCGTCAAAGCAAACTTCGACTAGTAAATTTGAATAGAAATTTTCTTATTTAACACATTAAAGCCGGTTGCAAGAAAACTTGCCATGCAAGTCGAACAAAATTTTTAAATTTGAATACCAGTATTTTAGTTTGGAAATTTTCACATTATCTAATCTGAGATTTTGAGCGGTTAAGTAATTCGAAATTCGAAAGTCGCAAAAACTGGTGTCGAAGAATTCAAAGATGTGTAAAAGAGGCTCGTTATTAATAGGTTAACAGCCTTATTAATGCGGAATTTCAGTCACAAACTATGGCAAAAACAGGTATTCATTTTTACTGGTGGAAGATTACTTCGGCGATAGTAACACCCGCGTTTCCGCCATATTGTGACAACCTCCTGTCAGTGTCAGTAACAAAAGATGTTCACACTGCTAACAGTTGAAAAAAAAATGAAATTTTTACCGTATTTGTGAGAGAAATTTGGTAAGAGTAAGGCACTTAAATAATATGACATTTTCTATTCAAATTTTTTGGTGGAAGTTTGCCCCAGAGTAAACAGAAACTGTTGATCCGACGTCAAAAATAGCCGTCATCTTGTCACAAACTCCCCAGTTATATTACTGGCAACTCGTAGACAATACACTATATGTCTCAATCTCGTTATTCATAACTGCATTGTGCTCACTGGCTTTTTCGAACGTTAGCCATTTTTGCTATACATCAAAGAAAAATTATCGCCATTCTGAAAAAAAAAATGCAAGCCCATAATTTGGATTATTAATAATCTTACTAGCTGTCTTCGACCGCTAGCAAAATTTAAAAAATTGACCCCACAGGGGCGGGGGGAGGGGGAGAGTGGCGGGAGGAATACTGGAAGTGAATAACATGAATAAGTGTTCACAGGCCTTTCCAGTGATATATCACATCAGGGGTGTCGGAAAAATTTTAGTAAAGTGCCCTCCGGGAGGCAAAGTGGGGGGAGGGACACCGCAACCCTCCGTAATATACCCTCCCCCCCTCTTTGAAAATTTTATACATTACAAATAATATTTATTGGAGTGCTCCGTAAAAAATTCGATCTAAAATGATGAGAAAGCTGAGATCTCAAAAATTTGGAAAAGTGCCCCCGAAAAGTGGGGGAAGAAAGTTTCGTAATATGAAATAGTGGTCCGAGGGCTTTCCGATGATATATCACATGAGGGGTTTTGAAAAATGTCCGAAAATTGCCCCTCCGCCCTCGTGGGTCCCCTCTTGCACCCACGAAACTCACTCAACCCCCTGTTCGGGAAATTTTATATGTAATACTAGGGGGCTCTAACCCCTGCGAGCTACCTCCGTTCAGGCTTCACAGCCTCTAAAAACATAGCATAGCTGCCAACGTCTACGCTTTTTTGCTACCACTAAAATTTAATAAAGATTTTCGCCTTGTTTAATTCTGAGATTTCAATGATTAACTAAGGCAATATTTACTATAAAATTTTAGTGGTAGGAAAAAAGCGTAAAAGTTGGCAGCTATGACATAGTTTAAAAAATGACTTTGTGTAAAAAATATTACTAGCAGTGTTGCCTCATCTGGATGAATTTTTATTTAGGCTTTCCAAATTCTCACCAGGAGATTTAATAGTTATTTTTGCTGTATAAGATGATACACGAAGACGCGAAGACTTTTTACTGAGGAGTCCGGGACCTTTTTCCTACATCCCCGGATACTGAGCAAGCTATGATAGGTAACAAGGTGCATTTCCATGGGCAGGAGTGATAGCATAAAAAATGTCGGGGGGAAGCTACGACATAGGTTCTTGAGTTCATAAAAAATAATAAAAAATAAAATAAAAAATATTATTATTAACTGACAAAAAATTAATACAAAACGAGGAAATATTTTGCAAAACATAAGTAAAAAATGAAACCAATATGCGCTTGCTGAGAATATCTAAATTGGGAATGGTGCGCATTCTTTAAATAAATTAAAATAAAATTCCTATTCAAACTTTTCTGGTTTAAATTCAATATTTCTAAATAAAAATTACACCAGATGCTGTAACACTGATTACTAGGTTACGGAAGATCAAATATTATCATTATAACGGCAACATCGGATTGCCATGCTTTTTTCGTTTGAATGGGGATATTTCGGTTACCATGACCTCATCCATCGCTGTCGTAACAATTGATGACTATTTTCGGCATTGATAGGTAAGATCAATTACACATTTGAAAATCAGCTTGTATAAAATGGTTAGGTTAAAAATGTCGTTATCTTTCTGACTTTTATAACGACGCTATGGGCAATATCTTGTCTTTAGTTTCGAGGTTTAAAACCCCCGTCTGTTTGGGAATAGCTTTCAGAACCACGGTATTGAAAAGCATTGTGTTTTGAAAATTTTAAGCTTATATTTTATATTTTGATCGAGTTTTAGATATTTTCAGGAACAGATATAGCTTATTCATGAATTCTTTTCTTTATTTTAATACAGCATCATGCATATTTCAAAATTATATTGTTTATATTAATTAATATGAATATCCGAATTTTCTAAAATATATTTATCGAATAGTATACCTGTCGTATACCCGTTTTTGCGCTGGATCAAGTGATGTAATGTAAAAACAAATTTACTAGTCCAACCACTTTTATACCATTTGGGGTCATATTAAAATTCTCCGAAATGAAAATCGTTCTAAATGTATCGTTTTAATATATGACATAAGTTTCACCATTAAATGTATTTCCCATGTAATAATTTATTTATTTCAAACTTTTTTGATATAAATATGTTAGGGACGATAGAAAGTTATGCGTTAAAGTTTGGTACAAAATTTGAAATAAATCGGTTAAATAGAACTTGAGATATCATGTCAACAATGTTGAAAAAAGTAGTTTTGAGAAAAATTCAGTAATGTAGTGTCATGCAGGGATGCCAGATTCCCCTCCACTTTCAGTTAAAATATTCGGATTCATACAGGAAAATACCAAAAGTATTTTCAGATTTATTTAATGACAAAATTTTCTCGATTATTTAAAGTAAAAATTCTTCTTCTGAAACTTAGTTTGAGGTCGGAATTTCGGGATAAAAATGGAAGCCAAACTGACAACTCTCGTATAGTGCGAAAAATAAATGTTTGTTGTGCAAATGCATAGTGTTGTTTTAGATTATTTACACATGGTTCTATTTGTGACGATTCAAGTATTTACAATACTAACAAGTTGGAAATTGCACGTCAAAATTGGCGAACAAGGTGCGTTCGTACTATAACTAGTTTTATAATTTTTTTTTGCGCTGCATATTGTACTGGATGTATATTGGAGTGCTCTTCATAAGTGCATATCAATTTCATTCTGTTCGAAAGGCTGTAACATCATTAAAATGCACTTGAAATAATTTTTTCCCATTGGCCGTAATGTGACGGAAAACTTTTGACTATCCCTGTAATTAAACTGTACATCCAATTTCCATAAAATTTGAAATGGATCGACAAACTTTTACAACAAATATATATTTAAAATTTCAGACCATTCGGTTGGGTAGTTATTGCTCTGTTATATGCGGGTGGACATAGATGTACAGACGGACGGACCGACCGAACGACGACTATAGGTGCTACGTATTTATATAATTACGAACGCACCTAAAAATGGTCGGGTAGTCGGGAATTGTCGAACGTCTATTGCCTGATTTACTCCAGAATTGCGCCCGTCGGCTAATCGTTCGGAGTTTTCCGCGGTTTTCTTCGAACCATGGATTTCCTTGCAAAATACGTGTAAGGTTCACTTAGAAAGACCCCAACGTAGGTCACTCCCTATTTCGGGCGTATATTCCTCATGTTGATAATTGGCCGTCATAAAACAACACCAACACCAACACCTACTTGCTCCGGCGTGACGGTTTAGTTGCTGTGTCACTAAAATAGATATAACTCTGTAAATTGTTGGAATTTTATAATTTTCTCTTGATGATATATTCTTAAAGGTCTAAACTTTATTAATATGCAAAGAAAAAAGAAGGAAAAAAATTGATTTTTTCGAAATACTAGACCAGAATTCCCCTTAAATAAAAGAATGTAAAAAAGTCTTAATTTATACATTATGAAATTAGTTTTCGAAAAAAAACGTATGCAAATTATACACATTTCAGCAGCTTTCGATAAAATTAAAAATACAATTTTCTAAAGGTATTAGATAATGTTTCAATCAAAATAAAACATTAAAAACACTTAATGTCATTCCGCAAATTTTAGGTGCATTATTTGACAGAAAAATCTCAACCATTAATATTTAAGGGTTTATATGTAAAAGCGTCACACTGCTTCGTAACCATCAAAGGACTTTTCTAGCAGCTTAATTCTTTCTGTTATGTCAATAAAATTTCGTTTGAGATAAAGGCTTTATGAATATTTAAATAACGTAAGGAGTTTTAATAAAAGCACTTAAAGTATATTGTTTTGTAGTGTTTTCGTCAGCAAATATTTATTTCGAAAAAAAAAATGCCTGTATGCTATTGTCTGATATGCTATAGTGTTTGAGAAAAATCATTTTTCAAACATAAACACGTTCTCAAAAAACATTATGTTTAAAGTATCCTATCAAAGGAATATTTTGTAAATGTTGCAACAATATTTGGTTTCCTCTTTATAATTTCAGAAGTTCTTCTATTATAAAGCGAATATCGCTATTCAAAGAGAGTAATATTCAAAAAGAGGCAGATTAGGCATATAAAAGCTCTTTTTAGGTGCATTCGTAATTATATAAATACGTAGCACATATAGTCGTCGTTCAGTCCGTCTGTCTGTCCGTCCGCATATAACAGAGCAAAAACTACCCAACCGAATGGTTTGAAATTTAATATGTATAACCGTTTGAGTCATTTCAAATTTAATGTAAATCCAATCAAAACAAAAATAAGTAAGAAAATCATGTGTTAATCATAGATTATGAAACACTTTCCAACACTTCCTGAATGCTTTAACAAAACTTCGTTATTTAGGGAAATAAGGTATATTAGAACTAAGTAAACATTTTAGAAAACGCATAAAACATTTGAAAAACTGATTTCAGCAGTTACCATCCATAGCAAATAGGCATTCCAATACTTTTGAACAGCTCTGTATTTGATCTGTAGGTTGATATATATGCTATATAATGGGGAAATTTAGTTTAGTAAAAAAACGAATAACAGGTTGAAATTTTTATTTCAGCAATTTATACTAATAGATGGAAACATACTTGTATACATTTTTAATACCCCGTAGTTAAACTAGTACCTTTATTACACGCCACTATTTAGCTAAAGTTTAATTCAAAGTAAAACACTCTTAAAACTACTGCAATCACATTTCCAGAAATTATTATTTATAGACGGCCATGTATCCAATTCTTTGCGCGACCCTGTATATAATTTTATCTATGTTCTACAAACATTTCTTTGTAAACACAATGCAGTTCACCTTAAAAATGCATAACTCATTTAAAACCACCTTTAGCAATTTACAATCATACCCAGTAATCATTACGAATCCTTTTGTGTAGCCCTGTATATGAATTACAGAATTTATACACACCATATACAATGCATAAATAAAGTGAAACATAAAAGCGCACAACATAATTAAAAATGCATTTCCAGAAATCATCGCAACCGTACAGTACTTCGGATACAATATAGTATCTGAAATCTTTTGTGTGTCCCTGCAAATGCTATGCACTTCGTATCATACACGAAATAAATTATAGTAAACCTCAGCGACGTATATCAATTTCATTATACATGAAATAATATAACATAATTAAAATACTCCGAAAAAAATTCCTTTCACCCGTATATCATTATGTAACGGAATTCTTTTGTGAGGCCCTGTAAATGAATAATTATTATTCTTTGCACCGCATACGCTACGAAATGCATATTTTAGCGCAGTTGATAAATGTATATCAATTTTATTATGTTTGCAAGCATGTAACATCTTTAAAAATCATTTTAAACGATTTTTTCCCATAGGCCGTAATGTAACGGAAAACTTTTGACTGTAAATGAACTGAACATGCTACAAACTTCATTTGAAATAGGATTCCTGCTATGGTAGAGGTCACTATCATCCAAAAATTTCAGAACGATCCGAGTATATTTACTGGAGTTAGAGCGCGTACAGACGGCCAGACGGCCAGACGAACAGAAGGCAGGACGGACAGACAAACCGAATGCATAAACACTTTTCAACTTTGTTGGAAAGTGTTAAAAAGATATTAATAAAAGCTTTCTACTTTCTGTTAAATCTTATCCTACGTTACTAATTCAATAAAATCCCATGATAGGTAATGATTCTAGATTGTCATGGTGATGACGTGCTTTTTAAGATGGAGTCCTATTATTTCCGTATTGCTGAATTTAATATATATAACCGTGATAATGTTTGTATTCATGCAATTTTACATAGGATTGCAACAGCTATTGCACCAAGATCTGAATATTTATAAAACGAGTTATAATACAAACACACTTCATTTGCCACGTTTGAAGCATAAGTTTCGACTGTGTCTGGAAATGACGCGTATAAACGCCATATATTGATGTTTATATGTTGTTTTTCATTGCACCTTTGAAATTTTCCTTCACCATAAGCGCTTAAACGTGTTATTTCCGGACACACATTCATGATTTAAAATAATTGTTTACGTTTACTCTACCACCCTTTAAAGTTTTGCCAGTTTTTTTTCCGATCACACTGTATAAAAACGTAAGTTAAAGTGTATAAAGTGTCTCGCTGCGCAACCCGAGATTTCCTCGAGCAACGTAAAAGTAGCAAAATTTGCGCAACCCGAGATTTCCTCGGGGATGCATTTTTCCCGTCTAATTACCCCCTTCTTGATTATTTCCACTGGTTATTTTTTTATTGTAAATTTTAGCTTATTTAATCGGAGCCTTTCCCGATTTAATTAGACAAAAATTTTTGTTTTGAAAACCAGTGAGTTGAGAATAAAAATTCTTAAAAGACGCTCGTCGCGAAGGAGTTAAACACGCAATTTTCGAAGATATTTTGATAAAACAATTACGCAGCGAGAGGGTTAACCCAGGGCTCGCAGCGTTCCGAAAATTTTCGCACTTTGCTACCACTAAATTAAAACATAATCTTTGTTGTATAGTTCTATAATAGATGTTAAAGGAATCTACCACGAAGAATTCTTATTTAAAATACTGGTAGCAAAGTGCGAAAATTTTAGGAACGGTGAGAGCCCTGGGTTAACCCTTTCAGGGGCAAAGTACTTTTGTTGCTAAAGTATTAAAATGATTGAACGGCACCGGTATTTATGAACAGATTGATATGAAAGTAAGTAAAAGCTTTTTATCGCGTACATTATATAAAGCAATATTTATTTCCCAGATTCTGGTACCAATGTGGCTTTGAGAATTAAAATTAACTGGTATATATAATATACCGCTGCCTTTGAAGGGGTTAAAGGAGTTAAAGTGTTTAAATAGAGAAACATTCTCGATTTGTGTCGACACTGTACGTAATAGATTTTTTTTTTAGTATTTTTTCCGAGATCAAAGTACAGATAAAAGCAAAAAACTTTAGTTTGTGAAAATAAATCATCATAGACCTGTGTTATTTGCTATGTAGATACATATTTTTCAAATATGAATGAAGTTTGTCAGTCAGCGTATAATGACATGAATTTATATGATATTCTGGGACATCTACGCAAAAGATGAAAATATTTTCACAAAGAAACGTCGTAAAAAATATCGATTTTCTTTTCATATAATATTTCCTTTGAATATAGACATAATTAAAAGATGCATTTGCATAAAAACACAATGAAGAATTGATGGTAATGCAAATGAAAGAAATTTTCGCAGTAATAAATTCTTTCAATTCTGTCATAATAATTGTTGAAAAGTATGTAATGCAGCTATGCTTATAAAGTTTTTTAATGTATATACTCAGATAAATTATTTATAATGTCTGTAAATATTATATTAAAAATAGCAGTTAGAAGTAGTCAAAAATGTACGCAATAGAATCTTTTAAATATTTTTTCCGAAAAAAAAAAAACCCGCAAGAAACTTACCTTTGCTTGTGAAGAAAATAACTCATCGTAGACCTGTGTTATTTACTATCTACATACATATTTCTCTTAAATATCAATTAAGTTTGTCACTAGCGATATGAAATTCATGTGATATTCAGGAGCTTCTAAGCAAAAAATGAAAATATCTTTATAAAAAAGCGCAGTATAAAAGAAATATATTGATTGTCTTTTGATGTAATATTTCCTTTGAACATAGACCTCATTAAAAGATACCTTTGCACAAAGACACAGTGAATAATTAAATGAATGTATGAGAAAGAGAATTGTAAAGAAATATAAATTGTTTTTTTATGACATAAAGAAATATACATTTGATAGCTACATGGAAAATGGTAATATTCGCAGAAATAAATTCTTTCATTTCTTTCATAATAATTTTTGAACTCATAAAATTTTTTAAAGCATTTACTCAGATAAATTATTTATAATGTCCGTAAGTATTATATTAAAATAGTAATTAGAATTATTCGTAAAGGTACGTAACAGAATCTTTGAAATATTTTTCCCGAAATTAAAATATTAAAAAAAAAACAGGAAACTTATGTTTGACTGTGAAGACAAATCATCAAGACCTATGTTATTTACTATCATAATACATATTTCTTTCAGATACCAATAAGGTTTATCAGTCAGTTTATATGATATGAATTTATATGATATTTAGGAACACCTATGAAAACATGAAAATATTCTTATAAGGAAACGGAGAAAAACTTTTGATTCTCTTTTGAAGTAATATTTCTTTTGAATAGTGATACATCTTTAAAAGATACATTTACACAAAGGCACAGTTAAGAATTGAATGAATTTATGAGAAAGAGAATTGTAAAACATGCAATATATCATCTGTTATAATTTAAAGAAGCCATGCATTTGGTAGCTGCATTGAATATGGTAACAAAAGGGCAGAAAATTTCGCAGTAATATATTCTTTCGCTTCTTTCATAATAATTTTGGAAAAGTATGCAATACAGCTATACTTATAAAAATTTTTAAAGCATGTACTCAGATAAATTATTTTTAATGCCCGTAAATAATATATTGTAGTAGCAATTAAGATTAATCTAAAATGCACGTAATAGAATCTTTTAAGTATTTTTCCCGAAAAAAAAAAAAAAAAAAAAAAAAAAAAAAAGAAAAGAAAGAAAGAAACTTACGTTTGACTGTGAAGAAAATAAATCATCGTAGACCTGTGTTATTTACTATCTACATATATATTTCTTTCAAATGTCAATAATGTTTTCCACCCAGTGTATAATGACATGAAATTTATATGATATTCAGGGACATCTATGCTAAACATGAAAACATTCATATAAAAAAACGGAGTAAAAAGAATGTTGATTCTCTTTTGGTGAAAAATTTTCTTTAAACAGAGACATCATAAAAAGATGCATTTCAACAAAGCCACAATGACGAATTGAATGAATGTATAAGAAAGAAAATTACATACTCTGAAGAATACTCTGAAGATATACTCTGGTGAATACTCTGAAGGTATACTCTGGAGAATACTCTGGCATATCAGAAAGTGACTGAAAAATGGATTTCAAAATTCCATCTTTAGATGTAAAATCCAAGTTAAATTAAATTAAAGTTTATAAATAAACAAACATTCTTTACTTGTGTCGAGACAGTACGTAATAAAATCTTTTGAGTGGTTTTCCCGAGATCAAAGTACATAAAAATGCAAGAAATTTACCTTTGACTGCGAAGAATATAAATCATAGTAGACTTGTGTTATTTACTATCTGCATACATATTTATTTCAAATATCAATGAAGTTTGTCACTCGTGTACAGTGATATCAAATTTATGTGATATTCAGGAACATCTATGCTAAAACTGGAAATATCTTTACATAGAAACGGAGTCAAAAAATTATATTTTTCTTTTCATGAAATATTTCCTTTGAATATGGACATCATTAAAAGATACATTTGCACAAAGACACAGTGATTAATTCAAGAATGTATGAGAAAGAGAATTGTAAAGAAATATAAATTGCTTTTTGTAACACAATGAAATATGCATTTGATAGCTACATGAAAAATTGTAACACAAAGGACAGTAATTTTCGCAGTAATAAATTCTTTCAATTCTTTCATAATAATTTTTGAAAAGTATATAATACAGCGACGCTTATAAAAAATTTTAAAGCATGTACTCAGATAAATTATTTATAATGTCCGTAAATATTAAAATACACAGTATCAATTAGAAGTTGTCGAGAATGTACATAGTAGAAACTTTTAAGTACTTTTCCAGAAATCAAAATATAAAAAAAAAATTCCGTAAGAAACTAATGCTAAACTATGAAGAAAATAAAGCATCATAAACATGTGTTATGATGCGAATGTGTGTGTTCCCAATCTATGTACAGTCGTGGAAAAAAAAAGTAAACACCCCTACTAACTCATCAACAAATTATCGTAGAAGAAAGTTACTGGTAGCGAATGATTGGAAATAAAATCTACTTTTAAATGATGGATGTAAAATTTGCTTAGGGGGCCATCTACATATTAAAACGAACTATAAATTTGTTTTTTCAGTACACAATTCTGACAGCATAAATGAACTCTACACTCTTCAATTAGTCTAAAAACAAATTTTTATGCAATTCGTACCATAAGTTTTCGAGAAATTAATTATTTTAAAACGAGTGTAATTTAAGAGCTGTATTCAAATTGAAGTTCGGTACTCGCTTATTAACCGAGAGACCCTTCTTGATCAAAGCACCTTAAGCAGTCAATTAAGCCTGTTAGATTACAGGATAGCATAAGAAATTTCAAAATATTTAGTCACTTCTATCATAGACGAACCATCATTTTTCCGTTTTTTAAGCATAATTTTAAAACTACTTGCAAGAAAAATGTGAAATTTTGGATTTCCATAAAGCAGGACTTAATAAATCTGAATCCATCAAAAAAATTGTAGTTTGGAATTCATAATTTTTTTCAATATTAATTTCATACTTTATAATTCATATCAGAAAATTATAAAAATTGCAAATTCAGCGCATTTATGTTTGTGTATATTAGTATTATTGCTGCACATAAAATTAAAACATTAGGATCATAATTTCAGGATATATAAATAAAAATATGAAAATGTAATTTAACATTAGAAGCACTAAAATTTGAATGTTTATGATTCAAAAAATTATCATTCAAATGACTTGGAATTTGGTGTCTAGGCATAGTTTGAACCAAAGATTTGAAATATCTGGTTAAAATTGTGTATTGCCGTTTAAAAAGCAATGTTATGTTTCGTTTTAATATGTAGATGACCCCCTAAGCAAATTTTATATAGGTCATTTAAAAGTAGACTTTATTTCCAATCGTTCGGTACCAGTAACTTTCATCTACGATAATTTGATAAGGAGTTAGTAGGGGGTGTTTACTTTTTTTTCCACGACTGTGCATCTCAGTGATCCATGGAGTTTTCATTATGTTTGAAGTAATGCAACATGAGTAAAATGCACTGAAACAGATTTTTATCTTTGCATCATAATGCAATGAAATTATTTTCTGTGTTACTGTAAACGAATTATAAGTGTAGACACTTAATTTTCAATAGTGAACATTCTATGGTAAATTTCAGTAACATATAAAAGATACACGGCACTCCAAGTACATTTACGAAATTTAGAAAACGGACAGACAGACCGACAATCTGTAAAGAAACCAAAGTCATAAAAACTATTCAACTATGTTGGAAAGTGTTAATAATAATAATCTGAGCTTTTTAAGTTTTTAATATCTGCAAAATTTTTATTTCCAGGTTTGACGGATTCGAGAATGTGTGCCCACTATTTTCAACATTTTCATTCCCATATTTTCGTAATTTTGCAAGCTGCTTTTTCGGAACATTTTCCGTGTTTAAAGATGTAAGGTTTCAGAATAAATCATAACACATCCATGTGAAATTGGAACAAAAAAGATAAATCATCCGTTAAGCATAGACTATGAAACACTTTCCAAGTCTTCCTGAATGCTTTATCAAAATTTCATTATTTAGGGAAATAAAAAGATAACTAAATAAATATTTTAAAAAACCCATAAAACATTTAAAAAATTGATTTCAGCATTTAACGTCTATAGCGTTACATAACGTTAATATGTAGATGACCACATAAGCAAATTTTATCTATATCATTTAAAAGTAGACTTTATTTCCAATCGTTCGGTACCAGTAAATTTCGTCTACGATAATTTGTTGAGGATTTAGTAGGGCCTGTTTACTTTCTTTTTTTTCCCACGACTGTACGTATTTCTTTCAAATAAATTCTATGAAGTTTGTCATTCAGTGTATGACGGCATGCATTTATATGACATTCAGAATCATCTATGGAAAAGATAAAATATTTTTATAAAGAAACGGAGTAAAAAAAATGTTGATTCTTCTTTTATGCAATATTTTCTTTGAACAGAGACATCATTAAAAGATACATTTGCACAGAAGGAAAATGAAAAACTGAATATACTATATATGAGAAAGAGATTTGTAAAGAAATATATCTAGTATTTTATAATAAAAGAAGATAGCTATGGATGCTGGTAACATAAAGAACAAAAATTTTCTCAGCAATAAATTATTTCAATTCTTTCGAAACAATTTTTTAAAAGTGTGTAATACAGCAATACTTAAAAAAATTTAAAGCATGTACTCAGATAGATAATGACCGTAAATGGTATATTATAGTAGAAATTAGTAGTCGAAACTGTACGTAATAGAATCAATTGAGTATTTTTATTGAAAACAAGATATATCAAAATGTAAGGAACTTACTTTTGGCTATGATAAAATCATTTGAGTAATATAATCCTTTCAGTATTTCTCGAATAATAAAAAAAAATATCTAGAAAAAAATTTACGCTTGACGTTGAAGAAAATAAATCATCGCAGACTTATGTTATTGAATATTTATACATACATTTCTTTCAAATTTCAATGCAATTTGTCAATTAATATGACATTAAATTTATATGAGATTCATGCAAAAAATGAAAATATTCTTATAAAGAAACGGAGTGAAAAAAAATTGTTTCTCTTTTGATGTAATATTTCCTTTGAACAGAAACATCATTAAAAAGTACATTTGCATAAAGGGACAATGAAGTATTAAATGAGTGTATCAGAAGGAGAATTGTAAAAAAAAAGAATTATAATACTATATTGTCCTTTATAATATAATGAAGCGGTGCATTCGATAGCTACATGGAAGCTGATAACGTAAAGGATAACAATTTTCGCAGCAATAAATTAGTTTAAATTCTTTCCGAATAATTTTTTTAAAGTGTGTAATACATTTACGCTTATAACATTTTTTTAAGCATGTACGGAAATAAATTGTTTTAAGTGGTCTTAAATAGAATATTACAATGGCAGTTTATTAGTTGTTTTTTTTTTTTTTTTTTTTTTTTTTTTTTTGATTTAAATTTTACTCAATTATTTCAATTCTTCCGAAACTATTTTTTATAAATGTGTAATACATCTACTCTTAAAAAAATCCTAAAGCATGTAGTACTCAGATGGATAACGCAAAATGCCCATAAATGTCATATTACAGTAGAAATTAGAAGTAGTTGAAACTATACGTAATAGAATCTTTTGAGTATTTTTACTGAAATCAAGATGCATCAAACTGTAAGAAACGTACTTTTGGATATCATAAAATCGTTTGAGTAAGATAATCTTTTCCTAATTTTTCAAAAATAAAAAAATTACGTTTGACTTTGAAGAAAATAAATCATCGCAGACTTATGTTATTGAATATCTATACATATATTTCTTTCAAATATCAATGAAATTAGTCACTTAATTAATATGAAATTAAATTTATATGAGATTCATGCAAAAAATGAAAATATTCTTATAAAGAAACGGAGTGAAAAAAATTGTTTCTCTTTTGATGTAATATTTCCTTTGAACAGAAACATCATTAAAAAGTACATTTGCATAAAGGGACAATGAAGAATTAAATGAATGTATGAGAAGGAGAATTGTAAAAAAAAAATTATAATACTATATTGTCTTTTATAATATAATGAAGCGGTGCATTCGATAGCTACACGGAAGCTGATAACGTAAAGGATAACAATTTTCGCAGCAATAAATTAGTTTAAATTCTTACCGAATAATTTTTTTAAAGTGTGTAATACATTTACGCTTATAACATTTTTTTAAGCATGTACGGAAATAAATTGTTTTAAGTGGTCTTAAATAGAATATTACAATGGCAGTTTATTAGTTTTTTTTTTTTTTTTTTTTTTTAGATTTAAATTTTACTCAATTATTTCAATTCTTCCGAAACTATTTTTTATAAATGTGTAATACATCTACTTTTAAAAAAATCCTAAAGCATGTAGTACTCAGATGGATAACGCAAAATGCCCATAAATGTCATATTACAGTAGAAATTAGAAGTAGTTGAAACTATACGTAATAGAATCTTTTGAGTATTTTTACTGAAATCAAGATGCATCAAACCGTAAGAAACGTACTTTTGAATATGATAAAATCGTTTGAGTAAGATAATCTTTTCCTAATTTTTCAAAAATAAAAAAATTACGTTGACTTTGAAGAAAATAAATCATCGTAGACCTATGTTATTGAATATCTATACATATATTTCTTTCAAATTTCAATGAAATTTGTCAATTAATATGAAATTAAATTTATATGATATTCATGCAAAAAATGAAAATATTCTTATAAAGAAACAGAGTGAAAAAAAAAATTGTTTTTCTTTTCTGAAAATATTCCGTTTTAACAGAAACATCATTAAAAAGTATATTTGCATAAAGGGACCGTGGAACTATTAATAAAGAGTAACTGACCTAGCCTTAAAATAGTGAAGCTTCATCTGTAACCGATAACACAGACATTGTTTATCGCCGGTGGAAACTTCCACCAGTAGATTTATATAGAAATCCTCAACTTATTTAAACACCATATTATTACAAAATTTCAGTCATTAATAATGGTAGAAGCAGATTTTCATTTTTACTGGTAGCAGGTTACTTTGGCGGTAGTTAGGCCCTGCGTTTCCGCCATATTGTGACAACCAGAGAAATAAACCGACAGTTTTACAAGGCATACTGACACCAGTAAAAACAAATAGAAATTTTTATGACATTTTTGAGGAAAATTTCCATGAAAAATACGCTTCAATAAGACGAAATTTTCTATTCAATTTTACTGGTGGGATGTTTGCCCTGGCAGTAATCAGAAACTGAAGATCCGATTTAAAAAAAAATAAGCTGCCATCTTGTGACAATCTCCTTAGTTACTTCACTCGCAACTGGTAGACAGTACACTATATGTCTCCCCCTCTTTATTCATAACTCCATTAACTTCTTGAGGGGCGGTGGGATATATTATATCCCACCTAAGTTTAATTAAGATTTGCACCAGAAACTTTTAACTAAGTTCTACTTTTATAACTTTGAGAGGAAATAGATGGAAGATTGCTTATCCTTATTTAGAAATAAAATTTTTCAATATTTCCGGTGGGAAATCAGCATTACGCAAACGCAATTGCTTGCCACTCAAGGGGTTAAATGGACAATGAAGAATTGAATGAATGCATGAGAAGGAGAATCGTAAAAAAAATAACACGTCTTTTATATGCTTAGATAATGAAGATAAGTATTCGATAGCTACATGGAGGGTGATAAAACAAAGAACAAAAATTTTCTCAGCAATAAATTATTTCAATTCTTTCGAAATCATTTTTTTAAGTGCGTAATACATTTACACTTATAAAAATTTTTAAACCATGTTCTGCAATAAATTATGTAATAGCTGCCAACTTGTACGGATTTTTGCTGCCACTAAAATTAAATAGTAAATTTTGCCTAATTCAATAGCCAAATTGCAATCATTGTTGATAATTAAAAAAGTGAGAAATTTCTGTTAAATTTTAGTGGTAGCAAAAATCCATACAAGTTTGCAGCTATGTTATGTAAGGCCCGTAAATGTTATATTACAATATAAATTAGAAGTAACCGAAACTGTACGTAATAGAATCTTTTGAGTATTTTTACTGAAATAAAGATATGTAAAAAAGTGAAAAACTGACTTTTAACCCTCTCGCTGCGCAATCCGAGAATTTCTCGGGCAACGTAAAAGTAGCAAAATTTGCGCAACCCGAGATTTCATCGAGGATGTATTTTCTCCGTCTAATTAACCCGCCTTGATCATTCCCACTTGTTACTTTTTATTGTAAATTTTGCCTTATCTAATCGGAGCATTTTCCCGATTAAATCAGCCGAAAATTTTTGTTTTGAAAAACCGGTGGCAAAAGAATAGAAATTCTTAAAAGACGCTCGTCGCAAAGGAATTAAGTACGCACTTTTTGAAGCTATTTTGATAAAACAATTACGCAGCGAGAGGGTTAGCTATAACAAAATCATTTGAATGATATAATCTTTTGAGTATACCCCCCTCCACACACACACACACAAAAAAAAAAAAAAATCTAGAAAAAAAAATTACTTTTGATTCTGAAGAAAATAAATCATCCTAGATAAATGCTATCTAATTTCTACTTATATATTTCTTTCAGAAGTCGATGAAATTTGTCACTCAGTGCATCTGACTTTAATTTCACATGATATTCATAGAAGAAATGAAAATATTCTTATAAAGAAACTGAGTAAAAAAAATGTTGATTCCCTTTTGATGTAGTATTTCCTTGGAACAGAAACATGATTAAAACCTTTACTCTGGGGTGAATTCCTTTCCTCTTAATTTTAATCCCTAAGTGTCTCAATGAAACAGGAATTTACAATCAAATTTATTTTATAATAAATAAATGCATTTATTTGTGTATATCAGAAACTGAAATTTTGTTTCAAAATACCGGAGTGAATAGTGAATGTGGCATTAAGTTTAAAATTAAGTGGGAAGAAATTCACCCACCAGAGCTTAAAGGGAAGATATATTTGTACAAAGGGGTAGTGAAGAATTGAATGAATGTAAGAGTATGTTAATTGTAAAGAATACATATTATCTTTTATAATATAATGAAGTCACGCGTTTGATATATACCTGTTAGTTCGCAACGTAAAGGACAGGAAATTTCTCAATAATAAATTCTTTCAGAATAATTTTTGAAAAGTGTATAGAGTTAAAAAGTGTTTATTAAATATTTTAAAGCATGTACCCAATAAAATTATTTAAAATGTCTGTAAATATTATATACAATAGCAATTAGAAGTAGTCGAAACTGTAGGTAATAAAATTTTTGGGTATTTTTTCCGAAATTAAGGAATTAAAAAACCTAAAATTAAATTACGTTTTAATGTGGAAAAATAAATCATCGTTGACCTATGTTATTTATTATCTACATACATATTTCTTTCACTCAATGCACACGACATTAAATTAATATGAAACTGAATGAAAAAATGAAAATGTTCTCATAACAGGGATGAGATTTCCGACTTTTTGCATTCCAGTATAATCTTAGAAATGATGTTGTTCTCTTAAATCGAAAAAAATGTTCCGTTTAAATTAAATACCATTTTCGCTAAGATTATACTGGTGTGCAGAAAGTCAGAAATCTCATCCCTGTTATAAAGAAACGGAGTTAAAAAAAAAAAAAAAATGTTGATTCTCTTTTGATGTAATATTTCCTTTGAACAGAGGCATCATTAACCCTTACCGGCGCGGAGTAATTCTGTTTATAAACTGATAGAATAATGGACTGACACCGCAATTTATAAACGAATTTGTTAGAAAATACGAACTTGCTTATTTTCATGTACATTATAATAGGAAAATTTCAGTTAAATATTCTTGGCGCCGTTTGTCAGTTTTAGAATTAAAATTAGGTGTCCTTTTTCAAGGACACCGCACCGGAAAGGGTTAAAGGATAAATTTACATAAAAGGGTCAATAAAAAATTCGATTAAAAAAAAAAAAAAATGTTACGTCTACCGGAAAGTTCTCTCCGATAATGTTATTTCACGCCAACTTTTTTGAAATTCGGATTCCTTCATTGGCACCACTTTTTTGAAATGGTAAAATTCCCAGTGTCTTTACATTTCCACACTAGGGTGAAAAAAAAAAAAGGGAATTTTACCATATTAAAAAAGTGGTGCCAATGAAGAAATCTGAATTTTAAAAAAGTAGGCGTGAAATAACATTCTGGGACAGAACTTTCCAGTAGACCTATTATATTGTCTTTTATAACATAATGAAGCTGAGCATTCGATAGCTACATGGTAGGTGATAAAACAAAGAACAAAAATTTTCTCACCAATAAAATATTTCAATTCTTTCGGAATAATCTTTTTAAAGTGCGTAATACATTTACGCTTACATATTTTTTTAAGCATGTACTGAGATTAAGTTATTTTAAGTGGTTTTAAACATTATAATACAATGGCAATTTATTAGTTTTCTTTTATCTTTTTAAAAAGACAAGTTTAAATTTTACTCAAAGCATGTACTTGGAATTTGACATGCTTTAGAAGAATCTGATACATTTGTATAACTGAAATAATTTTTAAGGTAAGCAGTAAGTAGTATATTATTCCTCTTAAATTATAGTAGCTAGTACGAGTTTCTGTAATTGAGACAGAATAAAGAATAATTTTCTTTTCTATTTATACATGTCAATAAAATAATATCCCAGTTATAAATTTTAATTGAGTCATTTGTATTCGTTCTAGAGTGTCGGTTCAAGGTGACAAATAAAGAATCACTCAAACAGTTTTAGATAAGCGCATGCCCGTGTACTGCTTTGTTATTGACTCGCTTGGAGAGCCAAATACGCAAAATGGTGACTCCAGAGCGTAAAGCGTTATTGCTGGGTATAGATTTAACACTAGAACCGCCGGCAATTTTACTCAAGTTTTATAAAAAGTATTTCACACCAGAATTTTTATTTAAAACTATTTAACTTTTTTAATTAGCTTATTTTCGTGTTGCATGCATTTAACATATCTTATAAAAAAAATTCTGGTTCGAATCGACTATTATCATTTTGGAAAGTGTCAAATTGACCCCTAATGGCGGTTGTAGTGTTAAAAGTCATTATACCCATGAGATTTTTTTCTTTTGAGGGCTTTATAAAAGATCGTGTCTACGTTCCGCGGCTACCTCATGATTTGCCATAGTTGAGGCACAGAATAGAAGAGGCTATTGCTTCCATGACTCCGGACTTGTTAAGTGAAGTGTGCGAAAAATTGGACTTTAGGTTGGATGCGTGCCGTATAACTAAATGTGCACCTATTGAACACGTGTAAGAAAAACTAGGTTAGTTAACCTTCAATTTTATGTATAATTTCTTACAAATAGTTTAAATTAAACTGTTACAATATACTACTGAAACTCATTCTTTTATGGATTCCCTACATATACATTTTTAAAATTTCAGTTATGCAAAGGGTTAACTTTGCATTTTTGACAAGTCTTCGTTATTTTGAGTACCACAATTTTCGAATCCAAATAATCAGTTTACTTAATAACAAAAAATTGCGATTAGATAAGTTCAAGTCACCACTATACAATAGAGTGCAAAGGGTTAACACTTCAGATGCACATGTCGAAATCGCCTTGTTTAATGGCAGAATGTGTAACTTTATTCTGGGGTTACATAACCAGAGGTGCCAAGCTCTCACTAATCTTCCGTAATGCGTGGATTAATTTGACCCAGTTTAACAACTTTTCGAACCAGAAAAATTATTTGATGAATCTTTATTTATTTAATTCCAGTTTTCTGCGTGGGAAAAAAAAAAAAAAAACGTCTTCCGCGTCTCTGTAAAAAAATTCTAATGCGAAATGTATTAAACCAGGGTTAAATTAAGCCACGTATTACGGAGGATTATTGGCAACTTGGCACCTCTGCATAACACAAAACATTCAAAAAAGTTTGCAGAAAAATGCAAACTGTTAAGGACAATTATTTCTTAAATTACTTTGGAAATTGATAGTTAACCCTTAATCAAATTTAATCGCTGAGCACAACTTAAAAAAAAAAAAAAAACACTTTTACTAATAAAATGCATGAGAAATTTACTAAAAAAATTACTTTTAAAATAAATTGGTGCAAATAGAATATAAAAATAGAGCCATGTATTTAAAGCTGTGTCGTTCTTTAAGAGTTGAAACAGATTTTCAATAAAGTGAGGATAAATAGATTAGAATGATATATTTCCTTTATAATTTTAAATTATTACAAAACTTTTTCTTTTTACACACACACACACACACACACACACACACAAAAAAAAAAAAAAAAAAAAAAAATTCGTTCTTATATTGTGTGACATGAAACCTAATTTTAAGTAGAAACTTTAAAGATTAACAGCTGCAGAAGCTATCGACCATTCCTAAAAATGTAATTTTCAAAACAAAAATAAATTTTCAATATTTTAGTACTTTATAACAAGATTATTTGCTCCCGGCGATTTAATTTTTTTTTTTCAAAGTATATATACATCTATATTTTAGGGGAAAAAACAGCTTTCTACGTAAAATTTTAAATTTTAAAATATATTACCGAGAAAAACAAAACTAGTTTCTGAGCAATTTTCTGTAAAACTTTTAACTAAAAGAAAGATACTATTACAATGAAAATGTATTAAATTTTATAACAAGTACATTTTAAGTAAAAGAATATATATATAATTTTATTCATTTAATGTAGCAAATTTTGAAAATATTTCACCTTTAGGCATCGCACCGTTCTGTCTCTCTCTATATTATTATTATTATTATTATTATTATTATTATTTGTCACCAATTATTCAAAATAAAAAGCCTCGAGGCATATTTCTGTTATTCTCATTAATTAAATATAGAAAGAAGGAAATCGTATAGAAGTAGTGGAAGCATATATATACAAGGTGATACTAAATTCATGGTACATACTTTGAGGGTTGGTACAGCAGACTGTAACAATCATTTATTGTACAGGAATTTTTGGGCGCAAGTGACGCGTTGAGGAACAAACAGCAGGGGGCCAATTTGGTTCTTTTTTTATTTCAAAATTTCTCATTCATACCAGAAAATTCCTGCTCTATTCTTTTTCTTTACTTATCCCCTTGAGGGCTGTGGGATAAAATATATCCCACCTAATTTAAACAAGATTCTCACCAGAAAACTGTAATTAATTTTGTATTTTTAACTGGTGGGGAAAACCGCTGAGAAATTGCTTTTCTTTATTTAAAAATAAAATTTTTCTACTACTCCGGTGAGAATTCAATATTTAGAGACATTTTTGCTTGCCCCTCAAGGGGTTAAACAGATTATTTTGTATTTCATGATTACATAATGAAAAAATTCTTCGAAAATTTCAAAAAAGGCAAAATTTGTAAATCTGGTCAAACGCAGTTAATACATGAAAAGAAATAGAAATGGAGTTTTATATTTCAAAAATTTCGATTTCACACCGGAAATTTTCAAAGAAGAATTTGTTCTTTACACAATCATGAAACTCTTAAATAAAGAAAACAATATTACAGGAATTTTCTGGTACGAATTTAATTGAAATAAAAATATGGGCCAAATTGGCCTCCTGGCGTTTGTGCCTCAACGTGTTACTTGCGCCCTTACATTCCTATACAATAAATGATTGCTGCAGTGTCCTATACCAACCGTTAAAGTTTGTACCATGAATTTAGAATCACCATGAATATATATATATATATATATATATAATATAGGACGCTTGCGACCCCAATTTCTTTAAGTTGAGCAAACTCGGAAAAACCTATTATTATTTAATTCATCGCTCTCTGAAAACAAGGCCTGGGCACTAAAACAAAAATGGCGGCTGGCGCAGCGGATTTTTTTCAGCGTTTGTATTTTCCCCTGAATTTCTACACCAGTATTTTGGGAAAGATTTCTTTGATTTATTTAATCTCAGAAAAATGAGTCAAAAGAAAAAAAATTATTGGTACTCGAATTTAAGGGACCATACAAACGCTGAAAAAACCCGCCTACGACAGCCGCGATTATTATGTCAAGGCGTAAGCCTTGTATTCAGGGGACTGTGTTTTACTCTTTAGTGCGCAACTTCGCATATATGCAAACATCAGTGTTTTGAATTTAATAGATTTTTTTTATTCGTATATACCTAATTCACACCAGAAAACTTAAATAGCAGTATCTTCTTTAATTGTTAACCCTCTTGCTACGCGAGTGTTTTATCAAAATAGCTTCAAAAATTGCGTATTAAACACGCGGGAAGTCGCGAAAAATCAGGGTATGAACGGTTTTTAGTTTGTTACCAATAAATGCAAATAATAATCGTCACCTTATTTAATGGCAGACAATGGATACAAATTATGCGATAAAGTAATTTGAAGGTTACTTTTCGAAAAATAGTGGTGGGAATTGTAAAAAACCATACGCACCCGGGGTATGTCATACCCCACGCGACTTCTCCCGGGTTAACACCTTCGCGGCGAGCGTTTCTTTTAACCCTAGATCTACCGGGAATTTTATTCAAGTTTTAATAAAACGTTCTACACCAGAATTTTTATTTAAAACTATTTAACTTATTTATTTACCTTATTTTTGTCTGGTTTATATACTTAGTTTATTTTAAAGAAATTTCTGGTTTGAATGAATATTTTGTATGTACCTGTCGGGTCCAATGGACCCGTCTGGTAGACGGAGGGTTAAGAATTTTTATTCCATTGTCACCGGTTTTCAAAAACATTTTTTTTTCTAATTTAATCGGGTAAATGCTTCGATTAAACGAGGCAGAATTTACAATAATAAAATAACTGGCAGGAATAATCAAGGAGGGTTAAATAGACGGAAAAATGCATGCCCGAGAGAATCTCGGGTTGCGCAAATTTCACTACTTTTACGTTGCCCGATGAAATCTCGGGTTGCGCAGCGAAAGGGTTAACCGCCATTCGATATTTAAATAAAGCAAAATTAACCATTTTAAATTTCTGGTGTAAAGTCAGATTATCTGAACAACCTGATTTCTAGAACGTATTCTATCATGGGAATTAAAGGGATAAAGGTTAAGTTTTATAAAATAAAAAATTATATAAAATAAGGTAGTTGGAGACATACTTATTAAAATATTTACTAATTTGCAATATTTTACAGTAAAACAGCCACACAATAGTAATTTTTACTTATACTACAGATGTGCAACAGAAGAAAATAGTGAAGTATTATATGAAAAATGCATCTCTGATTTTTTTCAATATTTTTTCCTGTGTAATAAACCTTTCAGAGAATCATATATATATTTTTCGAAACAAAGTAAAAGATCACGAATTTAAGGGTTAAAGGTATATTTGTTCTCTACTTAAAATTTAGGGATCAGACACAACTATTTCAAATTAGAAAATTTCTATTTTACACATTCCACCGAAAATTATTTTGAAACCACTATTTCTATAATAAAATCTTCGACGTTTATACATTTTACAAATGTTGTAGAAATGTACAATAAAAATTGTTTTGTTTCATCTAGTGGTACCGAGAGCAAAAATCTAAAGTAGAAATAGCAGTGTGGAGTCAAAGGGTTGATATCAGGGTTGTCATTTTGGCCTCAGACTTTATTTCGAATTTTCAAATTCAAACCGGAAATTTCCAAAGAAGATTTTCATTTTCAGCAATAACGAAATGTTTGTCATTAAATAAAACAAAAAATACCATTTTTAATTTCTGGTATGAATTTAGATTTTCGGAATCAAAATGGTGGGCAAAGAGGCAACCCTGGTTGATATCTCAACCGCACAGTTCGAAATCACTTTATGCTTGATTGTAGAATTGTTGTCAATTTTTTTAGAATTACACAAGGAGAAAAATTCTGTGAAAAAATTGTGGTGCACAAATTCTTAACTACCAGGATATCAAAAACTGACCCTTTTTTATTCAGAATGCTCATCAAAAGTTTGAATATTTACATTACGTAATACAGTAAACTCCCGACTATCCGGCCTAATGTGGCGGAAGGGTAGGCCGGATAACAAAAAAGCCGGATAGGCCGGAGGTCCACAAATATTTACTAACTCCGTGCCCTCCCCCCACCATGATATTAAAAATATGTTATACACATATTAAGATAAATTTTTTATATACGGTACATACAGTTTCAAAATAAGCAGAACATTAAAATAAAACGCAATCCTAATTCGTAAAAAAATGAGTAAATGTTATTTTACTGTTTATTAATAAATGATTGCGCAAATATGAAAAGATATGCATAAGATAAGAGTCAAAACTTACAGTTTTTAGTTTTTGAAAAAGTCCTTAATAGAGGACTGCTTCTCCCTGTTAACCCTCTTCCGCGACGCAATGTCCCTCCATTTAGGTAAGTAGATGATATCAGGTGGCGTCGATTCCTGGTGACTAATGTACTATAGTGCTACCTCAATCGTCTCGATCCTTTACGAACGTGGGAGGACATTTTTCCTACAATCATTTTAAGGGGTCTCAGGACTCTTAAAGCTTTAAAATTTTCGAAATTTTAATTTTTTTAGATGTTAAACTCCTATTTTTTCTCAACATTTTGATATAATTCTTTCATTGAAATTCCAATTAGAACTGAAGTTATGGCTTTTACATTTATACATGTTCAATAGCTGAAGCGTCTTTTCGGAAACTTTGAAGCCATTTTTCTCGAAATGACGTTTTTGGGCATAACGCGCACGATATCTCAAAAACTTACGAATATTTTTTCGTGACATTTTCAAAACATATGTTTCATGTTAGTCTGTATAAACTGAACCTAAAATTTCCTTTTTATTGTTCAAAACAATAATATTTAGGTGATTATACTGTTGAATTTTTTTTAATTTTGCATTAGCTAAATACAACATTGTATTAAAAATATAAAAAAGCTTTAAATACAAATTTATTTAGGTTCAGGGTAATTATTACGATCTGTAGCATAAGTAGGCACCAAAATTTTCATTCTAGTTGCAATACTTATTTTGTAATCGTGCGCGTAAGCTGTTATGCCGAGTTCTTGCTCGTCAAATGTCTAACAGTTTTGAGCCCCCTGTAAAGGCTAATTCTGCATCTTATAATTTTTAAATACATGAAATGAAAGAACATACTTATATATTTCATTACAATTAAAATTGTGTCTTAAAATAAAATACGTTTTAAGATATTAAATGTTCAAAATGGTCTTTTTTTTCATCTTTTCCAATTTTAAGAGTCCTGAGACCCCTTAATCTTCCTCTTCTGACATTTCTCCCTCTGCAAACACGTCTATAATATCGTTTTTAATTAATTCATTGACTTCGTCGTTTGCCATCCATTCTATAATGTCGTCTGCATTGACATCGTCAGAGCCCAGTACACTTTTTCAGAAATGGAATAAGCTTATCTTTCTCATCTCCCGTTGCATTTTCCCACACGTGTTTATGTCTAACTTTTTGGTGCAAAAGAATGTTCCAAGACCTTACAATTACTATGTTTTGAATTTTCTCCCATGCTTTTGATACCTACATGGACGGGAGCCGGCCTGCTTTGGCCTCTTGCAGCATTCTTCATTTTTTTTAATAGGCCGGATAGTACGGAGGGCCGGATAGTCGGGAATTTACTGTAGTTACATTCTCTGAATAAATTTATATTAGTTTTCCTAATTTTCTAGCATGAATTTGGGAATTTCTGAATTAATCCTCCAGATGCGGGCGACTTTTTCTATGGGTTATTTTTTTTAAATTAAGATTGTTTGACTCCCACCACTTTTTTGAAGTAGAAAATGTCAATTTATTTAATAATTGTTTAAGTTATGCGAAAATAAGCCGAATTATACGATTTTAAAAAAGTAGTAGGAGTCAAGCAATCCGAATTTTAAAAAAGTAGACAACTGGAACGTAAAAATAGCGTTTCCCGCGACTGGAGGGTTAAAAATCGCCTGATTTGGCAACACAGTTAAAGGCAATTAATCCTAAACTTATTTTGGAAATTTATAGTTAACACAAGTTTTAAAACTGAGTTTGTATTACATTTCCCTTATTTCTTTCAATTGCAATATTTTCCTAGAATAAAAAAATAATATTCGTTTCTTCTATTGTGTGATATGAAACCTAATTTTACAAAGAAATTTTGAAGATCAACAACTACTGCACAAGTCAATTATTCTTTAAAAAGTTATTCTGAAACCAAAAATAACATTTCTGTTTGTTGTCTTTTATCACACGATCCTTTACTCTGGGATTTTATTTTTTTGAAAATAAACATATATATTGGGAAAAGTAAAAATAAATTCATCCTACGCAAGTTTTTAAAATTTTAGAATCTATTGACCAGAAAACTCTAGCTTCTGTATAATTTTGTATGATATTTTAACCCTAACATATATTCTACCACCAGTGTTTCGCATTTAGTGGATTTTTTAATTCGAATATTCCAAATTCATACCAGAATTTTAAAATAGCAATATTTGCATTACCTAATAACAGACTTTCAGTATTCAACCCCTTAATTCCCGCTTCCGTGATTTTCGCGAGCTGTGTTTTTTATCCGGATTGTTTGATTCCCACCAGTTTTATAAAATAGTGTAGTGTAATGTAATGGTAATTGGCTTCATTGCGGTGTCATTTCACCTATCATTAATTAAGGTGAATATTTTCTTCTCATAAAAGTGGTGCCAATAAGCAATTTGAATTTTCAAACCGTAATTTAATGCGAACAGCAGAGCAGTTCAAGGGGATACCCAGTAGCAGTGCTACTCCACTGCCTGTGTATGAGTATGCGTATAACACATCCTATAGGAGCCATGAAATTAAAATCTAACCGTAGCACATTATGTATTACTATATGAGAAAGAAAAAGTAAAAAAGAGTAAAATAAGAGAGGCTGAAAATTTATGAATGGGTAATCCAAAGATTACAGTAAAAAGAATTTGAGTTAAAAATTAGATTTAAAGATAAAATAAGAAAAAAAGTAAAAAATAGTTTAAAAATAGAAGGTGTTTACACTGTTCATAAAAACTGCACAAAGCAAAGCTAGAAAAAATTACCAATTTCCTTCATCAAAAAAAGCTGTTTTCAGCGCCATACATTTAATACATAATAAAGTTTCAGTTAGTTTAGCAGCTTAACTTAGGTAAAGCGAAATTTAATGTGACCGTTAAGGAGTTAAATAAAGCGAAATTTATTATTGAAATTTTCTGGTATAAATTCATATTCTCTGAATTACGGAATTTCTAGAATTACATTCTACCCTGAATTCTTCCCGGATATTCTTCCCAGTATTCTACCTTGAATATTAGAGTGTTAAAAGAAAATTTACTATTGAAAAAAAGTGAACTAAATTTTGTCACACAAACGAAAATCGAGTTCGGCTTAGAGTAAGACACTGTGAGAATTTGAGGTAATATATAGATTACCAGCCTGTTTTCTTTTGTATACTATCCTGTTATAAAAGAAAACAGGCTTCACCTTGTTATATACTATTATTCCTCTTATTTTGTAAAGGCAATTTGCAAACATTCCGCATGTGTAATAGACAGGGTAGCGGCAGCACAGACAATCATCTCATCGAGTTCGCGGCTAAAATTTCAGAATTAATTAAAACTCGCTTGGCATATTAAAACGCAATCGATCTTCTAAGTCATATTTTGGTGGAAAACGCATGAAAATTCGATTTTGGGGATTGACTCGTAGGTTTACCATTGGGGTTTTCTGCTCCCAGTCTTCCATGTATTCATACCTTTTGGTGCAGGAAAACAAAATGGTAAATCTACGAGTCACCCGCTAAAATCGTGTTTTCAGGTGTTTTACACCAAGCTATACTAGGTTGAGCATAAAGTTCTGGGAAAATTGTGAAAGTTGTGTTGTTGTGCGCAAATTAACAACAAGAGCAACAAGGACTATTCTTAAAAGTAGAGACTATCATAGTCCACGACTTTCTGTCATCGTTCTGCCAGTTTCCGGATTTGTTGGAAGTACCATGGCGGCTCCTTGAAATCGAAAAACTCTTGACATGCTTCTACAACTTCATTAAAGGATTCAAATCGACGGCACTTGAATAAGTGTTGCATTGATCGAAAGAGGCCATAATCGGATAGAGCCATGTATGGACTGTAGGTGGGATGTGGAAGAATTTCGACGCCGTCTAACTGTGCAAACTTGTCTTTGGTCGTCTGGGCCACGTGCGGTTTGGCATTGTCTTCTGAAACAAAGCGCGCTTTCGGCGGACCAATCTTGCATACTTCTGCACCAATTTGTCGTAGACGCGATCCAAATGCTGGCAATAGAGGTGGTCATTGATGCCACGACCATCATATACGTTACAAATTCTGGTTACTATTAGATTAAAAATTTCCCAAAACTTTTTGCTCAACCTAATAACTTGGGAGACTGATTGCGTTTTAATATGTGAATCGAGTTTTAACTAATTCTGGAATTTCAGCCGTGAACTCAATGTGATGATTGTCTGTGCTACCGACTTCCGGTCTATAAGCTGAAATCATTTGTATAGAGAGTTTGCTTTGACGCCACGTTGCTATTAGTCATCACCCTTTGAATACACTGGGCACAACGGATCTTTCACAGAACTGAAATTAGTTAATTCTAGATCTTTTTTTGCGCTGATTCCAAGTAATGGAGTTATGAATAAAAAGGAGGAGACATATAGTGTATTGTCTACCAGTTGCGAGTGAAGTACCTGAGGAGGTTGTCACAATATGGCGGCGGCTTTTTTAAAATCGATTCTTCAGTTTCTGATTACCGATAGGTCAAACATCCCACCAGTAAAATTGAATAGAAGATTTCGTCTTAACCCCTTCGGGACGGGAGCCTTTTACGAAATTTTTAATCTTTTGTCACCGTTTTTTAAAAACGGAAATTTGTGTCTTCTTGAATCGAGAAAATGCGCTGATTAAATAAGGCAAATTTTACAGTAAAATTTTACTGGTGAGGGAAACCAAGGATTCTGAGCGCTTCATGCGGCACGTATACGTGTCGCTCGTCCCCAAGGGGTTAAAGAAGAGTCTTATTCATGGAAAGTTTTTTCAAAAATTTTGTAATAATTTCTATTTATTTTTACTGGTGTGAGTATGCCTTATAAAACTGTCAGTTTGTTTCCATGGTTGTCACAATATGGCGGAAACGCAGGGCCTAACTACCACCAAAGAAAGCTCCTACCAGTAAAAATTAAAATCTGTTTCTGCCATTATTTATGACTGAAATTTTGTCGTAATAAGGCGTTTAAATAAGTTGAAAATATCTATATAAACCTACTGGTGGGAGTTTCCACCGTCGATAAACAACGCCTGTGATAGCGGTTACAGTTGAAGCTTCACTATTTTAAGGATATGTCAATTCCTCTTTATTAATAGTTCCATGTTCCAAGTATGTTTTCCGTTTTCTCTAGGTTGTCCAATTTTTGAGAAATTTGCATATTTAAATTTATGAACATTTATGCCTTTTTTTGCTATTTTATGCAAATTTTAGATATAATAAATATCAAATTGAATAACCTTTTCTCTATACTGACTACTAGACTATTTTCTTCAGATAAGTGTCACTATCTGCATATTCTTGACATTTATCTGTCAGATATTAAGCCTAATTTGCTTATTTTTAAATGTTGTAATTTTTAAATTTGCACCAACTTTAATATAGTTGCCAAATAATTAACGTAGCATTTTTCTAAACTAGATTTTTATGCTGATTTCAAACCTACAACCTGTTTATTTATATCACGTCTAGTTTTAGAGTAAAATGAGTTTCTACTTTCATACTCTGTTGACACAAGTTTGATATAAGATGCTTTTTAGGGGTATGTACCTCATTGTTAAAAGTGTGAACAATGTCAGATTCCTATTAGGGACATAAATAACAATTTATATATTGGAAAAGAAATTGAAAAAAGTAGTAGAACCTATACTAACTAGTTGAAGTGCATCACAAAGTTGCATAAAAAGCGATTTCAGGCTGTTTTGACCAAAAAAATAAAATTTTACATTTTTAAAAATCTAGACGTGATAGAAGAAAACATATACGAGATTTGAAATCAGCGCAAAAAAACTGGTTTAGAAACATATAAACGTACTCGTGTGGCAGACATATTTGGACGTTAAGAAGCATTATTAACAGTGGCGTGGGGTGAAAATTTTCGGTGGTCATCGCAATTATTTAAGTTTGTGGTGAAAAATTATTAACTCTAAAATTCAATGGTTGAATGTTCAAAAAAGAAACTTTAAATCTTACCTTCACTTATACATGAACTCCAAATGTTCTGCTAAAACTGGATCGTAGAGTTTTAAAAGCTTATTAAGAGTTTAAAAATATTGCTTGGTCATCGCCGCATCCAGCGATGACCGGACGCCACGCCACTGATTATTAAAAAAAAAAACCATGAAAAATATGCTAATTAGGCGCAATATTACACGGTCACATGTCACTATTATATCAAAAACGAAATTTTTGTAAAGCAATACAGAAATATAGTAATCACAACATATAACAAAACAAACAGTCTGATAATGTTTTATGTCTTAAATTTGCATACAATAGCACAAAATTTACTAAATTTGCACAAATCGAAATATGCAAATATTTCAAAAACAAGACCTGCTGGAGTAAATCTAAAAGTAGATTTGGAATCAACACAAAAAGGGCATAAGAACTAAGTAATTTTGGTTTTGTGAAAGAGCAAAAGTTCAAATTTGTTGACCAGCGATATTAGTCCTATATTTAGCATTGAACTATTAATAAAAAGGAAGAGACGTATTATTAAAATAGTGAAGCTTCAGCTGTAACCGCTAATGTAAGGGCTGATTGCCTGCGGTCGAAGCTCTCACCAATTAATTATTTAGAATTTTTTTTGTATTTAAAGGCGTTATTAATACACAATTTCAGCCATAAATAATGGCACAAAAAGATTTTTAATTTTAACTGGTGTAAGTTTACTTTTGCGATAGTCAGATCCTTCGTTTCTGCCATATTGTGACAACCGTGATATTCACTGCCTGTGTCTTTTATTCACATTATTTTATTTCCACCAGTTTTATAAAATAGTGTATTTGGCTTTATTATGGTGTCAATTTACCTGTCATTAAACAAGGTGAATATTTCTTTTTTTTTAAAAGTGGTGTCAATAGGCAATTTGAAATTTTAAACCATAATTAAAGTGACCGTTAAGGGTTTAAATAAGAAAAATTGCTATCCAATTATACTGCTGGTAAGTTTGCCTGGCGGTATTTTGAAACTGCATATCCAATTTTTAAAAAAGCGGCCGCCATCTTGTGACAACCTACTCAGTTACTTCGCTCTCAACTGGTAGACAGTACACTATATGCCTTCTCCTCTTTATTTATAACTCCATTATATTTAGACACAAAAATGGCGGCAATCGTAGGCAGATTTTTTTTCAGCGTGTGTATGGTCCCTTGAATTTTAACAGCAGTATTTTCTTATTGAATTCGCTGTCTTTATTTAATCATAAACAAATAAGATGAAAAATATTTTAAGAAAATACTGATATCCACATTCAAGGGTCCATGCAAGCGCTGAAAAACATCCGCCTTCGACAGCCGCCATTTTTGTGTCAGAGCGTAGGCTTAGTATGCAGAGGACGGTGTATTAGGAACGACTGATAGTGTTATCTGATATAACATATGACTCTCCAACTGTGCTACTTTTGCCATTACGCACATGAGCTCTTTGAGAGTTTCTTGCTTTAATTTTCTTTTTATCTATCTTTAATTTTCCTTTGTCTAATGGAGCTGCGAATAAACAGGCGGAAACATACTGTGTACTACCGACAGATTGCAAGTGAAGAAATTTAGGATGTAGTCACAATATAGTGGACATTATTTGTTTATATCGATCAAGGACTGATTGATACCAGAATAAACTTCCACCAGTAAAAAAAAAATAAAAAAATTTGGCTGACCAAAATTTTTTCACTCATGAGGTGCTTAAATAAGGTGAAACTTTCCATCCAAATCTGCTGGTGGTATTTTCCCCCGGCGGCAATCAAATTCACAAACATTTACGAGAGGAGTATTTATGGTGTCATAATATGGCGGAACCTTTGGCCTTGGTTACCACCGGGCAAACGTCCCCCAATAAAAATGAGTAGCTATTTTTGCCTTAATTATGACAGAAATTCAGCATGAATAATGCTTTTTAATAAAGAGAAAATTTCTATTCAACTTTGCTGGTGTAACTTTGCCTCAGCGGCAATCAGCATATGCGGAAGTAGTTACAGTTGAAGCTACACCATTTTGAGGATATGTCTGTTCCTTTTTGTACACAATTCTATGATTTGCAACTGTGTTTTAGAGTTAAAAATCCTTTGGGCGAAAAATGAATCGAAGTCAGATTCTGGTTTAACCCTTTCCGGCAAGGGCGATTTCTTTAGTAAAATGATGAAATGATTGATTGACACCGAAATTTTAAAACGACTTCTTTAGATATTAAAAACGTGTTACTTTACATGTTTATAGAAAAAGTAAAATTTTACTAAAATATTCTTGGTGCCGTTCGTAAGTTTGAAATTAAAATTACGTATCCAAACTCGGGCACACTGCGCCTGAAAGGGTTAAGATATGATTTCATCAAGGCTAATATCAAAGTCTGCTTTTTTACCAGTGTTTTCTTAGAAAAAATTAATTTTAGATTTTTCTTGCAATTTTTGAAGAAAGATACCCCGAAGGTTCATTCTAGCGCAAATGTTGGAGAAACCAATCACGAAATTTTGTCTAAGAAAATACTGGTATTTAAATGGACGACCGTTTGGGTTCATCATTCATGTACAATCTATCTATAGAATTCATTTATTTTATTTTATTTATTTATTTTTTTTTTTTAACAACCAAACATGAACACTTCTTATAACAAAGATTGTCAAACAGCATGAATTCAATTTCATAATTAAACATAAATTTAATTTAATGGGAATATATTATTTAAATGAAAACACATTTTACTTTGTTACAAAAAAATTTTACTAAATAAAAGATGATTTATTTCATAATAATAACTTTTCGAAATACTCTAAGCTCTCTTATTAAGAAATTGGATTTATTTAGCTGAAATCACATCCTTCCAATTTGCCTCTAATTTCTTTTGAAATCGGTATGTGTTCAGGTAATCGGAAATAATGAATACAACTGCAAGAAGTGAGAATTATAGAATTACGGAAATAATTTAATTGAATAAATGATAATGGATAGTAGGTAATTAGTGATTGTTTTCGTATCATAATTTTCCAAACTTGTTAGAACAAAATGAATTCAAATCTGGAGTGTGTGTGCACACATGAATAATTATGGAATTTTCCCTTTACATTTTGTTAGCCCACTGTAAGTAAAAGATTGTGTTAATAAAAACACTATGAGGGTGATAGTTTAATTTCATAACTAAATATTAATTTAATTTAAAGGAAATATATTATTAAACAGAAAACATGTTAAATTTGTATTAATAATATTTAACTAAATAGCAGACGGTGTATTTGATAATGATGAATTATCAAAGTACTGTACGCTTTCTTATTAAGAAAATAGATTCACTTACTTGAAATCACTTCCGTTCAATTTGTCTCTAATTTCTTTTGAAATCGATATATGTTCAGGTAATCGGAAATAATGAATACAACTGCAAGAAGTGAGAATTATAGAATTACGGAAATGATTTAATTGAATAAATGAAAATGGATAGTAGGAACTAATTAGCGAATGTTTTCGTAAGATAATTTTCGAAACTTGTTAGAACAAAATGAACTCAAATCGTGTGTGTGCACACATGAATTAGAATTGGATATTCGCTTTACATTTTGTGAACAAGTGTAAGTAAAAGCTTGTGTTGATAAAAACACAAAGACGGTGATGGTTTAATTTCATAACTAAATATTAATTTAATTTAAAGGAAATATATTATAAAACAGGAAACACATTACATTTGTATTAAAAACATTTAAATAAATATCAGACGATTTACAGGATAACGACGACTTTTCAAAATACTGTGCGCTTTCTTATTAAGAAAATAGATTCACATAGCTGAAATCACTTTCGTTCAATTTGTCTCTAATTTCTTTTGAAATCAATGGATATTCGGGTAATCGAAAATAATGAATACAATTGCAAGAAGTGAGAATTATAGAATTATGGAAATGATTTAATTGAATAAATATGAATGGATAGTAGGAGCTAATTAGTGAATTTTTTTGGAACACAATTTTTGAAAGTTGTTAGGAAATAAAAAAAACTGAAATCGAGTGCGTGTGCACACAAGAATTAGTATGGAATATTCGCATAACATTTTGTTAACGAAGTGTAAGTAAAAGATTGTGTTAATAAAAACACAAAGATTGTGATAGTTTAATTTCATAACTAAATATTAATTTAATTTAAAGGAAACATATTATTATATAAAAAACATGTAACCGTTATATCAAGAACATTTAACTAAATATCAAACGATTTATAGGATAACTATGACTTTTCAAAATACTGTGCGCTTTCTTATTAAGAAATTGGTTTCATATAGCTGAAATCACTTTTGTTCAATTTGTCTCTAATTTCTTTTGAAATCGATATATTTTCAGGTAATCAGAAATAATGAATACAACTGCAAGAAGTGAGAATTATAGAATTACAGAAATGATTTAATTAAATAAATGAGGATGGATAGTAGGGCCTAATTAGTGAATGTTTTCGTATCATAATTTTCTAAACTTGTTATAACAAAATGAATTCAAATCTGGAGTGTGTATGCACAGATGAATTAGTATGGAATATTCGATTTACATTTCGTTAGCCAAGTGTAAGTAAAAGATTGTGTTAATACAAACACAAATTCGAAATTAATTTATGGAAAATATTTTTAAAGCATCATGGCTGCCAAAGTTTAAAATTTTTAAGTACCATTATTTCTGAATAGCAGCAATCTTCGTCTTTTTCAATCGGAAATATCTGTCATTAAACTTTAAATGAAGCGAATATTTGTATTCGGAAATAGCAATACTCAAAAATTAAATGCAGGGTGATTCAAAATTAATAGTTCAAATTTCGTGGGGAGGAAGGGAATACGTCAGGAAACCAATTTCACATAGGAAAGTATGTCCGCAAACGTCATCTAAGAACATCATTAAAAGAACCGGAAAGAACAAAATTAAACGACAAGTTTCCAGGCGTCAGATAATGAAGACGTTGAATACAAGTGATTAACGCGATTTTTTGAGATTTTAAAGATGTAAAAGGCTGCGTGGACGTCCAAATCATAAGTGGAAATAGCAGAAGAAATAATACTAGCTTTAAGGAAGTCAAAACAATGATTGGGACGCAATGGCAGGTTGGGTACATATAATGCGTCTCATAAGTATATGGAAAAGGGATTTTTGGAAATAGCAGGTCAAAATATGAAGCCATAATCACGAAAAAAATAATAAGCATATGAAATCCTAATGTATGTTTGCTACAACAACGAAATACAGTATAGGTTTTACAGAATTTTTGTAAAAAAATAAAATTCAAAATAAGCTGTCCCAAAAATATATGGACAAGGAAGAGAATTGCTTTTATTTCCACCGTATCAAAAGAATATGAATTTTCTGCGTCCTGTACATATGAGGTACCCACTGCGAAATATAAAATCAGTGCTCATTTTTCAATCGTCGAATAGTGGGAAAATGCCTCGCAACGTACAATTCTCTGCTGCTGATATAGCTAAAATTTGGCGTTTAAAGACACAAATGTTAAAATTTCTGATATTGCTAAACAAATAACGAGTAACAGATCCGGAAATTATGAAATTTTATCAAAAAGTCACAATGCGATTGCAAAACAACGTTCAGGTCGACCAAAAAAGCAACTCTACGACAAGACAGAGAGATTTTGCGAGCAGTTTCAACCCAAAAGAAATTTGTTCGTGAAATTTCGAAGACTAGCGTTTCCTATTACGAGATCTACTGTTCACCGTTGGATACAGGCAAGCAAAGTTCATAAATATCGCAAAATGTGTCGGAATCTATGCTGAAAGAGCACCATAGAAATGCACGAGTTCTTTGAACTAAAAAACACACGCCTTGGGAAGAGGAATTGTTAAGTGTTTCTTCAGTGATGAAAATAAAACCAATTTGGATGGCCCTGGTGGCTAGGCATACGATCGGCAGGATCTGCGGCGAGAATCTCGGGAGTTCTTTAGTCGACAACATGGAGGGATTCTCTCATGTTGTGGGGCGCGATTTGTTTCAATGTAACAACGGATATTGCTTCTCTTAATGGTCAACAGTTCTCTGAGGATTATTAAAATGTCCTTAAAAGCAATCTACTTTCATTTGGAAACATTTTTGGAAGAGATAACTGAAAATTCCAAGAGGACAATGCGTCGATTCACACCTGTCATTCAACAACAGCCTGGTTTACGCAAAATCAAGTGACTGTTATAGACTGGCCAGCCATCAGCCCAGTCCTAAATACAATTGAAAACCTTTGGGGAGTACTTGCACGACATGTGTATGCTCATGGTCGTCAATTTTATACTATCCAGGAATTAAGGCAAAACGTAGAGCAAAATTGGTTCTCTTCACAGCCACACATTCTCCAAACACTAGTTTGAAGCTTACTTGATACGGTTTTCAAGATAATTCAAAGGAACGGATTCAAAATTTGAATTTAAATACAAAAAACTCGAAAAGTCCATATATTTTTGAGACAGCCTATTTTGATTTTTATTTTTTTACAAAAATTCTTTAAAACCTATACTGTATTTCTTTATTGTCATAAACTTGTATTATAATTCCATATGCTTATTATTTTTTTCGTGATTATGGCTTCATTTTTTGAATTGTTACTTCAAAAAATCGCCTGTTCATATGCTTTTGAGACGCACTGTACGCATACAATACATTACCCTTTACATACGCATGCATACATTTACAAACTATGTAAAATCGGTTTCCTGATGTATTCCCTATCTCCCCACGAAATTTCAGCGATAAGTTTTGAATCACCCTGTATATTGCCATGTAAGAAGTTTGTTTTGTAACCCATTGCGGTTAGGTGACTCTTACACAAACTGTATTCGATAGGCACAACTTTTTAAAAAGAAGTTACCTTCAATTACATAACTTCGAAAAGGATCTACTTAAGTAAGGCGAATTTTATTTTCCTTTATTTATAGTAGTTTCTAAATAAAAGCTAATTTTGCAAAGAAAAGTGATCCCGAGTCAGACTCGGGCTTGGACGACAAAGTGTTAAGATGAATTGTCTGCGAAAAACGCTTGGATACGCGGAAGGAAAAGGAGGACTTTAGGTAAATAGAAGAGGTTACAGTAAAAATGTTTTTTCCAAACATATTTCACAAATTATGCCGTACTCTCTGTTTAATTATTTCTATACTCATTTAACCCCTTAACCACTTAACTGTTTAGAACTTAACTTTAGAACTTAACTGTAAGAAAAGTTACCTTGCTTCGTTACTAAAAGCTTTTCCACACCACTAATTTTTACGTGAGATCTTCGGTTCTTTAAATGGCAAACATTTCTTGATTGTTTAAGGCAAATATTTGTGTACTTAAAAAATAGTGTTGGCTCCCTGTATGTGTTTATGATGTCAAAAAAAAAATGTGACAGTTAAGTGGTTAACGAACGCATTAAATTACGGTTTAAAAATTCCAATTGCTTATTGACATCACTTTTTTGAAAAAAAAAAGGAATATTTACCTTATTTAATGACAAGCAAAATGATACCATAATAAAGCCAATTACACTATTTTATAAAACTGGTGGGAATCAAACAATCTGAATAAAAGACACAGGCCGTGAATATCACGGGAGCGAGAATTAAGGTGTTAACCCTTTGCACTCGAGAGGTGACACTCACTCATCACTAGTATTGTCAGGTGTCCCTCGTAAATCGGGACGCCAAATGCTTTGGACGCCACTAATACCTTACAGTTTATTTCGCCATCTTTTATCACAGATTATTCTGATGAAGAATGTTAGTTTAAAATACTGGTGTATCGAGCATTTGGAGCATCCATTTACGCGGGACACTAAAGGTCAGTGAGAATCACCTCTCGAGTGCAAAGGGTTAAAAAGGAATGGGGAGGGGTCAGTTTCTATTTATTTCACTAATGTTTAATAAAATAACTATAACTTTAAGAAGGTATTCAAAGAGTGAGTTTTTTTTGGCATATAGAATTTTAGAGAAAAGGAACAAAGAACAGCTGGGCGGAATAAATTTCAGGGAGTAGGGTCAGATTGTCTAAAACGAATGCAAAGAGTTTGTTTCGGACAGTGAAAGTCTGTCCCAAAAGCTTGTTTCTCAACTCACGTGATATTTTTAAATTCATCTTGAACCACTTTCTGAAAATGAAAAATTTTCAGATCTACTTTGTCAACATCTGCAAAAGAAAAATACTATTAAACGTATTTTTAAAAATAGTGGTACAAATAGAATATAAAAATAGCTACCAGTGGGCGCCCTGCCCATTACCTGACGGAACGCAACATTCCAGACAGCATTTCCATCTGTCAAAATAAATAAATAAAAAGTAAAAAAAAAAAAAAGCAATTTAACAAATTTCAACGACCATTTGGAAAATGATTTTTTTTTCGAAGACCAAAATTTAAAACATAAAAAATCGCACGGAGTTGATCATACATTACGTACGCCATGAATTAAACATTAATAGTGCTATGACACGTAAAAATTGCAAGCGCAAAAATCGCCTGCGACTCGTACGTATTATCCAAGCATTTCATTGGCTGTTTGGGAAAAGGCTTTTCCATCGTCAGATTTCCAACGACACATTTTAAATGAAATTTCATTCTTAAACTTCTAAACATCCGACAATGTTACTTTTTACACCGTCGAATAGACAAAAAAATGTACTTTTAAATGCAATTTGTTTGAAAGCTGTATCTCAATTTGTTTCTGAGTTATTAATTTTTTTTTTTGTAGTTTTCATTACTTTTTTGTCATAGTGGCAACAGAAGGTATCGATCGTTGTTGAAAGTAAAGGGAAATACAGATTACTCTATAGACCAATCAGAAAACGAATAAAATGCGGTTTAAACCAATAAAAACCTTCAGATATGTTTTTGATTCCCTACCCTGACAGAGAACAATAACAATTTTTCCAAATGGTTAAAAATCTTATTTTGAAGAGATTGGCTACCGTGGACGAAAGATGGATACCTTATAACAACTTGGGACGCAAACAATCCTGAACCAACAGATAATAGGTCCCATTACTGTCGCTAAAGCCGAACTCAACCAGATGAAAGTACTGCTATTTATTTCGTGTGAATGGATCTACTACACGCTACTTCTACCAAACCAGACCATCAACTCTGAACAATGTTACTCGCATCTCGACGAACTGAAGGCAGCAATAGCGGAAACACCTCGAATTAGGAAACAGACTAGGTGTTGTCTTCCATTATGACAACATCAGGCAGTGTTGCCAGATTGGGTACTTTTTAATTCAGATTATTTGAGTATCACCACTTCTTTAAAATAGTGTAATTCGCCTATTTTTTCCGAATTGTTTATGTATTTTAAATTGTCGGAATATTTCTATTTCAAAAAAGCGGTGACGATCAAACAATCTGAATCATAAAAAAGCCCAATCTGGTAACGCCGACATCAGGCCACTCGAATCTTTGACTGTTAGAAATAAACTCCTTGCATTCGATTGAGACGTTCTATCTTACCCACCTCACTCCTCGGACATTACTCCATCCAACTACTAATTCTTAATTTCCTTTAAAAATTCCCTTCGCAACAGAAGAATTGACGCTTTGAATGACGGCAAAAATCATGTCGATAAGCCATCAAATTACAAATGTTTTGCAAAGAAGGCTTTATGAGACTTCTGGTCAGCGATGACCGCATCGGAATCTCAGCTTACGGTTTAGAGTGATAATGCAATCCCGAGGGGCAGAAGACTTCTGGACAGAGGGAAGAAGATTGCAGAATAGAATGGAACCTATATAATTTAATAAATGTATACTAAAATTTAAATCATCTGCGTTTCAATTTTCCTTCAAATTCTGCACGAACTTACCGAACAACACAATATTTTTAAAGTTATATACAAATATTATACAAACATAGATACAATAAATACAATAAACCCAATTGGAGTAAAAAATTAGCCAGAGCCAGGAATAGAACCTGGGACCACAGCGTATTAGTCTGTTGCTCTAACCACTGAGTCACTCCGGCCAATACCTGGGTCTACAACTTTCCACTAATAAAGCATGTATCGGTCGCAGTGACTTAGTGGTTAGAGCAAGAGTATAGTACGCTGTTATCCCATGTTCGATTCCTGGCTCTAACTAATTTTTCACTCCAGCTGGGTTTATTGTATTTATTTTATGTATGTCTGTATAATATTTGTACATACCTTTAAGTGTTGGATGAAGGCGTTATTTATGTGTGTATGTGTGTTTTAACAATATTTTTAGTTTGAAAATGTTTTCTGTTTGTCTTAAAATTTTAATCCCTGCTATGAAATTATTTTAACACTTTTCATTGTTCATTTTATTTCATTTTTTGTTGTTTAATTCGCTGAAGCTGTTGTAATCGTTTCGTCACAGAAATCATAATGTTAAATATTAGCATAATGTGCAAAAGAAAAAAAAAACAGAAATAACTTATAAAAACCAATTCCTTTGATAAGAATTCTTCATAAGCTTCCAAATTATTAAAACTGAAACTAGAGAAAAGTAATAAGTTTTTTATTTATTTATTGGAAAATATCAAATTCATTTTCTTTTCCTTATCTCTGCGTATCACGTTCTTCAAAAATTTATCTTAATCAAAATTTTATATCCTTAGATCAACATGTATTCCCAAAAGATATGAGGGATAGTTTTTTAACGTAAAACGGCCCATTTTCGACGAATATAATATGTGAGATTTTCAAAGCTTTGTAGGAAACAAAGACTGAAGAAAGAGAAATTTAGCAAAGCTCAAATTTTCAAAACTGATAGATAAGATTAAAAGAAAAGAAAAAAAAATAGTATCAAGTTTCTTGATGCAAACATTTAAAAAAAAATGTTTTGAAAAGAAAACTATTATTTATAGTAAAAGCAAAAATATGTGACGCATATAAGGTTCAGAATATTTAAAAATGATGGGAAAAACAAGCTATTCCATTTATACAAGGCTGCTACTGGCGATTATTTATATGTTCTATTGCTACCACTATTTTAAAATATAAATTTTATAACGTATTTTTCTTGAAAAAGTTGTTAATGTGAATGTAGAAAATTTTTATTTTGAGAAAATGGTGCGAAATAGAATTATACCAGTCGGATGTGGCAATCCCAAAACTTTCTTCGGAACAGATGCCATAAATACCCAGGGCTGCCATCTTGGAATTTTTCTTGACGTGAAAACCTCTTTTCCGCCAAGTAGTAAATGTCGCCAAGCACCGATTTATATACATGTTAGGCTTAACGAAAATAAAATGTAAATAATAAATAAAACACTTTAAAGTGGTAATCACTAAACGTCGTATGAGCACTACGCGCTCTTTAACCGAAAAAAAAACATCACTGGATTCAGCTAACTCCTTCTGCAGCAATCACAAAAAAGCACAGAACTCGTTAAAGCCGCAGTTAGTAAATGCACGTATGTTGCTGTGAATCAATCTCCGAAATGCATGAGAAATATAGAATAAACGACTAATAGAAAATATCACTATAAAATAAAACAACAAAATAAACATAAAGTTATCAACATACCTTAACCCTTTCCGGCGCAGTGTGTCCAGTCTGGACACACCTAATTTTAATTCCAACCTTGCAATTGGCACCAAGAATATTTAACAAAATTTTGATTTTACAGTGAAAGCTTAATTTGAGGAGTTTTTATTTTCTAAAAGAAATCGTTTGCGATTTCCGGTGTCAGTCAATATTTTCTCATTTTGCGAATAGAATTTGTCTGCACCGGAAAGGGTTAACAGACATTTTTCTTCAAAGCTCAAGCACAAAATACCTTCTAGCATCATCTTCATTTCCCAAAATAGGCTTATGACTACGCATTGTAAACAAACCTCCTTTATCATTCAAAATTTTCTCTATTTCTTAATCACATCAGCAAGAGCGTTTAAACGGACTACAGAACACATAGTCAATCAAATACATCCAATAAATTTAACATAAAAATAAAAAGACAGAACGATACAACACGATATCAAAGCACATGCACAAAATTCCAAACAAAATCCTTCTCAAGCACAATCTCGCTGAAAAACGGGTTGCCAGAACGCGTCACGCCAGAACACACACGCAGAGTTGTCAAGGCTCCGGCTTTTTGCACATTACTATTATTTTAGGGAAAATGTTGTTCCTTTAACCCGTTCGGGACGGGAGCCTTTTACGAAATTTTTAATCTTTTGTCACCGTTTTTTAAAAACAGAAATTTGTGTTTTCTTGAATCGTCAAAATGCGCTGATTAAATAAGGCAAATTTTACAGTAAAATTTTACTGGTGAGGAAAAACAAGGATTCTGAGCGCTTCACGCGGCACGTATACGTGTCGCTCGTCCCCAAGGGGTTAAATCGTCCAATTGTTCTAATTAAATAAAACAACATTTTCTGTATTAAAATACTGGTAGCCAAAAAGCCGGAGACTAGGCAGCACTGCACACGTCACACGGGTTCCATATCAATAAAGATCGCCAACATAAAATCGCCAAGAAATCTCAATACATCCAAGATGGCGGCCAAGGGGATATACGGCATCTAAGCCCTTTCTTCTATCTCATACATGTTAATACTTGCTGAAAAATGCAGCACATCAGCACCACCGGTTAGATGATTTACTCCAAAACCTAATTATCAACAACTTTGACAACTTCTAATTGAATCTGAAGTTTTATGAAAATCCGTGCATTAGTTTTTGAGATAGAGCTAAGGCGAAAATTGTAAAAAATTCTGCATAGCAGCGCCACCTGTTGGACAATTTACACTAAAACCTAATTAAGACCAATTTATACCAGTAAGTAACTGAATCTGAAGCTTGATGAAAATTCATGCATTAGTTCTTGAGATACAGCTATTGCTGAAATCGTAAAAAATACAGAACAGCAGTGCCACCTGTTGGGCGATTTACACCCAAAATTAAACACCACTAATTTATATCAGGGACCAACTGAATCTAAAGTTTGATGAAAATTCGTGCTTTTTTTCTTGAGTAAGAGCTATTGCCATAATCATGAACAATGCAACATAGCAGCACCACCTGTTGGGCAATTTTCACCAAAAAGTAATCAGCACCAAACTATGTCCTGGACTAAATGAATCTGAAGTTTTATGAAAATCTATGCAGTACATCTTGAGATATAGCTACTGCGGAATTCGTGAAAAATACCGCATAGCAGCGCCACCTGTTGGGCGATTTTCACCAAAAACTAAAAAGAACCAGTTTATAGGAAGGTCTAACTGAATCTAAAGTTTTGTGAAATTCCGTGCATTAGTTCTTGAGACAGAGCGCCCAAAAAATTTTTGTCACATACAGAGTGACAGCGTGACAGTCATACTTACAGACAGACATTTTCAAAAAACCATCAACTCGTGTTCAAGACATCCTAAAACTTATAAATCCGTCGAAAACCGGAAGTCGAAAATTTTCACGACTCCAATTCCAGATAGCATTTTTAATTTTGAGAAAATCTGCAGCAGTCTTACTTTGAAAACCTGCAAAAATGCAGCATGACAAGACTGAAAGTTCATAACAAGACTGCACCAAGACAACGCAAACGCCGAAGTGACCACACTTTGAACTTGCAACTAACTTGTCAAGCAAGTGAAATGCATTCTGTATAAAATTTATTGCAAATTAACGGCAAACAAGTTATCAAAAATACTGCAAACTTACTGAAAAGTAGTAATCTTTCCACGCCTTACTATTAGTCCGCGAGCCAGGTGCAAATTTCGTCAGTTATTTCCTCTTGGCCGATAATTTGTAAAATGCTTCAGAGAGTTGTATCATGAAGCCCGTGAACGTCAGCTGCGGTTCCGTGGGTGGGTGTAGCAGCGGTAGCCCCCAAACATGTAAAAAAAAAAAAAAAAAAAAAAAAAATAGTCATTTCCTCCCGGTTGAAAATTTGTCAAATTATAGCTAACCCAATATCTTGAAGAAAAAAAAAGTCAGCTGATTATAAAATGGTAGATAATGCGTCAGCTGGTCACACGAACATGAAAAAAATATACAGGTTTCAAAGGAAAGTCCCTTTAACCTGAAAATACTTGCGAACGGAGAGAGCTACAGCTATGGAAGTGAGGTAACAGTATATTAAAGTGACTACGCCCGATTTAATTCAAACGACGGCAGCGCCCCCTAGTGGCGAAATTTGGAAGATAGCTATTGAAAATCGTAAACGAAAAGAAATAGAGCAAAATTTCCAGTTAGAAAGTTTTAGAGCATCAATTAATTAGTACGAAACGACATTTGGTTCACATGGATAAGATAAATCGTCGCCTGTATACCTAAAAATGTCCGAAATCGATGAGCGACGATTCTACTTTGCATATTCACATTCCTTAAATGTAGCAGTGCACAATTTCAGATTGTGACGTAGATGGAAATCCTCAATTTTAATTCCAAAACTGACAAATGGCAGCAAGAATATTTTTAAAAAATTTGGCTTTTGTAATGAAAGTTAAAATTAGCGGGGTTTTATTTTGTAAGAAATTCGTTTGAATATTCTGGTGTTAATAAATTTTTTCATCAGTTTACGACCAGAATTCTTCTGCCACTGAAAGGGTTAATTTAAAATTTTAAATTCATTAGAAATTAAATTTTGACAGACATTATAGCACAGTACAACGTCACAATCTGAAATTGTGCACTGCTACATTTACGGAATGTGAATATGCAAAGTAGGATCTCGCACATCGATTTCGGACATTTTTGGGTATACAGGCGACGATTTATCTTATCCGCGTGAACCAAATTTCGTTTCGTACTAATTAATTGATGCTCTAAAACTTTCTAACTGGAAATTTATCGCTATCTCTTTTCGTTTACGATTTTCAATAGCTATCTTCCAAATTTCGCCGCTAGGGGCGCTGTTTTCGTTTACATTAAGTCGGTCGTAGTCGCTTTACTATACCGTTACCTCCCTTCCATAACTGTAGCTCTCTCCATTCGCAAGTATATTCAGGTTAAAGGGACTTTCCTTTGCAACATGTATATTTTTTTCATGTTCGTGTGACCAGCTGACGCATTACCCACCGCTTTATAATCAGCTGACTTTCTTTTTCCTTCAAGATATTGGGTTAGCTATAATTTGACAAACTTTCAGCCGGGAGGAAATGACAATTTTTTTTTCTTTTTTACGTGTTTGGGAGGCTACCGCTTCTCAACCCACTCACGGAACCGCAGCTGACGTTCACATAGCTTCATGGTACATTTCTCTGAAGCATTTTACAAATTATCGGCCGAGAGCTAATTGGTCATCCAAATCTGTTGCTGGCTCGCGGACTATATCTGTTTCATAGCTGCCAACTTTTACGCTTTTTTGCTACCACTAGAATTTAATAGAGATTTTCGCCTTCTTTAATTGTGAGATTGCGACTATCAATTAATACAATATTTACTATAAAATTTTACTGGTAGGAAGAAAGCGTAAAAGTCAAAGCGATATAAGTAAGCGTCCTATCTTAAATGGGAGAAGTAACCGCAAGATTAAAAGCGAGGTCACACCAATCAAGGTCATGCGCCACGTAGCGGATGGAGTGTGAACTACAAGTAGATACCAAACTGTTTTCTTACTCACACCACTAAAATTGTAAAGTTTTTTTCACTTTGATTAATAACTGAAGTGAATCTGATAAAGCGAAGAAAACTTCGTGATGTCAAGTGCATCTGAATGCCCCTTTCGCTACGCCATTATTTAGCAGTAAATGTGGCTAACAAAATTCATATCCATGAGTGACTAAAGATTTAGAAAATACGCTTCACATTAATAGCCCGCGTATGTGGATTATCACTCCGTCCACAAGATGGCGCAACTGTGTTAATTTACGCCCGATTCCAGTATTAAGTTTGTACGCTTACTTATATCGCTTTGCGTAAAAGTTGGCAGCTACGCTGTTTACAACTGTTACACTATAAGTTTAACCCCTTCGGAGAGGTCCATAGGCCTGATCTGGTCCATTGATGCGAACAGACCAAAACGTTATAAGAAAGCGAACAAACTTAATGCTGGAATCAGGCGTAAATTAACATAGTTGCGCCACCTTGTGGACGGAGTAATAATTCACATACGCGGGCTTTTAGCGTGGCGCGAATTTTCTATATCTTTAGTCACTCATAGACACGAATTTCGTTTGCCACATTTATTGCAATACAATGGCGTAGCGAGAGGGGCATCCAGATGCACTTGACACCAGGAAGTTTTCTTCACCTTATCAAAGCACTTCAGGTGAAATCCATCAAGGTGAAAAAACTTTACAATTTTAGTGGTGTGAGTATGAATACAGTTAGGTATCTACCTGTAGTTCACACTCCATCCGCTACGTGGCGCATGACTTTGATTGATGTTACCTCGCTTTTAATCTTGCGGTTACTTCTCCCATTTAAGATAGGACGCTTACTTATAATCGCTTTACGAACAGACCGTCAGAAGGAGCATGCATCGCTTTCATTACCATAAACAACTTTAGGAAATATTCGTACTCTTTAGTGTGAGCCTTTTTTTGCTATTTGATAAGTATAGCGTTTAGAAAAAGCGGTGCCAACCGAATAAAATTTTTTCAAATTCTGCGTATGTACTGATTGTCGATATTCTCTCAAAAGAGGGATTTTTTGCCTTCGTCACTTTCGTGAATTAAAGACAGTCTTACCACCAGTTTCACAACAAACTACTCATGCAAGTGGGGGGATGGTATACCTTGCGGGAAATTTGCTGCGAATTTCTCCATTCAAATTTGTCACAGCAAGATAATGTCAGAAAAAAATCAAACTTGCTGCTAATGTTCATGCTATCTGGGATACTTTCTTTTTGTAAAGATAGTAAAAATAGTCGCCAGTGGTAGCCCTGTTTATACTTTTAAAAGCAAATATCTTACAATAGAACTGTTCCTCGAAATAAAATTTAATCCATAAAAAATATAAAAATTTGAAATACAGTGACAAAGTACCCGTTGAGCACACCAGGGTAACACAGTTCTAATACAATTCTTGTAGTCTTATTTGATCGGAGAAAAATGTTACTTATTCTAAGATTAAATGTGGTGGCTATAAATTATATCAGTGGAATAAACCGAAATTACGGTCAGGGATTTTTCCTTATGTTCTCTTTCTTTTTTTGTGTTAAAAAAATATACACGCACAAACATGTCACATAAAAATGCATTTAATATTTTATGCACATACGCATACATACACGCGTACACGCTCGTGAACGTACATGTACACGTACAGGACTGCCACGGACGATTATTTTTATATTCTACTAGAAAACAGAAATTCTGCTTTTTCAGAATTTAGTGTCGCCCCCGATGAATATATATATATATATATGTACTAGGGAGCTCTGCTTCTGCAAGATACGCTCGCCTACCCCCGTTCAGACACCGCAGAATCTAAAAATCTAAAAACCTGCTAATCTAATGGGTTTTTAAAATATTAGAGAAGATTAAATTATACTGAAAAAGCTGTGCAGATCTCCCTGTAAACGGGTTTCCATTCAATTCCCTTTGATTGCAAAAATTTAACGGCGAATCAGTTGCTGTTAAGATATCCAATGGTTGTTTTCGTTTTTGATTAAAGAGGATCAGTTAAACATTTGAAAAGAAGCTAAAATAAAATGAATTAAGTATTCAGATTCTTCGTCAACCGATATTTTAAAACAATCTCTATAACAATAGCCTAAATCATGTATCTATCATCAACAGTTCCGGGCGGAACACTTTGCTTTTTATACTCTAGGTGCCATTTTGATACTTTAGTGTTATCCAGGCACAGGTGATAAGTCGCCAAATATTATTCTATCCCCATCATTTCATCTATATTATAATAGTTCAAGTCATCAAACGCCATAAACAAATACGATCTGATCCCTTCGCCTTTCATATGAAGGTTTGGAACAAATGTCATATGCGCCCCATATTGGCGCGATTTTTTTCCAACGCCAATTTGGGGAACGCATCAACAGCATAAACAACAACATCCGGCTTACCATATCAAGCAAAATAACGATACTTTGGCGCCAGTTGAGTACCCGTTACGTATATGGCATTGGCGTCAGAAACAAATCGCGCCAATATGGGGCCGTATATGACATCTGTGCCGAAAGAAAAAAAAGCCGGGTGCAAAAATCTCGCCAATATCTTTTTTTCAACTCGCCAGTTAGCATTTTTTTTATTGTTCGAGTGGTAAATTAAAACATTGATTTGAAGTTGAAATTAAATGTCATGGTTTGTTACATAATTTAATATTTCGACAGATGTCATATACATGTCAGCATGTTTGGCATGATTTTTTTTTAACCATTTGGAATAATGGTTATTGTTCTCGTCAGGATGGGAAATGAAAAGCATATCTGAAGGTTTTCATTGGTTTAATCCGCAATTTATTCGTTTTCTGATTGGTCTATACAGTAATCTGTATTTCCCTTTACTTTCAACAACGGTCGATACCTTCTGTTGCCACTATGACAAAAAAGTAATAAAAACTACAAAAAAAAATATTAATAATAATTTAGAAACAAATTGGGATACAGCTTTCAAACAAATTGCATTTAAAAGTACATTTTCTTCTCTATCCGACGGTGTAAAAATTAATATTGTCGGATGTTAAGAAGTTTAAGAATGAAATTTCATTTAAAATGTGTCGTTGGAAATCTGACGATGGAAAAGCCTTTTCCCGAACAGCCAATGAAATGCTTGGATAATACGTACGAGTCGCAGGCGATTTTTGCGCTTGCAATTTTTACGTGTCATAACACTATTAATGTTTAATTCATGGCGTACGTAATGTATGATCAACTCCGTGCGATTTTTTATGTCTTAAATTTTAGTCTTCAAAAAAATCGTTTTCCAAATGGTCGTTGTAATTTGATAAATTGCTTTTTTTTTAATTTATTTTTTTTTCTTACGAAAATTTGGCGAAAACCTCGTTTTCGAATATCAGTTACATATGAATTTTTGGTACTACTTAGTTATCCCGTTGACAAAAAATCTATTGCGAACTATAAGATTAAATGCCAATAGTTATAGTTATTATAACTCTTGATCGTAATGCTTGATCGCAAATGTCACATTCACTTGACTTTTAGCAAGTTAAACGTGTTTACGTCATCAAGTGATTTCTATTTCGACGTTTTATTTTTATTTTTATATTTATTAATGTTATACTAATTTATTTGTTCTTTCATTATTTAAAATAAAAATTTTGTCAATCTGTACAATTTGGCGAGTGGTTTGGCGATTTATATAATTTGCGAAATTGGTTGACGGAATAACTACTACATTGTACTGTATTTTTTAATTATTTTCTATTATTTCCAAAAGGAAATAGCAAAAAAAAAATTAATAACTATAGAACAAAATAATTTGTATAAATTTAAAAAAGTAAATAAACATTTATTATTAAATAAACAACAATAGCCGGGTTACCATGTCTATCAAAATAATGCCATTTGTGCACCAATTGGGAACCGCTGTGCGTATATGACATCTGTGCCTAATATTTTTCTTTTCTTTCTTTTTTTTTTTTTTAAAGAAGTGAGCCATCAATTTAAATGTTTGATTTTTAAATGAAAGTTTTGTATTTAATAAAATGATAACGAAATACAAAAAAAGCATTGTTCTTAGCATAGATTTAAAGGAGGCCAAACTGTTCGCCAAATTAATTTAAAATAGTAACCTTTTCTGAATTATGAAAAACAAATTTCTGTTATGATTAAAATTTGAGTTGCCATCATTAGAAAAAATATATTTAAAATTAGAAAAAAATTACTATTTGGAAAACTAATTCGAATTAAAAAATTCTAATACAAGTTTTGAGATTTGTGGATCGACACGGATTTTTGGTGTTAATTTCATCGCAAAGTATTCCATATTTTAGGAGAAATCGCCATGAAACAAAATCAATTGTTTAATCAGTCGATTCAAAGAATCGATACATTTCAGCCGTTTCATATATTTGTTTCATTAGGATTTTCTATATATAGGGTAGATTTGCACCACTATTTTAAGAAAACAAATTTTGTAGTATATTTCTCTTGCAAATATTGTCAAAGTGTATGTGAAAATTTTTTGTTTAAAAAAAACGGTGTGAGATAGAATTAAAAAATAGTCGACTGTGGCAGCCCTGGCGTACATACAAAAACACAGAGTAGATTTATCAATATCAGTGATGGAACAGTGGTGCAGCAGCTGAGCGATTTTCACCACTAAATTTTTATAGTATTCTTCGCCTTCAAAAATCTCAAAAATTCTGTCCTGAAGTTAAATGAAGTATACTAATAAAATTTGTTGGTGTCAATTGATTCTCTGCTGCTACACTGTTCCGTCACTGCAACACAGAAAAGAAAACCTTAAAAAAATCGTTTTATTTTTATAGAATTTTTCCCCATATCCCCCCTTTTTTTAAATGTTCTAATTCACTGAAATCAAAATGTCGTTATTCCAAAGCGGCTATATGAAACTCAAGTTTAATTTACTTTCCTCCTTTTATTGTTGGAACAATACTAAATTACTTATGAAAAAGAAAAAGAAATGACAACGTTGTACCGGAAAACACAAACAGTATTTTTTGAATTAAATTACTTTTCTTTATGTTGTTAAGTGAAATGCCATTTTATACTCGTACATACTGACGTTTTATTAGAAAAAGCTAGGCTAACGAAGAAGACAGGTTACCGCAGTGCATTCCACGTATCTTTTTTTACGGACCACTAGAGTGACATGATGCTCTTTTCGTACACCTGCACTCGTGCATTCGAGCATCACGTGACTCCAGCGGTTTTAACCCTCCGACTGTCTTGGAAAAGGGCAAAATTGTAATGTTGTTTTCTCTCCATTTTGTTTTAAATGCTAAAAAAAATGATTCTTTGAACATTTTTTAAAAAAACTTAATAACGAATATGAATGCAATCCTTGGGAGTATTAATCATTGTTCAATGTATTAAAAATACACTAAATCAATAGAATTATATTACTTTAAATATTGCTTGTATTGCAGTGAAACCTGGAGCTTAGTGAACGTATTAACACGGGCTTGTCAGTGAGGGGGTTAAAAAAAGATACGCGTAAAGCGCCGGGGTAGCCTTTCTTTTTCGTTACCCTCGAGAAGAAGAGAGAAATGTAAAAAAAAAATAGAGAGACCTTTAGAGAATAATAGAGATAATAGAAAAATAGAGATAACCTTTATTTTTAAATCATAAATTCATCATCATATAATAATATCATCACGTCGTCATAAAAAATTTTGCCTTAAATTTTCTGTTCATAGCTACACATTACTTGCAACATGCATGCATATTAGATACTAACATGTCACTTAAACGCTCGTGAATTCTGTCATTCGTGCCCATACATATACATGGATGCTTCACAATTGTACACGCTCGCAGGCAAATACAGCGCAACATGTAAAAAGCAAATTTTAGAGGCAAAAATCGATTTATTTTTATCGAATGCTTCCTTGGATCTTTTTTTTTAAATATGCAAATTTCAAACTAAATTAATATTTACTTAAAGTGTTAAAATACTTTTAACAAGGCAAAAAATTACCTTTATTTATATATATTAGACATTTGTTTCATTGCTGCAACGGCAAGATTCTCAATAATAAATATGATACAAATATTTTCGCAAAAATTATTTTAATTTAAAATAAGTTTATAACTTGTTAAAAGTATTTTGTCACTTTAAGTAAATATTAATTTAGTTTGATGTATTCAAGTGATTTTAATATATAGATATTTACAAAGTTTAAAATCTCATTATTCTGATGCGACTATACGGAAATCACATTTAACTTACTTTCCTCCTTTTAATTTTGGATTAATAATAAATTCCTTATGGAAAAGAAACAGAGATGACAAATTTTAACCGTAAATAATATTCAGTATTTTTTAATTAAGTTCCGTTTCTTTCTTTAGTTGTTAAAGTAATAAAAAAAAAAAAAATGTCATTTTATACATGTTGAAGTTATATCAGAAAAAATTTTCAATGTTCTAAAAAAAAAAAGAACTTTTTTTGTACTATAGATCCATGATCATAGAATAATGTCGTCACATCGTCCTGAAACATTCTTCTTTAAACTTTCTGTCCATACTGCACATTACTTAGAACGTGCACACACTGTTAAAAATTTTGCAGCATTCTTGCAGGTCATTCGGCCGTTTTTTGAAAAAACGGTTTCATAACCATAATTTAACTATATTCTGACCATGAAATGGCCAATAATATGGTCAGAATAGTGTTAAAGTTACGGTTGTGTAACCGTTTTCGGAAAAAAAAACGGTCAAATGACCTGCCAGAATGCTGCAAATTTTTAACAGTGCACTTTTTTGTAAACACTGACATGTCACATAAATGAACATTTAATCATTCGTGCACATACGCATACATAGACGCTCGAAGACGCACACATACAAACACAGCGCAACATGAAAAAATTTTTTTTAATATAATTGTTTCTTCGGATCTTTTTTCTAAAATATGCAAATTTACGGAAATTAAAATATCATTGTTCCGATGCAGCCATCTGAAACTTACATTTAATTTACTTTCTTATTTTACTGTCGAAATATAGAAAATATTTTATGAAAAAGAAAAAGAAATGAACATTTTTTTCCGGAAATTACAATCAGTAATTTTTCATTAAGTTCCATTTCTTTCGTTCTTTCTTTCTTTTTTTTTTTTTCTAAAGAAATCAAACGTCGTTTTATTCAGGTTTATGTTATATTATAAAAAGAGAGAAATAGAGTTATCTAAGAAAGAGAACAAATATTCTGTAGATATTAGAAGATGTTTATAAACTTTAAAAAGGGGAAAGAAGTATTCCTTTTTAATCATAGACTAATCATCATTCAATAATATCATCATGTCATCGTAAAACAGTTTTATTTACTTTTTTTTATTCATGCGTACACATTATGAGAAACGTGCCCCCATAATCAAACATTCATGCACACACACACAAACACAAAGACAACGTAATTTCATCAAAATAAAAGGCAGTTTTTGAGGCCAAATGCGATTTTTTTATTTTTTTTAATATGCAAATTTACAATTACTGAAATTTCATTACTCTGATGTGACCAGCTGCATCTTACATTAAATTTTACTGATTCTCTTTTCTTTATTTCTTTTCTTTTCTTTTTTTTTTTTGGTTGGAACAATAGAAATTTTATAACGAAAAAAAAAATGGTAATTCCGCTTTCTAGAAAATCACAGCCACATTTTTTTCATGAAGTTTTCCTTTCTTTCCTCTGTTGTCAAGGAAAAGAAAAGAACGTGAAATTGCATATTATAAATGTTGGAGATATTTTATGAACAGAGGTCAATATTCGTCAATAAAAATTTGCCATAGTAAAAAACGTAAATAATTTACCAGAAATTACAGCATCGCCGCAACATCTTTTTCATTAAATTATCTAACAACACATTCATGTACACACCTCAATAAGCTCACATGTATTAACAAAGTCACACGCATATACATTTAAGCACAATGTATTTTTATCGACGTAAAACAATTATTTTTGAAGAATATGTTTATTGGATTTTTTTTAACTTGGAAATTTACAGTAACTAAAATTCATCATTATAATGTAACAAACTACAACTTCTACTTAATTTTCTTTCTTCCGTTCCACAGGAATAATAGAAAAATCCTTATGAAAAAGAAAAGAAGTGTCATTGTTTTTTCTTTCCGAAATGGGGGATTTTTCATTAAATTCCCTTTCTTTCTTCTGTTCTCCAAAAAATATATAAATAAACTAGAAAACAGGAATTCTGCTTTTTCAGAATTTAGTGTCGCCCCCGGTGAAAAAAAAAAAATATGTATATATAAATAGTACAAAACATATTTCAATTTTAACACTTACAGCACACGCTTTTATTTTATGTAAAATGACGTCATTCGCATCAGCTTAAGAATTCCACATTTACGATCCACTCTTAAACATCTACAGTAAAGTATGCATAGGACGTCACTATTGCGAAATAATACACAAATGCAGCAAAAAGATCCCGTCATTAAAGAAACTTGACAAAAAAAAAAAAAAAAAAGAAAAGAAAAGAAAGAAAACGGCTGTCTAATGATTTATAGGCTTTCATTTGCTTGTAACATTAATACAGATACTTAAAATTAAATATAGTTTATAATAGCTCCCTGTTTTAAGAAAAATCATTCGTTTATATTTTTCAAAATAGTACGTATTTTAATTACATTTTCTTTCGGTTGTTATGAAAAAATGGCTACAAAAATATATAATTAATATTTTACAACTATTTACAGCAACAGCATTTAATAATATTTTACAACTATTTTTCCTTTACTTTCTACAGAAATGGACTACTTCCGTTGCCAATATTAAGCAAATGGCTCCAAAAACTACAAAAAAAAATTAATATTTCAAAAATAAATGGAGATGCAGCTTTCAAACAAATTGCATTTAAAAGTACTTTTCTTCCCAATACGACGGTATAAAAATTGAAAATGTGCGATGCTTAGAAGTTTAAAAAATTACTATTGAATGTTTAATCGTACTGCTTTGTTTTACGTCTGGCTTCTGTAAGGTTACGTTATTTTTTGGAGACGGCACAAAATAAGCTGCGAGAAAGAAATAGCATACCGTACCAGGGGCTAATAAAGTGGCGTTTTATAGATGTTGAATATACTTGTGCAAAATGTTGGAGATTTTTATGTACAGAGGTCAATATTCGTTGCAAAAAATAAGGCAGAGAAAGAAACGTAAATTCTCTGCCAGAAATTACGGAATTGCTGTAGCGTAATTTTCATTAATTACCTGACCACACATTCATATCTCAATAGGCTCGCATGTATTCACGCAGACAAATATAAAAATACAAATTCATGCCCATACGCACATACATATACAAGGAAACACAGTGTAGTTTTATCGATGTAATACAATTATTTTTGAAAAATATTTATATTGGATTTTTTATGCAAATTTACGGTAACTAAAATCTCGTTATTTTAATCTAACAAACTGCAACTTCCTCTTAATTTTCTTTCTTCTTTTCCACTATAATAATAGCAAATTTCGTATGAAAAAATAAAGAAGTGTCGATTTTTTACCCCCTCCAAAATCACAGTCAGGGATTTTTTATAAGTTCTCTTTCTTCCGTCTGCTGTCAAAAAACAAATAAAAGAATAAAAAAATAAAGTAACGTTTTGTACCTATTGAATATACGTTGTGTAAAAGGTTGGAGGCGTTTTATAGCTATTGAATATACGTTGTGTAAAATGTTGCAGATAATTTATGGACAGAGCTGGATATTCGTTGTTAAAAATAAGACAGAGAAAGAAACGTAAATTCCTTACTAGAAATTACAGCATCGCCGCCGTAGCATAATTTTCATTCATTATCTGACCACACATTCATATACACACCTCTATAGGCTCACATGTATTAGCACAGACACATATACAATTACAAATTCACACACATATACATTCAAACACAAAGTAGTTTTATTAAGTTAAATAACTTATTTTTGAAGAATATTTATATTGGATTTCAATTTTTTATATGCATATCTACTGTAACTAAAATCTCATTATTCTAATGTAACAAACTGCAACTTCCACTTAATTTTGTTTCTTCCTTTTCACGAAATTATCTTTCTTCTGTTGTCCAAAAAAGAAAAGAAAAATCAAGTGTCTTTTTATAACTGTTGAATATACGTTGTGTAAGATGTTGGCGATAGTTTACTTACAGAGCTTAATATTCGTTGTTAAAAATAAGACAGAGTAAAAAACGTAAATTATTTACCAAAAATTACAGTATCGCCTTAGCATAATTTTCATTAATTATCTGACAACATGTTCATTTACGCACCTTAATAGGCTCACATGTATCCACTATCCACACAAACACATATACAATTACAAATTCACACACATATACATTGAAACACAATGTAGTTTTATAAACCTAAAAAACATATTTTTGAAGAATATTTTTATTTCTACTTTTTTTTTTAATATGCAAATTTACAGTAACTAAAATGTCATTATTCTAATGTAACAAACTACAACTTCCACTTAATTTTCTTTCTTCCTTTTTCCATCGGAATAATAGCAAATTCCTTATGAAGGAGAAAATAAGTGTACATTTTTTCTCCTCCGAAATCACAGTCAGGGATTTTTCATTAAGTTCCCTTTCTTCCTTCTGTTGTCCAAAAAAAGGGGGGGGGGGAATCAAGTGGCGTTTTATAGATGTTGAATATACGTTGTAAGGCAGAGCATGAACTTTTGATTTGATCGATGGCTACCTGTGACGTCAAAGATACGTAAACCTTTCCACTCGCCCCCTTCCCTCAAATACGTTTTATTCCATCGGAGTAATATTCCTCATTCTCTAGTTTTATCTCTTAGCGGTAGGGTAGTGAAATTTGATGCCGTGCTTCATCTAGGATACTGTTTGGATAATGTGCGATTTCGTTTGAATGGATTAATTATGGTGAGACATCAGTAAGGATTAGCTGTGTTGTGGTAAGAAAGCTTTTGCCTTAATATAATGAGAAATGCATGGTAATTGCTGTATGATAGTATTTTATTATACATGAAAATAAGCAGATGCTTAATATTTTTTCTGTCATAAAAACATCATTTTGTACCCTTAACTTCTTGAGGGATATGGAATATATTATATCTCACCTAATTAAGATTTTCACCAGAAACTTTTAATAAAGTTTTACTTTTATAACTTTGGTGAATAACTGTTGAAAAAATTGCTTTTTCCTATTTTGAATTAAAATTCTTTCAAATTTCCGGTGGGAATTCAACATTACAGAAACACAATTGCTTGCCTCTCAAAGGGTTAAAAGCCTCAGAGCGGTTATTATTATTATTATTTTGAACACCGCTAATTTAAAATAAAATTGTTTCGTGTTACATTACAAGTGCACGAAATAATTTATTCCGATGAGGGTTTCTGCGATTTTTGCAAAAGATAAAATATAAAACGAAAATTTTAGCCAGGTAATTCTAGTGGAAAAAAGAATGAGACTGTTTCTTGACCCTACCTTTATTCGATTCCAATTGTATATTTCAGTACTTTGAAAATAATGATGATAACTAACAATAGAAAGATGGCGAGCAGTCATTTTGACCACTACCAAATTAATATATTTTGGTTCGAACCAGAAATTTCTTTATTAAACTAGTTTAAAAAATACAAAGAAAAAAATTAGTTAAATAAATAAGTCAATAATTTAAAAAAAAAATTCTAGTGTGAAATATTTTTATGAAATTAGAGTAAAATTCTCTGTCTTTCTCGTGTTAATCGAGATTGATTCTTAAGAAATTGATTTTTGTTTATGTATTTACATCTTTTTGCATTTCAAATATTTGCAAACCTTTCACCCGCTTCTTTCAATCAAATAAGCTTTAGTCCATTCGGGTAATACAGTGTAAAGACAACGGACTAAAAAATAGAGATTCTACTGGCATTCGAGACGCAAGCATACTTGCCAACATTTAACTAAACTTCCGTAAAATGTGAGTTAAGTTGACCCAGGTTATATGCGTTACTAACCAGAAAATTAATTTGATGTATCATTATATATTTAAAATCGTGTTTCTCTATGAAATCTATTTGAATTAATTTCTTTAGTAAATTTCTGTTTCGAAACGTGTTTAACCTGGGTCAATTTAACTCACATTTTACGGAAGTTTAAGGGAAAGTTGGCAAGTATGCGCCAGTACTATTTCCGTATTTTAGCGGAAAATTTCCCCCATAAATTCCAGAAAATAGGAAAATTTTCTGTAATTTATGGGGAAAATTTTCCGTGAAAATACGGATATCTGGGATTTATGGGGTGAAATTTCCGTTAAAATACGGAAATAGTACTGGCGTATCGATTGCTAGTAGAATCTCCGTTTTTTAGTCCCCGCGCTTTTTTTTTTTTTTTTACAGTGTATCTTTATTCTCTAATTTTCTCTCTTGAAGGTAGGTTACTGATATTTAATACCGTGCTTCACCTGGCATAATACGGCTTTATTTGCAAAACGTGTGGTTTCGTTTGCTTAGAAAGTTATGGTGTCTCAGGTAGAAGGATTGGTTGTATTCCAGTAAAAGAAAAAAAATAATAATATACAAGATATGTTTTTAAAATACGATAATTTACATATTCTTCATTTATTTCATAATAGTTTTTAAATTTTCGAGGCATATTTTTATATTTCTAACATAAAATGTTTAAAAAGCAGAAAAACCAACGTTAAAAAATGCACAAATAATACATAAAAAGGATCAAACAGCTGTTTCGAATCTACTAGCGAGATTCTTTTTCAGGGTATGTAAGCCAGCGCGTGTCTCTGTCTATCATTTTGTTCAGCCTTGCTTTTTCTAGCACGCTGTTCCTTTTTCCCTATCTTGCACTGAAGAAGAATTTCGCTAGTAGATTCGAAACAACTGTTTGCTGCTTTTCATGTATTATTTGTGCATTTTTAAACGTTGGTTTTCCTGCTTTTTAATATTGTTGCACAAAGGATTTATTTGCTATTTTTATATAAAATGTTTATTTAATTTCAAAATTCTATTGAAACTTTTTTCCTTTCTCCTTCCCTCAAATACACTTTATTCTATCCAAGTAATATTCCTCATTCTCTAGTTTTCTCTATTTATGGTAGGGTAGTGATATTTGATACCGTGCTTCATCTGGGAAGCTGTTTGGATAATGTGCGATTTCGTTTGTATGGATTAAACCCTTGAAAGGCACCGGTATATTATTTGTACTACTTAATTTTAATTCCCAAAAGCCACATTGGCACCAGAATAAAGGAATTATATTTTGCGTAATGCAATGTACGCGAAAAAAAGCTTTTACATACTTTTATACAAATTTGTTTATAAAAACCGGTGTCATTCAATCATTTTAACAATTTAGCAATATAAGTACTTCCGCCCTGAAAAAGTTAATTAGGGTGAGACAAAAGGAAGTATTAGCTGCGTTGTGATAAGAAAGCTTTTACATTAATATAATTAGAAATGTGTGGTAATTGCTATATGATAATGTCTGATAGTATTTTATTATACATGAAAATAAGCAGGTGCTTAATATTGTTTCTAGGATAGAAAACATCATTTTGTACGTTTAACCCCTTAACGGTCGCATTAAATTACGGCTTAAAAATTCAAATTTTTATTGGCACAACTTTTTTGAAAAAGAAATATTCAGCTTATTTAATGACAGGTAAAATGATACCATAATGAAGATAATTGGACTATTTTATAAAACTGGTGGGAATCAAACAATCTGAATAAAAGACATAGCCCGTGAATATCGCGGGGACGAGAATTAAAGGTTTAAAGGCCTCATAGCGTTTTTTTTCTTTACCACCAGTAATTTTTTAAAGATTGTTTCGTGTTACATAACAATTTTTCGTAGTGGCTTTCTGTGAATTTTGCAAAAGAGAAATTTGTGCTGGAAAAAAGGGACTGCTTCGTGGCCAGACTTTGTTTGATTCTAGTTGTATGTTTTCGTACTTTTTTGGAATTGATTCTTGAGAAATGTATTTTTTATTATTCATTTACATCTTTTTACATTTCAAAGATATGCAAACCTTTCACTCGATTCTTTCCATAAAATACGTTTTATTCCATTCAAGTAATATCCTCATTCTCTAATTTTCTCTCGTCAGTGATATTTGATACCGTGCTTCACCTGGAATAACACGGTTTTATTTGTATAATATGTGACTTCGTTTGCATAAAAATTATGTTGATGCAGGTAGAAGAATTGGCTGTATTCTAGTAAGAAAAAATAATAATAACCAAAATATATTTAAAAATATAATAATTTACATATTCTTCACTCATTTCATTCACTCATTCGTGTCTTAAAATATACGAGACATATTTTTACTTTTCAAATATAAAATTTTTATTTAATTTCAAAGTTTTATTAAATGTTTTTACTCTTATCCTTCCCTCTAATAAGTTTACTTCTATCCGAGTAATAATCCACATTTTCAAGTTTTCTATCTTTGTGGTAGTGTAGTGACATTTGATACCATGCTTCATCTTGGATACTGTTTGGGTAATGTGCGATTTCGTTTGTATGGATTAATTCTGGTGAGACAAGTGAAAGGATTCGTGAAAGGATTTTTGCATTAATATAATCAGAAATGCATGGGAATTGCTGTATGATAATGTATGATAATATTTTATTGCACATGAAAATAAGCAGGTGCTTAATATTGTTTCTCTCATAGGAAACATCCTTTTGTACCTTTAATTTTTCAGGGACAAATCTCTTCCAGTGCTAAAATGTTAAATTAAATGATTGACACAGGAATTTACCAAAAACTTTACTTAGGAAAAAGAAAAAAGCTGTATTTCACATGCATAATAAACAGGGAATTTTTAAACTAAAATTCTGGTGTCATTGTGGCAGTTGGGAATTAAAATCTCTTATAAACATACCACCGTCCTTGAAAGGGTTAAGGGCCTCAGAGTGGTCTTTTCCTTTTCTGCCACCACGAATTAAAAAAAAAAAATCATTGTGAAGTAGGTTTCTGTGAGTTTTACCAAAGGAAAAATCTAAAGCGAAAATTATCTCAAGAAAGTTTTGGTCGCAAATAAATAGACAACTTCGTGGCCTGCCCTTATTCAATGCCAGTTGTAAATTTTCGTAGTTTGAAAATAATGACAGCAATTTCTAGAGATTGATTCTTAAAAAAATTATTTTTTATTATTCATTTACACCTTTTTACATTCCAAAGATATACAAAACATTCACTCGCCTCTTAGTCCAGTCAATAGAGACCGTACAGGGGATCTACCTAGCAAAATTCATGGTAGCTCTGGGAAAAGGCTTACTATATGTTTTTGGGGTCACTGAATCCGAATTTTTAACTTCCCACCAAAATATCCTCCGGCAACCCCCCCCCCCCAAAACTTTGGTAAAAAGCCCCCCAAAAAAGTTTTTCTTAAAAAAATCAGTTTTTTTATTGTTTTAGGGGAAAAGTATCTAGAAATTCAGAAAGTAGACAAGATTTGCAACAAATTAGATATATGACATTATGACTTAGGATGAAGGGGAAGGGGGGATCTGCCTCGGAACATGCGCGCGGTGCTGCGTGAACTAAGTTGCGCAATTCCACTTAACCACTCACACGTTTACATTCGCCCTCCCATTTCCCCTCCGAACTTTCTCTATAAGGTTTACTTTAAGTTTTTTGGGTCGCAGAATCCGAATTTTTAACTTCACCCTAAATTCCCCCCCCCCCCGAAACCCCCCAAATAGTTGTTTTTAACTTAAATTTCTTATTGTTTTAGGGGAAAAGCATTACGAAATTCAGAAACTAGACAAAATTTGCAACAAATAGGATATATGACATTATGACGTAGGATGAACGGGGAGGTGGAGGGCTGCCTCTGAACATGCACTGCGGCGCTACGTGCAGTAAGTTATGAAGTCCAGGCAATAGAGCATTTTACCTGGAAAAATTAATACTAGTTCTGGATTTCGACTCACTTTATGTTTTTTGGGTCGTTGAATCCGAATTTGTAACTTCCCACCAAAATTTCACCCGGCAACCCCCCAAAAAATTGATTTTTTGAAAAAATTTGGTTTTTGAGAAAAACGCGCGGGGAATGTTCCGAGGCCGCCCCCTCTCTCCCCCTTTATCCTACGTCATAATGACATATATCCTATTTGTTGCAAATTTTGTCTAGTTTTCGAATTTGGTAATGCTTTTCCCCTAAAATAATAAGAAATTTAAGTTAATTACAACTATTTTGGGGGTTTTCGCGGGGAAATTTTTGGGGGTAAGTTAAAAATTCGGATTCAGCGAACCAAAACACTTAAAGTAAACCTTATAAGGAAAGTTCGGAGGGTAGATGGGAGGGCGAATGTAAACGTGTGAGTGGTTAAATGGAATTGCGCAACTTAGTCCACGCTGCACCGCGCGCATGTTCCGAGTCAGATCCCCCTTCCCCTTAATCTTAAGTCATAATGTCATGTATCTAATTTGTTGCAAATTTTGTCTACTTTTTGAATTTCTTGATACTTTTCCCCTAAAACAATAAAAAATTGATTTTTTAATAAAAACCTTTTTTGTGGGGCTATTTTTACCAAAATTTGGGGGAGTTGCCGGGGGGAATTTTGGTGGGAAGTTACAAATTCGGATTCAGCGACCCAAAAACATAAAGTAAGCCGATTTCTAGAACTACCATTAATTTTGCTAGGTAAAATTCCCTATTGCCTGGACTATCTTTAAATCAAATATGTTTTATTCCATTCGAGTAATATCCTCATTTTTCTAATTTTCGTTCTTGATGGCAGGTTAGTGATTTTTGATAAGGTGCTTCACCTGAAATAATGTGTGATTTCCTTTTCATAGAAAATTATTGTGAGGTAGGTTTAAGGATTGGTTGTAATCTAGTAAAAACAAATATATACATAGATACTAAATATGATAATTTACATATTTGTCACTTATTTTAGAAAAGTTTTAAAATTTTCGTGACATATTTTTACATTTGAGATATTAAATTTTCATTTGATTTCAAAGTTTTTCTAAATCTTTTTACTCTTCTCCTTCCCTCAAATATCTTTCATTCCTTCAGAATAATATTCCACATTCTCTAGTTTTCTCTCTTGATGAAAGAGTAGTGATATTTGACATCGCGCTTCATCTGGGAAACTGTTTGGATAATGTGCGATTTTGTTTGTATGGATTAATTATGGTGAGACAAGAGAGATGATTAGCTCTATTGTGGTAAGAAAACGTTTGCATTAATACAATGAGAAATGTAAGATAATTACTAGTTTCTTTTATTATACTACAGGGCTCGCACCGTTCCTAAAATTTTCGCACTTTGCTACCAGTATTTTAAATAAGAATTCTTCGTGGTAGATTCCTTTAACATCTATACAACAAAGATTATCGTTTTGATTTAGCGGTATCAAAGTGCGAAAATTTTAGGAACGCTGCGAGCCCTGTATACATAAAAATAAGCAAGTGCATAATATTATTTCTGTTATGGAAAATTCAGGAAGGAATTAAGGTTGTATTTTTGTAACTTTGCAGGCCCCAGAGGGTTTATTTTTTGGCCATGGCTATTTTTTTTTAAATTATTTTCCTGCGTCAATTGCAAGAAAAAGTTTATCCCGAACAGTGGTTCCACTTATGGCTATTTTTTTAAGTTAAATTCCGAATTCTCAACAGGAAGTTTTGATAGTTATTAGTTCTTTATAAAGATTGTTGTTATTTCGTAAATATATATACAGGGTCATTCTAAATTCATGGTACAAACTTTAAGGTTTGGTAGAGGACACTATAACAATCATTTATTGTACAGGTGGCCCTTTATTTTAGTTTAAAAAATCCTATTCATACTATAAAAATTCATGAGGTTTTTTTTCCTTATTTAAGACAGACATTTCATGATTACATAAAGAAAGGAATCTTTTTTTGAAAATTTCCGGCATGAAATCGAAATTTTAGAATTAAAAAAAACCCCGCAAAACTAGCAAATCTCTCAAACACAGGAAGAACATGAAAATAAATAGAAATGGAGTTTTTTTTTAATTCAAAAATTTCGATTTCATACCTGAATTTTTCAAAGAAGAATTTTTTTCTTTATGTGATCAAGAAATGTCTCTCTTAAAAAAGAAAAGAATAGTATAGGAATTTTCCTGTATGAATGAGAAATTTTTAAATTTAAAAAAAGGGCCAAATTTGCCCCCTGGTGTTTGTACCTCAACGCGTCACTTGTGCCCATACATTCCTATTCAATAAATGATTGTTACAGTGTCCTGTACTAACCATTGAAGTTTGTTCCATGAATTTAGAATAAAAAACACGCATATGCCAGCGCTGAACCCGAAGTGGTTTTTACGACATTTGCAAAAGAAGAAATCTAAAACGAGAATTTTCGTTCGAAAATAGTGTTGGGAAAAAAGAGACTGCTCGGTGGCTTGCCTTTGTCGATATCCATTTGTATATTTTCGTACTTTGAAATTAAAGGTAAGTCTTAGGAAATTTATGTTTAAGAAAAACATATGCCAAAATATTTTTATAACTAAAAAATACACTAATTTACATCTTTAGCTTGCATTTCATCATGGTCTTAATTGTTTCAGGATATCTTTTTAAGGGGGCACAGGATCTTTAAATTTTCAAAAAATCAGTTTTCGATTTTGCTTTATTCTGAATTTTTAAAAGATTCTCAACAATATGCAAAAAAACCCCATTCAAGAATCTGCGTTATTTCTTGAGTTATAATCATTTATAGACTTTGAGAGTAAAAAAAGTCCATTAAAAGTCCTTAAAAGTCCATTGATATTGAAACTTTAAAACGCGTTCTCTCAGTTTAGTAAATTTGGAGTTTGTGAGCACTGTTACTTTCAAACTATATAAGCTACAGCTTTAAAAAAATAAGAAAATATGCGTTTCTTTATAGTCTTCATGCTAAAATATAAAAAAAAAATCACTTTTTTTTTTTTTTCACTTGAAAAACTTATTTTTTTTTTAATTATTTTTTTTATTTTTTTATTTTGCTAGAATTCAATTTTAAACAAAACTTTTTGTATATATTTTGATTTTAATATAGAAGTATGTGTTATGATTCTAATTTGTTCAAAAATTGTTTTCTATATGCATAATTTAGAATTTTATCATACGCGCAGCACTTAATCATTTTAATTCACGCATTAGTGAAAGAATTTTTTTTATTTAAAATTTAAATATTAATTTTCTATAGACACCTTTTATTTTTATGAATAATATAGCTAAGAATGCATACTTTAGGCAGAAAGGGAAAAAAAAAGATTTTAATTTTGATATTATTTGTGTTTTGATACTTTGTAAAGGCGATGTTTTTTATCCTTTCGACAAACTCAAAGGTCTTGTGCCTCTTAAATTTTAAAGGTATGCAAAACTTTCATTCTACTCCTTTATTTAAAAAACTTTTTTTTTTCATACGATTAGAGGCCCTTATTTCTTCCTTTTCTCTCCGGGTGATATATGGTGATCTTTTATACCATGTTTCACGTGGGATAGCACGGCTTTGTTTCTATAATGTGATGAGGTAGGAAGAAAGATTGGCTGTATTGTGGTAAGAAAAACTTTAACCAAAATATGTTTTAAAAAGTATGACCTGTTACATATACTTCACGTATTTAACCAAAGTTATAAAATATTTGAGACATATTTATACATTCCTAATATAACCTAAACCTTTCAACTTGCCTACTTCCTTTAACACTAGAAGGGCCGTGAGGTTCTTTTTGACCCCTACTAAATGAATACATTTCTTTTCAAACCAGAATTTTTTTTTTATAAAATAAGTTTAAAACACACAAAAAAGATGAAAAATGTTAAATAATTAAGTTAAATAGTTTTTAATAAAAATTCTGAAGGGATGTATTTGTTATAAAACTTGAGTAACATTTCTGGCTTTTCTAGAGTTAAATAGGTTTTATTCCATTCTAGTATTATCCACCATTTTCTCCATTTCACTGTTAATGGTACACCGGTGATATTTAATACCATGCTTTTCCTGGCATAAAGGTTCGATTTGGATAATGTGTAATTTCGTTTGTATGGATTAATTATGGTGAAGCAGAATGAAGGATTAGCTGTGTTGTGGTAACAAAGCCTATGCATTGATAATCACAAATGTATGATAATTACTGTATATTTTATTACGCATAAAAAAAGCATGACCTGAATGTTATTTCTATAATAGAAAATTCAGAAAGAAGTAAAGTTATGCTAATGTGCCTTTGTTGGATTTCAAATGTACGTTTTTGTACTTTGAAATAAAAGATGAGAATTTATAGGAATTGCTTTTTAGCAAAGATATTTTTAAGGGAACCTTATATATATTTTTAAAATCTAAAACAGGACAATTTACAATAAGAAATTACTTAGCGCAGTACAATATAAATAAAAAAGCAACGTTTAAAATACCAAAACACTTTATTTCTTGTTGCAAACTAATTTCTGTAGCCATAGCGTACCATCATCATCGCAAAATATGATTTCTCTGTAGGAGAAGCGGATTCAAACTTTATTATACAGTAAAATTACAGGAAATTTTATTGGGTTTAATATTTATTATTATTGGTTAATCCAATAAAATTACAGGAAATTTTATTGACTAATAAACTTTATCATTGAATCCGCTTCTTCTACATATATTTCAGCAATTATTTCCGAGCAACTATATTTTGCATTGATTGTGGATTGCGTATCACATTAGAACTATCGAAATTAGTTTGCAACAAGAAATAAAGTGTTTTGGTGTTACTCTGTATTTTACTGTGAATAAAAATAAGCATGGTCTTAATATTATTTCTATCATAGAAAATTCAAGAAGAAGTGAGATTATGCTAAAGGGCAATTGTTGGATTTCAAATGTATATTTTCGTACTTTGAAATGAAGAGAATTTTTGAGAATTGCTTTTTGGGAGAGTTATTTTTAATTGAAACATATATCTTTTTAAAAATCTAAAACCTGCAATCATTTACATAATCATCAGGTATTTTACCATAGCCTTAATTGTTACGTGATATCTTTTTTTTTTTTTTTTTTTTCAAACATATGTAACCTTTCACTTGACTCCGTCTCTCAAATACTTTATTTTTCATCCGATTAAGAACCTTCATTCTCTTATTTGTTTTTTTCTCTTGATGATACGTTGATGTTATTTGATAGAATGCTTCATCTGGGATAATAAGGCTGTGTTTGGATAATGTGTGATTTCGTTAGTATGAATTCATTTATGATGAGACAGGCGAAAGGATTAGCTGTGTTGCGGTAAGAAAGGTTTTGCCTTCATATAATCAGAAATATATGATAATTACTCGGTATTTTACTGTGCATAAAAATAAGCATGGTCTAAATACTATTTATATCATAGAAAATTTATGAAGAAGTGAGATTATCCCCTTAACGCTCGAATTAAATTACGGTTGAAAAATTCAAATTGCATATTGGCACCACTTTTATGAAAAAGAAATATTCAGCGTATTTAATGACAGGAAAAACGATACTAAAATATAGCCAATTTCACTATGTTATGAAACTGGTGGGAATCAAACAATTTGAGTAAAAGACACAGCCCGAGAATATGACGGGAGCGAGAATTAAGGGGTTAAGCTATTATGCCTTTGTTGGATACCAAATGTATATTTTCGTACTTTGAAATAAAAGAAGAGGATTTATGGGAACTGATTTTTAGCAAAGTTATTTTCATTTGAAACATATATATATATATTTAAATTTAAAACATGGGATAATTTACATAATCATCAGGCATTTCACCATAGGTTTAATTGTTACGGTACATCTTTTTTTATATTTCAAAGAAATGTAACCTTTCACTTGATTCTTTCTCTCAAACACATTTTTTTCATCCGATCAAGACACTTCATTCTCTTATTTTTTTTCTCGTGATGATACGTTGATGTTATTTGATAGAATGCTTCACCTCGGATAGTAAGGCTCTGTTTGGATAATGTGGGATTTTGTTAGTATGAATTTAATTATGGTGAAGCAGGAGGAAGGATCAGCTGTGTTGCGATAAGAAAGCTTTTGCATTCATATAATCAGAAATAGATGATAATTACTCTGTATTTTACTGTGCATAAAAGTAAGTATGAGTTAAATATTATTTCTATCATAGAATATTCAGGAGGAAGTGAGATTATGTTAATGTGCCTTTGTTGGATTTAAAATGTATATTTTCGTACTTTGAAATAAAAGAAGGGAATTTATAGGATACCTTTTTACATAATCATCAGGCATTTCACCGTAGCCTTAATTGTTACGGGACATCCTTTTATATTTTAAAGATATCTAACCTTTCACTTGACTCCTTCTTTCAAAAACTTTTTTTTTATCCGATTAAGACCCTTCATCCTCTCATTTTTTCCCTTGAAGATACGGTGGTGTTATTTGGTACAGTGCTTTACCTGGGATAATAAGGCTCTGCTTGGATAATGTGTGATTTCATTCGTATGGATTATTTATGATGAGACAGGCAGAAAAATTAGCTGCGTTGTAGCAAGAAAACTTGTGGATTCATGCCATCAGAAAACATGGTAATTTCTGCGTTTTTACGTGCGTTCGTATCATATCATATACAGGGTGTTGCCTTAAAGGGGTCCAATATTAATAGGGGTAATAGAGGAGATCACACGGAGCATAAATCAGTATATAATGCCTGGCCGGATCTCAATAATTTTCAAGTTACAGCAAATAGAATGAAAAATCGGAAATTTGTAAAAAAAACCCTTATTGCTAAACTATCGATAATGCTACATACAAACGAAGCACATATTTAGAAAGAGCAGAAAAAATCCTACGAAATGACATAAGTTGTTTTAGAATATTGAGAATTAATGGCGAGTTACAAGCTCTGAAACAGTGAAAAAATACAAAATCAAATATTTAGCAAAATAGTTAATCGTTAATTCCAAAAATGCAACTCTACCTACATCAAGGAAAATGTTATAAAATTTGGTCCATTCCGAAAGCTTTCGAAGAAGCTGACAATAAACCATATCAGTTTAATTGTATGGGAGAAATCAAGCAGTTCCCTAGTTACAACTCTGTACTGTTGCACGCTCGGAAAGGGCGAAACTCCGCCCATGACGATTGTAAACACCCCGTTTTAATATCTTTCAATTATACATTTCTGATCAACCTCTATCAATACCCTTTCATTATTCAGTCTGGTCAAGTGAATGACATATTGTGCAGCTCTCGCCTTGTCTTAAAGCAAACTCCGTGACTGCTGCGTTTCCTCCATGAACTTTCAGGATGATGAAGAAGAAGTACTTTTTATGCAAATTTTATATGTGTATAGGAAGAAAAGTGTAATAAAACAGCAGTCATCAGTGGGCGTTATGTTAAAGGGAGGCTGTTGTAAGTGGGATTGTAGTAAGTTGATGTATAATAATTATGCCGGAATACTCTAACGAAGAATATGCGGACATGGATCTGATGTACGGGCAAGCTCATGGAAATGCATGTCTAGCACAGCGCATGTACCGTGAGCAATTTCCAAGGAGACGTTGCCCAAGTTCGAAACTCTTCATAAAAATCGATAGACGATTACGGGAGACTGGATCGTTTAATACAGCAAGCATTGATGCAGGGAAACCTCGACATGTACGAACACCTGCAATGGAAGAAGATGTACTGAATATTTTTAAAGATAACCCCTCCACGAGTACACGAGCTGCTGCGTCTGAAGTCGGTGTTTCTCACCAAAGTGTGTGGCGTGATCTGCGTGCAGAAAACATGCACCCCGTTCATGTGCAGCGGGTACAACTGTTATCAGTAACAGATTGTGCTCAGCGGACAGAATTCGTACGCTGGTTGCTTAATGTAACAGAAAATAATCCACAATTTCTGGAAAATATTTTATTTACTGATGAAGCAACATTTACGAGAGAGGGCGTGGTAAACACGCACAATATGCACACATGGTCATATACAAATCCGCACACTGTTTTCCCGTCGAACGCACAACAAAAGTTCAGTGTGAATATATGGGCAGGTGTCCTCGGCGATTATCTCATAGGACCATATTTACTCCCAGATGTACTCAATGGCAGTACGTACTTGGTTTTCCTACGGGATATCTTACCGCAGTTACTGCAAAATGTGCCAGCAACATTGCGCCACAATATGTGGTTTATGCACGATGGCGCACCGGCACATTTTTTCATAGGTGTTCGCAATCACCTCAATTCAACATATCCTGGGAAATGGATTGGACGCAGTGGACCTGTTGCTTGCCTGCACGCTCTCCAGACCTCAATCCGTTAGACTTTTTTGTTTGGGGACACCTTAAATCGCTGGTGTATGAAACGCCTGTGGATACACCGGAGGATTTACTAGCGCGAATCGTTGTCGCTGCAGGAGACATTCCCAACTCCGTCGGAGTTTTTCGGCGTGTTCGCCAATCTTTACGACGTCGCTGTCGGCTGTGCGATTCTGTTAATGGGCGCAACTTCGAACACCTATTATAATAATGTCCGTTCGTCTGCCTTCCGACATTGAACTGTGCAGCGCAGGCCAGAAGACTATGCTTCACATATGTCATAAAGTACGTGGAATGTAATTCTTTATTTGTCATTTTGCTTTTATTTTCAACACTTTTTGGCACAGTATTTTGTAAGTCACAGACTGTGGTGCACTCAAATTGTAAATTACAAAGTTTGTATGAATTAATTTAAAATTTAGTGTCTTTTTTAAATTTATAATTAATAAAATTATTATGCTATTTGTTATTATTATTTCCTATCATAAATTATGATGCACATATACATACAATAATTGTCCATGTAAAACATGTACTGAAACTTCTTGCATAGTTACAAATCGCAATATTTTTAATTATTTCCGAATTTTCACCACCAGTTTAATTTTAAAGAATTTAACTTAAGCTTTATATCAATAAAATACCACTTTAAAATGTAGACTATTATTGTAAAGTTATTTTGGTTCATTCAACTCTTGAATAATTAAAAATGTTGCATCTCAGAAGAAGCATGATCGAAAATGTATAGTTGAGAGTAATTAAAAAGGCGGTGTTTCCAATCGTGATGGGCGGAGTTTAACCTTTGCTAGTGTCAAAGAAAGCGGAGTTGTAACTAAGAAACTGATTAATTTCTCTCACACAATTAAACCGATATGGTTCATTGTAAGCTTTTTCGAAAGTTTTCGGAATGGACCAAATTTTACTACATTTTCCTTGTTGTAGCTAGAGTTGTCTTTTTGGAATTAACGATTAACTATTTTGATGTATATTGGATTTCGTACTTTTTTCACTGTTTCAGGGCTTGTAACTCGTCAATAAATATTGCTATTTTAATACAATTGATGTCATTTTGTAGGTTTTTTCTGCTCTTTCTAAATATGTGCTTCGTTTTTATGTAGCATTATCGATAGTTTAGCAATGAGGGTTCTTTTACAATTTTCCGAATTTTCATTCTATTTGCTGTAACTTGAAAACTATTGAGATCCGACCAGGCTTTATATACTGATTTATGCTCCATGTGATCTCCTCTATTACCCCTATTAATATTGGACCCCTTTAACGGAACACCCTGTATATTATAAAGCAGTAAGCTCTAAAAGTTCCGCTCGAGTGTTTTCAAAAACTACCCGGTGGATTTTTATCCAAATTGTATCATTCGATAGGAAATATTCCCGGGGTGGTTTATGAGAAAATACACAGAGATAGCTATGATTTTTTATAATAAATTTCGTATTTTACTGCTGTTTTGAACGAAAAGGTTGCTAGTGATTATCTTTTGGCGAAAGGTTTGTTGATTAAAAAATTAAGATGGCTATATCTGTTAGAAAATAATACAAACACCTCGCGAATAAATGAAAAAAATACTGATACTTAATTTAAAAAACAACAACAAAAAAAGTTTTAATAAGGCATAAAATTATAAAACGAAAATATTTAATTTAAACATGGAATAAATATTTGTAATGCTTAAAGTATAAATTATTGTGAAATTTTACAATTGGTACAATATTTGGCGAATTATCGCTTGCGATAGGTTAAAAAAATGAATCTGAAAATTTGATTTGACAATTTTGAATGGCAATTTTTTTTCTTTTTAGCTCTTTTATCGCTTGCGCCAGGTGAATAAAAACGTGTCTGAAAACTTGATGAAATAAAAACTAGGTTATATTCTTTAGTCTTTTTCTTTTTTTTTTTTTTTTTTTTTTTTTGTCAATTTAATTATTATTTTTATATAATTCTCCCATCATATGATTTACAGGAAAAACTAGAAGTATTTGTTAAAATGGCTGTATTAGTGAGTTACATGCTATTTATTTATTACCTTCGTCGCCAAACAGTGCAATTTTAAGCCAAATAAGACGAAAGTGTGAAATGAGCCGAGAGAAGAGCATTTCGGAGTACATTTTGATATTCAAGCCTAAATTATAAAAAAAAAAACATTTAAAATTATAATTATGTAGTCAATCGATTAAATTTTAGTGTAAATGTTTTCAATATACACACATATTCTAAAATAATTTACTTTCAAAGATTTAAAATATTTTTTACCATACTATGGAATACCATTACTATGGAAACATGCGTTTTGTTTTCCTCAAGCATGTGATTTTTATATCCTCGAACTCAGATCATTACTTATTAATTGAATATTGTGTATTATGTTATTTTTTTTAACATGCCGAACATATTGTCGATTTCACTTATAGGAATATTCACTGCTTTAAAAGTTAGGATATAAGAATATTGTTAAGAAGATTTCTGCAATTACTATAAAAAAAATAAATAAACATTTTGCAATAAATATTGTCTGCTAATTTGTACTTTCTTTTTAGCTTTTTTTGCATAACTTTCTTTTGCTTAACCATTGTTTAAGAGATGTTTTATTGAACATATTGGACTAATCTTACGGAATCGTGTCACCCGTCAATTAGCATATTGGATGGCGTATCAAAATTCAAAAGATTAGGCAGATTTTGAAATTAGCTATTACTAAATGGTGGCAAATGGAATAATGCCCGTGGACTTATCATTTCAGCCTTGATAAGATTAAATTACCTGGAATTTCGATCAGTATAAAGCGAATTGTTCTGACGCACACTCTAGCAGCTAAACACAGCAACAAATTAAGAGTTATTTTCATAATCTTGGTTATTTACACAACAGACGGAAGATTAATTTACTCTTAAATATAAAGAAAATAGCAGGCTTTTTTGTTTGTCCGTGTTATTGTGCTCTTTAGAAAAATGCAAAATAAATCTTCGGTTCAGGTATTTACCAAAATGCATATTGCTAAAATTTTGTATAACTAACTTTATTTATCATTGTCAAATCTTAACCCTGGTACACGTGCAACAATACTGTTGCCTCAGTTTTAATGTTTGAAGTGAACCCTCACAATGACGTCGATTACGGATGATTATAAAGATTTTATTGGATGCATGAGGTTTATTTTTCTACAAGATTAAGACATCGAGTTTTTTCCCGGGTTAACGGTTACATGATTTCAGCTGGTGTACAAAATGATAAGACAGTGAAAATTACGTCATTTTAGATTTATTCAGTCAATTCATCTTTAAAAACACACATTTTTATGTTTCACTTTTCTTTTAAATATGAAAGTTAAACAATCTTCTTTGTCTGCAAATAATTTATTACCTTTTTGACAGTATTTACTCTGCTAGAATCCAAAGAGGGAAAACAGTAGTAGCACAAGAGGATGTTTATTAAGAAATATAACTAACATTCAGTGTGATTGCATTTAAACTACCAGAATCACATATTGCGCTAGCTGAGAGGCCAGGAGATCAAGGACGAACAAACGAAAATAAACCACCCGAGCATTACTCAAGTTCAATGGTAAATCTCTGCAGTCATTTTAATGCATCTCTAATTTAATATTGTCAGACATGAGAACATTTTAATTCCTATTGTTATAACGGCCTCATTTCCCTACCAAAAGTGCACAGTGAATAATGAACTAAAAGAACTGCTTCTTAATAGCTTAATTTTGTCCAACGCATAAGGTAATATAATATCGCAATGGCGTTCGCATCTTTTCAGCAACGCGGAAGGACATTCAAGCTAAAGGTCCATTTAAAAAAAAAAAATACAACTTCGAATTCACCATTTCGCTTAATTAACCCCTTCGAGACGGGAGCCTTTTACGAAATGTTTATTACTTTGCTACCGGTTTTAAAAAACAGAAGTTTTTGCCTATTCAAATCGGGAAAATGCTCGGATTAAATAAGCCAAACTTTACAGTAAAATTTTACTGGTGAGGATAAACAAGGATCCTTAGGCCTACTTCCGGCACGTATGCGTGTCGCTCGTCCCCAAGGGGTTAAAGGTTTATTTGGAAATACTGACCAGCGCAGCAGGCATAGCCTCCTAGTATCTATATTATAAAGGACAAACATATCTGTGCGTAACGCATACGTCATTTTGCGAATGGCAACACTTTGAAATTTGAAATAATAAAATTTTGGTTTTGCAATTTTTAAACTACTAAACATCGCACATTTTAAAATTTTTACACCGTCGTATAAGGGAAAAAAATGCTATTTTAAATGCAATTTATTTGAAAGCTGTATATCAATTTATTTTTGAGATATTAATTTTTTTGTAGTTTTTTATACCATTTTTCTTATCGTGGCAACAAAAGTACCTCATTTCTATTGAAAGTCATTGAAAGTAAACGAAAATAGTCGAAAGTAGGAGATATTGTATCTTTTTGTTGCCATTTTCTCATAAAACCTGAAAAAATTTGGGCTATGTCAAGAATATTGTCTGTTATTCCGTGATAATGACGTCATATGCACACTTTTGTATAGACGAAGTTTAAGACTAGGTTGTAAAAGTAGATTGCGTTAGCGGATGCAAATGACGTCATTTTATAAAAAAGTGTGTATTTTAATTTTTAAACCTGAATTATGTTTTGTAGAAGTGCGTCATTTTCGCAGCCCAGCTGCTTTGAAATTCTTCACAGGTCAAAATGCTTCACTTTTGAAAATAATGTAATCGAAATCACACACTGATAAAACGCAATGTTTTAAAAAATTTAGAGTGTCTTTATAAAAGAGAGGTGACATGCAAATAAAAGCGATTTATATTACAGAAATTGATGATTCTCGCCTGGATGGATTTGCTTCGCCGAGTTAGACAAGAAAACAAATAATTCGTGGTTTAAAATAACATCGTGTTCCTGAAGTTTTTGTCGAAAATTCTCCCGAATAATAAAATTTTAATTCTATTCTTTAGGACATTCTACTGTAATTTTATCAAAATAACGTAAATTGCTCAATTTAATTTTTCCAAATTTTATATAATCTATATATTTAAAACACAAGTGTGTTTTTTAGTCATCTGCCCTGTTCTTTCTGCTGAACCAATTTTACTAATATATATATTTTTTTAAACTGAAAGCTCTTCCTTTGTTGGTGTGATCGCACTATCTGTTTTTTTTTTTTAAATATCTCCACTTTTATATTTTAATTTTAAAAGCATTTTATGAAATTTCTTCAAAATGATGAAAATTAGATAGCTTTCATTGTTGCAGACAAGCAGAGAAATAATGAGGTATTTGTAACTTTATTCATGCTATCTTCTGATAAAAATTCAAAATTGTTGATAAAAATTGTTGTATAGGGTTTAGTGGCGAAAAATACCATTAGGAGTAGAATATTATATTAGGGGCATAATAACGGAAAATGACATACTGCTCTTGAAAACACGCATTTTTCCTCATAAATTTTCTATATTGTTTTTCCTTCTGCATGTGCACTGATACTAAGTTTCAAACACTAGGCGAAATGCTTAGTTAAGTGAAAATGAAGTCATATTTAAAAGAAAACGATAATTTTCTTAGATAAAACTAAGCTTTTTAACACAAATGCGTCTAAAAAGCATAAATTATGGAAATTTTTACTCTCCGAAATTGAGATTAGAATCCCAAGTAAAGAGTGAGACTGTTCACATAAAAGATGTTGCTGACAATCGTGAATTCAAGTTTTGAGTTAAAATGATTTTTAAATAATCGAGCAAAATACAAATTTTAAAAAAATGCTGAATATGGATATGAGAAGTGCGTATGCAAATTTTGAGACTGTGAAAAATGATGTTTTCATTCCGGAAATCCAAGCCAGTAGTGGAAAATTGGCGCAGAGGAGGAGCCTATTGACACCAATAAAATTTTATAGTATTCTTCCCCTTATTAAAAACGCAGAAATTCTGTCATTAGATAAGGCGAAGGATACTACTAAAATTTAGTGGTGTCAATAGGCTCCTCCTCTGCGCCAATTTTCCACCACTGCCAAGCATAAGAGCCTCCATTGATAACCACATCCAAATAACTGATCTTTATTATATTTTACTGATTATTTATCTATATTATAAAGAACAAATGCACCTGTGCGTAACGCTGACGTCATTTTGCGAATGGCAACACTTCACGATCAAATTTCGGTCTTGAAATTTTCGGTACTGCAATTTTTTAAACTTCTGACCACCATACATTTTCAATAATAGTCGCATAGGGAAAAAAATTTCCTTTCAAATGCAATTTGTTTAAAAAACTGTATTCATTGACTGATGTGTTATATTTTCTAAAATAATTTTTAAGCATGATTTTTTTAAAGTTATCTTTTCACGTGCCGGTTTCAATACATAATAATAATAAACATTTTGCACATATAGCAACAGACATTTTTCAGAATTTGTTTCTAACTATTTTTGTATAACGATATAAATACTTCCTTTATAACCAAATAAAAGAATAATATTAAAAAATCCACCAATCTAACATATTTGTGAAAGACAAATTAACGAAATTAATACTTCTTTTAACAAATAAAAGAATAATATTGAAAAAACCCAAATCTAACATATTTGTAATCGTACAATTTAAATTTTTAGATCACCAAATAGGAATTTTTTTTCAAATGGAATTTGTTTGCAAAGTTCATCTCAGTTTACTGATTGTCTATGGTTTTTAAAAACAATTTTAAAGCATGAAATATTTTTTAATTTATCTATATCGCGCGGAGCTCGATTACAAAAGATTAATCCGTTTACCCTTAAAACAAAATAAAGAGTTCATCCTTTTCTTACGGCTGATTTCCATTTAAAAAAACTTCCATATGAATAAATAAATAAAATACTATAAATAAAACACAAATTTGCCAGACATGTATAAGCTCTGAAATTATCAGAATATAAAAGGATGCCTTAAGTAGCAAAATCTTGGCAAATAACTCTTATAAGTTGGCAAATAAGAAAATATCGCTTTTGATAAATTTCAAAAATTTATTTGATTGTATAATTCGTATTTTCCATATGAAAAATGCTTTTTTAATGTAACTGGTCAATCTAAAAAAATTATTGCATATAAAAAAAAATTATTAGTTTCCAATTTGAAAAAAATGTTTTCACCTATATTCTTTAACGCGGGAAGCCCGGGTACCATCCCCTAGTATATATAAATACTTTGTACATATAGACATCATCTGGTCTGTCAGTCTATTTATACACAGATAACAGCGACAAAAACTACCTAATTGAATGGTTTGAAATTTAATATAACATATAATCGTAACAGAAATTTGACGAGTCATTTTAAATTTTATGAAAATCGATTCAAAGCTTAACAAGATATTATTAAAAGATTTATTCATTCTATAAAATCTTATCAAACGTAATTAATTCTATGATATACTATTATAGGTAATGATTCTAGGTTGCGACGGTTTACTTTAAATAATGGATAATTGTAAAAGATCTAATTTCAATAATGTTTCACTTAACGATATTTCGACTTAAAATTATCTGTGAAAAGCAACTTCAACGTTATAGAACTATAGATCCGAACTATACTTGTAGAAAAGAAAAAAAAAACCATGTGATTTTTTTGTCATTAATTATAAATTATAAACACCAGGGTAGCTTATGAAATTCCATAATTTGTAATTTAATTTCATCTCTGTCTATGTATATTACGTTTTACAAGATATACAGTGCTACCTATCGGCAACTTTCGTACATGATTTTAAATAAATCTTGAGTACGTGATCTAAATTATTTGATGCTGAAATTGCAAATCATTGTAATTTATACAACTACCTTAGAGTTGGGGGGATTTAATTCATCAACGTTATATTTATTGATTTATTAGATTTCAGTGATTGGCGTTTTAGGATTAAGCAATTACTCAGTATTTACAGTACATCTCAAAATAGAGCATATATTGCTTTGTTAAATATTTTCCCATACAGGAAGTAGTCATATCTAAGGGTAAATTAGAAACATTTCACTGCTTTTATGTTTTCTAAATACACTGTACGTGGTGTACAGTCGTGGAAAAAAAAGTAAACATCCCCAACTAACTCCTCAACAAATTATCGTAGAAGAAAGTTACTGGTACCGAACGATTGGAAATAAAGTCTACTTTTAAATGATGTATATAAAATTTGCTTAGGGGGCCATCTACATATTAAAACGAACCATAACTTTGTTTTTTTCAAAAGCAATGCCCAATTCTGACAGCATAAATGAACTCTACACCCTTCAATTAGCCTAAAAACGAATTTTTATGCAATTCGTACCATAAGTTTCCGAGAAATTAATTGTTTTAAAACGAGCGTATTTTAAGGGCCGTATCCAAATTGAAGTTCCGTACTGGATTGTTAACCAAGAGAGCCCCTTCCTTGATCAAGGCACCTAAAGTTCCACTCAAGGAGTCAATGAAGCGTGTTAGATTACAGTACAGCAGAATAAATTTCAAAATGTCTACTCACTTCCATCATAGACGGCCCCTTAAACCATCATTTTGGCGTTTTTTAAGCATAATTTGAAAACTACTTGGAAGAAAAATGTGAAATTTTTGAATCTCCATAAAGCAGAACTTAATAAATCTAAATCCATCAAAAAAATTGTGGGTTGCAATTCATAATTTTTTCGAATATTAATTTCATAATTCATAATTCATATCATAAAATTATAAAAATTGCAAATTCAGCTTATTTATGTTTGGGTATATTAGTATTATTACTACAAAAAGAAAATTAGCACATTAGGAGCATAATTTCGGGAGATATAAATAAAAATATGAAAATGTAAATTTACCACTAGAAGCACTAAATTTCGAATGTTTATAATTCAAAAACTTATCATTCAAATGACTTGAAATTTGGCGTCTAGGCATAGTTTGAACCGAAGATTTGAAATATCTCGTTAAAATTGGGAATTGCCATTGAAAAAAATGAAGTTTGGATTCGTTTTAATATGTAGATGACCCCCTAAGAAAATTTTATATACATCATTTAAAAGTAGACTTTATTTCCAATCGTTCGATACCAGTAACTTTCTTCTACGATGATTTGTTGAGGAGTTAGTAGGGGGTGTTTACTTTTTTTTCCCACGACTGTACATAATTATTGCTATTTGTATTTATTGATTTATTTAATTTCAGTGATTGACATTTTAGGATTAAGTAATTACACAATACTTACAGTACATGTCCAATAGAGCATATATTGCTTTGTTAAATACTTCCCATACAGGAAGTACTCATATCAAAGGGTAAATTTGAAAAGTTACGTATACTTTCCATATAAAGCGGGTATGGTGAATTCTTTAGTACCAGAATAATTTAGTCGTAATCTTTGTTTCGTTTCATCGTAGCCTTCATGCGTTAAATAAGGAAAAAATTACTACACATAATTACTAGTATTCAAAAATAAAAATATCATTCAATTATACTCATACTGCAGTTGTACCATAATATATCTTATGCTATCTCTCATGTAAATGCAAAAGAAACGCGTATCAGAAAACACGGACGATTGTGCTACTTAACCGTTTCAGGGGTAAGCAATTGTGCTTTGGTAATGTTGAATTTACACCGGAAATATAGAAAAAATTGTTTCAAAGTAAGAAAAAGCAATGTTTTCAACTTTAATCCTGCAAAGTTAAATAGGTAAATTTAATTAAAAGTTTGTGGTAAAACGCATGATTAAAATTACGTGGGATATAATATATCCCACCGCCCCTCAAGGGTTTAACAGAAAGTCGGAACAACCCGTGGAAAAATTGATGAACTGGTTTTCTTTAAAGAAAGTAAGCATAAAATTCTTTTTCATTAGATTAATTTCCTAAGTTATATGTAAAGGAGTTTTATAAAGTTTTAAATTAAATTATTAACCCTTACCGGCGCGGAGTAATTCTGTTTATAAACTGATGAAATAATGGACTGACACCGGAATTTATAAACGAAAGTATTAGAAATTATGAACTTGCTTATTTTCATGTACATTATAATAGGAAAATTTTAGTTAAATATTCTTGGTGCCGTTTGTAAGTTTTGGAATTAAAATTAAGTGTCCTTTATTAAGGACACCGCGCCGGAAAGGATTAAACAAGATGAAATCTTATAATTTTTCGAATAGTTTAACTGTGCATGCATCGTTTGTCTTCTACAATTTTAGATAGTTTTTGATGATACCACAGAAAAAAATTATATCATGGATAAAGTAATAGATTTTTAAGCATACTTTTATTATAACTGTGCCTTGGTTAAGAAAGGCCAAGCTCCAAACTCGACATTTTGAAATAAAACCGATTTAATGTTTTTTATTTTATATTAGCTAAAGTACCCGGCGTTGCCTGGAATTTTAAGAATGTTTTGAAAAAGCAATTTCAAAATTAATCATACAGTATAAGCAAACAATTAAAAAAAGCAGTAATGCCATCTTTATTTCAGTTCGTCACTAAGAATGAGCTGTAGGGACGTAAAGTTTTGTGAAAATTCTAATTTGCACGCATACACACACGTATACATATGGAATAGATTTCACCCCTTGAGGAGCAAGTAATTTCGTTTCGGTAATGTCGTATTCACACCGGAATCTGCAAAAAGATTTATTGCAAAATAAAGAAATGCAATTTTGCGACTTTTTCCCACCAAAGTTAGAAAAGTAAAATTGAATAAAAATTTTCTGGTGCAAATCTTTATTAATCGTAGGTGGGATAAAATATATCCCACCGCCCCTCAAGGGGTTAAAAATAGCGAAAACAAATTCAGAGAACCTGAAAATGTTAAAATATGCCAATATTTCCATAATAGGGTTTTTATCATGTTTCAATGTGTTTTTTCAAACTCATATGAGGTTATATATTCACCTGCTGACGTCCATTATATTTTCAATATCACATAATATTCACTTTTCTAAAAATTTCGTCAAACTATTTATTTTCATTTTTCATGTGGAAATCTTGCAATAGAAAAATTGTGACGTAATATTAACTTTTTTTATTCGTCAAATTATTTATTTAATTTTCATTTTTCACGGGGAAATCTTGCACTAGAAAATTAATTGTTGTGGTAGGAAATTTATTGTGGATTTTTAATTGTTGGCAACTCCTATAACGAAAAATTTAAATTTGGTTGGAAATGCTGTTAAATGGATGGTTTTTCATTAATTAAAAAATAACTATAAATTATTTCGATTTTGGGTTACTTTAGTGGCCTCGGCCGTGTTTTAATACACATCTGCGTAATATTTCACAATTCTGACTTTCAAGTTGTGGATTTGACAGACAGACAGTTACATTTCCATTTTTATATGTTATATTTTTAATCACTATAGAAAATTAAAGAAAAAATATTTTCTTTGCTAAACATTTGCAAAGGTTGCAAAATGTAGGCTTTTTTCAGCAATTTCTATGATAATTATGAAGTAATTTGTTGGCCAAAAATTATGTTATTAATTCGGTGATTACAAAGGAAATACTGATTATTATTTATTACAGTAAAAAATACCGAAAATATTTTAAATGTTGGTGCGAAAATATTTTACGAATAAACTTTAACAAACTGTCAAAATACTTTAAAGGGTAGTACAAAAATACTTTACCAATTATACTTTAAAGTACCGAAATTTTGGGTGAGCAAAAAGTGGGTTGTTTTCTGCCATACCTTATGATTATCAAAATATGATATTATTAATTCAATAATTGCAGCATAATGATGCAGGAAAAACTTCCACCAGTATTTCGAATAGAAATCATCGCTTTACATGAACGCAGAATCTCATATAAATAGGGCGAAAATTATTGTTAAGAATAAGCGGCGAAAGTTTTCCCCTGCAGTAATCTGTCTGTTTTTCCTTCGAATTCGCCGGTATGCAAACTAATTCGCTGAGAATACTCTTTTCTATGACTATTGGGAAGGGATTATTGGACAATCCTATCGTAATCGTACAACATAATCATAAATAATTAGTAAGTAAATATATATAATTAATATGAATACATAAAAGTAAATATCACATGATCATCCATATCATAAATTAAAGGGACTTTTTTCTTATTTTTGGCTGAAAGTTAGTTGAATCAATGTACATGCTTCAGAAAATATGTAGACGCTTAATGATATCATATATACACGTGTAAAAGCCGAACCCCAGAATAATAATTTAAAAAAAAAACAAGAAAAATAAATATTGTTAATCGTTTGCTGTGGAAGTACTTCTCCCAGGCACAAGCATCTCTTACACGAATTTAATCGCTTTGTACCACGTTTTTTTAAAGAAGTTTCTTTACGTGTATAAAGATAACACGTGTAATAAAAATATACTACAAAATGTACATTTAAAATGTAGTGGTGTGAATAGAATAAAAAAAATAAAATTATGTATATAAAATAGGGCGACTATTTGCCGACACCCAACCTCAAAGGGTTAATATTAGTATTTACTAATGAATTTCTTTTTATTATTCAATCGGAAAATTCAGAATAATTTTCTTCAATTAAACAAAACGAACATTGTTATTATTAAATACTAGTAATCAACTTCTTTTTCCTCTCTAATTTGGAAGCCGCACGAGTGCATACAGTATTATAAAATCCTGGAAGAGATCTCAAATTTAATTTCTTAAGGGCATATTAAACATTCATTAAATTTCCGTTAACTATTTTTATATACTCTTTCAGGAAATCCAATTGATTCTGGAAGGTTGTTTCCAAGGGTTACCGCCGCAGTTCTTGGAAGCCCTAATAACAAATTCTCAGAAAAGTATCCGGGGGTTTGAAATACAAACAAAATATATAAATATGCCTGGAATTTGTTTCTTGAATTTCTTTTTCTTCTTAGAAACTTTCTTCATCGTTTGCTTTGCTCGTAAAACCAAAATCAACATTAGCGAGGAATGAAAGTATCTATTTATAGGGATTCAGAGAAATACAAATTCGAAAATAATTCTCGTTTATTTGTTTTTTATATATGAAATTTCGAATGAAATGGGATTTTAAAAAAAGGTTTCTGCTTTAAAATTTTAATCTTGTTAGTGAAGTAAGAAATCTGGATTCATGATTCATAAGTGTGGGCATATGTAGGTGTTCGAATGTAAGATTCTTTATATTAACCCCTTAACCCTTTCATGGTCAAGGCATTCCTGCTCCAAAAATGTTCAAATAATTAATTCACACCGCAATTTACGAACAAAATTATTTGAAAATTATCAAAAGCTTTTCTTCCCGTATATTACGAGATCGAAATTGTACTAAAAAAATACTGGTGCCATTTGTCAATTTGGTCATTAATATTAGGCGTGTGCAGACTGCAAACGCCGCTCCTGAAAGTGTTAAGGATCGCGTAATATTTATAAAAACCATAAAAAAATACGTATTTTTTATTGCAGAAATTGAGTAATTATAATATTTGCAAATAAAATATGAAATTAGTTGTACGTTTGAAGCGAAAAAAAAGACGGTATAGAATAAATTTCCAATTGCCGAATGACACCATGCGGGAATTTTGCTCTCTTTGAGACTAGGGAGGGTTGACCATACGGTAGGCTTGACCCACCCATCAGTTTTCCTATTTAAAAGAATTTCAGGGTTTTTTCAATAGGTGTCAACCAAAGCTACTGGAATGCTCAAACAACACTCATTGTTTCACACAGATAAAAGAAATAGGAATAGAAAAATCAATTGTGAGGCGTTTTTAACCTAAAAGTTGTTTCATAAAAATATTTTGTAAACTTTTTTCAGATGAAATATATCACAGAAATTTAAGTAGCTTTTAAGTTATGCAGAAATATCGAGTTTTCATTCCAGGCATAAAGATTGTACAGTAAGTTAGGCTTAACAATGTGCTATTCTTTAGAAATGGGCTATGCGGGGAGGCTTGACCCAGTAAATGTGAGGGAGGGTTGACCAGATGTTCAAGGCTCCCTTAATTAAGTGGTTTTGGAAATCTTTTTATTATACACTGTGCATAACGGAAGATTAATGGTTATATATAAAAAAGATTGTAAATTTATTCTGTAAAGCTAGAGTAAAATGCGCTGATGGAAAAGAAAATGTTTAAAACTGATTAAAGAAAGATGTGAAAAATTGCTACATTATCCACTGCAAGAAAAAATTAAATGAAATATAAATGCGAAAGTTGATAAGAACTTTTTTCCCTTTAAATATTACTTGCAATAGATAAATAGAAACAGTGGAAAAGACTAGAAAGGGCAAGAAAGTATCAAAGCAGCAGTCTTAACCCTTTCAAGGGGCAGTGGTATGTTTATGAAACCATTTAATTTTAATCCCCAAACGCTATAGTGGCACCAGAATTTTGCTAAAATATTTTTCATTTAATATGTATGTGAAACATAGCCTTTTTCAAATTTCAAAATAAATTTGTTCGTAAATTCGTTGATATGTTTATGAAATCATTTAATTTTAATCCCCAAAAGCCACAATGGCACCCGAATTTTGCTAAAATCTTTTCCATTTAATATGTATGTGCAATATAGCCTTTTTCTTATTTCCAAATAAATTTGTTCATAAATTCCGGTGCCAGTTATTTATTTCAACATTTTAGTGTGTAAGTACTTTGCCCCTGAAAGGGTTAAAAGAAGTTAATGATAAGTTAAAAGTTCATACGGCTGCAAACGAACATAGCATTGGTCGAAAAACTTTTAGAAGGTATATAGATAAATTTCACGAGGATGAATACAGTGAGATGAAGCCAGACTATGTAACAACTAGAGTTGGCAGGTCGAATATCACATTAATGTAAGACAAGGAAACAAAAAAAAAAAGCGGGTCAGTGGCTCCTAAATCCGGACATAATAATACATGAAACCTAATGAAATCGGAACCAGTATTTACCGGAATACTGTCTTAAATGTTAAAATTTCATTTTCCTTACTGTACAATTATACCTGCTTAAACAAAATCCTCCTTAAAATAAAAATAAAAAATTCTCCTCTGACTACTATTGCGTCTAAACAGGTTTTGTTTGAGCATCATATTTTCAAAAATATATTTTTTCTAATAATTAAAGCATGTAACATAAAGTTATTATTTTTTTTAAATTGATTTTATTTGTCTTCACAAATATTTCAATATAAAACAAAGTAGGTCAGGCCTCTCATATAGTGAGTCAACCCTCCCATATGTGAGAAAACTTGGCCCATTATATTCTCATGATTAAAATCAATCGTTTTTCAAATTTCTTATGTATTACACTTATGTAGAAACTTTATATTGTTAACTGATTGTATAACGAATAAAATGATATATAAAACTTTATTCTACATTCAAGATTTATAAAATAAAAAATAATTTTGTAAAAAGTGGGTCAACCCTCCCTAGTCTTCCCTATATATATATATATGTGTGTGTGTGTGTGTGTGTGTATACAGTTATAATACTAAATTGAAAAACCACAAAAAGCATCCTATTTTTGCCATGCAATGTAAAAAAAAAGATTTGTTTGTCCTTCAGTTATAATCGGGAAACAACGCGATAACCAGTATAAAGAAAAAATGACGACTGAAAAATATGGAATTAGATTTCTAAATCATGGTAAAAATCTTTTTACAAAATTAAATTCTCGTACAATATTGAAACTTTTGTTATTGTTTATAACTATTTAACAGTTATTTTTCATTTCTATAAAACATGAATAAACAATTACAAAAAGAAGTAAAGCCTAATTTAATTACAGTCATCCTAATCCACTATCAAACTTCAGTCCATTTTCACGATTTCAAGCTTTTCAATTTCTCCTTAACACATTTTTTTAAACCTGGGTTTTAACACTTTCAAGACATAAGTACTTTCAATTGTAAAATTCTGGAATGATTGAACGACACCAGAATTTACTAGCAAACTGACTGAAAAATAAATAATAGCTTTTCTTCGCGTATTCAATAAAAGGATATTTTGCAGTCCAAAATTCTGGTACCAATGTGGTATTTGGGGATTAAAAATAAGTGGTCTAAAAATGAACCACCGCTTAGTGTTGCCAGTTGTCCCGGCGTAAATCGGGGCGCCAAATGCTCTGGACGTCAGTATTTTAAAGTAATTTTCTTCGCCTTATCTAATGGCAGAATTATCTGTGATTAACGATGGCGACAGAGACTGTAAGAAATTAGTGGTGTCCAGAAAATTTGGAGCCCCGATTTACGCGGAACACCTGGTAACATTACCACCGCTCTTCAAGGGGTTAACCCTTTATCTACTGACCGGTACATATAAGAACCATTCACTTTAAACTTTCATCCCATAGTGAATATTACTAATATTCTAATGGCACTTTGGCAAAAACACTCCTTTAACTGCACTTTATTCGGATACATGGCAGGAGCAGTTCTAGGTTTGTTATTTTAGCAAGGAAGGAGGATATCTTTGAAACAGCCGATGTGCTTTTTGCTGACATTGTGTACAGATTGTCACGCTCGTCTTTTTATTGCTGCAAACACTAAATGATATAAGATAAATGTTGGATTTTTTATGTGTTTATTATGTTATATTATTATCTTAGAATGCAATTTGACTAGCTATTTTAGGTGAACGGTGTATGTATTAGATTTAACAGTTGAATTACTCAGTGGTACTTATAAGTAACGTCAATACACTATGTTGGATGTTGGAGATAAATTTCTTCTTTACTTTTCGTCTGTGCAGTTATCCATCGCTTTCATCTGCTTTAAAATGTAATTACTAAAATGTGGTGTAGTAATAATTTTCCTAGTATTTCTTTTCTGTTTCATTATTATTTGCTTATAGGAAAGTGAAAAAGTTGTGGCACCGGCTCTTTTTTGCGATGCTAGAAATGGCATATGTATATTCATATATTGCACGTGTGAAGATGTGAGAGAATATGTTGTCCCTGGAATACGGACATCGCATAACTAAAGGACTGCTAAAAATATCTAAACCTAAAATAAAAATAGTTTTTTAAACCTTTCAGGGGCAAGGCATTTTCAATGCTAAAGTGTTGACATAAATGATTGACACCAGAATTTGCAAAAAAGTTTCTTTGTAAGTAAGAAAAAGGGGCTATATTTCACATACTTAAAAATATTTTACCACAATTCTGATGCCGTTTGAAATACATTGTCGGTTTTCTATTACGATATTTTAGTCATAGTACTTTAAAGTACTATTCTAATTAATTACCTCAAAGGAATTAAATTTCTCACGGGTGAGTATTTTTTTTGTTTGTTTGTTTATCCTTTAATCAACATTCTAGTAACTGAAAACAAAAATTACATTAAAACAATTGCAGTAGATCATAATGCAGCACATAAAGGGTTAAAACAGTAGAAGCTCCTCCTTCCTATGAAAGTCATTATTAACTCGGCTTCCTATATAGGCTTCTCATGTTTATGGATCTGTAAATATAGGTCAATGTACGGATTTATTATAGAATGCCTTACAATGTAATATATATATATGGATAACATGACATAAATGCATTTTCTATAAAGTAGGTGCCACGCCCTTATTCAATGACATTTTTTTAATACAAACAAGATTTCTCGTTTCCTGTCGGTAATGTCTTAAGTCACAGGGTGATTACACTGAACTGAGTAAAAGTTATTAATTTTCTAAATACACTTGGTGAAATATTCGATTTACATTGGGAATACTTATAATTAAACGTGAATACTGCAGAAATATTGCCATACATTTTATTTATCTCTAACAAAATCACAATATTGCAAAAATGTTTAATTTATGTTGGAAATACTAATAGTAAATTTGCTAAATATTTTTCTATATTGCGAAAATATGTGCAAAATGTAAATTGGCAAAAAATATTTTGCAATTTCACTATTAATATTCTCGACATAAAATAAAAAAAGTGCAATATTTTAATTTTGTTAGAGATAAATACAATGTATAACAATATTTCTGCTGTATTAAAGATTCCTTAAATATATTTCCAATGTAAACCCAATATTTTAAGAATATTGACATTTCAGTTCAATTATCCGCAAGAGCGATAAGTGTTGAAAATTAAACGTATTTTTGTATTCAAAATACATACCAGTACTTTAGTAATAACTTTCCCTTTATTTGGACGAATGGACCAATGCAGAATTAATGGAGTTCCTACTGAAGTCGTGATTCTTCAGTTCACCGCTTATCGACGGTGATCAGTCGAATGTTCTTATTGCAAATAGTCCAGGCAATAGGGAATTTTACCTAGCAAAATTAGTGGTAGTCCTGGAAATCGGCTTACTTTATGTTTCTTGGGTCGCTGAATCCGAATATGTAACTGCCCACCAAAATTCCCCCCGGCAACCCCCCCAAAACGTTGGTAAAAAGCCCCCCCAAAAAAGTTTTTCTTAAAAAAATCAGTTTTTATTTTGTTTTAGGGGAAAAGTATCTAGAAATTCGGAAAGTAGACAAAATTTGCAACAAATTAGGTGCATGACATTATGACTTAGGATGAAGGGGAAGAGAGGATCTGCCTCGGAACATGCGCGCGGTGTTGCGTGGATTAAGTTGCTCAATTCCATTTAACCACTCACACGTTTAAATTCGCCCTCCCATCTCCCCTCCGAACTTTCCTTATAAGGTTTACTTTAAGTTTTTTGGGCGCTAAATCCGAATTTTTAACTTACCCCCAAAATTCACCCCCCCCCCCCCACGGAAACCCCCCAAAATAGTTGTTATTAACATAAATTTCTTTAGGGGAAAAGCATTACGAAATTCAGAAACTAGACAAAATTTGAAACAAATAGGATATATGACATTATGAAGTAGGATAAACGGGGAAAGAGGGGACTGCCTCGGAAAATTCCCCGCGCGCTTTTCTCAAAAACAAATTTTTTCAAAAAATCAATTTTTTGGGTGATTGCCGGGTGAAATTTTGGTGGGAAGTTACAAATTCGGATTCAGCGACCCAAAAAACATAAAGTGAGTCGAAATCCGGAACTAATATTAATTTTGCCAGGTAAAATCACCTATTGCCTGGAGTTCATAACTTAGTGCACGTAGCACACCGCAGTGTATGTTCCGAGGCAGCCCTCTCCCTCCCCGTTCATCCTACGTCATAATGTCATGTATCCTATTTGTTGCAAATTTTGTCTAGTTTTTTAATTTCGTAATGCTTTTCAACTAAAATAAAAAGAAATTTAAGTTAAAAACAACTATTTGGGGTCGGGGGGGGTGGGAATTTGGGGGGAAGTTAAAAATTCGGATTCAGCGACCCAAAAAACTTAATGTAAACCTTATAGAGAAAGTTCGGAGAGGAGATGGGAGGGCGAATTGTAAACGTGTGAGTGGTTAAGTGGAATTGCGCAGCTTAGTTCACGCAGCACCGCGCGCATGTTCCGAGGCAGATCCCCCCTTCCCCTTCATCTTAAGTCATAATGTCATATATCTAATTTGTTGAAAATTTTGTCTGCTTTCTGAATTTCTAGATACTTTTTCTCTAAAACAATCAAAAAATTGATTTTTTTAATAAAAACCTTTTTCGGAAGGCATTTTACCAAAATTTGGGGGGAGGGGGCGTTGCCGGGGAAAATTTTGGTGGGAAGTTAAAAATTCGGATTCAGCGACCCAAAAAACATATAGTAAGCCTTTTTCCAGAACTACCATGAATTTTGCTAGGTAGAGCCCTTATACGGTCTCTATTGCCTGGACTAAAATGTGGAATTTCTTTTAAATTCCTGTGCGCTAGAATGGTCAAAAAGCAAGCCAGGGTTAGTGGGGAAGGAGGAAAAGGCCCCAGAAGTATACATTTATATATATATATATATAAATTAAGTATTTCAATAATAAAATATTATAAGATTAAGAAAAGTTAGAAACTATAGAAGTTTAACGCTTTATTTACTGGCAGATTTTTGTCGATTAATTAAAAGGAAAATTACTCTTTCGAAAATCTGGTAAATATTTTTAATTAAGTATTCCGCTAAATTAGTAACACTGTTAGCGACGAATGCAAATATTGGCACAATATAACCAACATAACTGATATTGATTTTCAGGGTAATTGTGTTTGTGGATTTTTATAATCGCTATTTCTAAATAGTTATCGTAGATTATTTAAATTCTGATCTGTAAAATGAATAATACTAGAATGATGAAATAGTGTTATAAAAAATTTAGAAGCACAATCGCTCCTGGGTTTTCGCATCAGGAATTTATTTGTAAGGTTAACATTGCTGTACCTATTATTACTGAATTGTCAAATCAATTTTCACAATTTTTGTCCCTTTGAAATACCACAGTATTATAAATGAAATAGAATAATTCCATTGTTACATTTGACTCAATGTAGGTTTTATTTTTATAATTTTTATTTTTGGTATTACAAACAATTAAAATATTTAAATGTTATTAACTTAGGGAAAAATTTGCACATTGGGAAAAAAATGAATAAAATGGATGAAGACTGGAAAAACATTTAATTATCCGTTTTGACGCTGACTTTCGCTAAACATTTTCCCACTTTCACATTTATTTATGAAATTTATTTTATGTATTTGGATTAGATACTACACTATGACGCAAAAGTTTAGACAATGACGTCATTCAGCTTTAAAATGCAGAATTATGACGTCAGAATTACAAAAACCTGTAAATATATTCAAAAACTGATTTAAAATGCTATGTACAAAAGACAGTCGTTTTATTTGCTATAATACTAATTTTTTTCATAAAAATTCAAATGTGCTTGTCGCAAAAGTTTAGACACTATTCTAAATTTCTTTGAATATTCGCTGGCATATGCAAATTTAGAATCGATGATGTCACAAATTTGGAGTACTTAAGTTCTGCAAACGATTGCGCTTCATAGTCGACATGCCGAGAGCTAAAGAAATTCAAGTGAATGAGGTTTCAAGGATTTGGCAGTTGAAAGGTGAAGGGAAGAGCGTTTCTGAAATTTCTGCTATTATTAATAGGTCAAAAAAATCTATTTATCGAGTTTTATCGAGTGGTTCCGAATATAAAGCAAAATGTCGGTCTGGGAGGCCACGTGTGACAAATGTACGAGAGGATCGCCTGATACAAAGACTAGCGAGTACTCAACAAATGAGCGTACGTGGAGTTCAAAGCCCATCGGGACTCTCTGTATCAAAGGATACGATTCGTAGACGAATTTTGGAAAAAGGAACAATCGTTTATAGCAAAATGCAGAAGAAACCAGCTCTGAAACCACATCATAAGTTACAAAGACTTATGTGGGCTCGAAAGCATATGTCATATGGGGAGAAATGGCAGTCAGTCATATTTAGCGATGAAAAAAAGTGGAATCTGGATGGTCCAGATGGTTGTTTATCGTATTGGCATGACTTGCGGAAGGAACCTCGACGTTTTTTTAGTCGCAGACAAGGAGGGGGCTCGGTGATGGTTTGGGCAGCCTTTTGCTATAATGGACAAGTATCTCTGACCTTCACCAGTGGTCGTCAAACTTCACAGCATTATACACAGACATTAGAAGAAAACCTACTGCCATTTGCTGAGCTTCTAGGGGGTCCTCAGTGGGAATTTCAGCAAGACAATACTTCAATTCACACTGCAAAACATTCAAAATCTTGGTTTAATTCCCATAATATAAGAGTTCTCGACTGGCCAGCATGTAGCCCAGATCTTAACCCTATAGAAAACCTTTGGAGCATCATGTGTCGCAAAGTTTATAGCAACGCTAGACAATACTCTTCTGAAAAGGAACTTAAGACATCTATTGAGAATGCATGGTACGATATCGATCCACAAACTATGCAAGATTTAGTTTCTTCCATGCAATCTCGTGTATATGACGTAATACATAAGCATGGATGCGCAACCAGGTTTTAAAAATTGTTTATTTCGATTTTATTTAATTTGTGTCTAAACTTTTGAGATAGCAGTTTATTTTTGTTACCATTTAATTTATTGCAATATGCACAATTCCACTTTTCTTTGTTATAAATATTGTTTATATGTACAGCACATTAATTTCAAGCAGTGATTTGAAAATTGAATAAATATTTTTCAAAGTATGTAAGAATTTCTTCATTGTCTAAACTTTTGCGTCATAGTGTATCATTACTACATAGAGATAATAATAAAACTAATTGTTTCAGAATATGTTAAAATTCATACCAGAAAAATATCCAAAGAAAATCCAACATCAATCTGAACGGAGTGATATTGCGGTTATACCATAGTCAAACCTTGCGTTTCCGTCATATTCTGGCAACCTAAAAATCCCTCCTGCCAGTGCCTCTGAAAAAGATTATAACACTTTGACCAACTTCCACCAGTGAAAACGAATATATATTTTAGAATATTTGTGAGAGAAATCTTTTATGAATAAGCGACTAAAATAAGGCGAAATTTTCTACTCAAAAATTTACTGGTGGAACATTGCTTCGGTGGTAATCTGAAACTTTTGATCTGATGTAAAAAATCATCCGCCACCTTGTGACAATCTCCTCAGTTACTTCACTCGCAACTGGTAGACTCAACACTATATGTCTCCTCTTTTTTATTCGTAACTCCATTATCGTGATAGTTCCACCAAACATTTTGTAAATAGTGCCCGAAGATAATTTTACTGTATAGGAAATCATTATGGTCTGTCTAGAAAAATTCTTGTTTTTGAGAACTTAAGAAAATGTAATTTACACCTGTCTGCATTTAAACGGCTCAATCACACCCCACATCATCCGCAGCCGAAGTAACAAATTCTTAGAAATGTATCTCAGTCTTCAGATAAATACATGTTTCTACATAGTTCGGCGAATTTCTATAGCTGAGAAGATTCTTATCATCATTTGTTTGTTTTGTGAAAACAAAATCGAAATTTCTAAGGTAGGAATATATTTGAATGATATCTATCTGTAGGGATTCAGAGAAGTAGAAATGCGAAAATAATTTTCGTTTATCATCTCATTCGTTGAGATATGAATTTCAAATGAAATTGGATTTCCAAGAAGATCTTTGCTTTTAAATTTGAATCTTGTCATTTTATTCTTATTTTTTGTAGAGGATTAACTGAATAAAGGTACACTCAGTATAAAAAAACGATACACCTGGTTTTATTCGTAGTACGATTACGATAAAATAACAAAAAATGTGTCGATACATTCAGAATATTATGTTCTTTCAGAATATGACTCAAATTTTGTAAATCGGGATGTTTAAATATTAAAAATTGCACTAACTTCGATTTTTCAAACGGTAAACGCCCACTTTAGACACTTTATTAGAATTTTAGATTTTTATCATCATTTGTTTTTCTTGTGAAAACAAAATCGATATTTCTAAGGTAGGAATATTTTTGAATGATATCTATCTACAGGGATTCAGGGAAGTAGAAATGCGAAAATAATTTTCGTTTATCATCTCGCTGAGATATGAATTTCAAATGAAATTGGATTTCCAAGAAGGTCTTTGCTTTTAAATTTGAATCTTGTCAGAGGAGTAAGAAATCTGGGTGCATTGATTTAGTATCCAAAAGTGGAAATATATCTGAGTTTGATTATCATATTCCTTATAATAAAATGATATGAAGATAATTCAAACTGATTTATTTTTTATTATTATTTTTTTTTTTTTGCAGAAATGGTTTTTGTATGTTTAAACGATTTAAAATTTCCGTTCCTTTTTCCACAACTCAACCCATTAACCACCAAAACTATAAGGTTGAAATTTTCAAATTTTTTGTTGAATGTTGTTTGCCATCACAAACTCTGAAAGATAATTTTCGCTTTATATGATCTTAAAATTTTATGTCTTTAAGTAAGGCCAATTTTTTAATTCAAAAATAATGGTGGGTATGTAAATAACTTAAATATGTGCATTTATTTTGACTGTTGCGTGAACGCAACACCAGCAGGCCAGTATTGCCTGTGGGCTACTTTTTTAAAATTCAGCTTTCTTGATTGGCACCACTTTTCTGAAATAGTAAAATTCCCCTTCTTTTCGCCTTAATTAATGATTAAATAAGGATAATTTTACTATTTCAAAAAAATAGTGCCAATCAAGAAATCTGAATTTTAAAAAAGTAGCCCACTGGCAACACTGAGCCGGTAATGGGTGAAGCGGAATTAAATTCAGATTTCTCAGCTGTATTGACATTTATGTCTTTCAAGGGAAAATGGCATTACAATTTCAAATACTACCTGCGCTATTGAAGCAATAATTGTCATAATGAAGACTATTGTATTTAGAACTGGAGCATTTGTTTTCTTATTCCAAAAAGAAACATAAAAATTTCAAATTTATGTAATTTTTTCATATTTTATTGCAGAGGATTAACTGAATAAAGGTACACTGTGTATATAAAAAATCGATACAACTGCTTTTATTCGCAGGCCCATTACGATAAAATAATACCGAAGGTGTCATTAAATTCAGAGTATTACGTTATTTCAGAACATGAATCCAATTTTGTAAATCGGGTCGTTTGAATATTAAAAATTGTACCAAATTCGATTATTCAAACGGTTCCGTCCATTTTAGACACGTTATTTGAATTTCTTGGATCAAATCAGCTACTATATAAATTGTCTATTTATGTTAATCTTCATGGGGTTAGATTAGGTCCAAATTTGAGGACACATTTGGCCTATCTAGAAAATCCTTGTTTTTGAGAACGTAAAAAAATGCCATTTTTCCCTGCCTGTATCGATTCAATCCCCCCCCCCCCCCCCCCCGCATCATCCGCAGCCAAAGTAATGAGTTCCGAAAAATGTAACCCAGTCTTCAAAGAAACAACAAAATAGATAAATGCATGTTTCTACAAAGTTCGGCAAATTTCTATAGCTGAGAAGATTTTTATCATTATTTGTTTCACTTGCAGAAACAAAATCAATATTTCTAAGGTTCGAATATATGTGAATGATATCTATATGCAGAGATTCAGGGAAGAAAAAGTGCGAAAATGATTTTCGTTTATCATCTCGCTGAGATATGAATTTCAAATGAAATTGGATTGCGAATAATATCTTTGCTTTTAAATTTGAATCTTGTCAGTGAAGAGAGAAATCTGGCTACATAGATTTAGGATCCGATGGTGGAAATATATCGCTGTTTGATTGTCATATTCTTTATAATAAAATGATATGAAGATAATTCAAACTGATTTTTTTTTCAGAAATATATTTTGTATGATTAACTCTTTCCGGGGCAAGGTACTTCTATTTGTAAAATGCTGAAATGAGTGAATAACACCAGAATTTACAGATAAATTTATTCGAAAATAAGTGAAAGCTTTTCGTCACATACTTAATAAAAGGAAACTTTTCATTCCAATATCCAGGTGCCAATATGGTATTTACGAATTAAAATTAATTGGTCCAAAAATGAACCACCACCATTGAAGCTGTTAAATGAGTTCTAATTTTCTTTTAGTTACCCCACAACTTAACACCATTCAAATTCAGAATTCTAAGCTTTACTGGAAATTACGTCACGTAAGGTAAAATGGCATTACAATTTCAAACGCTTCCTGCATTATTGAAACAGAAGTCTTCATAATGAAGAATATGCTACTTAAATTTTAAGTGGACCATTTATTTTCACATTCCAAAAGTTAAAATTTCCTGCTCTCTCTGACTAAAAGTGTCGAATTTAGATTTTTTTCTAATTTCTAGGCAGAGGATTAACTTACAATAAAATAGCACAGGTGTTTTTAGATTCAGAATATTGTGTTCTTTCAGTATATGAGTCTAATTTTTGAAATACACACCAACTTCAATTTAATAAATTGGAATGCCCACTTTTGGAATTTTATTTGAATTTCTTGGATCAAATCAGACCAGAAGAATATATAAATTATGTCTTTGTATTAAATCTACATGGCGCTAGAATAGGTCAACGTTTGGGGATGCTAATGTCAAATTCACACGAAAACTTACATTTATATCTTCCCAAAAAATCATTGTTTCGTTTTAAGTATATTGGATTACTACTATAATACGTATACTAATAAAAGAAAGTTTCGCTCTGACTGTGTGTCTCTGTGCGACAGCTAGTAAAATCGACTAGACATATGAGACTGAAAATTTTTGTGGAATCCGCCACAGCAAAGCGTTATAAGTAAGCGAACAAACTTAACGTTGGAAACAGGCGTAAATTAACACAGTTGCGCCACCTTGTGGACGGAGTGATAATTCACATACGCGGGCTTTTAGTGTGGCGCATACTTTCTAAATCTTCAGTCACTCATGGAAATGAATTTCGTTTGCCACATTTATTGCAAAATAATGGCGTAGCGAGAGCAGTATCCAGACGCGTTTGACACCACGAAGTTTTCTTCGCCTCATCTCAAGCACTTCAGTTGTTAATCAAGGCGAAAAAAACTTTATAATTTTAGTGGTGTCAGTAAGAAAACTTTTAGGTATCTACCTGTAGTTCACACTCCATCCGTTACGTGGCGCGTGACCTTAATTGATGTGACCTCGCTTTTAATCTTGCGGTTACTTCTCCCATTTAAGATAGGACGCTTACTTATATCGCTTTGCGCCAAAGTGTTCCCTGATGCACCTGCGACTCATAATTTTAAATTTCTAATAATAAGTTGAGTTATTAATTAAACATCGGGAATTCACTCTCATCAAAAAACCTCTATTTATCCCTTGTCAAGGACGCACGTGCACAAACCCATTTTCGAATCAGAAACTACAGAAGAACAGACTTTCGATGTTATTTATTTTTTTTAATATTTTTGTTTTAAGCTAAATTGACCAAAACGCTCGGTACAGTTGAAATTCAAAGCCATATTTCAAAAGATCGTACTCTTACGATTCAAATGCCGCAATGAAGTTGAAAAAAATTGCAGTTAACTCTTTGAAAAAAGAAAATTCAAAAAGTGTCGTTTTTCCGAAATCCAACTTATTTCAACGCCCCTCCGGGTCGCAATTTTAAATGTACCGACACACCAAAATATGTTTTTAAATTTTAAACCTTCTTCTAATAGTTGGTGTAATCGGTTTTTAAAATATGAATTTAAACCCTTTGAAAAGTACCGGCAAATGCAGGTCACTTCGTGCCTCACGGAGATGATGTTTTTTCTACTCTAAAAGCATAGCTGCCAACTTTTACGCTTTTCTTCTACCACTAAAATTTAATAGATATTTTCGCTTTGTTTAATCCTGAGATTTCGACGATTAAATAAGATAATAATTACTGTAAAATTTTAATGGTAAGAAAAAGCGTAACAGTTGGCAGCTATGTAAAAGTAACTAAACGTCCGTATTTTAACACAAACTTTTTAGATCATCTAAATAGACCAGATTTACGTCACCTACAAAAAGTTTGAAACGTTCGGACTGGTAGAAGTATTTTTTACAAAATAAAATGTGTTAAAATTTTGACGAAATCAGTAAAAACCTGAGTGTTTCCTCGCGGCTTCCTCGCTTTTGGTACGCATAGATTCCAAAAATCAAATTATGTAGAAAATAAAATGCCAAATAGGAAATACTTTCAATTCAATATTTTTTGGAGGAATTTTCCTTTTAAAATATCCATTCAGACAAAATGGAGTTAAAGATATAAAATCATACGAATTTGAGTTTTATTTAAAGGTCATTAACCCCTTAACGCTCGAATTAAATTACGGTTGAAAATTTCAAATTGCTTATTGGCACCACTTTTATGAAAATAAATATTCACCTTATTTAATGACAGGAAAAACGATACTAAAATATAGTCAATTTCACTATGTTATAAAACTGGTGGGAATCAAACAATTTAAGTAAAAGACACAGCCCGTGAATATGATGGGAGCGAGAATTAAGGGGTTAATCAGGGGATGGGCAACGCCGGGTGAGTCAGATGGCATTATATAAAATTTACTTAACAAATTTCCTTCTACAGCGCTCTTTGAAAATTTAATTTAAAAAGTATGAAAAATAATGGTTTTGCGAACTACCTTGATCTAAGGAACTCAAATATGATGACAAAAGCAGGTGTTGCCTAGTAAAAAAATAAAATTGGTGCAATTTTTAATATTTAGACTATTCCTGTTTAAAAAAAATTGCATTCGTGTTACGTAAAAAGACAATATTTCGTGCGCAATGACACTTTTGGGGGTAATTTATCGTAAACGAACAGCGAATAACGGCAAGTGTGTCGTTTTGTACATTAATTGTACCTGCGTATAACTGCCAGGAAGACACAAAAGCGGCTAATATTATAATAAAATCCTGAAATTGATCTACCATGTAATTGCTTAACTGTGAAGTAAATCTAAAATTACATTTAAAAAAGATATTTTGATTAAATTTCGTTGATTAACTGTACGCACTATCGTAACTCCTTATGCCACGACGGTATTTTAAAGTACCATTAAAATAACTTCTTATAAAATTAATTTAATTCATCGATTAGTGGTAATACATTTTATAATGAGTTATAATTACTTTACAGGGCTTCCACTCTTCAGGGAATTTCCCAGTAAAATATCAGTATCTATTTATAGAAAAATAAATCTAGTTTAAACGGATGAAATTTCGCCTTATTTAAGGAGAGATATTCTATAAGAAAATACTGGTACCTAAAATTCCCTGAAGGGTGGCAGCCCTGCTTTACTTTTTCTTATTCCAAAAGCATTATTGGTTGAACAAAAAAGAAATATTTTTAAAAGGTTGATTTCTTTTTCATTTGTATCTCTTCAACTTTCTTGACGTTAAAAAAGTATGGGTGAAAAGATTCATCTTGAAATTATACCTATATATCTATTGTAAGAGAGTTATATTTGTGCGTTTCCTAATTGTATAAAATACTAAAAAAATAAATAAAATAAAATAAATAAAAGATTTGAGTGACGTTATAAATATTGAACCAAATCCCTATAAATACAAATTTAATTAATTAATTAATTAATTGGAATAATCCATCTAAAATTTGTTAAATGATTGTGTAATCTTCCAATGTAGTTTCGAAAGTTCACGAAAAAATGCTTTAGAATCTGAAATTTTCATGAATTCATAATGTGGAAGATAAAGGAAGCCTTTAAGCTCTGGTGGGTGAATACCTTACCACTTAATTTTAATCCCTAAATGTCACAATGGTCCTGGCATTTGCGATCAAATTTATTTGAAAATGAGTAAAGGCATTGCCCTGTGTAGTACATAATAAACAGAAAACTTTTGTTTTTAAATACTTCTGCTGTTATGACATTTAGCGATTGATATTAAGTTGGAAGAAATCCGCCCACCAGAGCTTAAAGTGGGAATCTAATTGACGCTAGAAAGTTGCTACCAAGAATTACCTCCGTAGTCTCGATAAAAAAATCATAGAAATTTAAGCCAGGATTCAAATAAAAACAAAATATACAAATATATATTCTCAAATAGTTTTTTGAATCGCTACTGCTGAGAAGCTTTTTCATCATATCTTTTCCTTGTGAAAACAAAATCAATATTAGCAAGATAAGAATATATTTGAATGATATCTATCTGTAGGGATTCGGAGGAATTGAAATGCTAAAATAATTTTCGTTTATCTCTCTTTTGAGGTATGAAATTTCAAATAAAATTGGATTTCAAAAAAAGATTTTTGATTTTTTATTTGAACTTTGCCAGTGAAGTAAGAAATCTGGGGGCATGATCCGGAAAAGAAAATATGTCAGTGTTTGATTATGAGATTTTTTATATTAAGGTGATATGAAGATAATTCAAACTGAAAATGTATTTTAGAACATAAGTATTTTTTATTTTCTTTCCAAGAAGAAAGTATTGGATTCGTGAAAATTTTCGACGGATTTAGACGTTTTAGGGGGCCCGTTTACGGGGGTTTTAGGTCAGAGATCCCGAAACACATGTTTTTGCAAAATGTCTGTCTGTGAGTTTGAGATTCTGTCTATCTGTCTGTATATATGTATGCATACTTACCAACCTCCCTCTTTTTTAAAAACGAAGAAACATACTTTCAACCAGAAAATGTATTAAGCTAAATGTTTCTTGCTTCGATGTCGTAGTTATTCGAAAGCTACGTGCTTTCATCTATTAAATAAAATTTCTGGTTTAAAGTATGTTTTGTTGATTTTAAAAAAGCGGGAGGTTGGCAAGTATGTTATGTGACACAGATTTTGTGGGAGATCTATCTCAAGAACTAAGGCACGGAATTTAATAAATATTTATATCAGGGATGAGAATTCTCCAATCCAAATAACCAAATGCTACCACTAAATTTTAATAGTATTTTTTGTTTTATTAAATCCCAAAATTTCTGTTATTAAATACGGCGAGAAATACTATAAAAATTTAGTGGTAGTAATCGGTCATTTTGGTCGGAGTATTCTCATACCTATTATGTTCAGTTAGTCCCTGATATAAGTTGGTTCTGGTTAGTTTTTGTGTAAATCTCCCAACAGATGGCGCTGCTGTGCTGAATTTTTTCCAATATTCGTAAAGCTTTATCTCAAGAACTAATGTACGAATTTTCATATAAATTCAGATTCAGTTTGACGTTGATACAAGTTGTTGCTTATTAGGTTTTGGTGTTAATTTTCAATATGTGGTACTGCTATGCTCGATTTTTCACGATTTTCGCATTAGCTTTATCTCAAAAAGTAATTGATGGATATTCACCAAACGTCTGATTCTGTTAGACTTGGACATATGTTGTTACTGGTTAGGTTTTGGTGTAAATCACCCAACAGGTGGCGGTGGTATGCAGCGTTTTGCAAGATTTACAGGATTTTAGCGATAGTCATATATAAAGAACTAACACACAGAATTTCATATCCTTTGAATCTTCATGATGGGCATAGTTTGGCCATTTAATTTTGGCCCTGTCATAGTGAATTCTGAAGTATTAACATGTGTGCGATAGAAGAAAGTTTGGCGATTGGCACATCCTGACTAGTTCTAATGTGTAAATGAATTTAAAAAAAAAAAACCTTTCTTATTCAATATCTCTTTGTTAAAAAACTGATGGATTGACGTAGAACGCAATATATTTTCACCAGAATCTAGCAGTTTTTACTCAATTAAAATCATGGAAAATTTGTTTTATGTGCTTTCAAAGAGTCATGCAGAACATAAATATAATTCCATTTATCACTTTAGTAAAGAAGAATTCTTTTCTAAGAATTCTCAAACACTAAAGTGAAAATTCCCTTGCATTTATGTTCTGCATGACTTTCTGAAAAAAATGTGAAACGAATTTTCCTTTCTTTTAATGGAATAAAATGTGTTAAATGTTAATAATTAATAAATAAAAATATTGTGTTCTACGGCCATCCATCTCATTTTGAAGGAAAACGACGACATTCCGTCCATTTCTAATCTCTCTAAAACCCTGTAAAATATTACGAATATGAAAATATTAGGACAAGGAACTAGGAATAAAGAAATTGGAAAGCTCAAAATGGTGAAGGTTCAAACGAAACCAGCTCACCAGGGTGTGATTACAGCCAGTTTAAGCTTCCACCAGTAAATTTAAATAGAAAATTTCTAATTGTTTTAACCCTTTATTCATGCAAAATCTCTATATAATGAAAAGCAGTGTAACGCAGCCGGAAAAACCCGTCAATCTTAACAGTCTCCGATAAGATGGAGCCATGTTAGGCTTAATTTTGATTTGAGATGTGTACGAGAAAACTTATATGCCTAAATACAAATCTTTTCTACCTGAAATCCCTTCTGTTCAAAATAATTTTCTATAAAAGATTCGAAACTAACAAAATTTTAATGATTTACGCAGCCATTTCAGAAAACAAATGTAGAGCACTTCGTGCGTAAAACGTAAAAAAGAAGCTGTGGTAGTGAGTCATTTCTTTTGTGATTCATTGAAAGAAAACTTAAACCATGATGCTATGAAGATTAAAGGAGACGACATAAATGACATCACTTGAAGCTGTCCCACACCTGCGGCGTGACGTCAGCCGCGGGTAAACAAAAGAAAAACACCAATAGGCGCGAAGAACACTTTAACGATGCTCCAGCAATGGAGTTATGAATAAAGAGGAGGAGACATATACTGTATTGTCTACCAGTTGCGAATGAAGTAACTGAGGAGGTTGTCACAAGATGGCGGCTGCTTTTTTTAAACTGAATCTTCACTTTCTGATTACCGCCAGGACAAACACCTCACCACTAAAATTGAATAGAAAATTTCGTCTTATTTAAGTACTTTATTCATGGAAAATTTTCTCAAAAATGTCTTAAAAATTTCAATTTGTTTTTACTGGGATCAGTACGCCTTGTAATACTGACAGTTTGTTTCCCTGGTTGTCACAATATGGCGGAAACGCAGGACCTAACTACCGCCAAGGTAAACTCCTACCAGTAAAAATGAAAATCTGATTCTACTATTATTTTAAACTGAAATTTTGTAATAACAAGCCGTTTATATAAGTTGAAAATTTCTATATAAATCTACTGGTGGAAGTTTCCACCTGCGGTAACCAACTCCTGTGATAGCGGTTACAGTTGAAGCTTCACTATTTTAAGGCTATGTCAGTTCCTCTTTATTAATAGTTCCATGGCTCTAGCTTCGTTCTTACGGATGCGGTTCAACCCGAGATACCTATTTATTAATCAGTATACTTATAAAAAGAATTTGGAGGGCGGGAAGGGGGTGGTAAACGATAAAAATACAATTTCAGTGTTATTAAAAAAAATAGTATTATTTTAATAGTTACAGCAGAATGATTTAATTACGCAGTTTTATTGCATATTTGTTAAATTTTTGATTTATTTAGAAATCCTAATTTTGTTATAGTATATTAGCCGGAAAAGCTGGTTTACCCCGAAATATTGTAAATGATAATTGTGTGTTTATTAGAACAAAAACTAGCCAAACTTTGCTCATCCAAACGCTTCCATATTCTCAATTATTTTTTATCAGTTTTTCAAATTTTAAGTGAAAAACACAATTTTTACCCCACCGTCATAGGACGGGCATTTACACTAGTTTCAGTAATAATTAGGGAAATATATTTATTCGTTTTTATAACTCGAAGTTTGCCCCGCGGTAGTCCGGTCATTCAGTTCTGCCATATTGTAACTATTTAACCCATAAATGCGCGATTTTTTTATATTGTTTCGAAAAAATTATATATGATTCTCTGAAAGGTTTATTACACCTGAAAAATAAAGAAAAAAAAATCAGAAATACATTTTTTCATATAATACATCAATCTTTTCTTCTGTTGCACATCGGCAAATATAAGTAAAAACTACTGTCGTGTGGCTGGTTTACGCTAAAATATTGCAAATTAGTAAATATTTTAATAAGTATGTCTCCAAATACCTTATTTTATAAAACTTAACCTTTAACCCTTTAATTCCCATGATATTCCTATGATGAATTCCGATGACATTCTAGAAATTACATACTCCAGATAATCTGCCTTTACAGCAGCAAGTTTCAATGGATAATTTCTATGTATTTAAATGCTGAATGTCTGTTATTAATTAAACCAAATATTGCTATTTGAATTTTCTGGTGTGAATTAGGTATATATGAATAAAAAAAATCTATTAAATTCAAAACACTGTTGTTTGCATGTATGCAAAGCTGTGCCCTATAGGGTTATCATGTTGGGGACGAGCGACCGGTTTACGTGCCGCGTAAAGAGCTCACAATCCGTGATTATTCTCACCAGTAAATTTGTATTGTAAATTTTGCTTTATTTAATCCAAGCATTTTCCCGATTCAATTAGGCAAAAATTTCTGTTTTGAAAAACCGGTGATAAAAGATTAAAAATTCTGTAAAAGACGCTCGTCACGAAGGGGTTAATAGCTCTATTCATCCAATGCATGTTGTGAGAATAATAATTTTATTAATTTATGTTAACCCATTCTCAACATGCGAAGATTGTGCAAATCTTTTCTTATGAAATTACAGTGAGCTAAAAAAAAGCATAGGCGTATATTATGCGAGTAGATACTGTACAGGCATTCCTCGACTTACGTAAGTAATGCGTTCCGTAAACTTTTACGTGTCGAATTTTACGTAAGTCGAATTTGTAAATTCCTTAGGTAAAATTTCGTCAGAAACTGCAATATTTATTATATATATATATATATATATATTGCAGAAATAATACACTCGTTATTCTTCACCGAAACTTTAAAATTAGGTTTCTTTATGGTTTGAATTCAGCTAACAAAATTGTAACGGTTAACCAGAGGGTTTTTTTTTTTCCAGATTTGTGTTTGTTTTGTTAAAGATTTGATTGTATATCCCAATAAAAATATAACTATATCTAATATATAAAACTATATTATTGTTGTGGTTTTTTATCTGCATATTTTATTTATAAAACAATTACCAAAAGTGCAAATGAGTATCAAACGCACTAGTATGTTCATAAATGTAATTTTCGAAATTTCTTACGTAAGTGAGAATTTACGTAAGTCCAGGGATTCCTGTATTTACGATCTCGGATTCGAAGACATCAAGATATTTTCCACATAAAAAATCTAACAATGAAAGCGGTATTATAAAAGCACATAATTAAAAATGTGCAACGTACAGTAAGAACTAAGGTTTCCCATTTAATGAACGGAACGGGCCAGCCAGTTTAAAAAGAATTAATCTTTTAAAATGACCATCCCGTGAGATATTATTGTATTAATAAATATAGAAGTTTTAAAATTTATAAGTATTTCCGGTGAACAACGTTTTTTGGTTTCATGAAAATTATACTACTATTTAAATATTCCTATAAAAAACTATTATTATTATTGAAGTTTTAATAATAATAACATGATTTTTTTCTTAAATAAACTTAATTTAAGAATCAAGTTTGTTTGGAAATAGAAATAATTACTATACTTGTTTATTTATGAAAAAAGTTGAATAGTACTGTAATAAAAATACATCCGAAATGATATCCATTTGTTAGAACACACGTAAACAAAATTTCAAGAATAATGTCATATCTGTTTTCCTCATAAAAATCAACTGTAAATGAAATTGAACTTTTTTAAAAAATTTTAACACCATTTTTAACGGTATCAAATGACACCTTTTACGATTTTGATTTAAGCTTATTTTATTTGTATTTTTTAACCTAAGACGATCATGAGTCAACGATTGAGTTTACTTGAAAGGATTTGTATTTAACCCCGTAATTCTCGCTCCCGTCATATTCACGGGCTGTGTCTTTTTTTAGATTTATTCAGAATTGCTTGATTCCCACCAGTTTTACAAACTAGTGTAATTAGCTTCATTATGGTATCAACATGTGCTGAACAGGTAATCAGCTTGAGGGGTTTCCTAGCTGATAACAGCTTAACACCCAGACTAGGAAATAGAAATGTCTTATGTTTTAATGAGCCATTGGGATAAAGTTAAACTGTAGTTAAGCTACTAGAAGAGTAAAAGAAGTTAATAAGAAAGTTTAAGAAAGGAATAAAAACTGAATTTTACAGTATAAACTTAAGATGAAAGAAGATTAACGATTAATCTTAAAAAATGCAAGAATCTTAAAATATGTAAAGTCAAACTGTAGTTGTATAACTACTATAAGGAATTTAAAAAGTTAAAGTTAGTACAGTTCAGAGAAACTCTCACCAAGCATGGGCAAGAAAAGCTAGGGTGTCAAAGACCACATTATCCTACCAAAAACGGGACTAATCTAGGGCCATACATTATTTTTAAGATTTTTTACAATTTTTTTGGTCTCTATAGTATATAGAAAGGTTTTTTTTTTTTTTTTTTTTTTTTTTTTTTTTTTTTTTTTTTAATATAAGAAAAGAAAATAAAAAGAAGTAAAAAAATAAAAGAGGCAAAATATAGCGTGTAGAACTTAGATGTTACTGAGTGTCCATAATTATGGAAAACCTGGGCCGTTTCCGATGGTGGGGTTCAAAAGCGTCATAATCCGGTAGCTCCGCTACGATTTCATTAGGGAGGTCGAAAACTCTATCATAAAATTTTTTGGCTAAGTCGTTTATATTTATGGTATCATTTTACATGTCATTAAATAAGGTGAATATTTCTTTTTCAAAAAAGTGGTGCCAATAAGCAAATTGAATTTTTAAACCATAATTTAATGCGACCGTTAAGGGGTTAAAGGATTTTAATTAAGGGGAACGTGGACCTTTAGTTGAGCAAAAATCATCCTTAAAATGGAAAATAATTTTCATGCTCACCAGTTTGTTCTGAACCATTTGCCAAAAACCGCATGTAGATGTGATTATTTTTCGCAAAGTTACAAGCGTTTGAATTTTGTAAAATAGCTATTTTTCGTACTTTTAATGTACTTTAAATCTAATTTTCTCAAAACTGATATTTCAACGTTTTTAGATTTTTTAAATTCTCCAGGCGTCGTAATTTTTGATCAAATTTCATGAAATTAAAAAGGAAGATCACTGATATTGTTTACAAAGGAACTATGCATGCATTTTGAAATTCTTCTTCATTAAGATAATTAAATTTGTTTTTTAACGTATTAAAAGGCAAAATCTTGAGGCAAATCTATATGAAATTAAGAAAAAAAAATTCTAATAACTTAACTATACAAGTGATTAAAAAATCGATGCTTAGATGTGTTTGTGATACAGTTTTAAGTGATTAAAATGCAAAAGCAAGGACATATCTCAAAAATCATGACACCCGAAGCATTTTAACTTTTTTTTAAAACCCCTTGGGGACGAGCGACACGTATACGTGCCGCTTGAAGCGCTGAGAATCCTTGTTTTTACTCACCAGTAAAATTTTACTGTAAAATTTGCCTTATTTAATCGGCGCATTTTCTCGATTCAAGAAAACTCAAATTTCTTCTTTTAAAAAACGGTGACAAAAGATTAAAAATTTCTTAAAAGGCTCCCGTCCCGAAGGGGTTAAAATCTCAAAATTATAGTAAGATTGGCAATTTCTTTTAAGATATTTTATATATTTACGATGAAATGTATATATGCACAAAATTTTATATTTCCATGATGAAAATTAAAAAAAAAAGCTATTACCGTCCACCGTCTCCTTAACAAAATTATGCTTAAAATATAGACCGGGAGGCAGCTGAACAAACCACCACCTTATCGAGTTGACGGCCGAAATTCCAGAATTATTTAACCTTTAGCGGACGGTGTCCACGAAAAAGGACACGGAAGTTTAAGAGTACTAGCACCAAGTTTGTGTAACTAAAATTTTCCTTTTGTAAAGTGTGGGAAAATAAGCAAGTTTTTATTTTCTAATAAATTCGTTTGTAAATTCTGGTGTCAACCCATCATTTCATCATTTTACGAACATAATTACTCCTCACCGGAAAGGGTTAAAACTCGAATTGCATAATAAAATGCAACTGGTCTGCCAAGTAACATTTTGATGGAAACCATCTGCACACCCGATATTAGTGGTTGACTTATAGGTTTACCATTGTGTTTTCCTGCTCCTAGTCCTCTATTTTTTCATTCCTTTGAGCGCAGGAAAACACATTGGTAAACCTACTGATCAACCACTAAAATCGGGTCTGCCACTACACGGGTCGGGTGATTTCCACCAAGATATTACTTGGCAGACGAGTTGCATTTTAATATGACAATCAAGTTCTGTCTAATCCTGCAATTTCTGCCACAAACACGATGAGGTAATGGTGTTACGAATTAGCACCTGCGTGCATGGGGTGGAAAGCTAAAAATAGCTGAGCTATACCACGTGACTCGATAAGCGTGGCAAAATGAGCCCGAGAAAACTATTAAGCTAGAATTCTTGATAAGTAAACAATTGTTAAAATGTTCTCGGCCGGGGAAATAAAATGTTTCCTCGGAATAGATGTTATGTAAATATAGAGTAATTCCGGGATTTATGCTGCACATTTTTCTGAATTTGTGTATAAAATCACATGGTGGACATAAAATAAAAAAAAAATCATGTTGTGCTATTTAATGTTAAATATACAACGCGTGTACGGCGACAAAAAAATTCAAAACAAATAATTAACATTTTTTAACAATTTCTTTCTAAAACATTACACTGCGGCGCGTCACCCGTACATTCAGGCTGAGACGCCGCACCTGTGCGGTAGTTATGCCGTGCTTGTGATAAGAACAGAATGAAATCATAAATAAAATATTAAAAAATATATTCATAGCTGGACTATAATTAACGATGTAATAATAAAATGAAACTAAATGAGGACAGTGAAACGTATCAGTAGATTCAAATTAATAATTGTTTGCCTACTTTCACTATTAAAATTATGGACTTTTATTTTACATTAAATTTTAATTGTTATTTCAGCAACACCAATGTATCAGAGAGGGAAAAGAAAAAAAGTAAAATTGTGTTTACATAATTTATTTGTTAACCCTTTCGGGACCGGTGGCTTTTACACAAATTTTATTCGGTTGACACCACTTTTTTAAGAGAAATTACCTTCACTTAAATAATCATGAAAATGCTTAAATTAAAGAAAGCAAATATTACTTTTCTTTTCTACTGGTGTCAGAAACAAATTTTGTATGCTCTTTATGAAGGTGCTTATATGCACCTATGGTCCCGAATGGATTAAGACACCTATTTTTTCGACTACAATCTACAGAAAAAGAGTCGAAAAAGTACAGTCTTTATGTAACTACTACATTTGATACATGATACAACGAAGCCAATTACACTTCCTCTTTTTTGGAGTAGTTTTCTAAGCATTCCTTGCAAAGAACGTGTGCGTTACGCGTAATCCAATTTTTCATTATTATCATCTTGACTTGCATCTTTCTTGCCCTTCTTACTTTTTATTTTTCCCTTTTTCTCCTTTGGTTTTAGTAAACTTGATAACATGCCTAACATGGTTAGTCTGTGCAACAAGAAAAGGAAAAGTTAATAAAACTTAATCATCCAATACAAAAGAAACTGCGGCATGTATACCGGAATTGCAGTGCGGCATGTACCCATTTTGGATGGTTCTGACGTCGGCCATCACAGTTACCTGCCATCGCTAAGGGAAATGGCGTAACCTTACACACAGTACTCTATACAAACGCTACACTTAGTTTTGACTTCGAAATCATGCATGCATTTAGTAATTATTGTATGAAAAGTAATTAAACATAACGTGTTTAAAAGTTTGGACAGTGAAATCATGCACTTACGTCAAAATTAGGAATGTACATCTACAAGTAAACATCGAAATGGAATTCACGCTATACACTGGTTAAAAAAATCTCATTGCACACATGTACTACGCGTTTGACGACCATCTATCGATAATTACAAGAAATACAAGGGGTTCGGCATCTATCCCGGATATGTCGACTCTCCCGGAGTTACCCTATATATCAATTTGTTTGCTTTATGTTGTGATGTGGTGCTGTAGAAATAAAACAAAAAAAATAGTGTATGAAAAGTATTTAAACATAACGTGTTTAAAAGTTTGGACAGTGAAATCATGCACTTACGTCAAAATAAGGAATGTACTTCTACAAGTAAACATCGAAATGGAATTCACGCTATACACTGGTTAAAAAAATCTCATTGCGCACATATACTATGCGTTTGACGACCATCTATCGATAATTACAGGAAATACAAAGGGTGCGGCATCTATCCCGGATGTGTCGACTCTCCCGGAGTTACCCTATATATCAATTTGTTTGCTTTATGTTGCGATGTGGTGCTGTAGAAATAAAACAAAAAAAAAGTTCGTTATCGATTAGATAACACCATTTAGACTTTTAAGCACTTTAATAAGAATATATCCCGAAACAGTAATTTCACATGTGTATTTTTACAAGAATTTTGATTACTACGCATTATTGCGAATACTTTCGGTGCATTAAATTACTTCGAATATTTCACATATAATTTGGATGCCTCATTATGTTCTTGGATGATTATATTATTCTACTTGGATTTTCTATATGGTCTATAAAAAACCGGTCTGTCCCGGAATTAAACCGGTCTGTCCCGGCCTGATAGACATGCATCAAAATATTGAAAGGTGTCATTTGACACCGGTAGAAATAGTGCTACAGAAAATAACTTTTCCTAAGATTGTCTCCCATGTTCTAAAATTATGTTCTTAAAATTGTGAATATGATCTATCTTAAATTATGTGAATGTTTTTCTGAAGGGATTTGTAAATTGGATTACTTAACCCCTTGAGGGGCACTGGTATATATTATATACCACCTACGATTAATGAAATTTTACACCAGAAAAATTTGATTAAATTTTACTTTTCTAACTTTGGTGGAAAAAAGGCCGTAAAATTGCTTTTACTTATTTTGAAAGAGAATTTTTCAAAGATTCCGGTGGGAATTCAGCATTTCACAAACGTAATTGCTTGCCCTTCAAGGGGTTAAGGGAAATAATTGAGTTTTATCTCTTTCCGCATCAAAAAAGATCCTCTGTTTGCAAATAATGAGGCATTAGACAACAGGTTTCGTACGCATCAAGTGGTACGTGGGATTTTAAGCGTTTTAGTACCACAAATTTCGTAAAGTACTGGTAGCTATATCTGAAGATGGAATTTTTGCTCGTTAAATAAGGGAAATATTACTTTTTAAAAATTCTGGTAAAGGCCCTTGAAATGTACGAACCCTGGATAAATAGATTAAAAAATAATATATCTAATTATCTCTGCTAAATATTTTAATACTAGATTCCTGTTTAATCACTTAACTGTCACATTTTTTGACACCACTTTTTAAGTACAAAAATATTTGGCTTAAATAATCGAAAATGTCTGGCATTTAATGAACCGAAGATTTCAGGCAAAAATTAGTGGTATGGAAAAGCTTTTAGGTAACGAAGCAAGCTAAATTTTCTTGCCGGAACAGAGTTCGGGCAAGAAAAAGTGAGCTTGAACTCTGTTCGGTCAAAACAGTTAAGTGGTTAAACTGGGTTATAAGAATCCAAATAGAGTAATCTCTCACACACTTGACAACTTGAGGGTTTAAATCGTCCGGATGAAAAAGAGTAAAATAAGCCGTGACATTCTTAAACTAAGTTTTTTAAATGAGATTTATAGATTGGTTTTACAAAAGAAAATATTTTGGCTTTATTTAATCAGGTTAAATTCTACTCAATATGCGAACTGATATGTCACAGAAGAAAACTGTTGTCAAAAAGTAATTATTCTAATCATCTCTCAAAAATTTGAGTTTCCAATTCCTGCATAAATTAATAGAGTTATGAATAAAAAGAAGGATGCATATAGTTTTAAGTCTACCAGTTACGAGTGAAATAACTGAGGAGGTTGTCAAAACATGGCAGCTATTTTATTTTATAGGATCAACTGTTTCTGATTAGCGCTGGTGTAAAGTTCCACCAGTATATTTGAATCGAAAATTTCGTCTTATTTTAGTGCCTTATTCATGCCAAATTTTTCTCATAAATATCGTAAAGATTTCCATTTGTTTTTACTGTTGCCAGTTTGCACAGGTATTCCCAGCAAAGAAAGAAACAGTGGGCCATCAGCTGGAAAAAAGATGGCAGCCAGCAGTGCCATCAGCGGTAAAGTGCAATCGTGCCATTACTTAAACCAGTACAAATGTGTCCGTGCGGAATGCAGCTGGCCCATCAGTGATGGCCAACAGCAGGCCAGCATTGGTATGCCATCACATTACTCCAATCAGGCACTTTTCCTGCAGTGCTAGCACCTATCCCACTGCTATTCCTTTGCTGGCACAGCACTTTCCCTTACAAAAAATTCTTATAGAATTCTATAAAAAAAGAAAGTATTATGTCTCTTTTTTCTACAAGCTAGATTCACCAAGAGCTATAGAAATATCTGTAGAAGTGTCTATAATAGTTATGTCTATAGAAATATTTGAACTTGCAGCGGTTTCCATGTGGTCATCCTCCCAAGTATTAACCGCGCTCGATGCTGTTTGGTTTTTGTGATTGGACATGAACAAGTACTTCAGCGTATGCTACGACCGCTCGTAGCTTTCAAACTCTCATTACACTATTTCAAGTTTGTTTCTTTTGTGATTTACGTTCCCAATCATTAACACGTTCACGCCGGCCAGTGGGTCACACTCGACTGTCTCAGAGCTGCAAAGTCTCCGGCTATTTGGATACCAGTATTTGATACAGAAAATGTTGTTTTATTTAATTAGAACAATTTGTCGATTTAAAGGAACAACGTTTTCTCTAAAATAACAGTGGTGTGCAAAAAGCCGGAGACTTGACAACTTTGAGACAGTGGAGTGTGACCCACCACGCCGGCCCGAACGTGTTAAACTGGTATAGAAATTATTGTATAGTATAGAAATCCTATATATTTTATACGCTTTTTTTATTATTGATTCTGAACTGTGTAAATTTTGAAAACCGAAATCCTTTGTAACTTAGTAAAACCAGATTTAAGGAGAGAAAAAAGTGATTTGAAGTAAAGAATTTATTTATTTATTCATTTAATTATTTAGTTTGTTGGTGGCAATGGTGCTATTTTACTTACAGTTTAAAAAAAAAATTAGCTTCACAGCTTAAATTGTGTTAAGATATACTTTTCAGATTTGTGTTCAAATACTCAATGTCTTCGATATTCGCAACGCAACCTAGCGTAGGGGTTCCCAGCAATAATACTACAAAAGTTCGTGTACTTCCATGTAGTGGTGGACCAGCGCATGAGATAAAACGGAATCCCACCAGAATTTTGTCGGATGATTACCAATGCAAAGTTAATTGAAGCTATCCAGCTGTGGTGATGCAGTGGTAGACCATTAGCCAGCACTTCCTCTTTGCTGGGTTTTAACCTTTTTCATTGGCTCTGACCGTAAGTTGTCTCAATGTGGCAAAAACACAGGGCGTGACTACCTCCGAAGTAAAATTCCACATGTAAAAATGAATAGCTGTTTTTGCCGTACTTTATGACTGAAACTTTAAATTAATATGCCGTTTAAATAAGGAGAAATTTTCCGGCGGAAGATTGCCCCGCGGATAATCAACCCCTGCGAAAGCGGTTACAGTTCAAACTTCACTATTTTAAGGATATCTCTTTATTAATAGTTCCATGTATAAATTGGACAGTAAAAATTGAAATATAAGAACCCCACATTTAGCCGGACAGTACGATATCACATTTAAACGATTTTGAAGCTTCGTCGCGTCGTCTGGATTAAAAATAACATTGTGTGATTGCTCATATTAGCTTCCATTGTTAATTCGTAAATTATAACGATATTTAGAAGTAATAGTCCCAGAAATGAAAAGTTTAATTTGATAATTATTTTTTAATTATTGTGAAGTGTTTAATTATTGTTTTTAAATATTGCGAAAATTAACCATGCTCTTTTTTTCTTTTCAGGTAAGTTATTTTATTGGAATACTCTTTGACGTGTAAGTTTGAAATTTTGTAATTTAATTAATTAATTTTTAATTTAATTTAATTTGTTGAAATAAATTAGTATTAATGTTATTATAGACATTTTTTGTTTTGTACTAAGTTTAATAAGTTCCATTTGTTACATTTGTCTACCTCCAATCACTTATTGCGCAGACATATTAGTTATAATGAGGGACTGACAAAAGTTGAAAATTCTTAGGCGCCAGGAAAAATTCTTAGGAGCCAGCTTGAAGAATCCATTCTCTGACATTAACGCATTCACTGCAAAATGGAGTACTGGCTACTCATAATCGTGTTCGGCTATTTTTGAGTGACCTATGTGTCATTTTGCAGAGAACAAGTTAACTATTCAATAAAAAAAATCAAACTGAGCAAAAACTTTAAGATAATACCACTTTTACATAGTAAAAATTAAATAGAAACGAACTATAAAATTAAACATCAAAACAGTAGACAAATTAATATCCTTACCTTTAATTCCCAACAAGAAATTATATACATAAATTAACAATGCTTTTGAGATTTTGATTTGAAATACCATTTGTTCTTTTTGTGAGATATATCTGAAAATTGCACATTTTAGTGCATTCCACTTAATGAAACATCATTTCATTTTTTTTTTCATTTTCTGCTGGAGTATTTTTAAGGTTTTCTAATCTGAGCAGTGCTTTTTCAACATGCACTTTAGTTTGACTTAGCAAAAACTCTCTGATTTCTGAAAAATTAGGGAGAGTTGTTGCGGTGGTATAGTGTATTTTCTTCCACTGCAAATAATCGCGCTAATAAAAATAAATATTTTTGCACATGGAATATTTTTGGTTAAAGGAAAAACATTAAAATTATTAAGTAGGCAAAAAAGTTATTCGCCAAGAAGAATTTCTTAGTCGCATGGGCAACCTGGGCCCGCGGTTTGTCGGACCCTGGTTATAACAATTAGTGATGCTGTTATTCTGTAACAAAATCAGTTAGAAATTCAGAAATCAAAGGTAAAAATCAAATGATAATTTTGAGCATATTCTGATTCAATATATTGTTTAACTAATGTAATCTAACTAAATATTATAATGTCTCCCTTTACAAATTTTAGTTCAGCGAGAAACTGCGATATTTCATGATTAATCTGCTTCTTCTTATTATTCTTTTTTTTTTTTTTTTTTTTTTTTTTTGCTCCAGGTAAATAATTGTTGTTACTCGGCCACTAGTTACTTTATGTCATTGTATCAAGAAAATCATGATTGAAAATTATTTAAAAATTTATAAAAGTGTCGCTAATTTGTACTACAGTATTCGAACGAATTTCGTTGGAAAATACATATTTTTCCTAAACGATGGTGCAAACATTGAAATTATGCTAAATTTTGCACATGATGTATGAGCGATAAGAGTAATATCCTGTTTAACCCTTTAATTACTGCATTATGATCTACTGCAATTTTTTCCATGTAATTTTTTTTCAGTTACTACAATGAAAATTAAAGGATAAACATAAAAAAATACTCACCCGTGAGAAATTTAATTATTTAGAGGCAATTAATTAAAGTGGTACTTTAAAGTATCGTCAGTACTCTATGACTATAATGCCGTAACCGGAAGCCCACAAAATATTTCAAATAACACGAGAAAATATTTTCTATTTAATAAGTATGTGAAAAATAGGCCCCCTTTTTCTTATTTACAAATAAATCTTTCGGCAAATCCTGGTGCCAATCATTTATTTCAACACTTTAGAATTGAAATTGGCTTTAGAATTGAAGATGCTTTGGCCCTGAAAGGGTTATAAAAGACTATTTTGTTTTTAAGTTTCGATCTTGTTAGCAGTCCTTTAGTTATGCGACGTCTATATTCCAGGGATGACATGTTTTCTCGCATCTCCACATATGCAATATACGAATTTACATATGCCATTTCTATCATAGCAAAAACGAGCCGGTGCCAGAACTTTTTCGATTTCCTATAAAAAAAAAAAATAATAACAATGAAACAGAAAAGAAATACCAGGGAAATCATTACTACGCACTACATTTTAGTAATTACATTTTAAATCAGATGAAAACGATGGATAACTACATAGACGAAAAATAAACAAGAAGATTTTCTCCAACACCCAGTGTACTGACGGTACTTAGAAGTACCATCGAGTAATTCAACTGTTCTATCAAATACATACACCGTTCACTAAAATAGCTAGTTAAACTGTAGTCTATGATCATAATGAACACATAAAAAAAATCCAATACTTATATTATATCCTTTACTGTGTTTGCAGCAATAAAAAGACGAGCGAGACAATCTGTACAAAAAAGTCGGACCTAAACAACCTCCTGTCAGTGAAGGATATTATAAAACCCGGAGTAAATGCCACCTGTAAAAACGAATAAATTTTTTTACCATATTTGTGAGGGGAATTTTGCATGAATAGACCTCAAAAAATAAGGCGAAATTTTCTTTTCAAAATTTGCCTCGGCGGTAATCAAAAACCGTTGATCAGAAGTTAAAAATCAATCGCCATCTTGTAACAACCTCCTCAGATACTTCATTGGCAACTGATAGACTCTACACTATATGTCTCCACCTCATTATTCATAACTCCATTATTATAACCCCTAAAAGTTAGTTCTACTTTGTTTAGAAACACTCTATTTGTGAAAAAGCAAAAAACAGAATTATCAGTAGTATACTAATAATATCTATCAAGGTCGCTATGAATGTTATTTTTATCTGCCACTTTTGAAACAACAAATAAAAATGTAAATCTTTCTTTTTTGTTTAAATATAATTCTATTTCATGATTATTCTGAATTTCTTTATTCGTTCACAGTTAAAAGGGGAAGTTGTCTAAGGACATTTAAAAATGTATTAACCCGTTCAGGAGTTGAAAACGGTACATATTATATCCTACTTAATTTTAATCACGATTTGCACCAGAATCGTTTAATTAATTGAAGTTTAATTTTATAGCTTTGGTTAAAAAAAAAAGCTGTAAAATTGCACTTGCTTATTTTCTAATAATTTTTTTTTAAATTTCTGGTTTGAATTCAGCAATACGTAAACGATGGGCTTATGAATAAATAGGATACATATAGTACAGAGTCTGCCAGTTGCCAGTGAGTAACTGAGGAGGTTGACACAAGATGGCGGCTGATTTTTTACATCGGATCAACAGTTTCTGATGACTGCCAAAGCAAACTTCGACCAGTAAATTTTGAATAGAAAATTTCGCCTTGTTTTATCGGTTTATTTATGTATATCTTACCTCACAAATATGATAAAAATTTCTATTCGTTTTTACTGGTGGAAGTTGGTCCTGGTATTATAATCTCTTTCACTGCCACTGGCTGGAAGTTGCCTAGGTTGTCACAATATGGCGGAAAAGCAGGACCTGACTACCGCCGAAGTAAACTTGTACCAATAAAAATAAATAGCTGTTTTTGGTCAGGATTATGAATGAAATTCTGCATCAATAAGGCATTTAAATAAGGAAAAAAATTCTATTTAAATTTACTGGAGGAATTTTGCACCCCTTGGTAAAGTGCCCGAACGAAACCGGTTACAGTTGAAGATTCACCATTTTAGGGATTGTCAAATCCTATTTATCCCTAGTTCCTTGACAGAAATCCAATTACTTGTACCCGAAAGGTGTAAGAAATACTTTTTATGCTCACAGGTTATCAAAGCCTCAGAGCTAATGTATCCGAAGGTTCTCTATGTACGTACGTATGTATGTATGTATATATGTATGTACGTAACGCGATAACTCATGATAGAAATATCCGATTTGCTTCAAATTTTGTAAATATGTTCATTCTGATAAGGTGTCAATCTGATAATGCCCTGACTAGTTTTGGGGGTTCATTGGTTAAGTATAAAGGGGGGAATGTAAGCTAATCCCTTTAATTTATATAAATGCTTTTTTCATGTGGAATTATCCGATTTGCTTACAATTTAGTATACCGGTTTATTCTGATAAGGCGCTTCCGTGATTAGATTCGGAGGCGCATTGGTTAAGTATAAAGGGGGAACGTTGGGGGTAATCCCCTTAATTTAGATAAATGGGCTTTTCATGCAGATTTATCCGATTTGCTTCAAATTTAGTATTCTGATAAGGCACTTCCTTGTTTAGATTTGGAGGTTCATTGGTTAAGTATAAAGGGGGAACGTTGGTCTAATCGCCCTTAACCCCTTCGCGACGGGAGCCTTTTACGAAATGTTTATTACTTTGCTAGCGGTTTTAAAAAACAGAAGTTTGTGCCTATTCAAATCGGGAAAATGCTCGGATTAAATAAGGCAAATTTTACAGTAAAATTTTACTGGTGAAGATAGACGAGGATCCTTAGGCCTATTTCCGGCACGTATACATGTCGCTCGTCCCCAAGGGGTTAATTTAGATAAATGGGCTTTTCGTGCAGAATAATCAAAATTGCTTCAAATTTCGTATACCGGTTTATTCTGATAATGCGTTTCCCTGATTATTTACCGTTTTTCTCAAAAAAGAGTGAGTTCCATTTTATGAATAATAGACAAATAAGAGTATAATATGCAATTAGTGTGAAAAGTTCTTGAGCTCAATGCAGGGCTGCCACCGGCGACTATTTTTTAATTCTATTTCGCACTACTCTTTCAAAACAAAAATCTTTTACACGCGCTTTGACAACATTTGCAAGAGAAATATACTAGATTTTTTTTAAATAGTGGACAGAATATAAACATAGTCGTCTTTGGCAGCCCTGTCATTGCCCTCAACTGTGCACTTTTATCTTTTTATTTAATTATTCGTTTATTTGGTACATTCTACTCATTAATGAGAACGTGCATAATATTTCAAAAACCTTACAGTATTTGAAATAAATGGCACGTTAAAGGAAAATAATAATTTATAAATTATTTATCAAGAAGTTCTTTGATATTTCCGGTGACTATACTATCGTATTTTAGAAAACCAAGTTTATTCTTTTGAAAATTGTTATTAAGAATATTAAAATAATTTACTAATGAAAATGTTATCCTTACTCAGAAATAAAAATTAATGTAAGCAAACACATTTCGACATCTTTCTTTTACTGTAGAGATATTTTTGTTGTTGTCGTTTGAATTTTTGTTCTGGTTAATGAAATATTTTTTTACCAATAGCAAAAAATGGAATATTTTGGTGTTGTAAACATGTTGATCATAGAAATCAATATATTTGTACTAAAAGAATTAACCTTCCGTCTACCAGACGGGTCCATTGGACCCGACATGTACATTCAAAATATTTATTCAAACCAGAAATTTCTTCAAAACAAACTAAATGTATAAATCAGACAATAATATGTTAAATAAAGAAATTAAATAGTTTTAAGTAAAAATTCTGGTGTAGAATGTTTTTATAAAACTTGAGTAAAATTTCCGGTAGTTCTAGGGTTAACAGACCCTTGGTTTAAATGATAGTAGTTAATTAGTGGTCCAACCTTGTTTGAAGTCATAAAAAATAAGAGGATTTTAGGATCGTTATGAGGAAGTTATTATGAACAAGAATATGAACAAGTTATTTTAATGGTACTTATAAGTACCTCGAGTAGATAAAGGGTTAAAAATAGTTAAAAGCATCGATTCATAAAACCTTTACAAAAGCTATAGAAAAGGCGGAAAGAACTCGATTTCGCAAATCGATATTCAAAATGTGCGAAAATTTAAAATTTTAATTATCTTTTGATATGTAACAAAAGCAAAATCTTCGCAGTTAAGCGAAAGAAGAAAATTATTTCAGACTTCTTCAGATGAAAGTTTGCAAAAGTTGAGATTGTTTCTTAAATGTTTCCATAGCAATTTAGATTGCTGTTGCTACTTTCTTGAAGAAAATTTAATAAGCTTATCTGGTGCATTTATGATTTAAAAGCATTTGAAAAGAACGTTTTGCTTTTAAAAATGTAGAGATTTATTTTGTTTTGAAACAAGATTCAATCGAAATTTTCTTTTCACCTCTTTTAATATCGATGTAATAAGATTTCTACTGAAAGTGTGCTATTTTTATAAAAATAATTTTTTGAATGTTATTTTTTTTTCAAAATAATAACACTTTTTCTTTAAAAAAAATTCGAAATCGTAGGATACAAAATTCTAAAGTAATCTCCGTCTTATTTAATCGCAATCGATTTTGCGATTAAATAAGATGAGGACTACTGTTTATAATACTGGTAACCAACGGACTTAATTTATCACCAATATTTTGAAAATTATTCTCAATCAGCTAAATACAGGCTGGTATAAACCATGGAACTACTAATAAAGAGGAATTGACATATTCTTAAAATAGTGAAGTTGCAACTGTAACCGCCATCGCAGGAGTCGTTTACCGCCGGTAGAAACTTCCACCAGTAGATTTATATAGAAATTTTGAACTTATTTAAACTCCTTATTATTACAAAATTTCAGGCATAAATAATGGCAGAAACAGATTTTCATTTTTACTGGTATGAGTTTACTTTGGCGGTAGTTAGGTCCTGCGTTTCCGCCATATTGTGAGAACCAAGGAGACAAACGGACAGTTTTACAAGACATGCTGACACCAGTAAAAACAAATAGAAATTTTTACGACACTTTTGAGAAAAATTTCCATGAATAAGAGGCTTAATTAAGACGAAATTTTCTATTCAATTTTACTGGTGGGATGTTTGCCCTGCTGATACTCAGAAACTAAAGATCCGATTTTTAAAAAAGCAGCCGCCATCTTGTGACAACCTCCTCAGTTACTTCACTCGACACTGGTAGACAGTACGCTATATGTCTCCTTTTCTTTATTCGTAATTCCATTGTATAAACGGACTGGAAACTCTCACTGGCGGAAATTGAAATTTTCTTTCACGTATAGACCAGTGGCGTGGCGCCCGGTCATCGCTGGATGCGGCGATGACCAAGCAATATTTTAAAACTCTTAATAAGCTTTTAAAACTCTACGATCCAGTTTTAGCACAACATTTGGAGTTGATGTATAAGTGAAGGTAAGATTTAAAGTTTCTTTTTTGAACATTCAACCATTGAATTTTAGAGTTAATAATTTTTCACCACAAACTTAAATAATTGCGATGACCACCGAAAATTTTCACGCCACGCCACTGGTATAGACAATAGTGCCGACTGGAGGTGGACAGCTAAAAACATAGCAGCCCCTTGGCTACTGTATTGGCTATTTATCGCCTTCTTGGTGACTTTTCAAAAGGAAAAAAATGGTATATATTATGTTAGTGAATTTACTTATTGCTATATGAAGTTTCTTATCTGCTAATTTAAAATTACCGTAATTTCGGGTGTACAGCCCGCGGATCAAACGATCGTGTTTCGACCCAGAAATTTTTTTAAAATAAAATGTAACTTTTCAGATCACGGTAAATATTGTTCTTAAAACACTGAATAAAATTTCTGGGTCCAAACTGAATTATTTGATCTGCGGGCTATACACCGGAAATTACGGTAATATCCATAAAATGATCAGAATCAAATTAACCCTCCGTCTACCAGACGGGTCCATTGGACCCGACAGGTACATACAAAATATTCATTCAAACCAGAAATTTCTTTAAAATAAACTAAGTATATAAACCTGACAAAAATAAGGTAAATAAATAAGTTAAATAGTTTTAAATAAAAATTCTGGTGTAGATAGTTTTATTAAAACTTGAATAAAATTCCCGGTAGATCTAGGGTTAAGAAGCATTTTTCCATACTTATAGTTCATTCTACAATAATATTTGCGGTGAAAAAGAAGTAAACGGTTTCATTACACTCTTTGAACCCCTTGAGTGGCAAGTTATTGTGTTTCTTTAATGTCAAATTCACACCGGAATCTGCAAAAAGGAAAAGAAATTTTACGACTTTTTTTTCGACCAAAGTTAGAAAAGTAAAATTTCATAAAATTTTTCTGGTGCAAATCTTCATTAACCCTAGATCTACCGGGAATTTTATTCAAGTTTTAATAAAACGTTCTACACCAGAATTTTTATTTAAAACTATTTAACTTATTTATTTACCTTATTTTTGTCTGGTTTATATACTTAGTTTATTTTAAAGAAATTTCTGGTTTGAATGAATATTTTGTATGTACCTGTCGGGTCCAATGGACCCGTCTGGTAGACGGAGGGTTAATCATACGTGGGACGAAATATATCCCACCGCCCCTAAAGAGGTTATCCTTTTCATGGACAAAATTCTTCATTGATAAAATGTTGAAATGATTGAATGACACCAGGTTTTACGAACAAATTTGTTTCATAATAAGTAAAAGCTTTTTCTTCACATACATTAAAAATGTAAAATTCTGTTTAAAATTTCTGGTGTCAACATTGTTTTCGTAATTTAAATTTAGCGGGGCATATATGTCTCACAGCTCACGAAAGGGTTAATACTCAGACTAAAAGTGCTATTACACTGGAAATTTTGAAGCAACAGAAATTGCCTGCGACTCGGCAGTTTTTCAAGCATTTCATTGGATGTTCTGAAAAAGGCTTTTCCCTTGTCATATTTCCAATAATTTGATTGGGTATTCCGAGTGATATTCTTCTGCTCGCATTCTTATGGTATTACAGGCGACAAAATTGCTGCAACAGTAAAAAGTTGCTTCCTTTTCGAGCAAATCTTTTAAAGCCATAGGTTAACATTTAGTAGTTCGAAATTAGAGGTAACTTTGACAACTTTTGAGAGAGTCCTTCCTCCAGAAACTGGACGCAATGCAAACAATAGCCAGCAAATGGCGCCCTGAACGAACTGCGTTAGTTTTGCTGCATTTCATACAAGCACATGGCAAATTTCCGGTGTAGATTTCTTTTTTTTCACAGCATTTAAAGGAATATACGCTAGTAAAAAATAGCAATACTAACCGCAAGATTTTTAAGCCCTTGGGGAAGAGCGACCGGTATACGTGCCACTTAAAGTTCTCAGAAGCCTTCATTATTCCCACCAGTAATATTTTATTGTAATGTTTACCTTATTTAAACAGATCATTTTCAAGATTCAAATACAGAAAATTGTTTGTTTTGAAAAACCGGTGCTGAAAGCATAAAAATTAAGCAAAGGGCCCTCCTTGCGAAGGGGTTAAATATTGGGTTGTATGGAGCGTCATGACTAGTGTTGCCAGATGTTCCGCCTAAATCAGAGATCCAAATGCTCTGAGAACCACTAATTTCCTACAGTTTATTTCGCCATCTTTAATTTTCCTTATTTAAAACCTCAGAGATGTTGCCTGTAAATACGGCAAAATATACCACAGGATTTTAGTGGTAGCAAACAATATACAATTTGGCATATGTGCGTCTTGATTTTCCCTCATACCAATAGCTAAAAACAGGAACGTAGTGCAGTTTATAGGGTGTTACACGCAATATACCTTCTGAAAAACTAGGAATACACTACATCCCTTATTTTTTAATGACTTCACCACTGTTTGATTTTTAAAAATTTAATAAACAGTATTAATTTTTTTTTAATTTCCTTTTTATATAAAACAAAGACAAATTATTCGTAGTCAAGAATGGAAAAAAGTTCTTTCCGAATTTTTGAAGATTAAATTCGGTAAAAGTTAAAATGTTGTTCTTAACCCTCTCGCTGCGTAAGTAATACTTCGCGATGAGCGTCTTTTACAGAATTTTTAATCTTTTATCACTGGTTCTTTAAAGCAGAAAATTTTGACTATCGTAATCGGGGAAAACGTCCTGTTTAAATCAGACAAAGTTTTCGCTAAATATTAAAGGGTGGGAATAACCAAATAGTATTAATTAGACGGAAAAATCCATGCCCGAGTATTTCTCAGGTTGCGCATCGAGAGGGTTAACCCTTTGAAAGGCAAGCAATTGTGTTTCTGTAATGTCGAATTCACACCGGAATCCGCAAAATTATTTTTTTGGAAAGTAAGTAAAAGCAATTTGACGACCCTTTTTCTCCACAATAGTTAGAAAAGTGAAATTTAATAATTTTTTCTGGTGCAAATCTTTATTAATTGTAGGTGGGATAAAATATATCCCACCGCCCCTCAAGGGGTTAAAGTGTTTTCGTAGAAATTTAGGTTGCTGTTGATCTTGTTTATTTAATTCATTTTCGATTTAAAAACATTAAAAAACTTCTTCTGAAATTAAGTGGAAATTTCACCTTGGTAATTTGTAAAAAATAAAAGTTCAAATTGTCGCGTTTAAGTTGTGTTTCCAACATTTTCTTAAGATTTTAGAGATAAATAAATCATGATCAGAGGTCAAGGTTAATTTTTTTAAAATTTAAAATTAAATTTCATTTTTCATAGAAACATGGAGGTGACACACTATTCCATGGAGGTGACAACCTTTAGTAGTAATGATGACTATAAGTTTTATTGTCCATTTACTAGATTGGAAAACATTTATGGTTGCGATATTAGTTTGTTTTATTGTTTAAGAGGTATAATATGTTATTTCAATGACATACAGAAAGTCAAATAACACATCAAAACAAAAACTGGATTGCAATACAGGTAAAGAACACCACTCTTGAGTAACATGTTAAAAAAGAACAAAGCTCTAATTTAATTTTTTATTAAATAATATATGCAGTTTTGAGGGATTAAATTAAAGATATGTTGTAACCGATTGTTCACTTTCCACTGTTTAGACGACACAAATTTATTTTTCATATCTTATGATTGCTTCTTGCTCCTTACTGAAAACAAATTTTTTCTTGGATCCTGAACATCTTTGCATAAATTTAACTTCTACGTAATCTTCAACTGAGGTTGCATTTGCAAAATGCAGATTAACAGGACCTAACTGAAATCTTGTGCATACTGCGGCACTTCTTTATTACTTTTTCTGAAAGAACAAGTCCAAAGGCTTTCTTTGACTTTGAGACTTCACATTTTTTTCAAAATTTTCTCGATTTGAGTGGTCAATACTGAACAGAATTCCAGACATTTTCTGTCTTTAGGAGAAACATTTTCACATTTCAATGTTTTCTGCACCTCCTCTTTTGGACTGCTTAATTTTTTTTCGTTTATTTATGATGCGTTGATATCTTTTCTTATAATAATCTTTTTTCTTTTATATTTCAAAATTTCATAACATTTTTAAGCTCTTTTTCAAGCAATTTTATTCTTTAGTGTGCTTTTGTTTTGTTTCTGTTAACAATTTTTTGACCACTTTTAACCCGACTGGTACCTGCTCTTCCTGTCACATCTTTAACATTCGCCATAGGATTGTTTATAATTTCTGGATCATCATCTATTTCTAGTGTAGTAGAATTTAAAAGAACATGCTGTAATTTTTCTTTATTTGCTTTCTTCGCTCGACTTTTGTACTGAATTCTTTCTTTGCGCACGCTTCTGTCGTTCACTCAATTGAGAAATGGCTTTTATTTTTCCTTCTTTTTACTTCTTGTAATGCCTTTTGCTTTCTTTTTTCTTACATTCTTCATGCAATTCTGGATTTTCTTTAATTGTATCCCGTCTCTTCTGCTCTGCTTCTCGTCTGAGTTTTCTTTTCTTCTCTACAGAATTCTTTTTGCTTTTTGCCCGAGCCATGGTATCTGAAAAATATTTAAAAATATTAACGTGCAATTAGATAAAAATAAATAGATTAATAGATAAATAGAAAATACATCACTTTAAATATACAATTGCAAAGTACTCCAGTGTGGCCATATTTTTTAAATATATTAAACAAATATGTATTTTTTATCAAATTAACTAGCACAGAAAATCTGAAAATTTAAATTTAGTTCTGTTTTTATTTTTTTTTTTATTAAGTTTAGGAGATCAGGAAATTCAATAAGGGCTTTAAAATAAAGTTTAATTAAATCTAAAACATAACTTGTATTGAAAGAAATACTGAAAGGCATTAAAAAAACCAAATTTATACAAAATTAAATATTTTAGAATTAAAAATTTTCAGTTTCAAAACATATTTTTATTAATATAAAATTTTCCCTAAAATAGAAATTTAAGTTCAATAATTAAAAATATACTTTAAGTACCCTTAAAATATTGTTTACATCAATAAATGCCACATCCATGGGTCAACAACACCTGCATGATACAACAATGACATGGAGGTGGCATCCATGGAGGTGACATTTCTGAGATTAGGCCTAATATTTTCTAAACTATGCACAATATGAACATAATGCAACTTCCATATAAAATTAAATAAAGCAATTTAACGCTACTTATCAACAGAATTCTGCTATTTTAAAAACTGACAAAATTAATGAGGCCATGGAGTTGACATCCAATTAAAGTACACTACGATAATTAAAAGTTTTTAAATTAAAACTAGATGAAGTAACAACTTACCATGCTTCAGAAATATACCATCCAATAAGTAGCTGCCTGTAGTTGATTTGTATTCGAAGTTCTAGATTATGCTGCCATCTAGTAGATTTTTTTTATAACTATAACTGATATGTCATGGAAGTAGCTCTAATTCTGGAGTCTGAAGTGTCTTGGTCTGTAATTTTTTTAAAAATATAAATTTAAAAAATTTTCTTTTAAAAAGTAAGTAAAGTATATCCATTTTTTAACTTAATACATTTTATACGGTTCTTTTCGTTTATCTTATGGGATACATTCATGTTGTAAAGTAAAAACAGGCATGGAGGAACATACCATGGAGATGACATTTAGTATGATTTAATTTTTATTAAAATAGTTTTAAATTTCAAATTCATTCTTAAGTATTTTTAATACAAGTTTTAGATGTGCTTTCATAGATTATCTATTTAGTTGAACAATTATTTGCATAAAAGTACAAAAAGATTGATTGGGACTCAAAATTCCACTTAATTTCAGGACTACCCTTATCATTTTAGAATCAATACCTCTGATTCTTTATCTATGTTGTAACTCGGAAACCTCCCGTACCATATTATATCATAATATAGGTCACACTATTCATTTTAAAAGGTTTGGCCGTAAAAATGTGGGGATTTAGGTTAAAGTTTCATGGAACTATGAATCATGGAACTATTAATAAAGAGGAACTGACTTATCCTTAAAATAGTTAGGCTGCAACTGTAACCGCGTTCGCAGAAGTTGATTACTGCTAGGGAAAACTTCCACCAGTAAATTTAAATAGAAATGTTCTTCTTATTTAAACGGCGTTTTAATGCAATATTTAAGTCACAAATAATGGTAAAAACAGATATTCATTTTAACTGGTGGAAGTTTACTTCGATGGTAATCAGAACCTGCGTTTCCGCCATATTGGGACTACCTAGATAACCTCCTGTCAGTATCAAAGAAAACGATTATATTACCTTTGAAACTGACACCAGTAAAAACAAATAGAAATTTTCACCACATGAGTGAGAGAAATTTTTCATGAATAGGGCCGTTAAAAAGACGAAATTTTCTATTTAAATTTACTGATGGAAATTTGCTCGCTCGTGACCAGAAACTGTTTTCCGATAAGGAAAAAAAAAGACCGTGCTATTTAGTAACATCCTCCTCAGTTATTTCACTCGCAACTGGTACACAATACACTATTTGTCTCCTCCTCTTTATTCGTAACTCCATTCTATTAATAAAGAGGAACTGACATATCCTGAAATTGGTGTCGGGGCAAACTTCCACCAGTAAATTTGAATATAAATATCCCCCTTTTATGAACGTCTTATTACTGAAGAATTTCAGTCATAGTTATGGCCAGAAATAGAAATTTATTTTTGCTGGTGGAACTTTAGTTTGACAATAGTCTGGCTATGGTTTTTGCCTTATAGCGACAACCTAAACAAACTCCTCTTATTGTCAGTGAAACGGATTATAATACCCGGATAACTTACACCGCTATGAATAGAAATTTTTAGCATATTTTTTAGAGAAATTTCGAATGAAAAAGCTACTGAAATATGACGAAATTTTCTGTTAAAAATTGATTAGTGTAAGTTTGCTTCGGCGGTTATCAGAAACTGTTGACCCGATGCAAAAAATCAGCCGCCATCTTGTGACAACCTCCTCAGTTATTTTACTCGCAACTGGTAGACTCTACACCACGGGTGGCCAACTGTGGCACGCTGCACACCACTAAAATTGTACAGTAATCTTCGCCTTATCTAATCATCTAAAGAAAAAGTCGGTTTTTTCTTTAAAAATTTTGTGGTATATGGCGTGCCACTGTTGGCCCCCCGTGCTCTACACTATGTCTTCTCCTCTCTATTCATAACTCCATTTGAAGTTTACAGTGAGATCATTAACAGAGTTAGTTAACTTGGTACTCCACCACTTAGAGAAATGCACTGTTTTTACATGGAACTATTAATAAAGAGGAACTGACATATCCTTAAAATAGTGAAGCTTCAACTGTAACCGCTAGCAAAGGGGTTGTTTATCGACGGTGGAAACTCCCACCAGTAGGTTTATATAGATATTTTAACCCTAGATCTACCGGGAATTTTATTCAAGTTTTAATAAAACGTTCTACACCAGAATTTTTATTTAAAACTATTTAACTTATTTATTTACCTTATTTTTGTCTGGTTTATATACTTAGTTTATTTTAAAGAAATTTCTGGTTTGAATGAATATTTTGTATGTACCTGTCGGGTCCAATGGACCCGTCTGGTAGACGGAGGGTTAAACTTATTTAAACGCCTTATTTTTACAAAATTTCAGTCATAAACAGTGGAAGAAACAATTTTTCATTTTTACTGGTAGAAGTTTTCTTTGGTGGTAGTTAGGCCCTGAGTTTCCGCCATATTGTGACAACCATGGATACAAACCGACAGTTTTATAAGGCATACTGACACCGGTAAAAACAAATAGAAATTTTTATGACATTTTTGAAAAAAAAATCCATGAATAACACACTTCTTTAAGACGAAATTTTCTATTCAATTTTACTGGTGGGATGCTTGACCCATCGGTAGTCAGAAACTGAAGAACCGATTTCAAAAAAGCAGCCGCCATATTGTGACAATCTCCTCAGTTACTTCACTCGCAACTGGTCGACAATACACTATATGTCTCCTCCTTTTTATTCATAACTCCATTTGTTTTTATCGTAAGTTAAAGAACAATTACCAACCAAAGCGTTATAAGTAAGCGAACAAACTTAATGCTGGAATCAGGCGTAAATTAACACAGTTGCGCCACCTTGTGGACGGAGTGATAATTCACATACGCGGGCTTTTAGTGTGGCGTGTATTTTCGAAATCTTCAGTGACTCATGGAACTGAATTTTGTTTGCCACTTTTATTGCTAAATGATGGCGTTGCGAGAGGGGCATCCAGACGCACTTGACACCACGTTTTCTTCGCCTTATCAGAAGCACTTCAGTTATTAACTCCTTCACGGTCGCTTAATATTTGAAAAAACCATCAAAAGTGTACCTATTTTTTTTATTACAGAAATTGAATAATTATAAGGTTTCTAAATAAAATATGCAATTAGTTTATTTTTAAGCCGAAAAAACAATATTTTATAGCCATATTCATATTTGTATAAAAGCCATCATGCGAGAATTATGTGTCTTAACCTCTTAAGCTCCGCCTCCGATAAATGTAGGTTACTTTTTTTTATTGTTCAGATTGTTTGATTCCCACCACCGTAGTTCACGGCAGATAAAATGATGCGAAAATAAAGCCATTTACACTATTTAAAAAAAAAAAAGCTGGTGGGAGTCAAATAATCTGAATTAAAAGATAGTAGCCTACATTTATCGGGGGCGGAGCTTAAGAGGTTAAGACACATAATTCTCGCATGATGGCTTTTATACAAATATGAATATGGCTATAAAATATTGTTTTTTCGCCTTAAAAATAAACTAATTGCATATTTTATTTAGAAACCTTATAATTATTCAATTTCTGTAATAAAAAAAATAGGTACACTTTTGATGGTTTTTTCAAATATTAAGCGACCGTGAAGGGGCTAATATTCCAGTTATCATGAGAAAGGCTTGATTCATCAGAATCCATATCAAAATGACAAAAATATTATAAATCTATGACAAATTATAGATCGTACAAATCAAACCAGAGTGCTAGTATTTAAAGACTTCAAATGGAAATTCCAGTTAAATTTTTCTGGTTTCAGAAGTTTTTTTCCAGCAATTAAATCTCCAGTTCGAGAATATGACGGGCACGAGAAATAACGAACGGCACCTCAGCTCGAGATATTGACGGGAGTGAGAATTAAGGGGTTAATCAAGGTGAAAAAACTTTACAATTTTAGTGGTGTCAGTAAGAAAACAGTTAGGTATCTACCTGTAGTTCACACTCCATCCGCTCCGTGGCGCATGACCTTGATTCATGTGACCTCGCTTTTAATCTTGCGGTTACTTTTCCCATTTAAGTTAGGACGCTTACTTATATCGCTTTGATTACCAACAAAAAGATATTAAGTTTATATCTATGGATAATAAATTTTTTACAAGAGTAAATGACAGACAGAGGACAGGTTGACAGTGAAAATGCGTAAGAATTTAAATTTTTATTAAAGGATCTCCTTTGATATAGAACAAAAACAAATTTACGCAGTTAAGAATGAGGAGAAAATCATTTCAAGAGTTTTGAAGATTTAAATTTATGAAATTTAATATTGTTTCTTAAATGTTTCCAAAGTAATTTAAAGTGCTGTTGCAACTTTGTTGTTGAATTGCTTGTGACTTTGTTCTTGAATTGTTTATAAGCTTATTTGGGACATTTATTATGTAAAAGCCTTTGAAAAAGAAATGTTTTTTAAAAATATGAAGATTTATTTATTTATGAAATGTTTAAGATAAAGAAGATAAAATCTAAAATTGTCTTTTTAACACTTTCCAACAAAGTTGAAAAATCTTTATGACTTCGGTTTGTTTGTCCGTCTGTCTGCGCTCTAATTGTCGTAAATATACTCGGATTGCCCTGAAAATTTTCTATGTTAATCACGTTTACCATAGCACGTTCCCTATTTCAGATGAAGTTTGTAACATGTTTAGTTCATTTACAGGGACAGTCAAATTATTCTGTTACATTACGGCCAATTGGAAAAAATCGTTTCAAATGATTTTTAATGATGTTACACACTTTAAAACATAATAAAATTGATATTCATTTATGAAGTGCACTAAAATAGCCATTATGTAGAATATGCGGCGCAAAGATTAGTTATTATTCATTTACAGGGCCGCACAAAAAAATACCGTTACATAATGATATAGGGGTGGAGGGAATTGTTTGCGGCGTGTTTTAATTATGTTAAACTATTTCATATATAATGAAATTGATATACGTGGCTCAGGTTTACTATAACTTATTTTGTGTGTAATAATAAGTGCATAGCATTTACAGGGACACACAAAAGGATACTATATTGTATCCGAAGTATTGTACATTAGCGATGATTGCTGGAAATGCATTTTTAGTTATGGCATGCGCTTTTATGTTTCACTAGGTTTATGCATGCTATATGGTGTGTAAAAATACTATAGTTCATATACAGGGCTACACAAAAGAATTCTTAAGGCATACTAGGTATGAGAGCTAATTTCTTAAAGGTGGTTTTTTAATGAGTTATGGATTTTTACGCTGAACTGCATTTAGTTTACTAAGAAATGTTTGTAGAATATAGATAAATTGATATACAGAGTCACGCAAAGAAGTCGATATATAACCGTGTATGGATGATAATTTCTGGAGTTTCTGGTTTCAGTAGTTTTAAGAGTTTGAATTAAATTTTAGCTAAATTAGCGTTAACGTAAATAAGCTAACGTGTAATAAAAGTACAAGGTAAACTACAGGGCTGTACAAAAATATTCGAGTATGTTTTCCTCTATTAGTATAAATTGCTGAAAGAGAAATTTCAACCTGTTATGCGTTTTCTTGCATAACTAAATTTTCCCATTATATAATATATATATATCAACCTACAGATCAAATACAATGCTGTTCAAAAGAATTGTAACACATATTTGGGTATAAACGGTAAATGATGAAATCAATTTTTTAAATGTTTTATGCGTTTTCTAAAATGTTTATTTAGTTATCTTAGTATTTCCCTAAATAACGAAGTTTTGTTAAAGCATTCAGGAAGATTTGGAAAGTGTTTCATAGCCTATAATTAACGCATGATTTTTCTTTCTTGTTTCCATTTTACGTGGATGTGATATGATTTATACTGAAGCTTTAAATCTTTAAATACGGAAGATGTTCCGAAATAACAGTTTTGAAAATTACGAAAATATGGGAATGAAAATGTTGAAAATAGTGGGCGAACTCTCGAATCTGGTAAACCTAGAAATAAAAATTTTGCAGATATTGAAAATTTTGAAAGCGCAGATTATTATTATTATTATTAACACTTTCCAACATAGTTGAATAGTGTTTATGACTTTGGTTTGTTTACAGATTGTCGGTCTGTCTACCCGTTTTCTAAATTTCGTAAATATACTCGGAGTGCCATGTATATTTTATCTGTTACTGAAATTTACTATAGAACGTTCTCTATTGAAAATTAACTATCTAGCATTTATAATTCGTTTACAAGAACACACAAAAGAATTTCATTACATTATGATCCAAAGATAAAAATCTATTTCAGTGCATTTTACTGATATTGCATTACTTCAAACATAATGAAAACGCTATGGATCACTGAGATGTACCATAATATATTTTCTACGGTCTATGGAGTAGTGATGGGCGGAATGAATGATTTTACTATTCAAATGTATCATTCGGGCATGCGCAAAACATATTTTGCAACATTTGTATATATTGTTAATCAATTAGCACCGGAAATTTAGTAAAAAAAAAAGAAAGTAAAACTATAGTTGTCAGCTTTAGCTTTTTTGTAATCAATTACCTTCAGATACTTTAAAGGAAAAACTAATTTTTATATCTTTATGGATTTCATAAATTAACGAAACTTCTTTTTCGATACAAAATATCCGGTAGAAATTCAATTAATGTTTTTGTGCACGATCGAATCATTCATTCGAATAGTAAAATCATTCATTCTGCTTATTACTACTATCATACTTGCCAACATTCAGGTAAACTTCCGTAAAATGTGAGTTAAGTTGACCCAGGTTATACGGATTACTAACCAGAAAATTTTTTTGACGTATCATTATATATTTAAAATCATGTTTCTCTATGAAATCTATTTGAATTAATTTCTGGTTCGAAACGTGTTTAAGTTGGGTCAATTTAACTCACGTTTTACGGAAGTTTAACGGAAAGTTGGCAAATATGCTACTATGGAGTGCATGGCATTTAGCATACATTTACAAAGGTACAGAAAATAATTCGGGCTCAGTCTGGTCGATATTTGTTGGAAGTGCATTTAAGTCATGCATTTTAAACCGCACTAATTTTTAGTGTATTACCGTAGCGTGTATAAATTCCATAGATCATACCCAAGGCTGCCGGAAATAATTTGAATTCGTTATCGGATATGAATATGATTTTGAAACAGATTTTTACTGCATTATGTGTTTTTTACATGCTTTCTTTTAACTTACAATTCTGTTTGTAAGTTTGCATGTGTATGTTTGCATGTTTATTTGTTTGCAGTCAAATCTTGTTACTCATTTTTCACCCTTTCGCTGTTGACACAGAGCTTTGAAATTTGAAATATATATTGCTCACCCGCAGGAAAAGTGACACATCTCGAAAAAATTTATTTTGCGCTTTATTCCACTAATAGGTCTGTCATAAGTGCGTCTTGCTACACTAATAGGTCTGTCATAGGTGCGTCTTGCCACACAAAAATTTTGATAAGTACAGATATATGCAAAATGACTTTATTACGCTATATGTGTATTTTTGACCACGGAAGAGGGGGGGGGATGTGTGAGGAGGTAAAATTACCAAATCCTCCAAACCTCATACTACGTCTTCATTTTTAACCCTATCGCTGCGTAATTGTTTTATCAAAATAGCTTCAAAAATTGCGTGTTTAACCCCTTCGTGACGAGCGTCTTTTAAGAATTTTTATTCGTTTGTTACCGGTTTTTCAAAGCAAAAATTTTGGTTTAATTTAATCGGGAAAATGCTCCGATTAAATAAGATAAAATTTACAGTAAAAATAACTGGTGGGAATAATCAAGGAGGATTAATTAGATGGAAAAAATTCATCCCGAGAAAATCTCGGGTTGCACAAATTTTTCTACTTTTATGTTGCCCGAGGAAACCTCGGGTTGCGCAGCGAGAGGGTTAAGGGTTTTATGCTTTTATGCACGTTTTTACTCCTGCTTGCACAGCTTAGTTCTATAATTTCATGTTACAGTAAAATCAAGCAAATTTTCTTTTGGCTCTCCTGTAAAATTTACTTTTGTTGAGATGTGTCACTTTTCTTGAGGGTGATCGATATCTATTCCTGAGGGCTGTAGATGAAATAGACATTGCTTTTTAAAATTCGAGGGGGGCAACGGGGGCCAAACTTAAATAAAAACGAAACATCATCTATACTCATATTAAAAAGAAGAAAAAATTGTTTATTTGTCGGAGATAAGCTCAGGAACTACCGAACCGATTCCAAAAGTAATGGTATCAAAATGATGGTGTTCGCCCAACTTAGAACATAGGCTATATCTTATGTCGGTGCCACTACCCTAAAGGGGGTGCAGGAGCAAAAAACTTTCTAAAAATGCGATTTTTGCATTACTGAAGGGCCTAGAAATATGAAATTTGGAATATTAGTTACTTATAAGATATAAATGGTGTCTAAGAACAGTTCTTAAACAATTGGAAATTTAAAAGGGGTGAAAATGCTCAAAAAGCGTTCTAAAAAACGTTCTAAATGGTAGTTTCTCCATAATCTCAGGAAATACCAAACCGATTTAAAAAATATTGGTGTCAAAATGATGGTGACAACGTTTGCTCCAAGATAGGCTATGTTTTATGTCGGCGCCACTACCCCAAAGGGGGTGTAGGAGCAAAAAACGTTCTAAAAATGCGATTTATGTGTTATTGATGGGCCTAGAAATATGAAATTTGAAGTATCAGCTACTTATTAGATATAAAGGATTTCTAAGAACAGTTCTTAAACAATTCGAAATTTGAAAGGGATGAAAATGCGCGAAAAGCGTTCTAAATGGTAGTTTCTACACAATCTCAGGAAATACCAAACCGATTTAAAAAATAATGGCGTCAAAATGATGGTGAAAATCCTTGCTCCAACGTAGGCTATGTTTTATGTCAGGCCACTACCCCAAAGGGGCTGCAGGAGAAAAACGTTCTAAATTGCGGTTTTTGCGTGACGGAAGGGCCTTGAATCATGAAATTTAGAATGGTTGATAGTTATAAGATATCAATGATCTCTAAGGACATTTCCTAAAAAAATCGAAATTTAAAAGGGAGGTCAAAATGCGCAAAAAGCGTTGTAAAAAACGTTCTTAATTGCAATTTCTATGCAATCTCAGGAAATACTGAACCGATTTCAAATATAATGGTCTTAAAATGATGGTGACAGATCTTGCTCCAAGATAGGCTATATTTTATATATGTTTCCACTAACCCAGAGGAGATGCAGGAGCAAAATGAGCGAAAAGCGTTCTAAAAACGTTCTAAATGCCGATTTGTCACCAATATCTCAGGAAGAATCAAACTGATTTCAAAAGTAATGTTAAGAAATTGATGCTGACAGCCTTTGCTCTAACATAGACGCTATTTTAAGTCGGTATCACTATCACCTAGACGTTGCAGGAGTAAAAAAGCGTTCCAAATTTCGATTTTTGTGATCGGTAGGGGCTAGCAACTTAAAATTCGGCAAGGTACATATGTATTACATAAAAAATGATCTTTAAGAACAGTTTCGAAAAAATTGTAAATTTAAAAAGGGGTGAAAATGCGCGAAAAGCGTTCTAAAAACGTTCTAAATTGCGATTTCTACTCAATCTCAGGAAATTCCAAAGCTATTTCAAAAGCAATGGTTGCAAATCAATGGTGACAGTCCCTGCTATAACATAGGTTATATTTTATGTTGCTGTCACTACCATCTGAGGGTTGAAAAAGCAAAACATGTTCTAATTTGCGTTTTTTGCATAACTGAAGGGTCTAACACTTTGAAGTATCGCATGTTATTTACTTACAAGATGCAACTGCTTTCTATGAACTGTCGAAAGAAAATTTAAAAAAAATTTCAAATTTAAAAAGTTCAAGTGAGCGAAAAGCGTTATAAATTACAATTTTTATGTAATCTTTTCAAACACCAAACCGATTAAAAAAATAATAACAAATTGTTGGTGATAGAACCTGCTCAAACATAAGCTATATTTTATGTGTGTGCCACTACCACCAGAGGGTTGCAGTAGCTAAAAACTTTGTAAATTGCGATTTCTGTGATACTGAAAAGGCTAGAAACTTTAAATATGGCATGGTAGTTACTTATAAAATATAAATGCCCTCGAAGGACTGTCGAAAATAAATTCGAATTAAAAAGGGTTGAAGTGAAGGGCAGGTGCGAAAAGCATTCTAAAAAAGTCCTAAATTACGATTTCTACGCTATTTCAGGAAATATAAACCAAATATAAAAGTAATAGTTGCGAATCAATGGTATCAGTCTCTGATCCTACACAGGCTATATTTTATGCCGATGATTCTACCACCTGGGATTCACAGGAACAACAAACGCTCTAAAAAAGGCCTTTAAAAGCTTTCTAAATTACGTTTCTGTGGAATATTAGGAAATAACAAACCAATTTCAAAATTAATGTTGGCAAATTAATGGTGACAGCTCCTATTTCAACATAGCCCTTTATGTTTATAGATGGTGGTAGGACTTGGAATTTGACATGATGGTTAATTTTAAGATGCAAGAAGATGGTTTCTAAAAAATTCAAAACTTCAAATGAATAGTGAAATGAGCGTATTAATTGAGCATAAAAGTTTCAAAATATTTTCTAAATTATTATTTATTTAGTTTTATTTAGTTTTATCAATTTAAGTCTCATTTCTGCCTTATGCAGTGTAACAATGATATTTAATCAAACTGTTTTTTAAATAGTTATTTTTTAAATTATTCCTAAAAGTAATAAGTACCTATTAATAAAATAAAATATTACCTTTTAATAAAATAAAAATTTAGTTAGTACCTTTTAATAAAAATTAGACATAAATATCACTTGGCATATTTCAAATATTACGCGAGCAAAGCCGCGGGGTTTGCTAGTATTTCATAAACCAATGAAAATAAAATCTTGAAACTTGACAAGCCTATATAGCATAACTAAAATTAAAATTAGTAAATATGTGTTGTGAAATTTCTCCACTAAGGCGAGCTACCACTAAGAGGACTACAACGACCTATAAGGAGGTAGGGGGGAGTCCTGCAACAAAGCGCCCTCCGTTTCGAAAGACATCGCAAAACACTGCTTAACCCTTAAGGAGTCTTGTACCTTTTAAACGCGTGGAAAATTAACGAAAATCTTCAAGGTTTGAATTAGTCTATCTTCAAAACCTTTTTATGTATAAACATGAAATTTTGGATATTGATTAAACAGATTGTGCTTTGTAATATACTACCAACAAAAATTTATTTACCCTTTACAGAATTTGTGTATTCACTCTAAATTGAAATGTCTGAAATTCAGACACTTAAGTGACTGAAACGGAGTGTTCAATTTTCAGACATTTTAAAATGTCTGAATTTTTTCAGTCACTTCTTGCGTCTGAATTTCAGACACTTCAAACGTCTGAATCGCAGCCGTTTCATTTTGCAAGCATGATACGCAGCCATGTTTGACCACAATGAATCCTGGAAAAATATTTGACCATGGTCCTGCCCCTCCACCCCCATACAGCCTCATTTTATGGGCTCTCAAAATTGGTATGCCATTTTCGTAAAGCTGATAATTTAAATCTTTTATCGACATTGTACTGATTATAATCAATATTTTGAACTTCTATAGTAGAATAAGATTAAAAACAAAATTTTTTTTATCTAAATACAATAAAACCTCTCAATAGGGGGCTACTACGGAATTTGTCCGCCATTCGTTGCCGAGGTGCCCTTGATTGAGAGGTTTTACTGAATTTAGATTTTTTTAAAAATTTATTTAGTTTATAATCTTATTCTACTTTAAAAGTTCAAAATATTGATTATAATCAATACAATGTCGAAGCAAATTTAAAATAAAAGCTTTACAAAAATTGCATGTTTAATTTGGGGCCCCTAAAACCGTAGTGAGAGGATACTGCCCAGTTTTCCCATTATTTAATCAAGTGCTTCATCTACAAAAAGTCCAACCCTGCATTATAAGTTCGCTAAATAGAGGTGTCCGGTATTCGGGAGTGTCCGTTATGAAGGTTAATGAACATTCCCTAATATCGGACACCTTTATTGAGCGACAACCTTTTTTAATCCACAACCCAGACATTTGTTTATTTTTACTTCACAAAAGCAGACACCTTTGATTATCGAACAAATTCCGCAGGCCCCAGGTGTCCGCTGTTGAGAACTTTTACAGTATTTCGATAAATATATATATATATTGTTTCTAATCATGTCCTACTCTAAAAGTTCAAAATATCATTATAATCAGTGCAATGTCGAAAGATTTTTTTAAAAAAAATTACGAAAATTGCATCACAATTGCGAAAAATTTGCTTTACGAAAATTGCATGACAAATATCCCCCCCCCCCCCTCCCAACACACACACACAAAAAAAAAAATCATATTATAGGATGCACGATCTTTGAATATCTCGAAACGATAAAAAACAAAGCATTTTTCAAGGTACCAAAACGCAAATAATATGCAATTAAGATCTTTTTTTCCCCCTTTCTGCCTCAAATATATATTCATAACTATAATATTATCCAGAAAAATAAATATTGTATATACAAAATTAATATCTAAATTTTAAATGTAAGCCGTCATATCACTAATGCGTGAATTAAAATCTAAGTGCTGCACGCATGATAAAATTCTAAATTATGCATATAGAAAACAATTTTTGAACAAAATAGAATCATAACACACCTAATATACACATTAAATAAAAAATATACGCAAAAAATTTGGTTTAAAATTCAATTTCAGCACAAAATAAATTTAAAAAAGTAAAATATTTCACGTTCAAACAAATAAATAAACAAAATATGTTTGGGTTTTTTAGCATGTAGACTATAAAGAAACGCATATTTGTTTATTTTTTTAAAAGCTGCGCTTACATAGTTTGAAAGAAACAACAAAAGCACAAACTTCAAACTTGCTAATATGAGAAAACGCTTTTTAAAGTTTCGATATCTAACGGATCTTCAACTCTCCGTCTATAAATGATTATAACTCAATTTTGAATGGGGTTTTTTGCATACTGTTGAAAAATTTTAAAACATTCGGAATAAAACAGAAACAGAAAACTGATTTTTTGAAAGGTTAAAAGGTCCTGTGCCCTCTTAAAAATTAAGTCTTCTTTAAAATTTATATTTACACATGGGCATTTTTTTAAAAATATAGATCAGATGATAATCACAAGAGCTATTTAACTATCAATAAATAAATATTATATTTTAATAAGATAAAGAAAAATTTATTTCCAGTTTGAAACTTTGTCTTAAATCTGCACATAATCAGTAAAGCTTAATAAAATAGCTAAAGAGATAAAGTGTAATCATTCTCTAAATCATTAGAGTGTTATTGACATTATATATTTTTTTTTTCTCCTTCCAGTGTAGCGATGCCAGATGAATCATCGGCGGGTTTTGCTTACTATAGGAAAAATTGAATGATATGGTTGAATAACGGCGTTGAATGGATGTTCAAACTGTATAATTTTAAATACTTATAATTAAGCATACATAATATAATAATTAAAAACATTTATTAAATTGGGATGGTTGCTATAAAGACATGGGCATTCCAGTACATATCACATAATAAACCTTTGAAAAATATAGAAATCGAATGAAACCAAAGTAAACATTAACAAATGCTGTTCGAGAAGAAGGCTTAGTATTGCGTAAGTCAATAAATTCAATAACTGCAAAAAACATCCTGTAGACTCATTAAAACTGATTTTAAGGATAACATTGGTTAGAAAATAATATAGAAACATGATTGCAGATGTTTTTAAGAACAGAAACTTAATTATTAGCAAGATAAAATTTTAACACGGAAATTCAACAGACAAAATGCTTTAAACAAATGTTGGTATAACTCAGAAACTAATAAAGCTAGAGACTTGTGTAAGGGTTCCATTTAAAGAGAAAACATTTACGGAGAGTTTGCAATACATGGTCTAGGTCCCACTTACATGGAAAAAGGTGTAAGGTATCCAAAATTATACCCGCACAGGGGGCGTCAATTTCAACTGGTGGCTAGGTTAATGATCCGTGAGGGAGAAATACTTGGATCTTTTAAAACGAAAATTCCTGTATACATCCGGCTAACTATATTAAAAGGGTGAAATATTTTCACTCTTAAAATAGAATCTGCCAGACAAAAGTTTCTATTTAACAGATTTGACGAACAGAAGACTAATAACACTGTATTATTCATAAAATGATTACGAATAAACACTAAGTCGATACGAATTAATCCACAGAACTTCACAATCCACAAAATATGAATAAAGTCAAAATAAACTTTCAGTTTGAAATTGAATTACAACGTACATTAGAACGAAACACATCTAAAACGCATGACGCATGCGCAACTAAGAGTCCCTCTGGTGGTTATAAGGAAGAACTGAAGAAATATTTTCCCTCCCAGTATGATGAAATTGAATCAATTATGTTTTCTTTATGTCTGATAATTAAAAATGAATGATATTTCTTTTCTTACAAATGGCTATCGAATAATTTTACGTTAAGGGAAAATGTTACTAAGAATTTTACTTCAGAGAAACCCACCCTCCTTTGAACATTTCGTAGAAGACAATTTTAATTATTTTCTTCTTTTGATGTTCATATATTTCAAATTTATCTCAAACGGTGTTTGTGTGTGTGTGTGAGTGGGTGGGGGGGAGGGGGAAGAGTCCATTGAGAAAAAAAAGTTCTCTATTTTCAAAACTGTCGTTTGAAACTTATTTTTGAACGATTACTATCTCTTAATTGTTAAATTTTTAGATGCGTTCTTAATTATATAAATACGTAGTACCTATAGTCGTCGTTCAGTCCATCTGTTTGTCCGTCTATAACAGCGCAAAAACTACCCAACCGATTTGTTTGAAATTTAAAATATATAATTATTGCATAATTCTGTCGAGTCATTTCAAATTTTATGAAAATCGGATGTATACTTTAATTAGTACAGTCAAAAGTTTACCGATACATTACGGCCAATGGAAAAAAATTATTTCAAGTGCATTTTAATGATGTTACAGCTTTTCAAAAAGAATGAAATTGATATGCGCTTATGAAGTGCAGTAAAATATACATTCAGTACAATATGCAGTGCAAAAAATACTTATAAAACTAGTTATAGTACGAACGCACCTCATTTGCCACGTTTGACGTGCAATTTCCAACTTGTTATATTTATTTTTATGTTGATATCTTTAAAAATTTCTTGCACAAAGAGTTCTGACAAAATATTCTTAGTTTGCCTATTTCATGTTTATGTTCTGCATTTTAGAAAAGCAGATTACGCTGTTGACCCCAGTCACACCTGTTCCAAAATTTTGCCCCTCCCTAAATTTCTTTCTACCGGTACATCTCTTAGTATTTAGAGGGGAGGGGGGTTGATCCTTCCTTGGAAATAAATATATTTTGTGAAAAGCAATTACTGATTTATTTATTGCGTCAAAAGTAACTTAGTCCCAAAACTTTAGTAAGCGATCTATTTTAATTTTCCAGATGTCCCATGATCTAATCAAATTACTTTTTTTAAATAAAATAATACCAAATCTAATGGATAAAAATATTTTAAACATCCTTTATCCATTCGAAAACAATTTTCTGGTAGTGCTGGCATACAAATTGCAATACATTTATACATACAGTTATCACACATATGATACAACTGTATCGCATTTAGACACTTAAGTGTCTAAATTTCTAAATGTCTTAATTTCAGACATATCACCATTATTCAGACATTTTAATCAGCTCATTTATGCCATGATCATAGTAAGACACTTATGTATCTTAAATTTAGACATCTGTGATGTCTGAAATTTCAAATTTAGACACTTAAGTGTCTGAATAACTTTTTCAGTCACATATGTGTCTTAATTTAAGACGCCTCTATTTGCAGTGTTGTTGAAATCAAAATAGCTCTTTTTTTTACCCCATAAGTCATTGCGCGCATGATATCTTGAGAAAGTATTTATGGATTGTCATGAAATTTGGAAAATATTCTAAACAAGTATGTGTGTTTAAAATGATCTACTTTTAAGTATTTAAAATGGTAATATTTTTAGTTATGACTATTTTTATTCATTAAAAATACAAATTTTTATTTTTTTTTTACGAAAATATATTTTTTATATAGTTAATTAAATGATTTTAGCCTAAGAGTAGATCATTATAAACACACATATAGGTTTAGTATCTTTACCAAATTTCATGCCAATCCATACATACTTTCCCAAGATATCATGCGCGCAATGACTTATGAGGCAAAAAAAGAGCTATTTTGATTTCAACAATACACAAATTCTGTAAAGGGTTAATAAATTTTTAATGGTAGCATATTACAAAGCACAATCCGTTTAATCAATATCCAAAATTTCATGTTTATATATAAAAAGGCTTTGAAGATAGACTAATTCAAACTTTGAAGTTTTTCGTTATTGTTCGACGCGTTTAAAAGGTACAAGACCCCAAATGCCTGATTTTTCTAAATTTATTTTAATAATGTTTTTCGGTTTTCATTTTTTAAATAAATCATGGGAAAAATACTTTAAAAAATCATATTTTCTTTTAAGTATGGTTTATGGCTAAAAAACTGTTTGTTAATAATCGGTAATACTGGTCTTTAATTTTAAAAATAATTTTCCTCCATAAAATTCTATAATATTAAACACACAAGAATTTTAGGAACTATGATAAGAAATAAATTTTACTTGTCCACTGCAGACCAAAATATGGTATTTCTCAAGCTTCCAAACAAAACAAAAAGAACATGTAACAACAATTGAAAAAATAAATCTATTTTTATACTTAAACAGCATAAGTGTTTCCATCTACATGTTGAAAATCGATTTAATAATATTTTCAGAATGTATATGTATAGTATTTTCAGAATTTATATTGGCAACATTTGACATTATTGCTTCAAAATTATTCTAATAGTATTTTAGAAGCCTAAATTGGGTATGTTGCCAAAGCAACACCCGGCCTTTAAAGGTTAAGGTTAAACTAAAACTACTTAATCTTAATAGTTAGCCAATTATAGCTTGACTTCCTAGGGAGAAATCAGTGCTAGCTTCAACAATGAGTATTTAAAGAAAAATACTATTGGCAGGGTTACCACAATAGCGCCAAATATTACTCAACTTGGTTTAAATTCACCAAATTTGGTACTGCGTTAAAAATATTTTTTTCTACTTTTAGTGAATTGTAATGAAAGCATGTTTTTTTAAATTTATGTTATTTAAATTGTTTATTCAGAAATCTCATTTCATTTTATGAAAAATATGAAATGTCTTAACAATATTCTGATTGTGCTCGAAAGTTATTCATGATATATGGCTGACGCATGATTTTTCCTTCTTGTATATATTAATGAAGATTTTCGCACTCAAAAGGAAGACTCTCTGTCCTGCGTTACGCAAGAAATCGGTGCTAATTAAAAACAAAAATGATAACACAAGAAATTAAAATAATTAAAGACAGCCAAAAAATAAAATTTGTTCATGAGTTAGTGAGAGAACATGAAATGCGCATTTTAGAGGATGACAGTAAAATGTGCGAAAATTTAAATTTTTAATTCCCCTTTGATATAGAGTGAAAACAAAATTCTTTGAAATCTAGAACCAAAAAAGAAAATCCTTTCAAAAACTTTGAAGATGGGAGTTTCTAAAACTTAATTATTGCTTCTAAAAGGTTTCCGTGCAATTTAGATTGCTTTCACTATTTTGCTGTTCCAAGATTTATAAGTCTACCTGATGCATTTATTATATAACCCTTTCATGCATGAATTATTTTTATGTGGATGGAAATCGCATTTGCCATTTAAAATAGACATGAAACATTTGCATCAGCATCGTATATATGCGTCATTTCAGGAATTTCATTTTTGTTCAAGGATTTGTCGAATTCATGCCAGAAGTTATGAATTATAATTTTTGTTTTATTTAATGTCATAAAGAGAGAATTATAAGAGCTTTTGGGCAAGGTGTCTGCAGACAGATCCACCAGGGTTGCCAGTTTGGCCTCCATTATTATTCAGAAATTTCGAGTTCAAACCAGAAATAAAGAATAGTATTTTATGCTTTATTTAATGAGCCACATTTCTCGGTCATTTAACAATAGAACCGCCGGCAAAAACATATACCTATAACCACCAAAGCGATCATTTTGACCGATGTGGATTACCATGCTCAACAATTGTTTACTTGCCATTTTTTACTCTTAGTATCGTTTATTACTATTATTACCATCATTCCCCATATAATAATACATATTTCATATTTCTTTTTTGTATTTTATTGTGTTATAATTATATTATATTGATATATATATATATATATATACATATTATTTATATTTTATTTTTAGGAATATTTTTATAGTAAAAAAATATTTTTCATGAGAAATCGAAATTGCTAAAAACAAGAATAAACTTGGTGAAAACGAACATTTATATTTATCCCCTGAGCAATACAATATTCAGTGTGACGAGTGATCAGGGAAAAACACTGTAAAAAAAAAAAAGGAAACTACCAGCATTTTCTTCTAGAAAATACTAGGAATAATATAAAGTGATTGAAGTAAGCGGATATCTTTAACAAAATATTGGTATTTAACACTTTTTTTGACTGTGTTTTTCAGAATTGACGCCCGCTAGATGAAGAAAATTATAAAACACTTGTAGAGGTCATCGTCTAGAACTAGCTTTTGTAGAATATTTCCGTGCCTTTTGATCGAGCACGTCGACGCCAAACTTTGTAGTATAAAACTTTGTAGTATAAGTTACGTAATATATAAAACGTTACATATAAGTTACTTTGTGTAACTTTGTGTAAAAGTGATAATATACCTTTATATAGATTAACGTACGTTTCATCGCACAAACGGCGACAGTCAAGAATGATTTCGAAAATGTCGCTCTTTGTGCGATGGAACGAACGTTAATATAAATAAAGATATCACTTTTATAGCATTTTTTAGCTTAAAGATAACTGATGAAAACTTTCCTCAATAAGAATAAGAAAGGAAAGATATTTGAATTTTTTTTTCTTTGCATTTACATTAATGTCAAATGTTTCGTGATTACGTAAATTAAAAATTCTTCTTTCAAAATTTATGGTAGGAATTCGGAATTTGTGATTAAAAACGAAATTCCTCAAATGCACGAATATGATGCAAATGAGTCGAAATGGATTACTAAAAGCAAATAATGCTAAAAAGTAAAAAAAAATATTACATTTATTATAGAATTACAAATCGACAGCGATATAAAGTTTGGAAAAAAAAAAGTTATTATTATTAGCTATCAAAAAAATATATTTTTTTTAAGATAGTGTAAACTCTGGATGCCTTACTACGAAGTCAAAAGAAAAGAAACATTTTTTGTGTGTGTGTGTTTTTTTTTTCATCTATAAATAGAAAATCTTGTGTCGAGAAAATCGTGTCCCGAACAGGACAGAAAAAAACTGATAACGGAAATTTTTCGAGCTGAGTATTTCAAAAGCGAAATGTCTCTGCTATGTTTCTGTATTTTAAAAACAATATTTAACTTTATATGATATTTTATGCGATATAGAAATAGAAACAGCAAATGCACAGTTCGCTAAAGATCGGAAAACTCTAAAAAATGTTATCCATCACTTAAAGAAATGTACGCTAGTGAAACTTGTGAAAAGTGTTAATGCTAACGATAAAAAATACAAAATGTTTATCTCTAAAATTTACTGAACGCATTTAAAATTCACTGTCAGTTATAAGGTGAAGGTATTCATGCAGGAGATTAAGGCGTGAGGTCGGGAATTTCTTTACTACGTTTACTTATAATAGTTTTAAACCCTTGAAGGGCAAGTATTTGCGTGTCTGTAATGTCAAATTCACACTGAAATCTGCAAAATGATTTATAGCAAAATAAGGAAAAGCAATTTTAGGACTTTTTCCACCAAAGTTAGAAAAGTGAAATTTAATAAAAATTTTCCGTTGCAAATTTTCATTAATCGTGGGTGGGATAAAATATATCACACCGCATCTCAAGGGGTTAAATATCTCAAAGTGAGAGAGCGATGCACTGTTTCAAACTGTTTGAACTTTCACACTTGCATAAAAAATGGATAAAAGATTTAATCTTCATTTTCTTTAGTTGTTAAGAGGCTAAAACAAAATAAATTTTAATTGCATAGAAATTGCTTTTGAAATTGCAGGGTTATTTTGAATAATAGTAACATCGGTAGAGACAGCTCGTCATCTGATATTCGTGATATATAAAACTAAAGCAAGGAAGCGTAGAAAACGCGTTTCCAAACTTCACTTATTACGTTCCTGGAAGATAAATTTCATTAGCCCCTTCGGGACGGGAGCCTTTTACGAAATTTTTAATCTTTTGTCACCATTTTTTAAAAACAGAAATTTGTGTCTTGTTGAATCGAGAAAATGCGCTGATTAAATAAGGCAAATTTTACACTAAAATTTTACTGGTGAGAAAAAACAAGGATTCTGAGCGCTTCATGCGGCACGTATACGTGCCGCTCGTCCCCAAGGGGTTAGCAGTTATCACCATTTACTGAATTATGAATATTTCAAACATACAATCCCTTTTTCAGACATTCTCATAGTTGCCAACAATGGAGTTATGAATAAAGCCGAGGAGACATATAGTGTTGAATTTATTAGCTGCGAGTGAAGTAACTGAGGAGGTTGGCACATGATGGCGGATGATATTTTACAAAGGGATGGCAGTTTCTGGTTACAGCCGACAGAAACTTCCTCTAGTACATTTTAAATTGAAAGTTTCGCCTTATTTTATTGGCTTATTTCTGCAAATTTTTTCTCTCAAATATTATAAAATTTCTGTTCGTTGTTAAAGGTGGACGTTGACCGGGGTTTCGCAATCTCTTTCATTGACACTAACAGGAGGTTGTTTAGGTTGTCACAATATGGTGAAAACGCAGGGCTTGACTACTTCCGAAGTAAAATTCCACCAGTAAAAATAGTATCTGTTTTTAGCCATAATTATGACTTAAATTCTTCATTAATGAGGCGTTTAAATTGAGGAGAAAGTTTATATGCAATTTTAATGGTGGAAATTTGCCCTGGTGGTAATGCGCCACTGCGAAACCTGTTACAGTTGAAGCTTCACCATTTTCAGGATTTGTCAATGACATATCCTGAGAATGGTGATAGAATGTGAAATCCTCTTTATTTTGAGTTCCATGATTACCGTAATTTCCGGCCTATAATCCGCGGATCAAAGAATTCAACGAATTTTATGTAGCTATTGAAGGCCACTCCACTGTTAAATAGAAGGCGTGCACTCCAGGTAGGTCACACTCGACTATACCATAGACCAGGGTTGGCGAACCTATGGCACGCGTGCTAGAGTTGGCACGTAAGACAATTTCTCTGGCACGCGAAAAAATAAATTTTATAATTATTATACAGATGAAATTTAATTTCTATTATAATGAATAAAATTTTGTTTCATACGGACAGACTATCACAAATAAGGCAATTATTTTTGCATGAAAAGAATTTTCTTTTCTTGCGATGTTATGCAGCGTTTGCGACATGTATTTTGCCCTTCTGTATGATTTTTATAATGCTGTACTTTTCAAATTAATTTTTTAGACAGTCCCTTCAGTTAGATGGCAAATGGATCCAATTTATAAAACTATCAAAATATGAATCAGGTATAAAGCATTCTCCATCGAACATACAACAGTAAAAATCTCATCAATAATTTATTGATACAATGCTTAATGCAAGTTAGATAATCATAACTAGATGCATAAATAATAAGGTCGAAAATTTCTAAAATAAAATTTCGTATTTTTATTTCCTTATCATAGTGAAAATTATTACATAAATGAATCATATTTACGAATTAAAATTTTAATTTAATGGTTTATTCAAATATGCAGAGAAATAGCATCTGATTTTTTAACTAGCGTTTTGTATAAACATCGTACTTTGCAAAATTATTTTATGTCAAAATGTGGCACGTTACACCATTGATAGATATTGTTGGTGAATTTTTGGCACGCGCACGTAAAAAGGTTCGCCGATCCTGCCATAGACGGCGTGCACTACAGGTGGGTCACACTTGAATATTCGGAAATTGAGTAATAAAAACAATTTAATATTATAAACTTGATACATTCACGACGGGAAACGAGAATTCTCGTTTTCATTCAAAAGATATCATTGACTAAGGGCGTGGCTTCTACCTTACAGAAAATGCATTTATATCATGTTGTCCATATTTCTTAAGATTGTAAGACATTTTATATTAAATTCGTACATATGTAGTAAAAAAAAATCATTCACAATCAATTCTACTGGTTATTTTCGAGTTCATTTTAATAAATACGGGAGGGGTGTGTCATTTACATAACAGTGTCTGAATAAGCGAAAGTATCACGCTGCCAGATAAAACAAAACATGAATTTGAGCGCCGCCTCACAGCGAAAAACATGAATATTGGCGCCGGCGTAAACGTGGTAATTTCATTAGCCATCACCGTTTACTCATTTATGAATATCTAAAGCAACCAAACCCTTTTTCAGGCAAACTCATAGCTATCAACTGCCTAATCTGTTTTTCCACTATTTTTGTACGGAAAAATTAAATTTTTTATACTTTCACAATGACTAGGATTGATTAAACCGAATTTTTCTGTATAAAGATTGTGGTTTTCAAAAATCAAAAAGTTGGCAACCATGCATTCTGTAGTAAAGAATAATAATAATAAAAAAAATAAAAATAAAACCTCCATAATAGTTACTCAGTAGTAGGAAAATCCGTCATTTCAAAGGCTTTTATTGAACATCAAGGTGCGTACATTCCTTGCATTTATCGAAGTGTTTGTCACCCCTATTTCAAATTAAGAAAATTTTATTTATTATTTCAGTCAGAGAATTCGTAACTACCTAATTTAATTGCTGAGTTTTTAATTTATTTTCGATTAAATAAGTCAAAAAATCTGTTAAAAATTGGGGTAAATATGTTGTTCTCTCTATACTTTGAAATAGATCAAGCAAAAACTCTTCTCAGTTAACCCTTTGACTATGGTGTTGGAACTTATGTCGTCCCAGAGACTATTTCTTTATTGTTTTCGCACCAATTTTTGAAAACTTATTTCTGCGATATAGTTATATTAGAATAATTTCACGAGAAATAGTATACCACAAAGAACTTTTTCCTAAATTGCGGTAGACATGAATAAAAAAAATAATAGCCAGTCCAAACCCGTAATCAAAATATTAAGGACGAGTAAAAAATTCTTTCAAATTTTTTGAAGATAGAAGTTTGTAAAAGCTAATATTGCTACTGGTGTGTTGCCATAATAATTTAGATTGTTTTTGCTACTTTTTTATTGAAAGGTTTTTTTAAGTTTGTCGGATGCATTTAAAATTCAGATGCTGAAGATACTTTTGCTTTTAAAACATTTAGCTTTAGATTTATTTAGTTGTGGAAGAAAAATAAATACCTTTTTTTTCTTTAAGATCGTTAAAAAATTGATATCACTTTGGTAGTTTAAACTACCTTATGCTAAATTTTTGACAAACAGTTAGGGAATTGTTGTATGCAAATTTAAGACATACGTTGATGGAAATACTGGTATGTGATACAATACACACTGTGAAACTTGCACAATGTGGAACCGGATGTTTTCCAGACTTTCAACTAACTAGGGGATTCAATCCGGACCTCTCGAGTTTCGAAATATATGTGAAAACTAGTTTTTATATATTTTTTAGATTACCCACTAACAACACGCGAAAGTATTTTTATTTCAAAATTATTAATTTTGCGTTGAAATAAAGTTTTGAAATTTATTAAAAGCGATACTTTCGCATTAGTTGATAGCCGAAGAAATTGACAAAGATTTCGTGATTTACATCAATCTATTTTAATTCTGATCGTATCAGTTGTTTAAGGGAACGTGGGAAAGCCCTATCTCCGCCATGTTAAATTCACCAACTTTGTGTACCTTTTTCTGAGAAATGGTGAAAGATAGAGGTCTAGATTTTTTAGAGTAGTTAGAATGACATGATTTACGTATTTTAACAGACCATTTTCTTTCTACGTAAAACTCAAAATTAATTATTAATTATTTATTGAAAGTCTTTTTTAAATTAGCATTTTTGGTAAGATTTTACTGCCTAAAATAAATAATTCTTAACAAATCATTAAATCCCTGTGTTAAACTATACAATATAACATAATATAAGCATTTAAAAAAAATCTTAGTTCTTAAGTTTAATAGATATTGAAAAAAAAAGGAACATAAACATGAAAAATCCAAGTTTTCAGAAAAAGTCAATTAAACATTTAAACGGCCATTAAGCTGTGAAGTACTCTTAGAAAAGAATGAATAATTTAAACACTTATTTTTTAATATATAAACTTGCGTGACACATCGTTGGAAAGATAAAAGTTTAAACTATTTTATGATATAAAAAAGTACAAATCGATTTTTTGGTTGAATTTTGCTTTCCCGGTCCCCTTAAGCGCTTAGTTCGATAACATGTTTGTTAAATTTCTGTTTACAGTGACCTCTCACTTACAAGCGATGTACCGAAATTAATTATCTGTGCCACTTTTTTCTATAGAGAAAAATTCTCCTTATAAATTCTTAGATGAGATATCACAAAAATGTTTCTTCATAAATAGTGGTACAAAAAAGTTATTTCTGTACGGAGGGTATAAGTGAGAGGTTACTATATATTGTATTATTTTATTGATAGTTTTAATTTAGTTATGAGATATCAGCCGGAAAAAATGTTAACGCGTGAAGTGCCACGTCAGTCACCGGTGACTTACACTGAACTTTTCGTTTACTGCGCGTCAGTCATCGGTGACTGACACCTATACATTGTGTAACGGGAATCTTATTTCGTGGCCCAAACGAAAAGACAGACAAAATAGACTTGGCATTCAACGTGTTAACCCTTTAATTCTCGCTCCCGTAATATTCACGGGCTGTGTCTTTTATTCGGATTGTTTGATTACCACCACTATACACTAATGCGATTGGTTGGGGGTGATTGTTGACGGCCAATTATCTACACGGGGGATATGGGCCCTGGGGGGAGTGCCTTCCGTGGAGGTCTTTCTAAGGGAACCTAATCCGTATTAACGCATGGAAATCCACGGTTCGAAGAAAACCACGAAAACTCCGAACGATTAGGCCGACGGGCGCGATTGGGTTCGAACCCAGCACCTCCCGTCTACCAGCTTCGAGAGCAGAACCTCTCAGCCACTGGTGGGGCCTAATGCGATTGGCTTTATTATGGTATCATTTTACCTGTCATTAAATAAGGTGAATACTTCTTTTTCAAAAAAGTAATGCCAATAAGTAATTTGAATATTTTAACCGTAATTTAGTGCGACCGTTAAGGGGTTATCTATGAAAACGGATTTACCTTTAATAATCTTCATATTTCTTCTGCGATAGAGATAGATTTAAAAAAAAATTCCTGCTTGAAAATTATTCTTAAAACCATAAAAAGTAAGTAAATTGTGATAGAGTTTTCAAATAAATTACAATAGTTTTGAAAAAAAAAATTGCATTTCTAAGTACATTTTTCCCCAGTCAACGGCGTAAAAATTGAAAATCTGCGATGTTTAGAGGTTTAACACTAGAAAGGCGGCAAGGGGTCATTTTGACCCCTGCCAAACGAATACATGTCGATTCGAACCAGAAAACTTTTTATAATTTAAAATTAATATATGCTGCACAAAAATAACTTAAATAAATAAGTTAAATAGTTTTAAGTAAAAATTCTGATATGAAATATTTTTATAAAACTTGAGTAAAATTTCCCGCCGTTCTAGTGTTAAGCAGTTGCAGTAAAATCCAAATTTAATCCTCTGCTGTTGTTACCGTCAAAATTAAGTCAGTGTTGTGCGCAGATACGTTTGTCCTTTATGATATAGACACAGATTTTAAATCACTTCTTAAAAGAGTTATTAAAACTAATTTCTATGAAATGTAAAGAAATCTACACTTTAGAAACAAATATCCAGTCAGCATGATGAAATAAACTGCCAATAACGTCCTGATATACGTTTACTTCTCCTACTCAGTGTTCCCAGTTTGGCATTACTTCGCTTTATTCGGATATTTCGAATTCTCACCGGAAATTCTGATAAAATATTTTTTGCATTTAAATAATCCAGAAATGTATGTCATTAAATAGAGTAAAATGTATTAGAAATTTCTGGTATGAATTCGGTTTTTCTGAATTAAAAATTAGGCTAAATTGGCTATTCTGCTCGTATTGAAGTATATAAAGCGGGAACGTGTGTCACAATCTATGCACAATGCATGTTTAGTTTTGTTCAAAATTTAAAACCATGAATAGTAAATGCATTTAAAAGTTAAATAAAATAAAAATTATTTTTGAACAGAAGATTTCTACTGTTATATCTTAAAACCTGAAAGCATGAGTGGAAGAAAATGTTATGTAACAAAATTTAGAATTCGAGAAAATTGAAAAGAAAGTTTTTTGTTGTAATTTAGTTACGTATTTAATTCCTTCTTAGAAGCATATGTTTAAATGTTAACACTTTGCGGTCCAACCACGAGTCAGATTCGGTATTATATTTCTTTGCAAAATTTGCTTTTGGCACCAGTAATACAGGAAAATAAAATTTGCCTTATTTAATTAGAACATTTTCGAAATTATCTAACTGAAGGTAGCTTCTTCAAAAAAAAAAAAAAAGTGGTGCCGAACGAATAAAATTTGTGTAAGAGTCAATGGACGGAAAATGTTAATAGGTGATACTAAATTCTCCTAGAAAAGAATCTTAACACATTATATGCGGGACACGTACTAGTACCATGGAAGTAGTAATAAAGAGGAAGTGACATATCCTTAAAATAGTGAAGCTTCAACTGTAACCGCCATCACAGGAGTTGTTTACTGCCGGTGGAAACTTCCACCAATAGATTTATATAGAAAATTTCAACTTCTTTAAACGCCTTATTATTACAAAATTTCAATGATAAATAATGGCAGAAACAGATTTTCATTTTTACTGGTAGGACTTTACTTTGGTAGTAGTTAGGCCCTGCGTTTCCACCATATTGTGACAACCAGGGAAACAAACTGACAGTTTTACAAGGCATACTGACACCAGTAAAAACAAATTGAATTTTTTACGATATTTTTGAGAAAAATTTCCAAGAAAAAGACGCTTAATTAAGACGAAATTTTCTATTCAATTTTACTGGTAGGATATTTGCCCTTTGCGGTATTCAGAAACTGAAGATCCCATTTTTAAAATATGCAGCCGCCATCTTGTGACAACCTCCTCAGTTACTTCACTCGTAACTGGTAGACAGTACACTATATGTCTCCTCCTCTTTATTCATAACTCCATTTCTAGTACGTTTTTGTGGGTTAGGGACAGAAATTATTACTGGTACCGGAAATTTTGTACGGACGAGAAAAGAAGATGTAATCCAAGAATACTTGCTCCTTATTGGTTGTGAGCAGATTTTATTGCTCATTGTATGCAAATTTAGTGCTCATTTTCGAAATATTGCTCGCACACAATGTGTTAACATTTAATTATTAAATATTAGATTAGATTAGAAATTATTTTCACCATTTATAACCCCTTCCCGGTAGCTTAATATTTGGAAAAACCATCAAAAAAGTACCTATTTCTTTTATTACAGAAATTGAATGATTATACGGTTTCTAAATAAAATATGCAATTCGTTTTTTTAAAGAGAAAAAAAAAGATGTTATATAACAAATTCACATTTGTAGAAAAGCCATCATGCGAGAATTCTGTGTCTTAATGTTTGTTTTACAATATACAAATTTATGCGAATAAGACCTTTATTTTACACATCTTAGATCTTTATTTACCATCATCAAACAATGTTTTACAAATAATATTTAAAATAACATATATACATTGAATTTTGATTATTAAAAATTTTTTGAGTGCTATATATATTGCGAAACATGCAATACAAATACCAGCATTACAATCCGCCCCAAAAGTCAAACCGAAACGGCACCATTCAAAGACTTCGCTCGGAAATACCAGTTAAATTTTTCCGTTTTCAGAAGTTTATTACATCAATTAAATCTCCAGCCCGGAAATAGGACGGGCACGAGAAATAACGAACGACACCTCAGCCCGTGATATTGACGGGAGCGAGAATTATGGGGTTAAGTTGTTAAATATAAAAATATTAAATATTAAAACATACTGTCTCATATCTGAAATACTAGCTAGAAATGTTAGTATTTTAGTTTTACCATAGGATATAATACCCCACAACGCATTTATCCATAAAATAAAAGAATTTTTGAGAAAATGTAACATAACATGTCCTTCCAATAAGCTCTTGAATTACTTGAGCAGAATGTTTTTCTAATTTAACCTTTTCGAATTCAACTATATGCCATAAAATGATTTCAGTAACGATAGGTAGTAAAAGTAGTACTCTACGTTATGAAATCCCGTAAAATCTTGGAATTTTAATAAGCCACTATGCTAAATAAAAGAAGGTAAAATTGTTAGGAATGATTTAAATAAAAAAAAAAAAAAAAAAAAAAAAAAAAAAACGTTTCAAAGAGAATATTTCTTCTGAATGATTTTTTTTTTTTTTTTTTTTACTCGCAATGAGAAAACGGGAAGTGCGCCGTTTCATTTTCATACATGTGAGATAATTTAAAATTTTAATTTTTTTTCCATCGGGAACAGAGATGAATTCTATGCAGTTAAAGACGAGATATTTTTAATTTTTTGAAGATAAAAAATTTGAATTATCATACTACTTTTAAAGTACTTCTATAGTATTTTAGTTTGCTGCTTCTATTTTCTTGTGGAATATTTTATAACGCCATCGAATGTATTTGCTATGCAAGATAATTTCAAGGCTTTTTTTCTTGTTTTCAGAATTGCAAATTTCATTCAATTATGATAAAAGAATAAATTAGACACTTTCTTCTAACATTTTTTACTTGAATATTATATTTTGTAAAAATATTTTCTTATAAGAGTTATATGGCATATGTACTTTATAATCTTACGGTATATTTTGGGAAAACTTTTAGGAAATAGTTCTATGTAAATTACGAAGTGCGTTATAGAAACAACGATAAACGGTGTTATACACTATTTCAAACTCGCACAACTTGGAAGCAGATGCCTTGCAGATTGCTAAATTATACAGATTTTAGATCACCTCTAAAAAAACATAAATTAAAAATAATTTCTACGACATTTTAATGAGATCTACTCTTTTATTAACCCCTTAACCCTCTCGCTGTGTAAGTAATTCTTCGCGATGAGCGTCATTTAGAGAATTTTTAATCGTTTATTACCGGTTCTTTAAAGCAGAAAATTTTGACTATCGCGAACATGGAAAATGTCCTGATTAAATGAGACAAAGTTTTCGCTAAAAAAGAACTGGTGGGAACAACCAAATAGTATTAATTTGACGAGAAAATGCATGCCCGAGCATAGCTCGGGCTGCGCAGTGAGAGGGATAACGATCACATTAAATTACGGTTTAAAAGTCAAATTACTTAATGACACCACTTTTTGACAAAAGAAATATTCACCTTATTTAATGACAGATAAAATGATACCATAAGAAAGTCAATTACACTATTTTATAAAACAGGTGGGAATCAAATAATCTGAATAAAAATCACAGCCCGTGAATATCACGGGAGCGAGAATTAAGGGGTTAAAAGAACATAACAATGCAATCAGCATGATGTAATAAACTTTAAATTAAGTTCTTATATAAGTTTATTTTCACTCTTCCTACTAACGTGAAAAAGGCTGGAAATTATGTCATAATCTATGCATGTGTTAAGTTTAATGCAAAATGAATAATAAAATGAATTTAAAAGTTAAATAAAATAAAATATATTTTTGAACAGAAGATTTCTAATATTCTATCTTAAAAAATCGCTGGTCAATCTATTTTTCTAATTTAACCTTTTCGAATTTAAATATATTCCATAAAATGGTTTCATTAAAGATAGGTAGTAAAACTAGTACTCTACGTTATAAAACACCGTAAAATCGTGAATTTTAAAAAGCCACTATACTAAATAATACAATGTAAAATAGTTAAGAATGATGAAAAAGTAAAACCTGTTAAAGAGAACATTTCTTCTGAATGAAACATTTTGCACTAGCAATGAGAAATGGGAAGTGCGTCATTTCACAGGTTAAGAGGATATATGTGAGATAATTTAAAATTTTAATTTTCTTTCCATCGGGAACAGAGATGAATTCTGCGCAGTTAACCCTAGAACTACCGGAAATTTTACTCAAGTTTTATAAAAACATTCTACACCAGAATTTTTACTTAAAACTATTTAATTTGTTTATTTAACTTATTATTGTCTGATTTATACATTTAGTTTGTTTTGAAGAAATTTTCTGGTTTGAATAGATATTTTGAATATACATGTCGGGTCCATTGGACCCTTCTGGTAGACAGAGGGTTAAAGACGAGATTTTATTATTTTTTTTAAAGATAAAAAACATTTGAATTATCATACTACTTCTAAAGTACTTCTATAGTATTTTAGTTTGCTGCTTTTATTTTCTTGTGGAATATTTTATAACATCCTCGAATGTATTTGCTATTCAAGATAATTTCAAGGCTTTTTTTTCTTGTTCTCAGAATTGTCTACTTTATTCAATTATGATAAAAGAATAAATTAAAAACTTTCTTATAACATTTTTACTTGAATGTTATTTTTTTTTAATATTTTTTTATAAGAGTTATATGGAATTGGTACTTTATAATCTTACGGTATAATTTGGAAAAACTTTTAGGAAATATTTGTATGCAAATTACGAAGTGCGTCATGGAAACAACGATAGACGGTGTTATACACTATTTCAAACTCGCACAACTTGGAAGCAGATGCTTTGCAGAATGCTAAATTATACAAATTTTAGATCACCTCTAAAAAAAGAACATAAATTAAAAATTTTAAATAATTTCTATTACATTATAATGAGATCTATACTTTTATTAACCCCTTAACGGTCGCATTAAATTACGGTTTAAAAAATCAAATTGCTTATTGGTGCCACTTTTTTGAAAAGAAATATTCACCTTATTTAACGACAGGTAAAACGATACCATAAGGATGTCAATTACACTATTTTATAAAACTGGTAGGAATCAAAAACTCTGAATAAAAATCACAGAACGTGAAATATCACGGGAGCGAGAATTAAGGGGTTAAGAAAACATAATAATGCAATCAGCATGATATAATAAACTTTAAATTAAGTTCTTATATAAGTTTATTTTCACTCTTCCTACTAACGTGAAAAAGGCTGGAAATTATGTCATAATTTATGCACAATACGTGTTAATGCATTAATGCAAAACAACATTAATGCAAAATGAATAATAAAATGAATTTAAAAGTTAAATAAAATAAAATATATTTTTGAACAGAAAATTTCTAATATTCTATCTTAAAAATTCGCTGGACAATCTATTTTTCTAATTTAACCTTTTCGAATTGAAATTTATGCCATAAAATGGTTTCATTAAAGATAAGTAGTAAAACTAGTACTCTACGTTATAAAACACCGTAAAATCGTGAATTTAAAAAAGCCACTATACTAAATAAAAGAATGTAAAATAGTTAAGAATTATGAAAAAATCAAAACTGTTAAAGAGAACATTTCTTCTGAATGAAACTTTTTTTCACTAGCAATGAGAAAATGGGAAGTGCGTCATTTCACAGGTTAAGAGGATATATGAGAGATAATTTAAAATTTTAATTTTCTTTCCATCGAGAACAGAGATGAATTCTGTGCAGTTAAAGACGAGATTTTTATTTTATTTTTAGAGGATAGAAATTTTGAATTATCATACTACTTCTAAAGTACTTTTGTAATATTTTAGTTTGCTGCTTTTATTTTCTTATGGAACATTTTATAACGTCTTCGAATGTATTTGCTGTTCAAGATAATTTAATAAGTCATCTTTTTTTTTCAACCTTGCAGTTTCAAAATTATACAGATTTTAGATCAGTTCATTAACCCCTTGAAGGGAAGTGAGATATAATATATAACTCTTAATTTTACTTCCCAAATGCCACATTGACACCAGAATTTTGAAATACAATTTTTCATTTACAATGTATGCGAAAGAGGAGCTTTTACTTATTTTCAAATAAATTTATTTCTAAATCTTGGTGTGAATCACTCATTTCAACATTTTAGCAGCATAAGTAAGTACTTCGTCGCTGAAAGGGTTAAAAAAATACTTTTTATGAAATCAGTGATGAAACAGTGGCGCAGCAGTGAGGCGATTGTTGCCACTACATTTTAATAGTTTTCTTAGCCTTGAAAAATTTCAGTATTTTCTGTCCTGAAATTCGACGATGAACACAAGTAAAATTTTGCGGTATCAATTGATTCTCTGGTGTTACACTGTTCCATCACTGCAGTGTTGCCAGATTGGGGGCATTTTTGTCCCCAGATTGTTGATTATCACCGCTTTTTTTAAATAGAAATATTCGGCCTATTTTGAAATAGATTAAAAATTCTAAAAAATAAGGCGAATTATACTATTTTTAAAAAGTGGTGACAGTCAAATAATCTGAATTTAAAAAGTTCCCGATCTGGCAACAGTGCATCACTGTGAAATACAAAGATATCTAACCATTTATTAACTTTTTTCGGTCGATTGTCGGAAAATAGCTAAGGGTTAAAAGAACAAAATAATGCAATTAGAGTGATAAAATGAACTTTCAATAATTTTTTGATATACATTTATTTTTATTCCTCCTACTGAAGTGGATAAAGCTGGAAATTATATCATAATCTATGCAAAATATGGGTTTAATTCCGTGCAAAACGTAAAGTCACGAATAATGAAATACATTTAAAAGTTAAATAAAATAAAATTTATTTTCGAACCGAAGATTTCTACTATTCTATGTTAAAAATTCTTTGGACAAGCTATTCGTCTAATTTAACCTTTTCGAATTCAAATATATGCCGAAAAAGGATTTCAGTAAAGATTGGTAGTAAAAGTAGTACTCTACGTTATAAAACCCCGTAAAATCTTGAATTTTTAAAAGCCAATATGCTAAATAATGTAAAATTGTTAAGAATGAGGGAAAAACTAAACGTTTCAAAGAGAACATTTTTTCTCAATGAAATTTTTTTACTAGCAATGAGAAAATGGGATGTGCGTCATTTCACAGGTTAAGAGGATATATGTGAGATAATTTAAAATTTTAATTTTCTTTCCATCGGGAACAGAGATGAATTCTGCGCAGTTAAAGACGAGATTTTTTTTTTTTTTTTTAAGATAAAAAACATTTGAATTATCATACTACTTCTAAAGTACTTCTATAGTATTTTAGTTTGCTGCTTTTATTTTCTTGTGGAATATTTTATAACATCCTCGAATGTATTTGCTATTCAAGATAATTTCAAGGCTTTTTTTCTTGTTCTCAGAATTGTCTACTTTATTCAATTATGATAAAAGAATAAATTAAAAACTTTCTTATAACATTTTTACTTGAATGTTATTTTTTTTTAATATTTTTTTATAAGAGTTATATGGAATTGGTACTTTATAATCTTACGGTATAATTTGGAAAAACTTTTAGGAAATATTTGTATGCAAATTACGAAGTGCGTCATGGAAACAACGATAGACGGTGTTATACACTATTTCAAACTCGCACAACTTGGAAGCAGATGCTTTGCAGAATGCTAAATTATACAAATTTTAGATCACCTCTAAAAAAAGAACATAAATTAAAAATTTTAAATAATTTCTATTACATTATAATGAGATCTATACTTTTATTAACCCCTTAACGGTCGCATTAAATTACGGTTTAAAAAATCAAATTGCTTATTGGTGCCACTTTTTTGAAAAGAAATATTCACCTTATTTAACGACAGGTAAAACGATACCATAAGGATGTCAATTACACTATTTTATAAAACTGGTAGGAATCCAAAACTCTGAATAAAAATCACAGCACGTGAAATATCACGGGAGCGAGAATTAAGGGGTTAAGAAAACATAATAATGCAATCAGCATGATATAATAAACTTTAAATTAAGTTCTTATATAAGTTTATTTTCCCTCTTCCTACTAACGTGAAAAAGGCTGGAAATTATGTCATAATTTATGTACAATACGTGTTAATGCATTAATGCAAAACAACATTAATGCAAAATGAATAATAAAATGAATTTAAAAGTTAAATAAAATAAAATATATTTTTGAACAGAAAATTTCTAATATTCTATCTTAAAAATTCGCTGGACAATCTATTTTTCTAATTTAACCTTTTCGAATTGAAATTTATGCCATAAAATGGTTTCATTAAAGATAAGTAGTAAAACTAGTACTCTACGTTATAAAACACCGTAAAATCGTGAATTTAAAAAAGCCACTATACTAAATAAAAGAATGTAAAATAGTTAAGAATTATGAAAAAATCAAAACTGTTAAAGAGAACATTTCTTCTGAATGAAACTTTTTTTCACTAGCAATGAGAAAATGGGAAGTGCGTCATTTCACAGGTTAAGAGGATATATGAGAGATAATTTAAAATTTTAATTTTCTTTCCATCGAGAACAGAGATGAATTCTGTGCAGTTAAAGACGAGATTTTTATTTTATTTTTAGAGGATAGAAATTTTGAATTATCATACTACTTCTAAAGTACTTTTGTAATATTTTAGTTTGCTGCTTTTATTTTCTTATGGAACATTTTATAACGTCTTCGAATGTATTTGCTGTTCAAGATAATTTAATAAGTCATCTTTTTTTTTTCAACCTTGCAGTTTCAAAATTGTACAGATTTTAGATCAGTTCATTAACCCCTTGAAGGGAAGTGAGATATAATATATAACTCTTAATTTTAATTCCCAAATGCCACATTGACACCAGAATTTTGAAATACAATTTTTCATTTACAATGTATGCGAAAGAGGAGCTTTTACTTATTTTCAAATAAATTTATTTCTAAATCTTGGTGTGAATCACTCATTTCAACATTTTAGCAGCATAAGTAAGTACTTCGTCGCTGAAAGGGTTAAAAAAATACTTTTTATGAAATCAGTGATGAAACAGTGGCGCAGCAGTGAGGCGATTGTTGCCACTAAATTTTAATAGTTTTCTTAGCCTTGAAAAATTTCAGTATTTTCTGTCCTGAAATTCGACGATGAACACAAGTAAAATTTTGCGGTATCAATTGATTCTCTGGTGTTACACTGTTCCACCACTGCAGTGTTGCCAGATTGGGGGCATTTTTGTCCCCAGATTGTTGATTATCACCGCTTTTTTTAAATAGAAATATTCGGCCTATTTTGAAATAGATTAAAAATTCTAAAAAATAAGGCGAATTATACTATTTTTAAAAAGTGGTGACAGTCAAATAATCTGAATTAAAAAAGTTCCCGATCTGGCAACAGTGCATCACTGTGAAATACAAAGATATCTAACCATTTATTAACTTTTTTCGGTCGATTGTCGGAAAATAGCTAAGGGTTAAAAGAACAAAATAATGCAATTAGAGTGATAAAATGAACTTTCAATAATTTTTTGATATACATTTATTTTTATTCCTCCTACTGAAGTGGATAAAGCTGGAAATTATATCATAATCTATGCAAAATATGGGTTTAATTCCGTGCAAAACGTAAAGTCACGAATAATGAAATACATTTAAAAGTTAAATAAAATAAAATTTATTTTCGAACCGAAGATTTCTACTATTCTATGTTAAAAATTCTTTGGACAAGCTATTCGTCTAATTTAACCTTTTCGAATTCAAATATATGCCGAAAAAGGATTTCAGTAAAGATTGGTAGTAAAAGTAGTACTCTACGTTATAAAACCCCGTAAAATCTTGAATTTTTAAAAGCCAATATGCTAAATAATGTAAAATTGTTAAGAATGAGGGAAAAACTAAACGTTTCAAAGAGAACATTTTTTCTCAATGAAATTTTTTTACTAGCAATGAGAAAATGGGAAGTGCGTCATTTCACAGGTTAAGAGGATATATGTGAGATAATTTAAAATTTTAATTTTCTTTCCATCGGGAACAGAGATGAATTCTGCGCAGTTAAAGACGAGATTTTTTTTTTATTTTTTTTTAAGATAAAAAACATTTGAATTATCATACTACTTCTAAAGTACTTCTATAGTATTTTAGTTTGCTGCTTTTATTTTCTTGTGGAATATTTTATAACATCCTCGAATGTATTTGCTATTCAAGATAATTTGAAGGCTTTTTTTCTTGTTCTCAGAATTGTCTACTTTATTCAATTATGATAAAAGAATAAATTAAAAACTTTCTTATAACATTTTTACTTGAATGTTATTTTTTTTTAATATTTTTTTATAAGAGTTATATGGAATTGGTACTTTATAATCTTACGGTATAATTTGGAAAAACTTTTAGGAAATATTTGTATGCAAATTACGAAGTGCGTCATGGAAACAACGATAGACGGTGTTATACACTATTTCAAACTCGCACAACTTGGAAGCAGATGCTTTGCAGAATGCTAAATTATACAAATTTTAGATCACCTCTAAAAAAAGAACATAAATTAAAAATTTTAAATAATTTCTATTACATTATAATGAGATCTATACTTTTATTAACCCCTTAACGGTCGCATTAAATTACGGTTTAAAAAATCAAATTGCTTATTGGTGCCACTTTTTTGAAAAGAAATATTCACCTTATTTAACGACAGGTAAAACGATACCATAAGGATGTCAATTACACTATTTTATAAAACTGGTAGGAATCAAAAACTCCGAATAAAAATCACAGCACGTGAAATATCACGGGAGCGAGAATTAAGGGGTTAAGAAAACATAATAATGCAATCAGCATGATATAATAAACTTTAAATTAAGTTCTTATATAAGTTTATTTTCCCTCTTCCTACTAACGTGAAAAAGGCTGGAAATTATGTCATAATTTATGCACAATACGTGTTAATGCATTAATGCAAAACAACATTAATGCAAAATGAATAATAAAATGAATTTAAAAGTTAAATAAAATAAAATACATTTTTGAACAGAAAATTTCTAATATTCTATCTTAAAAATTCGCTGGACAATCTATTTTTCTAATTTAACCTTTTCGAATTGAAATTTATGCCATAAAATGGTTTCATTAAAGATAAGTAGTAAAACTAGTACTCTACGTTATAAAACACCGTAAAATCGTGAATTTAAAAAAGCCACTATACTAAATAAAAGAATGTAAAATAGTTAAGAATTATGAAAAAATCAAAACTGTTAAAGAGAACATTTCTTCTGAATGAAACTTTTTTTCACTAGCAATGAGAAAATGGGAAGTGCGTCATTTCACAGGTTAAGAGGATATATGAGAGATAATTTAAAATTTTAATTTTCTTTCCATCGAGAACAGAGATGAATTCTGTGCAGTTAAAGACGAGATTTTTATTTTATTTTTAGAGGATAGAAATTTTGAATTATCATACTACTTCTAAAGTACTTTTGTAATATTTTAGTTTGCTGCTTTTATTTTCTTATGGAACATTTTATAACGTCTTCGAATGTATTTGCTGTTCAAGATAATTTAATAAGTCATCTTTTTTTTTTCAACCTTGCAGTTTCAAAATTGTACAGATTTTAGATCAGTTCATTAACCCCTTGAAGGGAAGTGAGATATAATATATAACTCTTAATTTTAATTCCCAAATGCCACATTGACACCAGAATTTTGAAATACAATTTTTCATTTACAATGTATGCGAAAGAGGAGCTTTTACTTATTTTCAAATAAATTTATTTCTAAATCTTGGTGGGAATCACTCATTTCAACATTTTAGCAGCATAAGTAAGCACTTCGTCGCTGAAAGGGTTAAAAAAATACTTTTTATGAAATCAGTGATGAAACAGTGGCGCAGCAGTGAGGCGATTGTTGCCACTAAATTTTAATAGTTTTCTTAGCCTTGAAAAATTTCAGTATTTTCTGTCCTGAAATTCGACGATGAACACAAGTAAAATTTTGCGGTATCAATTGATTCTCTGGTGTTACACTGTTCCATCACTGCAGTGTTGCCAGATTGGGGGCATTTTTGTCCCCAGATTGTTGATTATCACCGCTTTTTTTAAATAGAAATATTCGGCCTATTTTGAAATAGATTAAAAATTCTAAAAAATAAGGCGAATTATACTATTTTTAAAAAGTGGTGACAGTCAAATAATCTGAATTAAAAAAGTTCCCGATCTGGCAACAGTGCATCACTGTGAAATACAAAGATATCTAACCATTTATTAACTTTTTTCGGTCGATTGTCGGAAAATAGCTAAGGGTTAAAAGAACAAAATAATGCAATTAGAGTGATAAAATGAACTTTCAATAATTTTTTGATATACATTTATTTTTATTCCTCCTACTGAAGTGGATAAAGCTGGAAATTATATCATAATCTATGCAAAATATGGGTTTAATTCCGTGCAAAACGTAAAGTCACGAATAATGAAATACATTTAAAAGTTAAATAAAATAAAATTTATTTTCGAACCGAAGATTTCTACTATTCTATGTTAAAAATTCTTTGGACAAGCTATTCGTCTAATTTAACCTTTTCGAATTCAAATATATGCCGAAAAAGGATTTCAGTAAAGATTGGTAGTAAAAGTAGTACTCTACGTTATAAAACCCCGTAAAATCTTGAATTTTTAAAAGCCAATATGCTAAATAATGTAAAATTGTTAAGAATGAGGGAAAAACTAAACGTTTCAAAGAGAACATTTTTTCTCAATGAAATTTTTTTACTAGCAATGAGAAAATGGGAAGTGCGTCACTTCACAGGTTAAGAGGATATATGTGAGATAATTTAAAATTTTAATTTTCTTTCCATCGGGAACAGAGATGAATTCTGCGCAGTTAACCCTAGAACCACCGGAAATTTTACTCAAGTTTTATAAAAACATTCTACACCAGAATTTTTACTTAAAACTATTTAATTTGTTTATTTAACTTATTATTGTCTGATTTATACATTTAGTTTGTTTTGAAGAAATTTTCTGGTTTGAATAGATATTTTGAATATACATGTCGGGTCCATTGGACCCTTCTGGTAGACAGAGGGTTAAAGACGAGATTTTATTTTTTTTTTTTTAAAGATAAAAAACATTTGAATTATCATACTACTTCTAAAGTACTTCTATAGTATTTTAGTTTGCTGCTTTTATTTTCTTGTGGAATATTTTATAACATCCTCGAATGTATTTGCTATTCAAGATAATTTCAAGGCTTTTTTTTCTTGTTCTCAGAATTGTCTACTTTATTCAATTATGATAAAAGAATAAATTAAAAACTTTCTTATAACATTTTTACTTGAATGTTATTTTTTTTTAATATTTTTTTATAAGAGTTATATGGAATTGGTACTTTATAATCTTACGGTATAATTTGGAAAAACTTTTAGGAAATATTTGTATGCAAATTACGAAGTGCGTCATGGAAACAACGATAGACGGTGTTATACACTATTTCAAACTCGCACAACTTGGAAGCAGATGCTTTGCAGAATGCTAAATTATACAAATTTTAGATCACCTCTAAAAAAAGAACATAAATTAAAAATTTTAAATAATTTCTATTACATTATAATGAGATCTATACTTTTATTAACCCCTTAACGGTCGCATTAAATTACGGTTTAAAAAATCAAATTGCTTATTGGTGCCACTTATTTGAAAAGAAATATTCACCTTATTTAACGACAGGTAAAACGATACCATAAGGATGTCAATTACACTATTTTATAAAAGTGGTAGGAATCAAAAACTCTGAATAAAAATCACAGCACGTGAAATATCACGGGAGCGAGAATTAAGGGGTTAAGAAAACATAATAATGCAATCAGCATGATATAATAAACTTTAAATTAAGTTCTTATATAAGTTTATTTTCACTCTTCCTACTAACGTGAAAAAGGCTGGAAATTATGTCATAATTTATGCACAATACGTGTTAATGCATTAATGCAAAACAACATTAATGCAAAATGAATAATAAAATGAATTTAAAAGTTAAATAAAATAAAATATATTTTTGAACAGAAAATTTCTAATATTCTATCTTAAAAATTCGCTGGACAATCTATTTTTCTAATTTAACCTTTTCGAATTGAAATTTATGCCATAAAATGGTTTCATTAAAGATAAGTAGTAAAACTAGTACTCTACGTTATAAAACACCGTAAAATCGTGAATTTAAAAAAGCCACTATACTAAATAAAAGAATATAAAATAGTTAAGAATTATGAAAAAATCAAAACTGTTAAAGAGAACATTTCTTCTGAATGAAACTTTTTTTCACTAGCAATGAGAAAATGGGAAGTGCGTCATTTCACAGGTTAAGAGGATATATGAGAGATAATTTAAAATTTTAATTTTCTTTCCATCGAGAACAGAGATGAATTCTGTTCAGTTAAAGACGAGATTTTTATTTTATTTTTAGAGGATAGAAATTTTGAATTATCATACTACTTCTAAAGTACTTTTGTAATATTTTAGTTTGCTGCTTTTATTTTCTTATGGAACATTTTATAACGTCTTCGAATGTATTTGCTGTTCAAGATAATTTAATAAGTCATCTTTTTTTTTCAACCTTGCAGTTTCAAAATTATACAGATTTTAGATCAGTTCATTAACCCCTTGAAGGGAAGTGAGATATAATATATAACTCTTAATTTTAATTCCCAAATGCCACATTGACACCAGAATTTTGAAATACAATTTTTCATTTACAATGTATGCGAAAGAGGAGCTTTTACTTATTTTCAAATAAATTTATTTCTAAATCTTGGTGTGAATCACTCATTTCAACATTTTAGCAGCATAAGTAAGTACTTCGTCGCTGAAAGGGTTAAAAAAATACTTTTTATGAAATCAGTGATGAAACAGTGGCGCAGCAGTGAGGCGATTGTTGCCACTAAATTTTAATAGTTTTCTTAGCCTTGAAAAATTTCAGTATTTTCTGTCCTGAAATTCGACGATGAACACAAGTAAAATTTTGCGGTATCAATTGATTCTCTGGTGTTACACTGTTCCATCACTGCAGTGTTGCCAGATTGGGGGCATTTTTGTCCCCAGATTGTTGATTATCACCGCTTTTTTTAAATAGAAATATTCGGCCTATTTTGAAATAGATTAAAAATTCTAAAAAATAAGGCGAATTATACTATTTTTAAAAAGTGGTGACAGTCAAATAATCTGAATTAAAAAAGTTCCCGATCTGGCAACAGTGCATCACTGTGAAATACAAAGATATCTAACCATTTATTAACTTTTTTCGGTCGATTGTCGGAAAATAGCTAAGGGTTAAAAGAACAAAATAATGCAATTAGAGTGATAAAATGAACTTTCAATAATTTTTTGATATACATTTATTTTTATTCCTCCTACCGAAGTGGATAAAGCTGGAAATTATATCATAATCTATGCAAAATATGGGTTTAATTCCGTGCAAAACGTAAAGTCACGAATAATGAAATACATTTAAAAGTTAAATAAAATAAAATTTATTTTCGAACCGAAGATTTCTACTATTCTATGTTAAAAATTCTTTGGACAAGCTATTCGTCTAATTTAACCTTTTCGAATTCAAATATATGCCGAAAAAGGATTTCAGTAAAGATTGGTAGTAAAAGTAGTACTCTACGTTATAAAACCCCGTAAAATCTTGAATTTTTAAAAGCCAATATGCTAAATAATGTAAAATTGTTAAGAATGAGGGAAAAACTAAACGTTTCAAAGAGAACATTTTTTCTCAATGAAATTTTTTTACTAGCAATGAGAAAATGGGAAGTGCGTCATTTCACAGGTTAAGAGGATATATGTGAGATAATTTAAAATTTTAATTTTCTTTCCATCGAGAACAGAGATGAATTCTGCGCAGTTAAAGACGAGATTTTATTATTTTTTTTAAAGATAAAAAACATTTGAATTATCATACTACTTCTAAAGTACTTCTATAGTATTTTAGTTTGCTGCTTTTATTTTCTTGTGGAATATTTTATAACATCCTCGAATGTATTTGCTATTCAAGATAATTTCAAGGCTTTTTTTTCTTGTTCTCAGAATTGTCTACTTTATTCAATTATGATAAAAGAATAAATTAAAAACTTTCTTATAACATTTTTACTTGAATGTTATTTTTTTTATTATTTTTTTATAAGAGTTATATGGAATTGGTACTTTATAATCTTACGGTATAATTTGGAAAAACTTTTAGGAAATATTTGTATGCAAATTACGAAGTGCGTCATGGAAACAACGATAGACGGTGTTATACACTATTTCAAACTCGCACAACTTGGAAGCAGATGCTTTGCAGAATGCTAAATTATACAAATTTTAGATCACCTCTAAAAAAAGAACATAAATTAAAAATTTTAAATAATTTCTATTACATTATAATGAGATCTATACTTTTATTAACCCCTTAACGGTCGCATTAAATTACGGTTTAAAAAATCAAATTGCTTATTGGTGCCACTTTTTTGAAAAGAAATATTCACCTTATTTAACGACAGGTAAAACGATACCATAAGGATGTCAATTACACTATTTTATAAAACTGGTAGGAATCAAAAACTCTGAATAAAAATCACAGCACGTGAAATATCACGGGAGCGAGAATTAAGGGGTTAAGAAAACATAATAATGCAATCAGCATGATATAATAAACTTTAAATTAAGTTCTTATATAAGTTTATTTTCACTCTTCCTACTAACGTGAAAAAGGCTGGAAATTATGTCATAATTTATGCACAATACGTGTTAATGCATTAATGCAAAACAACATTAATGCAAAATGAATAATAAAATGAATTTAAAAGTTAAATAAAATAAAATATATTTTTGAACAGAAAATTTCTAATATTCTATCTTAAAAATTCGCTGGACAATCTATTTTTCTAATTTAACCTTTTCGAATTGAAATTTATGCCATAAAATGGTTTCATTAAAGATAAGTAGTAAAACTAGTACTCTACGTTATAAAACACCGTAAAATCGTGAATTTAAAAAAGCCACTATACTAAGTAAAAGAATGTAAAATAGTTAAGAATTATGAAAAAATCAAAACTGTTAAAGAGAACATTTCTTCTGAATGAAACTTTTTTTCACTAGCAATGAGAAAATGGGAAGTGCGTCATTTCACAGGTTAAGAGGATATATGAGAGATAATTTAAAATTTTAATTTTCTTTCCATCGAGAACAGAGATGAATTCTGTGCAGTTAAAGACGAGATTTTTATTTTATTTTTAGAGGATAGAAATTTTGAATTATCATACTACTTCTAAAGTACTTTTGTAATATTTTAGTTTGCTGCTTTTATTTTCTTATGGAACATTTTATAACGTCTTCGAATGTATTTGCTGTTCAAGATAATTTAATAAGTCATCTTTTTTTTTCAACCTTGCAGTTTCAAAATTATACAGATTTTAGATCAGTTCATTAACCCCTTGAAGGGAAGTGAGATATAATATATAACTCTTAATTTTAATTCCCAAATGCCACATTGACACCAGAATTTTGAAATACAATTTTTCATTTACAATGTATGCGAAAGAGGAGCTTTTACTTATTTTCAAATAAATTTATTTCTAAATCTTGGTGTGAATCACTCATTTCAACATTTTAGCAGCATAAGTAAGTACTTCGTCGCTGAAAGGGTTAAAAAAATACTTTTTATGAAATCAGTGATGAAACAGTGGCGCAGCAGTGAGGCGATTGTTGCCACTAAATTTTAATAGTTTTCTTAGCCTTGAAAAATTTCAGTATTTTCTGTCCTGAAATTCGACGATGAACACAAGTAAAATTTTGCGGTATCAATTGATTCTCTGGTGTTACACTGTTCCATCACTGCAGTGTTGCCAGATTGGGGGCATTTTTGTCCCCAGATTGTTGATTATCACCGCTTTTTTTAAATAGAAATATTCGGCCTATTTTGAAATAGATTAAAAATTCTAAAAAATAAGGCGAATTATACTATTTTTAAAAAGTGGTGACAGTCAAATAATCTGAATTAAAAAAGTTCCCGATCTGGCAACAGTGCATCACTGTGAAATACAAAGATATCTAACCATTTATTAACTTTTTTCGGTCGATTGTCGGAAAATAGCTAAGGGTTAAAAGAACAAAATAATGCAATTAGAGTGATAAAATGAACTTTCAATAATTTTTTGATATACATTTATTTTTATTCCTCCTACTGAAGTGGATAAAGCTGGATATTATACCATAATCTATGCAAAATATGGGTTTAATTCCGTGCAAAACGTAAAGTCACGAATAATGAAATACATTTAAAAGTTAAATAAAATAAAATTTATTTTCGAACCGAAGATTTCTACTATTCTATGTTAAAAATTCTCTGGACAAGCTATTCGTCTAATTTAACCTTTTCGAATTCAAATATATGCCGAAAAAGGATTTCAGTAAAGATTGGTAGTAAAAGTAGTACTCTACGTTATAAAACCCCGTAAAATCTTGAATTTTTAAAAGCCAATATGCTAAATAATGTAAAATTGTTAAGAATGAGGGAAAAACTAAACGTTTCAAAGAGAACATTTTTTCTCAATGAAATTTTTTTACTAGCAATGAGAAAATGGGAAGTGCGTCATTTTACAGGAAGACGATATATGTGAGATAATTTAAAATTTTAATTTTCTTTCCATCGAGAACAGTGATGAAATTCTGTGCAGTTAAAGACGAGATTTTTTTTATTTTTTGAAGATGGAAATTTTGAATCATCATACTACTGCTAAAGTACATCTATAATATTTTAGGTTGCTGCTTTTATTTTCTTATGGAACATTTTATAACGTCTTCGAATGCATTTGCTATTCAGGATAATTTAATAGGACATATGTTTTTTGTTTCCAGATTTGTTAACCCTCTCGCTGCGCAACGAGATATTCTCGGGCATACATTTTTCCGTCTAATTAATGCTATTTAGTTATTCCCACCAGTTATTTTTTAGCGAAAACTTTGTCTGATTTAATCAGGACATTTTCCCCGATTACGATAGTCAAAAATTTCTGCTTTGAAGCAGAAATTGAACCGGTGATAAAAGATAAACAATTCTGTAAAAGACGCTAATCGCGAAGAATTACTTACGCAGCGAGAGGGTTAATTTTATTAAATTATGATAAAAGATTCAACAACTTTCTTCTAACATTTTTTACTTGAATGTTATTTTATTTATATTTTCTTATAAAATTGTAGGCTCTTTCCATGAGTACTTGTAGTGTAATTCACATGGTACGATTTTTGGCTACCAGTATTTTAGAACGGAAAATGAGACTTTTTTTTTTTAATCGGAGATATCTTATTAATTGAATAAGGCCAAGCAAACTTTTCGAAAATAACGGTGGCCACAAAGCATTTGAGTTATCAGCTATGTGACTTACACTACAAAAACCCATAGAACTAATGGAGTTATAAATAAAGAGAAGAAGACATATACTGTAGAGTCTACCAGTTGCGATTGAAGTAATTGAGGATGTTGTCATAAAATGGCAGCTGATTTTTTACATAAGATCAGCAGTTTCTGATGACCGCCGAAACAAACTCACACCAGTAAATTATGAATACAAAATTTCGCCTTATTTTAGCTGCTTACTCCTGCAAAATTTCTCACACAAATGTTGTCAAAATTTCTATACGTTTTTATTGGTGGAAGTTAGCCCGGGTATTCTAATTTCTTTCACTGTTACTGTTGTTTAAGTTGTCATAATATGGCGGAACTGCTAGCCTGACTACAGCAGAAGTAAATTTACACCAGTACAAATAAATATCTATTTTTGGCCATATTATGACTGAAATTCTGTATTAATAAGGGGTTTAAATAAGGCGAAAATTTCTATTTAAATTTACTGGTGGAAGATTACCCGGCTGCAATGAACTGCTGTGAAACCGGTTACAGTTGAAGCTTTACTATTTTGATGATATGTCATTTCCTCTTTATTCATCAGGCCCCACCAGTGACTGAGAGGTTCTGCTCTCGAAGCTGGTAGACGGGAGGTGCTGAGTTCAAACCCAATCGCGACCGTCGGCCTAACCGTTTCGGAGTTTTCGTAGTTTTCTTCGAAACCGTGGATTCCCATGCGCAAATACCGGTTAGGTTCCCTTAGAAAGACTCCCACGAACGGCAGTCCTCCCCCAGGGCCTATATCCCACGTGTTGATAATTGTCCGTCATAAATACAAACCTCTTTATTCATAGTTCCATGATGGAACTAACCTGTAATAAAATTTATATAGTATTGTTGCCTTTATAAGCTTATGGTATATTTTGGAAAAACTGTTAAGAAATAGGAAATGTATGTAAATTATAAAGTGCGTTATGGAAATAATGATAACACTGAAGTATTATACGCTCTTTCAAAATCTCACAACTTGGAAACACATACCTTGCAGATTTCTAAATTATACAGATTTTAGATCAATTCATAAAAAATAAAACATTCTATGAAATATAAAGATATCTGTTTTTCATACACCTTCTACCTCTTTATGAAATATAAAGATATCTATATCCTTTTCGGTCGAATATCGGCAAATAGCCGCCTTCGCTTTATATACAGGGTGTCCATAATTATACGACCCCACTTTAAAGTTGACTACAGACAAAACTATAGCTTAGAAAGTTGTGAAATTTTGTGCAGACATAATGAAGGAATGGGAATTTGTTTAGCCCTTTAAGGGGCAAGCAATATTTTCTCTGTAATATTGAATTCTCACCGGAATAATCGAAAAATTTCATTTTAAAATAAAGAAATGCAATTTTTCAGCATTTCGCCCCCAAAGTTAAAATTATAAAACTTAGTTAAAAGTTCCTGGTGCGAATCTTGTTTAACGCCCCTCAAGTGGTTAAGAAAAAGGAAAAGTTCAAAATGTCGCCACCAGAGGGCTTTTTAAATGAATTACACATTTAGCCACCACCCACTGAATACTAGGCCTGAGCTCTGACAAAAAAAATGGCGACTGTCGAAGGCAGATCTTTTCAGAGTTTGTACGGCCCGTTCCAGTGTTGCCAGTGGGCTACTTTTTTTTAAATTCAAATTTATTCATTGGCACCAGTTTTTTTAAATGTAAATTTGCCCTATTTTGACATAATTAAGTAAGGTGAGAGAAAGCGGAATATTACCATTTAAAACTAGTATGTTGTGGCCATCACAAAACTTTCTTCTATCTCATACTTGTCAATACTTCAAAATTCATTATCACAGTGCATCTATGCTCATCATGAGTATTCTAAAAAGATGAAATTCCATGTATTAGTTCTTGAGATATAACTGTCCCTAAAATCGTATAAATCCATCAAAATGCAGCATATCAGCGCCACCTATTGGGTGATTTACACCAGAACCTAATTATCATCAACTTATGTCAATGTCTAACTGAATATGAAGTTTGGGGAAAATCCGTGCATTAGTTCTTGAGATAGAGTTATTGCTCAAATGATGACAAATGCAGCATAACAGCGCCACCTGCTGAGTGATTTACACAACCACATAATCAGCATCAACATTTATCAAGGTGTACTTGAATCTGAAGTTTGATGAAAATTCGTGCATTAGTTCTTGAGATTGAGCTATTGAGGAAATAGTGCAAAATGCAGCACAGCAGCGCCACCTATTGGACGATTTTCACCAACACGTAGTCAGCATCATTTCATATCAAAGAGTAACTGAATCTGAAGTTTGATGAAAATGTGTCCATTAGTTCTTCAGATAGAGCTATTGCAGAAATCGGGAAAATGCTGTATACCAGCGCCACCTATTGAGCAATTTACACCAAAATGTACAAATGTCAATTCATATCAAGAATTAACTGATTCTAAAGTTTGGTGAAAATTGTTGCATTAGTTCTTGAGATACAGCTATAATGGATTTCTGAAAAGTGCAGCATAGCAGCGCCATTTGATGAGCGATTTGCACCAAAACACAAACAGCACTAATTTATATCAAAGTATACTTGAATCTGAAGTTTGTTGATTTTCCAAGCATTAGTTGTTGAGATAGAGCTATTGCGGAAATTGTAAAAAATGCAGTATAGCAGCGTCACCTGTTGAACGATTTACACCAAAATGTTCAAAACTTCAATTCATGTCAAGGACTAACTGAATCTGAAGTTTGATGAAAATTCGTGCATTAGTTCTGGAGATTGAGCTATTGCGGAAATCGTGAAAAAGGCTGCATAGCAGCGCTACCTGTTGAGAGATTTACACTAAAAACTAATCAGCACCAATTTATATCAGGGACTAACTGAATATAAATTTTTATTAAATTCCGTGCATTAGTTCTTGAGATAGAGCGCCCACAAAATGTGTGTCACATACAGACAGACAGACTAACAGATTCACAGACAGACATTTTGTAAAAACATGTTTTTCGGGTTCTCTGACCCCTAAAACGTGTAAATCCGTCGAAAACCGAAAGTCGAAAATTTTCACGAATCCAATACTTTCTTCTTGTAAAGATAGAAAAAAGTAAAAACTGGTGCCAATCAGGAAATCTGAATTTAAAAAAAGTATTCCACTGGCAACACTGGTCCGTTCAATTCGAACACCAGTAATTTTTAAAAGTTTTTACGCTTTATTTTTCTCAGATTAATTAAAGACAAAGATACAGTCCGCCCCTTGAAAAATATTCAGAGTGCGGAGACTTACAATTGTTTACAATTTTTATTAAAACAAAACTTTTTCAGCAGAAATATTTTTTAATAAATCAGAAATTTCGAATTGATACCAGGAAATCTTAGTAGTTCTTTTTGCTTTGTTTAATATAGGATATTACGTCATTATACTAAGCAAAACATATTCTCTCATAATTTCCGGTTAGAATTTCAAATTTCTGAATTTGAAAAAGGCTAAACTGACAACTGTGATCTGAGATCGTCTGGTAAGATTTCGCCGCCAGAGGACGTGAAATCCTACAATTTAAATAAAAATGCAAATAAATTTCTATCGACGTCACTCAAGAACTATTATAAAATCTAGAAACTTTCCATTTTGTTTTTAATGTGCTTGTTATTGGTAATCAGAATGTCGTTATATTTACCAGACCGAGCTTTGTTAGTAAAATTGTTTTACAAAAACTGTAATTCCGCATTAATTGCTCTACGGAAATTTCGGATTTCGAAGGCGATGCGGAAAGGTCAATTGACTGTTAAAAATCTTCGATTCATCGTAGCCAAATTTGAAGAAACAGGATCGTTGAATGTACGTTCTGGAAGAGAAAGAAAACCTGTTTCATCAGAAGTAACAGAGAGGGTTGCGCTTCTGGTAGAAGAGGACAAAGCTTCCACGTACAGGCTAATAGCCGTGTCCGTCATGTGGCAGAAGCACTGGATATGCCTCGTCCAACTGTCCAAAATATCATGCGAATGGTCCTTCGGTATTATTCGTACAAGCTTCAACTTGTGCAGGAGTTGCTTCCACAGGATTTCGAGAATCGACGCCTGTTCTCACTTCAGTTTTTTGCTGGCATTCAGAATGGCCTTAGAATATCCTCTGAACAGACGAAGTGCATTTTCATTTGGACGGTTCAGTGAATACTCACAACTGAAGAATTTGGGACCAGAAAATCTGTGTTCAATCTCAAATGTTCCGTTGCATTCACCAAAAGTGACGGTGTGGGTGGGTTTTCTGCATCGTTTATTCTCGGCCCATATTTTTCGAGTAATTAAGTGCTAGAGGCCCAGTAACATGCTCGATCACCGGGCAGCGATATGCATCCTTATTAGAAAATAAAATTTTTCGGTTCTGCAAGCACGTCAGTGCCTTTTATGTACAATATTATGCAAGATGGAGCTCCTCCACGTATTAGCCACTCTGATAACCATTTCAGGAACGCCGTTTGCAGTCTGTAAAAGATTAATGTTAATGCCCAAACTGCCAAGTTGCACCAGTAATTTTTTAATAAAATTTCTATCTCATACACGTGAAGAAAAGCTTTTGATTATTTTCAAATAAATTTGTTCGTAAATTTCGGTGTGAATTAATTATTTGAACATTTTTGAAGCAGAAATGCATTGCCCTGAAAGGGTTCAGGACGTCCTTAACCCCTTCTCGACGGGAGCCTTTTACGAAATTTTTAATCTTTTGTCACCGTTTTTTAAAAACAGAATTTTTTGTCTTCTTGAATCGAGAAAATGCGCTGATTAAATAAGGCAACTTTTACAGTAAGATTTTACTGGTGAGGAAAAACAAGGATTCTGAGCGCTTCATGCGGCACGTATACGTGCCGCTCGTCCCCAAGGGGTTAAGAATCACTTCGCAGAAGAACGTATCATCAGCCGCCACTTTCGTAATCTATGGCCTTCCACGTCGCCAGACCTGAATCCATGTGACTTTTGGCTTTGGGGGCATTTGAAAAATTTGTTAAGTGATGATAATCCAAGAACTTCAATTGATCATAAAGACAGCATTTCACGACATGTTCTTAGCATTTCCCAGAACACGCTGCGGTCAATTGTGGAACATGCTATCCTACGAATCCTAATGGTAAGTGAAAAATGTGGACGTCATGTGGAAGATGTTTTGTTACAATAAAATATGTAAACTTTCGTAAATGTATGTTGAATGTGTAATTCGTTAAAACGCCATCTGGTGGCGAAATTTTGAACTAATATTTTTTTTCACTTAAAAAAATTCCATTATGTCCTTCGCAAAATTTCACAACTTTCTGAATTTAGTTTCGTCTGTAGACAACGTTAATGGAGGTTAGTTTAATTATGGACACCCTGTACATGACTCTATTTTAATATTCTTTTGGCACCGTTATATTTTAAAAGTGCATTTTTAGTAACCTTTCTTATACATGTTGTCAAAGTGTAAGTAAAAATGTTTCTTAAAAAAGTGGTGCCACCAGAATAAATTTGTGTAAGAGACGGCTGGGAGGACTACTTCCACCGCAAAGGGTTGAAGGAACAAAATAATGCCGTCAGCAGGATAAAATAAACATTGAATTATGTTCTGATATACGTTTATTGTTACTCCTGCTGCTGCAGTGGATAAAGCTGAAAATTATGTCATAATTTACGCAAGATAAGTGTTTAGTTTTGTGTAAAATGTACAACTGTGAATAATAAAATGCATTTAAAAGTCAAATAAAATTGAAATTATTTTTGAACAGAAGATTACTACTATTATATCTTAAAAAGTCGTTGTTAAGCTATTTTTCAAATTTAGCCTTTTCAGTTCAAATATATTTCATAAAATCGTTTCAGAAAAGATGGGTAGTAAAAGTAATACTCTACGTTATAAAACCGTACAGAAAATCGTGAATTTAAAAAAGTCACTATGCTAAATAAAAGAATGTAAAAACGTTAAGAATGAAAAAAGCAAAACCTTTTAGACCGGAAGCTGGCAGCACAGACTACCACCCTATCGAGCTGGAGGCTAAAATTCCAGAATTAGCTAAAATTCGATTCCCATATTAAAACGCAATCGGTCTGCCACGTCATATCTTTGTTGAAAACACCTAAAAACCCGATTTTAGCGGTCGACTCGTAGGTTTATTATTGCGTTTTCCTGCACCCAAAGGTATGAAAGCATGGCGGACTAGGAGCAGGAAAACACAATGGTAAACCTACGAGTCAACCGGTAAAATCGTGTTTATAGGGGTTTTCCACCAAAATATGACTTGACAGATCGATTGTGTTTTAATATGGGAATCGAGTTTTAGCTAATTCTGGAATTTCAGCCTCCAACTCGATGAGGTGGTTGTCTCATGGTTCGTACGCCTCCTTGAATTTTTGCAGACCAGAAAATTTTTCGGCACCAATATTATCTTATAGAAAATCTCTTCTTAACAGAAGGCAAAATTTTGCGCGTTAAACGTAGATTTCTTTTTTTATAAAAACATACTGGTAGTTTTCCTGGAGAAATAACGGTATTCGTACGAACCATGTATCTGTGCTGCCGATTCCCAGTCTATTTCAAAGAAAACGTTTCTTCTGAATGATTTTTTTTTTTACTAGAAATAAGAGGAAATATGTGAGCTAATTTAAAATTTTAATTTTCTTTCCATCGATAACAGAGATGAATTTTGTGCAGTTAAGGACGAGATTTTTTTATTTTTTGAAGATTGAAATTTTTAATTATCATATTACTTCTAAAGCATCTTAGTTTGCTGTTTTTATTTTCTTATGGAATATTTTATAACGTCCTCGAATGTATTTGTTATTCAAGAAAATTTAATAAGACATTTTTCTTTGTTTTCAGAATTGCCAATTTCATTGAAATGAGATTAAAGAATAAATCAAAAACTTTTTCCTAACATTTTCACTTGAATGTTATTTTTCTTATAAGTTCTTATAAGATTGTGATAAAATTTACATGGCATTCGTACTTTTATAAGCTTATGGTATATTTTAGAAAAAAATGTTAGGAAATAGTTGTATGCAAATTACGAAGTGCGTTATGGAAATAACTATAGCTGTATTATACGCTCTTTCAGGGTTCGTGCGTCTCAAGGACCTTTTACCAGAATTTTTCTAAAGTAATATTTGGCTTATTTAATAAAAAATATCTGTCTTGAGATATAGCGACCAGAGTTTTACAAAATTTCTGGTACTAAAACATCTAAAATTCCCTTAATTCATTGACGCGTACGAACCCTGTCTTTCAAAAGCGCACAACTAACCAGACAGTGTTGCCAGATTGGGGACATTTATAATTCAGATTATTTGAATGTTACCACTTTTTAAAAATAGTATAATTTGCCTTATTTTTCAGAATTTGTAATCTATTCTTAAATAGACCGAATATTTCTAATTCAAAAAAGCGGTGACAATCAACAATCTGGGGGCAGAAAAGTCTCCAATCTGGTAACACTGGAACCAGATGCCTTGCAGATTTCTAAATTATATAGATCACTTCTCAAATAAATAAATAAATAAATAAATAATACTTTCCACGAAATATAATGTTATCTACCCTTTTATTAAAAGAACATAATAATGTAATCAGCATGATAAAATTAACATTCAAATATACTCTGATATACATTTATTTTCACTCCTCCTACTAAAGCGGATAAAGTCAGAAATTAAGTCGTGATCCAGGCACAAAAGGTATTTAGTTTTGTGAAAAATTTAAAACTATGAATAATAAAAGGTATTTTAAAATTAAATAATATAAAAGTTATTTTCCAACAACGCGTTTATACTATTCTAACGCAAACACAAGCTATTTTTCTAATTTAGCCTTTTGGAATTCAAATATATACCGTAAAATTATTTCCGTAACAATAGGTAGTAATAGTAGTACTCTACTTTGTAAAACCCCGTAAAATCTTGAATTTTAAAAAGCCGCTGTACTCACTGTGCAAAGAATGTAAAATAGTTAAGGTTGATTAAACAAGAAAAAACTTTCAAAGGGAATTTTCTTTTGAATGATTTTTTTTCTTTTTTTTTACCAGCAGTGAGAAAATGGGAAATGCGCTATTGCACAGGTTAAGAGTATACGAGAGAAAATTTAAAATTTTAATTTTCTTTCCATCGAGAACAGAGATGAATTACGTTCAGCTAAAGATAAGATTTTTTTTTAATTTTCTGAAAATAGAAATTTTGAATTATCACATTACTACAAAAATACTTATATTTTAGATTGCTGCTGTTATTCTCTTATGGAATATTTTATAACGTCATCGAATGTATTTGTTATTCAAAATAATTTAATAAGACATTTTTCTTTGTTCTCCGAATTGCCAATTTTATTGAAATATGATAAAAGAATAAATCAAAAACTTTCTTGTAACATTTTCACCTAATGTTATTTTATTTATATGTTCTTATAACTTTGTAATAAAATTTATAAGGCATTGGTACTTTTATAAGGCTATGGTGCATTTTGGGAAAACTGTTAGGAAATAGTTGCATGCAAATTACGAAGTGCGCTATGGAAGTAACGATAGGCGATATTATACACTCTTTCAAACTCGCACAACTTGGAATAAGATAACTTGCATATTTCTAAATTATACAGATTTTAGATCATTTCTCAGAAGAACAATTAAAAAATATTTTTTATGAAATTTAAAGGTATATATCCATTTATTAACCGATGGCGGTCGAGTGTTGGGAAATAGCCACCCAAACTTTATATACATGATTTTTTTTTTATATATTCTATTCGTACCACTATATTTTAATCATTCATTTTTTAGTAAATTTCTCTTGCACGTGTCAAGGTGCAAGTAAAAATGTTTCTGAAAAAAAGTGATGCCAATCGAATAAATTCATATAAGAAACACCTGTGCTTGGGAGTAGTACGTCGACCGCAAATGGTTAAAAGAACAAAATAATGAATCTTATACCAGCAAACTTCCAACTTAACTTCCGCAAAATGTGAGTTAGATTGATTCAGGTTAAACACGTTTCGAACCAGAAATTCTTTTAAGAAATAAATTGAAACAGATTACATAGAGAAACGTGATATTAAACGTATAAAGATACATCAAATAAATTTTCTGGTTACAATCGTGTTTAGCACTAGAACCGTCGGAAAAACGTATACCTATAACCGCCAAAGCGGTTATTTTGACTGATGTGGATTACCATGTTCAACTATTCTTTACTTGCCATTTTTTAAAAATATATAAATAATATATATATATATATATATATATATATATATATATATTATTTATATATTTTTTAAGAATATTTTTAAAGCAAAAAATATTTTTCATGAGAAATCGAAATTACTAAAATCAAGAATAAACTTGGTGAAAACAAACATTTATATTTATCCCCTGAGCAATACAATATTCAGGGTGGCGGGTGATCAGAGAAAAACACTGTCAAAAAAAGAGAAACTACCAGTATTTTCTTTTAGAAAATATTACCAATAATATAAAGGGATTAAAGAAAGCGGATTTCACGTTAACAAAATACTGGTATTTAACACCTTTTTTCTGTGTTTTTAAGAATTGATGCCTGCTAGATCAAGAAAATTATAGAACACTTGTAGAGGTCGTCGTCTGAAGCTAGCTTTTGTAGAATACTTCTGTGTCATTTTGTCGAGCACGTCGACGCCAAGTTTTATAGAATTATAGAACTTTACATTTCTGGTATATGTTTATCACCAGTTTCAAATGTAACTGATGGATGTCGGGAAATTAGAATTAAGAGATATATGTATTTTTCTTTCCTTGATAAACTCAACGTAATGTCATCTTTGGCAAGAATTTGGCTATTGTAGAAAGACTTTTTTCAGATTTTATGGTCTGTGGAATTTTGTTTTTCCTCCGCGATTGACTGTGCCAACGATGATTGTTTTTAGTGACTTCAGCTTTTCTGAAAGGGGCAGTGCAGTAAAGAAGTTATCTTTGCTATTGTTGTAACCTTTGTTGAAGTATGGTTGTATGGAGAATGGACTGTTACGATATCTGCTAGATAAACAGGTATGTGATTTCCGCGTTTTTGTACACCAGTATTTTGTTAGAGAAAATGATATTTCATTTAATCGGAACATTTTTGCGATTTAAGAGAACAACATTTTCTCTAAGAATATACTGGTGTGCAAAAACGCGGAAATCACATCCCTGATAAAATGTGCATTAAAATTGACGGCGGTCATTTTGACCGTTTCGGCTGTTCTAGGTATACTACTGCAATACTTCATAAATTTTGGCTGACTGGAAAGTTTATAAATAGCATATCATAGATTTTAATTATAGTAAAAGTCACGGAAACTGAAAGTTATACTCTAAATAGAAGCAAATTGGTACAGAATGAAAGTTTCGAAACGGTCAAAATAACCGCCTCGGCTGTTCTAGTGTTAACATGAGTGAACTCGTATTGATTAACTCACATTTTACGGATTAACTCACATTTTACGGATTAACTCACATTTTAAGGAAGTTAAGTGAGAAGTTTGAAAGTATGCAATCAGCATGATAAAATAAACTTTCTATTATGTTCTTATATACATTTATTTTTACTCCTCCTACTGATGTGGATAAAGCTGAAAATTCTGTCGCAATAAGTATTAATTTTTGTGCCAAATTTAAAACCATGAATAATACAATAAATTTTAAAGTTAAATAGACTAAAAATTATTTATGATTTCTACTATTCTATCTTAAAAATTCGTTGGACAAGCTATGATTCTAATTTAACCTTTTGAAATCAATTATATGCTAAAAAATGATTTCAGTAAAGAGAGGTAATAAAAGTAGTACTCCACTTTACAAAATCCCGTAAAATGTTGAATTTATAAACGCCACTATTCTGACTAGAATAATATAAAATAGTTAATCATGGTGGGAGAAAAAAACTTTCAGAGAGAACGTTTATTCTGAATGGGAATTTTTTTATTAACGGTTAGAAAACGGATAGTGCGCCATTTCGTATGTTAAGAGGGTATTTTCTAGATGAAATACCAGTAATAGTTTATAGAAAAAATAAATAGCGTTCAAACGCGCAAAATTTTGCCTTATTTAAGGAGAGATTTTCTGTAAGAAAATACTAGTACCGAAGAATTTCCTGGTCTGGAAATTCCAGGAACCGTACGAACTCTGAATATTTAACCACTTAACAGTTTTACCCGAACGCCGCTCGGGAAAGCAGAGTTTGCTTGCTTCGTTACTAAAATCTTTTGGATACCACTAATTTTTAACTGTAATCTTCGTTTCATCAATTGGTAAAGATTTTTTATTCTATTAAATAAGCAAATTACTACAAAAGAAGTGGTGTTTAGTTCAGTGTTGCCAGTGGGCTACTTTTTTTTAAATTCAGATTTCTTGATTGCACAACTTTTTTGAAAAAGGGGCTATACTTATGTAACGTTATCAATATTTTGCTAATATTGGACCCCTCCTCCCCCTTACGATATCATACGTTATCATTAGTGGACGCCCCCCCCCCCCCGCGCCGCTGATATCGTTATCAATGTCTAAAACTTCTTTGATTTTCAGATTCTTTTTCTTTCTTTTTACACACTTGCAGTGATATACGTATATGATTATATGTTTATTAGCAGCACACTTCGGATTCAAGAGGTCAATAAAATGTCAATACATGAAATAAATTTATAACAAAGATACTATTTAAACGTTTTTAACAATAGCTTATTGTTACATAATGCATTCAAAATTAATATTGTGTTCTTGCACTCACTCCCTGCCCGGGGAGGTCAAAAAGCAAAACTTATCAACAAAACAGTGCACAAAATTCTTTGTCTTCCTTTACTGGTAAATTCAAGTATCATTTCTAACATATTATGCTCCTGATTTCTCTAACAGCGAATTTTATATGAATATGGCAGAAGAATAGGAATGCCAAACGTTCAGGTATTCCAAATTTCGGAATGAAATGATTTTATAAACATTTAATGGCTTTAATAGCTTTATGTTTTCATAAAAACATATTGGATGTAAAGAAAAAGATACTGAAAAAAGAAAAGTTTGGATACATAAAAAATGATAACGATATCAAAAAGCAAACACCTCTCCCCTCAAATATATCATACGATATCATGTGCCAGACCCCCCCCCCCCCCTAAATTGATAACGTTATATATCCATAGCCCCCAAGGTAAAATTCGCCTTATTTAACAGCATATTAATTAAGGCGAAAACAAGGGGAATTTTACCATTTCAGAAAAGCGGTGCCAATCAAGAAATCTGAATTTTAAAAAAGTAGCCCACTGGCAACACTGGTTTAGTTTCTATATTTAATTTATTGTGTTACAGAAACGAAACTAGTGCTGCCACTTTGGCGTCTATTTTCAATCTGATGATCAAAATTCGTGACGGAAGTTAAAATTTAATTTTTTTCTTTCTTAACCCCTAGAGCGGCGGTGGGATATATTTTATCCCACCTACGATTAATGAAGATTTACACCAGAAACAAATTATGAAATTTTACTTTTCTAACTTTGTGGAAAAAAGTCGGAGAATTGCGTTTTCTTATTTTTAATTTTTTTTTTCTAAATTTCTGGTGGGAATTCAGCATTAAACAAACGTAAATGCTTGTCCCTCAAGGGGTTAAGGGCAGAAGTTTTGCAATTAGAAAAAGTAAAGATTCTTCTTTAAAAATTTCCAGTATAAATCTACAATTTAGAAATAAAACTGGATTCCAAATTGGTAACCCTGCTAAAGAGTTAAATCTCATAATTTCTAATCAGTAGTTTGAGCATTCGAAACACTTTGGGAACACTGAAAAAATTATGAATCGGATAAAATAAAATATAAGATTTTGCTTGCATGAAAATCTTTGATTATTAATGAGAAAACGGAAAACGGCCTATTTCACGTGCTGAAAGGAAAATGTGCGAAAATTTAAAATTTTAATTATATTTCGATCGAGAATATGGACATGAATCTCGCACAGTAGGAAATTAGAAAAAAATGGTATAAAATTTGAAAGAGGGTCGACTTAGTTTTTATATTTTTCTAAAAAAAAAAAATAAGAGTATAAAATGGGGAAAAAAGCGTTATGCTAATTACAAAAGGATTGAAAATACTGAATCCAGAAAAATAAAATCTTTCTAAATTAAGATTTTGTATAAATGAAAATTTTTCTTTAGTTATTTGCAAGAGAACTGGGAATGGCCTATTTAACGTACCGAAAAGGAAAATGTGCAAAAATTTAAAATTTTAATTCTCCTTCGATCAATAATATTCAAATGAACCTCGCGCAGTAGAAAATAAGCGAAAGATACTTGCAAAATTTGAAAGTTGGTAAAACTAGTGCTATATTATGTGTAAAAAAAAAAAAAAAACTAAAAGAGCATAATCTTAGAAAAAGTAGTATGGAAACTATAAAAGGAGTGAAACTGCTATGAATTGAGGATAATAAAATCTTTCACAGATAAGATTTTGTTTAAATGAAAATCCTTTTTTAGTTATTTGTAAGAGAACTGGGAATGGCCTATTTCACGTACCGGAGTAAAACTGCTATGAACCGAGGATAATAAAATCTTTCAAAGACAAGATTTTGTTTAAATGAAAATCTTTCTTTAGTTATTTGTAAGAGAACTGGGAATGGCCCATTTCACGTACCGGAGTAAAACTGCTGTGAACCGAGGATAATAAAATCTTTCAAAGACAAGATTTTGTTTAAATGAAAATCTTTCTTGAGTTATTTGTAAGAGAACTGGGAATGCCTATTTCACGTACCTGAGTAAAACTGCTATGAACCGAGGATAATAAAATCTTTCAAAGATAAGATTTTGTTTAAATGAAAATCTTTTTTTAGTTATTTGTAAGAGAACTGGGAGTGGCCTATTTCAGGTACCGGAGTAAAACTGCTATGAACCGAGGATAATAAAATCTTTCAAAGACAAGATTTTGTTTAAATGAAAATCTTTCTTTAGTTATTTGTAAGAGAACTGGGAATGGCCTATTTCACGTACCGGAGTAAAAGTGCTGTGAACCGAGGAAAATAAAATCTTTCAAAGACAAGATTTTGTTTAAATGAAAATCTTCCTTTAGTTATTTGTAAGAGAACTGGGAATGGCCTATTTCACGTACCGGAGTAAAACTGCTATGAATCGAGGATAATAAAATCTTTCAAAGATAAGATTTTGTTTAAATGAAAATATTTCTTTAGTTATTTGTATGAATGGCCTATTTCACGTACCGTAACGGGAAATGTGCGAAAATTTAAAAATTTAATTCTCCTTCGATCGATAATATGGAAATGAACCTCGCGCAGTAGAAAATAAGAGAAAAATACTTACAAAATTTGAAAGATGGTAAAACTAGTGTTATACATAAAAAAAAAAAATACTAAAAGAGCATAACCTTAGAAAACGTAGTATGGAAACTATAAAAGGAGTGAAAATTCTATGAATCGAGAAAAATAAAACCTTTCTAAGATAAGATTTTGTTTAACCCCTTAATTCTCGCTCCCGTCAATATCACGGGTTGAGGTATCGTTCGTTATTTCCCCTGCCCGTCATATTTCTGAGCTGGAGATTTATTGCTGGAAAAAAACTTCTGAAACCAGAAATATTTAACTGGCATTTCGGTGTGAATTCTAAATATCAGCGTTAGGGTTTGGTTTTTGGCGCTGATTGTGATGTTGGATTTTGTATTGCATGTTTCGAAATATATCACACTCAAAAAAATTATTAATAATCAAAATTTAATCTATATATTATTTCAAAAATTATTTGTAAAACTTTGTTTGATGATCATAAATAAAGATCTAAGATGTGAAAAATAAAGGTCTTATTCGCATTAATTTGTGTGGTGTAAAACAAACATTAAAACACAGAATTCTCGCATGATGGCTTTCTCACAAATGTGAATTTGTTGTATAACACCTTTTTTTTCGCCATGAAAATTAATTATATAGAAATCTTATAATTATTCGATTTCTGTAACAAAAAAATAGGTACTTTTATATGTTATTTTTCAAATTCTAAACAACCGTTAAGGGGCTAAATGCAAATATTTTTTGACACTAGTGGTGACAAAAGATGTTGGATTTCTGTCGCCCTATGGAAGCGTTATCAGCATTGAACTACTTGAAACGAGCTGAACTACTGATGTTATATAATTATTACTGGGCGATTAACGGTCATTCGGGTAATCGCCTAAGTAATTTCGAGTTCCTTTGCTGTCTGGTAAAGAAATGATAGATAAAGTTTTATATAAATATTTATTTTGACCCTTAACCCATTAACCGCCAAAACTATAAGGTTGTAATTTTCAACATTTTAGCGGAGAGTTGTTTGCCACCACAAATTCTGAAAGACAATTTTCGCTTTATATGATCTTAAAATTTTATGTCTTTAAGTACGCACATTTTTTTAATGATTTTTCATGATTTGTTGCGAAATTCTCAATTCAAATTTGTCACGGCAAGATAATATAAAAAAAAATCAAACTTGCTGTTAGTGTACATGCTATCTTGGAGTGCATATTATCCAAGATTTATTTTTATTTCATACATATGCCACGATAATGCTTCCAATGGAAAAGTATTACCAATAGAAAACTAGCCGGATGTGCCAATCCCAGAACTTTTTTCTATCTGATGTATGTTAACACTTCAAAATTTGCCATCACAGTGCTAAAATTAAATGACAATCTAGGTCCATCATGAGTATTCTAAAGGGTCTGTTTATGCGAAAGGGTAACATAATATGAAATTTGATTAAATTCCGTACATTAGTTACTGAGATAGCTTTATCGCGAAAATCGTGAAAAATGCAGCCTAGCAGTGACACCTGTTGCGCGATTTACACCAAAACGAAATCAGAACCAAATTATATCAAGGTATTACTGAATCTAATGCTTGATGAAAATCTGTGCATTAGTTCTTGTGATATAGCAATTGCAGAAATCCTGAATAATGCATCAAAGCAGAGCGCCTATGGGGCGATTAACACCAAAAAGTAATCAGCAAAAATTTATATTAGGGACTAAGTGAATCTGAAGTTTTATGAAAATCCGTGTATTAGTTCTTGAAATAGAGCTATTGCGGGAATATAAAAGCCACGATAATGCTTCCAATGATAAAGTAATACCAACAGAAAAGTAGCCGGAAATGCTGCTAGGTCCAAAAAGTTCTTCTATCTGATACATGTTAATACTTCAAAACGTCATCACAGAGCCAAAATTAAATGCAATCTGTGTGCCTCATAGGGATTCTAAAGTGTCTATTTATCTGAAAGTGTACCGTAAAATGAAGTTTGATTAAGTTCCGTACATTAGTTATTGAAATAGAGCTATCGCGAAAATCGTGAAAAATAGGGGAGACCGGGGCTAGTTGGCTACAGGTGTAAGTAGGCGCAGCCTTCATAAATTGCCTGTTTGTGGATAGATTGCGCAACCAGTCATAGAGTACCTTTCTTATTGGTTTTTACAATCGTCATTGTAGTTTTGCAGCGTTACCTACGGGCAGTGGACATTTATTACGATTTTTCTGTTTTTTTGCGCTCATAAGTAATTTTTTGTTGCTTCAGTCTTTTTCTAATTTCTAATACTTACCTTAATAATTGCGATTTAACTTGTGCAATTTCTCTTAGTGCATGATTAACTGTACCTACATTATATGTCATTTACTTGGATTATTTATGCTTAGAGGATTATGTGTCCCTTTTGTGAAGAAATTTATTATGGGGCTAGTAGGCGCATTGAACACGGGGCAAGATGGCTAGGCGTTTGGTGTGTGCTGGTAGCTTGAAATACAGCAAACAACGAGAAAAGTGGTTGCAGTGCAAGATTTTGGGCACACGAGGCTTGTCCAAATGGAGACACTCGATTTTTTATTTGTGACACATGTAACTCTGATTATGATATAGAGTAGGATAGGAGTTACCCAATGTTAATGTTTTATTCATTATTTTTATTTCTGTATGACTTAGAATTTACATTGTGTGGCTATAACGCCTTTGTTTAAACTTACTGGTAATAATGAAATTGATTTCTCTTAACTGCGTGTCCATAGCTGCCAACTTGTACGGATTTTTGCTACCACTAAAATTTAATAGAAAATGCTTCCTAATTCAATCGCCGAATTACATTGAATTTTCATAATTAAACAAGGCAGGAATTTCTGTTACATTTTAGTGGTAGCAAAAATCCGTACAAGTTGGCAGCTATGCGTGTCTTATTTGAGCTTTATGTAAATTTTTATAAAGCGTGTGCCAACTTATCTCATAGTTATAGGCAACTTGCCCCGTGACGGGGTAGGTTGGCACACAATTTTTCTTTTACTTTATACTTCCACTAAACATAAACTACAAAAGCTACAAACTCAAAACTCCGGGTATTTATAGCCCAATGCCTGTTCTTTAAAAGTACAGTTAAAGTTTCATAAAAAAAACTTAAATAAAAAATTAATAAAAATCAACAACTAAAAACTGTGCCTACTAGCCCCGGTCTCCCCTACAGTGTTGCCAGATGGGCTACTTTTTTTAAATTCAGACTCTTGATTGGCACCACTTTCTTTAAACGGTAAACCGCGCCTTATTTAATGACATATTAATTAAGGCGAAAACAAAGGTAATTTTACCGTTTCAAAAAAGTGGTGGCAATCAAGAAATCTGAATAAAAAAAAGTAGCCCACTGGCAACACTGCTCCCCTACAGCCCAGCTGCCTGTCGCATTGTATAGGGAAAATTTTATTGTTCCTACTAGAACCCTTAATCAGTAATCTTCATAATCATTTTGTTTAAAATATACTATAGAAAAATACGCTGAGGATAGAATTATCAAAATAGTGGTAGGAACAATAAAACTTTCCCTATAGAATGCGACCCCTTTAGTAGTGCCACCTGTTGGGCGATTTACACAAAGACGTTATCAGGACTAAATTATATCAAGGTACTACTGAATCTAATGCTTGATGAAAATCTGTACATTAGTTCTTGAGATATAGCAATTTCAGAAATCATGAATAATAAGGCATCATAGTAGCGCCACCTATTGGGCGATTTACACCAAAACCTAATCTGCACCAATATATATCTGGGTCTAACTGAATCTGTAGTTATATGAATATACGTGCATTAGTTTTTGAGATATAGCTATTGAGGAAATCATTAAAAATGCAGCATAGAAGCTTCACCTTTTGAGCGATTTACACCAAAAACTAAATAACACCAATTTATTTCAGGGACTAACTGAATTTAAGTTTTATTCAATTCATGCATTAGTTCTTGAGATAGAGCACCCTCACAATTATTGCACAGACAGTCAGACAGACAGACATTTTGTAAAAACATGTTTTTCGGGATCTCTGACCCATAAAACGTGTAAATCCGTCGAAAACCGGATTTTGGAAATTTTCACGAACCTAATACTTTCTTCTTGTAAAGATAGAAGAAAGTAAAAATATGAGAAAAGGAACTGGTGTTAACTATCAAGCAGATGCGAATAATGAAAAATAAAATATGTGAAATGTAAGATTCCTTTTCAATGAACGTTTTTGTTTGATTGGTGAGAAGATTGGTTAGCGAGAAAATGAGAAATGCGCTGTTTCGCGGCCTGAAAAATAAATGCACGAGAATTTGAAATTTTAATTCTCCTTCGATTTAGAAAACGGAAATGAAGTCTTTGCCATTTACATTGAGAGATAGCGTTTCTTGAACATTTTTCAAGTCAGTGGTTCATGCAGTCCTGTACGGTTTCTGAAATATTTCTGTATCAACTTAAATTTTGTTACCATTTTATTTTAGAAAATATTCTGATTATTTTAACGCACTCAGGATTTAACAGCATTAAAAAAGAAAACTATGTTTAATAAATTACTTATTTTTATTTAATTTTGAAAGAAAAGGAAATTGAAAACTTCGTGTGCTAGTCTTAATGTGGATGAATGTAGATTTATTCTGAAAATTTAAAGATTTCTATTTAAAGGATTTTTAGAACGTGCAGTAATTAAACGCACAAGTACATTTTTTACGTTTGTGTTACATACAGTGTTGCCAGTGGGCTACTTTTTTAAATTGAGTTTTCTTGATTGGCACCACTTTTTTGAAAAGGTAAAATTCGCCTTATGTAAAGACGCATTATTTAAGGCGAAAAGAAGAGGATTTTCACCATTTCAAAGCCAATCAAGAAATCTGAATTCGAAAAAGTAGCTCACTGGCAACACTGGCTATATAGCTCCCACAAACTGAATGTCATTTAACCATTTCCGGCACGGGCAATTCTTGTTGTGAAATGATGAAATGATTAACTGACACAGGAATTTTAAAACGACTTTTTTAGAAATTAAAAATATGTTACTTTTAATGTTCATTGTAAAAGCAAAATTTTATTAAAATATTCTTTGTGCCGTTCGTAAGTTTGGAATTAAAATTAGGTATCCCGACCCGGGCACAGTGTGCCGGAAAGGGTTAACCCCTTAACAGTTTCGTTTTTCAACACAGTAATCTAAAAATGGGGACGGAACACAACTTCTTGCGTTCTAAAATATTTGTCTTACTTAATCGAAAAATGTCTGCCAATTAATGAAACAAAGATTACAGTTAAAATTTAGTGGTATAAAACAGCTTTTAGTAACAATGCAAGTAAAAAGCTCTTCTTGCCCGAGGGGCGTTCGGCCAAAACTGTAAATTGGTTAACACTGATGTAGCAGAAGTTTGATAAAATACAGGGTATTGGCGGATCAGCGAATTTCCTGACTTAACACCAGTATTTTCTTAGAGAAAAACTCGCCTTTTGCAATCTCGCGAATATATTAGTCGAGTTCTTCTACTAAAAAATACTGGTATTTCAGCTGGAAATGTAAGAACTCTGAAATGATCCAACTTAGCCCCACTTTATGCACCACTTAATAATAAACAAAGAAGAAAAACATGTATAAACGCTATGAAAGAGATTTCCTAAGTAGATTATAATAGCGGGGCTGCCACAGGCGACTATTTTAATATTCAATTCGCACCACAATTTAAAGAAAATAAATTTTGCAGTGCATTTCTCTTTCACATATTGCCAAAGTGTACGTGAAAAAATTTTGCTTTCAAAAAGTGGTTCAAGATAGATTTAAACAAGTTAGAAATTGCACGTCAAACGTAGTAAATATGGTGCGTTCGTACTAAAACTCTATTTATAAATATTTTTCGCACTGCATATTGTAACGAATGTATATTTTAGTGCATTTCATAAGTGAATATCAATTTCATTCTGTTCGAAATCTGGAAACTCATTAAAATGTGCTTGAAATCATTTTTTACCATTGGCCGTAATGTAACGGAAAACTTTTGACTGTCCCTGTCATTAAACTATACATCTGATTTTCATAAAATGTGAAAGGACTCGACAAAATTTTGCAACAATTATATATTTAAAATTTCAGACCATTCGGTAGGGTAGTTTTTGCTCTTATTATATGCGAACGGACGGACAAACAGACGGACCGAACGACGACTATAGCTGCTACGTATTATGTAGTTACGATTGCACCTAAAAGCAGTTGCCTGTGGCATCCCTGTAATAGAGGATGTCCCAGAAATATTGGATTCATTACAAAGTTATGAAAAGATACTAAGAACGATGGAATTTCTGTCAAAATTAAGGCAAAAATATCTATTCATTTTTGGTGGAAAAAGTTTGCCCTGTGGTAGTCAGGCTGTATGTTTCGGTCGTATTGTGACAACATAAATGATTCTGTAGTCAATCACAGTGAATTTGATGGGCAAACTTTGGACAAACCACCAGCGAATTTCAATAGAAATTTTTGCCTTTATGAAGCGCCTTCTTCATGCAGAATTCCTGTCATAAATAAAGAAAAAATGACTATTAAGTTTTAGCGGTGGAAGCTTTCCCCGACAGCAGTATCTTGAAATATATAGTATGGAAAACGCTCATATATGTATTGCTTTAGAACGTATCCAGTAAATTACGTTTTCTTAAGAGGCACTGCCATCGAATTTATTGCCCGGTGGTGCAAACACTAAGCGTAAGTCACAGCGTCCAGAGATATGTGGTGCGAATTGCATTTAAAATATTACGTCATTAATTGTGAAACCGCCGCCCCCTCAATGCTAGGCCTGAGCCCTGACACAAAATGGTGGGTGTCGAAGGCAAATCTTTTTCTAACGTAGGTACGGTCCCTTAATTGTAGACACCAATATTTTATACACCAAAAGATTTCTCTGACTCGTTTCATCTCACAAAAATAAAGCGGAATCTTTTATAAAAATTTAAGAGGAATAAAAAAATATATTGGTACGAATATTTAAGGAACCGTACACACGCTGAAAAAAATCCGCCTTCGGCAGCTGCCATTTTAGCGTCAGCGCTCAGGCCTGGTGTACAAGAGGCGGTGATGAAAAGTACGATTTTAAAGCGGTGAATCTTTTTAGAAATTCAGAATTCCCACCAGAAAGTTTTAATAGTTATTTTTATTTTATTATAGGATAGATATTCAACAAATAAAATAACATTTCTATTCAAAATTTCTAAGTGAAATAATAGCTTTCAAATCAGACGTTTCATACTCGATGACATAATACCATCCGTAACATGTAAATTACTCAATATGAAAGCAGTGTTCCAGTGCGTTGCTTTTTTAAAATTCAGATTTCTTGATTGGCACCACTTTTTTAACATAATAATATTCGTCTTATTTAACCTTATTTAAAGACATATTAATTATGGCAAAAACAAGTGGAATTTTAACATTTCAGAAAAGTGGTGCCAATCAAGAAATCTGAATTTTAAAAAAGTAACGCACAGGCAAACACTATTTTCATATTCGATAGTTTGACATGGTACCGTTGATATATGCCTGAATTTTAATTCATTCCTAATGTATCGTATATTATAAAATAAATTTTTTTCGCAAAATTTATCTTTCAAAAATAAGTTTCCCATACTTTAAATTCCATCAAAAACATCTAAAAACACACTGAATTTCTATTCAATTGTAGTAACACTCCAATTTTTTTCGGATACGGTTTCGCTTTGTGATTGCCACACTATATACTTCTAGGTACCGTACCACACTGTTATGCAGACTCTGGACCAACGTAAATAAACAACAGCCGCCATCTTGTGATTACACCCTCAGTTACTTAACACTAGAACGCCCGGAAATTTTACTCAAGTTCCATCAAAATATTTGACACGAGAATTTTTATTTAAAATTATTTGACTGATTTATTTAACGTAAATCTGCGTGTTTAAAATTTAACTTATTTTATGAAAGAATTTCTGGTTTTAGTTGACATTTAACCCCTTAATTCTCGCTCCCGTCAATATCACGGGCTGAGGTGTCGTTCGTTATTTCTCGTGTCCGTCCTATTTCCGGGCTGGAGATTTATTGCTGGAAAAAAACCCTGTGAAACCAGAAATATTTAACTAGCATTTCCGTCTGAAGTCATTGAACATTAACGCTTGGGTTTGATTTCTGGCGCTGATTGTGATGTTGGACTTTGTATAGCATGTTTTGAAATATATCGCGCTCAAAAAAATTATTAATAATCAAAATTTAATGTGTATTATATTATTTCAAATATTATTTGTAAAAATTTATTTGATGATGATAAATAAAGATCTAAGATGTAAAAAATAAAGGTCTTATTCGCATTAATTTGTATGGTGAAAACAAACATTAAAACACAGAATTCTCACATGATGGCATTTCAACAAATATGAACTTGTTCTATATCATCTTTTTTTTCGCCTTAAAAAATCTAATTGCATATTTTATATAGAAACCTTATAATTTTTCAATTTCTGCAGTAAAAAAATAGGCACTTTTTTATGGTTTATCCAAATATTAAGCGACCGTTAATGGGTTAATCATATGGTCGGAGTCGGATCGACTCCTTCCGGGGCGTTCTAGTGTTAATTCACAACTAGCATACACTATACTATCTGTCGACTCCTGTTATGCTCCATTTATCCTCCCGTCTACTGGGCTGTAACTGAACCTTAATTTTTATTATTTTCTTCATCTCTATTTTCAAACAAAAATAACCTACCTGGACTTGGACTTGGATGAAGAAATTATCGCAGTACCTGCGCCTGAAGGCCCATCAGCTGCAGTAAGAAGTAATACATGTAGAAAAATTAAGTTCATAACAGGTAGAAAAGGTAAGAAAGTCGCAAGGCTCAGAAAGGATAAGCAGATCTCTGATTCCTCATCTAAAAAAGGAGGCCCAATTCAGGGCCCAATTCAACCATAAAGCATAAAAATAATAAAAGTTTTAAAAATTTAAAAATTTCATCATATATCTGCAGGGATCCCAAATGGTCCGCCAACTGAATACCAATAAATTTTAACAGAAAATTTTATGGTGGGTTTGCGCTGAAATTAACTTTCAAAGGTGATTTCGGGGCTGTTTGTAAGAAAAATCTAAAAAGAAATTTTTTCTAAAAAAATATTGGTATACAGTTGGCGGACCATTTGGGAGCCCTGTATCTGCAAAAGCTCCTCATAAATCTGTAAAAGTTCAACTAAAAACAGCAAGAAACTGGAGGATTTCATAGTAAGGTTGAGTAGCCAATAACAGTGAAGCAACCGACCAATCAAATTGAATCTGTCGCCCTTGAGTTCCAGATGTGGCTGCGAGGTGATTAGCAAAGATCTATCATAATTATAATTTTCGTGAAATACTGGTGGATAAAAAAATAGCAATAAAAAATAGTCGCCAGTTGCAGGAATGTGCTTTTCGATGAGTCTTTCTTTGTGGACTCGTTAGGTCCAGCTTAATGCAAGGGAATAAAATTTCGAGCAATAATTAAAATCGATGCAGATTTAGCTGATGAGATAGTTGATCATGATTCGAATTTCAATAATGTAATCATGTGAAAAGAAAAATAAATATATTAGTTACTAAACACACTAAATATCTTATTTAACATTTTGAGTAGAATTTTAAATCTTTCCTTATGATTATTTAACTTTCATTCTGCATAATTAACTTCGAACAAATGTAAAACTTTTTCATTGCTCTTGAAATATTCTAAGTGCTAACATTTCTAAGAAAGCTAACATTTGCATTATTTCTACCGCTGGGAATTTGTTAGTGAATGTGTTTTTCATGTAGTCTTGTTAGATCCTGTTGAATGCAAGATAATTAGATTTTAAGTAATTCCCAAGAGCAAAGGAGATTTAAAGATTTTTAACATATTTTTAAGAAAAGATTTTATCTGGTTAGATTGTTGGATGTAATTTGAATTTCAACTATTTGAATATAAAAATTAAATATAAAAATATAATGAACATCTTGAACTATATTAATATTTTTTTCATGAGATATAAAATCTTTTTTCTACTATACGCAATGGGGTTATTTAATATTCATTCAGAATATTTAACTTCGAACCAATATAAGTTTTGCCAATGCCCACGAAATTTTCTAAGTGCTCTTAAACAATAAGAGACCCTCAACATTTGCATTATTTTTGTCTCTGAGGATTTATTTGTGAGTGCCTCTTTCATCCAGTCTTGTTAAATCCAGTTGAGTATAAGAGAATTAGATTTCGAGTAATACCCTAGAGCGATGGAGATTTAAAGATTTACAACATACATTTCAGAGAAAAGATTTATTTTGTGAGTTTCTTCGACATGATTCTAAATTTAATGTATTAAACATTCGTGGGTTAGAAAGATGATTTTTTTCCCCAGAAATGCTGCAATCATATATACAGGGTGTGTTCACAAAGTTTCAAGACTGATTGTTTCCTTAGTAGGGCTGCGCGCGCGCATGCCCGTTTCACCGACAGGGTGAAGTAGTGTGGAGTGTCAGCTAACGGAGCAAATCCGTGTCAGTTATCTCCGAGACGTTGCACTGAGTAAATCGCCGGTCGAGTGAGTGCGTGTCATTGACTCCCGTCGAAAACTGGTTGAGTCGCTTGCAAGACGATTCCAATTTTTTGGATGAATTTGTTTCTGGTGATGAGACCTCACTCTACCAGCACGATCCTGAAACGAAATGTCAAAGTGCAGAGTGGCACACCCTCTTGGCTTGTTCACCATGACAATGCGTCCTCTCACACGCCGCTCGCCGCTGCCAAAGTTTTGGCTAAGTTTAAAGTGGCAATACTATCGCAAGTCCCCATACAGCTCCGAATTCGCTCCCCGATATTTTTTTTTCTTTCCCCGGATCAAGAAAGACCGGAAAGTGAAGCAATTCAACATGATTCCAGTGATCTAGGCCGCTTCGACGAAGTTTCTTAACAGCCTTGCGCGCGAAAACTTCCATGGAGTCTATGAACAATGGCTAAAATGCTGGCAGCAGTGTGTTGATGACCAATGGTCATATTTCGAAGAATTTTAATTCACTGTACAGAAATGTTTAATAAATTTTGTATTCTAAGACCAGTCTAGAAACTTTTTGAGCACACCTTTTATATATTAGGTTGTCTCATAACGCGGAAGATATTTAACCCTCCGTATACCAGACGGGTCCATTGGGCCCGACAGGTACATACAAAATATTCATTCAAACCAGAAATTTCTTTAAAATAAACTAAGTATATAAACCAGACAAAAATAAGGTAAATAAATAAGTTAAATAGTTTTAAATAAAAATTCTGGTGTAGAACGTTTTATTAAAACTTGAATAAAATTCCCGGTAGATGTAGGGTTAAAAAATATGAGTCAAAAATGAATTTTTTTCTTCTTTAATTTTCTGCATTGTTGTATTAAATAGGTTACAAACAGTTTTTTTTTTGTTAAAAAAATATAAAAGGAAATGGATAACAAAAAAGTAACTAGTTGTCTGAGCGAAGCGAAGGCTAATACTCAGCGAAATATTACTGTCCGGACACTTTACTACTACGATGGATATTAACGCCATGTCCTACTAAAAAAAAAGCCTAATAAAAACCTTTCGTCAAGCATAACTCAAAAAATATTTGTCGGATTTCGTTTCTGATTGCACCAGAAGGTACCTATGAGGGTCGCCTACTGAATGCACCTACTATGAAAAATAAGTTCCAAACCGTTTAAAAATTATATAGAAAAAACTCTTAAAAAAGCACAATATATCTGCATACGTCAATGAAATTTGGTGTGCGTCACTTTCACCGGTTGATGTTTTCGTAGACAACTGTTTTGAACACATGGAGCAAATAATAAAAAAAAATACCCACGCAGTAATATTGAATAGATCAGTTTCAACCACGTGATCACAAACCTTGCAACAACCCGTGGCAACCAGTTTTGGTGGGCAAACAAATAATAATACAGTATTCCGTACCACGGTGACCGTTTTTAGCCTGTTGTATAAAATCTGGCATGTTGTATGACAAACAATTGTGGATGATTAAAACAAAAGACATGAGTGTTTATTGATCCGGAGGTTATCTTTCTCTGGATGTCTGTCTGTCTAGCATACAGCATGCAATTTTCTTGTAAAGTATGATATTATTATGCAGTAAAACCTCCATAACGGAAACACCCGATTAGTGGACACCTCTATTTAGCGGGCATTTTTTTCGATTACCAACCCTTAAATAACTGAACATTTTTTACTCTCAGTAGCGAACACCTCCAAATAGAGGACAAATTCTGCCCTCCCGAGATGTTCGCTATTCAGAAGTTTTACTGGTAAAACCTCCATAGCGGACATACCCGATTAGCGGATACCTCTATTTAGCGGACATTTTTTCGATTACCAACTCTTAAATAACTGTACATGTTTTACTCTCAGTAGCGGTCACCTCTAAATAGAGGACAAATTCTGCATTCTCGGGGTATCCGCTATTCAGAGATTTTACTGTATATAATATTGATAATTATTTTACAGGGCCGCACAAAAGAATAAGAATATATGAAACGAATATAAACTAAATTCGGGATTGGTAGATCGCTGATGGTAATGTAATTTTAGGATGTTGTTACAGTCATCCGCAGCATGTTTTTAGAGTTTCGTCCATCTAACGAAACCCTACCTGTCTCACTCCTTTGTCTGTCTGTTTGTTCGTCTGTCACAGAGCTCGTTCTCAGAAACTATATATATCGGAGACTTGAAAATTTGCATACTTATAGCTGAACACCACACATCAAACGGCAAATAATAAAATTTTGAAAAAGTCTAATATTTAACCCTCTGGGCTCTAACTTGTGTATTTTAAGCAATTTTTCTAACTCAGCCCCTAATTTAATTAAGTTTGAGACATGAAATTTTGCATACTTATAGCTGAACATCTCACATCAAATGACAAATAATAAAATTTTGAAAAAGGCTTAATATTTAACCCTTTGGGCTCTAACTTGTGTATTTAAAGCAATTTTTCTAACTCACCCCCTAATTAAGTTGGAGACATGAAATTTCGCATACTTATAGCTGAAATCCTCACATCAAACGACCAATAATAAAATTTTGAAAAATGTCTGATATTTAACCCCTTATGTATTTTAAGCAATTTTTCTAACTCATCCCCTAACTAAGTTGGAGAATTGAAAGTTTGCATACTTATAGCTGAAAACTTGCGATAACACGATAAATCATAAAATTTTGAAAAAGTCATATTTAACCCTCCGGTCTCTAACTTCTGTATTTTAAGCAATTTTTCTAACATATCCCTAATTAAGTTGGAGACATGAAATTTTGCATACTTATAGCTGAACACCTCCCATCAAACGACAAATAATAAAATTTTGAAAAAAGTCTAATTTTTAACCCTCTGGGCTCTAACTTGTGTATTTTAAGCAATTTTTCTAACTCAGCCCTAATTAAGTTGGAGACATGAAAGTTTGCATACTTATAGCTGAACACTTGCGATAACACGATAAATCATAAAATTTTGAAAAAGTCATATTTAACCCTCCGGTCTCTAACTTCTGTATTTTAAGCAATTTTTCTAACTCAGCCCCTAATTAAGTTGGAGACATGACATTTTGCATACTTATAGCTGAACACCTCACATCTAACGACAAATAATAAAATTTTGAAAAAGTCTATTACTTAATCCTCTGGGCTCTAACTTGTGTATTTTAAGCAATTTTTCTAACTCAGCCCCTAATTATGTTGAAACATAAAAATTTGCATACTTATAACTGAACACCTCACATCAAACGACAAATAATAAAATTTTGAAAAAAATCTAATATTTAACCTCTAATATTTTGCCTCGCGCAATTTTTAAATTTGAACTGTTTTGCAATACTATTTTTTGTTCATTTTGCATAATAAGTGTAATGTGACGTAATTTGTTCTATTTCAGATTTCTAACGCATGTTAATGAATTTATTTTACAATATCCTTTCTCTTTTAAAATTCACATGTAAATATAGTTTTTATGGCGTAATTTCCAATAAGTGCCTGCTTTTTATACCTAATTATTTAATTGTAATTTGAAGGTTTTTTTCTGTTTATAATAGTAACGTGTAAATATTTTTTTTATTTGAAGCAACCATTATTGTTTGCGCTGTTTAGACAGTTGGCAACAGTTTAAATTAATACCATTTTCTAAAATATATAAAAAATATCTGTCAAAATGCTGAATATTTGAATTTAAAATAGAAATAAAACCTCAAAAAATGAGTCAAATTAAAAAAAAAAAAATTAATGAAATCTGCAGACCGGGATCTTCTATTGAATAAAATGATCTAAAAATGATTAAATTCCCATGTATAGCTTTTGCTCTTATAAATTTTTTTTAATGGAACGATTTTGTCCAACTTTAGCATTAAATATCTCTTAAAATAATTCTTCGATTTGAAAACTGTATGCATTAGTGTGTTGATCAAACATTTCGCTATAATACCACCGATTTTCATATATTTGTATGCAATAGTTTTCTTAATATTAACGAAGAAAGACCTCCGGTCACAAAAAATTCAAAACCGGCGGCGGCGGCGGCGGTGACAGCGTTAGTTACTTTTCATAGAATAGAGAGATATATAAAAATGAAAACTTGTCTATCTGTCTGTTTGTAATTCTATAAAAAATCCACAATTTAGAAGCCAAAATTGTGAAGAGATACGTACATGTGTATTAAAACATGGCCGAAACAACTAAAATAATCCGGAATCGAAATAACTTATAGTTAATTTTTAATTAATAAAAAACCACCAATTTAACAACAATTTCTTATCAAATTTAAACATTTTTCGTTATAGCAGTTGCCAACAATTAAAAAAACACAATAAAATTATTACTACAACAATTAATTTTCTACTGCAAGATTTCCACGTGAAAAATGAAATAAATTGTTTGCCGAATTTAAAAAAAAAGGTGAATATTACGTCATAACTTCTCTATTGCAAGATATTCACGTGAAATATGAAAATGAAATAAATGGTTTGACGAATTTAAATGAAAGTGAATATAACTTCATAACTTTTCTATTTCAAGGTTTCCACGTGAAAGAGGAAAATATTACGTCATATTGGAAATATAAAGGGCATGGTGGATATAGTATAACGTCATATGAGTGTGAAAAATGTATTGAAGCATAATAAAAACCCGATTAGGGAAATATTGGCGTATTTTAACATTATTGCTGCAATTATAAATTGAAATAAGTTCATTTATAGCTGTATTCTTTTGCGTCTGTTATATACATTTATACATTTTTATATAGCGTTTTCATATGATTCATTCAACAACATTTCGACTGCTTTTTTTAATGTTTGTTTTGTGTTGTATGTTAAATTTTGAAATTGATTTTTCAGAACAAACATCCTTCAAATTCTGGGCAACGCCGGCACTTTAGCTTGTAACAGATAAATGGTTTTTGTATCTGTACATCTAATGCTAATATTATAAAGCATTATAATATTATAAAGTATATAATATTATAAAGTATATAATATTATTAATGCTTGTACGTTTGTGAGGTGTTATCTCTGAAACTACATAGCCAACTTAAAAAAAAGTTGGTGGCCATCTCTGCTCAAAAAAAAAAAAAAAAAAAAAAAGACAATTTTATGTCAGTGCAAGAACCTACATCGCTGCAGGAGCAAAAAAGTTCTAAAATTGTGATTTCTGCGATATTGATTGGGTTAGAAACTTTAAATTTGGTGCGGTAGTTACTTTTAAGATGTAAATACTCGTAATGAACGCTCTCTAAAAGGTTCAATTTGACGGATAAACGTAAACATTTCTAGAAAGATTCTAAACTATGATTTATTTGGAATACTGAAATTTTTGGGATACTGTTGGCGTTAGAAACTAGAACTTTGGCATGGTAGTAATTAATAAGATGTAAATGCTCGTTGTAGAACGAATTCTAAAAAATAGAAAGACTACACAAAGCGGAAAAAGATCTAAAGATGATCTAAGTAACGAAGAACATGGAACTGTTAGGAATATAAACATGAAAATTGACATGGCTGTATTTATCATGACGTAAATTCTCGCAATAGAACAATTTCTAAAAATGTCGCTATAAAAAACAGTGCAGAAACAAAAAACTTTCAAAAATTTTCTATTTCTCTGTTACTGCTGAGCCCAAAATCTTGAAATTTTGCTTCGGGTTAGTTTTAAAATATACAATTGTCTATGAATGGTTTCTAAAAAATTTAAAATTTAAAAAGATGAAATTAACTGAAAGCGATCTCAATTACCATTAATTGGAATTATTAGGTACAGCAACTTTAAATATTTCATAATGCTGCATTTCCTCCTCAAAACATGCGATTTAAATGCAACAAAACTGATAGATACCCACCTAGCATTAAATAAATTGTGTAAATATTGAATAAAGACCTGTATGAAACAGTGAGTAGGTTGCCCGAAAGTACTTGTTAAAGTGTTCCTTCTCTAGGCTTTTCTCTCTCTCGCCAAGGCCACTAACAGAGGGAAGTGCCGTTTTAAATGTGATATGAATTTTTTATCCGATTCATTTTTCTAGACATTTTATCATAAGGTCATATTCTCAATTATCATTAGTAGATTTTTTATATATTAACTTATTCTGGTGAAATTTTGTAATCGGGTTCATATTGGCGTATGTTAGCTTGCATGATTTGCTGAATAAATATGTATGAATTTGTAAATTACTTCAAATGACACTTTGACAGCTCAAAAGTTGTGCAGACGATATATTCAGATCTTGTGTCATACTTTATGTTGTAATCATTGCCGATTTCTTTTATTTAATACATGCTAAATACAGCTCAACTTGTGCAGAATATGTTTGAAAACAAAACAGTACAGCGTATGTAGTGGCCAGCATACACTCATCATTTAAATTCGATCGAGCATATCTAAAACACACTCTAACGAAGCATTGCATGCCACTTTTGATGTATTCGGTACTTTGATACTATATTAGATTTTGAGAAGAGAATTCCTTAAATGTTATCGACAACCTCATTGCATCCGTGGAAAACAGATATTGTACAATATTAACTATTCCGGCGGAGCACACACCATATAAAGTATAGTCCATTCTTTTTAAACATCATATATTTGTCATTTAAAGTTACTCAAATTGGTGCGGAGCGTCTGATTATGCTCTTGACATCATTTTATACAGTTAAAATTCCGATTACAAGTAAATTAGTGTTTCATTTTCTATTTTACTGTTAATATATTGCGTACTTTCAATTTTATATCCATTCATGGCTGTCTTGAATGGTTTGATTTCCCATTTTTTTAAACAGTGTATACGAATTTATATATAAGATTTTGTAATTCTACAATTCGTTTATTTTCATCATTTCAATTTTTCGCAGTATATGGACAATTAAAGATAACATCTCATTTTCTTTGCTTCCACATGTTATTATTAAATCTATGTTCTCAGTAATATCGCTCAGACTAATCCCTCTGAGGGAAGTCCTAGTACTAGCTGGCTTCGTTCAGTAGCCGTCTTCTAATTACATTGGGATATCGGATAAAAAAAATAATCTTTTAAAGAACCTTTGGTTTGGGTCGTATACCGTGCGTGCTCCGTACGCACCGATTTGTGTGTCCAAAGGATCTTTTGGCTCGGGTCCCAGTTGCCAACTGTAGAGGAGACCGGGGTTAGTAGGCGCAGTTTTTAGTTATTGATTTTTATTAATTTTTTTGTTTAAGTTTTTTTATGAACCTTTAACTGTACTTTTAAAGAACAGGCACTGGGCTATAAATACCAGGAGTTTTGAGTTTGTAGCTTTTGTAGTTTATGTTTATTGGAAGCATAAAGTAAAAGGAAAATTGTGCGCCAACCTACCCCGTCACGGGGTAAGATGCCTACACGTATGGGGAAAGTTGTCACACGCTTTATGAAAATTTACATAAAGCTCAAATAAGACACGCAGTTAAGAGAAATCAATTTCATTATTACCAGTAAGTTTAAACAAAGGCGTTATAGCCGTACAGTGTAAATTCTAGATTATATCGACATAAAAATAATGAATAAAGCATTAACATTGAGTAACTTCTATCCTACTCTATATCATAATCAGAGTTACAGTTGTCACAAATAAAAAATCGAGTGTCTCCGTTTGGACAATCCTCGTGTGCCCAAAATCTTGCATTGGAACCACTTTTCTCGTTGTTTGCTGTTTTTCAAGCCACCAGCACACACCAAACACCGAGTCAACTTGCCCCGTGTTCAATGCGCCTACTAGCCCCATAATAAATTTCTTCACAAAAGGGACACATAATCCTCTAAGCATAAATAATCCAAGTAAATGACATATGATGTAGGTACAGTTAATCATGCTCTAAGAAAAACTGCACAAGTTAAATCGCAATTATTAAGATAAGTATTAGAAATTATAAAAAGAATGAAGCAACAAAAAATTACTTATGAGTGAAAAATCAAAAAAATCACAATAAATGTCCACCGCGCGTAGGTAACGCTGCACAACTACAATGAGGATCGTAAAAAGCAATAAGAAATGTACTCTGTGACTGGTTGCGCAATCTATCCACAAACAGGCAATTTATGAAGACTGCGCCTACTTACCCCTGTAGCCAACTAGCCCCGGTCTCCCCTACCGTATGGAAGGCAGGTTGCGCACGCGCCGGAAAATTGTTTAGTTCGACTTTCTACCGCCAGGGTCGCATTTTGTTCTAAACAAACCTCTCTTGAAACGAACCCCCCCCCCCCCCTCAGTACGCGCCGAAAAATCTTTTATTTCTCTCTTCAGCCACCAGGTGACGTATTCTGTTTTAAACAAGCCACTTTCCGAACGAACCTCCGAAACTCAAATTGAATTAACCAATTCCCGTTGGAATATCCCGCCCAAATATATGTTTGAGATGCCGAAACTGAATTCTGGCGTTACTGACAAACTGGATTAAATTCATATTTATAACATTTTTATTTTTTTCAAAAGCTGTGTTGTAAGTTAAGAGAGTGCGTAAAAACAACAAAAAAGAAACAGTGTTATTTGAGAGCTTAAAATGCATAAACTTTGTCAGGTGAACCTAATGTTGCCATATGTCCCTCATAAAGCGGGGCTCCAAATGCTCGGTACACCAGTATTTTAAAGTAATTTTCTTCACTTTATCTAATCGCAGAGCGATTTGCGGTTACAGATGACGAAATAAACAGCAAAGAATTAGTGGTAGCCTGAATATTTGGTGACCTGATTTACGCGGGACAGCTGGCAGCACTAGGTGAACTCGAAATTCGCTTTTTACTGGTAAAGAATAGCCATCCGTATATCCTCTGCCTGGCCAAACCCGGGTTCAGTCTTAGATGTTGTAATTCAATTGGACTAAATTTTAAACTTGAGTCGAGGTCAGTTTAGACTCGTGTCAGAAGATGACCAGAGCGAAACAAATAATTTTTTCACAACTCTGCATTTCCAAATCGTTAATTCATTTTCTTTATGTGTATGTGAGTGTTTGTGCGAAACTGCTTCACAAGGATATTTTGAATGATAAAGTATTACCTCAAAACCAAACAACAGAACAGAAAAGATTTTCATAACGACCTCACAAATCCGAATTCAATATATATTTTCATTTCTGTACATGTATGCGTGTGCGCGTGTGAACCTGTTTCACAAAGATTGTTCTAGCAATAAAGTATTTGACATTCATATTTTACGTGCCATCCTTTTCAAGAAATTACTATTAAAATTTTCTGAGAAATCAAATAAGATTTTTAAACACCGTTATTTAGAAATAATTACACATTCTTCAATAACGAATTCTCAAAAATAGTTCTTGTTTAAAGATAAAAATAAAATATACTGCAATGCATTCGCAATATGTTTTGGAAATTTTACGTCTGAGGAATATTTTTCATTTGTATTGTTTTTTAAAACAAATTCCGCATTAAACTTGTACTATGCTTGTATAATGATATCCATCTGCTTCAGTTCTCGGAGAAGCGATTTCGAAAGTAATTTTCGTTTAGTTTTTCTTATAAACATGAATTTCAAATGAAATTAAATTTTGAAAGAGATTTTTCCTTTTAAATTTGGAAAAATTTCTTTACAGTGGAGCAAAAATATAGGTCCAAACTTTTACGTTCTGAAAAATTGAGCTTAAAACGTAAAACTGTATATTTTAAATTGGTTTGGTAGACAGAAAATTTCTCTATACATAGATACACTACAGCTTTGTTTATCTCAGAAAAAACGCACCGACATAAAATGTAGCCTATGTTCGAACACGGACTATCACCATCATTTTGCCACCATTGTTTTTTAAATCGTTTCCGTAGTTCCAGAGGTTATCCCTTACAAACAAACGATACTTCTTTATAATATTAGTATAGATTTCAAGCTTCTGTGGCTCTTCTGCCTTTTGTAGTTTTTACGTGTGTTCGTAATTATATAAATACTTAGCACCTATAGTCGTCATCTGGTCCATCTGTCTGTCTGTCCGCACTGAGAAAAAAACATGGTTCTGGCATCTAGAAACTAAATTGTAGCTCTAGAAAACATAGTTCCATCTCACCCTTATAAATTCTAGTTCCCTTTGCTAGAGAGTTCAGGAGTCTTCTACTAGAATTCAAGAGCATTTTCCTATATTCTTCTGGTCAAATTTATTTAAAAATCTCTGCAAATAGATGCGAACACAAGAGGGTAGTTTTAGTAACTGTAATTCTTGTTTTTGAAATCATTCCAGAAATCAAGCGATAATTTCTCGCTACTGAAACGATTTTTTATCGTTTCGTCACCTTGAAAACAAGAGACTTGAATTTCTAGATCATTTCGTCTGTTTCTTCAGCTTAGTTGTTTATACTATTAGCATAGCTCGGAAATCTATATTTCTAGATTATAGACCGGGAGCAAATCACCTCATCTAGTTCATGGCTGAAATTCCAGAATTAGTTAAAACTCGATACGCATATGGAAATGCAATCGGTCTGCCAAGTCATATCCTGGTAGAAAACACCTGTAAACCTTTTTTTAGTGGTCGTCTCGTAGGTTTACCACTGTGTTTTCCTGCACCCAAAAGTATGAAAACATGGAGGACTGGGAAAGCGAAACGCAATAGTAAACGTATGAGTCAACTGCTAAAATCGGCTTTAACCCCTTAACGCTCGAATTAAATTACGGTTGAAAAATTCAAATTGCTTATTGGCACCACTTTTATGAAAAAGAAGTATTTAACTTATTTAATGACAGGTAAAACGATACTAAAATATAGCCAATTTCACTATTTTATAAAACTGGTGGGAATCAAACAATTTGAGTAAAAGACACAGCCAGAGAATATGACGGGAGCGAGAATTAACCCGTTGGGGACGAGCGACACGAATACGTCCCGCATGAAGCGCTCAGAATCCTTGTTTTTCCTCACCAGTAAAATTTTACTGTAAAATTTGCCTTATTTAATCAGCGCATTTTCTCGATTCAAGAAGACACAAATTTCTTTTTTTAAAAAACGGTGACAAAAGATTAAAAATTTCGTAAAAGGCTCCCGTCCCGAAGGGGTTAAGGGGTTAAGGTGTTTTCCACCAAGGTATGACTTGTGTTTTAATAAGCGGATCGAGTTTTAACTAAATCAGGAAATTTCAACTGTGAACTCAAAGCGGTGATTGTCTGTACTGCTGGCTCACGGTCTATTAGGGATTCAGAAAATGACGACCTATTCATTCTAGGTGAATGCGATTTTTTTTTTTTTCATCAGTGCGTCTCTCCGCTCTAGTGTTCCCAGTGGGCTACTTTTTTTATATTCAAATTTCTTGATTGCCACCACTTTTTTGAAACGGTAAAATTACCTATGTTTTCGACTTAATTGTTATGTCATTAAATAAGGTGCATTTTACCATTTCAAAAAAGTGGTGCCAATCAAGAATCTGAATTTTAAAAATGTAACCCATCTGGCAACACTGCTTACTTTTTTTTTATTCAGATTCTTGATTGGCACCACTTTTTTGAAATGGTAAAATGCGCGTTATTTAATGACATATTATGTAAGGCGAAAACAAAGGTAATTTTTCCGTTTCAAAAAAGTGATGGCAATCAAGAAATCTGAATTTTAAAAAAGTAGCCCACTGGCAACACTGACTCCGCATATAACAGCGGAAAAACACCCAACCGAATGGTTTGAAATTTAATATATATAATCGTTGCTGAATTTTTTCGAGTCACTTCAGATATTATGAAAATCGAATTAACACTATAAAAGATATTAATAAAAGTTTCCTTCATTTTATTAAGTCCTATCATACGTAATTAATTGAACGAAATCCCATGATAGGTAATGATCCTCCCTTTCCATGGAGATTACGTAAGATTTAAGTTTGAGTCCTGTTATTTCCTTATTCATGAATTTAACATATATAATCGTAATAAATTTTGTATCCATGCATTGTTGCACAAGAGTGGAACAGCTATTGCATCAAGCTAGCTATAGTACGAACGTACTTCATTTGCCACATTTAACGTATAATTTCCGACTTGTTAAGTTTGAAAGGGAGATTTTGAAGGAAAGTGTATACAATATACTAGTTTTCATATACTGTTTCCTATACAACCTTAGTTAGTTATGTTGTGTATCATAGTCAGTGTAAAATGATAAAATACTTTCTATATTTTATTTTTACAGATAACATTTACACATAAGATCATGAAAAATCATCTTATCGTCTACATTTTGCTTGTATTTATTGAAAGAAATATTTTACATATCAACTGCAAATGAGTTGAGAATTAATCCTTATTACCGTATTTTCCGGCGTATAATCCGTGGATCAAACAATTCTGTTTAGACCCAGAAATTTTATTTAGTAATTCAAGCCAAATATTTACCGCGATTTAAAAAGTTAAATTTTATTTTAAGAAATTTCTGGGTCAAAAAATAATTGTTTGATCCGCGGATTATACGCCGTAAAATACGGTATACTCTATCACAAATGCATTTATGAATAAAAAATATATCATATCAGATGTAAATTTCCAACTGGGCGAAAAATGTCCGGACCAGGATTCGAACCAGGGATCTTCTGGCTGAAGCCGCCAGTGCTCTACCATTTGAGCTATCCCGGACGAATCTGGTGGAACTTTTTCACCCAGCTAACCTTAATGATTATAGCATCTGGTCTGAAACCTGTTTCACCTCAACAGAATAAATCACAGGTAATGGAACTCTAGAACTCGCTGGATGCGTACACACTAGATTAATTTTAACACAATTCTGTTGAGCTGAACCAGGTTTCAGACCAGATGCTATAATCAGTAAGATTAGCTGGATAAAAAAGTTCCACCAGATTCGCCCGAGATAGCTCAGATGGCAGAGCACTGGCGGCTTCAGCCAGGAGATCCCTGGTCGTTGCCACCGAAACACTCAGGGCCTGAGGACAGGAGTTTTGACGTCATCACTAATCGACCGACTTCTTACCATTGTTGGAATTCCCACCGGAAAATTTTGAATAGCAGTTTTATTTTATTTTATTTGTGGAATATGTATCATCTTATAAAATAATAATAAATATTTATACTTACTGGTGAGAATTTAGAATCCCCCAATAAAAAATCAGCCAGATGCGGCCACACTGTGGCATTCCGCATCTGGCCGAATTTTTATTTTGAGATTCTGAATTCTCACCAGTAAGTTTAAATAGTTAGTATTTTTTTTATAGGATGATCGACATTCCACAAATAAAATAAAAGAAAATTGCTAGTCAAAATTTTCCGGTGTGAATTTCAACACTAGTCAGAAGTAGGTCGATTAGTGATGACGTCACAACTCGTGTCCTCAGGCCTTGAGCATTTCGGTGGCAACGCACTGGTTCGAATCTTGATCTGGACATTTTTCGCCCAGTTGGAAATTTACATCTAATCTGATTTATTTACAAATTAGAATAATTGTGTTAAAATTAATCTAGTGTAAAAATATTTCTCCTGTATTTTTTGCAGAATATATTTATTCACAGAAAATTTTATTGCAAAAAAATATTTGGATTTATATCCTTTTAAAAACAAGTTTAGCATATTTAAATTGAACTACGTTTGTAATGATATCCATTTTCTTATATTTATGGATACATGATTTCGAAAGAAAACTTCGTTCAGATATCCTGGTAAGGATAAATTTCAAATGAAATAGAATTTTTAAAGAGATTTTATTCCCTTTTAAATCCGAAAAATATATATTTCTAAGGAAACAAAATATGTTTAGACACAAAGTTCTGCATTCGGAAAATTGCGAATACGTCTGGCTTGAAACGAAAGATTTTGTTTATTTTTAGGCCGTTGCATAACAACTTAGATGGAAAATATTGTGATTCTGAGGCGCTAGAGTTACGCTTATATTGTCGTCGCTTCTTACTTGAATGAAATAAAGTTCCTAGAAACTTTTTAATTCTTAAAAAATAGTTTACATGTTCTGTTCATAGAAATATTATTAAACAGGAACTGGCGTATCCTTAACCCTATAGCGCGCAGCTCTGCATATTTGCAAAAAATAGAGTTTTGAATTTAATAGATTTTTTTATTCATACATACCTAATTCACACCAGAAAATTAAAATAGCAATATTTGCTTTAATTAATAACAGACATTCCGTAATTAAATAAAGGGAATTCAACTATTGAAACTTTTTGGTTTAAAGTCAGACTCTCTGAACTATGTAATTTCTGGAGCGTATTCTATCATGGGAGTTAAAGAATTAAAGATTAAGTTTTATAAAATGAATAATTATATTAAATAAGGTATTTGGAGACAAACGTATTAAAATATTTACTACTTTGCAATATTTTAGCATAAAACAGCTGTATGACAGTAGTTCTTACTTGTATTACAGATGTACAACAGAAAAAAAGGACGTATTATATGAAAAATGTATGTGTGATTCTTTTTTCATTATTTTTCCTGTGTAATAAACATTTCAGAGAATCATAGATAATTTTTTGAAACGAAATAGAAAATAGCGCATTTAAGGGTTAAAATAGTGAAGCTGCAACTGTAACCGCTTTCGCAGGAGTTGGTTAGCGCCGGGAGAAACTACCACCAGTAAATTTAAATAGAAAATTTTTCCTCATTTAAACGCCTTAATAAATCAAAATTTCAGTCACAAACCTTGGTAGGAACATATATTCATTTTTCCTGGTGGAAGTTTGCTTTAGTGGTTGTCAGGGAAAATACAATAAGCCCTACTAATAAATATAAACAGATTAATTCGTGTATTCGAAAGTAACAGAAGTATATTTCTAGTTTCGGTTGCCACGTTTAAAATACAGTAGAACCTGAACTAATTGGGACTGGTGCGTGTTCGGATTACAAAAAATTCGAATTATCCCGCAGAAAAACTTATGTTAGGGAAAGTAAAATTTAGAATAAAGAAAAAAAAGGTGTTTCCAAAGCAAGAAGCAAAAACAAGTGACTGATTTTTTTTTAAAAGGTTTAACACAACACTTTTCGTACAGTATGTATGGCATTGTTTCTTATTTACTGTTTTTATTTTAGTGCTTTAGACGTAAAGCAAATGTTTCTGCTCTACCGTGCATATATATGTGATTTAAACGTTTTATCATGTTTTTTGTACACTAAAACATAATTTTTATGTTGAAATATTTTTTTTTTCGTGTTTGCACCTCATTTTCAGTTTTTTTTTCGGATTATCCGCGATTGTTGTTATCCGCGTTGCCCTTGCCACTCAATTCCGCGGATAATCGGGGCTCTACTGTACTTGGGAAAACGGACACCAGTAAAAAGAAATAGAAATTTGTAACATATTTAAAATAGAATATTTCCATGAATAAGGCGCTCAAATAGGAGGAATTACTCTATTCAAATTTACTCATGGGAACTTTGGTGCGACGGTAGTCAGAAAATTTTAATTTGATTTAAAAAGAAAAAACAGCCGCCATCTTGTGACTACCTCCTCAGTTACTTCACTTGCAATTCGTAGGCAGTACACTATATGTATCCTCCTCCTTATTCATAACTCCATTGTTCTGTTCGACGTACATTTTTAGTTGGTGTGGCAGTATAATATTATTAGTACTGATTTCTTTTAGTCTGACCTATGATGATTTATGCTCCTAATGATGATTCTCGTTCCCGTGATATTCACGGGCTGTGTCTTTTATTCATTTTATTATTTTTTGTTTGATTCCCAACAGTTTTATAAAATAGTGTAATTGGCTTTACTATGCACTATTTTCATTTTACCTGTCATTAACCCCATGAGGAACCAGTAATTGTGTTTCTGTAATGTCGCATTCACACCGGAATCTTTAAAAAATTTTTATTCTGAAATAACGAATAGCAATTATCCGATTGTGTTCGCTATCAGCTAGGAAACCCCTTAATGCTGATTACCTGTTCAGTACCGATTGTGTTCTTTAACTCTATAAAACCTCTCCTTAACAGTAAAACTTTGTCTGTCCACAATAAATTAATTCTCTATAATTCATGCATCCTTCCCATCATTACCTATGCCAGTCCGGTCTGGGTCTTCACATGTAAGACCACTATGGACACCCTTAGTCGCTTGCACAATTCCAACCTGCGTACTGTCCGTAACGCATCTCGTTATCTTCGCAACTCCACGGTCCGAAGAGATCTAAAAACTACTACCTTACGTAAGCGCATAAACGACTTAGCCAAAAAGTTTTATGAAAAAGTTTTCGACCTCCCTAATGAAATCGTAGCGGAGCTACCGGATTATGACGTTTTTGAACCCCACCATCGGAAACGGCCCAGGTTTTCCATAATTATGGACACTCAGTAATATCTGAGTTCACCACGCTATATTTTGCCTCTTATAAATTTTTCTTATCTTATTAAAAAAAAATACTCTCTATATACTATAGAGACGAATAAAAATTGTAAAACTTTTAAAAAATAAAATGTATGGCCCTGATTAGTCCCTTTTTTGGTAGGATAATTTGGTCTTTGCCACCCTAGCTTTTCTTGCCCATGCTCGGTGAGAGTTTCTCTGAACAGTACTAACTTTAACTTTCTAAATTCCTTATAGTAGTTATACAACTACAGTTTGACTTTACATATTTTAAGATTCTTGTATTTTTTAAGATTTATCATTCTTTTATCTTAAGTTTATACTTTATAATTCAATTTTATTCCTTTCTTTCTTAAACTTCCTTATTTTCTCTTGTTAACTTTTTTACTCTTCTAGTAGCTTTGCTACAGTTTAACTTTATCCCAATGGCTCATTAAAACATAAGACATTTCAATTTCCTAGTCTGGGTGTTAAGCTGTTTTTAGCTAGGAAACCCCTCAAGCTGATTACCTGTTCAGTACCGATTGTCTATTTTTCTCTTTAACTTTATATATATATATATATATATATATATATATATATATATATATATATATATACAGGGTTCGCACAATTTTACCACTAAATTTTAACAGTATTTTGAAAGTATTTCACTGCAGGAAAATATCGCAAAATCTGCGAATAAAGGTGGGGATTGCGACGTCTGTGTTTTAAAAATTAAATGTAAATTTTCTTATCATTAATAGTGGTGTCAGAGTCCTTGGAAATTCCAAGGAGTGTGCGAACCTTGTATATATAAAACTCTCTACATACTATAGAGACCATAAAAATTGTAAAACTTATAAAAAATAATATGTATGGCCCTGATTAGTCCCTTTTTTTGAAGGATATTGTGGTCTTTGCCACCCTAGCTTTTCTTGCCCATGGTTGGTGAGAGTTTATCTGAACAGTACTAACTTTAACTTTCTAGTTTCCTTATAATAGTTCTACAACTACAGTTTGACTTTATATATTTTAAGATTCTTGCTTTTTATTAAGATTTACCATTAACTTTCTTTTATCTTAAGTTTAAACTTTAAAATTCAATTTTATTCTTTTCTTTCTTATACTTCTTTATTCTCTCTTGGTAACTTTTTTATTCTTCTAGTAGCTTTGCTACAGTTTATCTTTATCATAATGGCTCATTAATACATAAGACATTTCAATTTTCTAGTCTGGGTGTTAAGCTGTTATCAGCTAGGAAACCCCTCAATGCTGATTACCTGTTCAGTGCCTGTTCAGTACCGATTGTCTTCTACCAAACTTTGAAAAGTAAAATTTATTACAATTTTTTTGGTACAAATCTTCATCAATCGTAGGTGGGATATAATATATCAAAGCGTTATAAGTAAGCGAACAAACTTAATGCTGGAATCAGGCGTAAATTAACACAGTTGCGCCCCCTCGTGGACGGAGTGATAATTCACATACGCGGGCTTTTAGTGTGGCGCAGTAGTTTCTAAATCTTTAGACACTCATAGAAATGAATTTTGTTCAAAGCGATATAAGTAAGCGTCCTATCTTAAATGGGAGAGGTAATCGCAAGATTAAAGGCGAGGTCACGTCAATCAAGGTCAAACGCCACCCAGCGGATGGAGTGAAATACAAGAGGATTATTAACTTCTTTCCCCTTTGTGGGTGATCTATAAGTTCGATATCTATGAAATAACTATGCGCACGCGCAGCCGTGATTTTATTCGTTTGTCGTCTGCAGTACTTGGAAGTATAGATATAATTCGATTTATTTATTCGCCATTATTTAATTTATTAATTCAAGTTAGTTATTTAAACAAAATCAGTTCTTTTAAGAACTTATATTATTTGGGAAAATGCCACGTTGGAGTTTAATTATTGCAGTTTTCAAAACTGCAAATATAACTCTCTATCTGAGAGACTCATTTTTTTCGCTTCCCAAAAGAGAAAAACAGGTTAGTTTTGTGTTTTATTATAATTTATAAAAAAGTTAAAATATTATTTAATATATATTATTAAATGTCAGTGATTTTAATACGTTCTATTTGAATTATGTTTTTGTAATGCAATGAACAAGGACATATAAAAATTAGTTAATGTATGTTAAGATAGAATTTTACAGCAGCGTTTTTAATTCGATTCCTGATAAGATAAAGTTATAAAAATTACATAAACATGTGCATTTCCAATGAGAATTAAACGTTTTATTACGCTTAGAGTTTAAGTATAAATTATTTAATTAATTTTAAGGCATATTTTTTATTTACCGGGCGCAGGCGATAAATTGCCAAATATTCTCTTGATCGAATTGTATTTATAATATTTAAAATAGAAACATTTCATTCATTCCATTTAAAACTCATTTAATTTTACATTAGGATCCACTTTGATTTAAAATGCAAGCAATAATTCTTGTACTATTAAACCAGCAATAAATTATTATTTATAGTTTTAAATATTTTGAGAATTTTAGACAACAGCTTTAAAAAAAATTCCTAAAATCGACAAATTACTTTTTTTTTTTTTATCTAGAAATATATCGGTCATTGTGTCATATCGGGGAAAAATAGTTTTCATGGGATACCTGCACTACTCACAGGTGAATAACATTGCAGAAAGGATACAAAGTATAGAAGAAACTTCAAAAATTGGAATAAAATATAAAATATTTACAATTAGTACGTGGTATGCTCAATTAAACATTTATTATCTTACACCGGTTCTTCGCAAGCGTAAAATGGATAACTTTCCGTAATCGGGCCGATAGCCATGATTGGCGTCAAATGAGAAAACAGTATACAATTGTAACTGTATAAAAGTTAAATAATGGTTAGAAAATAAAAGTAACTTTTATCGAAATAACCCAATTGCGGAACATTCTCCAAATTTGAAAAAGGCTTATGAAATACACAACAATAGCCAATAACTGAAAACTATAGACTAATAATAAGCTCGACGTAGCAGTTGTTGGTCGGTAGCCAATAATTTCAAATTTCCCTTTTAATTTTGTCCGGTTTCAATTTTTTTTTTTTTTTTTTAATCTGGTTTCCGCAAAAGAGTCCGAATAAGTAGTAGAAAAAAGGGCTGCGGACGGGGATGGGCCAATTGAACGTATTAAAATCACTGACATTTAATAATAAATATTAAAAAATATTTTAACTTTTTTATAAAAATTATAGGGCTGAAAATCATGTTTAAGATGCTTAAAGGTTTTAAATAATTCTCTTTTGCAATTTCCCAACCAGCTGGTATATTTTAGAAATCGTAGTTTGTTACATAACTTACTCAATTGTTGTACTTGTATATACAGTTGTAACAACCATAAAGAATGTTTAAGGATTTATCAGCTACGTTTAGATAACGTAAAATTAATTTGCTAATTTATAATCAAGTAGTAAAAATACTAAAATGTTGTATTGTTACTAGAAACACATCCATATACATAATTTTTATTTTTCTAGCATATCTGGGAGGGAAAAATCGATTAAAATTTTTTATCTTTTCATATATATGAACAGGGTTAGATTAAATAAACAGTGTAAAAAAGTACTTTTATGTTAGCCGGCAGCAGTTCATAAACCGTCAAATATTTTCCCCATCACCAGCGTTTATGTTGCATTCATTTCATTCAAAATATAAAATCATCATTTTAAAAATATACTCGTCATTTGAAAAACATAACTTTATTTAAAATACATACATACTGGTATATTACATCAATTTAAACACATGCTTTTCGCTCATTATATTTAAAATACATTTTCTTTTCTAATAAATAATAACATAAACCCAAGGTGGGCAAGTTTCTTCCAATGTGGAAAAAACCCGAATAGCTTGCATAAAATTCAGGTCTATTTGAAGATATTTACAATTTAAGAGTTATAGGCGGAAAAGCAGACAAAGCCATTTTAGAGAATACCTGTTAAAATTTTAATCGTGAATTTCAAATATTTACTCACTCATGGAAGATTAACCTTGTTTACCAGATTTATTGCAAAATATTTTTGTTACAATTGTTTTGATAAAAGTATATGTATTTAAAAAATAGTTGCAATGTCAGTTTAGTTTCGGGGCAAAAGGCAATACTGTTTACGTAGCATTAGTGCTTTTTCTCCCGAAATTAAAATGACATTGCGATTTTTTTTTAAATACACATATTTTCATCAAAACAAACTGTAACAAAAATATTTTGCAATAAATCTGGTAAACAAGGTTCATCTTCCATGAGTGAGTAAATATTTGAAATTCATGATTAAAATTTTAACAGTTATTCTCTAAAATAGCTTTGTTTGCTTTTCCGCCTATAACTCTTAAATTGTAAATATCTTCAAATAGACCTGATCACGAGATGCGCAGATGGTAGATTTTCTGTCATATATGACGTCATACAAAAAACCCGCGTATTTGCGTTATTCACTCCATCCACAAGATGGCGCAGCTGTGTCAATTTACGGCAGATTCCAGCATTAACTTTGTACGCTTACTTATAGCGCTTTGAATTTCGTTTGCCACATTTATTGCAAAATAACGGAGTAGCGCGAGGGGCACCCACTTGCACTTGACACCACGAAGTTTTCTTCGCCTTGTCAAAGGCACTTCAGTTATTAATCAAGGTGCAAAAAACTTTACAATTTTAGTGGTGTGAGTAAGAAAACAGTTAGGTATCTACCTGTAGTTCACACTCCATCCGCTACGTGGCGCATGACCTTGATTGATGTGACGTCGCTTTTAATCTTGCGGTTATTTCTCCCATTTAAGATAGGACGCTTACTTATATCGCTTTGATAATATATTCCACCGCCCCTCAAGGGGTTAAATAAGGTAAATATTTCTTTTTAATAAAGTGGTGCCAATAAGTAATTTGAATTTGTAAACCGTAATTTAATGCGACCATTAACGTGTTAAAGGTTGTGGATTTTTATAGGTATTTTTATAACGCTTTTTGTCAGACTGTGAATTTATTTAACTCGCTCTTTTTTAAATTTATTTGGCAGAAAAGTGGAGATTATCGGCTAATACAAAATTTAAAATAAAAATAGTATGAAGGAAGCAATGTAGAAAAAAACCCAGACTACGTACTTGCTTTTCAGTCTGAAAATAAATTCCCAGTCGATTGCAAATGGCATATTTTTAAAACCTTTTTTTCGACATTGCTATGTTTGAGTGGGTGGTGGGATTACGTCTTGTTAGATCTTTTTAGAAGTGTTCGCATGTTTTATATGCCGATTTATTTGAAGAAATAAAGCTAAATCTGTGTTAAAAAGACATCAGAATAACTTTACATTTGTTATTCTCCTTTCAAATAGGCTTAATAATTCTATGACTGAACTTATTCAGCTTCTTCGTTTGAAATTAGCTAGTTTTCAGGTTAGCGTAAGATCGCGAGGCATTGCATTTATGGTTTAGGCTTTGTTTACAAATTAAAAAGACTTAGGCTGTAAGTTGACCTTAAGCTAGGCACCATGATCCACGCCGAAACGTTTCAATAAAATGAGTAAAATATTTTTCCATATTATACTTTTCTGCGCGTCATAGACTGCCACTTAAATCAGTATCTTCATGTCTATTAAGCATAATGCGAAAACTACTTGGAAGAAAGATTTGAATTTTTTGTGTGCATAAAGCAGGACATAATAAATATAAATTCAGCAAAAAAAAGGGGGCTGCAATTAATATTTTTTTCTAATATTAATTTCATAATTCATATTACAAAATTAAAAAATATATACATTCTACATATTTACGTTTGGGATTTTTAGTGTTATGACCATACAAAAAATTAGCACATTAATAATTATAGCACATTAGTTTATAATTTCAGGAGATATTAATAAAAATATGAAATGTAGTTTAACATTAGAAACACTAAATTTCGATTGCTTATAATTCAAAAAATTATCACCCAAATGGCTGGAAATTTGGTGCCTAGGCATAATTTAAACCAAAGATTTAAAATATTTAGTAAAAAATGGGTGTTGCCATAGGTAAAAACAAAGTTTGGGCTGATTTTCATATGTATATGCCCCCTAAGCAAATGTTATGTACATCAGTTAAAAGTAGACATTGTTTCCAATCGTTTTTTGCTAGTACTTGCTTCTACGATAACTTCTCACTTAGTTACTAAAGAGTGTTTCTTTTCTTTTTTCTTCTACTGCTTATAGTGTTAGCTTTTCGGACAAAACACGATGCATTCATACTAAACATTCGCACGGTATGGACGATTACCTCAAAGTCCTTCCTACATTGCACGATGATCACAAATTTTCACAAACAGCACTTATTACAAAAAAAATTAGCTTATTTTATACAAATTATCTGGATAAAGCGTTTTTTTTATTCTGTCTTTTATCTCCCTTAACTTAAAAATCACACGTAAAATAATTTAAGTACAGGAATGTCGTTAAACAGAACGGCATTCTTTACTTTTCAAAATTATACGATACGAATAAAGTATTCATGTAAATTAACTTCAAATATCCTTTTTTAAATGAGGAGAATAAAAATTGAAATATTTCAAAGGTAAGATATGTTTGTATGTGGAAAATTTTCATTCGAACTAGGATAGGAATATTAATATGGCATTTTGACAGCTAAAATTGAAAAATGACACAATTTAAAATTTTAATTCTCCATTGTTTCGAAATAGAAACGAATTCTTTGCACTCTACAGTAAAATAAATCATTTCTTTCTGAATAATTTTAAGACGTAGATTTACAGAATTTAATGCGTCTCGTCAGATATTTACGTAACAGTGGATTGCTATTGCAACATTTTCGTAGAAAATCTTTCTATATAACATAATAATATAATATGAATTACGTAAGGAATTCTGAAGTATTTTCGTAACAATTTAAATTATCGGTGCTATTTTTTAGAGGAAATCTTTTATTATATAAATTGAGTTTGTGTGGCAGACATTTCAAAATGCATTTAAAAAGGAGGATATTTCGTAGAAGGAGAGGATATAATTTTTTTCTTTTTCTTCCTCTTAAGATATGTAAATATTTAAATACCTAAGTTCTATTGAATTTTTTCGAAAAATGTTTTTAACACTTTTCAAATGTTTATGAACTTGGTTTGTCTGTCTGTCTGTCCTTGATCTAACTCGCGTAAATATAGTTAGATTCAATAAAATTTAAAATTTCAGTGCAAAATTCACCTTGATTAATAATTAACATACATAAGATACAAATAAATGTAAATACATTGCTTGAAGGTGCGTCATATTTAATAAAATCCTTTAAAAACATATTAAAGCCATTTTAAAAAACCAAAACGTTTTCAACCGACACGTACTCGACCTCATCGGTCCTTTAATGTGTTTTTAAAGGATTTTATTAAATATGACGCACCTTTAACCCCTTATCGCTCGAATTAAATTACGGCTGAAAAATTCAAATTGCTTATTGGCACCACTTTTATGAAAAAGAAATATTCACCTTATTTAATGACAGGAAAAACGATACTAAAATATGGCCAATTTCACTATTTTATGAAACTGGTGGGAATCAAACAATTTGAGTAAAAGACACAGCCCGTGAATATGACGGGAGCGAGAATTAAGGGGTTAAGCAATGTATTTACATTTATTTGTATCTTATGTATTTTAATAGTTAGATTGTCATGAAATTTGTTATTGACGTTTACTGTGGCATATTCTGTATTGGAAATGAAGTGTGTAACATTGACGTTCATTTACAAGGACATCCAAAAGAATGAGGAATTTTCACGTTTTCTAATTTCATCTTTATACAATGGAAAACGAAAAAATATGAAGGACAGTGTCTATATTTTTTCATTTTGAGCTATAATTACTGACTTATAAGGGTTTTTATATCGCACTATTTACCGTCCGGCGAAAACGATGCTTTTCCTACGCCGGTCTTGTGACGTCATAGTTCATGACAACAAACACACAACACGGAGCGGCTATATGTTGGATTCTGCGCTTGATCTATGGACTTTCTTTTTTTCTCATTATAAAATTCATGTATTATTTATTTTGACTGACATTGCACATTCATTATAACTATGTGCATTATATTAGTAGTTTTTATATTCTGCCTAATTATTAATACAGGTATGCAAATTACGGAGTATTGTCTAAATTTCTTATTTGAAACAGATGCTGTAATTTAATTTTCAGAACGTGACATTTAATTATTCTAAATTCCTTTATCAGTTATCACAATGACATAAAGCAATTTTATATGCATATTTAGATATAAGAAAAAAATCTTTTAGTTACCATTAATGTATTTGTTTGAGTTATAAAGGAACAAATAACCTGGGCCGTTAAAACCGAAAAGATGAATTTACATCGATGGAATAATAATAATAATAATTGCCGAATCTAACTCTAGGGCAGTTTTCACATTTAATGAAAAATTGATAACATTTATTCTTACAAAATGATTTAAAACAATTAAACGTTAAAGGAAGAGGAACTAAAATTTTTCGTCATGGGTGCTTCTGAATGTCCCGTGGAAGGTAATTTTTAACTTTTCTTTTTATATTCGTGTGGTAAAAAATAAATAAATAAATAGAGGTGGAGCGCTTTTAATGAAATTCAATCCTTCATTTTGTGGGGAGAAGAAAGGTGATAGAAGCTTATTTTTGAATTTTTAATACGTCATTTATTTATGGTGATTTGTTAAAACGTGTATCACACGAACGGTTCTGGGAAAATATTCTTATTTTTTCTTAATTTAGTGTATTTCATGCTTATAGTCTCCATTAGGGCAATTTTCACACTCAAACTGGTTTCTTTCTGACACATTTTTTATTTCAATTTTATTCGCAAATGCATAAAATTGGCCGGTGTTCTTATTCAGAAACGATAGATATAACCGAATAGTGTTTTTTGTTGTTTTTTCTCGGTAAAGGCAGAAAATGCTGTTAAGTTGATGTTTTGAAACGAATTTCCAGACATTACAACGCAGGAGAAGAAAAAAACTGCTGTAATGAGACAACAATCACTTATATCTCAAGATTTAAATAATTTGAAGTAAAATTAAAAAATGTTCAGTTACAAATCACTTCGATAATCATGCCTGAAATAGTTATACTTTTATATTGAAAAATGAATCACAAAATTTTGCGTTATTGAATAGGAAAAAATATTTTTTCGAGATTATCCTTACAAAAAGAAGGGGGGGGGGGGGAGCTTTCAACAGACTACTGTTGCATTTGATCCGAAATCTTGCACCTCCCTAGAATTTGTTCTCTGGTCCCATGGAGGCATACATAAAATTATTTCATCATGCTATAATGTACAAGCGTGCAGGTAAGTGATGGGGAGGGGGTGTGTTGTTCAAGGAGAAAACAGCACAAACTTGATTTTTGGAATTTCTTGCGAAGTTTGTGGTCTGTGGACAATGGATTTTAAAAGTCATTGTCCCAGTGTTTGTCCTCTGATATGGTTCACTTCTGACTTCTTTTAAAACATTCTTTGATTTTGTGTTCGAACTTATCGGGCCTGAAGCCAGGTTATTTTGAATAAAAGTTTACTTTTAAATTTGAGTATGTTTTAAAATTTCACTCTCTAGGAAATATAAAAACTAGATCTGGAACGAAAACTTAATATATATTCTTAAGTTCAAATATACAGTGAAAAAAAAATATACAAAGCCATACCTAAGAATCAGGGTTGTCACAGGCGTTTCTTTATTGACAACTGTTATTTCTAGACAATAACCTTTCTAGTAAAAATTTACCACGCATGTTGTTTTAAAACAGTGGTAGGAAATGTAACCAAAAGAAAAAAAAATGTCGTTTGTGGCAATCCTGAGAATGGAATGCCTTAAAGTAATTTATGCAAAGTAACAACATTTTATATATCTTTTAAAATATGATAGGCCCTCTCAAATCTGCACGTTGGTGCAGATTTTAGACAACTATTTTGCTTATCATATATATATATATATATATATACTATATATATATAATTATATACTATATTTCTTAACTGTAACATTAAAAAAGCTTTAACTAATATTTTACTAGGAGAATTTATGTTTTTAATTTGTTTAAAAGAAACTAATGTAACTGTTTTTTTTAAATCGAAACTTTTCTTTAATACTGGAAATAATGCCATTTTATTTCTATTAATACAGCGAGATTGGTGAAATGTAATAAAGATGAAAGAAGAAATAAATTTGGATGTAAAAATTTTTTCTAAATGCTTTCAAAACACAGGCTTACAGAAAGAAAACGCCGATTGCTTGCTCCGTGAGCCTGCAAGCAAAATGTAAACATTGGCATATCGTGAACAGTGACGTCACAGCCAATCACACAGCGTTTTCTAGTGGCCTGTTTACCCCTTAACTTTAAGCTTAATTTAAAAACTATTGGCCCATTTTTTTGCATTTTTGAGGAAATTTTTGAAATGTATGGATCTGTAATTATCAGAAAAACATGTAATTGATTGATTTCCCCATGTGTGCAAATTCCTCATTCCGTTACTTTACGGCTTACGTGGAAAAATCGTTTGCGGGGTATTTTAATGAAATTGCACAATTTTAAATATATAGAAATTTGTATATTTCACTGAGGTGTACTAGAGAACATTTTCTGTAGAATCTCATGTCCATATAATTTATCGTTCATTTACCGGGACACACTAAAGCATTTAACTACAGTACTGCCCATGGGGAAGAATGCTTGCTAGAAAAGCGTTTTCAGTTGAGATATGCGTTTTAAAATTTAACTTTTTTTTTCATATTACTTGGTGTATATAAATTCGGTACATCAGATACAGGGCTATACAAAAGATCTAAAGTGCATTTCTCTTTATAGACGGAAATTGCTGAATGGGAAATTTGAACTGTGCTATGCGCTTAATTGATAACTTTTAGCATAATAAAACAAAAAACCAACGTTTAAAAATGCACAAATAATATTATTTGTGCATTTTTAAACGTTGGTTTTTTGCTTTTTAAAATTGTTGCACAAAGCAATTTTTATAACTTTTAGCGTACTGTTACACCGGGAGGCGTCAGTACAGACAATCACCTCATTGAGTTCACGGCTGAAATTCCAGAATTAGTTAAAAATCGCTTCGCATAATAAAACGGAATCGGTCTGCCAAGTCATATGTATAAAAACTGATTTTAGCGGTTGACTCGTAGGTTTACCATTGTGTATTCCTGCACCCAAAGGTATGAAAACATGGAGGACTGGGATGAGTAGGTTCTCTCGATACAGCTAAATTTTTGCATATCCAGAAATTCTTTTTTTTTTTTTTGTTCAAATAATGCACAAAAGAAAAAATGGTTTTTGTTGTCCAATTTGTGGTACTTTTGTCTAATTATGTGTGAATATCGTGTTATATTGATATTTTAATCAGCCTAAACTCCTCCAAAGTTTGGTATGTACGGCGTGTATAAATAATCAGCTAAGTGGTTGCGTTCTTAACCCCTTCAGGGGCAAGCAATTACATTTGTGTAATGCTGAATTCCCGCCGGAAAATTAGAAAAATTTTATTTCAAAATAAGGAAAAGCAATTTTACGACTTTTTCCACCAAAGTTAGAAAAGTAAAATTTCATAAAATCTTTCTGATGTAAAACTTCATTAATCGTAGGTGGGATAAAATATATCCCACTGCCCCTCAAGGGGTTAAAAAAATCTGAAAGAAAAAAATCGCACGAATTCTTAAAATCAATGAAATTAATTAGATACCAAACTTCAAATTGAAAATATAAAAATGAAAAAAAATGAAAATGTGAAATTTGAGCTTGTTTGGCACTCTTTTGTCATTTTCAAAGAGTATTTATAAAAACGAAATTATTATTATTATTATTATTATTTTTAAGGTTTGTCTTTCAATTAATAAAATCTAGTTGAAAAAAAAGATAACTTGAAAGGTTTAGCCGTGAGGACGTATACCGATTCGAAAAAAAATTATATATATTTTAACAGTGGAACTACCGGAAATTTGAGTTAAGTTTTATAAAAATATTTCACAAACGAATTTTGATTTCAAACAGTTTAACTTTATTGTTTCACGTTCTTCTTCTTTGTGTATTTTAAACTTATTCCATAATCAAATTTCTGGTTTGAATCGAAACATTCATATGGTAGCCGTCAAAAGACGGTTGACGGTAGTTCTAGTGTTAAAGAAAAATGATTGATGAAAAATTCTAATTTTTTCATCAGTCTGTTGTCTGCCATGACATCGGGTGTTAAACTGGTTGGCATGATTTAAACTTGGCTCACAGAATTAATATATTTTTGCCATCCCACTTAAACCCCTTTTTAAATTAATCATCAAAAAAATATATTGATCTAAGACAGGGGTGGCAAGCCGGATACCACTATAAAATTATTATACTTTTTATACTTTTTTAATAATTTTTACTAATTATTATTAATATTATCATTATTAATATTTATACTATAATTACTTTTTATAATTTAAGTGGTGTCCAGCATCCCACAGTTGGCCACACTTGATCTAAGATATCAACAGTATTGCCAAATCTGTCAGTTTATTAATTCAGAGATTCCGAATTCACACGACACAAATTTGAATAATAATTTGTAGTTATTTTATTCGCGATTGTTCATTTTTATATAAAACAAAAATAACTTTAAAATTTCTGCTGAGAATTTGGAATCTCTGAATAAAAAACCAGCCAGATTCGGCAACACAGTTTATCAATGCGATTTATCAGGGCTTCCAACAAATTTGTTTTTTTAGTACCACTTTTTTTTTTTAAAGAAAAGTGGTACTTTTAGATTTCCCTTGCAAATCTTGCAGTATCCTTCCCCGAATTTATATTTTCACTGCAAATGTTTTACAGTATTGCCAGAGGGCCACTTTTTTAAAAATTTTGGTTTTTTGATTGTCACCACATTTTTGAAATCGTGAAATCTTCCTTCTTTAATGACATATTAATTAAAGCGAAAACAAGGGGAATTTTACCATTTCAAAAAAATGGTGTTAATCAACAAAGTTGAATTTAAAATAAGTAGTCCACTGGCAAAACTGATGTTGCACATAGTACCGAAATTTTTTTCTTAGAAACATTCTTAATCAAAAAACAAATAAATGTGAACACTGATTATGTATATACGCAGCCTGTCTAAAAAGTATTCGACCATTGTTCGAAAAAAATGTACAAGCTACCTGACGGGATTTGTACCCTAATCCCCTTCAAGGTATGCCCCTTGCGACACACTTAGCCCACCGTTCTTTCCACTGCCGAAAATATTTCTGGAAGCCTTTTTTGAATGGTCAACAACACCTTCGCATTCTGCATACCTCATCTCTACTCTCAAAACGGGATCTTGTAAATGGTGCCTTCAAATTCGGAAACAATCAGAAGTCACAAGGAAATTTTTTTGAGGAGTAGAGAGGTTGGTGAACGACTGGAATTCCATGTTTTACCAAGAAAGGTCTAATACAGGTCAAAAGGTAATAAAGGTCAATCTTAAGGGTCTCAGGACTCTTAAAATTGGAAAAAAATGAAAAAAAAAAGACCATTTTTAACATTTAATATCTTAAAATGCATTTGATTTTAAGACACAATTTTAATTGGAATAAAATATATATGTTCTTTCATTTCATGTATTTAAAAAATTGTAAGATGCAGAATTAGCATTTACAGGAGGCTCCAAACGGTTAGACATTTGACGAGCAAAAAATCGGCATAACAGCTTACGCGCACGATTACAAAATAAGTATTGCAACTAGAATAAAAATTTTGGTGCCTACTTATACTTGAGATTGTAATAATTACCTTGAACCTAAATAAATTTGCATTTAAAGCTTTTTTATAATTTTATTACAAAGTTGTATTTAGCTAATGCAAAATTTAGATCATTTCAACAATATAATCGCCTAAAAAAATATTGTTTTGAACAGTAAAAAGGAAATTTTAGGTTCAGTAGACTAACATGAAACATATGTTTTGAAAATTTCATGAAATAATATTCATAAGTGTTTGAGACATCGTGCGCGTTATGCCAAAAAACGTCATTTGGAAAAAAATGGCTTCAAAGTTTCCGAAACGACGCTTCAGCTATTGAACGTGTATAAATGCAAAAACCACAACTTCAGTTCTAATAGGAATTTCGAGGAAACAATTATATCAAAATGTTCTGAAAAGATAGGAGTTTAACATCTTAAAAAATTTAAATTTCGAAAATTTTAAAGCTTTAAGAGTTCTGAGACCCTTAAGACACCTGATGAATTTTACGAATTATTTCGCTTTGAGAATCACCAGCTTTGACAAAATTTGATGCAGTAGCTTTGCTCGACCCGTGCAGTCATCTTGTGAGAAATCAAAATCCTTCGAACACGTATGGCACCACCTCACTCGGCGGCCAACAGGCAACAACCGGCTCAAGCATGCGCATTAAGCTGTCTCCTTCCAATGTGTACAGTGGCACCACCTTAGAATCACCATTGCGCGCAAAAATAAAAGTCGGATACTTGACAGACAGACCTCGTATGTGAATATATATATAATGGAACTATGAATAAAGATCTGACTTTTCTTAAAATAGTGAAGCTTCAGATGTAACCGGTTTAGCAGGGGTTGATTGCCGCCAAGGCAAACTTCCTCCAGTAAATTTAAGTAGAAAATTTCTCCTTATTTATACGCCTCATTAAGGCAGAATTTTAGTCATAAATTATGGCAAAATGAAATATTCATTTATACAAGTGGTAGTTTACTTCGAGGGTAGTCATGTCCTGCGTTTCCGCCATATTGTGACAACCTAGCCAACCTCCCGTCTGCGTCAGTAAAAATGATTATGATAATATATGGGCAAATTGCCATCAGTAAAAACAAACAGAAATTTTTACCATATTTGTGAGAGAAATTCGGCATGATCAAGGGGCTTAAATAAGAAGAAATTTTATATTCCAATTTTCTGGTGGAATTATGTCCGGGCGGTAATTGAAAACTGCTGATCCTATGTAAAAAACAGCCGCCATCTTCTGACAACCGCCTTAGTTACTTTACTAACAAAAGATAGACAAAATACGTTATATGTCTCCTTTTCTTTATTCATGACTCCATTATATATGTACAGTCGTGGAAAAAAAAAGTACACAACCCCCTACTAACTCCTTAACAAATTATCGTAGACGAAAGTTACTGGTACCGAACGATTGGAAATAAAGTCTACTTTTAAATCACGTACATAAAATTTGCTTAGGGGGCCATCTACAAATTAAAACGAATCCAAGCTTAATTTTTTTATCAATGACAATACCCAATTTTAACGAGATATTTCAAATCTTCATTCAAACTATGCCTATACACCAAATTTCAAGTCATTTGAATGATAAGTTTTTGAATTATAAACATTCAAAATTTAGTGCTTCTAATGTTAAATTACATTTTCATATTTTTATTTATAACTTCTGAAATTATGATCCTAATGTTTTAATTTTTTGTGTAGCAACAATACTAATATACCCAAACATAAATACGTTGAATTTGCAATTTTTATTATTTTCTGATATGAATTATGAAATTAATATTTAAAAAATTATGAATTACAACCTACAATTTTTTTGATGGATTCAGATTGATTAAGTCCTGCTTCATGGAAATCCAAAATTTCACATTTTTCTTTCCAGTAGTTTTCAAATTATGCTTAAAAAACGGCAAAAGGATGGTTTAAGGGGCCGTCTATGATAGAGGTCACTAAATATTTTGAAATTTCTTATGCTATCCTGTTATTTAACAGGCTTAACTGACTGCTTAAGGTGCCTTGATCAAGCAGGGAGCTATCTCGGTTAACAATCCAGTACGGAACTTCAATTTGGATACAGCCCTTAAAATACGCTCGTTTTAAAATAATTAATTTCTCGGAAACTTATGGTACGAAATGCATAAAAATTTGTTTTTAGACTAATTGAAGAGTGTAGAGTTCATTTATGCTGTCAGAATTATGTACTGCTATTGAAAAAAAAGAAGTTATGGTTCGTTTTAATATGTACATGGCCCCCTAAGCAAATTTTATATACATCATTTAAAACTAGACATTATTTCCAATCGTTTGATATTAGTGACTTTCTTCTTCGATAATTTGTTGAGGAGTTAGTAGGTGGTGGTTACTTTTTTTTCCCACGAATGTACATATTATTTTTCAGGTTAACCCCTTGAGGGGCAAGCAAAAATGCGTCTAAATATTAAATTCTCACCGGAATAATCGAAAAATTTTATTTTTAAATAAGGAAAAGCATTTTTTCAACGATTTTCCTCCATAGTTAAAAATATAAAATTTAGTAAAAATTTTCTGGTGAGAATCTTGTTTAAATTAGGTGGGATATATTTTTTCCCACCGCCCCTCAAGGGATTAATAAAACGCAGATTTGGTAGAATTTATAATGTTTTTTTTTCTATAATATAATAGAAAACAGAAGAATGTTGGTGCATAATTTACTATTAAAACATCATCATTGTGTACATTTCATTGCATACATTGTATACATTTCAATATATATATCAATACATAAATACATTTACTTTAGCCCTAATTAAAATAAGTATTTTGTTACAATGTAATTCAAACTTTTCTTCCAAATCTCTCATTAAAGCATGGTATCCAACTAGAAATTTTTATTTAAAATCTTTTACACTAATTAGTTTCGGAAAAATAATTTTCGCACTCAGTACTATGTTAAAAAGACTTGGAATGTTGTTAAACACAGGTCATTACCCCTGTTTTCTGTCTAGTAGAAACTAGAATTTTACTCTATAAACTTAGTCTTTCCAATCCACTTAAGTTTGGGTTAAAATAAAAAAGATAACGGCCATATCCGATGCCATCGCGTATTTGTTCCGCTATAAAAACTTTTAGGAAGAATTTCTTTAGCAAGAGTATTTGTTTTGGTTTACATTTTGTGCTAATTATTATGAAGTACAAGCCATTCATGCAAATTGATTGTAGTGCATTTTTTCCTTGAAAAATGGAACAGATCTACGGTTTTATAATGTTACTTTTACGCAGCTTAACCCCTTGAAGGCGGTGGGATATATTATAAACCACTTAATTTTTCACTAGATTAATATTAACACAATTATTCTAAATGATAAACAAATCATATTAGACGTAAATTTCCAACTGGGCGAAAAATGTCCGGAACAGGATTTGAACCCGGGACCTCCTGGCTGAAGTCGCCAGTGCTCTGCCATCTGAGCTATCCCGGACGAACTTTTTCACCCAGCTAACCTTGATGATTACAGCATCTGGTCTGAAACCTGGTTCAGCTGAACAGAATAAATCTCAGGTAATGGAACTCCAGAAATCGCTGTATACGAAATTACACTAGATTAATATTAACACAATTATTCTAAATGGTAAACAAATTAGATTAGATGTAAATTTCCAACTGGGCGAAAAACGACCGGACCAAGATTCGAACCAGGGATCTCCTGGCTGAAGCCGCCAGTGCTCTGCCATCTGAGCTATCCCGGACGAATCTGGTGGATTTTTTTCACCCAGCTATCCTTAATTATTATAGCATCTGGTCTGAAACCTGGTTCAGCTCAACAGAATTGTGTTAATATTAATCTAGTGTAATTTCGTATCCAGCGATTTCTGGAGTTCCATTACCTGAGATTTATTCTGTTGAGCTGAACCAGGTTTCAATCCAGAAGCTGTAATCGTCAAGGTTAGCTGGGTGAAAAAGTTCGACCAGAATCGTCCGGGGTAGCTCAGATGGCAGAGCACTGGCGGCTTCAGCTAGGAGTTCCCGGGTTCGAATCCTGGTCCGGACATTTTTCGCCCAGTTGGAAATTTACATCTAACACTTAATTTTTATTCCAAAATGCCACATTCACATCAAAATTTTGAAATAAAATTGTAATTTTAGTATAATGTACGTGAAAAAAAATGTTTTTCTTATTTTCCAATAAATTTGTTTGCAAACCCTGGTGTAAATCAAGTGCTTGAACATTTTAATAACAAAAGTACTTTGCCCCTGAAAGTGTTAACCCTTAAATGCTATGTGTAACTCAGGAGGTACATGATCTTTTTTGCTATTACAGGCTTTCTATTGGTCTTTTTGTGAACAATTATGTGTTACTTACATGTGATAACAAGCGTTTAACCCCTTAATTCTCGCTCCCGTCATATTCACGGGCTGTGTCTTTTACTCAGATTATTTGAGTTTTATAAAACAGTGTAATTGGCTTTATTATGGTATTATTTTACCTGTCATTAAATAAGATGAATATATCTTTTTCAAAAAAGTGGTGCCAATAAGTAATTTGAATTTTTAAACCGTAATTTAATTCGAGCGTTAAGGGGTTAACCCCTTGGGGACGAGCGACACGTATGCGTGACGCACGAAGCGCTCAGAATTCTTGTTTTTTCTCAGCAGTAAAATTTTACTGTAAAATTTGCCTTAATTAATCAGCGCATTTTCTCGAGTTCGACACAAATTTCTGTTTTTAAAAAACGGTGACAAAAGATTAAAAATTTCGTAAAAGGCTCCCGTCCCGAAGGGGTTAAGGCCGTGAAGTCTGTTTTTGTTCTGATTTGTTATCGCGTTATAACACTTCTGTTGATACCGCTTGCAATGTCGGCTGGCTTTTTTTATTTTTATAAGGTAGTCATTATTAATTCTGCAATCTATCAAAAGCATTATAAAGATTATTATACCGTTGTAAAGTTGTTATTGTGCAGTGTCAACACTTGAAATTGTATAATACAAAATTATCCTTTTTTGAACAATTTTTGTTATGCAACTCGGGAGAGACATTATGACCTTATGCAAAAATGATTTTTTCTAGCAAAATTATTAGATGCTAGCAAACCCCGCGGCTTTGCTCGCGTAATAGTTGAAATATACCGAGTGATATTTGCATGATTATTTTTATTAGAAGAACTCTTTGAAATAATTCAAAAATTACAAATTAAGCCCCAGTTTGACTAAACTTCATTATAAAAGTGCAATAGACAAAAATGAGATTTTAATTAATAAAAAGAACTAAAACTAATTCAAATTAAATGATAATTTAGAAAGTATTTTGAGACATTTACCGTCAATTCATAGGCTCATTTCAGTATTCATTTGAAGTTTTGAATTTTTAAAAAACCATCTTAACACATTTACATCTTAAAATTAACCATCATGTCAAATCCCAAGCTTCTTGTCTAACAGTCAACCATCTCTCTGGTGTTAGTGCACCAACATAAAATGCCAAAAAAGAGTTGAAATGTCTCGAAAAATGTTGAAACAGAGACTGTCACTATTAATTTGCCAACATTAACCTTGAAATTGGTTGATATTTCCTAATATTCTATAGAAAACGGAATTTAGATGTTTTTAAAGGCTTTCTTGTTGTTCCTGCCAACCAGGTGGTAGTTACACCGGTATAAAATATAGTCCGTATAGGATCAGGGACTATCACTCTTGATTCGCAACCAATAACTTTTGTAATTGATTTATTATTTCCTGAGATTCCACAGAAATCGTAATTTAGGACTCTTTTAGAATGCTTTTCGCTTATTCCCTTCCCTTCACCCCTTTTTAATTTCGAATTTATGTCCGACTGTTCTTAGAGGACATTTATATTTTATAACTACCGTGCTATATTTAAAGTTTCTAGCCTCTTCAGTATCGCAGAATTCGCAATTTTGAAGGTTTTTTGCTCCTGCAACCCTCGACATAAAATATAGCTTATGTTTGAGCAGGTTCTATCACCATCAATTTGCAACCATTATGTTTGAAATCGGTTTCGTATTTCACAGGATTGCATAAATATCGTAATTTAGAAAATTTATAGAACGCTTTTCGCTCACTTCAGCCTTTTAAATTTCGAATTTTCTTCCGACAATTCTTAGAAAGCATTTGCATCTTTGAAGTAATTACCATTCCAAATTTAAAATATTAGACCCCTCAGTAACACAAAAAAACGCAATTTAGAACATTTTTTGGTCCTGTAACCCCCAGGTGGTAGTGGCAACAACGTAAAATATAGGCTATGTTTGAGCGAGGACTGTCACCGTCAATTTGAAACCATTACTTCTGAAATCGGTTTATATTTCCTGAGATTGCATAGAAATCGCTATTTAGAACGTTTTTAGAACACTTTTCGTTCATTTTCACACCTTTTAAATTTCAAACTTTTAAAGAACTCTTCTCAGAGAGTATTTACATCTCATAATTACCATGCGAAATTTCAAGTTGCTAGCCCCTTCAGTATCACAAAAATCACAATTTAGAACATTTTTTAAAATGCAACCGCAATGTGGTAGTGATGCCGACATGAAATAGTTCCTATATTGGAGAAAGGGCTGTCATCATCAATTTTCAACAATTACTTTTGAAATCGGTTGGGTACCTAAATATAGCCTATGTTGGTGGGAGGACTGTCACCATCGTTTTCACACCATAATTGTTTTTTAATCGGTTCGGTGTTTCCTGAGATTGCGTAGAAATCGAAATTTAGAAAGTTTTTTAGAACTTTTTGCGCATTTTCACCCCTTTTAAATTTAGAATTGTTTAGGAAATCCCTTTTAGAGATAATTTTTATGTTATAAATAACTGCCCTGCCTAATTTCAGCATTCTAGGCATTTCAGTAACACAAAATTCGCAATTTAGAACGTTTTTTGCTGCTGAAACCCCAAGGTAGTAGTGACACCGACATAAAATAGAGCCTATGTTGGAGCAGGGGATGTCATCCTCAATTTCCAGCCATTACTTTTGAAATAGATTGGGTACTTTCTGAGATTGCGTAGAAATCGCCATTTAGAACGTTTTTTAGTATTCTTTTCGCGCATTTTCAACCCTTTTAAATTTCGAATTTTTTAAGAAATATTCTTAGAGATCATTTATATCTTATAAGTAAATACCATTCTAAATTCCATGTGGCTGGGCCCTTCAGTAGCACAAAAATCGCTATTTCGAAAATTTTTGCTCCTGCACCCTCTTTAGGGGTGGTGGCACCGACATAAAATGTAGCCTATATTGGAGCAAGGGTTGTCACCATCATTTTGACGCCATTTTTTTTTTTTAAATCGGTCTGGTACTTTCTGAGATTGCGTAAAAATCGCCATTTAGAACGTTTTTTAGTACTCTTTTCGCGCATTTTCACCCCTTTTAAATTTCGAATTTTTTAAGAAATGTTCTTAGAGATCATTTATATCTAATAAGTAGATACCGTGCCAAATTCCATGTATCTGGACCCTTCAGTAGCACAAAAATCGCAATTTCGAACACTTTTTGCTCCTGCACCCGCTTTAGGGGTCGTGGCACCGACATAAAATGTAGCCTATGTTGGAGTAAGGGTTGTCACCATCATTTTGACACCATTATTTTTTAAATCGGTTTGGTACCTCCTGTAATTGCGTAAAAATCGCAATTTAGAACGTTTTTTAAAGTGCTTTTCGCGTTTTTTCACCCCTTTTTAATTTCGATTTTTTAAAGAAATGTCCTTAGAAATAATTACTATCTTATAATTAACTACCATTCCAAATTTCATGTTTCTAGGCCCTCAGTAACACATAAATCGCATTTTTAGATCGTTTTTTGTTCCTGCACCCCCTTTTGGCCAGTGGCACGGACATAAGACATAGCCTATATTCTAAGTTGGGCTAACACCATCATTTTGATACCATTACTTTCGAAATCGGTTCGGCAGTTCCAGAGGTTACCTCCTACAAATAAACAATTTTTACCACTTTATAATATTATTAGTATAGATGATTTACCTTTCATGCTAAGCATTAGACCGGAAGTCGGCAGCACAGACAATCACCTCATCGAGTTTATAGCTGAAATTTCAGAATTTGTTAAAACTCGATTCGCATATTAAAACGCAATCGGTCTGCCAAATTATATCTTGGTGGAAAACATTTGAAAACCCGATTTTAGCGATTTACTCGCAGGTTTACCATTGTGTTTTCCCGGACCCAAACGTATGAAAACCTGAAGGACTGAGAGCAGGAAAAGACAATGGCAAACCTACGAGTCAACCGCTAAAATAGGGTTTTCAGGTGTTTTCCACCAAGATAGGACTTGGAATACCGATTGTGTTTTAATTTGCGAATCACGATTAAACTAATCCTAGAATTTCATCCGTGAACTCGATGAGGTGATTGATTGTGCTGTCGTCACCTAGTCTATATTGTTTCTAAGTAACGAATAACTATTAATAGTTCGTACAAATATACCACATCAGTTCATAACAGTCTTTGTAAAGACGCATTTATGACAATTTATGTGTAAAATAATGGACACTCATAGTTAAGAAATAATTTTATAATAGTTAATACTCGTATATTATATTATTAACTCTCTCGCTGCGTAATTGTTTTATCAAAATAGCTTCATAAATTATGCACTTAATTCCTTCGCTACGAGCGTTTTTAAAGAATTTTTTTTCTTTTGCTACCGGTTTTTTAAAACAAAAATTTTCGTCTGATTTAGTCGCAAAAATGCTACGATTAGATAAGGCAAAATTTACAATAAAAAGTAACTGGTGGGAATGATCGAGGAGGATTAATTAGACGGAAAAAATGCATCCCTGATGAAATCGTGGGTTGTGCAAATTTTGCTACTTTTACGTTGCCCGAGAAACTCTCGGGTTGCGCAACGAGAGGGTTAAGTCATCAACTTGCGTTATTATATAAGAAGTTTTTGTTTCAATTTAATTTTCCATAATGAAGTTTAAACACGAACGCAAAATTTTGCGTCCAGCATACATTCTGAAACACTTTCCAACATATTCAGAATACTATAACACAATTTCACAGTTTATTAACCCTTTCCGACACACTGTGCCCGGGTCGGGATACCTATATACCTAATTTTAATTCCAAACTTACGATCGGCACCAAGAATATTTTAGTAAAATTTTGCTTTTACAATGAATATTTAAAATAACATGTTTTAATTTCTAAAAAAGTCGTTTTAAAATTCCGGTGTCAGTCAATCATTTCTTCATTTTACAACAAAAATTGCCCGTGCCGGAAAGGGTTAAGCTGAAAGATGATGTCTAAATAAACAATTTGTTAACCCCTTGAGAGGCGGTGGGATATATTATATCCTACCCACGATTAATGAAGATTTGCACCGGAAAAATTTTATAAAATTATATTTTTCTAACTTTGGTGGAAAAAAAAGGTGTCGTAAAATTGCTTTTCCTTATTTTGCAATAAAAATTTTGGAAGATTCCGGTATGAATTCGACATTACTGCAACGTAATTATTTGCTTCTGAAAGAATTAAACGTGAACTTATTTGAATACCAAATTTCCTTTATTACCATCAATATTCAGTAAAATATCTATTTGTTGTGAAACCATGTATATGATCTATAGATTTGTATATGTATACTACATATTATGTTAAAAGTTTGCTCAGTTAAACGAATAACACAGTTTAAAATCTCCGTTCTACAATTTCCACAGATAAACGGAAATATACTTGAGAACTTATGTGCAGCCCTGTATACGATTAATAGAATTTATACGCACTAAGTAATAGTAAAAAAATATTTCAATTTAAAAATGTGTACCACAACTCAAAACGCACTTCCAGCAATTATTGTTCATAGGCTTTGATAAATCAATTATTGTTCAGTTTCTTCTTAGCCAAATTATTTTGGGTGTCCTTGAAACTGAACGTTAAATTCTATGCACACTCTATTCTACATTAAGCACTGTGTGGCACACTTCAGTGATATATATATAAATTTCAGCATCGCACATTTCCACTTTTTATGCCGCCGTATTGAAAAAAAAAGTACTTTTAAAATGCAATTTGTTTGAAAACTGCATCTCCATTTATTTTTGAGATATTAATTTCTTTGTTATTTTTTAGCGTCATTTGTTTAATTTTGGCATCTCAAGTACTCCATTTCTGTAGAATGTAAAGGAAAAATAGTTGGACAATAGTAATTATATCTTTTTTGTCGCCTTTTTCCCATAAAAACTGAAAAAAAAAATACTTAAAATACGTGCTATTTTGAAAAATATATAAATGAATGATATCTGACAAAACATCGAACTATTAAACTAAATTTAATTTTAAGTACCGTCAACTATTTTGATCTTTGTGGGGTTACTTTGGTCCATTCCATAAAAAAGTTTTATTCATTGTATTGAACAAACAGTACAAGATAATTCGGAGTTTTTGCCCTTGAAAAATATTTTATACCCTACTATAGGGTATTTGAATAGTTTAAGGGTAACTTAAATTTTTGTTAGTGGCAACACTGGATATATTTGTAAACAACTGTTTTCGTGTGTAGATTTTAACTGCCCACGGTTTCTGTTGTGAGACAATGTGGATAATCCATACAAATAAGATGTTAAAATATTACCTTCAGTAACCTGTAACCCATGTGTGATCATAGTGCTTCCTTTAATTTTTTATTTTGACAGAAAGTGTTTACGGTTTCATAAAGCTAACATGAAAACTTGTTTTTCGGGGCTACTTTGTGCTAGGCTTTTTTTTTGTCCCGAAGCAGGCCGTTACCTAGAGATACCTTTTATACAACAAAATCTCTTAAAAAATGTATTAAGTAACATTTTTTTTTCAAATGTTACTGTAGCAAAATATTACATTAATTATTTTTGTTCCCGTTGCTGAGGATAACATGATGAAAAAGCTGCTTCTCGTGTCTTTTAATACTAACAATTGGTTTATTGTGTTTAAATGAAAAAAAAAATAAAATAATAATAATAATAATAATAATAATAATAAAATTGTTTATCAAGTTTGCAGCGTTAATTCATTAGCAAATCCTATTGCAAGGTTGTTTCAATATTCCAACATATGAAATATATTCATTTTATATGAAAATGTATTCGTTTTATATGTGAATGGACCAAAGAATTCCCCAGCAGGGGCTACTTTGTTCCAAAACTTTAAAAATAGCTAAAAAATAAAAAATTCTCTCATTAAAACCATACAGTTTGCTTCATTGTTTCATGTTAATTGCTTACAACTCAAATTCGACGTTAAAAAATCATATTATAATATTTTTTAATAATGAAAATGTTAGTGGAACCAGGAAAAAAGTGGCCCAAGTTAGCCCCGGTTGACGGTATATATATTAATATTATAAACAGATAAAGCCATATGAAGATATATTTTTTTTTGTCGAGTTTCTTTAATGACGATATCTCTTTTATCTCATGTGTATTATTCAGCGACAGTGACGTCCTATGCGTACTTTACGAGGCTGACGAAAAGGACAGGCTACTGCGGTGCATCCCATGTGTCTTTATAGACCGCTAGCGAAACGTGATGCTTTTTTCGTACGTCTGCATTGGTGCATTCGAACATCACGTGACTCTAGCGGTCTGTAAAAAAAGATACGTGGAATGTACCGCGATAGCCTGTCTTTTTCGTTAACCTCGCGTACTTTACTCTAGATGATGTTTAAGACTGGATCGCAAATGAGGAATTCTTGAGCGGATGCGGATGACGTTATTTTATATAAAATAAAAGCGTGTGTTTTAAGTCTTAAAACTGAAACGTGTTTTGTACTATTTATATATGTATACACATATTTTTTTTTCATCGGGGGCGACATTAAATTCTGGAAAAGCAGAATTCCTGTTTTATAGTTATTATTAGTGTAAAGAAATTTTAGTAAAGATACATCAATGTACTTCCTTTTAATTTCTACCAGACTTTTAGCACATGCAATATATTTCTTTGAAATCAACTTAAATCCAAACGAAGAAAGCAGAAAAGAAAAATGAGTCATATCTGAAGACAACACAGATTTATGACTTAAAACTTCTTATTGAAGTCTTAATTTTAAACAACTCTTAATTTTTAGCATATATGCTACCAACAGTGTTTCGAATGTAGTGGATTTTTTAACTCGGATATTCCAAATTCCCACTAGAAATTTAAAATAGCAATATTTGGCAAACATTTCGTATTTAAATAAAGCGAAATTCATTATTGAAATTTTTTGGTGTGAATTTAGATACTCTAAATTATGAAAATTCTAAAATGGGCTGTACCATGAAATTTAGAGGGTTAAATCAGATAAATATGTTGTGAACCGAAACAAATATTATATGATGCATCTATTTAATAAAAAGTAATACATATTTTACTTAAGTTATTAATAACAATTTCACGTTCAAATACATACATTTGATATTAAAGAGACTTTGACAGTCCTGTAGATTGTATAGTCATAAGGTATAATAATGATTTATAAAATATAATGATTATCATTGTATATTATTTTACTTACGAATATATGTAAATGCTTCTTTTAAAAAAAATGTTACGGAACCATAATTTATACAATATAGTTGCGATTTATTTTGCGAGAAATATTAATAGTTACTCGCCACAATAATTCTCAAATAATACTTAGCTTGAAAGATAAATTTTGTCTAGTAAGAGACGTGATTTGAATGTGAAAGTTCTCACAGTCGAAATAAAAAAATATTTTCAAAATATAAATTTTATCTCTGAAACTATCAAGCATAACTTCTCGTGTAACGCTTGACATTTACATACCATATTTAACATTTTTATTAACTTTTTCATACGTTTTTATCACCGATTTTGTTGTATGTTTTACAACAGGTATTACTTAATATGCAATTTATATTTTTCCGAATGAAATTTTAACGATAAAATGTTTATTTGTCAAATTTATAGATATTAAAGACTTACTTTCACCTTCTATAAATTATGAACATTGTATATATTCGATATATATAAATATTACATATATTCAATGTATATAAATATTACATATTTTCAATTAAAAATATATATTCGTAAAATTTAACTCATTGCTGCCAACGTCTATGCTTTTCTTTTAAAATCAAATAAACACAGTTGAACCAGAATTTTTACTTAATAAATAAAATAAAACGCCTACTGCATATTATTAAATAAACTCACCACTCATTTTAATTTTAAAAAATTTTGGTTCAAAACATTTTTATAGGAACAAAAAAGGCGTAGGAATTGTCAGAAGTGTTAACTAAGGTTTGCCACACTAAAATAAAGCCACCATGATTGTGTACTGTAACTCGACACGAAACAAACCAATGATAACGAAACAAATATATTAAGAAAGTGTATATACAAATACATATTTACATTGAGTAACTTATTCCTTTATTAAAACTACATTTCCGTTGGCGGCGCTGACATCGAATTTATTGCTTAGAAGTGTAAATATTAAGCGTTAATTTATTTATATTTACTGGTGGAAGTTTGCCCCAGTGATAATGAACTTTTGCAAAAGCGGTTACAGTTGAAGATTCGCTGTTTTAAGGATATGACAGTTCCTTTTTATTAATAACTCCATGTTACACTGCAGCAAGGCTTAAAAAGATTGCAGACATTTCTGTTATCGAATAGCTAAAATGCCGTTATGATGCGTCATAATCTGTGCTTAATTTAATGTTTAAATGTTAAAAGTTGACAAAATGTGAGTATGATTTTAACATTCGATATAAAATTAAGTATATATTTTAGAAAGTTTTTGAGAACTAATGAAAAAGAGACAGCCTTTAAGAAGAGTACAAAGGAAAAAGAAGATAAAAATATTAATTTCCGGAGGAGATATTTTAAATATACGAATGCTTCGAACGACGACAGACATAACGTTAGTGAAAGGAATTCGGAACCTGAGTGACTAGCAGTTTTAACCCTTTCAAGGGCAAGCAATTGCGTTTCTGAAATGTTGTATTCACACCGGAAAGTTCGAAAAAAAAAAATTCAAAATAAGAAAAAGCAACTTTTCGACTTCCCCCCCCCCTTCCCCCAAAGGTAAAAATGTAAGATTTAATTAGAAGTTTCTGGTGTAAGTCATAGTTAACATTAGGCGGGATATAATATATCCCACCGCCCCTCAAGAGGCTAAGGGGACCGGGTAAGCGAAATTCAACCAAACAATCGATTTTTACTTTTTATATCATTAAATAGTTTAAACGTATATCTTTTCAACGATGTATTACACATGTTTATGTATAAAGGGTGGTCATAAAAAAACGTTGCCGATATATGGACCTCTAGCGGCCGTTCCGTCCAACCGATCGAGATGAAATTTCAGATATAGTAATTCAAAGTTATGAGCTCGGGATTCTATGAATGGCAACAAAGTGGTGCTCACGGTTACGGTTATAGGTACAGGAACTTGAAATTTTTGAATGGCAACACCCATTTTTTCCCCTCGCAAAATGCTCAGCGCATGCGAAAATCCGAAAGAGCGTTGGAACGGTACGTGCATCACAAGAAACGGACGCGTTATGCATGCACAAATATGGCTCTGCGAACTGCCTAAAAAACCACGATCGAGCCGCACCGAGGAAATTTGCATATGGCAGAGGCAAGACACCGATCACGGAACGCCATTCGCCAGATATTAAACGGGTGAAAAGCGAGGTGGGAATGTTGGTTCTTCAATCGGGAGCTCACACATGCCGATGAAATGATTCTGCCAGCGAAAGTTCGTGATGAATTGGTAAAACTCTATTATTAAAGTGGGATGAATGCCGCGGAAGTCTTCCGTGTTTACCGTCGAAACCATCACCAAATACGTTTCCCATGTACCCCGCAAGCTCTGCATGATTTAGTAAAGAAATTCGAAGAAACTGACAGCACCAGTGATAGACTGCGATCCGGCTGACCAACTGTTCCTGAGGACAGACAGATGGGGACAGACATTATAAATGTGCATGACATAGTGACTTCAGGACGGATGCAAGAGGTGCAGCTCGTGTATTGGATATACCGAAAACAACGGTTCTAAAACCTCCTGCGCTCTGTAATCCGATGTTTCCATACCGGTACCAGCGCGTCCAGATGTTGGATGCGGGAGACCATCAACAACGTACGGACTTTGCAAATTAATTTCTTATCCGATATGATGGTGATAATGACTGAACTCTTCGCATATATGGACTCTATCAAATGTCAGATTGAAAACATTCCTCATGCTATGCTACGTTCGGTTGTATTGTTCACAGTCTTCCGCTTGAAATACGTAATTATCTGTGATGACACCCATGTGGAAAATATGTAATCCAAATAAAAGTTTTCTTTTCTCCGATCTGTGCAGCAATCAGTGATTGGTGTCTTGCCTCTGTCATATGCAAATTTCCTCCGTGTATCCCTTCCGTCATTTGTTTGCTCGTTCGCAGAGCTGTTTTTGTGCGTGCATAATGCGTCCGTTTTTTGTGATACACGTACCGTTCCAACGCTCTTTAGGGTTTTCGCATGCGCTGAACATTTTGCGACTTGAAAGAAATAGGCGTTGCCATTCGAAAATTTCGAGTTTCTGTACTCTGTAACCGTGAGAGCCACTTTGTTGCCATTCACAGAATCCTGAGGTCATATCTCTGAATAACTATATCTGAAATCTTAGCTCGATCGGTTGAACGGACCAGGCGCTAGAGGTCCATACACCGGCAATTTTTTTTTTATGTATATAAAAAAGTGTTGGATTTTTTCATTCTTTCTAAGAGCACTTCACAGCAGTGGGGTACTTTTTTTAATTAAAATTTTTTTGATTGGCACCACTTTTCTGAAGTGGTAAAATTCCCATTGTTTTCGCCTTAATTAATATGTCATTAAATAAGGTGAATTTTACTAATTCAAAAAAGTGGCGCCAATCAAGAAATCAGAATTTTAAAAAAGTAGCCCACTGGAAACACTGCTTCGCAGCTTTAATTGATTTTTTCTCAAAACTTCGATTTTTCAGGTTTTTTTTTTTTTTTTTTTTCAATATCTATTGAACTTGAGAACTCAGATTTTTCTAAATACTTGTATTATGTTATAGTACAAATTTAACACAGGTATTTAATGATTTGTTGAAAATTATTTATTTTAGGTAGTGAAATCTTACCAAAAAAACTTATTTAAAAATGTCTTTCAATAAATCAGGGGTGTCCAACTGTGGCACTCCCGACACCACTAAAAGTTTATAGTAATTATTGTTTTATCTAATCATCGAATCTCTGCGATTCAAGAAATCGATTTTTTCTATAAAATTTTAGTGGTGTCTGGCGTGCCACAGTTGGCCACCCTGCAATAAATAATTAATAATTAATTTTCAGTTTCACTTAGAAAGAAAATGGCCTGTTAAAATGCGTAAAGCATGTTATTCAAACTACTCTACAAAATAAAAACCTCTATCTTTCCCCATTTCTGAGAAAAAAGTACATAAAGTTGGTGTATTTTAACATGGCCGAGATGGAGTTTACCCGGTCCCCTTAACAGGTTTGTTCGTACACCGTAGGTGCAAGAAGAGTTTGCTTGTTTCGTTTCTAAAAGCTTTCGACACCACTAAGTTTAATATGCAATATTCGCTTAATTTAACCCCTTGAGGGGCGGTGGGATATATTTTACCCCACCTACGACTAATGAAGATTTGAACCAGAAAAATTTTATGAAATTTTACTTTTCTAACAATGGTGGAAATAAGTCGCAAAATTAACTTTCATTATTTTGAAATAAATTTTTTCTAAATTTCCGGTGGAAATTCAGCATTAGACAAACGCAATTGCTTGCCCCTCCAGGGGTTAATGGCAGACATACTTCTCTTGTATAAGGAAATATTTCAGCACGGTAAAAGTGGTGTCTGGTCTCTATTTTTAGTTTATTGTGTTAAAAATTTGAACCTTTTAAGGGAGTTAAATTCATTAATCTTCTTACTTTTTGTGGCATTTTCTGAAAATTTCGCAAAAAAAAAAAAAAAAAAAAAAAAAAAAATGGCTACCATCTTACAGAAAAAAAGCATGAACCATTTCGTGTTTTGCGCACTAATCACAAATTTCCTCGCACTAATGAAATTTTCTTCGCACTAATCGAGGGAACATCTAAAGGTAGTTTACCGCGCTAACCATAATCTAACTAAGCGAGGAATACTTATATTTGACTAATTTTATTAAAATATTTCTAGTTAAGATCGAAAAAGTTCAATTGTCGCCGGTCAAAATTAACGCTATAACTGTTAAATAGATTTTAATATAAAATATAATAATCAATTTACAGAAGTATTATCGTTTAAATGTCAAATGCACCGGGCATTATGGAACGAAGTTGCAACGAAAATAGTTTTTAAGCCTCTTATCGGTATATTGCAAGATTCATTTTTCAATTGTCTGATCGGAATATCTTTTACACAATCATCAGGATTTGATCACACTAATAGGGCTTTATGGTTTGAAAGGAAGATTAGCCCCAAGGCCATAACTTCCGCAATTGTTCATGAAAAACATTAAGATTGCGGTGGACTTTGAGCAAAAATTGATGAAATATATAAATTTTGGTTTTGTGTTATTAACTCGTTAATATATATATATATATATATATATATATATATATATATATATATATATATATATATATTGCAGAATTTTTTTTTATAATGAAAGTAATGAAAATAACATATCGCAGTGTATTTCTAATACATTTTCCTCCAAAAAATTTTTGCCGCATATAAATCTTTAACCCATAAAAGAAGGAATTATTTTTCTCTTTAACCCCTCGAGTGGCGGTGGGATATAATTTATCCCACCTACGATTATTGATGATTTGCAACAGAAACATTTTATTAAATTTTACTTTTCTAACTTTGGCGAAAAAAAAAGTCGTAAAATTGCTTTTACTTATTTTGCAATAAATTTTTTTGAAGAGTGCGTTGTGAATTGCACATAACAGAAACACAATTACTTGCCCCTCAAAGGGTTAAAATGGAAATATTTCACTTCACACCACTTTTTCTGAATATAATTTGGTGTCTTATTTTATCGCGGATTTTTTGTCTTAAAGCTATCATTTCACTTCACAATTACGGCAAGCAAACAACAAACGTATAGGTAGCTATACTATTACCCTGAGGCAACATTAAGCTGTTATGGATTAAAATCTCCCCCCCCCCCTCCCTGCGATTTTATTTTTGCTCAAATTTCACATTTTGATTAATGACCGATCTTGATACATGCTAGAACAAATCCATGCACCAATTTTGAAACATATTAAGATCCTGGAATAAGTAATAAAGTTTTTTAACTCTATAATACAGTCTACTGGACGCATTTGTGTGTCATGTATAAGACTATCGTTAAGAAATTGTAAGTTCTTCACAGAAACTTTGAATAGTTATATCTGATTATTACAATGATAGTGCTTAACAGTGTAGATACTTTGAGGGACTTCCGAGTTGGCATTAATTACGCCCGGTCTATAGATGATTACCTTGTAATAAATGAGCCATTTGGAAAGAAAAATCTAGCCGTAGTACACCGCCCCCTGAATAATAGGCGAGAGCGCTGACACAAAAATGGCGGCTGCCGAAGGCAATTTTTTTTTAACATCCGTACGGTTCCTTAAAATTTGACACGATTATTTTATAAAGTGTTTAATCTCAGAAAAGAAAGCGGAAAAAAACTTTAAAAAGTTATCGGTACCAAAATTCAAGGGAGCGTACGGGCGCTGCAAAAAATCCGCCTTCGGCAGCTGCCATTTTTGTCTCGGCGCTCGGGCCTTGCATTCAGGGGGCGGTGTGTTTTCAACGTGTGTACGGTCTATTGAATCTCGGCGACAATAATTTTTTTAAGTTTTTTCCGCTCCATTTTTCTGACATTGAAAAAGTCAAAGAAATCTTTTATAAAATACTGGTGTCTAAATTTAACCCTCTGTCTACCAGAAGGGTCCAATGGACCCGACATGTATATTCAAAATATCTATTCAAACCAGAAAATTTCTTCAAAACAAACTAAATGTATAAATCAGACAATAATAAGTTAAACAAACAAATTAAATAGTTTTAAGTAAAAATTCTGGTGTAGAATGTTTTTATAAAACTTGAGTAAAATTTCCGGTAGTTCTAGGGTTAAGGGACCGTGCATGCAGTGTTGCCAGTGGGCTACTTTTCTAAAACTCAGATTTCTTGATTGGCACTACTTTTTTGAAACGGTAAAATTCACTTGTTTTCACCTAAATTAATATGTCATTAAACACGGCAAATTTTACTATTTAAAAAAAGTGGTGCCAAACAAGAAATCTGAATTTAGAAAAGTAGCCTACTGGCAACACTGCGTACATGCGTTAAAAAATCCACCTTCGGCAGCCGGTATTTTTTTTATCAGCTCTCAGGCCTAGTAGTCAGGGGGCGGTGGTGTAGTATAGGAGCTACGTAATAAGTTTTATTTTAAAATAAAAGTTTAATATTAAATAATTACTTTATAAAAAAGTTGCTAGGGAGATAAGAGTTTAATTAAAAATTACAAGTTTAAAATGTGAATAAATTTGGTGAATTAAGACGAAAATTTAATATAAAAGAGTTTAAAAGTTTAAAATATATAAGTACAGACGAGAGAAAATAAAAATTCGGACAAAGCTTATAAGGGCAGTTAGGTAATGGAGTGACAGAGGTCACAGGTCTAAAAAATGCGCTTTTCAGAGTCATCATTATTATTTTTTTAATTGATTAATTTATTTTTTTATTTGTTACAGAGTAACAGTATAGATCATAAGATGTTATCAGTAACAGTTTTTTTTTTTAAATATAAAAACGTAAAGCGAATTAATTAAGGAAAATATAAAGAGAAATAAAAAAATAGACAAGTGTGAGTAACTCAGGGTATGTCGACGTCCATAAGCATGGAAAATTTAACGTATTTTCCGGCGTATAATCTGCAGACCAAACAATTCTGCTTGAACCCAGAAATTTTATTTTGTAATTTAAGGCAAATTTTTATAGCGATTTAAAATGTTACATTTTATTTAAAAAAATTTCTGGGTCGAAACATGATTGTTTGATCCGCGGATTATATGCCGAAAATTACGGTAAGTCTTTTTCGGTGACCAGACTCGAAGGAATCGTAATCGGGTAGCTCAACAATAATTTCATTGGAAAGGTTATAAAGATTTTTATAGAATATTTTAGAAAGGTCAACCACTCTTTTACGAATTGTAGGAGCTCTACGGATAGCAGTATTGCGTAAATAACGGGAGGCAATGCGAACAGTGCGGAGTTGTTTGTTTATGTAATCTACTAAGATTGTCTACAGAGGTATTACAGCTAAACCCCCACATGGGGCATGCATATGTCATAATATGTGAAAGCAGGAATTATATAAGAGATTTATTATAAATAGCAAGCGTAAAACTGTTTAACTACTTAACTGACACACTTTTTTTTTTCACACCATACACTAAAAACAGGGAGGCAACACCACTTTTTAAGTACAAAAATATTTGCATTAAATAATCAAGAAAAGACTGTCATTTAAAGAATCGAAGATTTAACGTAAAAATTAGTGGTGTGGAAAAGCTTTTAGTAACGGAGCAAGCTAACATTTCTTGCTCTAATAGAGTTCGGACAAAACAGTTAAGTGGTTAAAGTACTTGAATGGCCTCAGCGACTTTCCCACTGAAAGATCGAAAAATTTTGTTCCTGGTAAGTCTAGGATCGAGATTACAACAACAGACATTCAGTGAATAAAAAAAAGTAAACTTAGTAAAAAAAAATTCTGGTGTAAACTGAAAATTTATGAATAAAAAACCGACCTTACCAGATTTGGCAACAATATGTGCGGCCTGTATAGTGTAAACACGTAAATTTTACATAAGATAAAATTAGTTCAGAATGCTAAAATTCAACTTAATACTACAATATGAAAATACACAAATGATTCACTACCTAAAAGTTCAATGATGTTAAAAAAAATCATGCAATTTCAGTCATCATCAGGATTTCAGTCATCGACGTCAGATTTGAAGTGGCGTTACGAACACTACTTGTCTATATCTTACTGATAAAAGCCTCGCTTCAAAACCGTTCATCCGGGTTCCACGGTCATCACCACTACACTGAGAAAAACAGAAAAGATGTCGTCGGCACCATGTCCAACTATCCAATATGAAAACAGTGTTGCCATTGGGCTACTTTTTTTAATATTTCATTTCAATATTTTTAATATTTTATCATTTTAATATTTTATTCAGATTTCTTGATTGACACCTTTTTCTTTTTTCTTTTTTTTTTTTTTTGAAATAGCAAAATTCGCCTTATTTAACCTTATTTAACGTTATATTAATTAAGCCGAAAACAAGGAGAATTTTAACATTTTAGAAAAGTGGTGCCAATCAAGAAATCTGAATTTAAAGAAAGTAGCCCACTGGCAACACTGTTTTCATATACTGGATAGTTTAACATGGTACCGACGATGTGTGGATAAGAGGGAGGATTTTTTTATTAGAATTCATTGCTCTGTCTTCAAAGTTATCCATATATTTTGAACGTTATAAGATAATATGTCATTGCATCCTTTTCCAGTCCTGTTTACTAATTCTATATATTCAAGGATTGTTAGTTCCTAGTAATTCTTCAGAGGACATATAATCCATGCACTGTTGAAATACATTTTAATGTTCTATTTTTTGTAAAGTGTGGAATAAGCGGTATATTGTCTATTGAATTGTAGGTCGCTTATATGTATCTTTATCTGATCTTTTAACTTTCGAGTCGTCATTCCGATATATTCGATCTGTTGGTCTTTTTCAGTATCACATATAATGATGTACACTCCAGAAATTTTATCTCGCACGACGGGGTCAATATCTGCACTAGTATTTTCTTGAATTTTTGTGGAAAGGGTATACTATAGATTTCATTTATCCTTTTAAAGATAAATTGATTTAAATTTTAAATAGTCATTTTATCTGTATCAACTCGGCCATATCAGTTTAAAGTACTTTGCGTGCATGCAATAACTCAGGTAATACGAGAAATTCAGTAAAAAGTCCAAGATATGTACGTGGCCTTTTATTAACTCCTTGGGGAAGAGCGACACGTATACGTGCCGCATGAAGCGCCCAGAATCCTTGTTTTTCCTCACCAGTAAAATTTTACTGTAAAATTTGCCTTATTTAATCTGCGCATTTTCTCGATTCAAGAAGACACAAATTTCTGTTTTATAAAAACGGTGACAAAAGATTAAAAAAAGACAAGCGAGCAATGAAATAATCTCACGTGATGACCTCCGGTATAGGAGACAAATACTGTTACATCTTTACAGTAGTGCGGCCAGAGATAGAATATAGCCCGACAGATTTAATTGGAAGTGCATCAAGGCCTGAAATCTTTGAGCTTTGTACAATTATAACACCAAAGCATGCGTCACTTAACGGACATTTTGAATTCCATATCAGCCCAACGATTCATTAGCTGAAGTAACTGAAACTTTGACGAACAATATGATATGCCAAGGCTTGGCAAATGAAAACATATTTTTAGAAGAAGCAACGCAGACGCCAGGGGCCGATTTTAATATTAACGCGATATCTTTCAGGCCGAAAAGTAATCTTGTGTTGACTGTCAGATGGAGAAATAACAAATACGTGTTTAAGTTACTGCTGCAACAGGAGCATATGGTCAAAGATTATCTTTTTTTTTATGTATAATTGTTAACAGAAGGAAAGTATGCTCGCACAGTGAAGATTTAACGATGAGAAAAAGATTTGTTTTTGATTTATTTTATTTTTGCGGTTTTGAGCAAACCTGGGATATAAAGTGAATGTAATTTATTGAGCGGAAGAGAGAAGAAGTAATAGATACAATTTTTCTAAAAGGAAAAGAATTATCGATTAAATTTAAAATTGTAAAAAGGGGAATTTAATTTTAAAAAGGGTTAAATGATGATATGATATGATATGTTAATTCCATCATCACATATCTCTCAATTTTGTTGGGAGCGGAGCAATCTAATTTATTTCAAATGGAAAAAGTGCATGTCGCAGTTTTTATAAAAGATCAGGCATGTAGCACATCCTCCAGTATTTCTTCTATGTTAAGATGTTCGTGGAAGAATTTTCATGATTTTCCAAATAATTAATTAATCTATTAATATGATACAGCTTTAACTCATTCTTTGTGTCGATATCTTAAGTATTAAGTTCTGTTTATAATTGATCGCTTGATCAGACTTTAACAGCCCTCCTTAAATAAAAATTGTAGGGTGCAAGTTTATAATTAACTTGTGAATAGCTGGCGTACGAAATGACATTATTTGACTTTTTGATTTCCCTGTGTACTGTGCATTCTAATGTGTTTCGGATTAAACTTGCGTTGAGGTTGTCCTCAACGCAAGTTTAATCTGAAGCATTAATACTTCTAATACTATCCAGCCACGCAGTTAAAATGAAAATGACGTATTAAAACAAATGCAATGGTAGTTAAACATAATTTTTTCCCTACATAAGTTCAATCCAAGACCCTGTTACTTCCGCTTTGCTTAATAATTATAGACAATCCTATTTCAAACAAAGTTGCATATGTATGTGTATGAATCACCGTCCCCTGAATACTAGGCCTGAGCACTGATACAAAAATAGCGGCTGCCAAAGGTGGAATTTTTTAAGCGTGTGTACGGTCCCTTAAATATTCGTACCAATACTTTTTTTTTTAAAGTTTTCCCGCTTTTTTCTGAGATTAAACAAGTCAGAGATAGCTTTTATAACATACTAGTGTCTATATTTAACCCCTTAACCTACGATTTACGTCTAACAGCTCCACGGTTTGGCAAATCCATAGCTGCCACTAAAATTTAATACAGATTTTCGCCTTGTTTAAGCATGGAATTTCGACGATTAAATTAAACTATATTTACTGTGAAATTTTAGTGGTAGGAAGAATTTACATTTGGCTCGATCATCGTACGCGGGCTTTGCCCGTCATTGTAGGTTAAGCGGTTAAGGGACCGTACCTACGTTTTAAAAAATCAGCCTTCGGCAGCCATCAGTTTTCTGTCATGCCTAGTATCCAGACTTGTATTCAGGAGGCGTGGCATGAACAGAACAGCAAATAATACATAAAATATTCTCTGACGACGGGAAGGGAATTGCACGACGAAAGTATTAAGGAATTTTAAATAAAATGTATATTTATTAACTTGTAACATCTGTATTATTATTTTTATTTCGCCATTAAGTAAAACAGTGAGATTTATAAAATGCATATTGTGTATTTTGTGATTGAATCAAGCAGTGTTGCCATTGGGCTACTTTCTTTAAATTCAGATTTCTCTGATTGGTTCCACTTTTCTAAAATGGTAAAATTCCCCTTGTTTTCGCCTTAATTAATATGCCGTTAAATAAGGCGAATTTCTCTATTTCAAAAAGTGGTGCCAATCAAGAAATCCGAATTTTAACCCTTTAATTCTCGCTCTCCTAATATTTAATTTATTAATTCTCGCTCCCGTCATATTCATGGGCTGTGCCTTTTATTCAGATTCTTTCATTCCCACCAGTTTTATAAAATAGTGTCATTGACTTTATGGTATTATTTTTACCTGTCATTAAATAAGGTGAATATTTCTTTTTCAAAAAAGTGGTGCCAATAAGCAATTTGAATTTTTAAATCGCAATTTAATGCGACCGTTAAGGGATTAAAAAAGTGGCCTAGTGACAACACTGGAATCAAGGTGGAATATTGCTTATGATTTTATTTAAAAAGATAACAACTAAAAATTAAGTCTAAGAATAGGTAATTATTACAAGATGAGGGTACACTTCATATAATTTTCAAAGAATCTGGCATCACTATTGCAGATTATAAAATTTCTATTAAATATTTATTCAAGAAACTGTATTCTTATTTTTTGCAAAATTTCATTTTTATGATCAAAGTTTTATTTAAAAATTGTGGTAGAACAGTACGCACAAAGCGACAACAAGATTGCCAGTTTGGCCTCACTTTTCATTCAAAAATACCGAATTCATACCAGAATTTCGTAATAGCAATTTTTGATTTATCTCATGACAGCTATTCCGTCATTACGTAAAGGAAAATTCTTCTGTTGGAATTTCCGCTAAGAAATCGAATTCACGAGTAAAGAAGGAGGCAAAGTTTAAAAATTTGCTATTATCTGAAGTTTACCCCTTTCCGGCGCGGAGTAATTCTGTTTATAAACTGATGAAATGATGAACTAACACCAGAATTTATAATAGAATTTATTAGAAAATAAAATCATGCTTACTTTCCTGTGCGTTATAAAAGGAAAATTTTAATAAACTATTCTGGGTGCCAGTAAAAGAAAAATTATGTGTCCTTTTTTAAGGACACCACTCGCGACAGGGTTAATATACACTGCTCAAAACAATTAAAGGATATTTGAAGTTTTATATAAAATAAAGATATAGACGAAATTTTTTTTGCCGAAAATAGAAGAAGAGAATCACAAATGCAAATTTTTCTGGTTTTCAAACTGTGGAGTATGCACATTTTGAGTTCGACGTCAAAAACGTCGCTTCAGCGGCAGCGAATGAAATTTGACTTTCAACTGGATAAAAGAGAATGAAGACAAGGATGATCGGCATTCAGTGATTGCTTTGTTTCGATGAGTACGATGTCTCAGCGAAGTCATTTGACAGATTCAGAAGCTTTGAGAATTGTTGGTAGGTTAGAAGGGGGCCAAACTCAAGACGAAGTAGCGCAAGCCATTGGAGTGTCACAAAGTGTCATTTCCAGGATCTGGAACCGTTTTTTGGAGAGTGGATGTGCAGGCCGAAGACCAGGGCAAGGTCGTAGACGGGCAACAACGCCCAATGAAGATCGGTATTTAGCGTTAACAGCTCGGAGACACCGAACCGTGAACGCTACTCTTCTCCAACAACACCTTCGCTCGGCTACAGGCACCACGATTTCAACTCAGACTGTCCGAAACCGGCTCCATGCTGTAGGTCTGTATGCTCGCCGACCGATGGTATGTGTTAGATTAACATCAAAGCATTGTCGCGACCGCAGGGAGTGGGCAAACGAGCATGTCTACTGGAGGATAAATGAATGGAGCAATATTCTGTTTTCTGACGAGTCCCGTTTTTCTGTGCATACGGATAATAGGCGTATTTTCATCTGGAGGGACCGTGGCAGCAGGAGTAATCCTGCGTTCGTGCACGAAAGTGTCAGATTTGGCGGTGGAGGAGTGTTGGTGTATGGTGGCATCTCCATTGACGGGCGCACTGACCTCTACATCATTCGAGATGGAGCTCTGACTGGTCGCCGATATAGGGATGAGATCCTCAGACCTATTGTAGTCCCTTACGCTGCAGCAATCGGAGATAACTTCATTTTAATGGACGATAACTGCAGGCCACATCGTGCAAACCTGGTGGAGGATTTCCTTTTCGAGGAAGGAATCGTTCGAATGGAATGGCCAGCGTGTTCTCCAGACATGAATCCAATCGAGCACGTTTGGGACGCTCTAGGAAGACGAATTTCTGGCCGCCAACAACCCCCACAAACTCTCCAAGAACTGGAAAGAGCTCTTCTGGAAGAGTGGGGCAGAATACCCCAACTCGTCATTAATAGCCTCATTGAGCCCATGCCTCAAAGGTGTTCAACGTTGCTGGCCGCCCGTGGAAACAATACCCCCTACTGAAAATGATTTTCTTTGAAGAAAACACCTTTTCTTATTCTTTTTTTCTCATATGCACAAATTGTGTTTTTTTCCTTTAGTACACAAATGCGCAATAAAATGCATTTTTTTCTGCCAAACATGTGTAATTTATTCTCATATAACCTACTATGTCTGTCGACCATGTATCAATCAGCTAAACAGTTTACCAGATACAAAATCCACCTAAAACTTCAATATTCTTTAATTGTTTTGAGCAGTGTAGTAAATCATATTACTAAACTAAATGAAGATTAGAAATTCGTAATCTTAGATTGTGAATTAACTATCGAAATAAATTAAAAAGTTGTGAAATATGTGTTTTTAATTTCCTTAAAATATTATTACATGTTTTTAAAAATGATATTAATCTATTTATTTTTAATTCCTTCAATAAAAATTTCTGATTTTTTCCCCTACAGTTTTGGTGCTTGAAACAAAACAATACCCCGATCCTTTAAGGAGCATTTGAATGGTAAGTGCATGGATATTATATTTTTTCACGAATTTAGCATTAATGACTTTATTTTAGTATTTATATTCAGGCACCATCCACATCCCTCTGATTAATAGGTCTACGTGCTGACAGGAAAATGGTGGCTATCTTTTCAGCGTTTGCACGGTCTCTTGAATTTCAATACCAGTATTTTCTAAAAATGGTCTTCGGCTTATTCTTTTATTAGTAGTAAATAGGAAGATTTTTTTAGGAAATGATGGTATTAAAAATCAAAGGATCCTACAAATACATAAAAGAATCAACCTACGAGAAACGCCATCTTATTGTCAACGCGTAGGCTGGTATTCAGGTAGTGGTGTACTAATTTATCGGTACTTTTCCCGCATAAGGGACTGGGCGAGAGAACGGAATTTGGCAACTTACTTTCTGGCAACCTATTAACTGTTTCATACACACTAGCAATTTTTCAAAATTTACAGAATTTATTTAATATAAAAGACCCATTTATCTATCTTTATATACAAACAGAAGTAAATTGTATATAAAAGACAGCAATAGTACAGATATAAATAAAATGTATAGCACATTAATACCTTGTCATAATATATTAATTTTAATTGCTAAAAGTTGTAAATTAAAACTTTAAAAATAGTAAAAATACTGTTTGGCTCAGACAAGAAAGAACTTGGGGCAGGTTTTGGCTTGGTCCTGTTGCCAGATTAACTGACCAGTTGACACCATTTTAGGGAAGTTTGGCTTTTTCTTTCCTCCCGTTCAATCGATCATTCCGTAAATTATCGCAGTCTTTTTTGTCCTTCCGCCCCTGCGGTCTAAGTCCTTCCCTACAAATTTTAAAACCTTCGAAATCAGGAACCCTACTCAGGGGTTTCTTGTCTCAGACAATCAGTATGGTTATTTGACTATTTACATGTTTCGACTCTGTTCAAGTAATTTTCAAAACAAATAAATAAAAAAAAATCTAAAATTGCACGTCCATGAAACGCCATCATACAATTTTTCACGTACTCTTTCATATTATGCAAGTTATTATTATTATTATTATTATTTTGGATGTGTATTTTATTTTCGTAACCATTGAGTGGCTCGAGCCATAAATTTGTAACTTGCAAAAAGTTCCTTATTTAACGATGCAGCATCATTTAACTTAGCAAAATTATGGCTCGAGCTACCAATGGTTACGAAAATAAAATAAACATCCAAATAAAAAGGCAACGATGGCATTTCATAGATCGTGCAGTTTTAGAATATTTTATTTTCTTTTAAAAACGACTTGGGTACAGTCGCTGCCATCGAAATACTCAAGGCCAGAGGACATGAGTTGTGATGTCCTCACTAATCGACCGACTTCTCACTCGTGTTGGAATTCACACCGTTAAATTTTGAATAGCAATTTTCTTTTATTTTATTTGTGGAATATCCATCATCTTACAAAACAATAATAACTATTTAAATTTACTGGTGAGAATTCGGGATCCCTAAATAAAAATTCAGACGGATGCGAAATTCCACAGTGTTGCTGCATCTGACTGATTTTTTATTGGGGGATTTCAAATTCTCACCAGTAAGTTTAAATAGTTATCATTGTTTTATAACATGATATGCAATTCCTTTTTTCTTAAAAAGCAGTTTTATATTTCTTATATTTTTATTTTTAATAAAATTATTGCGTAGTATTTATACTACAGTCAGACTTTATTTCCCAATGGCTCATTCATTTTAGACATTCATCAATAGACTGGGCGTAAATTTGACATCAACTCAGGAGCCCTTCAAAGTGATAACACTGTTAAGCCCCTGTTAAGCCACAAATAAAGTAAAATAAAATTGCTATTCAAAAATTTCCGGTGCGAATTCCAGCACTAGTGAGAAATCGGTCGATTAGTAATGATGTTATAACTCGTGTCCTATGGCCTTGAGTATTTCGATGGCAGTGGTAGAGTCGAAAGGTGTAAACAGTCGAATAAACCAATTTTTACTATTTTTAGTTTTAATTTACACCTTTTAGCAATTAAAATTAGTATAAATAAAATGTTCAGAAATTATATAAATTCATATAAACAAGCATAAAAGTTCATTAAGTTTGCTTTTACAGCTGTTTATATCATTTGGCAAGAAACCTCACTTTCTGAAGCCCAAATTACGCCAAGCTTTTACGCCAACACCCCTATGCTGGAAAAGTATCAATTTATCAAATACGGTAAAAGATATCTTTTGTCCATCTATCTTCCGCGCATGGAAATTTTCTTACATGGTGAATGTTGCATTTAAAAAAATGCGCACAAATTTATCAATTACGGCAAGAGTTTTTGCATTCTGAATGTTGCATTTAAAAAAATACGCACAATATGCATATAAACGAATTTGATAAATCATCATGCATGAAGGCATGCATGAATGAAATTTGAATGCATGATGCTCGTTTCCCACCCCCTTTTTTCTGTTTTAATTTGAAAATGAACTAAAATTTAAGAAAATATTCCTGTCAAGCAGTGAATGATTTGAAAGTAGGAGCCTATGGTGTAGAGTGGAATTCAGAGGTCGAAAATGCGCTATTTCGAATGTTTTAAAAAGCGTAATTAGGAAAATGTGTTGTAAAATATATTTAAAACACAATACAAAAATTCTGATTAATCCAAAAAAGTGAATATTCATTTTTCAAACAAAACTTTAGAAAAGAAATTAGCAACAACTGTACATTTACATAAAATAAGATTAATACAAATGACTTTTATGTTGTATAATTATAACAGGTCATACTTACCAACGTCTGACTTAATTTTAACAAAATACGAGTTAACTTAAAACCAGGTTAAACAGGTCCCTAATCGGGAAATGCTTTAGACTCACGCATTAGCCATTTAATTTCTGCTTCTCAGTGTAATTTGTTTGATATCATTTCTTTAAAAAAAATTCTGGTTCGAAACATGGTTTATCTGGTTTAAATTAACTCACATTTTACGGAAGTTAAGTTGGAAGTTGGCAAGTATGATAGGTCCATCAATTTTTTTTTAATTTAAGCAACTAAATACTTTTGAGTACAATGAGCTGCTGATTGAGTACTGCTTTTACAATATAGCACACGATTTAGTTTAAAATAACTATTTCGATTATTTTCCAAGTTCTGCCAGTTTTGTTGATAACTATACGCAGAAAGAGAAAAAATTTTCGAATTCGGTACAAAAAAAAAAAAAAAAAAAAAAAAAAAAAAAAATCTTAATTTTTTTAAGGTAAGTGAATTTTAACTGCGTTAGAGAAGGGGTTTAAAATTGTAAAATATCTTCTATAAACATACGTATATTTAAATTCCACATATTATGAAATCATAAAAAAAAATAAATAAAAAAATCTATTAAGAACTAGAAGATAATCCGTCAGAATGACGTGCTTCCATTTTTAAAAGAATGAATATAGCATTGCATTATAAAAAGAATTATGAAGAAATAAATTTTACCTTATCTGACTAATAGGGTCAGATGTTGGAAAATTGTTATAAAAACAAGCCATTTTTCATTCAAACTTAATTTGCAAGAAAACTATTAATTGAATTGGTAAAATAAGGACATAGAATATGCAAATGAACTCCACTCACAAAATCCGAAGAACTATTTCACAAAAAACATGCAAACTAGTACTAATAATTCCATTTTAAAATATAATGTCAATTACCTATTTTTCTCCATGGTATGGGGTAAAATAAGTATACTCAATTAAATCTTACTATATCTCTAATTAAGATAATAATTAAACATAAATCAAACAAAAAATGTATTTTAAAGTTACTAAAAGTATATAAAACGTTCAATTTCTCATAAATAAAAAATAAAACAAAACTCTAAGATAAATAAATTTGTTAGCTTCCTAATAAATTTGTCAGCTAATAATAAAAAAGAACGCACGTTATAACATTGAAAAATCAAATCTAAACACCATATACCACAAGAAACTCGTGTTGCCACTTGAAAGAATATATTTTATAGGAATAACAATGGAGTCATTCACGGCTGTGAAATAAATAAATAAATATATAAAACAGCCCGAATGCAAAAATTCCGGATGAGTTCACTCCGGAAGTGTTATACACTTAGCGCTATTATATATAATGTAGTACACTGCATACTGCATTATATATTCGTGATATTCTAATAACATTTTATAAGAAATATTCATTTTTTTTCTAATGTCTTCAGAATTCAAAGAACTTTTTCAAAAGAATTTTTTTTCTTATTTTAACTACCGATAGATGGCGGCAACAAAGCCTAAACGTTCACAACGATTGCGATTTATTTTTTTCGACACCAGGCTACATCACGGATTCGCTTTGCGAACAATTACCTCCACGTTTGAATACTGCCAATCTAATTTCAATTGAAGTTAACTCAAAATACAGGGTGAGGAAAAAGTATTGATAATTTTTTCTTAATGTTTGTGTGTGTCTTTTAAATGTTGTAGAATTATTTTTTTGTGTATAGTTGCTCTTTATAATCTAAATATTGCATTATAAGTAAGTATTTTTGGGTTATTGTTTGCATTTCGTCTTCTGTGGCGAAAAACTGTTCAATATTGAATAAGCTGTTAACCATCAGAATGACTGCATATTAGACAAAAACAGTAAAACTGCAAATTCAAGTGGTGGAATAGTAGCCAGAAAAGCTCATCCAGCCAGCGTGATGGTTTTTGGCTGCATCACAAGCAATGGGAAATCCCCTTTGATCTTTGATGATGCTGGTGTCAAGATTAACCAGATCAATTATCTCAACGATATTCTAAAGGAGGTCCTTCCATGGCTAAATTCTCATTTTGGAAACAATCCATATATGTTCCAACAAGATTCAGTACCAGCCCATAAGTCTTGCCAAACGCAACGGTGGTGCCAAGCAAATCTTCGTGATATCATTTCATCTCAAGACTGGTCTCCAAATACTCCGGATTTTAATCCACTTGATTACTCAGTATGGGAGTGTTGCAAGCAAGAGCCTGTGCTAATCCTCACAAAGATATCATTTCTTTAAAAACTGCTCTGACGCGTAAATGGAACGCTCTCGATGCAGACTACTTGCGGCGCGCCGTGGATGCCTTCCCGCACTTACTCCGCGAGTGTATCAAGGCAAAAGAAGACCGAATCGAAAATGAATTATAGAATATCAATTGATACTTAGTTGTTAATCTTACGCAGTAAAAATTATTTAAATAATTGTATCAATGGCTCTGTAGTAGAGATTGATTTTACTATCAATACTTTCTCCGCACCCTGTATATACCTAACTGGATGTAAGTCATCTCTCAAATGTTAATTTATTTTGAATAATCTTTCTAAAAACGTAACTTTTATGAAGTTTTATTCGAAAAAATAATTTTGAATAAAAACAGCGAATGGAATATGAAAAAGCGAAGTGGCAATCGGGATCCGGATGAGTTCACTCCGGAAGTGTTATACACTTAACGCTGTTATAGTTGTATATATAAATGAAAAGTGACGCGATTGTAATCATCTGCACCGCCCCCTGAATACTAGGAATGAGTGCTGACACAGAAGGGGCGGCTGCCGAAGGGGGATATTTTTCAACGTGTATACGGTCTCTTGAATTTTTAATGGAGTTATGAATAAAGAGGAGGAGACATATAGTGTACTGTCTACCAGTTGCGAGTGAAGTAACTGAGGAAGTTGTCACAAGATGGCGGCTGTTTTATTTTAATCGGATCAATAGTTTTTGATTACATCCAGGACGAACCTCCCACCAGTAAATTTGAACAGAAAATTTACTCTTATTTAAGCTCGTTATTCGCGGAAATATTATCTATGATAAACATTTCTATTTATTTTTACTGGTGTCAGTTTGCGCAAGTATTATAAACTTTTACACTGACACTGACAGGAGGTTTTCTAGGTTGTCACAATATGGCGGAAACGCAAGGACTGACTATCGCAAAAGGAAATTTCCACCAGTAAAAATTAATAGCTCTTTCTGACATTATTTTTCACTGAAAGTTTGCAGCAATCAGGAGTTTAAATAAGGTGGAAAATTCTATATAAAATTACTTGTGGGAATTTCCCAAGGCCTTAGTCAACTCCTTCGAAAGAGGTTGCAGTTGAAGTTTCACTAATTTAAGGATATGTTATTTCCTCTTTATTAAAAGTTCCATGGAATTTTGGCGCCAATAATTTTTTTTTTAGTTTTTTCCATTTCGTTTTTCTGAGATTGAACCAGTCAAAGAAACTTTTTATAAAATACTGGTGTCTAAATTTAAGGGACCGTACATGCGTTAAAAAAATTACGCCTGCGGCAGCCGCCATTTTTGTGTCAGCGCTCAAGCCCAGTATTCAGGGGGCGGTGCATGTGTACAAATTTTCTCCTTTCATGCAAAATACAAATTTCAATTCCTTATTTGTTTTGAAGCAACATAGTACCAACGTATCATATAAAAGAAAAAAAGGAGGAAAAAAAACAAGTTCATTTTATTACGCTTTCAATTCAAAATGAGTTTGAACAAATCATGTAAACAATAACATCTTGTTTGCAAAAACATTCATATCTATTTTTTACCAGTTTCTATTCATATGTATTTCAGTTTCTTTCATTTGTTAAATGAAGCATAACCGACTGAAAATAAACGCCTCCGGGTATAAAATTTAGTTTCGAAATGTATTCGATAAATGCCACAAAATAGTAGAGTTTTTATTTTTTGTTTAAAAAAATAAAAATGTAGATATTAGAAAGATAGATTTGTAGTTGGAAGTGACATAAGAATTATTTAAATTTATACATGTGCTAAACATATTGAATATACGGACTGTTTATAAGTGAATATCGGAGATTTAACGCTTGGTAGTATTTATTACATAAAAATTAAAAGTATAATTAATATATAAAATGAAAAAAAACAACTCAAACAGATTTTCCTACAAGCTTGAAAGTGTTCAATGTGAACATCTTTCGTCACACGGCACACATAAAGTCGATAGCTCAGTTTTTCCCAAACTTTGATTAGCAAAGAAGTTCTGCTTAGACGCCATGTGATTTCTACCTGTGGAGGTTCATAAAGGATCGTGTGTATGTGCCTCCACTACTAGCTAACCATGGCAGCTGTTGCAACAATGATCCCATAAACACTAATCAACGTTTCGGAAGAACTGAGCTATCGTCTTGATGTGTGCTGTGTGAGGAAAGGTGCTCATATTGAACACTTGTAAGCTTGTAGGTAAAACTGTTTGCGTTGTACTTTCATTTTATATATTAATTATAATTTTAATTTTATATAATAAATACTACAAAACGTTAAAACCCCGATATTCATTTAGAAACACCCCGTATTATAAATACAACATGTTGTAAAGCAGAATTTGTACCATGTCCAAATATTTTATACCACAGAAATACTAAGCAGAAAAGTTCTCGAATGACTGTAAAGGATTAATGTTTATTTGTTGATCCGTCCAGAGTTACTTGGGCCCGTGATTAACATTGTGCCCCGACGGCACTTTAACCCTTTATGTACTGAATTATGAATTCATGAAAAGTTTATCTTCTAAGGCATTTTTCGTGAATTTTTGAAACTACATTAGAAGATTTACATAATCATTTAATACATTTGAGAAGGATTTTAGAAGGATTGAAGGATGTAGAAGGATTAATTAAATTTGAAGTTATAGGGATTTTGTGTAATATTTATAACCCCACTCAAATCTTTTCTTTGAAATATTTTTCTTAGTATTTTGTAGAATTAGGAAATGCACAAATATAATGTTCTTACAATAGAAATATAGAAGTATTTCCTAATTGAAAAAATCCAATTCTCCCCAATGTCAAAAAAGCAGAAAAGCAAAATACAAATGAAATTGCGAACTGAATGAATTGAACGCGAATGCAAAAGAAATCATCCTTTTAAAAATATTTTTGTTTTGCGTAACCAGTATTGCTTTTGGAACAAGATAAAGTAATGATTGTATAACTCATTCGAAACTGTATTACTACTAATTGATGAGTATTATAACAAGTTATTTTAATGGTACTTATAAGTACCGTCAGTAGATAAAAGGTTAAAGTACCACAGTTTTCTGTCTCAATTAAAACACCCTTTTTGAATTCATTCATAACAGGAAAAAACAGTAAATTCTTCCTTTGACCATCACAAGACAGCAATAGCAGTTCCAATAAGCCAGGGCTTGCAGCGTTCCTAAAATTTTCACATTTTGCTACCACTTTTTTAAAACGATAATCTACATTGTAGATTTCTGTTGTAGATGTTAAAGTAATCTACCGCGAACATTTTTGTTGAAATAGTGGTAGGAAATAAAAAAACAATTAGGAACGCTGCAACCCTGAATAAGCTGTAAATTTTCCACGAAGCTATTTTGGCGCGTGTGAGTGTCAATTTCGATTCCATTTTCTTATGTGACATGATATCCCAAGCATTTGCGCGTAAACATCTTAAATTTTAAAGGTAAGGGTGTCATATTTTCTTCTTGTTTTAACCCTTTGAAGGGCGTTGATGCCGTCACGGCAACACATAATTTTAATTTTTAATTGCCACATTGGCACGCAATTTTTTTTAATGAAAATTTCATTTTTATAAAGCACATGAAAATATATTTTTACTTGTTTACAGATAAATGTTCTGTAAATAGTGGTGTCATTCAATTATTTAAATATTTTATGAATACAAGTACCTTTCTCCGGAAAGGGTAAACACGTTCACTGCCACAAACAGTAAGAATTTTCAAATTTCTTCTTGAAAGTCGTTTGCCGCCACAAATTCTGAAAGGTAAATTTCGCTTTACTAATACAGCGGAATTTCTGCCAATAAATAAGGCATTTTTTTCTTAAATAATGGTGAGAAAGTAATAAATTAAAGCCACGAATATTAAATCCACGAGTATACTCGAAGCGTGGCAGTCAACGTATTAAATAGATCACTTGACAATATGTTATGCTAAAGAAAATAATAATTTTCAGATTGTTTACATTACGAAGCCTTTTTCAAAGCCCTACTTTTGAGTACCGACGGACTGCGTTGAACAGGATTTTTACTTAGATTTTTATCGCTTGAAAACATATGGTGGATAAAAAAGTATTTATTACCAATACCAGCAGCCTTTCAGTAAAACTAATAGCCAAGAAAGACTTCAGTATTTCAAGTCTCCACCATAGTTTTTTTGATAACCGGTCCTACTACACTGTTTTTAGAATGACTGAATTTCCGACGAAATAATTTCGTTTTAGCTTTTTAGAACATTTGGAACAAAAATAACCTTCTAAGTAGATTTCTCCGAAACTAACAAGAGAAGCCTAAAAACAAGTAATATAAAAATTTTGTTTTTAACAATGGAAGCCTATGGGAATTTGGCGAAATATTAGTGATATTGCCAAGTTGGCGTCACTTTTGGCGAACCATTTTGGTCGCCAAATTTGGCGATATATCGCCAAGTTGGTGACAAACTTGGCGGTATTTGGCGACAGAACAGGGTCCCTCCTATGGTACCCCCCCTTTATAGATATGAAGATGCATTAAATGCTTGAATCACCAATGGCCGCCATTTTGTCTCCCATGTAAAACTAAAATTAATTAATTAAAATGTAATTAATTAATTAATAATTGAAAAAACTACATTAACATCAATTGTCCAGTACAAGTTAACATTTTTTTTTTCAACTTGATAGGATGAATAATGAGTATTTTATTAACGATTGAAAATTTGAGCAAGATATATAAATAAATAAATAAATAAACATAGGGAGAGTGTGAACTAATAGTAGGAATTGAATAAGGTATTTCCTTGCATAAAAAATGGCGTTCAAAGAACGAACCGATTGGGAGCTCTGAAAGTTCCTTACTAGCCCCTCACTATGTATAAGAAGTTGGAAATTGCACTTCAAACGTGGCAAATGAGGTGCGTTCGTACTATAACTTGTTTTATAAATATTTTTCGCAACGAATATCGTACTGAATGTATATATTAGTGCACTTCATAAGTGCCTATTAATTCCATTCTGTTCGAAAAGCCGTAACATCATTAAAATGCACTTGAAGTAATTTTTTCCCATTGGCCGTCATGTAACGGATAACTTTTGACTGTACCTGTAATGGAACTATTCATCCGATTTAAATAAAGTTTGAAATGACTCGACAAAATCTTGCAAGAATTATATATTTAAAATTTCAGACCATTCGGTTGGGTAGTTTTTGCTCTGTTATATGAGGACGTACAGATGGACAGCCAGACAGATAGACGGACTGAACGACGACTATAGGTGCTACGTATTTATATAATTAAGAACGCTCCTAAAAACCACACAACCACAGTCACTTAAGGGGTCTCAGGACTCTTAAAAATGGAAAATTAAAAAAAAAAAGACCATTTTCAACATATAATATCTTAAAATGTAAATGATTTTAAGGCAAAATTTTATATTGGGATGAAATATATAAGTATGTTCTTTCATTTCATGTATTTGAAAAATTACAAGATGCAGAATTAGAATTTACAGGGGGCTCCAAACTGTCAGACATTTGACGAGCGGAAAATCGGCATAACAGATTATGCGCACGATTACAAAATAAATTTTGCAAGTAGAAGGAAAATTTTGGGTCCTACTTATGCTTCACATTGTAATAATTACTCTGAACCTAAATAAATTTGTATTTAAAGCATTTTTCTATTTTTAATACAAAGTTGTATTTAGCTAATGCAAAATTTAGAAATTTTCAACAGTATAATCACCTATAAAGAATATATTTCTGAACAATAAGAAAGAAATTTTAGGTTCAGTTTATACAGATTAACATGAAACATATGTTTTGAAAATTTCATGAAAAAATATTCAGAAGTTTTTGAGATATCGTGCGAGTTATGCCAAAAAACGTCATTTGGAGAAAATTGACTTCAAAATTTCTGAAACGCCGCTTCAGCTATTGAGCGTGTATAATTCTAAAAGCCATAACTTCTGTTCTAATAGGAATTTCAAGGAAAAATTTATACCAAAATGTTCAGAAAAGATAGCAGTTTAATGTCTAAAAAAATTAAAATTTCGAAAATTTTAAAGCTTTAAGAGTCCTGAGACCCTGAGAGTCTTTGCAAAATAACCGCGAAGAACAAGTTCCGGAGATCCAGAGCCTAATTATAGATGGGGCAAACCCCCACCAATAAATTTCAAAAGAAATTTTCGCTTTATTTAAAAGGCATAATTTCGACAAAAATTATGGCAAAACAATTTCTATTCGTTTTTACTGTTACATATTGCATATGCGGATATCCATACCTTCTTTACTCAAGTTAAATAATGCGAATATATTTCTTATTTACGCACAAACATTAGCGATATATGACAACACAATCGCACGCAAATTCACAAAAACTAACTCCTCAACATGAGTACCCCTTCAGGGCTACCCAAGGCGACTAATTACTTATTCTATTTCGCCCCACTTTTTCTAAACAAAAATCTGTTACATACACTTTGACAACAACTGCAAGAGAAACATAGTACAAAATGAATTTTTTATAAATAGTGGTTCGTGCAGAATATAAAAATAGTCGTATATGGCAGTTCTGCCTTTATAAAATAGTAGCCGAAGATAAGTAGAATAGAGTTTTCTTAACCCTTAAATGCGCGATTTTTTATTGAAAATTATATATGATACTCTGAAAGGTTTATTACACAGGAAAAATAATGAAAAGAATCAGCCATACAGTTTTCATATAATACGACAATCTTTTCTTCTGTTGTACATCTGCAATATAAGTAAAAACTACTGTCGTGTGACTTTTTTACGCTAAAATAATGCAAATTAGTAAGTACTTTTAATAAGTATGTCTCCAAATACCTTATTTTACATAATTATTTATTTTATAAAACTTAACCTTTAACCCTTTAATTCCCATGATAGAATACGTTCTTGAAATTACGTAGTTCAGAGAATCTGACTTTACACCAGAAAGTTTCAATGGTTAATTTCACTTGATTTAATCCTAGATCTACCGGGAATTTTATTCAAGTTTTAATAAAACGTTCTACACCAGAATTTTTATTTAAAACTATTTAACTTATTTATTTACCTTATTTTTGTCTGGTTTATATACTTAGTTTATTTTAAAGAAATTTCTGGTTTGAATGAATATTTTGTATGTACCTGTCGGGTCCAATGGACCCGTCTGGTAGACGGAGGGTTAAATACGGAAAGGCTGTTTCTCAATTAAAGCAAATATTGCTATTTTAAATTTTTTGAGTGAATTAGGTATACGCGAATAAAAAAAAAAAATTTGTTAAATTCAAAACAGTATTATTTCCATATATGCAAAGCTGCAAACTAAAGGGTTAAGCAAAATATCAATAGTTATTTGATTTGATACAAACTCCAAATCCGGAACTTGGACAACACAATCTCACGCCAAATCACAAAAACTAACCCCTCAACATGAGTAATCTTTATAAAATAGAAGCCAAATAATCATCCACAAGTTCATGATAATACACTTTAAGTTCAAAATAAAGTTTGTATCAAATCGAGTAACTATTGATATTTTGCTTTAAAAAATTTCATTCTATTTATGTATTTCGGTTCCTTTTATTTGTTGAATAGAACAAATGCGATTCAACGAAAGCAACTGCTTTCGGGTATAAAATTCACTTTTAAAATTTCTTCCATAAACATAAAAAAAATTGTAAGGGCTTTATTTTCAATTGGAGAAAACAAATATATGGTGTTAGAAAGATTTATTTTTCACTATTTTCCTTTGAAGTGGTAGAATAATTGTTTAAATTTATGTATTCACTATATAAGCAGAATATATTATGTATGCAGCATGTTGTGAAATAGAAGATATACTATGTCTAGATATTTTACACCAAAGAAACAAGAGAACGATTTCTTTTTTATTTCCTTTTGAAGTGATAGAATATTTATTTAAATTTATATATTCTCTTTATAGGCAGAATATGTGATATATGTAACAGATTGTAAAATAGAAGATATAGTGTGTCTAAATATTTTACTCCCTCAAAAAAAAAAAAAAAAAAAAAAAAAAAAAAAAGCATTGCAGGAAAGTTTTCCAATTATTAAAATAGAATATTGTATGTAAAGACGAAATAGAGAAATACTGTTGCGTTAAGGATATAAATTGCTTCACCAAGAAATGTATTTTAATTTGTTTTTCTTTTAATCGTTTATCATTTTATTTCCCACGGTGTGGTTGATATTATTTTTGATCAATGTTTCTGTATCACTGAAATTTATTTAAGCATAATATCTCATGAGGCATTAACCCCTTGAAGTGCAACGGTATATTATATATACCAGTTAATTTTAATTCTGAAATGTCACATTGGCACCAGAATCTGCGAACAAAATTTGGCTTTATATAATGTACGCAATGAAAAGCTTTTATTTCTTTTCATATAAATCTATTGATAAATACTGGTGGCATTCAATCATTTTAATGTTTTTGCAATAGAAGTACTTTGCCTCTTAAAGGGTTAACCCCTTGAGGAGCAAGCAAAAATGTCTCTAAATATTGAATTCTCACCGGAATAATCGAAACATTTTATTGTTAAATAAGGAAAAGCAAACTTTTAACGATTTCCTTCCAATGTTAAAAATATAAAATTTAGTTAAAATTTTCTGGTGAGAATCTTGTTTAAATTAGGTGGGATGTATTTTATCCCACCGCCCCTCAAGGGGTTAAGAGTGTTGGTGGAAGAGGTCTCACATTCTCCTCGCTAGCGTTAAACTTTTGGACGTATGATGCAGTCGTATTTTTAAAATAGCTTTTACCCGCACGCCCACTCGCCTATTTTTGTAACGTTAGCACACGTCTAGGATAAATCTTACCCCATTTTGTGTCCCATTGTATTTTTGGCTAAATACGTCTTAAAAACAAATCTGGTGCTCTATATTGTAAAAGGGCACCATTACTACTTCTTTTTAGGAAAAAATTATGCTTTGAATATAATTTATTTTTTGATTTTGTAGCAGTTTCCAAAAATTCACGTTTTTATTTTTTAATTTAGAAAAAATGCAAACGATTTGTTTTACACCTTAAAACGTGAAATATTTCGCAAAATTGATATTAATTACATTTAATACCCTTTCATCAATATATGCAAGTAGCTTTTATGTTACTCTTTCATTAAAATTGTTTTAGTGTGTGCTATCCCGTAAGAAATGAAAGTATTGAAATTAAACGTTTGTACACGTGCGGGTTATTTAAACCCAAGAAGTATAAGTCTCCACTCCTAGAGAACAAAGAAATGACATTCCTCCACCCAACTCTTCTTGACCTTGACCTTGACCTTGGAAGGTAGAAGGCAGGTGCAGAAGCGCCCTCAAAAAATTAATCCTTTTTTATGAAGAAAAAAAATTGTGGTTGTGGTGGGATTTACCCCATCACGTGAGCTTACGTGTTAAGAAATCAAACTTAACTGTTAAATTTAAAATTAACTATATTTATCTGTATAATGTTCTTAAAGTATGTCTCTCTTATTTTTAGTTGCCAAAATAAAAAAAAAAGAAAGAGAAGAATCCGTCAAGAAGAGTACATAGAAAAAATAAGTTAACCCTTTGCGGTGGAGTGTCGGCAAATTATAAAAATAGTAATAAAAGTAGCCCACTGGCAACACTGCTGGTATTTGTTGCTAGACAAGCATTAAATGCTGTATCCCAGCAAGTAAAATAGCATAAACTACCATAATACATTGGCGAGTTACACCAGAATTACCACCAAGATATGGTGCGCATTGGCACACTTTACAGCTTGGCCAGCATACATAATCCATCTTGTGTTGCTTGAATATGTTGCTAGCCTGGCAGTAATCAAGACCACCACTTGCTTGTAATTCTGCTATTCTAGCAGTAATTCACAAGCAACAGATACTTTTATGTTGCTATTCTAGAAATACATTTCTATCATCAGTTACTTTTAATTTTTGCTCTTCTAATATCAGTTGCTTTTAACTTTTGCTATGCAGGCATTATTTTTCTAGCGTCACTTGCTTTTAACTTTTGCTATTCTAGCCTTGCTTTTCTAGCATCACTTGCTTTAATTTTTTGCTATTCTCCCAGTTAGAAAAAAAAACGCTTGTGGCGCCATCTTTGGAGAATTTCTGAAGTACCTGCATTATTTAGTAGGGAAATGTATGCCTGTTTTTTTTTTTTTTTCGCTCCGATGAGGACAGAACTCACTACCTGCGGTTTAGGACATTACGGTCTGCATACTTTGCTACTGGGGACGTGCTTATAAGCAATTTTGAATGCGGGTAATGGGTGATGAAGCTGATTCTGCTGTGTGTCGATATTTTTATAAGATAGAGAGTGAATTTATCGATGTTGTTATCCTCCAAGTTTCAATTAATAAAGTTAATTTATTATTAGGGTTTTCTCTATGTTTATATACGTGATTCTATTTTTATATTCTGTTCCCCCACTATATTTTAAAAGTACATTTTTAGTAAGTTTCTTTTGCACATGTTGTAATACAAGTAAAAATGTTTCTTAAAGAAAAAGTGGTGCGGAGAATCCTGAGCCTCCCAGATTGAAATTTATGCTGGTATTCAGTGTCGCCAGATGGGCTACTTTTTTAAAATACAGATTCTTGATTGGCACCACATTTTGAAATGGTAAAATTCGCCTTTGATAACATATTAATTAACGCGAATATAGAGGCAATTTTACCGTTTTACAAAAGTGGTGGCAATCAAGAAATCTGAATTAAAAAAAAAAAAAGTAGCCCACTGGCAACACTGCTGGTATTTGTTGCTAGACAAGCATTAAATGCTGTATCCCAGCAAGTAAAATAGCATAAACTACCATAATACATTGGCGAGTTACACCAGAATTACCACCAAGATATGGTGCGCATTGGCCCACTTTACAGCTTGTCCAGCATACATAATCCAGCTTGTGTTGCTTGAATATGTTGCTAGCCTGGCAGTAATCAAGACCACCACTTGCTTGTAATTCTGCTATTCTAGCAGTAATTCACAAGCAACAGATACTTTTTTGTTGCTATTCTAGAAATACATTTCTATCATCAGTTACTTCTTAATTTTTGCTCTTCTAATATCAGTTGCTTTTAAATTTTGCTATGCAGGCATTATTTTTCTAGCGTCACTTGCTTTTAATTTTTGCTATTCTAGCATTGCTTTTCCAGCATCACTTGCTTTTAATTTTTGCTATTCTCCCAGTTAGAAAAAAAAACGCTTGTGGCGCCATCTTTGGAGAATTTCTGAAGTACCTGCATTATTTAGTAGGGAAATGTATGCCTGGTTTTTTTTTTTTTTTTCGCTCCGATGAGGACAGAACCTGCGGTTTAGAACATTACGGTCTGCATACTTTGCTACTGGGGACGTGCTTATAAGCAATTTTAAATGCGGGTAATGGGTGATGAAGCTGATTCTGCTGTGTGTCGATATTTTTATAAGATAGAGAGTGAATTTATCGATGTTGTTATCCTCCAAGTTTCAATTAATAAAATTAATTTATTTTTAGGGTTTTCTGTATGTTTAACCCCTTCGGGACGGGAACCATTTACGAAATTTTTAATCTTTCGTCGCCGTATTTTAAAAAACAGAAATTTGTGTCTTCTTGAATTGAGAAAATGCGGTGATTAAATAAGGTAAATTTTACAGTAAAATTTTACTGGTGAGGAAGAACAAGGATTCTGAGTGCTTCATGCGGCACGTATACGTGCTGCTCGTCCCCAAGGGGTTAATGGATAATTAGAATATGGCTTGATTAATATAATTCATTAGTGGAGTTTTCTTTGCTTAATGAATAGTTTGAATATGGTTATAATTATTTTTTGAAAAAAAATTTTTTTTTAAGTGTATTTAGGATAGAATTTATCAATTTCAGGTGAGGGTTAAGATTATAAAACTTTAGTGCTTATTGGACGGAGTGGATCAATTGTACATATTTTCAATTCGATTATTATGAACTTATTTCTTAAATGAAACAGTACTTCTTGAAATTTGAAATTTAACTCACTAAATTCTCCTTCTAAAAAGCGCAGATTTTTTTTAATAACTAAAATAATTAAACACTAAGAGAATGAACAGCTAAGAATTTTACGATGGTGGAGGGGGTACGCTTTTCCCCAAAAATTCTTCATGGAAATTAGTTTTCAGTTTTTTTTTTAAAGATTTATGCGTTAACATTTTATCTAAAACGGGTGGGCGAAGACAGTGTTGAATTTACGTTGTAGAAATCCGAAAAGGAAATCTACCGCCCCTGGATTTTGAAATTTAACATAATATTTTTTCTCTAGTTTTGATAAACACAGTAAATTTAATCTTTTCAAGAAACTTTAAGGAATTAAATACTAAGAGAAAGTGCAGCTGTGAATTTTCTTCTATTTCGAGGGGCGGGAGGGGGCTTCCCTTTAAATCTGCCATGGAAATTAATTGTTATTTTTTTTTAAAGTTTATGTTAAAAGATTACCTCAAATGTGTTCAAGGTGTGTTTAATTCAGGAGGCGGTCATACAGCTCTCCCCCCTCCCAGCTTTTGAAATTTAATAAACAAAATTTTATTTTCCTCCCATTTTTAAAGATATAGAAAATTTATAATTTTCAGGTGAGTTAAAATAATTTAACAGTAAGAGGAAGATCGGTTTAAAGTTTTCCGTTGGATGGGAGGAGAGTTACTCTTCTATATCCGCTATGGAAAATTAATTTTTAGTTTTGATTCTTTTGATGTTTGGGTGTTAAAAATTAATCTCAAATGAGTGCTTTAACCCCTTCGGGACGGGAGCCTTTTACGAAATTTTTAATCTTTTGTCACCGTTTTTTAAAAACAGAAATTTGTGTCGTCTTGAATCGAGAAAATGCGCTGATTAAATAAGGCAAATTTTACAGTAAAATTTTACTGGTGAGGTAAAACAAGGATTCTGAGCGCTTCATGCGGCACGTATACGTGCCGCTCGTCCCCAAGGGTTTAAGACAGTCTTGAATTCAGGAGGCGGCTAGCCCCTCTCCGCGGATTTTAAATTTTGATGAACAAAATTTTCTTTTTCTCCGTTTTTTAAAGACATGCTCATTTTTTTTCAAGTAAGATAAAATATTTAAATTCTTAGAAAAAGAAGAAGAAAATTTGTTTATAGGTGGCGGGGAAGGGAGGGCTCCGCTAGAAAACTCTCATAGAGGTTAAATCCCTCACAGAAATTAACCCCGCCCCTTAGAAGTAATTGAAAAAATAGAAGTTATATTTTACATCTTGCAAAATTGCTATGTACAGTAAAACCTCCATAACGCAAACTCCTGAATATTCCGTTAAGGGAAGAGAGCATAGGTGATCCATTAAGCCTCCCTCGATTTTAAAATTTAACTATTTTTTTTCTCCGATTTTGAAAAACAAATTGAAATTTAATCTTTTCTCTTAGCTTAAAATAAAAGAGGAAGTAAGAATTTCCTCTCCTAGGGTGTGAAAATTTAATTTATGATTAAAATTTCGTTTTCTTCTGTTTTCATAAACATAGTCACATTTATACTTTACGAGTAACTAAAAAAACAAAAAAATAGTTAAACATTTGATGCTGGCAAGTATTAACAAGCACACAATTGTTCATTGAGGTACCTACCTCAGTATTACTGGAAGAGACTTGTGTAGCAAATTAGCCCATCTTACTGGCACATATTACGTTATGCTGTTTTCTACCTAAGCTGGCTGCATAGCATATTATGCTGGCAAGTATAAAAAAGCTTATAATAGCATTTTAAGGTAACTACTTCTCCATGCATTAGAAGAAGCTTAAACAGCAAATAACTATAAAATGCTTGCATATAGCTTATCATGCTGTTACTCCCTAAGTTGCCTGCATAGCATATTATGGTGCCACGCATTAGAAAGTATACAATAGCACGTTAAGGTACCTACCCCTCCATGCTTTGGAAGAAGCTTAAACAGCAAATAAGTATAAAAAGCCTGTAGAAAGCTTGTCATGCAATTACTGTGTAAGCTAGCTATATAGCAGTTTATGCTGGCTAGCATTAGAAAGCATATAATAGCATGAAAATTTAGAAGGCAATGCAATACATAGCAATAACTAGCCTAGTTTTGTTGCTGGTACTAGCATGAATTTTGACCTGGGCTGGTTGGAGTAATTTGACCTATAAGGGTTAACAATATTAACTACTTAAGAAAATAGTTTAAAAATATGAAAGCATCACACGCCCATGTGTTATCATTACTGGGGTGAATTCGAGATCTTACTCACCAGCACCTTCAATCACTTCGTGTAAAATTCAGAACGCTTGCATAACTAATTGTACGTAAGCATTTCATGTATTCATATTAATTTCTACATAGTGATTCCACTGAAAAAAAAGAGATTGTTCCTAAATTTTGCAGGCTAGTGATTTTTTAAATATCGTTGGACAATATTAAAAAGGATATCTTAAATAATGTTTAAACTTAAAATGTTAATAAGGATGATACTTAAATTCCATTTACTTTTTCCCACTTTACCAAATCGTCATCATAAAAAAAAGGAAAGAAAATTAAAAAAACATATGTGACTGTAAATTTGGTTTCGCACGTTCTCTTTTCATTAAAATTTGAATTGAAATTTTTTATATACATACTAGAAAAATGTGCAAATATATCATTGCAGTATAAAAAAAATCTGAATTGATTTTAATGCACTCAGTATCAAATATAATTTTTTTTATCACGTTAAGTAAATATTGATATTTTGCTTAAGGAAACAGTCACCTCTCTTTTATCTTTCAGTTCCTTTCCTTTTCTAAATGGAGACATGATTCACTGAAAGAAAATGCTTCCAGGTATAAAATCCAGTTTCGAAATGTGCTCGATAACGTTAAAAAAAAAACGTGAGAAGTTTTCTTTTCAAATGGACTAATATATACACTATAAATGTATATTTAGGAATTTGAAAAATTTGTTTATTACCATTTTTCTTTGAAAAGGCAGAACAATTATTTACTTTTATACTTTCGTTAACCCCTTGAGGGGCAAGCAATTGTGTTTCTATAATAGTGAATTCTCACCGAAAATTTGGAAAAAATTATTTCAAAATAGGGAAAAGCAATTTTTCACGCCTTTTCTCCCACCAAAGTTCCTAAAGTAAAACTTTTAAAAAAGTTTCTGGTGCAAATCGTAATTTAAATTAGGTGGGATATAATATAGCGAAACGGCACCGAAAACTGGCGATTTGAAGTAATTAAAATAATAAAACTTTGTAAAAAATCACCATAAAATAAAACAAAACACAGGACGCGTTTCGAGCTAAAAACATAACAGCTCGTCAACAGCTACAATACACGTGTCCGCAAGCGAACAAGGTAAAAAAAAAATCAATTTTTTTTACCTTGTTCGCTTGCGGACACATGTGTTATAGCTGATGACGAGCTGTTATGTTTTTAGCTCGAAACGCGTCCTGGGATATAATATATTCTACCGCCCTTCAAGGGGTTAGAAAAGCAGACTTTGTCATGAATGTAGCATATTGTAAAGGGGAAGTTATACTATGTCCAAATATTTTATAACAAAGAAATACTACTTTGGAAAGTTTAAGAATTTCTCAAATCGAAGATTGTTTATAAAGATGGCTTGCAATCTCGAGTATACTCGGAATAACTTGAGTATACCCCGTATATTCAGGACGGGCCAACAAAGTATTAATGCATCAAATAGGAAACATGTCGGCTTGTTTTGTACGAAAATCTATATAGTTCTTGTGGCAATGGATTATAACATACCAAAGAAGCTCCATCAGAAGTACCGTTAGGTGGTTATCATGTTCACTCACTCACACACGTAAATCATGACTACAATACATTCCTTACAATATGCGTTTGGAAACCTAATATACAAAAATGAAAATTTGTCTGTCGGTCTGTAATACTATACAAATCCACAGTTTGGAAGATAGAATTCTGAAATGTTACGTACATATGTATTAAAACACGGGCGGGGCAACTAAAGTAATCCGGAATCTAAATAATTTATAGTTAATTTTTAATTAATAAAAAAACAGCATGTTAACAGCAATTTCCTATCAAATTTAACCATTTTTCGTTATAGCAGTTGCCAAAAATTAAAAAATTCACAATAAATTTCTTATCACAACAATTACCTATTAACCCCTTCGGGACGGGAGCCTTTTACGAAATTTTTAATCTTTTGTCACCGTTTTTTAAAAACAGAAACTTGTGTCTTTTGGAATCGGTAAAATGCGCTGTTAAATAAGGTAAATTTTACAGTAAAATTTTAGTGGTGAGGAAAAACAAGGATTCTGAGCGCTTCATGCGGCTCGTATACGTGTCGCTCGTCCCCAAGGGATTAACCCATTACCCGCTGGTGTTGGGCAACGGTTGGACGCAACGGTCAAAATAAATGCACTTATTTAAGTTATTTACATAACCACCGCTATTTTTCAATTAAAAAATTGGCCTTACTTAAAGACATAAAATTTTGAGTCTTATAAAGCGAAAATTCTCTTTCATAGTTTGTGGTGGCAAACGCCGTTCAGCTAAAAAGTTGAAAATTTCAACCTTATAGTTTTGGCGGTTAATTGGTTAGCACTAAAACGACCGGAAATTTTACTCAAGTTTTAGAAAAATATTATACACCAGAATTTTTATTTAAATTTGTTTATCATATTTATTTAGCATTTTTCTTCATTCTATCTTTGAAATTTATTTTACAAAGACATTTCTGGTTCGACCCAAAATAAATTCATATGGTAGGGGTCAAAATGACCCCTCACGGTCTTTTTAGTGTTAATCTACTGCAAGACGCATTGCATATTACGTACGTCACGCTGACTAAAAAGCTGTAGTGGGTATTACGATAATTCTTTTACCTTACATGCAAATAATTAGAGATATACATACATATTTCGTACGCCACGCTGCAATAATAAGAAGCTTTATCGAGTATTACGATTACTTTTTTACCTCCCATGCAAATAATTAGAGATTATTTAATTGTGCTTAATTATTACAAATTTTTAAAAATAAAGAAACACATTTTATCACAAACATAACAAAACTTTTTATTCTATTTATTCCCTTATTCCAAAGATATCGTTTTATCGTCTGCTGCCATAGTAACATGATTAATTAAATTTTATTAAATGAAAAGACATAGCAGTAGAAAATTATTTTGCTAAATCGAATAGTTATTTTCATATTTGGTTTTAGAATTAAATTCATGAACTCCCGTGCAGGAACGGGTTAAACGGCTAGTAAAAAATAAATTCAGTGAAGTGTGATGTGATGTGATTCTAAGCATGAATACAAAATTTATTACGATTATGTGTATAAAATTCAGTAATATGGAAATAATAAAACTCCATCTTACATAGTACGTCATCACCATACCTATCATGGGACATCATTTAATTAATTAAATATGATAGTATTTAATAGAATAATTACTATGGCAACCCAGAATCATTACATATCATGGGGCATTATTGAATTAATTGCGTATGATGGTATTTAATGGAATAAAGAAAACATTTATTATCCATCTTTTTAAGTTTTAATTTGATCATCATAAAATTTGAAATGATTAGACAAAATTGTGCAACGATTCTGTACATAAAATTTGAATCCATTCGGTTGGGTAGTTTTTGTGCTGTTATACGCGGATAGACAGACATACAGACGGACGGACCAGACTAGGACTGGTGCTACGTATTTACATAATTACGAAAGCACCTAAAAATTAACCATGCGAAATGTTATTGAAGTATATAAGTGCCATCTTGTTTAGCAAACTTCTTCCATCTTTCTGGAAGTCTCATAGCGCTTTCTGATTGAAGAGTTGTGATTTGCTGGCAAAATACATATCGAGGTGATTTTCAAAATCATTCAAAGGGTCAATTTCTTTTGGCGAATGGAATTTTTGAGAGAAGTAAACAAGTAGTACTCGGACGGAGTAATCTCAGAAGATACCTCGATATGTATACTTCGATAAGTATTTTGCCAGCAAATTACAACTCTCCAAGCAGAAGGCGCTATGAGACTTCCAGTAAGATGGAAGAAGATTGCTAAACAAGGTGGCACTTATATAGTTCAATAAAATTTCGCATGGTTAATTTTTATAAGTGCCATCTTTTTTAACAACCTTCTTCCATCTTCGTGGAAGTCTCATAGCGCCTTCTGCTGGAAGAGTTCTGATTTGCTGGCAAAATACTTATCGATGGGATTTTCAAAGTCATTCAAAGGGTCAATTTTTTTTGGCGAATGGAATTTTTGAGAGAAATAAACAAGCAGTACTCGGACGGAGTAATCTCAGACAGTAAGGAGGGTGGGGCGAAACGTCTTAATCGAATGCATTAAGTTTGTTTCTGACAGCCAAAGACATGTGTGGCTTGGCGTTCTCATAGTGGAATACAAGACCTTGTATGTTTGCTAATTTGGGGCGTTTTCTGACTATTGCTGCCTATATTGTCTGACTATCTGGCAATTGTTCGTCGAGTTGCGAGCAGTAGTTTTCAAAATTGATGGTTTGGTTTGTAGAAATATCTCGTAGTACATCACACCCTTTCAATCCCACCAACAGAAAAAACCCTTTAAAAGCAACATAACTCTTTCCTGAAGATGGTCATAGATGATGACTGAAAGGTCGATTGTTATAATTCTATTTTATGGTTTGTTAATTTTTAATTTGACAGCCTTTTGTATACACCATTTAGTAAATTTGTGATTTCTTACTTTCGCTGTAATATTGAACTTTTCGTGATGTAAATGTACCAGCTCTTTTATTATTATTAAACTGAAAACTTTCTTCGGGTGAAGGATGGCGCTGTAATATTGAACTTTTCGTGATGTAAATGTACCAGCTCTTTTATTATTATTAAACTGAAAAGTTTCTTCGGGTAAAGTATGCCTTTAGCGATAGGAATGGGACCTTTTCTCGGCTGACCAGGATTGTTTGCGTCCCATGTTGTCGTAAAATATCAAACTTTCCTCTCCGGTGACGAATCTTCTCGAAAGAGAATCCTTTTTCCTTAGATGGAAATGCTGTCTAGAATGTTGTACTCTGGCAGCTCATGGAAAGGGGCAACTGACGACTATTTTTATATTCTATTCGTTAAACTATTACAAAAAGTACGTTTTGATGCATTTATAATTTTTCTTGATACTATCATTGCATATGTAAAATATTTTTGTTTTTAGAAAGTGGTGTGAGATAAATTAAAAAAAATGTATATATATATCACGTAAATTGCGAAAGAAACTTTTGGGAAAACCTAATATACCACAAGGCTATTATTGTCAACATTTTTAAATTATTTTTCCAACTATTTTTTCTATACAATAATAATCCACCTATGTAGATTAGTAGTAGTCTACACTGATTTTTTAAAAGATAATACAACACAAATCAATGAAAAAATAGTCGCCTTTAGCAATTCTGATATCATCAAAGAATACAAAAATAAACAGGTGTTTAATAAACTTTGAGTTTGAAACTAAGTTTTTACTTTAAAGAATAAATATTGATATTTTGTCAGGGAAAACATTCATTCCGGTTTTATATTTCTCTTCTTTTCATTTGCTAATCAAAGATATTATTCACTTAAGTTATTACATTCACTTAAGATATTATTCACTTCCAGTTATAAAAATCCACTTCAAACTTTGTTCGAGAAATGTTAAAAGTTTCAAATGGAATATATTTTGAATTCTATTAAACAAACAAGATTGAATATAAAAAAACACTATTTTCCTTTGAAGTGCTTGTAGCGTAATATATATTTATATACTCTATACGGTAAAGCACTATAAGATGCCCCAAAAGTCTTTGAACAAATTTTCAATAGCGATACAGTATTCTACAATAAATATTTTTAACCGACTTCTGACGAAAGAGGTTATAAAATTCGTCGGTGTATTTATAGATATTATATATATTTACTTATATGTAAAAGTGGTGTTTACACATTTTTGTAACGACTTTGATTTTTTCTGTAATTTAAATTTAAAAGAAAGAAAAATAAACCTATATGACATCAATTCGGAAAATGGTTTATTTAGCGTCTGCGTCATAAAAAGTATTTTTTTTTGGTTTAAAATGGTACTGGAAAATAAGTAATGGGTTGAAGGCTAAGTATTTGATCTTTCCGATGAGAAAAACTCTTATGCGATTATTAAAACAATTCGTACATAACAGGTTTTATAGATATTCAGACCTTGGTGCAATAGCTGTTGCACACTTATCCCTTTAAGACCGGGGGCTCCACCAGTGGCTGAGAAGTTCTGCCAAAGCGATATAAGTAAGCGTCCTATCTTAAATGGGAGAAATAACCGCAAGACTAAAAGCGAGGTCACATCAATCAAGGTCATGCGCCACGTAGCGGATGGAGTGTGAACTACAGGTAGATACCTAATTGTTTTCTTTCTCACACCACTAAAATTGTAAAGTTTTTTTCACCTTGATTAATAACTGAAGTGTATTAGGCGAAGAAAGCTTCGTAGTGTGAAGTGCATCTGCATGCCTCTCTTGCTACGCCATTATTTTGCAATAAATGTAGCAAACAGAATTCATTTCCGAGAGTGACTAAAGATTTAGAAAATACGCGCTACACTAAAATCCCGCGTATGTGAATTATCACTCCATCCACAAGGTGGCGCAACTATGTTAATTTACGCCTGATTCCAGCATTAAGTTTGTTCGCTTACTTATAACGCTTTGGGTTCTGCTCTCGAAGCTGGTAGACGGGAGGTGCTGGGTTCGATCCCAATCGCGCCCGTCGGCATAATCATTCGGAGTTTTTGTGGTTTTCTTCGAATCTTGGTTTCCCAAGAGTAAATACGGGTTAGGTTCCCTTAGAAAGACCCCCACGGAGGGCACTCATCCCCTTAGGGCCTATATCCCTCGTGTTGATAACTGGCCGTCATGAACACAAACAAACAAACAACCCTTTAAGACCGGTCAGTTTTTTTTTTTTTTTAAACAATGATATAACTGAAATTTGTAACTGATAATTCACTATCTGTTGACAAAACATAATATTATATATTTTCTGTTAAACAGCACAATCACTCGATTTTGGCATTTATGGAATAGATAACACAGGAAGGTAGAATTTCAGTTAATGCCCAAACCGCACGATCGTCCAGGTCCAGTCTTAACCCTTAAACGCCGGTTGTTGCTTTTCGGCAACATACCCAATTTAGGCTTCTAAAATACTATTAGAATAATATTGAAGCTATAATGCCTAATGTTGCCAATAAAATACATTCTGAAAATATTATTAAATCAATTTTCAACATATAGATGGCAACACTTGTGCTGTTTAAGAATAAAGATAGATTTATTTTTTCAATTGTTGCTACTTGTTCTTTTTGTTTTGTTTGGAAGCTTGTGAAATACCCTATTTTGTTTTCCAGTGAGCAAGTAAAATTTATTTCTTATTATAGTTTCTAAAATTCTTGTGTGTTTAACATTATAGAATTTTATCAAGGAAAATTATTTTTTCAATTACAGACCAGTATTACCGATTAGTAACAAACATTTTTTTAGCCGTAAACCATACTTAAAACAAAATATGATTTTTATGAGTATTTTTTCCATGATTTATATAAACAATCAAAGCCGAAAAACATTATTACAATGACTTTTGAAAAATCAGACATTTAAGAGTTAAAGGGTTATGCAAAAAAGCACGAATACAAAATTTATTACGATTCTATATAATAAATTCAGTAATGCGCAAATAATAGGATTAAATCATAAATAGGACGTAATCAGCATGACAACCTAGAATCATTACCTATTATGGGATAGCATTGAATTAATTATGTATGATAGGGTTTAATTGAATGAAGAAAAGTTTTATTAATATCCTTTGAAGTTTTGATTCGATTTTCATAAAATTTGAAATGACTTGACAAAATTCTGCATCGATTATATATATTAAATTTGAAATCATTTGGTTGGGTAATTTTTGCTGTGTTATATGTGGACAGACGGACAGACAGAAAGACGGATGGACCAGAAGGTGATCGTAACTGCTACGTATTTATGTAATTACGAACGCACCCAATGTTGCCAGTGAGCTGTTTTTTTTATTCAGATTTCTTCATTAGCACCACATTTTTGAAATGGTAAAATTTGCCTTATTTAATGACATATTAATTAAAGCGAAATTTACCATTACAAAAAAGTGGTACCAATCAAGAAATCTGAATAAAAAAAGTAACCCACTGGCAACACTTAACGCGTTTAAAAATGTGTGAAAAACAGATTTCATATTTTTTCACGACATAATAAATAAAAAAAAGAAAATAAACATCAAAGTTTGCATTCGACTGGGAAAAGGTAAAAAAAAAAAAAAATATATACTCAACAAAAGCACGCACAAGTAAAGACCTGTTGTAACAGAAATTTTAAAACAGACAAAACAAAGAATGTTTAAAATACCTTCGGGACCATGCGTGCATTGCCAGTACCATGTTAAACTATCCAATATGAAAACAGTATTGTCAGTGGGCTACTTTTTTAAAAATTCAGATTTCTTGATTGGCACCACATTTTTAAAAATACAGTAGAACCTCTTTTAACCGAAACTCTTTCAACCGAAATCCATTTTTAAAGCTTTTCTTTTCTTTTTCTTTCTTTTTTTTCTAAGCTATTATATTCCTTGTGTGCAAGCGGTCCTTTCCGAACTACGAGTACATATAAATATTTTGAATCCCCTTTCTTAGAGCTCCTTTGAATTTAACTTGAGCTCCCGTAAGTTGCGGAGCAGAACGAAGTAAACGAGCAAATTACCAATTCTGAAACTTATAAATATTTTTCAAAAGGTTTTGGCGTAGCTGGAGCAGCAAAAAGACTGTGATACTGGTCAATTAATAATATAAAAAAAACTCCGTGATAGAGCTTCAAAGCAAAGGCACTCGAAACTACGACAAACAAAACATTTTTTTCAAACCCTTGTGATATATGTAAAAGGTACTTAATTTCAAAATTAAAATTAAGGTAATTTATGCCTGTTTCTATTTTGCTATTGCTTTATTTTTTTAAGCACTTGCTGCCATAGTAAGAAATATTGCATATATTTCTCCTTAATCTTAAAATTGAAAATTCTCGATTATCCGAAAGATTGTCGGTCCCAATTACTTCGGATAATTGAAGTAAAATTCGCCTTATTTAACTTTATATAATGACACATTAATTAAGGCGAAAACAAATGGTATTTTACCATCTCAGAAAAGTGGTGTCAATCAAGAAATCTGAATTTCAAGAAAGTAACAAACTGGCAAAGCTATTTTCATATTGGTTAGTTTGACAAGGTACGTACGATATGCACCTTCAACAGGTGCCTACGAAATTATCTTTTTGTACCAGTAACGAAGATAAGTAAAATTTCCCTAATTTCTTAAATCATTTTCGTGATTGTATAAGTAAAAATAGCTTTTCAAAAGGAAGTTGTGACAACCGGATAAAATTTGTGCAATAGACATCTGTCCCTAAGGGGTTAAAGTGCTAATGGTTTTATAGTTTCTGCTGAGTTCTTTTATAACGGAGCACATAAAATAAAGAAAGCAGAAAAAAAGTCAAAAATTAACCTCTACTACTACCAAAGATATGTTTTAACACACATGTTTTTAATGAATATTTTAAGAAAACAATCTTCATTTTATTAAGCTCCATCAGGTTAAGACTACGAGCCGTTGCTCTAAATCCACTGCTATATTTTTAGAAATAATGATGTATGAAATCGAAATTAAGGCTACTTTCATTTGAGCGTATCCAGGGGTCGCATTCCATACGGAAAGTTTTACTGTTCCTACAACTATTTTTAAAATAATATTTTCTCCGTACCTTCCTATAGCACATTTTAAATAAAATCATGATGAAGATTACTGGTTAAGGGTTCTGGTAGGAACAATAAAATTTTCCCTATACAATGCGATCCCTGTGTGTTCCACCTAAGGCTCCTGACGTTTCCCCTATAGATTACTGAGGTTTTGCATTTCTAAAACAAATTTTCATAAGCGGCATCACAAAACATTGGATAAACTCTGAGAGATTGTGATCTAGGAGCGGAATTAAACCATCGTTGATATTTTAAGAAAAGCTTTTAGACCAGGAGGCGGCAACACAAACCATCATCTCATCCTGTTGACGACTGAAAGTCCAGGATTACTTGAAACTTGATTCACATATTAAAATGAAATTGGTCAGCCAAGTTATATCTTGGTGGGAAACACCAGCAAATTCGATATTTGTGGTTGACTGATATGTTTATCATTGTGTTTTCCTGCTCCCAGTCCTCCATGTTTTCCTACCTTTGAGTGCAGAAAAACACAATGAAAAACCAACCGACCAACCACTAAAATAGGGTTTGCAGGTGGTTTCCACCAAGATATGTCTTGTCAGACCAGTTGCGTTTTAATATGCTAATCGCATTCTGTCTAATCCTAGAATTTCAGCCGTCAACTCGATGAGATGATGGTCTATGCACCCACCTCCCGATCTATCTTTTAGCTTAGAAATCGAGGTATAATATGAGAGTTCGACAAAAGGCCTATCAGATTGAACATATTAGAAAATAAAGCTATTCTCTTTGCTTTTACATTTTTTTTAATCTTTAGAAAAATTTGTGTGAACACCTTCCAGGAGCTGCCAGAGACGACTATTTCTTAATTCTAACTGGCTCCCCTTTGTAACTCCTTGATTATATACCCCTGGATATATTATATCCCACCTAATTTGAATCAAGATTACCACCAGAAACTTTTACCGTAATTTCCGGTGTATAGCTCGCAGATCAAATAATTCAGCTCGGACCGAGAAATTTTATTCAGTATTTGAAGACCAATATTTACGGTGATCTAAAAGATGCACTGTATTTTTAAAAATTTCTGGGTCGAACGGTGATTGTTTGATCCACGAGCTATACACCGGAAATTACGGTAATTATAATTTACATTTCTCACTTTGGTGGAAAAAAGGTGAGAATTTGCTTTTCGTTATTTTGAAACAAAATTTTTCGAATATTCCGGTATGAGTTCAATATTACGCAAACGTAATTACGTTAACCCTATGAGGGGTAAGTAATTATGTTTTTGAAATGTCAAATTCACACCAGAATCTTCAAAAAATTTTATTGCAAAAAAAAAAGAAAAAAAAAAGTAATTTTACAACTTTTTTCCACCAAATTTGGAAAAGTAAAATTTAATAATTTCTTTCTTCTGGAAATCTTCATTAATCGTAGGCGGGATACCGTCCCTATATTATATCCCACCTAATTTCAACAAGATTCTCACCAGAAACTTTTAACTAAATTGCATATTTTTAACTTTTGGGGCGAAATACTGAAAAATTTCTTTTCGTTATTTTAAAATAAAATGTTTCCATTATTCCGGTGACAATCAATATTACAGAGACATTAACGCATGCCCCTGAAGGGTTAAGAGATAAATCTTTAACACACATTTTGACGACATTTGCAAATACATATATATATACAGGGTGCTCCGTTAAAGGGGTCCAATATTAATAGGGGTAATAGAGGAGATCACACGGAGCATAAATCAGTATATAATGCCTGGCCGGATCTCAATAATTTTCAAGTTACAGCAAATAGAATGAAAAATCGGAAATTTGTAAAAAAAACCTCATTGCTAAACTATCGATAATGCTACATAAAAACGAAGCATATATTTAGAAAGAGCAGAAAAAATCCTACGAAATGACATAAGTTGTTTTAGAATATTGAGAATTAATGGCGAGTTACAAGCTCTGAAACAGTGAAAAAATACAAAATCAAATATTTAGGAAAATAGTTAATCGTTAATTCCAAAAATGCAACTCTACCTACATCAAGGAAAATGTTATAAAATTTGGTCCATTCCGAAAGCTTTCGAAGAAGCTGACAATAAACCATATCAGTTTAATTGTATGGGAGAAATCAAGCAGTTCCCTAGTTACAACTCTGTACTGTTGCACGCTCGGAAAGGGCGAAACTCCGCCTATGACGATTGTAAACACCCCGTTTTAATATCTTTCAATTATACATTTCTGATCAACCTCTATCAATACCCTTTGATTATTCAGTCTGGTCAAGTGAATGACATATTGTGCAGCTCTCGCCTTGTCTTAAAGCAAACTCCGTGACTGCTGCGTTTCCTCCATGAACTTTCAGGATGATGAAGAAGAAGTACTTTTTATGCAAATTTTCTATGTGTATAGGAAGAAAAGTGTAATAAAACAGCAGTCATCAGTGGGCGTTATGTTAAAGGGAGGCTGTTGTAAGTGGGATTGTAGTAAGTTGATGTATAATAATTATGCCGGAATACTCTAACGAAGAATATGCGGACATGCATCTGATGTACGGGCAAGCTCATGGAAATGCATGTCTAGCACAGCGCATGTACCGTGAGCAATTTCCAAGGAGACGTTACCCAAGTTCGAAACTCTTCATAAAAATCGATAGACGATTACGGGAGACTGGATCGTTTAATACAGCAAGCATTGATGCAGGGAAACCTCGACATGTACGAACACCTGCAATGGAAGAAGATGTACTGAATATTTTTAAAGATAACCCCTCCACGAGTACACGAGCTGCTGCGTCTGAAGTCGGTGTTTCTCACCAAAGTGTGTGGCGTGTTCTGCGTGCAGAAAACATGCACCCCTTTCATGTGCAGCGGGTACAACTGTTATCAGTAACAGATTGTGCTCAGCGGACAGAATTCGTACGCTGGTTGCTTAATGTAACAGAAAATAATCCACAATTTCTGGAAAATATTTTATTTACTGATGAAGCAACATTTACGAGAGAGGGCGTGGTAAACACGCACAATATGCACACATGGTCATATACAAATCCGCACACTGTTTTCCCTTCGAACGCACAACAAAAGTTCAGTGTGAACATATGGGCAGGTGTCCTCGGCGATTATCTCATAGGACCATATTTACTCCCAGATGTACTCAATGGCAGTACGTACTTGGTTTTCCTACGGGATATCTTACCGCAGTTACTGCAAAATGTGCCAGCAACATTGCGCCACAATATGTGGTTTATGCACGATGGCGCACCGGCACATTTTTTCATAGGTGTTCGCAATCACCTCAATTCAACATATCCTGGGAAATGGATTGGACGCAGTGGACCTGTTGCTTGGCCTGCACGCTCTCCAGACCTCAATCCGTTAGACTTTTTTGTTTGGGGACACCTTAAATCGCTGGTGTATGAAACGCCTGTGGATACACCGGAGGATTTACTAGCGCGAATCGTTGTCGCTGAAGGAGACATTCCCAACTCCGTCGGAGTTTTTCGGCGTGTTCGCAAATCTTTACGACGTCGCTGTCGGCTGTGCGATTCTGTTAATGGGCACAACTTCGAACACCTATTATAATAATGTCCGTTCGTCTGCCTTCCGACATTGAACTGTGCAGCGCAGGCCAGAAGACTATGCTTCACATATGTCATAATGTACGTGGAATGTAATTCTTTATTTGTCATTTTTGTTTTATTTTCAACACTTTTTGGCACAGTATTTTGTAAGTCACAGACTGTGGTGTACTCAAATTGTAAATTACAAAGTTTGTATGAATTAATTTAAAATTTAGTGTCTTTTTTAAATTTATAATTAATAAAATTATTATGCTATTTGTTATTATTATTTCCTATCATAAATTATGATGCACATATACATACAATAATTGTCCATGTAAAACATGTACTGAAACTTCTTGCATAGTTACAAATCGCAATATTTTTAATTATTTCCGAATTTTCACCACCAGTTTAATTTTAAAGAATTTAACTTAAGCTTTATATCAATAAAAGACCACTTTAAAATGTAGACTATTATTGTAAAGTTATTTTGGTTCATTCAACTCTTGAATAATTAAAAATGTTGCATCTCAGAAGAAGCATGATCGAAAATGTATAGTTGAGAGTAATTAAAAAGGCGGTGTTTCCAATCGTGATGGGCGGAGTTTAACCTTTGCTAGTGTCAAAGAAAGCGGAGTTGTAACTAAGAAACTGATTAATTTCTCTCACACAATTAAACCGATATGGTTCATTGTAAGCTTTTTCGGAATGGACCAAATTTTACTACATTTTACTTGTTGTAGCTAGAGTTGTCTTTTTGGAATTAACGATTAACTATTTTGATGTATATTGGATTTCGTACTTTTTTCACTGTTTCAGGGCTTGTAACTCGTCAATAAATATTGCTATTTTAATACAATTGATGTCATTTTGTAGGTTTTTTTCTGCTCTTTCTAAATATGTGCTTCGTTTTTATGTAGCATTATCGATAGTTTAGCAATGAGGGTTCTTTTACAATTTTCCGAATTTTCATTCTATTTGCTGTAACTTGAAAACTATTGAGATCCGACCAGGCTTTATATACTGATTTATGCCCCATGTGATCTCCTCTATTACCCCTATTAATATTGGACCCCTTTAACGGAACACCCTGTATACATATATATATAACGTATATATATACGTTAAAATTTATGTTAATATAGATATATATTAACATAACGTAACGTTAACATATGTTATATATATATAAATACGTTAAAATTTATGTTAAATAATACTGGTGTAAAGAATTTAAAAATAGTCACCTGTGGCAGCCCTGCCCTATATATATATATATATAAATAAATAAATAAATATATATATATATATACATACATGTTTATAACGAAAATGCTGCCGATTTTCTTATTGTAGCGTAATATCTTCATTAGTAAATGTCATAGACTTTTTGTTAGTAAGGTTATAAATTCACACTAGAAGATGTCAGCTCAATAATTTATAACATTTCACGACTGTAGATGTAAATTTCATTTACTAGCAGAATCCAGCAAATATTTAACCCCTTGAGGGCGGTGGGATATATTTTATCCCACCTAAGTTTAATTAAGATTGGCGCTAGAATTTGTAATTAAGTTTTACGTTTATAGCTTTGGAGGGAAATGTTGAAAAATTGCTTTTTCTTATTTTGAAATAATTTTTTTCAAAATTTCTGGTGGTAATTCAGCATTACACAAACGCAATTGCTTGTTCCTCAACCGGTTAACCCATCGAGGGGCGGTGGGATATAAGTTAAAAAATTGCTTTTCGTTATTTTGAATTAATTTTTGTTCAAAATTTCCGGTGATAATTGAACATTACAGAAACAGAATTGCTTGCCACTCAAAGGGTTAAAGCAATCCAGTCGTGGCTGAAAAACAAAGAAAATGCTATGAAATCTGTTATCGAGTCCCCTTCAAATGAAACAGAATGGTGTTATAGATAAATTATCTTTATTAAATCTCTTTACTGTTCACGACATTCTATTCGGTGTGCTTCCAAGTGCCACCGTTTTTCTAGAACGACAGTAGTTCGTGAAGCTGACCGAAAATGGAAAGTGTGGACAAGGCCTAAATTAATGCTGAAGCAATCTTCCTTCAGTAAAAAAGAGAAGAAATTGTTGATTTATTTATTACAGAAAGGAATAAGGCGTTTGATACTAGATTAATTTTAGCACAAATATTCTAATTGGTAAACAAATCATATTAGATGTAAATTTCCAATTGGGCGAAAAATGTTCGGACCAGGATTCGAACCCGGGACCTCCTGGCTGAAGCCGCCAGGATGCTGTAATCCCAGATGCTGTAATCATCAAGGTTAGCTGGGTGAAAAAGTTCGACCAGAATCGTCCGGGATAGCTCAGATGGCAGAGCACTGGCGGCTTCAGCCAGGAGGTCCCGGGTTCGAATCCTGGTCCGAACATTTTTCGCCCAATTGGAAATTTACATCTAATAAGGCATTTATTTAAGGTGAAATTTGCTATTTAAATTTAATGGTGGAAGTTTGGACTGGTCTTAATTAGGTAACCAGCATTTTAACTGTAACCGGTTCCGCAGGAGTTGATTATCACTGGGGAAACTTCCACCTGTAAATTTGCATAGAAATTTTCAAATTTATAACCCTTGCAGGGCGGTGGTACGTCCATGAAACTATTTAATTTTAATTCCCAAATGCCACAATGGCACCAGAATTTTGGTAAAAATTATTTCTGTTTATTGTGAATGTAAAATATAGCTTTTTCCTATTTGGAAATAAATTTATTTGAAAATCCCGGTGTTATTCATTCATTTCAACATTTTAGCAATGGAAGTCCTTTTCCCCTGAAAGGGTTAAAACAACTTTATCATGCAGAATTTCTTCCATGATTAAAGCAAAAATTTATTTTCGCCTTTTCTTTACGCCATATTATGATAGCATAAACAATTCCCCTGTCAATGTAAATGAAAAAATATAATATCGCATGGAAAACTTCCACTGGTAAAAAGCCTAACAGAAAATTTTGCCGCATTTATGAGAGAACATTTGCATGAATAAAGCGTTTAAATAAGTCGAAAATTCCGAATGAGATTTACTAGTGAAAATTTCCTCGCCGGTCATCAGGACCTGTTGATCCAACGTTAATTAAAAATAAATAACAGCCGCCATTTTGTGGCAGCATGCTCAGTTACTTCACTCGCAACTGGTAGACACTATAATTTACGGCTCCTTATTCATTCCTAGTTACATTATGTATCTTGCTCTGTAATCACTTATTTAGAGTCTTTACACTACTAGTTCAAAACTTCATCAATTACTAACTGTTTCACATAGTAAAATTTGAAAACAGATTTTTTTCTTTCACCAATAAAAGTTTACGATTTTTTAAGTAAAGATATATTTTCGTTTTTAATCGTTTCCGGTGAACCTAGCAGTATTCTGTTGATATTAATATTGCTAGTTACACCGGCATCTATAAAAAGTACAATATTAATGTTTGTTACCGTAACCTACAACCAGAGCTGCCACTTGTCCCGGTCCTCCAAATGCTCAGGACACCACTAATTTCTTACAGATTATCTCGCCATATTTCATCGTAGATAGCTGTGCCATTTGATAAAGGGAAGAAATTTACTTTAAGCCTTTCAGGGGCAAGGTATTTATATTCGTAAAATGTTCAAATAATTTAATGACACCAGTATTAACAAGAGATTTTATTTGTAAACAAGTAAAAGTAAATTTTCGTATACTTAGTAAAGATGACATTTTCATCATAAAATTCCGGTGAGAATGTGGCAATTTGGGATTAAAATTATGTGATGCCGTGACGGCATCACCGTCCTTCAAGGGATTAACTCGCGAGGACGCGCGCCGGGCCTGATAAACCCGGAGTGCGTACGGTTTTAAAATTGTCACCACTATCTTTATAAAAGTAATCTTCAACTTCTTTTGTCGAAAAATTATCTCCAATTAAATAAGGTGACGATTTTTATTTACATTTATTGTTACTGGTTCAAAACTTCACCAATTGCTAACTGTTTCACATAGTAAAATTTGAAAACAGATTTTTTTTTTTCTCATCAATAAAAGTTTACGATTTTTTAAGTAAAGATATATTTTCGTTTTTTACCGCTTCCGGTGAACCTAGCACTATTCTGTTGATATTAATATTGCTAGTTACACCGGCATCCATAAAAAGTACAATATTAATGTTTGTTACCGTAACTACATCCAGAGCTGCCAGTTGTCCCGCATAATTCGGTCCTCCAAATGCTCAGGACACCACTAATTTCTTACAGTTTATCTCGCCATATTTAATCGTAGAGAGCTGTGCCATTTGATAAAATGAAGAAATTCACTTTAATGACACCAGTATTAACAAGAGATTTTATTTGTAAACAAGTAAAAGTAAATTTTCGTACACTTAATAATGATGACATTTTCATCATAAAATTCCGGTGCGAATATGGCAATTTGGGATTAAAATTATGCGATACCGTGAGGGCATCACCGTCCTTCAAGGGATTAACTCGCGAGGACGCGCGCCGGTCCTGATAAACCCGGAGTGCGTACGGTTTTTAGAATTGTCACCACTATCTTTATAAAAGTAGTCTTCAACTTCTTTTGTCGAAAAATCATCTCCAGTTAAATAAGGTGACGATTTTTATTTATATTTATTGTTACTAGTTCAAAACTTCACCAATTACTAACTGTTTCACATAGTAAAATTTGAAAACAGGTTTTTTTTTTTTTCTCACCAATAAAAGTTTACAATTTTTTTTACCGTTTCCGGTGAACCTAGCAGTATTCTGTTGATATTAATATTGCTAGTTACACCGGCATCCATAAAAAGTACAATATTAATCTTTGTTACCGTAACCTACAAACAGAGCTGCCAGTTGTCTCGCATAATTCGGTCCTCCAAATGCTCAGGACACCACTAATTTCTTACAGTTTATCTCGCCATATTTCATCGTAGATAGCTGTGCCATTTGATAAAGGGAAGAAATTCACTTTAAACCTTTCAGGGGCAAGGTATTTGTATTCGTAAAATGTTGAAATAATTTAATGACACCAGTATTAATAAAAGATTTTATTTGTAAATAAGTAAAAGTAAATTTTCGTATACTTAATAAAGATGACATTTTCATCATAAAATTCCGGTGCGAATGTGGCAATTTGGGATTAAAATTATGTGATGCCGTGACGGCATCAACGTCCTTCAAGGGATTAACTCACGAGGACGCGCGCCGGGCCTGATAAAACCGGAGCGCGTACGGTTTTTACAATTGTCTCCACTATCTTTATAAAAGTAATCTTCAACTTCTTTTGTCGAAAAATTACCTCCAGTTAAATAAAGTGACGATTTTTATTTATATTTATTGTTGACAAAGTAAAAACCATTCATACCCTATGTATGGGCGCGTTCTTCCGGGTTAAAGTACTGGTGTGCAGAGCATTTGGAACACCTATTTGTGCGGGACATCTGGCAACACTACCTACAACTAAAATAATTATTGCAGTCTGATGTACTCTACATACTACAGTAAAACCTCTCTAAAACGGCCACGTTCCGTTCCAATAAAAATCGGTCGCTCCGAGAGGTGGTCTCTTAATGGAGGTCGTGTTTAAAACTAGATTTTAATTGTTGAGAAAAAGGTCACAATCAATGTTACTAAAATTTATTTTTCACATTGGGAAAAAATATAAAAATTTAAGTATCAAAATAAAAATTAATTACATAAGTTAATTAGTGCAGAGTTAAAAAAATGAATACATTAATGTTTGCTTTGATTTTACGGTTTTAGCTTTTATAACTTTTATTTCCAAGTCCTTTCGAAGTTCTATAAATATGTATATATATATATATATATTTTTTTTTTTTTTTTGACGGGAACAAATAATGACGATTTCATTAATTCATCTATTTCTTTGAGAATTTCCTGACAGAATAGGACAGGGAAGTTTATTGCCGTCATTTTTAATTTGTCAACAAAGTTAAATTCATTTCCTAAAAAGGCACAAAGGGGTTTAAACACTTAAAAATTACCACAATATAAAAATCTAAAGTTAGTTTAGAAGTTTAATGAGTAATGCTCTCTCCGGAATTATTTTTCTAATAAAACCGTCTTCAAGCGACCAGGAAAAAACGGAATTTGTTTCATTTTCTGCAAAGAAATTCGTCGCTCATGGAGGGAGTTCAACTGGGATGGTCTCTGAATGGAGGTAAAATTAATATTGAGCCTATGGGAATAAATTTCGTTCCATGAAAAAGGATGTTCAGGGAGTTGGTCGCTTAATTGAGGTGGTCGCACGGGGAGGTTTCACTGTAATTTTGAATACATATGAACATTAACCGTTATGTTATATAAACTTTAGTTTTTAAAGTTTACCTTTTTTTTCTTATGTGCCAAAGATATTAGACGCTGCTTTTCAATTTTTAAATTTCGAAATATCTTACATAATAAAATCTTATAATAACATTTTATAGGGATAAACAAATAAATTAATCATGTTTGGTTTTGAAAATGGGAATGAGTTAACGTTTTTCAAGTTATATTTTTTACACACACACATGGTCAGAAATTACAAACTAAGTTATAGGTAGAGGTCTGCACGGGCCGGAATTTCTGAGCCCGGGCCCGGCCCGAACGAAAGCTATCTTGGCCCGGCCCGATTCAATTTCTTCAAAAAAAATCCGTTTTTACTCGACATGTAATTAAGATTCTTTTAATGAATACTACGTACATATTTATGGGAAAATTTTACAGTTTAATTTAGAATACTATGTGTTCGCAAAGCAGAAAACACACAATAGTAAACATTAACGATTACACAGTGTTTTAGTCATCGTCTTTACAGACATTTCGAAATTCCAATAAGGATTCATTAAAAAGTTGATGTAGTTCAGAATAAAGGATTGAAAACATGATACCTTTTGAAGCTGTATGATAAAAAGTAGTTTTGCGAAAATATTTCTCTCATTTTTAAGGCTTTTCTCAAATCAAAAGAAGTTCCATTTCGACACATTTGAGAATTCATTTCTTTTCGGAAACGCGTAAGATTGGCAGGTATTCTTATTCAGAAACTATGTAAATGCTATTTTTTCATAGATAAAAGCAATATATCTTTCTCTGAAAATACTGCCAAAGTTAGCGTTATGAATCGAATTTCCGGAAGCGATAGCACAGGAAAGGAGAAAAACGTACAGTCACATGACAAGAATCTCTGTTGTCTCTGTAAGTAATTTATCAAATATGGAGAAAGCTATTCGTTTCCAAATGCCTTCAATAGTCAGACCTGTGAATTTTATGCCTTTATAGTTAAAAATGAGTCAGAAAATGTGTTTGAAAGTTTCGCATTGTTGAGCAGTGAATATGAGAACCCCTTAAGGTATATTTCCAAAGATACTGTTAACAGAAGTTCATTATCACTATTAATACTTTTACAAATCATAATGCCTGTCCTACACATCCTGAGATCGATTAAGACCAGTTCCGTCCCGGCATGAGTCTGCTGAAAAAAAATTAAACCCGTAATCAGACATCTTGTACGATGCCGATCTCTACGATGGACATGTTACATATCTGTATTGATGTTGTTAAACTCGCATCGGCTCGTGACGCACATTTCTACTTCTCGAGAAAATCATATTCATTGAAAATGTCTCGTATTTTATCTGCTTTGCTCGAATTCTTATATCGTGCCGATAGACCCGATTAATTTTTTTGCCGGTTTGGCCCAGCCCGTTGAAAAAAAGTCCTAATTCTGCCGGCCCGGGCCCGTGCAGACCTCAAGTTATAGGTCTGCATTTTTATCTTCACAAAATGCTTAAAGAGGCATTAAATTGTTTAGCATTAAATTGTTAATATTGACACATTTTATAATTCATTTTAGTAACTTATTAAGTGTTCTTGGAAAAGCTTTGGACACAAAATATTCTTTCTATCGATAACAAAATACACGAGAAGCATTTCATAATTCTGACCTTTATCAATTTTAAGTAGCCATTATTCCCCATTGAAACGCATTTATCTTTCCCCTCCCGTTTATCGTTAATTAACTGCCATGTAGAATGTCATCGAGAAAAAAGGCCTAGATTTTAAATAACTGTCACAAAAAAACTATGAATGGTAATTTATTGGTTTTAGTCTTATAATGTGCTGCAAAAAAAATTTTTTTTCATACCTTAGTATGTTTCAATGTGAGCACAGTTTGGTGTGCACCAGGAGCAGTTTGACTTGGATAAGTTCTCCGAAAAAGCCGCTGTACACTGACTATTGACTTTGACTCCACATACAAAATAACGCACTGTGCTTTTTGTTGCACGGTCAATATCGTACTCAGCAGCTGTAATCTGGTGCGTCGGCTGACCTTGACGACTGCGCAACCAATCCGCGCATAACACAGCACGCAAACGAATTTTGCGGAAGTATAACCAAACTTCCGTTCACCAGTTATCGTGTAGTGAAAGAATTACTCATTTAACATAAAAGGCTTCGATGTTATGATTTTTTTTTATTATTTAGGCATTATTTTGCGATGCACCTGCATTATCACATTTTCAAAATTAAATTGTATATGTTATTATTCATTTACCATATAGGAGGCCTGCAGTACGTCCATAGATAATTAATATTTATCCATGTCCTTTTCTAATGCTATTAAATAATTATAAATTTTATAAAATTGGTTGTACCACGCTTTGTTATTTCAAATATTTTTTACGTTAAATATGTTAAAGACAATAAGATTTAGGCATGTTCTTAAGTAATTTCACTTGTAAAAGTTTCTTCATCTTACATACAGCAGAGCTAATATCTTCGCTTTTCTGCTAAGCACGATATATATAGATTTACTCTCTGTCACACTTTTAGAGGTTTTATGTTTTATAATAAAAGTTATTAGCGGGTGAAATTTGAAAAATTATAGCAAATTGTCACAGCTTTTTTAAATTTAAAAACATAGTTCTGACCGTTAAATAACTTATATTTAGGCAAGCATTTCGCTCTGACGCCTAAGATTTAGCACTCTGCCAAAACCTTCTGTCATAAATTTAGAGATTATATGTTTTAGAATAAAAGTTTTTATTGTTTGAAGTTTGAAAAATAATAGCAAACTATTTGCAGAGTTTTTAGTTAAAACAATAGTTCTGACAGTTCAATCATTTAGATTTAGATAAGCATTTTGTCTCTACGCATTTATTTTTTGTAGTAAATTCTGAGAATTAAATTATATGCACTGTTTTTAAATTCAAATATTTCTGAAAAACGTATTAATATGAAAAGCCGTTTCAGCGTAAAGAAAAATAAGCACATACATTGTAGTTAAGATTATAATATAAATCTATCACAGCCTGATTATCACCGAGGCCAGTCTTACCAATATAGAAAAATTTAAACACTGTTGCTTACCAATAGTAATCTTCGGTTTGTTTAATCCGGATTAAAACTTTGATTACATCCCCATGACTGGCGGCTATTTTTATTTTCGATGGAACCTTAATTTAATAAATTTTTTCTTTGCGTCAGTGTTGCCAGCTTTTTAATTTTTTATTATTCAGATAGCTTGATTGTTATCAGCTTTTTGAAATAAAAATTCTTCACTTATTTAACGAAGATTAAATAAATACAAGTTGGAAATTTCTCGTCAAACGTGGCAAATGAGGTGCGTTCGTACTATAGCTAGTTTTATAATTATTTTTTGCAGCCCATATTGTACTGAATGTATATTTTTTGCACTTCATAAGTGCATAGTCTGAAACATCATTAAAATGCACTGCAATAATTTTTTCCCCATTCTCCGTAATGAAACGGAAAAAATTTGACTGTCCCTGTAATTAAACTATACATCAGATATTCATAAAATTTGAATTGGCTCGACAAAATTTTGCAACAATGATATATTTAAAATTTCAGACCGTTCGGAAGTCTGTAACATCATTAAAATGCATTTGCAATAATTTTCCTCATTGACCGTAATGTAAAGAAAAACTTTTGACTATCCCTGTAATTAAACTATACATTCGATTTTCATAAAATTTGAAATGGCTCGACAAAATTTTGCAACAATCATATATTTAAAATTTCAGATCATTCGGTTGGGTAGATTTTACTCTGTTATATGCGGACGGACGGACGGAATGACAGACGGACAGACGGACTGAACGACGACTATAGGTGCTACGTATTTATATAATTACGAACGCACCTAATAATAAAACGCACATACTACAATATATATTAAAACACACATAAATAACGCCTGCATTCAACAGTTAAATGTATATATAAATATTATACAGACATACATATAATAAATACAATAAACCCAACTGGAGTGAAAAATTAGCCAGAGCCAGGAATCGAACCCAGGACCACAGTATACAAGACTGCTGCTTTAACCACTGAGCTACTCCGGGCGATACCTGGGTCTGCAATTTCTCACTATTAAACCATGTTGGGCAGGGGTGTCAAACTGTGGCCCGCCGGATACCACTAAAATTTTACAGTTATCTTTTCCTTATCTAATCGTCGAATTTCTGCGATACAACTTGTCGATTATTTCTTTAAAATTCGATCGCACATAGAATATCGTATTGATGGCTGGTGACTTCCCCAACGTGGTTTATTAGTAAGAAATTGCAGACCCAAGTATCGGCCGGAGTAGCTCAGTGGTTAGAGCAGTAATCTTGTATATTGTGGTTCCGGATTCGATTCCTGGCTCTGGCTATTTTTCACTCCAGTTGGGTTTATTGTATATATGTATGTCTGTATAATATTTGTATATACCATTAAATAAATACTATTTAAAAAATGTCATGACAATCAAGCAACTTGAATTTTTAAAAACAATAGCGGACTAACAACACTGCCGTCTGTGTGTAAGGCAAAAGGGTATGGCAGTATAACGATTATCTCGTTATATATGTTTGCGTTCGATCCCCCCCCCTCCCCCCAGCAGTTTCAATTAAAATTCTGTTTAATACTTTATTTATTTTAGTGCACTATAGTAAAACAGTGCAGCCCCTAAATTAAATTCAACATTTAAAAACTAAAGCGATTGTATTAATAGCCCTTCACATTTAAATTAAATTATTCTAGTTACTTATCTCTTTAATAAAATAAAATCAGTGATTCAGTCTTCATTTTACTTTGGGAATTGTGTAGGTGTGCCAGATTGTGGGTTGCTAAAATTCCTGAATCATGAGAGGTGCAATCTATTCTGTACTTTGATACAGCTGCGGTTAAGTGTAAAAATAAAAATGTTTCTGGATAAAGACATAGAGTGATAACTGACCGAATTTGTTAGGCGAAAAGTTCATGAGAATGTATTTTTCAGGACAGATGTTAGATCAAAGATTAACAACGTGCATTACCACAAAAATGCAGGATTGACATACATATGAACAAATAATTCTAATGAATGGATTGCATGTTAAGTGATTTTAAATGATGAGTTATATTCATGCCCAAATAAGGAAGTGACCGAAGTTAAAATGCTTTTGTTACTAACAGTGAGCCGTAACGAATTTTCTACAAGGTTAAATCGTATGTGTGAGAAACTCACAAAGTAAAATGAAGACTGAATCACTGATTTTATTTTATTAAAGAGATAAGTAACTAGAATAATTTAATTTAAATGTGAAGGGCTATTAATACAATCGCACAATCGCTTTAGATTTTAAATGTTGAATTTAATTTAGGGGCTGTACTGTTTGACTATAGTGCACTAAAATAAATAAATTATTAAACATAATTTTAATTGAAACTGCTGGGGGGGGGGGGGGATCGAACGCAAACATATAAAACGAGATAATCGTTATAGGCAGGGCTGTTTTTTTTTTCAAAAAGTATGTCCAGTCTGACATATATGTCAAGACCCCGGTTGAAAAAGTCAATTATTGCTATTCGGGGATAGTAGGATTAAAAATTCGCTTAATTGGCAGCACTAGATCACTGTGGCTTGATCACAGTAAGATCGCAAACGCTATAGTGTGGTAATTTTAATGATTTAATGGAATTTATTTCTTCTGCTTCAAATATGCAGTATGCACACTCAAATATACGGGGTCATCAAAATGGTGCGACAGATTTAAACCCTTAACAGTGTGGCCCGAACTGGATTCGGGCAAGAACACTTTGTTTGCTTCGTTATTAAAAGCATTTTTATACCACTAATTTGTAACTGTAAATTTATCTTTATTGATTTTCAGATATTTTTCGATTAAGTAAGGTAAATATTTTAGTATGGAAAAAGCGGTGTACAGCCCCAATTTTAATTTTTTTGTAAGAAAACAAATGTCACTGTTAAGGGGTTAAAAAAGATTCATAACTCCAAAAATAATCCAACAAACACAATAATTTTCTTTGCAAAATACTCAGGAATCCTACGAAGTTTCCTAGATGTAACAGTTTTTTTCATATTTTATTATGCATAGAAGCGATGCGTAGAAGCAAAGCGCGATAAAAGTACCGTAATTTCCGGTGTATAGCCCGCAGATCAAACAATTCAGTTTGAACACAGAAATTTTATTCAGTATTTGAGGTAAATATTTAACGTGATCTGAAAAGTTAAATTTTATTCTAAAAAATTTCTGCGTCGGAACACATCCGTGGGCTATGCCCCATGAAATTACGGTATTATACTTTTCGATGAACTAATATACAGTAGCGCTAAAAAGTATTTTGACAACCTTATATTCTCTCTTATTTTATTTAATATAAAAATGTAAAAGAAAATATATTCTCTATAATTGAGAACACTGTGACTGCAGTTATTTAAATGTATCAAGTTTCAACTTGTTTGTTTACATTCGGCGCCACCGAAGAAATATGACTTCGCCTTACTTCAAAAGTATTTTGACAATTAGTTTACATTTAATTGTTGAAGGTGTCGGTGGCGCTATAGCTTCGATTAGTGTTTTTATTGACTTATTGTGATTATTTTTAAGGATCAGGAATGCCGAAAAGTAATAAAATATTGGAGTGATTCTAGAAAAGCCGCTGTAAATGCCCTTAAGAAAGGTGGACTGCAAGCAGAACTAGCTCGTTCTTTTAACATGTCTCAATAACTTGTTATTACATGGAATAAAGTTTTTAATAAACAGAAATACATCGAAAATAAGACTCAAAGTAGCCATCCGAAAAAAACAACTTGAAATATTGACTATATTATAAAAATGGTATCTACAAGTGATTGTCGTAAGTCCGCTGTAATATTAAAAAATGAATTGAAAGAAAATTACGGCATAGACATACACGTTTCATCAGTCAAACGACGCCTAAACCTCTATGGTTTACATGGTAGAAGACCAGCAAAAACACGTTTGTTGTCTACTAAGAATAGGAAGGCTAGAGTTGCATTTGTAAAACGGCATAACCCTTTCAGGGGGAAAACAATTCCATTGCAAAAGTGTTGAAATTAATGATTGACACCGGATTTTGAAAACAAATTTATTTTTAAATAAGAAAAAGCTATATTTCACACACATAATGAACCGAATTTTTTTTAACCAAAATTTTGGTGTCAGTCATTAATTTCAACACTTCAGCAATAGCATTGATTTTCCCCTGAAAGGGTTATGCCGTTTTACAAATGCAACTCTAGCCTTCCTATTCTTAGGAGATTAGAAACGTGTTTTTGCTGATCTTCTGCCATGTAAACCATAGAGGTTTAGGCGTCGTTTGACAGGTGAAACGTGTATGTCTATGCCGCAATTTTCTTTCAATTCATTTTTTATTATTACAGCAGACTTACGACAATCACTTGTAGATATCATTTTTATAATACAGTCAACATTGTAAGTTGTTTTTTTCGGATGGCCACTTTGAGGCTTATTTTCGATGTATTTCTGTTTATTAAAAACTTTATTTCATGTAATTACAAGTTGCCAAGACACGTTAAAAGAACGAGCTAATTCTGCTTGCAGTCTACCTTTCTTAAGTGCATTTACAGCGGCTTTTCTAGAATCACTTCAATATTTTTTACATTTCGGCTTTTAAAAATAATTACAATAAGTCAATATAAACAATAATCGAAGCTATAGCGCCACTGACGCCTTCAACAATTAAATGCAAACGAATTGTCAAAATACTTTTGAGCTAAGAAGGAGTCATATTTCTTCGGTGGTGCCGAATGTAAACAAACAAGTTGAAACTTGATACATTTGAATAAGTGCAGTCATAGTGTTCTCAATTATAGGGAATATATTTTCTTTTACATTTTTATATTAAATAAAATAAGAGAGAATATAAGGTTGTCAAAATACTTTTGAGCGCGACTGTATATATATATATATATTGCTAGCCCAGTATCGCCCAATTCGCTGGTCTGTTTTTCAAACAAACTTCTTTCCATATGACCCTGTGTTGTATCTACTGACTTCGGCAGCGTACATCGTTGTTCTTGTTGCTTCCGATTTGGTATTTTCCGAACGTGGAATCAAACACGGAAGTGGCACCACTTGTATTGCCAGGTGTCCCGTGAAAATCAGATCTCCAAATGCTCTGGACACCACTAATTTCTTACAGTTTACTTCGCCATTTTTAATCGCAGATAATTCTGTCATTAGATAAGACGAAGAAAATTAGTTTAAAATGCTGGTGTCCAAAGCATTTGAAGCCTCGATTTACGAGGGACACTAGGAAGCACTAGGCAGCACTTACATTAGCGTAGCTGCCAACTTTTACGCTTTCTTCGTACCACTAAAATTTTACAGAAAATCTTATCTTATTTAATCGTCGAAATCTCATGATTAAACAAGGCGAAAAAATCTGTTAAAATTTAGTGGTGACAAAAAAGCGTAAAAGTTGGCAGCTATGCTTTAGTGTTCTATCTGTTTCAAAAAAAAAAAAAAAAAAACATCGATTTTGCGTCAATGATATTAATTATTATTATTAGACCCCGGTATGCTATTTCTTCCTCCCAACTTATTTTGAGTATTACAAAAAATAACGTTACCTTGTATAAGCTAGCCGTAAAACAAAAGCCGATGTTTCATTATGCGATTTACTCTACAGCATTTTTAAAAACTTATAAGCATCGCACATTTTCAATGTTTATACCGTCGTATTGGGAAAAAAAAGTACTTTTTAATGCAATTTGTTTGAAAACCGCATTTCCATTTATTTTTGAAATATTAAATTTTTTTTGTAGTTTTAGCGACATTTGTTTCATTTTGGCAACTCAGGTACTCCATTTCTGTAGAAAGTAAAGAAAAAAATGTTTAAAAATAGCAATTACATCTTTTTGTTGCCATTTTTCTCATAAAAATTGAAAAAAAAAATTAATTAATATACGGGCTATTTTGAGAAAAATATAAATGAAGGATTTATGATAAAACATGGAGCTGTTGTAAACTATATTTTATTTTAAATATCTATATAAATGCAAATGACGTCATTTTACATAAAATAAAAGCTTGTGCTTTAAGCCTTAAAATTGAAATATGTTTTGCAGTAGAGTCCCGATTATCCGAGTCCCGCTTAACCGAGTTATTTTCTTCTGATAGACCATGGTGGATTCTATTATTATGAAACAGCCATTATAAATGAAGCGTTAGGTGAAGATGAAAGAGCAGCCGTAAAAAGTTAGAACTTTGATTTTCTGGTCAGAATATAAAAAAATGGCTATAATTTTTTATTTATTTATCTATTTTTTTTTTTTTAAATTATGGCCAATTTTTTTTTTTTTTTTTATTCTGACAACAAAATCAGAGTTCTAACTTTTTACGGCTGCTCTTTCATCTTCACCTAACGCTTCATTTATAATGACTGTTTCATAATAATAGAAACCACCAGTCCACCAGAAGAAAATGAAGTAATGGAAATGCCGGGGGCGACACTGAATTCTGAAAAAGCAAAATTCCTGTTCTCTAGTCATAACCCTTTCGTATTCCATTATTTATTTTTAGTCATATTTTTAGAATTCTTTTTTTTTTTTAAGTGTTCATTTATGACGAAAAGTATCGCGAAAAATTTAAAAATAGGTTACCGAATACATATTTTGGAAAAGAGGACAAAATTTACTATATTCGACTAAAATTTGAAACCGCATTTCATTTACTAGGGTAGAAAAATTACCGCAGAGCGCGATAAATGCTAAAAATCGCATAAAGAAATTCACCAACAATTCAAAATTCGCTATACAAATTAAGAACGAACTTTATTGAGAAGAGAACAAAATTTACGATATTGGAATAAAATATTGAAACCGGTTTTCTTTTACCAATATGGGAAAATCCTAAAAAAATAAGTTTAAGAAAATCCAAAAACGCCCTTCGAGATTCATAATTTCAGATATATTTATCCTTTCTGTCAAATCAGTTAGATATGCACGCAATGAACTCTTAGATAAATGCGAAAAAACGTACACACTAACATCTGGCTTTATTGCAATAAATACAGGGTCATCGAAAAATAATGCCTAGATTAAAAAAAATCATAACATTGAAAATTTTTGTGTTAAATGCGTAATTTTTTCACTACACGATAACTGATGAACGCAAGTTTGGTTTTAGTTCACCAGAATTCGTTTGCGTGACTGTTTCATGCGCGGATTAGCTGCGCAGTCGCCAAGGTCAGTCGACGCTTTGTTATCAGGAGCAGTTTTACCTGGATAAGTTCTCCGAAAAAGCCGCTGTACACTGACTATTGACTTTGACTCCACATACCAAATCACGCACTGTGCTTTTTGTTGCACCGTCAACATCGTACTGAGCAGCTGCAGTCTGGCTCGTCGGCTGACCTTGACGACTGCGCAACTAATCCACGCATAACACAGACACGCAAACAAATTCTGGTGAACTAAAACCAAACTTGCGTTCATCAGTTATCGTGTAGTGAAATAATTACTCATTTAACATAAAAGGTTTCGATGTTATGATTTTTTAAATATAGGCATTATTTTTCGATGACCCTGAATATTATGTTGAATTACTTATGATATAATATAAATATGTAGTTCATTTGTATTTTGAAAATTTTAAGCGGGATCATCGAATAAAGTCGGACACCACTACGAATCTTTCTCTGCGCATCGCATTTGCATATTGTCTAAAGCATGGGTGTCAAACTTTGGCCTTTTTTTCGCTATTTTTAACACTTTCCAACAAATTTGAAAACTGCTTATGGCTTCGGTTTGTCTGTCCGTCTGTCCGTCAGGCCATCTGTTCGGTCTCTTCGTAAATGTACTCGGATTGCTCTGAAATTTCTGGATGCTAGTGATCTCTACTATAGCACGATCAAATGAAGTTTGAAGCACATTTAATTCATTTACAGGGACAGTCAAAAGTATTCTGTTCCATTACGGCCAATGGGAAAAGAAACGTTTTAAATAATTTTTAATGGTGTTACACTCTTTGAAACAATAAAATTGAAATGGATTTATGAAGTCCACTAAAATACCTATTCTGTAGAATATGCGGTGCAAAGAATAGTTATTATTCATTTACATGGCCACACAAAAGTATTTCCTTAAATAATGGTACAGGGGGAATTGTTTTTGGCGTAGTTCATTTAAGTTAAATTATTTATATATAATGAAACTGATATATGTCGCTGAGCTTTAGTATAAGTTATTTCATGTATAATACGAAGTGCATAACATTTACAGGGTCACACAAAAGATTTCAGATACTATATTGTATCTGAATTACTGTATATTAGCAATGATTGCTCGAAATGCATTTTTAATTACGATATGCGCTTTTAAGTTTCACTATATTTATGCATGCTATATAGAGTGTAGAAATGCTATTGTTCATATACAAGGTTACAGAAAAGAATTCGTAAGGGTTACTGAGTATGGGCGTAAATTGTTAAAAGCTGGGTTTTAAATGAGTTATGCATTTTTACGCTGAACTGCATTTAGTTTACCTAGAAATGTTTGTAGAATATAGATAAAATGGTATACAGGGCCACGCAAAGAATTGGATACATGGCCGTCTATGGATAATAATTTCTGGAAATGTGGTTTCAGTACTTTTAAGAATGTTTTAGTTTGAATTAAATTTTACTCAATAGTGGCGTGTAATAAAGGTGCTAAATAAACTATAGAGCTGTAGAAAAGTATTCAAGTATGTTTCCATCTATTAGTATAAACTGCTGAAAGGGAAACTTCAACCTGTTATGCGTTTTCTTGATAAACTAAATTTTCCCATTATATAGCATGTACATCAACCTGCATATCAAATACAGGGCTGTTCAAAAGAATTGGAGTAGATATTTAGCTATGCACGATAACTGCTGAAATCAGTTTTTCAGATGTTTTATGCATTTTATGACTTGTTTACTTAGTTATCTTATTTATCTTATTTCCCTAAATAACAAAGTTTTGTTAAAGCATTCAGGAAGTGTTGGAAAGTGTTTCATCATTTATGCTTAACACATGATTTTTCTTTTTTGTTTAAATGAAATAATCGAGTTCTTGAATAGCAGAGATTCGATAATTAGGTAAGGCAATTTTTACTATAAAATTTTAGTGGTATCCGGTGGGCCACAGTTTGACACCCCTGGTCTAAAGGTTACAGTTTCAAAACAGTTACATCTATAAAATTTCCAAGAATTTCCAACTATAAGAAATAAAATTGCGTTACCTCAATTACTATTGCAATCATGATTTTGTGTTTGTCTAACCTTTTCTGACGATCCTGAAAATCCATACAAAAGTTTCATGCGTATATACTTTAATATATAAACTTTCCAAGTTTAATACGTGCCTGTTATTTTAAAGAAATAATGAGTTATTCAAAACAACTTGTTAAATGTATTCAAAAGAGACATATATGTTTAATGGAATTTTGTAAATCTTCTAGCATGATAATATTCTTGTTCGTTACCTACCATTAATTTTGTTCTAAAGATTTAAAGTCTGAAACCGGAAGATTACTTAATCGTAGATATTATTTGACACTGAGAAATGTGAAGATTCTGACACCGACAATTGAAATTAATATTGTGTCAAAACTTTCTGTCATTATTTTACAGATGTCCTCTCTTAGAGTGAAAGTTATTCGTGAACGAAATCTGAAAAATTAAAACTAAGTACACTGGCCTCCAAAAGTTAAGGTACAGGGACTGGATGCTTTCGATTGTACACGGTTTGTCGAATATCTACCAACATTATTGGCGAATTGTTCTTGAACTTCTGGGATGTAAAGAACATGCTTGATTTCATATTTCTCGGTGAAGATTTGGACATTTTAGATAAGTTTCCCTAAATAGCTGACTACCAAATTATGAAATAAAAATTTTGAAATCTTTCACGCATGCGCAGTTAAAAAGTCTTTCATACAAGTGCTCATATCTCATCAAATATTCAATATATTCATGTTTTAATTGAAGTGTACTGTTGCTACTGTTCTTTGTCAGGTTTTCGGAAAATTGTGTTAAATTTGATTGAAAACTCCGTATGCTGTAAACAAAAAAACTTTTGAATTTTTCACAAAAACGTTAACATCTTTACGAATATCAATAAAATGCTTACACAAATGCACACAAACGTTTAACAGGACCTAAATAGTCATTTAACGTAGTGACAAACCATTTCCAGCATTTTCTGTTACATAGCTGATCGCAAATATTATTTTATTACTAAATTTATTATTAGCCCCCTAATTGTCGGCCCGACTAAACCTTCGTCGAGAAATATGAAATCAAACCTGTTCTTTACATCCCAGATGTTCAAGAACAATTCGTCAATAATGTTGGTAGATATTCGACAAACCGTGTGCAATCGAAAGCATCCAGTCCCTGTACCTTAACTTTTGGAGGCCAGTGTATTTTACCCTTTTTTCGCTAAAGGAATAAATAGTTCCGACATTTTAAAGTATTTTGATTTAGTCGTACATTTTGTTAATAGACATTTATTTTCATGTGAATTGTTGGAAAGGAATAGATCAGTATTTGATGTTAGGAAATTATAATATGTTTATCACATTTATTAATATAGCAGATAACATTTCAACATTTTTAGAATAAGTGAAAGATATAGATTATTTTGGTCTGTCATACAATTTTCGCAATAATTTAGGAATTTGTTTCCACAGCTTGAGTTGAGTTCAAAACAGCTTGATAAATGTATTCAAAAGAGACATGTATGTTTAATGGAATTTTGTTAATCTTTTAACATAATAATAATCTCGTTCTTTACCTACCATTAATTTTGCTGTAAAGATTTAAAGTCTAAAACCAGAAGAGTACTTAATCGTGGATATTATTTGACACGGAGAAATGAGGAGGTTATGATATCTAAAATTGAAATTTACATTATCTCAAAAGTTTCTGTCATACATGTCTTTAGAATGAAAGTTATTCGTGGGTGAAATCTGAAAAATTAAAACAAAAGATTTTACCTTTTTTTTTTTCTAAAGAAATAGTTCCAGAAATTTAAAGGATTTTGATTTAGTCGCACATTTTGTTAATAAACATTTATTTTCATGCCAATTGTTGGAAAGGAATAGATAAATATTTTATGTTTAGAAATTAAAATATGTGTACCAAATTTATTAATATAGCAAATATTTCAGCATTTTAAGAATAAGTGAACGATATAGATTATTGTGGTCTGTCATTACAATCTTTCGTAATAATTTAGGAATTTGTTTCTACAGTTTGAGTTGAGTTCACAACAACTTGATAAATATACTCAAAAGGGTCAGGAATGTTTAATGTAATTCTGTTAATCTTCTAACAGAATAATAATCTCGTTCTTTGCCATTAATTTTGTTGTAAAGATTTAAAGTCTAAAATCAGAAGAGTACTTAATCGTAGATGTTATTTGACACCGAGAAATGTGAAGGTTCCGACACCGAAAATTAAAATTTACATTGTGTCAAAACTGTCTATCATAATTTTACGGATGTTCTCTCTTAAAAGGAAAGTTATTCGGGGATGAAATTTGAAAAATTATAACGAACAATTTCATCCTTTTTCGCTAAAGGAATAGTTCCGACATTTTAAAGGATTTTGAGTTAGTCGTGCATTTAGTCTTTAAATATTAATTTTCATGAGATTTGCTACAAAGTAAAAGATCGATATTTGGTGTTTAGAAATTAAAATATGTCTATCAAACTTATTAATACTGCAGATAATATTTTAACATTTTAAGAATAAATGAGAGTTATAGATTATTGTGGTCTGTTATATAATCTTATGTGATAATTTAGGGATTAAAATTAAGCTTTCCAAAAATGAACCACTGCCCTTGAAGTGGCTAAAAGTTAAGTCCATGGCGCGAAACTTACACCAGTAATCTTCAATAAAAATTTTTTTATCTTATTTAAAAGCCGTTATCAGGCAAAAATACTGCTATGACAAAAATACAACCAAAAGATTATACCCATTTTTACTGGTAGAATTTTACAATTTTGGTAATCAGGCCCAGATTTAGTTCTGTTTTAACCCCTTCGGGACGGGAACCTTTTACGAAATTTTTAATCTTTTTTCACCGTTTTTTAAAAACAGAAATTCGTGTCTTCTTGAATCGATAAAATGCGTTGATTAAATAAGGCAAATTTTACAGTAAAATTTTACTGGTGAGGAAAAACAAGGATTCTGAGCGCTTCATGCGGCACGTATACGTGTCGCTCGTCCCCAACGGGTTAAAGACCAATTTTGACAAAATCAACCACATATATTTAATTATAAAGAAATTTATATAAATTAAAACAGTAATTTTCATCTTTTCTTTCAGAAACTGGAAACTGGAATTGAAGTGTTAGCTATCGTTTCAATATTTTTTCCGTTTTATACATATTATATTTGTGTATTACATTTGAAGTTTTACGGCAGCTTTTCTGAATAAATAAGTAGCAGTTCGTAATATTTATAAAATTATTTAAAAGGACAGATGTCGCATAATGTAATTTTCTTAATCTTCCAACATAATAATAATTTCATTTTCAAGCAATAATCTTTTCTCCGAACTCTGAAACTAAAAGGGGATTTAACCATAGATATTGTTTGACACGGAGAAATGTGAAGCTACTGTCACTGGAAATTGAAATTTACACTCTGTCATAACCTTCTGTCATTTTTGGAGAGATTTTCAGCCTTAGAGCAAAAGTTATACGAACGAAAAAGTAAAAAAAAAAAAAAAAAAAAAGAGAGAACTGTTTTATCGTTTTCGTTAAAGTAACAGTTCAGATAGTTTGAAGGATTTTGATTTAGTGTAAGCATGAATTTTTCGAGGTCAATAGTGAAAAACAAAAGTACGCCCACAATGAGTTTCCGAAGGCTTTTGAGATTTTGAGAAATTATTTATAAAATAATTCATTTATTTTAACCCTTTCAAGGGCAAGGTACTTGTATTCATAAAATGTTGAAATAATTTACTGACACCAGTATTTACAAGAGAATTTATTTGTAGACAAGTAAACGCATATTTTCGCGTACTTAATAAAGCTCAATTTTTCATTAGAAAATTCCGGTGCGAATGTTGCAATTAGGGATTAAAATTATGTGATGCTGTGACGGCATCACCGCCCTTCAAGGGGTTAAGGTATGTGCCTACCCTCAAATCACTGTTTTTGCGAAATTTTTCGACTTCTTTTTTTTTAATTATTTTAAATTAAAGTTGAAATATTTACGATTCTAAAAAAGCTTTACTTTTGGTTCAGCGATAATAAGAAGCAAAAGTTATAGCCCAAAATATAAAACGGAAATGAACTTTCTGAAACCGGAAGTGACCGTTTAAAGAGCCACAAAAAAGGTAAAGAATACGTTTTAATATATAAATATATACCGTAATTTCCGGTGTATAGCCCGCAGATCAAACAATTCAGTTGGGACCCAGAAATTTTATTCAGTGTTTCAATACCAATATTTACCGTGATCTAAAAAGTTATATTTTATTTTAAAAAATTTCTGGGTCGAAATACGATTGTTTGATCCACGGGCTATACACCGGAAATTACGGTAATATATAACATATACACAGATATATAAACTTCAAAATTGTAAACTTTATGCATAATTTTTTTGTGCTCTATCAAAACCTTAATTTGCGTTTTCTGGAAAACTGCGTTTTTCATTGTATATGTTTAGGGGAAACATCATTTCTTAAAACGTTTTTAAGCTATTGAAATAAAATTTTGTGTCAATGTTCTGCTTATCTATATGTATGTTATGAAGCAAAATATAGCTTGTAAGTTTGTATATATCAATTTAAGAGCTATTTTTAGTCAAAAATACACTTTTTTTTAGAAAAAAATCATGTTTTGTATACAAAATATGGCATAAGTTAGTAAATTTAAGAGGTTTTGCAAATATTTTGCTTCATAACACGGTAAGTGGTTTGTTAATATATTGTTTAACCCTTACCAGCTCGGAGTAATTCTGTTTATAAACTGATGAAATAATTGCCTGACACCGGAATTTATAAACGAATTTATTAGAAAATATGAACTTGCTTATTTTCATGAACATTATAATATGAAAATTTTAATTAAATATTCTTGGTGCCGTTTGTCAGTTTTGGAATTAAAATTATGCGTGCTTTTTTTAAAGACACCGCCCTCGAAAGGGTTTAAAAAAGTGAAATATATTGAATAGATTTCGTTATAGGAGGTTTGGCATAAACGCATTTTTTTTTACAAAAATTCGACTAAATGTTGCCTAAATTTGAAAAATAAATCAAAATTCCTTTAAAAATTTATATAAATTCATAGTTTTTTTCCCTGTTTTAACTAAAAACACATGTGTTTGATAAAAATTTCATATTTTTCCAAAAAAGTGCCCTGAAGGTAGGCACCTTAACCCCTTGGGGACGAGCGACCGGTATAAGTGCCGCATAAGGTGCTCAGAATCCTTGATTATTCTCACCGGTAAATTTTTATTGTAAATTTTTCCTTATTTAATCCCAGCATTTTCCAGATTCTATTAGGCAAAATTTTCTGTTTTTAAAAACCGGTGAGAAAGGATTAAAATTTCTGTAAAAGTCACTCGCCTCGAAGGGGTTAAGTCATTTTTACGTTAGAGCGCCACATCTGACAATCGCCAAATATTCCCTATAACGCATACAGCAGGGCTGCCACAGATGACTTATTTTTTAATTGTATTTCGCACCACTTTTGTCCAAACAAAAATCTTGTACATACGCTTTGACAATATTTGCAAGAGAAAAATACTATAAAAAGTATTTTTTAAAAATATAATGGTGGAAACAGAATATAAAAATAGTCGCCTGTAACAGCCATGATACAGTTGTATGAGGATTGAAACAACAATGGATTTAATGATGTGCCAATAAACGCTCGCCAAAATCGGCCAACTGACTGTGAAATTGCAACAATGAGTTATTTTAAATGCTAAAGTGTATAAAAATAAATTATAAATAAAAAATAAAGAGTGTAATATTTAAGAAAAAATACACTTTCATCAATTAACACTTTATTATTATTTAATTTACAATTATACGTTGAGAAATCGATTTCTGTATACTAAAAAGATAGTTTAAATAACATTTCAATTTTTGTTTTTTATGTTGCCTTGTCTTAAAAAAGAAACAGAGCAAAAAATTATACATTTTTTTATAAATTCATTTCATTTCCTTGCGTGTTTTGCAAAGCGCTAAAATAGCCTGGATTTTTTACGACACAGTTCAGTGACTCCAAATGAATGTATTGGAACCGACAATTTTTGAAAAAGACATCAATTGCAGTAAAAAAAAAAATTAAGTCATGATTTTCAAGATGAACATTGAAAGCTTATAAAAGAGTGTTTTTAAAATATGTATTTTTACTTTTATACTTGTTACATTTTATATTTATTATTACATTTTAAGTTTTATGGCAGTTATTCAAAATAAATATGGAACAGTACGTAATATTTATAAATTTATTAACTTATTTAAAACTTCGTATAATGGAATTTTGTTAACCTTCCAACATAACAATTAGAGATCGACCGAAAATTCGGTTTCGTTTTCGTTTCGGCCCGAAATCTCAGTTTCGCTGAAAATCCGTTTTCGGTGAAAATGCGGCTGACAATTCGGTAGGACTGAAACTCCACCGAAAGTATCAGTATTCCAAAAATCTCGTTTCTTCCTTCGGAAATTTTCAACATTACTCATCGATTTGAGCTATATCTTCTCAAATGTAACTGTTTATTGCTATTTCGTTTGAATTTTTACTATTTATTGAAGTTCGTTGTTTATAATTATCAGTCATGACTGACTCAAGGCATGAATACAAATTATAAAGCAAGCAATGCATTTATAACTAAACTTTTTCACGTGCTCATTAAAAGCTGCAGACTTAACAGTACACTGCTCAGCAAAAGTTTAGACACTGGTGATTTTTAACCTTTAAATAAAAAGTACGAACACTTGGGTTATACAAATGGCTGTATTTATTTTTTAATATATTTTAAATGTTTTAGGACAAAAATAACTGTTTTAATGCAGGATATTATTTAATTTAACTGAAAAAAGTGAAATTTTCATATTGCAAAAGTTTAGACACTTTTGTGATTTTTTGGCAACTGTTGACGGAAAAACGCAAATTTCAAACTTATGACGTCACATGCATGAAGTATTTAAGTGCACCTCGCGATAATATCGGTTAGTGAAGATGCCGCAAGCTAGAAATTTTCAGTCAGATGAAATAATTAAAGCATGGAAGCTGAAATCCAAAGGGAAGGCTTTTTCAGAAATTTCAGCCACTTTGAATCGTCCAAAGAAGTCTATCTATTAAGTGCTGTCTAAGGGTGACTCTTTCAAAGCAAAACATAAATCTGGAAGGCCTTGTGTGGCCAGAAAACGAGATTATAGAAGGAACCATAAACTGGTATCTAGACAAATGATGACTGCTAATCGCATTAAAAGTGAGTCAGAGCTTTCTGTGTCAACGGTTGCTTCGTAGATGAATTATAGAAAGATGTACATTAGTTTATATGAAAATGATAAAACAACCAGCCTTGAAATCTCACAACAAATTGATCCCTTTCAGTCGCGGAGTAATTCTGTTTATAAAACTAATGAAATAATGGACTGAAATCAGAATTCATAAACGAATTTATTAGAAAGTAGGAACTTGCTTATTATCACGTATATTATAAAAGGAAAATTTTAATTAATTCTTCTTGGTGCTGACTGTCAGTTTTGGAATTAAAATTAAGTGTGCTTTTTAAGGACACCGCCCTCGAAAGAGTTAATGATTTGGGCCTCACTTTGTTTTAATTCTCAAGTATCTCTGGGGTTTCTCAATGGTCGCCAAGCAGCGTAAGACTACATACATACATTGGAAAGCCATTTGGTGAACTTTTAGCTCTTTCAAAGTATACATTTGAGCAAGATAGTGCGTCTATTCATGTTGCATACAAATCAAAAAAATAATTTAATTCTTAAAATGTTACTGTTCTCGACTAGCCCGAGTGTAGCCCTAATCTGAACCCAATCGAAAACTTTTGTGGCATCATATCTCATACGGTTTATGCATTTTTTTGACAATACTCCTCAATAATGAACTTCGATCTGCTGTTGAACCTGTTTGGTACGAAATAGACCCCCAAGTGACGCAGGATTTAGTTTTTTCGATGGGAACTCACATTGTTGCATTAATAGCAGACAATGTAGGTGCAGTTCGGATTTAATTTATGGATACTTTTCTGTTAACAGACAAATTGTCTATACTTTTGCTACAATGTTAAATTTGTTTTTGTTTTTGTCATTATATATTATGTAATGTGTATAAATTAAAATTTATTGTTTGTGTATGAAAGATAAGTCCCCACTAATATATGACAGTTGAGTTCCAACAATTCGTTACATTCTTCTCACTACAGAAGCATAATTGAGCATTGTCTAAACTTTTGCTGAGCACTGTAATAGAAAATTTTTAGTTTGAAACCGCAGAAGTGTTTCGAATGCTCTTTGAGAAAGTTCTAGCATAACAGATAATCCTTTACAGAAATTATTATAAAAGATAAATCGAGGTGTGTATACATAAAACTAAAATATTTTTTTATTAAATGAAATTCGTATAATTAGAAAATCTTTCTGTGTCGTTGATGAATTAACTATAGTTTATTTCATATGAAAATGAAAAGTTTTGGGTCTAAGGCACAGAGAACCAATTTGGGCCACACGTATAATTAAGTAATAATTGTGTATATTTAATAAATAATTATGCATATTTAATAAATACGTATAATTAATAATAATTATGTATATTCATGTATCTATTAATTACTTTAATACAGTAATACCCCGACTTACGTCATCCCCAGGGATGAGAAGGCTAAGACCCAAATGACCGATTATTACCACTAAATTTTAATAGTATTTCAAGCATTATTTGCTGACAGAATTTCTGAGATTTAATAAAACAAAGAATGCTATTAAAATTTAGTGGTAATACTCGGTCATTTGGATCAGAATGCTCCCATGCCTGGGGGTGACGTAAGTCGGGTATTACTGTACATACAATTTAATTACTTAACCCTTTCAGAGGCAAAGTACTTGTAGTCGTAAATGTTAAAATAATTCAATGACACCAGTATTTACAAGAACATTTATTTGTAAACAAATAAAAGTATATTTTCGCGTACTTAATAAAAGGGAAATTTTCATGCGAAAATTCGGGTGCCAGTGTGAAAATTAGGGATTAAAATTAGGTGATGCCACAGCGGCATCACCGCCCGCAAAGGGTTAAAAAAAATTTTTGGACAATTTCGTTTTCGTTTTCGGCCGAAAATAGGAAGATCACCGAAATTCAATTTCGACCGAAAATAGGAAGATCACCGAAATTTGGTTTCGGTTTCGGCCTTAAATCCTATTTCGGTCAATCCTTAATAATATTAATCTCATTTTCATACTTTATTCTTTTCTCCGAACTCTGAAACAAGAAGGGGATTTAACCGTAGACATTGTTTCACACGGAGTAATGTGAGGCTAGTGACACTAGAAATTGAAATTTACGCTCTGTCATAAACTTCTGTCACTTTTTGTGAGATTTTCTGCCTTAGAGCAAAAGTTATATGTAGTGAAAAACTAGAAAAATATCGAAAACTGTTTCGTGGTTTTTCTTTAAAGCAATAAAGTTCTGACATTTTATAGGGTTTTGATTTAGGCGAGCATTTTTTCCCTCTAAGAATGCAATTTTTGCAGTCAATAGTGAAAAGCAATTTACTAATATTCGATATAAAAAATTAAAATATCCAAATTTACTAAATTTCGAAAAAGAAATTAAGCATAAAAAAACGGTGGATCAAACCCGTATTTCTCTGCTTACAGAATATAGTGTCCTGTGTACAAAAAATAGAAAAATTATTTTTAAAATTCAAAATTCTAATGGGTTTTTAGTTTAATAATTTTTTAGATCTCCCAATAACAACATAAAAAAGCATTTTAATACCTTGAAGGGTGGTGGTATATTAGATATATTACATAATTTTAATCCCAAAAGACCACTATAAGAGCAGAACATTTGAATTAAATTTTGCTTTTATAATGTACATGGAGAAAAGCTTTTACTTATTTTCAAGTAAATTTGTTCGTTAATTCGGGTACCAATCACTCAATTCAATATTTTAAGAACAGAAATGCTTTGCCCCTGAAAGAGTTATTATGAGAAATACCTGTTATATATTCAAATAAAGTTTTGAAAGTTATTAAAACTGATGCTTTTATATTAGCCTCATGCCAGAGATTCGTAGCCGAAAAAATCGCCAAAGAATTTTGTTCTTAAAGCAGCCTTTTTGATTCTGATTATTTTAGTGCTTGAGCATGTAGTTCGATTACATATGTGTTAAATTTGTGTTTAATTTATATTATTCAATTATTTATTGATGAACTTGGTTTTTATCATTCTCGCTATCATTATAATTTTACTTATTTCATGGAATATTAGCAAGAAACACTGAATTATTTATATTGTTTTAAGTGCAACCATGTTAACTGCACGATATTGCAATAGATTTTTTAAAATATCATGCTTGAAACTTATTTTAAAAACCATAAAAAATCAGTAAATTGAGGTATAGTTTGCAACCACATAATATTTCAAAGTACAATTTTATCTTTTTTGACGGTGAAAAAATTGAACTTAATGAGATTTTTAGAACAAAATTTATATATGTCATCAGGGTTACTCACGGGCATATTTTTAGCTGTATGATATAGATGTGAAACAAATACATTTTGTTAGTGTTGCAATCTAATGTTTTAATCTGAATGTCTAATCTTGGTAAAAGCTTTTAAATTTTATAAATAAAAGTGTATTATTGCCAAATAATATTTTTTTAAATAACCACTCAAATGTAATAATCTTTATTATCAAAATTTGAAAAAAATTAGCGTGAAATATTTCTTAAGCATTTGAACGTTTACATTTCCCTGTTACAATGTTGCCAGTGGGCTACTTTTTGTAAATTGAGATTTCTTGAGTGGCACCACATTTTGTAATGGTAAAATTCTCTTTGTTTTCGCCTTAATTAATATGTCATTAAATAAGGCGAATTTTACCATTTCAAAAAAGTGGTGCCAAGTAAGAAATCCGAATTTAAAAAAAGTAGCCCACTGGCAACCCTGCCCTGTTACACAAATGTTGGCAACAAACATTTAAATTGCAAATTTTATCTTTCATTGATATTACTGTTTCATTGCAACTATTTCTAATGTGAATTAAAACACCCATAATTGTGATGTTTAATTACAAGTATTTCAAACGCAAACTCAATTTAATCAATATTGGTATACTAGGTATACTAAATATATATGTATATATATATATATATATATATTATATATATAGTATACCGTGCACCCCGTAGGTTTAGTGTACTCCGTATATATAGATATACTATACAGATATACGGCGTTTTTAATTTTTTTAGGGAAACATTAAATTTGACCTTAGAAAATGATCGGTTGTAGCAGGATTGTCCAACCCGGCAATCTTTCGAAGGTTTCCAGCTACTAGCTGTTTTTAAAATATAAAATCCTTTTTTACTTTCTTCCATCTTCAATAGAAGAAAGTATTGTAATCAAAATTTTTTTCAACTACTGGTTTTCGACGGATTTGCACGTTTTAGAGGTCAGAGATCCCCAAAAACACATTTTTACAAAATGTCTGTCTGTCTGTCCGTGTGTCGCCATTGTACCATCGAAAAGTATATGCAGTTTCGCATAGAGTTGAACCGATTTTTTTGTGTATGTTTTTGGCTGTAGCAAGCAGGTCCTCCTTCAATTTAGAAATATTCCGTCAGAAGGGGGCGTTGTAATAACGCTTTTTGTGCCACTTTTAATATTGTACCATCGAAAAGTGTATGAAGTTATGCATAGAATTGAACTAATTTTTTGTGTATGTTTTTGGCTATGGCCAGCAGGTGCTAGATGAATTCGAAAAAAATTTCGCCGTAAGGGGGCACTGTAATTGCATTGTCTGTGTCATTTGCAGTATTGTAGCATCGAAAAGTGTATCAAGTTATGCATAGAACTGAACCAATTTTTTTGTGCATGTTTTTGGCTACGACAAGCAGGTCTTCCCTCAATTTGAAAAAAAAATCTGCCGGTATGGGGCACTTTAATAGCGATGTCTGTGCCATTTTCATTATTGTACCATCGAAAACTTTATGAAGTTACGCTTAGAATTGAACAATATTTTTTATGTATGTTTTTGGCTGTGGCAAGCAGGTCCTCCTTCAATTTAGAAATATTCTTCCGGAAGGGGACACTATAATTGCGATGCCTGTGCCATTTTCATTATTGTACCATCGAAAAATGCATGAAGTTATGCATAGAATTGAAGCAAATATTTTGTGCATGTTTTTGCTATGCCAGCAGTGGGTTCTCCTTGAACTTGGAAAAATTCCACTGGAAAGGGGCTCTGAGATAGGGATTTTTGTACAATTTCTCGATTTTTCGTAGTTCTGTTGTCAATTGGCGGTTCGTGCAGAGACGGGAACTCGCGTCCTGCTAGCCGGCTATTCGCAAAGAGCTAATGTGCAATAGAATAACTAAAAACTTTTGTAAATAAAGACACAATCTTGCTTAATGATACACAAAACACGAACTTTAATAAGCTAAAAGTTAAATTCTACGTTTCGAGCTGTTTCTCAGCCGTCTTCGGGGAAAATATGATGGTTAAATGGCTAAAAACAGAGATGAAGGTTTCCTGTGCGAGAAATAATTTGTCGAACACTGACTAAAGATATGAAAACAGAAATGTAGTGGTACCATCCACTGAAAATAAAGACTTATTAATGAAATGAGTCCAAGTAAATCAAAAGTTCAAATAAAGAAACCACGAGTGTCGCATGAGGGCCAGAATCTCATTCAACAAAGTTTTCATTCAAGATTTTGGCAACATGATTCAGGGTTAAATCCGTCATGCGTAGATTGCGACACTCGCGGTTTCTTCATTCGAACTTTTGATTTATCTGGACTCATTTTATTAATAAGTATTTATTTTCACTGGATGGCACCACTACATTTTTGTCTTCACATCTTTAGTTAGTGTTCAAAAAATTATCTCTCGCACAGGAAACCTTCATCTCTGAGCTTTTTAGCCATTTAACCATCATATTTTTCCTGAAGACGGCTGTAAAAACAGCTCGAAACGTAGAATTTAACTTTTAGCTTATTAAAGTTCGTGTTTTGTGTACAATTAAGCAAGGTTGTGTCTTTATTTATTATATTTTATGGTGCAATTGTCCAGTAGTGTTATTGAAAAACTATTGATTTAAAACATATGTCATGACCTACATTAACTTGATTTTACTCCGATTAATTGGCTGAAGCAGAAATGTAAGATGAAAATCAAAGCTGGTACAGTATTGAACTAATAATATTAAGGTATTAACATGTGTAACTACGGTTTGAAATATTAACCCTTTCAGGGGCAAAGCAATTCCATTGCTAAAGTGTTGAAAGTAATGAATGACACCGGTTTTTAGGTACGTTCGTAATTATGTAAATACGTAGCACCTATAGTCGTCGTTCAGTCCGTCGTTCAGTCCGTCCGTCTGTCCGTCCGTCTGTTTGTCCGCATATAACAGAGCAAAAACTACCCAACCGAATGGTCTGAAATTTTAAATATAAGATTGTTGAAAAATTTTGTCGAGCCATTTTAAATTTTATGAAAATCGGATGTATAGTTTAATGACAGGGACAGTCAAAAGTTTTTCCTTACATTACGGCCAATGGGAAAAATTATTGCAAGTCAATTTCAATGATGTTACAGCCTTCCGAATGGTCTGAAATTTTAAATACATAATTGCTGCAAAATTTTGTCGAGCCATTTCAAATTTTATGAAAATCGGATGCATAGTTTAATTACAGGGGCAGTCAAAAGTTTTTCCTTACATTACGGCCAATGGGAAAAATTATTGCAAGTCAATTTCAATGATGTTACAGCCTTCCGAATGATCTGAAATTTTAAATATATAATTTTTGCAAAATTTTGTTGAGCCATTTCAAATTTTATGAAAATCGGATGCATAGTTTAATTACAGGGGCAGTCAAAAGTTTTTCCTTACATTACGGCCAATGGGGAAAATTATTGCAAGTCAATTTCAATGATGTTACAGCCTTCCGAATGGTCTGAAATTTTAAATACATAATTGTTGCAAAATTTTGTCGAGCCATTTCAAATTTTATGAAAATCGGATGTATAGTTTAATTACAGGGACAGTCAAAAGTTTTTCCTTACATTACGGCCAATGGGAAAAATTATTGCAAGTCAATTTCAATGATGTTACAGCCTTCCGAATGGTCTGAAATTTTAAATACATAATTGTTGCAAAATTTTGTCGAGCCATTTCAAATTTTATGAAAATCGGATGTATAGTTTAATTACAGGGACAGTCAAAAGTTTTTCCTTACATTACGGCCAATGGGAAAAATTATTGCAAGTCAATTTCAATGATGTTACAGCCTTCCGAATGGTCTGAAATTTTAAATATATAATTGTTGCAAAATTTTGTCGAGCCATTTCAAATTTTATGAAAATCGGATGCATAGTTTAATTACAGGGACAGTCAAAAGTTTTCCGTTACATTACGAGGAATGGGAAAAAAAATTATGGCAAGTTCATTTTAATGATGTTACAGACAATGCACTTATGAAGTGCAAAAAAATATACATTCGGTACAATATGCGGTGCAAAAAAATTATAAAACTAGTTATAGTACGAACGCACCTCATTTGCCACGTTTGACGAGCAATTTCCAACTTGTTGAAAACAAATTTATTTGTAAATACGACAAAGGTATATTTCACACACATAATAAACGGAATTTTTTTTAACCAAAATTCTGGTGCCAATGAGGTATTTGGGAATTAAAATTAAGTGGTTTCATAAACATACCACTGCCTATCAAGAGGTTAAGATGAAATCTTGATTGGCACCACTTTTTTTGAAGTGGTAAAATTCGACTTATTTAATGAAACATTAATTAACTCAAAAACAAGGCGAATTTCAGCATTTCAAAAAAGTGGTGTAAATAAAAAAAATCTGAATTTAAAAAAAGCAGTCTTCTGGCAACACTGGTGCAATTGAACATAAAAACTAGAAAAAAAGAAATCTGATTTTTTTTAAAAATTTAGTTTCGCCTCTGATGAAAAAAAAATGTATACATAGATAGTACAAAACATATTTCAGTTTTAATATTTAACACTAAAACAACCGGAAATTTGAATCCAGTTTTAAATAAATATTTCATACCAGAATTTGATTTAAAACAGTTTAACTTTATTATTTAACGTTTTTTTCCTTTTCTCTATATCTTTTAAACTTATTTCATAATAAAATTTCTGGTTTGAACAGAAACATATTCATATGGTAACTGTCAAAATGACGGCTCACGATACTTCTATTCTTAAAATACATGCTTTTGTTTTATATCAAATGACATCAATTGCATCCGTTGGAGAATTCTAAATTTACGATCCAGTCTTACACAGCATCTATAGAAAAGCATGCATATGATGTCAGTATCGCGGAATTATGCCTAAACCCAGCAAAAAGGATCTAATTTAAGAATCTCGACAGAAAAATCTGGTATCCAATGATTCATATGCCTCCATTTGTTTGTAATATTAATATTGATACTGAAAATTAAATATAATTGATAATAGCTCCACATTTTATCAGAAGTAATTTATTTATACTTTTTCAAAATTCGGAAAATGTTATTACACACGGATTAATTCTTTCAGCTTTTTGATAGGAATAGGTAAAAGCAGAGAAAATAAGTCGTCCAAATATTCTTTTAAAAATATTTTCATAGTGACGATATTCTTGGCACGTATTTTAATTACAATCTTTTTTTCAGTTGTTATGAGAAAATGGCAAGAAAACATGTGTAGTAATCTACTGCTTCCCCTTTACTTTCTACAGAAATGGGATACTTCAATTGCCACCATTACGGAAAAGGCATTAAAAATTACAAAAAATTAATAACTCAAAAATAAATTGTGATGAAGTTTTCAAACAAATTGCATTTAAAAATACTTTTTTCCTTTATACACCGATTTAAAAATTTAAAACGTGCGAATTATAGAAATTAAAAAAAATTGCAGTAGATTATCAGTATTTAACAGTACAGAGATTGCTTCGTTTTACGGGTGGCTTATGGTTAAGTGTAACGTTATTTTTTAGTGACGACATTTTAATTGTTGTCTGAAAGAAATAGCATTGTTACGAATTCGCACCTGCCTGGGCGGGGAAAAATCTAAAAATAGCCGAGCTATCACGTGAATCGGTACTTGTTGCGAAAGAGCCCGCGAATAAACTGTCAGACTGATGCTAGAATTCTTTATAAGGAAAGGGCATGTTTACAAACAAACACTTCCGTCAACCAATCTACCAACTACATTTTTGCCATAAACATCATTGCAGGAATAGTCTTAGCGACGTAGGCCAATCATATCAGAGACGAGTTAAACGTAGACCAATCAAATTTCCCTAGCTCATGCGTACAGGTAGGAGTCATAAAGAACCGACAGGTTTTCTTGCTGAACCAACAGTAATTCAACCAACAGTCACGTCAGCTGCCTTTTCCTTATAAGTATCAAACCTTGAAATGCTCGGTCGGGGAAAAAATATTTCCTCGGTATAGATGTATTATAAATATATATTAATATGTGTGATTTAATGTAGTGATATAATGCTTGAATTCTTGTAACTAGAAGGTTCAAAATCTTTTTATTGCTTGGCCGAGATGCACACATTTATCACATCCTTGGAATTTATAATCTTATTTAAATGTTAAATATTAAATGTGCTAAATGCGGTGGTGCTGTAAGAATAAAACATAAAAAGACTTTCAAGATTATTTACTTTACAAGAAATGGATTCAACGAAGTATTTTCTTTTCTCGAAATAATTTATTTACTACGAATTGTATTTATCGACCGTTTAGGAAGTGAATATATTTGAAGCATATCGGGGGCAAACAGTCTCAAGTCCTGGCCTGAAGCCCCCTAACATAATCTTGATTAAATAATGTTCTCATTTATGCGGTTGTCTCAGTTATATAGCAGGTGTGAAAGGAATTGTCTCACTGCATCGAAAAATCGTTTCTGTAACGGTTTCGTTTCCGTTAATATTTATCTATTCGTCTTGGCAACGGAGTTATGAATAAAGAGTAGAAGACATATAGCGTATTGTCTATCAGTTGCGAGTGAAGTAACTGAGGAGATTGTCACAATATGGCGGATGATTTTTGTTTTTTTACATCGGATAAACAGATTCTTATAACTGTCGAAGAAAACTTCCACCAGTAAATTTTGATTAGAAAATTTTGCCTTATTTTAGTTGCCTTTTTCACGAAACATTACTCCCATAAATATGGTTAAAATTTTTATTTGTTTTTACTGGTGGTAGATTGCCACGTATTATAATCATTTTCAATCACACTGACAGGAGCTTGTCTAGGTGTTCACAATATGGCGAAAACGCAGGGCTTGACTACTGCCAAAGTAAATTGCTACCAATAAGAATGAATATCCGTTTTTGCCATTATTTATGACTGAAATTTTGGGGTTAAAAAGGCGTTTAAATAAGGAGAAAATTTCTATTTAAATTGACTGGTGGAAGTATGACACGGTGGTAATCAACCCCTCCGAAAGCGGTTACAGTTGAAGCTTCAATATTTTATGGATATGTCAGTTCATGTTTATTAATTGTTCCATGGTCTTGGCTGTTGATGTAATTATTGCTTAACATTGCTTAACACATCTGCATCAATCCTTTGAGCTCTGATGGGAGAATTTCTTCCCCCTTAAATTTAATTTAATTTAATAATCTTTCTAAGAGATTTTTGCTGTAAAAATTTAAGGATGGAAAAAGTAGTCCAAGAAATAAAGGTTCCTACTTATCACGATGGCTATGGCTACGTATCTGTGTCTTACTTTATATACATTTACCAATTAAATACATGTGTATATATACTATATTTAAAAAAAAAATCAATATCGAGAAGACAAAAAAGAAATGTCCAACTACCTATTGCACGCACATGTACCGTATTTTAAGTTTTGTGTCAGTTGTTCTGAATCAATAAGGTGCTATTTATAACAATTTGATAAATTTATTAAAAAAAAATAAATGATGTGTTATGGAGATTCTACTATAATAATAAACTCTGTTCTCTATTATAATCTTCTTCTTTGAAATAAATCCTTCCACCGAACTCTGAAACCAGAAAGAAAAACTTAATCGTAGATATTGTTTGACACTGAGATGTAGAAAGGTACTGACACTTGAAATTTAAACTTACACTTTGTCACTTACATTCTGTCATTCTTTAAGTTAGTTTATCTCTTACAAGGAAATTTATTCGTTGACGAAGCTAGAAATCTTTTTTTTTAAATGCTCCATACTTTTTAGTTAAAGCATTATTTTGGACATTTTAAATGATTTTGATTTAGCTATACATTTTCTCGCTAGGTATTTGTTTTTCGTAATAAATGTTGGAAAGGAAAATTTAAACATTTTATGTTACGAACATAATTATTGCTGAGAAATTTACTAATATTGGAGATGTAAAAAATGTGGTGCATATAGATTGTGGTTACCGTTACAATCTAGCATTAAAGAACAATATTTTTAATGCTTTAAGGGGACACTTTAAATTTTCAACAATTTTTTTTTCTTTTAAAAAATATGATTGAAATGGTGAACTCACTGAACTTCAGTGTTCAACTAATAGTACATTTTGGAAAAAAATTAACTGCATCTTTAATTAAAATTTTTAAAAAGTTTAAACAAATTTGAATATTTTAAAATACCTACTACTTTTTAAATATTGATATTTTTGCCCATTTTTTAAAGATTTTCAAATGTGTATTACACAAGACTGCGCATGGATTTTTAGATACGTCCAATATTACATTTAATATAGTTTTTTTACTGGCATATGTAGTGCAAAACGATGAAATCTAACACATCTTCATATACTAGATTAATTTTAACACAATTATTCTAATTGGTAAACAAATCATATTAGATGTAAATTTCCAACTGGGCGAAAAATGTCCGGATCCATGGGTGAAAAAGTTCGACCAGAATCCTCCGGGATAGCTCAGATGGCAGAGCACTGGTGGCTTCAGCCAGGAGGTCCCGGGTTCCTGGTCCGGACATTTTTCGTCCAGTTGGAAATTTACATCTAATATATCTTCATATACTTTTATTTTAAAAAAACCCTGAAGGGTAATCCCACTGGCAGATTAAGCACACATATAATAAAGAATATGTACAAGAAAGTTTAAATCACTATTTCAAATACAAAAAAAAAAAATAAATAAATGCAAGTTAACAAATTACAACGACCATTTGAAAAATGATTTTTTCAAAGACTAAAATTTAAGACATAAAAAATAGCCCGGAGTTGATCATACATTACGTACGCCATGAATTAAACATTAATAGTGTACACGTAAAAATTGCAAGCGACGGAAATCGCCTGCGACTCGTACGTATTATTATCCACCTGAAACTTACGTATTATCCAAGCATTTCATTGGCTGTTCGGGAAAAGGTTTTTCCATCGTCAGATTTCCAAGAAATCTGACGACCCATTTTAAATGAAATTTCATTCTTAAACTTCTAAACATCCCACAATATTACTTTTTACACCGTCGTATAGAGAAAAAAATGTACTTTTAAATGCAATTTGTTTGAAAGCTGTATCTCAATTTGTTTCTGAGTTATTAATTTTTTTTGTAGTTTTTATTACTTTTTGCCATAGTGGCAACAGATCTCTGTTGAAAGTAAAGGGAAATACATATTACTGTATAGACAAATCGGAAAATGAATAAAATGCGGATTAAACCAATAAAAACCTTCAGATATGCTTTTGATTTTCCAACCTGACGAGAACAATAACCATTTTTCCAAATGGTTAAAAAAAAAGCATTATCATTTTTTAAATATCAAAGTGAACAAAATATGAGCATGGAGAAAAAGCTGTTTAAAGTTTTAATTTGTGTGGGTAATTGCGCTGGCTGTATTAACAAAATTTACAATATCTCGCGATATAATTGCTGTATGGGTAAAAATGAGGTGTCAAAATATTCACAATTAAGCAAGCTTTCATTTAATATATACATATCTATTAAATCGATTTTTTGATCAATTTTGAGGTAAACTGACCCCTTAACAAGAACTTTCCTCCTAATCACCTGATACGCACAAAAAACTTTTGACATATGAAAGTTTGAAATATTGTTTGACATATATAATGATACATGACCCTTCAAAAGAAAATTTACACTTAGTTCAAAATCCTCCGTTATTCTTTAAGAAATTGTCAGCCGTAAAATAAAATTGAGCGCATATATTGTTTAGCATATTGTTTGACACATATAAAGATACTTGACACTTGAAATGGAAATTTACACTTTGTCAAAATCCTCCTCCATTCTTTAAGAGATTGTTTGCCTTAAAATAAAATTTATTTCTGGGAGAAGCTAGAAAAATTAGAGCAAACTAGTCCATCCTTTTCCACTAAAGCAATAGTTCTGATACATTAAAGGATTTTTATTTAACACTAGAAAGACGGGGAATTTTACTCAAATCTTATAAAAATATTTCCCACCAGAATTTTTATTTTAAATTATTTAGTTATTTATTTAACTAGTTTTGTTTTTTTTTTGTACCTTTTAAACTAATTTTATAAAAATATTTCTGGTTCGAACCTAACTATGTTCCTTTGTTAGCGGTCAAAATGACCGCTCGCCGTCTTTCTAGTGTTAAGAGGGCAATTTTTTCAACGTTTTTTTTTTGTGGTAAAAGCTCAAAAGAAATACATTACGATTCAATGATTGGAAAATAAAATATCTATACAATTTTTAAAAATATAATTTGATAACTTTTCAACATTTGGAAATTTGAAGCAAATCGATTGGAGTTAATTTTATGTTCTGTATTTTTGGAATATGTTAATGCTTCAATAATTTTAATGCTTTAGTATGATTTTTTAGTTAGAATAACGTCATAAATCCAATAACAGTTTCATTAAAACACGAATATATGAAAGCCAAAACGGAACTTTGAAGTAATCGCCCAAAAGTACACAGTGTTAACAAACGAAAGACTCACACGAATCCAACAGCAGAAATCCAACAGCTTCTTGAGTGTTGTAAAAGGGCAAATATTGCTAAAAGGCTCAGTTAACCCTTTCCGGAGCAGAGAACTTCCATTGCTAAAATGATTACATGAATGAATGATACCGGAATTTACGAACAAATTAATTTGGAAATAAGAAAAAGTTTTATTTCGCATACATAATGAACGGAAAATACTTGTGCAAAAGTTCTCGTGTACGTGTAGTATTTGGGAATAAAGTTGGGTGTAATGGAACGCTGAGCTACAAAAGGTTAAATAAACAAACGAAACAAATTAATTTATTGTGATCAAACAGAATAACTGATACAGAAGTATAAACAAGTAAAAATTAAATTTAAAAAATCAAAAAACCCGACTGCGTAAAAAGCGAACTAATTAATTATTTCTCATCAATGTGAAACTATTTTTTTTATATTACTTACCTATTTTTTTATTTACTTGTATTGATGACTTTTAAGTTGTGCTTAACTGTTAGTTCCTATCTATAAACACTGTTTTGATGAGAACTATAGATGTCTATGATGGTTAGAGTTGAAGTAAATCTAGAGATCCTACCTACACAACTTCCAGGTTGTGTAATATTTAAATGGAGCTTCTGACTGTAAAATAGTCAATGAAACATCATCGTCATTTTGAAAGACCTATCCAATAATATGCCACTCAATATGGTACGTAATTTTTTTTCGTCTCTACCGCCATTTTGAATTTATAAAAACATCACCTAGCCTATAACCATCGGACAGTTAAGATGAATTGATAGAGACCTCATTCATTAAAATCCATCCAGCAGTTGGGATGTTTTGAGGTTATAAAGAAATCCACATACCCAGATACGCGTGAAACACATAACCCTTCTTGGCAGCCGGGTAAAAAATTCAAGGGTACAGTGGACCATCAAAATATTTTTTTATTTAAAAATGAATGTATTTGAAAGTTATATAATATGTTTATAGCGTTATTAGACATCAGTATGCAAATGGTCTTTAAAATATTAGTAATTGTTCTTGAGATAATCAAAATTAAAAATTTTTCATTTCCGAATAAATAGCATTTTTAAAATAATTAAAAAATAAAAAAAATATTTACAAAATAAAAAATATTTACAGTAGAATTTAAACTTTTGCCTCCATTACTATATAACCGGTGCTTGTATATTTAATTACATAAACTCATACACATATTGTTAATGCCATGTCTGAGTTTGATTCCAACATTGGTTACAAATCCGATTATGGAACTTTCGCCAAAATTAATATATTAAGTATATAAGCAATCAGCTAATGACTAGTGCACTTTACAGTAGTACATTAGTAATGAACAGAAGTCTGGAACGCAACGGAGGTGGCGCGAATTCTTCTTGAGGCAGCTTCGCGAGAAATACCCGTTTTGGCGTACTCGTTAGACTTAGCTTGCGAAAACTGCGTATTAGTTTCATTTTATTATGAAACCCTTTATTTTATTAAATAACACACAATTTTATTATAAAACACACATATTTTTATTATAAATACACGTAAAGTATTTCATTATAAAACGCATAGTGTTTAATTTAATATAAAACACACGGATTCTGTTTTACCAGGTTTTTAGACAAAGCAAAATCTTGAAAAATCGCCGGGTTGAGCAAATATTTTGGGGGAAATAGGTACCCCATTGCGTTTGAGACACCTGTACCGTTACTAATACTGTATTACTTTATCATATTTTGCTGTATTTAAATGATAGACCGATAGCCGGCAACACAGACAAAACACTTCATCGAGTTCACGGAAGAAATTCTGGGAATAGTTAAATCTTGATTCGCATGTTAACCCCTTGAGGGGTGGTGGGATAAAATATATCCCACCTAATTTAAACAAGACTCTCACTAGAAAATTTTAACTAAATTTTATATTTTTAACTTTGGGGAAAAATCGTTGAAAAATTGCTTTTCCTTCTTTATAAATAAAATTTTTCGATTATTCCGCTGAGAATTCAATATTTAGAGACATTTTTGCTTGTCCCTTAAGGGGTTAAAACGAAATCGGTCTGCCAAGTCCTATCTTGGAGGAAAACACCTAAAAATCCGATTTTAGCGGTTGACTCGTACGTTTATCATTGTGATTTCCTGCACCAAAAAGTATGAAAACATGGAGGACTGGGAGCAGGAAAACACAATGGTAAACCTACGAGTCAGCCGCTAAAATCGGGTTTCCAGGTGTTTTCCACCAAGATAGAACTTGGCAGACCGATTGCGTTTTAATATGCGAATCAAGATTTAACTAATCCTAGAATTTAATCCGTGAACTCGATGAGGTGATTGTCTATGCTGCCGACTCCCGGTCATGACATCTGACAAAAAATGACCATAACTTTCTGATAAATCATCGGAGAAACCTTTCAATTTTCTAATCTTTTACAAAAGGTTATTTTTAAATTATTTGACTTCACCGAATAACCAAAACAGAATTCAAAATCAATCTCTTCTACTAATTACATTATTTATTTTCTTCTGAAAAAAAAGAGAGAGAGAGAATAATTTTCCAGTTTAATTAAATTTAAATTTGTTCTATTGTAAACGCGTGTTTAATGTCTTTTTGCAAGTGCTTTAACACGCTCACGCCGGCGCGGTGGGTCACACTCGACTGTCTCAGAGTTGTTAAGTCGCCTGCTTTTTGCACACCACTGTTATTTTAGAGAAAATGTTGTTCCTTGAAATCGCCCAATTGTTCTAATTAAATAAAACAACATTTTCTGTATTAAAATACTGATATCCAAAAAGCCGGAGACTTGTCAGCTCTGAGACAGTCGGGTGTGACCCAGCGTGCCTGCGTGAACGTGTTAATGCGGGTATCTAGGTCTAGCTTACGCCAGTAAAAATGGCGTCTGCAATTAATTTTAATACCGTTTGATAAAAAGGTGGTGAATTCGAATATTTAATTGAACGTTTTTAACTACTAATAATTCGATTTACACAAGTGTTTACAATTTATTCTCGTTAATCGGACATCCTCGCCCTAACAGATATCTCCTGTGCATATTGGAATTAAATCCTTCGCATATTTTTTTAGTTTTGCTTGACGCAATGATTTGATATCTGCCGTAGCAGAACCCTCAAAATTATCTTACGCCATGCATAGTCGTCATTTCACTCAGACAATTAAACGTTAATGAAAAACACCATTAAACATTTGCTACTCAAGGAAAAGTAGAGATTATGTAATTATACCGCATGAAAAAGAAAAATCTTTTACTTTAATTTTTTTTTTTTTTTTTTTAAACTATGCTATGTAAAGTTATATTCGACAAGAGTTTTAAATCGTCTTTAATTCTCTCAGAAGTTGAATGTCCTTTATACTAACAACTAAAAAAATTAGTTATTCCGCACAGAGCAATATATCACTGTTGGTTTGAGATACGATTTGTTTTAAATGGTACACGGCAATTTTAGTATTTGAAGCAGATTCAATACATCCTAAACATGTATATACACTGAAAACTAGAAAAAAGAATGACAAAAAATACAAGGTAGTAAATACACTGTATATTTTATTCTTTATGTATCAAAAATAGATGCTGAAATTACATACCAGAAAAAATTTCAAGAAAAAATATTTATTTAAAAAATTAAAAATCTATGATTATTATAACTGAGAAGTAGAATTTTTTAATCGAGCTACCTAACTGTGCCATTTGGGACTGTTAGGCTAAAATTCTGAAAAAGAATGTAGATTTGATGGCATTGTACAATGTCCAGGATTTAAGTAACATCGCAACCTATAAATTTTACAAGAATGTTTTTTTTCTTCGAATGACAGCCAAATTTAGAAAAAATATTTAGCAGATCATTTTCAAAATCTTATGTACTTCATATGTCAAAGATAAAATATTTTTTGCAACATTTTTGATTCAGTACTGTTATTTAAATGTACCGAGTGTTTTATACAATTAACTCAGCAATGTTATTTTCTCAGTGACTTATGAAAATATCCCTTTACATTTAGAAAATTTATTTGAAAATATGCAAATTATGCACAAATATCAAACTATGTAGGACAACATACTTTTATTTTGTTACCGTGTGTTTGGAAATGTTGTGTAGTTTTTCCGGATTTTTTGCTTAGCTTCCATTAATAAAAAAAATAATAATAATGAGAATTAACAAATCAATCTTACTTATTTTGAAGGTTTTTATTAAAGAATTATATGGACATGCAATACCTAACATTTATGTGATTTTTAATTTTTTGTATAGTTAAGCCATTTCGGCAAAGTGGCCCCACGTCGAGACCATCTAATTTTAGTTCTAAACTTACCAAGAATGGTACCAAGAATATTTTAATAAAATTTTGCTTTTACAATAAAAGTTTAAAATAACAAGTTTTAATTTCTAAAAAAGTCGTTTGTAAATTCTGGTGTAAGCCATCATTTTTCATCATTTTACGAACAGAGTTTGTCTGCGCCTAATAGGGTTAACCCTCTCGCTGCGTAATTGTTTTATTAAAATAGCTCCAAAAATTGCTTATTTTAAGAATTTTTATTCTTTTGTCACCTGTTTTTCAAAACAAAATTTTTTGTCTAAGTTAATCGGGGAAATGCGCCGTTTAAATAAGGCAAAATTTACAATAAAAAAAGTACTGGTGGGAATAGTCAAAGTTGATTAATGAAACGGAAAAATGCATGCCCGAGAGAATCTCGGGCTGCGCAGCGAGAGGGTTAAAGCTGCGGAAAGAGTGGTGATTTATCTTGTTATCCTTTTAATGTTTAGCAGATATACTCGGCTTTGTGGGTGTTAATCATGGGAGCCTTCCGGGTGAAATAAATAAAAATGCAATAATACGGTAATCCCAATAATGGAGATCTGTTTATTCGCATTTAATTATCTTTAATAAAACAATAATTTAAAAATGACTTTTTTCAGCTTAACAATCAGCTTTAAAAAACGAGAACCCGTATACAAGAATATGCACAAGAAAAAGTGTAAAATTTAATTAGACAAAATTTATTATGGCTTATATAAAGCTGATAATGATACGAACTTCTTTTATGCAACTTCTCAATTTGTAACGAAGATAATATTCATTTTGGCTTTAAATATTAAATAATTAGGCTTAGAAATGAAAAAAAGGTATTAGCTTATTTTTAGTTAAGCTATAAAATAAATTGCATCAAAAATGAGCAAAATAACTCTTCAAAATTCTTAAATTTTATTTTATGACATTTCAATATTTTAAAAATTGAAATGCCTTAAAAAATTATTGCTTTACTATAATTTTTTCTCTAACAACCCAATAAATTCATTACAAATCGTTTAAAACTCTCAGGGGAAAGAACATTTCTTTAAAAAAATGTTGAAATCATTAAGTCACACAGGTATTTAACCCCTTCGCGACGGGAGCCTTTTACGTAATATTTATTACATTGCTACCGGATTTAAAAAACAGAAGTTTGTGCCTACTCAAATCGGGAAAATGCTCGGATTAAATAAGGCAAATTTTACAGCAAAATTTTACTGGTGAGGATACACGAGGATCCTTAGGCCTATTTCCGGCACGTATACGTGTTGCTCGTCCCCAAGGGGTTAACACTAGAACGGCGGCGAGGGGTCATTTTGACCCTTGACGAATGAATACATGTCGATTTGAACCAGAAATTTTTTTATAATATAAGATTAATATATGCTGCACAAAAATAACTTAAATAAATAAGTAAAATAGTTTGAAATAAAAATTCTGATGTGAAATATTTTTTATAAAACTTGACTAAAATTTACCGCCGTTCTAGTGTTAAGCACATATTTACTTGAAAATAAACTAACAAAAGCCATGCTTTGTTTGGATTCGCGAAGCATTATTTAATAAGATAAATGTTTGAAAGTAACAATATTTTTTTTTATATTATTTTTGCATCTTTATTAAGCAAAAACGTTATTTTATGTTTTGGCGCATTTTAATTTTAGAAATGTAAATTCAGCCAAATAACTAAGAATTTCCTCGGAATTTTTTATTTATGATATAACGAATTTAACAATTAATTTTATTTATTTACAATTCTTTTGTTGCCACTTTACAAGAAAAAAATCATAATATAAATCTTTTAAAATGCGTAAGTATAGTGTGTAAATGATTTCACATGATAAGAATAAATTGTGTATTTGAATTCTTAACACTGAAAAATACTTTTATACTTGATTGTAAATAATTGAATTTTCGCAAATTTTAACACATTAAAAATATGCTATAATTTTCATAAGGATATTTTAAAAATTTCATAATAGAAATTGTGAAACTATTTAATTAATCATGATTCTATCTATAATTACTAACTCCAAGATTTATTTTTTCTTCTGAAAATATACGTGTTTCATATTTTATTTGCAAAAATGCGTTCGTAATGGAAAAACGTGTAAAATAAATTAATTAAAATAATAAAATTTTTAAGGTTATTCGGTAAAAAAAAATATAGTGCAAATCTACAGATTATAATTCATTTTTATGTTTAATTTCCAGTCAAAATACGGAATGATTTTTTTGTAAATTGTACGGCAAAATGTGATTTGTGTAGCCTAGTAGAAGATTCGCTTCGTTCATCCTAATAAAAGATCTTCTTTAAGTATCTATATTACTAGGGCTTCCCTCAGAGGGATTAGTCTGAGCGATATTACTGAGAACATAGATTTAATAATAACATGTGGCAGCAAAAAAAAAAAAATGAGATGTTATCTTTAATTGTCCATATACTGCGAAAAATTGAAATGATGAAAATAAACGAATTGTAGAATTACAAAATCTTATATATAAATTCGTATACACTGTTTAAAAAAATGGGAAATCAAACCATTCAAAACAGCCATGCATGGATATAAAATTGAAAGTACGCAATATATTAAAAGTAAAATAGAAAATGAAACACTAATTTACTTATATCGGAATTTTAACTGTATAAAATGATGTCAAGAGCATAATCAGACGCTCCGTACCAATTTGAGTAACTTTAAATGACAAATATATGATGTTTAAAAAGAATGGACTATACTTTATATGGTGTGTGCTCCCCCGGAATAGTTAATATTGTACAATATCTGTTTTCCACGGATGCAATGAGGTTGTCGATAACATTTAAGGAATTCTCTTCTCAAAATCTAATATATTATCAAAGTACCGAATACATCAAAAGTGGCATGCAATGCTTCGTTAGAGTGTGTTTTAGATATGCTCGATCGGATTTAAATGATGAGTGTAGGCTGGCCACTACATACGCTGTATTGTTTTGTTTTCAAACATATTCTGCACAAATTGAGCTATATTTAGCATGTATTAAATAAAAAAAAATCGGCAATCATTACAACATAAAGTATGATACAAGATCTGAATATACCGTCTGCATAATTTTGGAGCTGTCAAAGTGTAATTTACAAATCCATACTTATTTATTCAGCAAATCATGCAAGCTAACATACGCCAATATGAACCCGATTACAAAATTTCACCAGAATAAGTTAATATGTAAAAAATCTACTAATGATAATTGAGAATATGAACTTATGATAAAATGTCTAGAAAAAATGAATTGGATAAAAAATTCATATCACATTTAAAATGGCACTTCCCCCTGTTAGTGGCCTTGGCGAGACAGAGAAAAGCCTAGAGAAGGAACACTTTAACAAGTACTTTCGGGCAACCTATTCACTGTTTCATACAGGTCTTTGTTCAATATTTACACAATTTATTTAATGCTAGGTAGGTATCTATCCGTTTTGTTGCATTTAAATCGCATGTTTTGCGGAGGAAATGCAGCATTATGAAATATTTAAAGTTGCTGTACCTAATAATTCCAAATTAATGGTAATTGAGATCGCTTTCCGTTAATTTCATCTTTTTAAATTTAAAATTTTTTAGAAACCATTCATAGAGACAATTGTATATTTTAAAACTAACCCGAAGCAAAATTTCAAGATTTTGGGCTTAGCAGTAACAGAGAATTAGAAAATTTTTGAAAGTTTTTTGTTTCTGCACTGTTTTATATAGCGACATTTTTAGAAATTGTTCTATTACGAGAATTTACGTCATGATAAATACAGCCATGCCAATTTTCATGTTTATATTCCTAACAGTTCCATGTTCTTCGTTACTTAGATCCTCTTTAGATCTTTTTCCGCTTTGTTTAGTCTTTCTATTTTTTAGAATTCGTTCTACAACGAGCATTTACATCTTATTAATTACTACCATGCCAAAGTTCTAGTTTCTAACCACAACAGTATCCCAAAAATTTCAGTATTCCAAATAAATCATAGTTTAGAACCTTTTTAGAAATTTTTACGTTTATCCGTCAAATTGAACCTTTTAGAGAGCGTTCATTACGAGTATTTACATCTTAAAAGTAACTACCGCACCAAATTTAAAGTTTCTAACCCAATCAATATCGCAGAAATCACAATTTTAGAACTTTTTTGCATCTGCAGCGATGTAGGTTCTTGATAAAATAGTCTTTTTTTCGGAGCAGAGATGGCCACCAACATTTTTTTAAGTTGGCTATGTAGTTTCAGAGATAACACCTCACAAACGTACAAGCATTAATAATATTATATACTTTATAATATTATAACGCTTTATAATATTAGCATTAGATGTACAGATACAAAAGCCATTTATCTGTTACAAACTAAAGTGCCGGCGTTGCCCAGAATTTGAAGGATGTTTGTTCTGAAAAATCAATTTCAAAATTTAACATACAACACAAAACAAACATTAAATCAAGCAGTCGAAATGTTGTTAAATGAATCATATGAAAACGCTATATAAAAATGTATAAATGCATATAACAGACGCAAAAGAATACAGATATAAATGAACTTATTTCAATTTATAATTGGAGCAATAATGTTAAAATACGCCAATATTTCCCTAATCGGGTTTTTATCATGCTTCAATACATTTTTCACACTCATATGACTTATACTATATCCACCATGCCCTTTATATTTCCAATATGACGTAATATTTTCCTCTTTCACGTGGAAACCTTGAAATAGAAAAGTTATATTCACTTTCATTTAAATTCGTCAAACCATTTATTTCATTTTCATATTTCACGTGAACATCTTGCAATAGAAAAGTTATGACGTAATATTCACCTTTTTTTTTTAAATTCGGCAAACTATTTATTTCATTTTCATTTTTCACGTGGAAATCTTGCAGTAGAAAATTAATTGTTGTAGTAATAATTTTATTGCGTTTTTTAATTGTTGGCAACTGCTATAACGAAAAATGTTTAAATTTGATAAGAAATTGCTGGTAAATTGGTGGTTTTTTATTAATTAAAAATGAACTATAAGTTATTTCGATTCCGGATTACTTTAGTTGTCTCGGCCATATTTTAATACACATGTACGTATCTCTTCAAAATTTTGGCTTCCAAATTGTGGATTTTTTATAGAATTACAAACAGACAGATAGACAAATTTTCATTTTTATATATCTCTCTATTCTATAAAAAGTAACTAACGCTGTCACCGCCGTCGCCGCCGGTTTTGAATTTTTTGTGACCGGAGGTATTTCTTCGTTAATATTAAGAAAACTATTGCATACAAATATATGAAAATCAGTGGTATTATAGCGAAATGTTTGATCAACACACTAATGCATACAGTTTTCAAATCGAAGAATTATTTTAAGAGATATTTAATGTTAAAGTTGGACAAAATCGTTCCATTAAAAAAAAATTTATAAGAGCAAAAACTATACATGGGAATTTAATCATTTTTAGATCATTTTATTCAATAGAAGATTCCGGTCTGCAGATTTCATTAATTTTTTTAATTTGACTCATTTTGTGAGGTTTTATTTCTATTTTAAATTCAAATATTCAGCATTTTGACAGATATTTTTTACATATTTTAGAAAATGGTATTAATTTAAACTGTTGCCAACTGTATAAACAGCGCAAACAATAATGTTTGCTTCAAATAAAAAAACTATTTACACGTTACTATTATAAACAGAAAAAAACCTTCAAATTAGAATTAAATAATTAGGTATAAAAAGATTACTGGAAATTACGCCATAAAAACTATATTTACATGTGAATTTTAAAAGAGAAAGGATATTGTAAAATAAATTCATTAACATGCGGTAGAAATCTGAAATAGATCAAATTACGTCACATTACACTTATTATGCAAAATGAACAAAAAATAGTAATGCAAAGCAGTTTAAATTTAAAAATTGCGCGAGACAAAATATTAGAGGTTAAATATTAGATTTTTTCAAAATTTTATTATTTGTCGTTTGATGTGAGGTGTTCAACTATAAGTATGCAAATTTTTATGTTTCCAACATAATTAGGGGCTGAGTTAGAAAAATTGCTTAAAATACACAAGTTAGATCCCAGAGGGTTAAATAATAGACTTTTTAAAAATTTTATTATTTGTCGTTTGATGTGAGGTGTTCAGCTATAAGTATGCAAAATTTCATATCTCCAACTTAATTAGGGGCTGAGTTAGAAAAAATTGCTTAAAATACAGAAGTTAAATATGACTTTTTCAAAATTTTATGATTTATCGTGTTATCGCAAGTGTTCAGCTATAAGTATGCAAACTTTCAAGTCTCCATCTTAGTTAGGAGATGAGTTAGAAAAATTGCTTAAAATACATAAGTTAGAGCCCAGAGGTTTAAATATCAGACATTTTTCAAAATTTTATTATTTGTCGTTTGATGTGAGGATTTCAGCTATAAGTATGCGAAATTTCATGTCTCCAACTTAGTTAGGGGCTGAGTTAGAAAAATTGTTTAAAATACATAAGTTAGAGCCCAGAGGGTTAAATATTAGACTTTTTAAAAATTTTATTATTTGTCGTTTTATGTGAGGTGTTCAACTATAAGTATGCAAAATGTCATGTCTCCAACTTAATTAGGGGCTGAGTTAGAAAAATTGCTTAAAATACAGAAGTTAGAGACCGGAGGGTTAAATATGACTTTTTCAAAATTTTATGATTTATCGTGTTATCGCAAGTGTTCAGCTATAAGTATGCAAACTTTCATGTCTCCAACTTAATTAGGAGCTGAGTTAGAAAAAATGCTTTAAATACACAAGTTAGAGCCCAAAGGGTTAAATATTAAGCCTTTTTCAAAATTTTATTATTTGTCGTTTAATGTGAGATGTTCAGCTATAAGTATGCAAAATTTCATGTCTCCAACTTAATTAAATTAGGGGCTGAGTTAGAAAAATTGCTTAAAATACACAAGTTAGAGCCCAGAGGGTTAAATATTAGACTTTTTCAAAATTTTATTATTTGCCGTTTGATGTGTGGTGTTCAGCTATAAGTATGCAAATTTTCAAGTCTCCGACATATATAGTTTCTGAGAACGGGCTCTGTGACAGACGGACAAACAGACAGACAAAGGAGTGAGACAGGTAAGGTTTCGTTAGATGAACGAAACTCTAAAAACATGCTGCGGATGTTTGTAACAACATCCTAAAATTACATTACCACCAGCGATCTACCAATCCCGAATTTAGTTTATATTCGTTTCATATATTCTTATTCTTTTGTGCGGCCCTGTAAAATAATTATCAATATTATATACAGTAAAACCTCTGAATAGCGGACACCCCGAGAATGCAGAATTTGTCCTCTATTTAGAGGTGACTGCTACTGAGAGTAAAACATGTACAGTTATTTAAGAGTTGGTAATCGAAAATATGTCCGCTAAATAGAGGTATCCGCTAATCGGGTATGTCCGCTATGGAGATTTTACCAGCAAAACTTCTGAATAGCGAACACCTCGGGAAGGCAGAATTTGTCCTCTATTTGGAGGTGTCCGCTACTGAGAGTAAAAAATGTACAGTTATTTAAGGGTTAGTAATCGATAAAATGCCCGCTAAATAGAGGTGTACACTAATCGGGTGTGTCCGTTATGGAGGTTTTACTGCATAATAATATCATCCTTTACAAGAAAATTGCATGCTGTATGATAGAGAGACAGACATCCAGAGAAAGATAACCTCCGGATCAATAAACACTCATGTCTTTTGTTTTAATCATCCACAATTGTATGTCATACAATATGCCAGATTTTATACAACAGGCTAAAAACGATCACCGTGGTACGGAATACTGTATTATTATTTGTTTGCCCACCAAAACTGGTTGCCACGGGTTGTTGCAAGGTTTGTGATCACGTGGTTGAAACTGATCTATTCAATATTACTGTGTGCGTATTTTTTTTAATTTGCTCCATGTGTTCAAACCAGTTGTCTACGAAAACATCAACCGGTGAAAGTGACGCACACCAAATTTCTGTGACGTATGCAGATAAATTGTGCTTTTTTAAGAGTTTTTTCTATATAATTTTTAAACGGTTTGGAGCTTATTTTTCATAGTAGGTGCATTCAGTAGGCGACCCTCATAGGTACCTTCTGGTGCAATCAGAAACGAAATCCGACAAATATTTTTTGAGTTATGCTTGACGAAAGGTTTTTATTAGGCCTTTTTTTTTTAGTAGGACATGGCGTTAATATCCATCGTAGTAGTAATGTGTCCGGACAGTAATATTTCGCTGAGTATTAGCCTTCGCTTCGCTCAGACAATAAAGGGTAAACGTATTTGTGCGTAACGCTGACGTCATTTTGCGTATGGCCACCGCCCTCTGAATACTAGGCCTGAGCGCTCACACAAAAATGGCGGCTGCCGAAGGCGGATTCCTTTTAGCGTAGGTACGGTCCCTTAAATGTAGACACCAGTATTTTATAAAAGATTTCTCTAGGTTGTTTATTCTCAGAAAAACGAAGCGGAAAAATCTTCAAAAAATTATTGGTAGGAATATTTAAGGGACCGTACACACGCTGAAAAAAAGCCGCCTTCGGCAGCCGCCATGTTTGGTCCAGCGCTCAGGCCTAGTATTCAGGGAGCGGTGGTATGGCAACAGCAGACGATCAAATGTAACTTTTATTTACATTTATTGCGTTTTTTTTAATTTCTAAATATCTTGCATTTCCAATTTTTACGCCGTCAAATAGAAAAAATTCGCTTTTTAATGCAATTTGTTTGAAAACTATGTCGCAATTTGTTTGAAAACAGTATCGCAATTTACTCAATTTTTATTGTTTTTAAAATAATTTTTCAGCTTGACTTCAATATATTTATTTCTGTCACTTGCAGACAGACAATTACTAAACACGAATATGTCTGCATTTAAATTAACCCTAGAGCTACCGGGAATTTTATTCAAGTTTTAATAAAACGTTCTACACCAGAATTTTTATTTAAAACTATTTAACTTATTTATTTACCTTATTTTTGTCTGGTTTATATACTTAGTTTATTTTAAAGAAATTTCTGGTTTGAATGAATATTTTGTATGTACCTGTCGGGTCCAATGGACCAGTCTGGTAGACGGAGGGTTAATATAAATGAAATAGTTCAGCTTTTGTTTCCGGCTTGTATTTCTTTATGAAATTTAAACTTTGTGAATCAACAAATAAAAAGTATATATAAATAAAACACAAATTTAAGATATGTAAACGAATTATGCTTAAAACATTGAAATTATAAGAATAAAAAAGACTAGCGATCTTTAACGTTTTCTTCGACTGTTATTGCCTGCCCCGACGCTAATACGAAAGTTTCGTTTTTAATACATTTCAAAATTTTATTTGAATGCATAATTGCTATTTTTCATGCAAAAATGATTGTTGGTATTGTTAGTGAAATATCGGAAATATATATATTAAGTGTAAAAAATCTATTAGAGTTTTCAATTAAAAATATATATACAGGATGTTTCAGCACCGTGGTTACAAACTTTCAGGAGAGTTAAAAAAACATACACAGGGCTCGCACCGTTCCTAAAATATTCGCACTTTGCTACTAGTATTTTAAATAAGAATTCTTCGTGGTACATTCTTTTAACATCTATAATAGAACTATACAACAAAGATTATCTTTTTAATTTAGTGGTAGCAAAGTACGAAAATTTTACGAACTGTGCGAGCCCTGCATATAAATGGTTTTCACCTTTATTATGAAACACGGGGAGTCTGGGTTGGACCTCCTTGTGATTATATAAGCAAAATTTCATTTCAAAATTTCGGTGCCGTTGTGTCATTTGGCAATTAAAATTAAGTGAGATATATTATATCCCACCGCCCTTCAAGGGATTAAAACAGAAATAGGGGAGGGTAGTACACAGTGAGACGAAAAATATTATTACTTAACGTATGGCTACTATTTTTATTCTTTTGAAAAAAGATTTGCTACATCTTAAAGCAACACAAATACGCTACACATTAATGTAGAAATGGTTTTTAAAAGGTTATTTATAAAAGCATCGAAGCATGATAACGGGGTATCGGAAATTGTCTCACCGTGTACCACAGGTGATACACAGTGAGACAATGTATATATTTTCATGAATCATACATTTTTACACTCTATACATAATTTTTTTCAGTGTAATAATGTCTTAACTACTGCCCGAAATCGTGTTTATCACTTAGAGTTTAATCTGACGTTTTTGGAGTCGAGAAGTTTTGATAGAACAATAGTAAAAATGTTAAAAAATTTTCAGTAGTTACAGGTACACATATTATTACCAATTCAACCCCATTTAGAGCTTAACTGAACACGTATGTTGTATTGTCGTAATTAAGCTATAATTATTCCTCTTAACCCTAGAACTACCGGAAATTTTACTCAAGTTTTATAAAAACATTCTACACCAGAATTTTTACTTAAAACTATTTAATTTGTTTATTTAACTTATTATTGTCTGATTTATACATTTAGTTTGTTTTGAAGAAATTTTCTGGTTTGAAAAGATATTTTGAATATACATGTCGGGTCCATTGGACCCATCTGGTAGACAGAGGGTTAACTAAAGTCTTAAGACTATTCCCAACAATGGCAGTGTGTAGCTGAACGTACATCCAAATTTCCGAAGGATATCTGAAACTGGTGGTATCCTGTTAGTTGCCTTGTTATCATAAATTGTAGTTCTGGCAGTAGCATTTAAATGTCTGATTCATTAATAGACACCATATCTGGAACATGAGGCACGAAGCCTGTCACTTTTACACTCTTCGAAGATAAATCACTTCAAAATCACCATCTTCATCCTTACAGGTCAAGATTTTTCCTACGTAGAACACACTATTTGGAAACCTCACAAGACCATAATCACGAACGACAGGCTCCCGTTCTATTGCCTGAAACCTAAATGATTCATCGTCGTCAGATGACTCGTTTAAAACCATCGTACCACAACTGCGTGTCTTAATGTGTACTTTCGTTACGTTGTAGCAAAATGGATGCCAGATCTGTTTCATCAATTTCATCGCTTTAAAAAATTTTGTCGCTTTGTCGAAATAGTCTATTATTAGATATAGCTAGGTTTGGTTAAGTAAATATATGACACAATGACGGAAATAAACACTTAAAATAAACGTTTATGTAACTTTAACCACTACAAAATAAAGAATTATTTACTATTTTGTTGGACAGATACCAATGTGCCAAAACTACATCCACGTATTGCATAAAATGAGGTAGTTATATGTGAGTGCCAGCTAGGAGAAAAAGTTATAACAAAGAGACTGCTGTCTCTCTGTGTACCATGTCTCACTTTGTACTACTCTCCTCTATAGCATTGTCAAGAAAGTTACTTTAAAATAGTCGCTCAAAAGTAATACCAATGAGTTAGCAAAGTAATGGTTGATTGATCATTTTTGTGCGGGCTGTATCACGGGCAAGAATGCTATGGAATATTGTCCTGTATATTTGTTCATTTATATTTTGGGAATGTTTGAGCAATAAGAGTACGAAACGATTCGATATTCCTTTACAATATGTCTAATTTAAAACTAATACTTTTGCGATATTGGTGTTTATTTTTTGCAAACATTTTATTATAAATCCTATTTCTAATCAAAGTTTGTCTTCATTTAACACGTTCACACCGGCCTGCATCACAGGTGGGTCACGCTTGACTGTCGCATAGGGCGGCGTGCCTCTCCGGTGGGTCACACTCTACTGTAAAATAGAAGGCGTGCACTACAGGTGGGTCACACTTGACTATGCCGTAGACGGCGTGCACTACAGTTGGATCACACTTGAATATTCAAAAATTCCGTAGTAAAAGCAATTCAATATTATAAAACTTATACATTGACGACGGGAAACGAGAATTCTCGTTTTCATTTAAAAGATATCATTGGCTAAGGGCGTGGCTCCTACCTTACAGAAAATGCATTTATATCATGTTGTCCATATTTCTTTAGATTTTAAGACATTTTATATTAAATTCGTACGTATGCAGTCAATAAAATCATGTTTTTAAATAATTCGCTTACGAACTTTCAGACATTCACAACCAACTCTGCTTGTTATATTCGAGTTCAATTTAATAAATATGAGAGGGGCGTGTCATTACATTCAGTATCTGAATAAGCGAAAGTACCGCGCCGCCAGATGAACCAAATACAAGCGCTGCTTCACAACGAAAAGCATAAATATAGGCGCCGGAGTGAACGTGTTAAAGTACTTCAGATTAATGTATATTTGGAAATCATTAGGGCCCAATAAATCCAATTAAATGTTATACGTGTTCAGTATTGTAGTCTTAGTAAAACAAGAGTTTATACGCTATATGCAGAGGGTATTAAATGCTAGAGTCATGAAAGTTCATGGCTAGAATATAGGTTATAACTTTATTTGAGTATGAGAAGGTACACGGATCTTGGCTCTTGTCCCTGCCCGCGAAGACACTCACGAGCTAATGCTAATCCTATGGGGAGGGATTTTTCTAATATCTCATTGCATTTCGACATTTTTAAATATTTTTTTTTTTGCATTGGATAGCTCTACATCGCATCTTTTTTAATTTTTCGATTTTTGTCGCAGATATTTTTTATAAAGTTACTTTCACTTTCAAAACCGGTTCTGAGTATGAAAGTGTCATTCTAAAAAATATCTGCAATCAAAATCGAAAAAGTAAGAAAGGTGCGATGTAGAAACGGATCTCGGCTATCCAATGCAAAAACAAAAAAAAAAAAAAAAATTATTTAAAAATGTCGAAATGCAAACAAGATATTAGGAAAATCCCTCCCCATAGGATTAGCATTAGCTCGTGAGTGTCTTCACGGGCAGGGACAAGAGACTTAAGCCTTGAGAGTATTAATCATGGCATAGTATTTAAAAACTGGATTATATCTGTAGAATTATATTAATTTAAACAATGCTTCTCTTGCAGTGAAACCTACAGCATAGTAAAGGGATATATCAGTTCGCGGCGGTAAGTAGGTTAATAAAATCCAGAAGGTATACGACGCATGCCTCCTTAACCCCTTGGGGGTTAAGGATGCCTCCTTAACCCCTTGGAGCGACACCTATACGTGCCGCATGAAGCGCTCAGAATCCTTGTTTTTCCTCACCAGTAAAATTTTACTGTAAAATTTGCCTTATTTAATCAGCGCAATTTCTCGATTCAATAAGACACAAATTTCTGCTTTTAAAAAACGGTGACAAAAGATTAAAAATTTCGTAAAAGGCTCCCGTCCCGAAGGGGTTAAACCCTCCACTACAACTCTGTACGTGTTATACACTTAAAGTTTTATGTCAGTTATTCTAGCTATTCAAAAAGATTTGATAATTTAATTAAAATGACAGACACAATATCATTTAATTTTCTTAATCTTCCAACGTTATAAGAATCTTTTTCCTTAGCATTAATATTTTTTCCGAACTCTGTAACTACTAAAATGACTTAACCTTAGAGAAGTTCTTTACTTTGTATAGTTAAATAGTTAGTTACAATATCACTCTGGGAAAAATAAAGAAGCTGACACTTGAAATTGAAATTTACACTCTGCGAAAATCTCCTGTCATAATTTGAGAGATATTATGCCAAAATCCAACTGTGACAAAAACGCAGCGAAAAATCGTAACATCACAATTACCACTATGTCAGAAACCCCAAAACCAGTGTGAAGATCATAACAGAATAAAGCTACTATAAAAACCAACCTCGATAGAGTCAAAATAACCAAACCTGAAAGTTAAAGAATAGAAACCAAAAGAACAGCTACCACAGCAGAATCTGTATAACTAATATGACATCAACATCGATAGAGACAAAACCATTAACGAAGAGACAACGTGTATTGAAAGAAATCAATACTGGGTGTTTAATCATTATTAGTTTAGTGTGCAGCTAGATAAAATGTTGTGAAATACTGCTTTGCATCCAAAGCAGCGGTGGCCCAGTTGGCAAAGCATACGACTGATAGCCGAAAGGTCGCGGGTCGAGGCTTAACCCTCTCGCTGCCCAACCCGAGAGTTTCTCGGGCAACGTAAAAGTATCAAAATTTGCGCAACTCGAGATTTCAACAGGGATACATTTTTTCCGTCTAATTAACCCTCCTTGATCATTCCCACCAGTTACTTTTTATTGTGAAATTTGCATTATTTAATCAGAGCATTTTCCCGATTAAATCAAACGAAAATTTTTGCTTTGAAAAAACAGTGACAAAAGTATAAAAATTCTTAAAAGACGCTCGTTGGGAAGGAATTAAATGCGCAATTTTTGAAGCTACTTTGATAAAACAATTACGCAACGAGAGTGTTAAAACCCGCCGTGCACGCTAATGGCGCCTGGTGCATGTAAAAACTGTCGCGGACGCAAAGTCCTCCAAGTTCCCTATGAATTATACATGTGTAGGTATCTAGTCAGGTGAAGGTCTCGTCACCTGATAAACGTTCTAAATTACTAAGCGAACTAGATTCGAGAGAGTCGCTCTCCGGATACTCGGCATGTTGTATGGGTAGCGTAAAATTAAACAAGCAAATCCATTATAAGTAACCGGTCAACTTAGAACCAAAAGAAAATAAAGCAAAACCTGCCATTAAGACAGCATAAGTGCTTCTCCAGCAGACCGCCGCCATGTGGCGTTCAGGCGATTTTGCCCCGTTTTCAGGCACTCAAACCCATAAAACTGGGTTATACAAACCCGTAAAACAGTTGTATAACAAGCAATACCCAATGATTGCATCTTACCATCATCAAGTATTTATTGTTTTCGATGTGGCCATAAAAAATGTAGCACATTTTGAGGGGGTCGGGTATGTAAAAATATTTTAAAACTAATTAAAAATATCTAATCTGTTAAATATACTGCTTTAAATATAAATATCGCAACGTATTTATATTTTTACTTAAACACAGATTTAAAATAATTAAGTGTACTTTGAAAGAAATGAAGAGAAAAGTTCATTTTCTCTCTTTAAATAAATATGTGTGTTACGTGATATGAGCCCTCTACTTTCTAGTCGATGAAGGACCATTATATGTTTGGCAGAAACCGACCGTCATTGCTTGACCGGCAAAGAAAATGCAAAGTTTTCTTTCCGCCTGTCCGTAGGCTGTTCGGCAATAGCAGCTATAATTAGTGGCGCTTCAATTACGGTATAGCATTGTTTGGTTACAAACCTTGGCCTTCACTCGCTTTTGCCGCGATGGAGCCCCAATGCGGCCATAAATCGTGTGTTTGTTGGCAGCCCGGTAGGTAGGTGCCTGGTCAGCAGTTAGAAGAGAGAATTTATACCTCAGAATAAAATTTATTTATGAGAGAAATTGAAAAAATATAGTAAAGTATTCTATTATTTTTCATTAAAGCAATAGTTCTTACATTTTAACCCTTTCAGGGCCAGAGCATTTTCAATTCTAAAGTGTTGAAATAAATGAATGGCACCGGAATTTAATAACAAATTTATATCAAATATGGAAAAGGGGCTATATTTTTATATGCAACATACTAAAGGGAAAATATCTTACCCAATTTCTGGTGCCATTGTGGCGTTTGGGAATTAAAATTAAGTTGTTTCATAAACATACCACCGCCCTTGAAAGGATTAAAGGATTTCCACTTAGGCATATATTTTATCTCGGGAAGTTTATTTTTCGAGGTAAATTAAATACACTATAAATCTCTTCCAAATTTATTAATAAATATATATAATAGTGCAGAGGATGTGTTTAACGATTATACAGTAGTACTGTATATCTTTAAAGTATCTTTAAAGAAATATTTATGCTTACGTTTAAGTAGGATTTTTTATATACTTTGAAAAATTTGCACTCTTTTAAAATGATTCTAATAAGTTACCACGTTTTACCTCTGAATCAGGAGAAAGCGTGATTTTGTTTTCAGAATTGGAGTCTGGCCTGAGGCAATTTCCACTACAAGCACCCCGTAAAGTACCATTGAAATATTTGTATACATAATACATTTGTATACGTATAAATACATAAATGTAGAATAGTGTAAGGTGTAAAATTACTAACAATTGAAATAAAATATAGCTAGGAATTAATTGATTAAAATGTATGTCAGACTAGAGTATGTCAAACTACTAAATTGCCGATTCAAATCTTTATAATTATAAGCAAATGTCGTCATAAGAGAATGTAACGATTCAAAGTGGGGTCACGCGTATTTTCAACATGGAACTATTTAATAAAGAGAAAATGGCATATTCTTAAAATAGTAAAGCTTCAACTGTAACCGCTTTCGCGGGTGTTGATTACCGTCGATAGAACAGTAAATTTACATAGAGAATTTTTCTTATTTAAACACCTTATTAATGTAAAGTTTCAGTCATAAATATTGGCAGAAACATATTTTAATATTTATTGGTGGATGTTTACTTTCACAGTACACAGCCCTTGCATTTCCGCCATATTGTGACAACCAGTAAAACAAACTGACGGTTTTTCTTGACAAACTGATACCAGTAAAAACGAATAAAAATTTTTACCATATTTGTGAGAATATGTGTCTCCATGAATAAGATGCCTAAATAAAACGAAATTTTCCATTCAGTTTTACTGGTGGGAAATTTGTCTTGGCGGCAATCGGAACTGTAACTCTCATTTAAAAAAAAGCAGCCGCCATCTTGTGACAACCTCCTCAGTTACTTCATTCGCAACTGGTAGACAGTACACTATATGCCTCCTCCTCTTTATTCATAACTCCATTATTTTCAATCCCAAAAGAATTCAGTAGCACATACTGCGTATTCTTCCGCGCGGTATCTCCCTCAATATTAGGCCTGAGTGCTGACACAAAAAATGGCGGTTGTTGTAGACGGATCTTTTTAAGCATTTGTACGGTCCAATGAATTTAGACACCAGTATTTTCCAAAAAAAAATCTTTGACTTATGTTAGACTTAATGTTAGAAAAATAAAGCGGAAAACCTTTTAAAAATTATTGGTACTCAAATTCAAGGGACCGTGCAAACTCTGAAATAAATCTACTTCCATTAACACAACATGAAATAAACAGCAGCCATTTTTTGTCAGCGCTCAGACCCAGCAATTAATTCGAATATTTAATTGAGCTTATTTATTTATTTATTAATAGAATTTCCTAACTTTTTGGTAATAAGATTTTCTCGTTTACGCTCTAACAGGTACATCCTGTAAAAATTGGAATGAAATCTATCCAACACTTTTTGAGTTATTCTTGACGAAATATTTTTTTTTATCTACCCTCGTAGAGCCCCAAAATAATCTAGCATCATATATTAGCACTTCGCCTTGCTCAGACAAATAAATGTTAATTATGAACACTATGAAACTTATCTTACCATGAGTAAGATATACATATTCAACTAGTTCACATGTAAAACGTATATCCTTTGTTTAAAAATATCCAATTTTATTGCCTATGCTTTTGCAAAGTGTTATAATTTTTTTTTTTTAATGTCATATTTAAAAAAAAATTCAGTGCCTTCAACACTAACAACTAAAAATATCTTAGTTATTCCGCAAGGAATGTGATGCACCTGTTTCGAGATACAAGTTGTTTTCAAGGTAGCAGCAACTGAGGACGGAGAGCGTATGCAATGTATAATACTGTATATGGAAAAAAGTATTGAAGAAAAAAGAAAAAAAATACAAGGGCAATTTTTAATGTTTTTCCTATCGAAAAAGAATGTCGAAATTATGCACCAGAAAAAATGTAAAGAGAGATGTCTAATTAAAAACTAAAAGTGTTTAGCACCTTAAGTTGGGTAAATCTGCAAGTAATTTAATCTAGATATCTAACTGAGTTTTTGAGCCAGTTAGATAGGGTAAAATACTAAAATAGAAAGCGTATTCCGAGACGATATATAATTTCCCAGAACGTCGCAATGTCTAAATTTTACAGAAGTGATTTTTTCCTTCGAATCAACGTTCTCACAACGTTTATACGAATATTTAGCACATCGTTTTCAATAAAGTTTATAGGGGAGACCAGGGCTAGTTGGCTACAGGGGTAAGTAGGCGCAGCCCCCATAAATCGCCTGTTTGTGGATAGATTGTGCAACCAGTCACAGACTACATTTCTTCTTGCGTTTTACAATCCTCATTGTAGTTTTGCAGCGTTACCTACGTGCAGTGGACATTTATTACGATTTTTCTGTTTTTTGCGCTCATAAGTAATTTTTTGTTGCTTCAGTCTTTTTCTAATTTCTAATACTTACCTTAATAATTGCGATTTAACTTGTGCAATTTCTCTTAGTGTATGATTAACTGTACCTACCCCATATGTGATTTACTTGGATTATTTATGCTTAGATGGTTACGTGTCCCTTTTGTGAAGAAATTTATTATGGGGCTAGTAGGCGCATTAAACAGGGGCAAGTTGGCTCGGTGTCTGGTGTATGCTGGTAGCTTGAAAAACAGCAAACACCGAAAAAAGTGGTTGCAATGCAAGATTTTGGGCACACGGGGCTTGCCCAAGCGGAGACACTCGATTTTTTATTTGTGACAACTGTAACTCTGATGATGTTATCGAGTAGGATAGAAGTTACTCAATGTTAATGTTTTATTCGTTATTTTTATGTATGTATAATTTAGAATTTATATTGTACGGCGATAACGCCTTTGATGAAACCTACTGGTAATAAGGAAATTGATTTCTCTTAACTGCGTGTCTTATTTAAATTTTTATAAAGCGTGTGCCAACTTACCCCATATGTATAGGCAACTTGCCCCGTGAAGGGGTAAGTTGGCACAAATTTTCCTTTTACTTTAGGCTTCCGCTAAACATAAACTACAAAAGCTGCAAACTCAAAGCTCCGGGTATTTATAGCCCAATGCCTGTTCTTTAAAAGTACAGTTAAAGTTTCATAAAAAACTTAAACAAAAAATTAATAAAAATCAACAACTAAAAATTGCGCCAACTAGCCCCGGTCTCCCCTATATCATCCAGGCCTTCCACTCGGTCCGTTTTTAGTAGGCAGTTTTTTCTAACAAAAACATTTTTAGATTTTCCTATAATTTTGCAGATACGTACCCGCACAGTCATTTTTGCTCAAATGTTGATAAAACCTAGCATAAAAAAATTCTTAACCCTTATGCGTCGCGCCCGATAAGTGTAGGTTACTTTTTTTTAAAATTCAGATTGTTTGATTGCCCCCTCTTTTTTCAAGTAGAAATATCGAGCTTTTTTTAATGGCAGATAAAATGATGCGGGAATAAAGCCAATTACACTATTTTAAAAAAACTGGTCGGAATTAAACAATATGAATAAAAAACTAATTTTAACTTGTTTTTTTCACCTTATCTAATAGGAATTAGCTGCGATTAAAGATGGCGAAATGAACTGTAAAAAATTAGTGGTGGCCAGAGAATTTGGATCCCCGATTTACTCGGGGCATTTGGCAACACTAATTATGAAGTTTTATTTAACCCTTTCCGGCGCGGAGTAATTCTATATATAAACTGATAAAATCATGGGCTGGCACCAAAATTTATAAACGAATTTATTAGAATATATGAACTTGCTTATTTTCAAGTACACTATAAAAGGAAATATTTAATTAAACATTCTAGGAGCCAATAAAATAAAAATTAGGTGTCCTTTTTTAAGGACAACACCCGCGAAATGGTCAATTAGAACTGATTAAACGGTTGCTTTGTTTCATTTCCCATTAAATATAAATCACTGAAAATGTTACCACTGCATCCAAAGTGTTAAAACAACTATTAACCATAGCTAGAAATATAGCCTTAGTAAATGAAATATCAAACAAAACATAGCAACGTACTGTTTAGAGTCAGTTTGACACACTGAACGTCTTGTTGAAAGTTAAAAAAATATATACTACAGTTAAACTTAATTTTTAATTGTTTTTTTTATGTCTCTGCAAGTCGCTTACACGTCGCCTGGAATTTAAGTTGTATCACAACTAGGAAGTCCATTGAGACGCATACATTGTTCCATTGTTCCATCTTGGTTTCCTTTTTACCATTTTCTAACATAATTCAAAAGTGTTTATGAAATTGTTTTGTCTGTCTGTATGTCTCTCTGTCTTTCATCCGGCCGTAGTCTTACTCGTTTAAATATAGTCATATTGTCATGAAATTGACATTGGGTTTACTATGGCATTATTGGCATTTAAAAAAGTGTGTATGATTTACAGTTTTTTTAGAAGGACACTCAAAAGAATTCTGATTTATTATGGTCTATGGGGGAAAACTGTTTGTGCTGTATTTTTACTAGTTTAAACATATTACACTATTACATACTTCACAATTTTATGCATATTGAAATTTATATATAAATGACTGAGATCTACTACAAGACACTGTCTGTGTAATATGGTGAGCATAAAATTTATCATTCATTTACAGGGACTCAAAAAAAATTTGGCTACAGAGCCTGTGAACAATGGCTTGTGAACAATAATTTCTTAAAGTGCCTTTCAATTGTGGTACGCATTTTTTTAAATTCAACTATTTTTTCATGGTAAGTATACATTTTATAGAAAATATACAGGGCTGCACAAAAGATTTAAAGTATATTTCCGTTTACTGACGGAAATTTCTTAAGGGCAATTTTCACCTGTACTATGCGTTTAACTGAACTAACTGGTATCATACTACCGGGTGTCCCAAAAAGGACTGATTGATTTTAAAATTCAATAACTTCCAAACGGTGACAGATATTAAAAAAAATTCTTGCAGGAGGGTTATGCATAAAGTCAAAAGTTTTTTTTACAGTGATTTTCGATTTTAGTTCGAATTACAAACAATAGATGGTGCTGCGATCAATAGAGGCTAAATTCAGGCTCGATTTTTGGTACTTCGTGGCCCGGATAATACATTATCATCTCTTTTTTCTGCATGGAACAACAGAAAGGACCTAAAATCGAGCCTGTATTTAGCGACTATTGCTTACAGCGCCATCTATTTTTTTGTAATTCGAACTAAAATCGAAAATCACTGTAATAAAACTTTTGATTTTATGCATAACCCTCCTGCAAGAATTTTTTTAATATCTGTCACCGTTTGGAAGTTATTGAATTTTAAAATCAGTCAGTCCATTTTGGGACACCCGGTATATAGTATATAGACAAATCTATATATCAAATACATGACTGCACAAAAGAGTTTGAATACTTTTCCTACTATTGATGGTAACTGTCAAAATTGTGTTTTCAAATGTGTTATGTGTTTTCAAATTGTTTCTTTAAACATCATTTTTCACCTTAATAAACTGTGAAGTTTTGCTACAGTATTCTGAATGCGTTGGAAAGTATTTCTTATCTATACTGGACGCTTGATTATTCGTTCTTGTTTATTCATAAATTCGAATTCATCTCGGGAATTCCGATTTTTGTTTAACACAAGCAAACACACCTTATTCTTGTTGTTAAGTGGGCCCCACCAGTGGCTGAGAGGTTCTGCTCTCGAAGCTGGTAGACGGGAGGTGCTGGGTTCGATCCCAATCGCGCCCGTCGGCCTAATCGTTCGGAGTTTTCGTGGTTTTCTTCGAGCCATGGATTTCCATGCGTAAATACGGGTTAGGTTCCCTTAGAAAGACCCCACGAAGGGCACTCCCCCCTCGGGCCTATATCACTAGTGTAGATAATCGGCCGTCAAAAAAACAACTAACCAACCAATCAATCTTGTTGTTAAGTAAAGCAAAATTTACTATTTAAAATTTCTGGTATGATTTCCCAATTTCTGAATAAAAAAGAATGCCAAAATGGTAATCCTGGTGTCTTTGAGTTATTTATTTGGTTTTATATAATAATTAAATTTCCTATTCAAATTATGCTTAATTTACTTGAAGGACCCCCCTCCCAGAAATTTGGCAGCTATGCAAAATCTCCAAATAAAACACTATAGTATAAACCACCTTATATTTATACTACTTAAAATAAGTTGACATCAAAAGTTTAAGGAGGCAGTGCATTAAAATAAATTGTTATGTTATTGAAATAAATGCTTATGTGCCCCCGGAATATTCAATGATGCTGAAAGAGTACAAAGAACTTAATCGCAAATATTGACAGCCGGATGTTGAAGGATGTAAAAGTACTGACGTTTGGAATTGAAATTTACCCTTTATCAAAAGCTTCTGTCACACCTTGTGAGACATGCTTTCTTAAGATAGAAGTTGTTTAGGGAAGAAAGTGGGTGTATTTCTAAACTATTTCAACATTTTCATTCCGCTTTGAATTTTAACATTTAAAAAGATTACACTTCATGATATTTTTTTCTTGTTTGACAAGCGTTTTCAGCGTTATTTATTTGGTTTTATATAATAAATAAAATTTCTTGTACAAAACATTCTTAATTCACTTGAAAGAAAAAAAAACTACAAATTTGGCAGCTCTGCAAAATACCCAAATGAAACACTGCAGTACAAACCGCATTATATTTATGGTAATTAAAATGAGTTGACATCAAAAATTTAATATGGAGGCAGCGCATTAAGACATTATTGAAATAAATGCTTATTCCAAATGCCCTCGAAATATTCAATGATTTACAAAGAACTTAATCGCAAATATTGACAGCCGGATGTTGAAAGATTTAAAAGTACTGACGTTTGAAATTGAAATATACGCTTTGTCACGAACTTCTGTCACACATTGTGAGATATACTATCTAAGGAAAGACGTTAGTTTGAGAAGGCAGTGGATGTATTTCTCGAAACTATTTCAACATTTTCATTGCACTTTGAATTCTAATATTTAAAAGGATTACACTTTATAATATATTTTTCTTGTTTGGCAAGTGTTTTCTGTGTTGTTTATTTGGTTTTATATACTAAATAAAATTTCTTATTCAAAACATTCTTAATTCACTTGAAAGAAAAAAAAACTACAAATTTGGCAGCTCTGCAAAATTCCCAAATGAAACACACAGTACAAACCGCATTATATTTATAGTAATTAAAATGAGTTGACGTCAAAAGTTTAATATGGAGGCAGCGCATTAAGTCGTTATTGAAATAAATGCTTATTTCAAATGCCCTCGAAATATTCAATGATTTACAAAGAACTTAATCGTAAATATTGACAGCCGGATGCTGAAAGATTTAAAAGTACTACCGTTTGAAATTGAAATATACACTTTGCCAAGAAATTCTGTCACACATTGTGAGATATACTATCTAAGGAAAGACGTTAGTTTGAGAAGGAAGTGGATTTATTTTTCGAAACTATTTCAACATTTTCATTACACTTTGAATTCTAACGTTTAAAAGGATTACGCTTTATAATATATTTTTCTTGTTTGACAGTGTTTTCTGTGTTGTTTATTTGGTTTTATAAAATAAATAAAATTTCTTATTCAAAACATTCTTAATTCACTTGAAAGAAAAACAACTACAAATTTGGCAGCTCTGCAAAAATTCCCAAATGAAACACTACAGTACAAACGGTATTATATTTATTGTAATTAAAATGAGTTGACATCAAAAGTTTAATAATGAAGGCAGTGCATTAGGACGTTATTGCTATCATATCCGGTTCTGGACTCCATGATGTTGATGAGGAAAAACAGAAGATATGCATTGATCCGGTTAAATATGTTTATTCTATGTACAGTCGACGAACACGTTGACAACACACAAACACACATAATATAAGTTAATAATACTCTACAGGATAACATATTTCACCAGCGCCTGTTCGAATACATCCAAGATTACCTCGTCTCCTTCTCTCTGGCTATTGCCATTTTCACTTTCCTAAAGAGTCTTTGGACCGCGGAATATAGGCGACTTTCACAATTGAAATAAATGCTTACGCGCTCTCGGAATATTCACTGATTTACAAAGAACTTTAACCACAAATATTAACAGCCGGATGCTGAAAGATGTAAAAGTATTTGTACTGACGTTTGAAATTGAAATTTAAACTTTGTCAGAAGCTTCTTCAGGGTGGCGAGTGGTCAGGGAAAAACAGAATAAAAAAAGGTGTTAAATACCAATATTTTGTTAAGGAGAAATTCGGCTTATTTAATCCCTTTATATTATTCGATGTATTTTTACCGACTTCGAAAAAAGGAGGAGGTTATCAATTCGACGCGTATGTATGTTTTTTTTTTTTTTATGTATGTTCACCGATTGCTCCGGAACTTTTTGTCCGATTTATGTGATTTTGGTTTTAATTGAAAGAGGATACTCTCGAATTGGTACCACTTCCGTTTCATCGAAATTGGTTGAGTAGTTTTTTAGTAATTCAACAAAAACCAATAAAATAAAGGATTTTTCGCAAATTATCTTTCATTGTTGTAACCGGTTTTTCATTCATAAGCATAAAGCTATGTATTCATATGCGTTATCGCCAGACTTGGCGCCATTTGGTGAAATATCGCCAAATTTGGCGACCAAAATAAGTTGTCATAAATGAAGCCAACTTGGCTGTAACTAACTAATTTGGCGATATTCCCATTCAAATTCACTAATGGATCTTCTCCAATATGTTTCTTCACAATTTCTAATCGGCAGTCATATTTACAATTCTCAATTGCCAACCATTATTTAAAATGCTAAATAATACAGAAGCAAACTAAATTAATACATGAAAATATCTGAATTGTATCAAGAAATGAGAACATGTAAATTTTAATCAGATTGCACGATAAAAGCAAAAAGTGCGCTTTTTACTTTGCAGTTGTTTTTGAAGTCGGTTTTATTTTTGGTAATAAAGTTTATTCTTGTCTAGAAGAAAATACTGGTAGTTTCCACTTTTTTTGACCGTGTTTTTCCCTGACCACTCGCCACCCTGTTCTTTCACACCTCGTGAGATATACTATCTAAGGATAGAAGTTATTTAGAGAAGAAAGTGGGTGTATTTCTCAAAACTATTTCATTCCGCTTTGAATTCTAACATTTAAAATGATTACACTTTATAATATTTTTTCTTGTTTGACAAGTTTTTTCTTATAAGCTACCAGAAAGGAAGATATCGGCATTTACTCAAAACATTTAGTAACGGAATAAAATAGACTATAGTAGCATGCATATTAAAAAAAGTTTTGATTATTATTACACTAGTTAACAAATTTTAATATTTTTTTCTGTACCTGGCTCGTAAATGTGTGCATTTAACTAATTGGTGCTAAATTCAGTGAAATAATCAGATTCTCTACATCACGTCACATTTATTAGATACGGAGCAGTTACGTAAAAATAAAAGTGAAATATTTGACAAAAATTGATATTATGAAATATAAACAAAACATAATATTTATCAGTAGAAATGTTTTCTGGATTACTTAGCACAAAATACGAATTAATACGAGCAAGAAAATGTTGCATAAAAATCCATAGTATTAATATTAACAATATTATTTTTTTTAACTGGATGATGTCTTTCTTGCTGACAGTGCAGGGTTCGTACGGGTCCTTGAATTTTCAGATTAATAAACTCTTCGGTACCAGTATTTTCTTAAATAAAAACCTTCCCTTTAACCCCTTAAGGTACGCTTAATATTAGGAAAAACTATCAAAGCATACCTATTTTTTATTACAGAAATTGAATTCTTATAAGGTTTCTAAATAAAATATGAAATTAGTTTTTTTAAGGTGAAAAAAAAAGATGTTATAGAACAAATTCACATTTGTAGAAAATTAATCATGCGAGAATTCTATGCCTTAAAGTTTGTTTTTCACCATAGAAATTAATGCGAATAAAACCTTTCTTTTTCACATCTTAGATCTTTATTTAAAATTATAACACAATTTTTTACAAATAATATTCGAAATAATATATATATACATATATATGTATATTAAACTTTGATTGTTAATAATGTTTTAGGGTGGTATATTTCGAAATGTACAATACGAAGTCCATATTCACAATCAGCGCCAAAATCCAAACGTTGTACCGACCATTCAAAGACTTCACACGGAATTGCCAGTTAAATTTTTCTGGTTTCAAAAGTTTTTCCAGCAATTAAATCTCCAGCCCGGAAATTTGACGGGCACGAGAGATAACGAGCGACACCTCACCCCGGGATATTGACGGGAGCGAGAATAAAGGGGTTAAACAAGGCTACATTTCGCACGTTTAAACTAGATTTATTTTTCTATAAAAAAGTACTGATATTTGGCCTTGAAAATAACGGTACCCGTACAAACCCTGAAGTGCTGAATATTTTGATAGTTACTTTTTACAGAAGAATGTATCCAAATAAAGGTTTTAACCTACATAGTCCTTCATTTCCTTATTATTTAACCACACAATGTAAATTATACTTTGCATTTCACCACGTATTTTACTATGTATGGAAAAATTAAATTCTAAAATGTTGTAAAATCCTGACATGATAGGCAATTTCTGATAGGAGATTCGGATTCTACATCTATACATTTAAAAAATTTTATTACAAATCAGATACAAAATGGCTGTCGACTAGTGTTTTTAATTTGAATCATTGGTATGCTGTTCGTGATAGTATTATGAAAGCAGTATTAATATACCGATGACCTCTATTTTCTTTTAAGGTGCTAGCAATCTATAAATTTGCATAGATATTTAGACATCGTTAAAAAGTATAGGATTGAAAAATTCATAGTCGTAATGATTATCGTACGCTGAAAGGTGTACACGAAGGAACAGGCGTGTGGAATTTAAATTTCAGTTCTATCAATAGGCAGTGTTTCTAGTAGGCTACTTTTTTTTTAAATTTAGATTTCTTGATTGGCAACACTTTTCTGAAAGAGTAAAATTCCCCTTGTTTTCGCCTTAATTAATATGTCATTTTGTAAAGCGAATTCTACTATTTCAAAAAAGCGGTGTCAATCAAGAAATCTGAATTAAAAAGAAGTAGCCCACTGGGCATAGGTGTCAACCTCAAACTAATCTTCCGTAATACTTGCGTTAATTTAACCCTGGTTTAATATGTTTCGAAACAGAAATTTTTTTAAGAATTGAAATTAAATATGTTCCGCGTAGAAACTTGTAATTAAATAAGTAAGCATTCATGAAATAAATTTTCTGGTTCGAAACGTGGTTAACCTGGGTCAAATTAATCCAGACATTACGGAAGATTAGTGGAAGGTTGGCAGCTATGCCACTGGAAACACTGTCAATAGGTTATATCATAGTTTTTACGATTGCATATCTACTGATAGAAATTTATAATGGAAGATAGAGATATTATGCTAAACGATTTTATAATTTTAATTCTTTGATTTCCGATTGATTTAAAAAGTTGATGCTTTAACCACTTAACTGCATAGCTGCCAACTTGTACGGATTTTTGCTACCAGTAAAATTTAATAGAAAACTTTGCCTAATTCAATCGCCGAATTGCAGTGAATTTTGATAATTAAATAAGGAAGAAATTTCTCTTAAATTTTAGTGGTAGCAAAAATCCGTACAAGTTGGCAGCTATGTAACTGTTTTGCCTGAACAGAGTTCGGGCAAGAAAAGATTGCTTGCTTCGTTACTGAAAGCTTTTCCACACCACTAATTTTTATCTGAAATCTGTGGTTCTTTAAATGGCAGACTTTTCTCTATTATTTAAGGAAAATATTTTTGTACTTAAAAAGTGGTATTGGCTCCCTGTTTTCAGTTTATGGTTTCAAAAAAAATGTGACAGTTAAAAGGTTAAACGATATTGCTCTGTTTCTTTACAGCCCATTAAATACTAGAAAGAAGGACATTGTCATTCAGTTGTAACATCATTTAAAGATTGAGAAATTTTGGCAAACTATTATATACTATTAAATAAGTATCACTTAATATCCCGAAGGTTTTCAATATATTATAAAAATAATTCACTGGTTTGTATAATGTATATATTTGTAGAAGTTGTAAGTAATGACTATGTAATTCCAAAAAAAGAATAGAAGAAAAAATAACATATGGTAGTTATATAATGGTAAAATTTTCAAATTTAGCAGCATACTCCGTGTTGCCAGATTGGGGACTTTTTTGTCCCCAGATTGTTGATTGTCACCGCTTTTTTGAAATAGAAATATTCGGTCTATTTAAAAATAAATTAAAAATTTTGGAAAAAAAAGGTGAATTACAGTATTTTTAAAAAGTAGTAACAGTTAAATAATCTGAATTTAAAGTCCCCAATCTGGCAACACTGGGCATACTGTTGAGCATTAATGTTGAGCATTAACTCTGTCGAGGAAAATTGAAGAGTTTTTAAATTTTATTTTTTTAAGTTGCCGAAGCACACGTCTGAAAGAAACTTCATTACGTGTAAATGAGTCAAAATTAATTCATATTAATAGCTTAAGTCAAGATTCAGCCAGGTGGGGAAGCGTATCAAACGGCTTAAGCTCAACAAGTTCCAACCAACAATAATAGTCTAAGTCAAATAGAAATGAAATTTTAATGAAATACATGCTTTTGAATACCTTGAAATGTTCTGTGACTCATATAAAACCTATTCGAAAATAACGTCATTTTCTTAAAGGTGCAATGGAATTGATTCTTAAAATAGATATTTTCCCTCTGCCAAAAGCTTCTATCATATATTGTGAGATTTCCTATCTAAAGGTAGAATTTATTCAGAGGAGAAAATGAAAATATTTCACCAAACTATTTAATCATTCACCTTCTTCTTGGAATCGTTATATTTAAAAGGTTTTAAAGATATTCCTTTGTTTCTTGTCAGATATTTTACTATTAAATCTAGAAAGGAAGATATCGACATTTAATTGAAAAGAAATTGTAACACAAGGAAATACTTTACAGTGCAGTTTATACAGAAAGATTTCAATTTTCGTTCTTCTATACAAATTGTGTGCTGTTCATAGTAATTATATGGCTATAATCTAAAGAAACAATGACTTGTAACATTATTCTAATGCAATAACATAACAGACTACTCATTCACATAATTCTTTGGAAAAGAGAAAGAAAAATATCGTTTAAAAAGAACTTGATTGTAGATACACTACACTACTGGAAGATGTAAAGTTACTGACGTCTGAAATTGAATAAAGCAAAAGCTTCTGTAACACATCGCATTATTTCCAATCTAAAGGGAGAAATTTTTCAGCTGAGAAGATGAAATAGTTTCACAAAATATCTCCATCATTTCCATTTTTCTTTGAATTCTGACATTTAAAAGGATTATTCTTTAAGATCTAGTTTTCTTGATTGACAGGTATTTTTCTATTAAATAGTAAAATGTTAGATTCCGAAACTCAATTGTAACATTTTAGAATAAAATAAAATGTTCTAGTCAAGCAGTAAAAATTTGATTTTTGTTAATCTATATAAATGAGGTGAATTAAAAATATTATCCGGTCGCAAAAAGGTAATTTTAATACACTGACGACTTCTTTTGTTTAACCCTTTCAGCGGTAAAGTACTTCTGATGCAAAAATGATAAAATGATTCGTTAAAAACGGAATTACAAGAAAAATTATATGAAAATAAGTAAAAGCTTGTCTTCATGTACATTCAGTATATCAAAATTAGGTTTTAAAATTCCGGTGCCAATGTGGCATTTAGGAATTAAAATTAAGTGGTACATATCATATACCGATGCCTTTCAAGGGGTTAACCCCTTCGGGACGGGAGCCTTTTACGAAATTTTTAATCTTTTGTCACCGTTATTTAAAAACAGAAATTTGTGTCTTCTTGAATCGAGAAATTGCGCTGATTAAATAAGGCAAATTTTTCAGTAAAATTTTACCGGTGAGGTAAAACAAGGATTCTGAACGCGTCATGCGGCACGTATACGTGTCGCTCGTCCCCAAGGGGTTAATCTTTCGCACTCCACTGACGCCTATAATGTGACATACTAAGTTCAGGGCTGTCCAATGCGATAATTTTTTAATTCTATCTCACTCCACTTTCTCAAAACAAAAATTATTGACATGCTGTTCGAGAACATTGACGAAAGAAATATACTACAAAATCAAAATAGTAGTGCAAATAAAATAGAAAAATAATTGCCTGTTCCACCCTGTACTTTTAACCACAAATCTACTGTCACCGCATAGGTGTCAGTGAAGTGCAAAAGTTTAACCTTTTCAGGGTCAAAGTACTTCTGATGCTAAAATGATAAAATGATTGATTCACACCAGGATTTACGAGAAAAATTATATGAAATTCATTAAAAGCTTATCTCCATGTACATCCAATGCATCAAAATTTGGTTTTAAAATTCTGATGCGAACGTGGCATCAGTTCGGAATTAAAGTTAAGTGATATATATAATATATATCGATGCTTTTCAAGGGATTAACCCCTTGAGGGGACCGGTATATATTATATGCCACCTACGATTAATGAAGTTTTACATCAGAAAAATTTTATTAAATTTTATTTTTCTAACTTTGGTGAAAAAAAAGAAGTAAAATTGCTTTTACTTATTTTGAAATAGAATTTTTCAAAGATTCCGGTGGGAATTCAGCATTTCACAAACGTAATTGCTTGCCCCTCAAAGGGTTAAAACTCGATAGCAAAGCACTCATCCATACTAGAGATGAGATAGGATCCGTCCAAGTCCATGATCCTCAGGGCTGCTACCGACGACTATTTTTCTATTCTATTTGCACCAGTATTTAGAAGAAAAAAATGTATTTTGTAGCATATTTCTCTCGCAAATGCTCTCGAACAGTATGTCAATAATTTTTGTTTAGATAAAGTGGTGTGACGTAGAACTAAAAAATGGCAGCTCTTACTGAACCCGAGTTCTACTACGGACAAGAATAGATCTCGGGTTCATGCTCAAAGAAAGCGTTTTAGTTATTCACAAATTGAAAAAATACTTCGTTATTTGAAAGCAAAGAATCTAGGAATTTTTTTTAGTTTTATAATACTTTAAGAATCAGTTTGAAAGCGAATTGTATTTTTATTAATCTACACTAATGTTATAAAGAAGTAAAGTTTGTTTGTTTGTTTATTTGTAGGGGTAATCTCTGGAACTACCTAGCCGATTTCAAAACAGCAAATTGATGATGACAGACCCTGTTCAAACATAGGCTATATTTTATGTCGATGCCACTACTCCCAAGTGGGTGCAGGATCAAAAAACGTTTTAAAAATACGATTTTTGAGTTACGAAAGGGCCTAGCAACTTGAAATTTCCCATAGTAGTTGCTTATAAGATATAAATGCTCTCTAAGAACAGTAAAGAAAATCGAAATTTAAAAGGTGTGTGGAAATACTCGAAAAGTTTTTCAAAATTTTTAAAATGCGATTTCTGTGCAAATGTTACAGTTACAAACTTGAAGTTTGGCGTGGAAAATACGTATAAGATATAAATGATCTCAAAAACAGTGGCTAAAAATTTCGAAATTTAACCCTTTGAGCTCCGGGGATGAATTTCTTCAAAATGTATAAATGTCCCATTGGCACCAGGATTTTGTAAACAAAAGATTAGGCTTATAATATACAGGGGGGGGGGGGGATGCATTAATCTCTTTTCAAATAAATTTGGTTGAATATTCCGGTGCCAATGTGACATTTGGAGATTAAAATTAAGAGGGGAGAAATTCACCCATCAGAGCTCAAAGGGTTTTAAAACGGTGAAATGAGCGAAAAACGTTCTAAACACTTTCTAAATTACGACTTCTATAGAAACTCCGTAAGTACCAAACCGATATCAAAAGTAAGAGTGACAAATCGATGGTGACAGTCTCTTCTCCAACAATGGGTATATTTTTTGCCGGTGCCACTATCAAAAGGAGTGCCCATCAGCAACAAACATTCGAAATTGCAAGTTTAGTGATATTGAAGGGGCTAGAAACATGATAATTGGCATGCTAATTACTTATAAGATGTAAAGGCTCTCTGAAAACTGCTTTAAAAATTTTTAAGGGTAAAATGAGCGAAAAGCGTTCTAAAAATTTTCTAAATTATGAATTGTTTTTAATTGTTAATGATAGAAACTTGAAATTTGGTATGGTAGTTACTTATATGGTGTAAATGTTCTCCAAGAACAGTTCAAAAGTAATCGAAATTTAAAAATGTGAAATAAGCGAAAAGCATTCTAAAAATGTACTAAATTATCACTTCTATTGAATTATTAAAGATAAAACATAAAATTTGGCATGATAGATACTTTTAAAACGTATATGCCCTCTAAGAACAGTTTCTAAAAGATTCGAAATTTAAAGAATTAAAATGAGAGAAAAGCTTATTAAAATCTATCTCAATTACATTTTCGATTGAAGCTCAGGAAATACCAAACCTATTTATAAATATATATTGGCAAATTCATGATGACAATTCCTCTTCCAAAATATTTCATGTTGGTGCCACATCTACCAGAGGGGTGGTAGACTGTTAGAGTAGAAGCTTGGAATATGGTATGATGGTTACTTTTAAGATGCAGATAAATTCAAAACCTCAAATGAAAACTGAAAAAAAAGTTTCAAAAAGCACTCTAAATTATCATTTATTTTGTTTGAATTCTTTTTATTAATTTAATTCTCATTTTCGTCTAATGCAGTGTAATGAAGCTTAGCCAAACTGTAGCTTAACCTATTGACGGAAGACAAGACTCGGTGCAATCCTATGGAAAATATCCTAGCTTTAAGACCCGTTTCCTCAGAAACTATCCGACCGATTTTGTGAAATTGGGAATCAATATTCACTGGACTATGCTCAAGATTTATGGCAGACATTTTTTTCTGCGACTAAAACTTTTTATTTTAGAGCAATGCCAATTTTTCAGAAATTTTCCATTTTTCAAAAAAAAATTACTGAAACTACTTAAAGTTTTTTAAAACTGTCTGCCATATATGATCTCATATTTATGGTCTACAACAAAAAAAATTATTAAAATCGTTCGAGTACTTTATGAGGTAATAGGATTTTTATCTGAAAAGTACGATTTTTCAGGAGAAACAAAAATCTTAATACTTCTTACTTGTGTGAAGTTCTTGCACAATTTTATCAAATACATGAATTAAAGTATATATAAACACTTGGATAAAGTTTAGTTTCATATAAAAATGAGGTAATATGTTAAACTTTGTCGGTTCTATATCACTCCCTACGTGGCTTCTGCACAAATCATTTTATTCGTTCAGTACCACTTTTTGTATAAGAAAATCTTTTACTTGAATTTTGACAATATGTGCATACTAGAAAACTTATTTAAAATATATAGTGGTGCGAAAAGAATTTAAAAATAAAAATAAGTATATAATGTTAGCATAAAATTAATGTGAAAGGGCGTGGCGTTCGAGTCGGTGTATTCCCTTGATTTTTTACGATTATTTCTAATGGTCAGAAAAAAACTGCCATACCAATGGATTCCAGAATGTTCAAAGAACTTCTTAAGCCAATAAAACAAAAAAACATTTCCTTTTCAAAAAAATTCACTCATGTCTCCCTCTTAAGGACTAGCCTATTTTACAGGAATATTTTTCAACTCACACCACTGCATTTACTTTTATTTTATCTTTTATAAAAGTATACTTTTATAAATCGCTGAAATGCATTAATCGTATGATCATACCTCTAGTCCTTCGAGACGAGCGTCTTTTACAGAATTTTTAATCTTTTATCGCCGGTTTTTTAAAGCAGAAATTTTTGCCTCATTGAATCGGGAAAACGCTCGGATTAAATAAGGCAAAATTTGCAATAAAAATTTACTGGTGAGAATAATCACTGATTCTGAGCATATTATGCGGCACGAATACCGATCGCTCGTTCCAAGGGGCCATAAGAGGTTCTTACAAGATGGCGGCTGAATTTTTTACATCCGATCAACAATCTCCGGTTACCGATAAAACGAACTTCCACCAAAAGATTTAGAAAAGAAAATTTCTCTTATTCTAGCCCATTATATGTGAAGGTGTTTCACAAACAGGGTAAAATTTTCTATTCGGTTTTACTGGTGTAAGTTGGCCCGGATTTTATAATCTCTTTTACTGACACTGACAGGAGGCTATTTAGGTTGTCACAATATGGCCGAAACGCAGGGCCTGATTACCACAGAATTATTTTTCCACCAGTAAAAATAAATACCTGTTTCTGGCCATAATTATGACTGAAATTCTGCATTAATAAGGCGTTTAAATAAGGAGAAAATTTATTTGCAAATTTACTGGTGGAAGTTGGCCCTGGCGGCGGTAATCAGCCAATGCAAAACCGCTTACAGTTGAAGCTTGACCATTTTGAAAATATGTCAATTCCTCTTTATTCATTCCAACAGATTGAGCGACCTGTGACCCGGAAATCTTTTACGAACGACCAATCAGTCGCGGATACTGCGCAGTCAGGCAATCCGCACGAATGGCGTTTGAAGAATACACCCAAGGGCATGGTGTTCGGAAATGATTTCCGTTTTTTTGGGTTCAGGAATGACATAAAGTAATCGTAGAAGATCTTGACTTCTTACTCACGTAGATATATAATCAAAACTGTTTTGGAAATCTAAATAAATGCTGTTTTCAATAAATCCAAAAATTGCTAATGTCTTTTTCTGCGAAAGTCGAGCATGGCAACATATTCAAACACTTGAAAAAGAGTTTTGATCGTTATCAATCTACATAATTGGCAAACTACTCATAATAGTTTGCTAAACCCAAATCTAAAATACCATTGGAATTTAGTTTCATTTTTCGATATGCTTTCAATGTATATTTCTGCATTGCTCTGTAGTCTATGATTATATATATAAATTGCTGAGTAAAAAGTCTATAATTGAACACAAAACCAATCGTAAATATTGAAAATATATTGCAAGGTGTAAAGGGAGTAACATTTGAATTTTAAATTTACATTATGTTAAAAGCCTCTGTGATACATTGTGAGATTTCTGTCTAAGGATAGAATATATTCAGAAAGGAAGACTAAGTTATTTCTGCAAAGTATCTCAACATTTTCATTCGCATTTAAAAGTACTGTGCTCTTATGCCTCTTGAAGGACGGTGGAAAATATTTTATCCCATCCAATTTTAAACAAGATTTATACCTGAATGTTTAATAAAATTTTACTTTTGAAAATTTGATGAAGATAAATACAATGCAAACTGTTTTTACTTTCAAATAAATTCTTTCGAAAATTGTGGGATGAATACAACATTGCAAAAACACAATTTTTGTCCTTTGAAAGGGTTAAAAGGATTGTGTTTAGCCATTTAATGCGCAGCTTTGCATATATGGAAACAACAGTGTTTTGAATTTAATAGATTTCTTTTATTCGTATATACATAATTCACATCAGAAAATTAAAATAGCAATATGTGCTTTAATTAATAACAGACATTACTTATTTTAAATAAAGCGAAATTAATCATTGAAACTTTCTGGTGTAGAGTAAGATTCTCTGAACTACGTAATTTCTAGAACGTGTTCTATTATGGGAATTAAAGGGTTAAAGGTTAAGTTTTATAAAATAAATAATTATATAAAATAAGGTATTAAGAGACATACTTATTAAAATATTTACTATTTTACAATATTTTAGCGTAAAACAGCCACACGGCCGTAGTTTTTACTTGTATTGCAGATGTATAACCGAAGAAAAGATTGACGTATTATATGAAAAATGTATCTCTGATTTTTTTCATTATTTTTCCTGTGTCATAAACCTTTCAGAGAATCATATATAATTTTTTGAAACAAAATAAAAAATCGCGTATTTAAGGGTTAAAACATTTTCAGGGCGGTTTATTTTATTCCATTTAATCTTAATCAAGATCAAGTATGAGAATTTTTGAATAATATTTTTACTTTTATTACTCTGGTGAAAGCGAACTGCAAAATTGTATTTTCTTATTTAGAAATAAAATTTGTGGAAAATTCTGATGTGAATTTAACATTATATAAACACAACATATTTCCCCCCAAAAGGTTTAACTTTATGCTTTATTACTTAGCATGTATATTCTTATTTAATTCTAGGAAGAGAAATGGCGCAATGAAAAGTAGGAAAGTTCTGTTGTGTAACACTGAAATTTGCATTTTGTGAAAAGCTTTAATCATATTTAGAATAGAAATTATGTAGGGAAGAAAGTTTAAATATTTTAGTAAACTATTTAAAGATTTTCATTCTAATTTGAAGGCTGATATTTAAAAAGATTATAATTTAATAGGTATGATTTAATAAGCTATGATTGCTTAGCAGGTATTTCCTATTAAATGCTAGAAAGGACGTTATCGATATTGAGATGTAATATCTTCTGGAAAGGAAGGAAATACTCTATAATATTGTTCATACGAGAAGTGTTCGGTTTCTTTTTATATTTGTCTACATAAGTGGAGATAAATGGAGATATCGGTAGAGTTTTAGAGAAATTATCGGTAAGTTGGAAAGTATGCCTTTAGGGAATTTTGCTAACATTAAATATATCAACAACCGATCATTTGACCGTTATCAAATGAATATATTTTGATTAGAACCGAAAAAAATTCGTAAAATAAGATTTTTTTTTTTTTTTTTAAATCGAGAAAAAGGTTAATAAAAAAACTCAGTTGTCTGAAATAAAAATTCCAGCGCGAAATATAAAAAAAATAACTCCTGTTATGTTTAATATGAAATTAACAACAAATAGGCCAATTGACACATTTATGCGTTATTTGAGGGGTACACAACCATAGCATACCAAGTCCATTTTGAAAAAAAAAATGAGATAGTGCATTTAGAAGGTGCGTAATATCTGTTTCATCTAATCCACAATGAGCCTGTTTTCACATTCTTTCTCATACATGGTATCAGTTTACAGACTTGGTTCACTGTGGGAAAGAATACAACAGATTTTATACACCTTCTAAATGGACTATCTCATTTTTTAAGGTGCGTTCGTAATTATACAAATACGTAGCACTTATAGTCATCGTTCGGTCCGTCTGACCATCTGTCCGCATATAACAGAGCAAAATTTACCCAACCGAATGGTCTGAAATTTTAAATATATAATTGTTGCAAAATTTTGTCGAGTCATTTCAGATTTTAGGAAAATTGTATGTTTAGTTTAATGACAGGGACAGTCAAAAGTTTTCCGTTACATTACGGCCAATGGGAATAAATTATTGCAAGTTCATTTTAATGATGTTACAGCCTTCCGAATGGCCTGAAATTTCAAATATACAATTGTTGCAAAATTTTGTCGTGCCATTTCAAATTTTATGAAAATCGGATGTATTGTTTAATTACAGGGACAGTCAAATTTTGCTGAGAGGATCTGCTCTCGAGTTCCCTTAGAAAGACCCCACGGAGGGCAACCTCCCGGGCCTATATCCCTCGAGTAGACAGTCGGCCGTCTAAAATCAACCAACCAACCAACCGACAGTCAATTTTTTCCGTTACATTAGGGCCAATGGGAAAAATTATTGCATGTGCATTTTTATGGCGTTACAGCGTTTCGAACAGAATGAAATTCATATGCGCTTATGAAGTGCACAAAAATATACATTCAGTACAATATGCGGTGCAAACAATATTTATAAATTAGTTATAGTACGAACGCACGACATTTGCCACGTTTGACGAGCAATTTCCAACTTTTTTTTTTTTTTTCAAACTGACTTGGTCTACTATTTTTGTGAGTCTCTTATTTATAAAACTAACGTAAAGAAAATCTAAAGTCTCCCCAGAAAATCCGAATAGTTATCTTTTGTTTATAATGATAGATATTTCGTGACTAGAATAAAAGAAATATGTTTTAAAATTCTTCTGTTGTGAACTCGAAATTTCTAAATAAAAATATTCCTCAAATTTGGCAACACTGTTTGCGGCCTGTATAGTGTTAACTTTTAAGAGGAATTATCACTTAACTACTGTGAAGCGGTCTGTGAGACCGCTCCAGTGATAGATGAATAAAAGGCAAGATTAACTCATAAAATGGTGTTTTTGTAGAAAATTTTTGCAAAGGAGTATTATAATTAAAATTCACTTATTCAAAAGTCTCTCGTGATAGTACTAAAGCTCCATACGAAAACAAATTTCGGTAGTGTCTGTAGTTTGACTGAAAGTTACAAGTTAAAAAAAAGCAGGGGTCTGTGGGACCGGTAACATCAGGCAAAGGTTATGAAACCAGATTTAAAAAAGACATAGAATTCACACCCATTCTGAAGAAATTTTGTAATTTCATTTTAGACAAACACTGTTTATAGATTTTTTTTTTTTTTGTGCACAATTATTATATATATATTTTTTTACTTTTATTTTCCTATGCCCATATTTCATAAGAGCTTCATGAAATTTTTAGATTTTGCTTGCCATATTTTTCTATTATTATTTTCATCTTTCTATTTGCTCATATTTCATATATTTTCATATTTTGTATTGTTCTCATCGGTTTGTTTGTTCATATTTCCTTATATTTTGATATTTTGTACTTTTATAATTATTTTGTTTGCTCATATTTTTTACATCTCATATTTTTATATTTTTTTCTCATATTCAAGCTTTCATATTGTTTTTGGTTTACATATGCTGAAACAAATTTTATTTCTTTTTGTATAGCTTTGTGTCCTCTGGTTTATCGTTTGTTTTCATTAAAGTTTAAAACATTCTTCAACTTGCACTCCACCACATACTTCTAGGGCTTTATTTCAAAAGTAAGTTTTAAATACATTCTAATTTTTTAAATTATTTAGTCACCCATTTTGCTAAACATTTTCTTTTATTTTTGCCCAATTTTTATATTTTCTTTGCATATACACTTTAATATTAATTTTGTTTTGTACTTGCTGAAACAAATTTTATTTCTTTTTGAATAGCTTTAGGACCTCTGGTTTGCATTTTGTTTTCGTTAAAGATTTTTAAAATCTTCATCTTCAACTCTACAACATTATTCTAGACATTATTTGAAGTAAGTTTTAAAAGAATTTTAATTTTAAAGTACTTTTTTTATTTAATTTAAAACAAACGCCTTTTGTTGAAAAATTTATTTTATTTTTCACATAGATTTTATATTTTCTTTACATGTCTAATCTAATATTTCCCCCTTTTCTCCACACTGAAATATAAAAATATTCTTTTTGCTTAGCCTTAGGCACTCTGGTTTACCTTTTGTTTTCGTAAAAGTTTATAAACAAATCTTCTACACCTCTTCCCAACTACATTTGCTAGAGCTCTATTCGAAGTTTTAAAAGCAATTTAGTTTTTAAAGCAATTTTTTCTTTTAATTTATGACAAGCACATATTATCGATTTTTATTGAATTATTTGTGCATTTTGAATATTTTTTAAAAGACTCTAAATGCGATATTTTCCTTGTTCAAGCTGGGAGAAATTTTATTTCATGTTATATAACTTTAGTACCTCTGCTGTGCCGTATCAGAGGTGGGAGACCATATGCTCTGGATACCACCAAATTGGTAAAGTTTTTTTCGCATACTTGGCAACTACTGTTGCTGCAACTGGGTGATTTTTTAATTAGACATTTCACATTCTCACCCCTGCCCCCTTATTACTAGGCTTGTGTCCTGGCACAAAAGTGGCGGCTCCCAAAAGCGGATTTTTTTTTTTTTTTTTTTTTTTTTTTTACGTATTTGCGGTTTCTTATATTTAGACACCAGCATTTTATATAATATTTCTTTCTAAAAGAAAATTAAAGGTGAAAAAAAACCTTAAAAACAATTGATGCTAAAATTGAAGGGACCGTACACACGCTAAAAATATCCACTTTCAGCAGCCGAGATTTTTGTGTCAGCACTCAGGCCTAATATTCAGGGGGCGTTGACCTCATCCTAAGGTTTAACAGTTATTTTGACTTTATAAAATAGCAAATTTTACGAAAATAAAATAAAACAAAATTACTGTTTAAATTTTTATGGTGCAAATTTCAGGTTTCTAAGTGGAATATATCTTATGTAAAAACTAATTTCAGGTGCAACACGTAATAAACCGGGCTCAAATTAACCCACATAATACGGACGATTAGTGGGACTTTGGCACCTCTTGATAAAGAAAAGAATATTTTTGTAACACATTTGCATAATTAGCTCATATATACGTGGAATTTTTCTCGTCTGTATACCCAAAACATATATACTGGGTTTTTCAAAAGATCAGTGCGAAAGTAAAACGCGATAAAGAAATATCTAGGGGTCGTTGAGACATGGATATGCAGATGAACATTCAGTATAGTACGGGATTTTGCGTGACACTAAAAAAAAAAAAAAAATAGTTCAAAGCCTCGAGAATAGAGAGCGCTACTGCAGATAACGCCACGGAATAATTCCATATTGCTCACACAACGCAAGATTTGGATGCAAAAACATTACAGAATAATGCATGTACACCTTTTTGTATCCAAATATTGCGTTGTATCAGCAATATGGAATTATTCCATGGAGTTATCTGCAGTAGTGCCCTCTATTGTCGAGATTTTTAACTAATTATTTTGTTGTATCATATAAAATTCCAAACCAGGCTGAAAATTCATCTGCCCACCGCATATCTCTCCGACTCATACATCTTTTTTATCACGTTTTCCTTTCGCACAGAACTTTGAAATACCCGGTATGTGCACAATAATTTTTATAAGATCCTGTTTAGAAATCATTACAAAATGCCAAATTCATGGGGGCGTGTCTCATATTTTATACTTAAATTATTTTTGTACTTAAACAGTTTGAAGCCCAAACATTTAATTTTTTTTTTTTTTTTATGTTTTCCCAAAAATTATGTATCATAATACAGCAGTATGGGTTTTCTAAAATTTCAGCTTTGTGTTTAAATAAAGTGACTTTTCATGTGTTTCAACAGAAAAATAATATTTGTTTCCAAGTATGTAAATGATAATTTAGAAATTGGATGCTGCTATATTACGATAGATAAATACCGGACGATCATAAAAATATATAATTTAAAGCTTTAGTCTTTAAAGACTTTAATGTACAAAGAAAATTCATGTGTAAAGCTGTCAGACACGCCCCATGAATTTGACGTGTAAAACTTTCATGGAACTAAAAAAAAATTTTCAGGATTGGTACGGGTCCTGGAAGTTCCAGACCACGAAATTCTTCGGCACCAGTATTTTCTTATAGAAAATATCTCTTTAAATATGGCGAAATTTCTCGCGTTTGAACTAGATTTATTTTTTATAAAAAAAAAATAAATAAATAAATTACAAAAAAAATTACAAAAAATACTGATATTTTACATGGAAAATAACGGGTTCCGTATGAATCCTGTTTAATTACCCCATTTGATTTTTATTTTTTATAAGTTTTAATCTATTTCAATTTCGATAGAATAAAAAATACTATTGGTTATCATGATCAATTTCTCCCCTTTTCTAAACGATGCAAATCGATTAAAATAGTCGTATCCAGAGCACTTGTAATTCCACCGGAAGCGGTGTATCTACTTACATGCAAACACCACTGTTCCTGTAGTTTACCATTTATTTTGTTTTTTTGTTTTTTTAAGTAAATTCAATCTCTATTATTATATCGTCGGTACCATGTAAAACTACCTAATGTGATAAAAAGTATTTTTTTTTTAATTCAGATTTCTTGATTGGCACCACTTTTCCGAAATGGTAAAAATCTCCTTGTTTCCGCCTCAATTAATATGTCATTAAATAAGGTTAAATGAGGTGAATTTTACTATTTCAAAAAAGTGGTGCCAATCAAGAAATCTGAATTTTAAAAAAGTAGTCCGCCCTTTTCACATTGGATAGTTTGACATGGTACCGTCAATATCACATCCCTCTAAGGCTGTATTTAACCACTTAACAGTTTTGCCGTAACAGTTTTGAACAAGACATTTGAACTCAAAAAATCAGTTTTCAATTTTGTTTTATACTGAATTTTTTAAATTTGCTCAACAATATGAAAAAAAAAAATAGAAATTGAATCTTTAAAATGCGTTTTTTCAGATTAGTAAATTTGGAGTTTGCGCTCACTGTTACTTTCAAACTAGATACCTGACAGCTTTAAAAAATTAACCAAGCATGCGTTTCTTTATAATCTTTATGCTAAAAAAAAAAACACACATTTCGTTATTTATTTATTTCCTTTTTTTCACTTGAAAAACTCGAAAATAATTTTGGAAATTTTGTATTTTTTTTTTCATTTTGAGCTAAAATTAAATTTAGAACAAAACTTTTTGTATATAAATTGGTTTTAATTTTGACGTAGGTGTATTATGATTCTATTTTGTTCAAAAATTGTTTTATATCTGCATGATTTAGAGTTGTATCATGCGTAGCACTTGATCATTTTGATTTACGCATTACTGAGATAAACTTTTAAATTTAAAATTTAAATATTAATTGTGTATATACAACATTTACAACAGGATAATATAGCTAAGAATATATAATTTAGGTCGAAAAGAAAAAAAAAGATCTTAATTGCATATTTGTTCTGTTCTATTACTTTGAAAAAAAGCAATGTTATTTATCGTTTCGGAAAAATCAAAGGTCCTGTACCCGGTTGAGAAAACCATAAAAATGTAAAAATTATTTTCATCTTCAAAGTTTCTGAAGACAATTGTCTAACAATTAAGAAAAGTGAACAGTGAACAGCAGTGCAGTTCCAGGGGCTACCTATTTGAAGATCAAATCCACGCCCTGCCGATGAGTACTTGTAGAGCACATCATAAAGAAATCAGGAAAGGTTAGTCTAAGTGCAGCGAAAAGCTGCTTACGAGTGTCGATAGCTCCCAGCACGCCGAGAGCTAAAGACTGAATGAGAGAAAAAGAGAGGAAAAAGTCTATTTACGTGGATGGCCAGATGGGCAGCCAATACGAAAACAGGAGGCGGGGCTTCACTGTTACACGAAGTCCGCAGTAGAAAATAGACCGATAGAGTAAGAAAAGAGTTGTTCAAGGTTCATGAAAGCCGAAATGTCGCAAGCCAAGTCCAAACATAACCAAAAAAAAGACACTTTTCAGTGACCATGCATTTAAATTACAAAATAAGAGAATAAATCAATTTTAAAAGGGGTAGGAGCCATAAGCGAACTTATGACTCGCTACTAGAGAAGTTAAAATTACTGTTGATCATCTCGCTGAAGGCGAGAAGTTTAGCTATAGAATTTTCTTTAGATTGTATCGCTTCGAGGACACTGTTGAGTTTTAAGGGGATTTCGTTAAATGAACTTACATTTAGTTCTTGTTTGATTTTAGATAGGATTTCAGCTATCGTGTTGATAGAACCTGAAAATTCCTGCAACTCATAAAGCTGCGGAGCTTTGGGTAATGAAGAAATTTTATTGGCTGAAGGTACGATGATGTCCTCAGTTTGTCTCGGTGATTTTTTTGGCAGAAATTTTTTCTTTTTTACTTTCACGAACTATTTTAGCGTAAGATTTTTAAAATTGGGGTTTGAGGGGAAATTGCGAACAACCTTAATAAGATGAAGGGTGTTCTAAAGAGCAGTTAGCACATTTAGGAGGGGGTTTTGTAATTTCAGTAGAATTTTCCTTAGCGGCAGCAATATCTTTTTTAATTTGACAGTCTGGGGACAGGTGGGGGACCACCACATCCCACGCATTTGGGATTTAAATGACAGTTCGTACTTACGTGGTAGAACTTTTGACAGCGGTGGCATTGAGTTGCTTTTTTCGAAGGGCAAAAATTTTCAACTTCAACCCTTAAGCTACAGATAGCATTTACTTTAAAAATTTCGTATGACGTAGCATTTTTAGGAAGTTCCAGTAAGTAGAGAGGGAGGGGTTTCCCATCTCTACGACTTTTTAGTTGAGACATTTTCAGAATAGTGAAACCTCTACATGAGAGAGTTTCTTTGACTCTTTCAATATCAAGAGTTCTAGGGAGGCCTCTAATGACCACTTTCAATGGGATATCCCGATCCGGGATAATATAGTGCTGTACAGCAGTTTGTTTAAAGTGCTCGTGAAGCGACATTTTGTCGCGGAAAGTTGCTGGGGAGATACGAATAAATTCTCCTACTATTTTAGCTTCAAATTTGTACTTGTTACAGGATGAGAGTTTGTTAAGAAATTCAATAATATTTGGAATACCAGACAATTAAGACTGTTGACAGCTATGATTTTGTTCCTCTTTTTTCCCCCTAATTTTCTGGTGGCAGCTGATTAAAAGTATACAAAAAAGTTGAAAACTATGTATTTGCATAAGCCCGAATAATCTATTCGATACTAAAATCATTCATAGTGCCCAGTGGTTCCAAGACGCACATTCAAAGTATTTATTCAGACCAGAAATTTCTTTAAAATCAATTAAATATATAAACTAAACAAGAATGTTCTATAAAACTTTAGTAAAAATTCTGGCAGGTTTACAGTTAAAGATTCTTGACACCACTAACTATTAATTTTTATCTTCGCTCTATTTAATTACTGAATTAGTTAGATTACATAAGGAGAATATTTTAGCTAAAAAAAGGTGCGTGTTCAGCCCATATTTTTAGTTTATTGTGTCATGAAAAAAGAAACTGTTAAAGGGTAACGCAAAGCTGCCAATCTCTGTTTTTTTTTTCTTTCAAGTGAAATAGACATATTTTGAACCAGACGCAGACATCTTATTCAAGGCCAGGTTTACTTTGAATTTTTTAAAAAGCTGGATTTTTTTGGCTGCATTTTTTGGACGATGCATGTGTGCCTAATGCGTTTCTAAAAGGGTTTTTAAATCGATTCATTATTTACGTTGCTACAGCCTGTCGAACGTAATCGCTCTCCGGACGGAAAGATTCGTCTAGATTATGAAACTGTGCAAATCGCTGTACATAAATCTGCAATTTTTTTTAATGAAGGAAAATTTTTTTTTACAAGATCGGTGACCGTTTTGTTAATTTCTGTTAGTCTGGATTCCAGGAATGCCGTCGATACAAATGAATTTCGGGCTCAGAATGCAGAACGCGTTATGTCCAGCACTGTGAAAAATCTTCTAATCGCTATTCGAAAGCAACAGTTTGCTGATATCTAAAATTATGAGGCAGATGAACGTCTTTTGTATGTCTCAAAAATATCCCATTAAGTGTATAAGTTAATCCTCATCGGACTCATGTTACTTCCCACGGACACCCGGACCAATATCTCTAACATGAATTTTATTCGATTTACAACACTTTCTTTTTAAAGAACACTTTGTCTCACACTTTGACAACATGTGCATGTGTATTACAAAATTTATTTTTAAAATATAGTGGTGCTAGTGGAATATAAAAATATAGTAAAATAGAACGCGTAAAATCTAGCATCCGATAAAAATTAACACATATGAAAAACAAAAAATCTTTTATTGCCCTTTAAATTTTGAAATTTTGACCTTAATCCCTTGAAGGGCGGAAATGCCGCTATGGCATCAAATAATTTTAATCCCTAATAGACACATTGGCACCCGAATTTTTTTATGAAAATTTCGCTTTCCTTAATTACACGAAAATATACTTTTACTTGTTTACATATCAATTTTCTTGTAAATATTGATGTCATTCAATTGTTTCAACATTTTACGAATACAAGTATTTTGCCCCTGAAAGGGTTAAATTTGTATTCGCCCACCCCAAAAAACTCCCAGAAAGTATTTTTAATGCGAAACGGCCAAGTGGCAAAAATTTTATCCGTCAAAGAGTTTACGAAAATGTTAAACTTGTTTTTGTCAAAACAAGATTTTTCAAATATGCGAAGGTTGTTTCATAAGACTCAAAAATTGAAGTAAATGCCGAAGAAAAATTTTCTACTAAAGTAAACACTTTTGATTATGGTACATACCTTACCTATAATATGCTAAAATTGCACATATTAAATACTTTTATAGCAAATTAAATGTAAAAACTAGCCGGATGTGCAAATTACAAAACTTTCTTCAATCTCATACATGTTAATACTTCCTGAAAAATGCATTATAACAGCGGCACCGGTTAGGCGATTTACACCAGAATCTAATCAGCAACAACTTTTGTCAACTTCTAATTCAATTTGAAGTTTGATGAAAATCCGTGCATTAGTTTTTCAGATATTGGGGAAATCGTGAAAATTTTTGCATAGCAGTAGAACCTGCTGTGCAATTTACACCAAAAACTTAATAAGATCAATTTATATCAGGGACTAACTGAATTTATAGTTTGATCAAAATTTATGCATTAGTTCTTGAGATATAGCTATCGCGGAAATCGCGAAAAATTCAGCATAGTAGTACCAGCTGTTTGGCAATTTACACCAAAAACTAAGCGACATTAATTTATTTCAGGGACTAACTGAATCTGAAGTTTGATGTAAATTCATGCATTAGTTCTTGAGATAGAGCTATTGTAGTAATCATGAATAATGCAGCATAGCAGCACCACTTATTGACTATTGCCACTTATTGGGCTATTTACACCAAAAAGTTATCAGTACGAAATTATATCAAAAACTAACTGAATCTGAAAATTTCTGAAAATCCATGCTTTAGTTCTTCAGATATAGCTATTGTAACAATCATGAATAATGCAGCATAGTAGCGCCACCTGCTGGGTGATTTACACCAAAAAATAATCAGCACCAATTTATATGAGGGACTAACTGAATGCAAAATTTTATTAAATTCCGTTCATTAGTACTTGAGATAGAGCGCCCACAAAATTTGTGTCACACACAGACAGACAGACTCACAGTCAGACATTTTGTAAAGACATGTTTTTTGGGATCTCTGACCCTAAAACGTGTAAATCCGTCGAAAACCGGATTTCAAAAATTTTTACGAATCTAATACTTTCTTCTTGTAAAGATAGAAGAAAGTGGGAAAGGTGCAACATCAACATTAACTTCAAGTTTCCTCTATTTTGTCGTTTTTTTTAAAACTTTTCCGTTGTTTATAGGTTTATTCCATAAGAAATTATTTAATATAAAGAAGTGCATTTCTTATTTTAGACTATGTTTTGTATAAGCTGGAACCTACACAGATTTCGGATATTTTTCAAACTCCGAGATTCTTCAGACCACCATATTGGATGCCATCTTACTTTTTATTTTGATTTAAAAGTATGATTCAATTCTTTAAAAAACAATAAACATTTGTGAAAAAATAGAATGTTTATAAGTCTTGTCTGTTGTCTCAACGAAATCCCAAAGCTTGCCTATTTTTCATACAATTTATAAGTAAATTCTTAATGTGTGACTACAAATACCACATAGAAAACATGGAACTATTAACTCCTTGAGGGTGGTGGGATATATTTTATACCACATACGATTAAATAAAATTTGCACCAGAAAAATTATATTAAATTTTACTTTTCTAACTTTGGTGGGAAAAAAAGTCGCAAAGTTGCTTTTCATATTTTTAAATAAATCTTTTGGCAGATTCCGGTGAGAATTCGACATTACCGAAACACAATTACTTGCCCCTCAGGGGGTTAATAAAGGGGAATTCACATATCCTTAAAATACTGAAGCTTCAACTGTAACCATATTCTCAGGGGTTGATTATCGCCTAGACAAACTTTCACCACTAAATTTTAAAAGAAATTTCCCCTTTATTTATACGCCTTTTTTAACTCAAAATTTCAGTCATAAATAATGGCAAAAAAAAGTATTCATTTTTACTGGTGGAAGTTTACTTCTTCGTAGTCAGGCCCTGCGTTTGCGCCATATTGTGACAACCTAGACAACCTCCTGTCAGTGTGAGGGAAAATTATTATAATACATATCAAACTGCTGCCAGCAGAAACAACTAGAAATGTTAACCATATTTGTGAGAGAAGTTTCTCATTAAAAAAAAGATAAAATATGACAAAATTTTCTAATCAAAATTTACAGCTGTAAGTTGGCTTCCTTAGTTGTCGGAAACGTATATCTGATATATAAAATCAGCTGCCATATTGTGACAATCTCCGCAGTTACTTCACGCGCAAATGGTAGACACTACACTACATGTCTTCTCCTCATAATTCCATTATAGGAACAAGATAATTTTATTTTTGTAAAAACCAGGTTCAAAATATGTTTATTTAACTTTAAAAATGGCAGAAAGTTTTAAATAGGTTTTAAAAGATTTCTTATGTTTAAAGTAGTTGAATCTTTTGTCGCAACAAACATCTTTTGTTGAAATTTTTATTTTATTTTTAACTCAACTTTTATGCTTTCTTAACATGTCCAATCTTATATTTTCCTTCTTTCCTCCATAATTAAACAAGTTTTATTTCTTTTTACATAGCCTTAGGTGTTCTGCTTTACCTTTTGTTTTCGTTAAGGTTTTAAAACAAATCTTCACCCTCTACTTCGCCACGTACTTCTAAAGCTTGATTTTCAGTAAGTTTTAATTAAGACTTTCTAATTTCTAAAAGAATTTTACAATTTCATTTTACAAAAATCTGCTTTTTAACTTATTTGCTTTTTTAACTTCATTTGTGCTTAATATTTATTTATATGCAATGCCATAACCTCTTTTGTTCGACAATGCTTTAATCAAATTTAATTTATTTTTGCATATTTTTATATTTTCTACTCAATTATTCGGAGTATTTAGAGGATAAAGGTAATATGTGACCAAAAAAGTGATTTTAGTTGATAAAAGTGGTGTGTGCATGTTCAAGTATCTTTATCAATTGAACCAAACAACAAATTGAACGCATAAAAGTAGAACAATAAGGAGTTAACTGTACACTTAAACGCAAAAATAAATAAATAAATAAATAAAAATTTGGAATTTTACAGCTGATTTTCTCTATCTAAGTTATGATTGTGTCACTTACCACCTTTATCATCTAAGCTCTCTATTTGTTTTCGTGAGAGTTTAAAATATGTATAGTTTCAGTTTAAAGTACGTTCATTTCAGAGCGATTATACTTAGAGCATGCGCAATACGTGTTAAATTTATTAGCGCACACTTGCGTTACATTCTAACCCTGTGGACTGTTTCGAAACAGAATGGACCTGCATGTAATTTTTCCTGCTGTAAATTTCGTTCGCATACATATGCGCCACTCTCCTCACCTGCGACGAGTTGACAAAGTATAAGTCGTTTGCCTCTTTTCTTAGATACCATAACTCATCTGACTGACTTTGCGTCAGCAAGATTTTTGAACCTCTGATCTATACTGTAACCTCGTTTACAGTACCTGTTGGATTAATATTTATAAATATCTCTTTCTAATCTTTCTGGTGTAATCTTATCATTTTTGACATGCAAAAATAACATTAGTCGTAAGAGGACGCTATTTTCAACATGCGAAATTTTTTTCTATTCATCTGCCCAGGCTTAATATAGGCTCATGCACATAAATTAAAAGTAATGGCCATTAACATGAGCTTTGGAATGTTTTTTCGAATATCTATAGATATGTTCCAAATCGTCCTTGAACTTTTGGGACGTAGAAAACCTGTTTGATCCATGTAAATATGAATAAAGAGGAATTGTGATCACTGTACTGATGAATTAACATACATAAGATACAAATAAATGTAAATACATTGCTTACAGGTGTCAAGTATAATAAAATCCTTTAACCCCTTAACGCTCAAATTAAATTACGGTTGAATAATTCAAATTGCTTATTGGCACCACTTTTATGAAAAAGAAATATTCACCTTACTTAATGACAGTAAAAACGATACTAAAATATAGCCAATTTCACTATTTTATAAAACTGCTGGGAATCAAACAATTTGAGTAAAAGACACAGCCCGAGAATATCTCGGGAGCGACAATTAAGGGGTTAACCTTCCGTCTACCAGACGGGTCCATTGGACCCGACATGTACATTCAAAATATTTATTCAAACCAGAAATTTCTTCAAAACAAACTAAATGTATAAATCAGACAATAATAAGTTAAATAAACAAATTAAATAGTTTTAAGTAAAAATTCTGGTGTAGAATGTTTTTATAAAACTTGAGTAAAATTTCCGGTAGTTCTAGGGTTAAAAACACATTAAAGTCATTTAAAATCCAAAACGTTTTCAACCGATACTTACTCGGTCATCTTCAGTGAAAAACTAATAGCTGTTTTCTCTCTGCGTCTTTAGCCCTGTCCAGAACAGACCATTTTACTTCAAGGGTGGTATGGAATATAAGGGGCAACGGAAGTGTTATTCTTTTTTTTTTTAATAAGTACAGGTTTATTAACTATGTATTAATTCTTTCCAGACTGCGTGGATATCATATGATAATATATCGTTACAGACCACTTCTTTTTTAGATATTATTTAGATATATTAGATATATTATTAAGATGTCTATATTAGATATTATTATACTTGACACCTGTAAGCAATGTATTTTCATTTATTTGTATCTTATGTATGTTAATTATTAATCAAGGTGAATTTTGCACTAAAATTTCAACTTTTTATTGTACTGATGAACTTCAACGCTGTTTCCATATGCGTTCTTTGTATTTCTCCTAAACAGATATTTCGCAATCATTTCTTCAAGCGAACCATTATGTGTAGTTATCATTACTCAACAACGCCGCCATCCACAATTACTACCTTACAGTGATACTGCATCATGTATCGTGTAACTGATCGGATTTGGATAATTGTAATTATATGGATAAGCAGCTTCCCACGTGGAGCGACACTTCACTAATATTCTTACTAATGTAATTAAGCTGGCGTGTTTGACGACGTCGTAGATGATAATCTCATAGTTTGCTAGACGTAATTTCATTCCACTGAAACTAAACCCCGTTCATCTCAAATGAAAGATTATTTCGCTCTATCTGACGTACACATATTTTGTATAATGTATTGTGGCTTCAAACAGAAGGGATGTGAAATATCATATTTTATTGATGTGAAATATCATTGATGTAAAACAGCTTCACAAAATGATTTCCATTCAAGTAATATTATGCTTGTATATGAGGACGTGAGTTGCAAAATTCACCTTATCCAGAAAATTAAATGTCGGGAAAGAGCGAAAAACCTCAGACTGCATCCACTGGTTTTCATTGTATACGAAGGTTTTATAGTGCCAGAAACAGATGATAAACCGAGTTTTTTTTTTTTTTTTTTTTTTTTTTTTTTTTCAGATTGTAGGATTTTTTTCGATGCAGGCTTACCAATAGAACAGATTGATGGTTAAAACTCGATTTTTTAAATTTTTGAAACTCGCGTCCTCATATATAACATAATGCTTAATATGTTGCCCATGTAAGCTAAGATTCTGTATTATAGTTGGCTAGTTGAAATTCTGATGTTAATTTTACACTGCATATGCCTGTATAGGATTGCATTTTAGATTATTTGAATCTCAAAAAATCCTTAAAATGTCGTTAACAAATACGAAAAATCGCATTAGTTTAGGATTAAATATGTCAAAACAAAGCGAGAAAAGTTTTGTTGCCTTTGTTTAATTAGTTTTAATGAATATTTTCAGCTTTTAGTGTTTTCATTCGCCATAAACACTGTTGTCAATTTTGTGGTTATTTGAATACCATTATTTATTTCCGAGTAACAATATTCCTTATTCAATGACAGAAATCTTGTGATTAAATAAAGTGAAGATTGCTATTCACGAATAGTGCAAGGGTCGTACTTGTCCTGAAATTTTAAGACCAGGAAATTCTTCGGAACCTATATTTTCTTATAGAAAATCTCTTCTTAAATAAAGATAAATTTCGCGCGGTTAACCTAGATTTATTTTTCTAGAAAAAAATACTGATAATGGTCCTGAAAAATTCCCTAAAGCGTACGATCCCTGCTAGTGGTCGTGATTAAAAAATACTCTAAATTGGCTACACAGCTCCAAAATATTCATCAGGTTATCTATCTTTCAAGATTGACATTGTTGTATATATGTGTAATTATTCGATAATATCTTCAACCATGGTTACTGCTTCAAAATGATGATTATTATAGTAGTAGTATATCTGAAACGTTAGCTAACTGATTAAATCCCAAAAATAATCATTATTATACAGAAAAGCGAATTCAAACATAAAATAATGCATCACTAATGCTCCCTATTTTGTTAGTGTACTAATTAAGCAGGTGTATTTCAAAACGGCATGGTTAATAAGGGAGGCCCCTTTCGAGGGCGGTGTCCAAAAAAGGACACCTAATTTTAATTCCAAAACTGTCAAACGGCACCAAGAATAATTAATTAAATTTTCCTATTATAATGTATGTGAAACTAGGCAGGTTCATATTTTCTAATAAATTCGTTTATAAATTCCGGTGTCAGTCCATTATTCATCAGTTTATAAACAGATTTACTCCGCGCCGGTAAGGGTTAAACTGATCATCTAACATGGACGAAGATTTAACTTTATCTGACATACTGATGCATAAGATATCTGATATATAAGGTAAACCATACACCGCATTGGTGCTTTAAATAGCAACGAGTAATATTGACATAAAATGTCATTCAAACTAAACAGCTTCATGAACTGATCTCTATACAAGAAAAATCATTATTATGCAGAAAGGAGAATTCAAACATAATATGATACATTACTAATGCTTCTTGTTAATGTAATTAAGCTCGCGTGTGTCAAAATGGCATGACTTATATACTGACAGGTTACAAGATGTAATTTTCTTACTTTGAAGTTAAATTGATCGTCTCACATAGAAGATAATTTAGCTTTATCTGACGTAAATGTATAAGGTAAACCGTATACCATATTGTGGTTTGAAATAGCAAAGAATGATATCGACATGAACTGTCACTGAAGTGAAAAAAATTCATAAAGTGATCTTCATACAAGACATTGCCCAATCATTACCCAGAAAAGAGAATTCAAACATAAAATTATACGTGACTAAAATTCCTTGTTAATGTAATTAAGCTGGCGTGTTTCCAAACTGTATGGCTTATTACCCGATAGTTTTACAAGATATAATTTCATTACTTTGTAGTTATATAGATCATCTAACATGGACGATAATTTAACTTTATCTGACGTAAATGTTTAAGGTAAACCAAACACCCTATTAGGGTTCGTACGGCTCCTTGAATTTCAAGACTAAGAAATTCTTCGCTACCAGTATTTTCGTATATAAAATCTCTCAATATAATCTTAAATAAAAAATAAGGCGAAATTTCGTCCGTTTAAATTAGATTTTTCTTCTATAAACAAAATACTGATATTTAGCCATGAAAATAACGGTACCCGTACGATCCCTGCATATTGGTGTTTCAAATAGAAAAGAGTGATATTGACCTTAAATGTCATTGAAATTAAACAATTCCATCAACTAATTGATGTCTATACAAGAAAAATCATTTTTATACAGAAAAGAGAATTCAAACACAATATGATACATTACTAATGCTCCTTGTTAACCCCTTGAGGGGCGGTGGGATATATTTTATCCCACCTACGATTAATGAAGATTTACACCAGAAAAATTTTATGAAATTTTACTTTTCTAACATTGGTGGAAAAAAGGTCGTAAAATTGCTTTTCCTTAATTTGAAATAAAATTTTTCTAATTTTCCGGTGGGAATTCAGCATTATACAAACGTAATTGCTTGCCCCTCAAGGGGTTAACCTCTTCTAGGGCGGTGATTCATTTTTGGACCACTAAATTTTAATTCCTAAATGCCACATTGGCACCAGAATATCTGAATGCAATTGTTCATTTTATTAAGTAAGTGAACAACAGCCTTTGCTTATTTTGAAATAAATTTGCTTGTAAATTTTACGAATATAAGTACCTTGCCCCTGAAAAGGTTAATGTAATTATCCTGGCCTGTGTCAAAATGGCATGGCTTATATACTGACAGTTTACAAGATGTAATTTCGTTACTTTGAAGTTAAATTGATCCTCTCACACAGAAGATAATTTAACTTTATCTGACGTAAATGCATAATGTAAACCATATACCATATTGTGGCTTCAATTAGCAAAGAGTGATATCGACATGAACTGTCACTGAAATGATACAATTTCATAAAGAGATCTCCATACAAGACAAATCATTATACAGGAAAGAGAATTCAAACATAAAATGATACGTGAATAATGTTAATTGTTAATGTAATTAAGCTGTTCATTATACTGCAGGTAAATCGATTATCTAACATAGACGATAATTTTACTTTATCTGACGTAAATGCATAAGGTAAAGAATAGACCATATTGTAGTTTCAAACAGCAAAGAGTGATATTGACTTGGAATGTCATTGAAATCAAGCAATTTCATAAATTGATCTCTAACCAAGAAAAATCATTATTATGCAGAAAAGTGAATTGAAAAATAATAGTATACGTCACTAATGCTCCTGGTTAATGTAGTTAAGCCGGTGTGTTTCAAAATGCCATGACTGATTTACTGATAGTTTACAAGATGCAATTTCATTACTTTTTAGTTATATTGATCATCTAACATGGACGATAATTTAACTTTATCTGAAGTAAATATATGAGGTAAAACATAGACCATACTGTTACTTCAAATAGTAACGAATAATATTGACCTGACCTGTCATTGAAATGAAGGAATTTCCCTTGTGAAAGAATTCTCAGTGAACTAAATAGTGGTTATATATCAAATATAAGGTTTATTATTCTGGTCAGAAATGCTTTCGATCTGGATTATTGATATCTAGCTCAAATTCTTCTGTTATACATGCTTCTACCGGGTAATTCAAAATAGATGTTATGGCGATTATCTTGTATATCGCTGATGATAAAGGAATTCTTCCAATTACAAAAAGTATACAAATGAATACTATATTTAGGTGTGGCATTTCTTTTACAAGGGGCTTCATACATATTAAAATACGAAATTTAATTTTTTTATATAACCCCCTTTTCCTATAACTTACAATTAGAAAAATGTTGACCTGTGAAAGACATTATAAAACGTCCCATCATTGTACACACAAAAACTTACGATTTGTGTTAACTTTTTTAATGTTCGGTATTATCCGCCACTAAACTATGATGATACATCGTGCTAGATTACTATAATGATACATCATGGTACATGCAGGGCTGCAATTGGAGTCTATTTTCTATTATTTTGTGTACCACTAAATCCAAACAAAGTAATCTATCTTGAAGTTTAAAAGAAATACCATAATAACCATAACTCTATCATAATAGTTTGGATAAAGCGGTGGAGAAAAAAATAATAAAAACTAGAAAACAAGAATTCTGCTTTTTCAGAATTTAGAGTCGCTCCCAATGAAAAATATATACGGGGCGGCTACAAATTATTTGTGCAATTTCGTAAGTTAAGAACTTCCGAAATATTAAATTCAATTAACTAGTTGAAACTCAGACTTGTAGTAATATTGCCGAAGTTTATTCATAGATGGCGTTAGGTGTCATAACAGAGGCTATCGCAGGGCTCCCAAATGGTCCGCTAACTGAATACCAATAAATTTTAACAGAAAAGTTTATGGTAGGTTTGCGCTAGAATTAACTTTCAAAGGTGCTTCCGTGGCGGTTTATAAGAAAAATCTAAAAAGAAAATTTTTCTAAAATAATATTGGTATTCAGTTGGCAGACCATTTGGGAGCCCTGCTATCGCTTAGCGAGCTGAATGTTATTCAATGGCCAGCACGACCAGAAGATCTTTCATCACTTGATTTCGGTCTATGGGAGTGTAAAGGATTAATTGTAGAAGCCGCCATTTCCTGCTTTCATTCCTGAATTAAAATCAAGAACCTTTACTGAAATTAATTTGATCGACGGAAACATGCTGACAAATCTCTGGCAAGAAAACATTTACGGATGGGACATTTGTAAAGTCACGAAAGGAAGTCACGTCGAACATTTGTGATAATGGTAAACTTGAACCATTTTTCTATCTTACAACAATATCTACTTTAATTTATTTTCTGTCAATTCCATTCAATAAATCATTCCTTTTGCCCAACTTATTTGTAGACACCCTGTAAATAAATATATATAGCACAAAACATATTTCTGCTTTAAGACATAAAATACACGGTTTTATTTTATATAAAATAACGTCATTTGCATCCGCTGAAGAAGTCCACATTTATGATCTAGTCTGAAACAATAGCTATAGAAAAATATGCATATGACGTCGCTATCGCGGAATAATACACAGATCCAGCAAAATACTATGTCGTCATTCAAGAAACTCGACAAAAAATCGGGTATCTAATGATTCATATGCTTTCATTTGTTTGTAAGATTAATATGGATAATGGAAATTAAATATATTATACATTATATATATATATATATATATAGGTCGATGTTTTATCAGAAATCATTCATTTATATTTTTTTCAAAATTCGGAAAATTTTATTATGAACGGATTAATAAAATTGCATTCTTTCAGCTTTTTGATAGAAATTAAGAATGTGCGATGAAATTAAGTCACACAATTGTTCTTTAACATACATTTTTATAGCAGATGTAAATCTTGGCATAGCAAGTACTTTAATTACATTTTTTTTCAGTTTTTATGAGAAAATGACAACAAAAAGATATATAAATCTACTATTTTCCCTTTACTTTCTAGAGAAAGGAAGTACTTCAGTTGTCAGCATTACAGAAATGGCACTACAAACTACAAAAAAAAAAATTAATATCTTAAAAAAAATTGAGATGCAGTTTTCAAACAAGTTGCATTTTAAAGTACTTTTTTTCTTATACGAGGGAATAAAAATTGAAAATGTGCGATCTTTAGCAGTTTAACCCCTTGAAGGGCAAGCAAAAATGTCTCTAAATATTGAATTCTCACCGGAATAATCGAAAAATTATGTTTTATAATAAGGCAAAGCAATTTTTTAACGATTTTTATGCAAAGTTAAAAATATAAAATTTAGTTAAATTTTTCTGGTTAGAATCTTGTTTCAATTAGGTGGGATATATTTTATCCCACCGCCCCTCAAGGGGTTAACAATTGCAGTAGATTATCGGTATATAACCGTAAAATGATACACCTTCTTCGTGTTAGGGTGGCTTATGATTAGGTGTAGCGTTATTTTTTAGTGACGACACTTTAATTGTTGTCTGAAAGAAATAGCATATCGGTGGCTAAAAACAGTCGTCAGTGGCAACCCAGTATATGGGAACTGACAGCTGATTAAATTCCGAAAATCGACATCATACAGAAAAGCGGATTCCCATATAGTGGTACTTCGCTAATATTTCCCTTTAAAGTAATTAAGCTGACGCGTTTCACGAACGACGGCACAGCGTAGCTAATAATATGATCGTTTACAACGTATAATTTCATTGCTTTGAAGCTAAACTGATCATTTCACATGAAGGAATATTTAGCTCCATGTGACGTACATGTGTGTTAAGTAGAATGTATTGTGGCTGAGAATGATATTGGCGCGAAATGTCAGTCGTTGATGTTAAGCAGTTTCACAAAGTGTTTTCTGTGCAACTGAAATCAAGATTATGTATCATGTATATGGCTTAATATGCTGGTTAGATAAGCTTTGAACCTGGAGTATGCTTGACTAGCTCCAATTCTAATGTTAATTTCATACTGTGAACATATGCCTACACAGAAGTATATCATAAATTTTAGATACAGTCAATCTTGAAAAATCTTTATAAAGCTGATATATGAAAAGTTATGTAAACTTTTTTATACAGAGTATCTAGAAATTAGTCGGGCAAAAAGAATGATTTATTGAACGAAACTGACGGCGAAAAAAATTAAATTACATATTGTTACAAGACAGAAAAATAGTTCAAGTTTGCCATTATCACTAATGTTCGATGTGACTTCCTTTCGTGACTTTACAAATGTCCCACCGGTAAATCATTTCTTGTCATAGATTTGTCAGCATGTTTTCATCGATCAAATTAATTGTAGCGCAGATTCTTGATTTTAGTTCAGGAATGGCTGCAGGAAGTGGCGGCTTGACACTTATTCCTTTACAAAGTCCCATACACCGAAATCAAGCGATGAGAGATCTTCTGATCGTGGTGGCCATTGAATAACGCATACGCTCGCTAAGCGATAGCGTCAGTTATAACACCTAACGCCATCTATGAATGAATTTCGGCAATATTACTACTAGTCTGACTTTCAACTAGTTAATTTCATTTAGTATTTCGGAAGTTCTTAACATACGAAATTACCCAACTAATTTGTAGAGCCCCTGTATGTAACTTATCTTTCTTTTGAAACAGGAGTTTAAAAAAAATAAGTATTATTACGTCTATCTTTTTTAGTAGTCTGATTTTTTTTTTATAAATATTTTTTATAAGTGTATGTTACAAAAAACAGTATTTTCAAATGGAAGATCTTATTACTAAAACTACATATCATGGTTATACTTTTCGGGGAATTATTTGTAATATAAATTGAGTAAATATCGAGTAGCTTAGGCTACATTTTTTATTTAGATACATGATTTCTTTTAAAATTGAATTTTTTATACTGGTGCAAATTTTGAAGAGATTACACATTTTATCACTTTATGACCGGACACGTACAATCGTGCGAGTTAAGCATGAACTAAAATTCTACCTTCCTGGGTTATCTATTCCATAAATGCCGGAATCGAGTGATTGTGCTGGTTAACAGAAACTATATTATATGAATTTTGTCAACAGACAGTGAATTATAAGTTACAAATTTCAGTTATATCATTGTTTTAAAAAAACCTCAAAAAGCACTCCGGTCTTAAAGGTGTCCATTTACATCATTAGTGCTCAAAGGAATTTCAGGAAGTTATAATTTATTCAGAATTTCCAAATTCACACCAGAAATTCTGAATTGTAATTTTTGTTTCATTTAATGACAGACGTTCCGTGATTACATAAACTAAAAATTCTTCTTTCGGATATTCCGGTATGGATTATGCATTTCTGAATAAAAAAGAAATTCCTGAAACGCACGAAAGTATGCACTTATGATTTAAATGGGTAACAATTGTGGAGTTATTCTGTAAAATCTGCATTGAAAGGACCGACAAAGTGTGTTTTTTAGCATTTTTTTCTGGAGTAAGAATAAAGATTTTTGCTTTTTATTTATTATCATCTGAAGAAAATTTGAAAACTTTTTTTAGAAAAAAATTGATGGGGCGGCTCGAGTTGCGTGCGTGGATGTCCTAGTGTGCGCGCCGTGCACATCCAATCGGACGGGATCCGATAGATCGCCAGAGTCTTCTGCAATCAATTTTCGTTAAGGATTATGAAAGTAGATGATATCGTCTGGAGCTTAAAGCACTTTGAGTACAAAAAGCTGAAAATCAGCAAAGTGTCAGCTATTTGACAAAAATGTCTTCTTCTGACCCCCTTTTCTACAATTTGGCGTGCTTCTAAAAATATTTATTAGGATGAGCGAAGCGAATCCTCTACTAGGCTACACAAACTACATTTTGTAGTACACTTTACAAAAAAACTATTCAGTATTTTGACTTGAAATTAAACATAAAAATAAATTATAATCTGTAGGTTTGCATAATATTTTCTTTTTTTTACAGAATAACCTTAAAAAAATTATTATTTTAATTAATTTATTTTACATATTTTTCCATTACGGACGCATTTTTGCAAATAAAAAATGAAACACGTATATTTTCAGAAGAAAAAAAATCATTGAGTTAATAATTATACACAAAATCATGATTAATTAAATAGTTTCATGATTTCTTTTATGAAATTTTTTAAATACCCTTTTTATGAAACATATAGCATATTTTTAATGAATTAAAATTTATGAAAATTCAATTATTTACATTCAATTATAAAAGTATTTTTCAGTGTTAAGAATTCAAATACACAATTTATTCTTATTACGTGAAATCATTTACGCAGACGATACTTACGCATTTTAAAATAATATTATGATTTTTTTTGTAAAGTCTCAACAAAAGATTTGTAAACAAATAAAATTAATTATTAAATTCGTTATATCATAAATAAAAAATTCCGAGGAAATTCTTAGTTATTTGCCTAATTTGAATTTACATTTTTAAAATTAAAATGCGCCAAAACATAAAATAACGTTTCTGCTTAATAAAAATGCAAAAATAATAATAAAAAAAATATTGTTACTTTCAAATATTTATCTTATTAAATAATGCTTCGCGAATCCAAACAAAGCATGGCTTTTGCTAGTTTTTTATAAAAATGGCTGAAAGTGGTCCAATCTCCAATAAATTATATTGCCATTAATTAAAAAAATAGCAAGATCGGTTTAATAGTTTTTGCGTTCTGATCCCGCCCATTTCGAAAAAAGTATGTTATTGTAAATGCGTTTATAGTGCAGGGTTGCCAGTTTGGTCTCCATTTTTATTGTGAAATTTTGTGTTCATACCAGAAATAAAGAATGGGATTCTATGCTTTAATGAATAAGATACATTTAGCCATAGTTACCATCATCTTACGCTTTGTTGTGCCACACGAAATTTATATTAAATTTTACCTTTTGCTGTCGGTGTAATCTGCCGATTAAATAAGGCAAAAATTTCTGTTAAATTTTTGTGGTACAAAAAAGCGGAAGAGTTGGCAACTATGGTTTAGCGATCACGTAAAGTGAAAATTCTTCTTTTGAAATTTCCTGTATGAATACGAAATTTGGGATTAAAATTGGAGGCCAAACTGGTAACCCTGTTATAGTGCTCCAAAATAGTGTAAGGCTATGGACGCATTACGCTAAAATACTAAGTAACTAAACGAAAGAACTTCGCAAATCGTTTTACTGGAACAATCTGCAGACTATAGCGAATAGAAAAAAGTAAAAAAGAAATCGAATTTTTCGAACAAAAAAAAATCCCCCTATAACCCCTTGAGGGGCAAGCAAAAATGTCTCTAAATATTCAATTCTCACCGGAAAAATCGAAAACTTTTATTTTTAATTAAGGAAAAGCAATTTTTTACCAATTTTTCTTCAAAGTTAAAATATAAAATTTACTTAAAATTTTCTGGTGAGAATCTTGTTTAAATTAGGTGCGATATATTTTATCCCACCGCCCCTCAAGGGGTTAAAAAACGACTTAAAATACAATAAAAAGCTTATCTAAAATTGGTTTTACCCAAATACTTCACAAATATTCTTTTCTAAAGTAATTAAGCTGATGTGTTTGATGAATATGTTGTAAATAATCTGATAGCTCACAATATATAATTGCATTACTTTCAAGTTAAACTGATTATCACTCATAAATGAAAGTCGAGCAATAACTCATGAGTAACTCCTTAGTGATTTCAAATAGAAAGGGATGATATCCACTTGGTATATCATGGATGCGGAACAGTTTTGTAAAGTGTTCTCTAGACAAGTAAAATCATGATTATAATCAAACTTCAAATTAAGCAATGATTTAAATGACACAATAAGACTTGATATACGGTCCAGATAAGCTTTTATCCTGGATAACGATGTGTTAACTCAAATTTTGATGTCAATTTCACACGACACATATCTACGCAGAGAGTCGACTCTCAACGGTGTCCCAATGGCTAATTCCTAAACCGCTAGTCATGGACAAATAGTTCCAATTACCAAAATGTTTTAAATGAGGTAATAAATAATTTAAAAAGTTGTTTTGGTCAACAAAAACATTTCTTAAAAAGCTATGAAATTTAAATTATTATACGGTCGAAATATTCCAGTCCTAGAAGTGATATTCAGCAAAAATTTCCTATTAACCCTTAAATGCGCGTTTTTTTATTTCGTTTTGAAAATAAAATAATATATGTGATTCTCTGAAGGTTTATTACCCGGGTAAAATGATGAAATAAATAACAGATACCTTTTTCATATAATCCGTCAATTTTCTCTTCTGTTGCACATCTGCAATACAAGTAAAAACTACTGTCGTGTGGCTCTTTTATGCTAAAATATTGCAAATTAGTAAATATTTTAAGAAACATGTCTCTAAAAATCTTATTTTATATAATTATTTATTTTATAAAACTTAACCTTTACCCCTTTAATTCCCATGATAGAATACGTTCTAGAAATTACGTAGTTCAGATAACCTGGCTTGACACCAGAAAGTTTCAATGGTTAATTTCGCTTTATTTAAATACAGAATGTTTGTTATTAATGAAAGCAGATATTGCTATTTTAATTTTCTGGTGTGAATTATGTATATACGAATAAAATAATCTATTAAATTCAAAACACTGTTGTTTGCATATATGCAAAGCTGCGCACTAAAGGGTTAAACTAACAAGTAAGACAAAAATTGTCCCATTCATTTGACGCTAAAATTGACCTAGTTATGAAACTTTGAATGGTACGACTTATGCCAATTTTCTGCATCTGAACACTGATGATATGGGCCATGCTTCGAAGGATCGTACACAAAGTTTTTAAAGTATTAGAATAACTTATTTCGCGTGTACATTTCTGAATTGTAGCCAAAGGGAGCCACTTGGAGCAAGTTTTAAGATAACTTTATTTTTTATTAATTAAGTTTAGCTTTTTCATTAATTAACCCTTAAATGCACGATTTTTTATTTTGTTTTGAAAAAAATATATATTATTATCTGAAGGTTTATTGCACAGGAAAAATGATGAAAAAAAATCAGATATACATTTTTCATATAATCCGGCAGTTTTTTCTTCTGTTGCACATCTGCAATACAAATAAAAACTACAGTCGTGTGGCTCTTTTATGCTAAAATATTGCATTTTAGTAAATATTTTAAGAAACATTTCTCTAAAAAGCTCATTTTATACAATTATTTATCTTATAAAACTTAACATTTAACCCTTTAATTCCCACGAAAGAATACGTTCTAGAAATTCGGAAGTTTTGAGAATCTGACATTACACCAGAAAGTTTTAGTGGTTAATTTCGCTTTATTTAAGTATGAAATGTCTGTTATTAATTAACCCCTTCGGGACGGGAGCCTTTTATGAATTTTTTTAATCTTTTGTCACCGTTTTTTAAAAACAGAGATTTGTATCTTCTTGAATCGAGAGAATGCGCTGATTAAATAAGGCAAATTTTACAGTAAAATTTTACTGGTGAGAAAAAACAAGGATTCTGAGCGCTTCATGCGGCAGGTATACGTGTCGCTTGTCCCCAAGGGGTTAAAGCAGATATAGCTATTTTAATTTTCTGGTGGGAATTAGGTATATACGAATAAAAAAACTCTATTAAATTCAAAACACTTTTCTTTGCATATATGCAAAGCTGCGCACAAAACTAACTTTATTTTTTATTAATTAAGATAAGATAATATAATGTAATAGAAGTTTAAAATATGTATCCTTTTATTGCGAATGTTGCTTTACGTCATTTTATTTAACAAAAATTCTGTTATTTTGTAACTTACATTATATGTGCATGGTGTATATTTTCCTTTAATATGTCAGAAGGAGGGTCTACACCTGATCCTAGCGATCTGGTGGTCTTGCTCCACTTAAGCATAAATAAATAAATATGTCAGAAGGATAACAGATTTCAAGTTTATACTGTAATGTTAATTTTACTCCCAACTATTTTTTTTTTTTATATCTGACGATTATTTATATTTCTAGTAAATTTGTGAATGACCCCTATTTCGCAACAAAAAAGATGCTTCAAATTTAAATATCTATTACTCGGTCAGTTTTAATCGTAGAAGAATGGGACTTTTTTTGTCTTACTTCTTAGTGTAATAAGATATTTTTACTAAATATAACTTACAGTACTGGGCAACCGTAAAAAAATAAATGTTTTTATCGACCGAAATTTCTTTCAAAATACTTCTTTACGTCATTTAAAATATTTTTGTAATTCGAACTACATGTCTATGACTAACGGTTTAGGAATTAAACACTGGAGTTAATCTCTAAAACATTCTTGTACTATAAATGTATGAAAGAAATTTAAGGTATTAAGTTTGCAAGGTTACTTAATCGAGATAATTATTATATTGTCTTTCTTTTATATGTTCTCTTTCTTTTTAAAAAAATATTGAAAACTAATATTTACGATTTTTAATTGTTGGGAATTCGTAGAATAGATTTCAGTTTTTGATGCAAATGTAAAACAATAAGCGGTGCTCCCACCAATGGAGTTAGGAATAAAGAGGTAGAGACATATAGTGTACTGTCTACCAGTTGCGAGTGAAGTAACTGAGGAGGTTGTCACAAGATGGCGGCTGCTTTTTTTAAAATTCGATCTTTAGTTTCTGATTACCACCAGGTCAAATATCCCACCAGTAAAATTGAATAGAAAATTTCGTTTTAATTAAGTGTCTTATTCATGGAAACTTTTCTCACAAATGTCATAAAAATTTCTATTTGTTTTTACTGGTGTCAGTATGCCTTGTTTAAACTGTCAGTTTGTTTCCCTGGTTGTCACAATATGGCGGAAACGCAGGGCTTAACTGCCGCCAAAGTAAAATTCTACCAGTAAAAATGAAAACCTGTTTCTACCATTAATTATGACTGAAATTTTGTAACAAGAAGCCGTTTAAATAAGTTGAATATTTCTATATAAATCTACTGGTGGAAGATTCCACCGGCGGTAAACAAGTCCTATGATAGCGGTTACAGTTGAAGCTTCACTATTTTAAGGATATGTCACTTCCTCTTTATTAATAGTTCCATGCTCCCACCGGTCCGTTTTTTGAAATCCAACTTTTTTTAAGAAAAAATTCGCGGTAGATGTTTGCAACAGTTGTAACAAGAACGCCCTTCGAGGTAAATTTCTGGGAAATTTGTAACGAAACGGTTTTTTTTTTTTTTTTTTAAGAAAGTTGTGTTCGAAATACGGACCAAATTGGAACCCTGTAATATGTAATCTATCATTTCTACGAAATTTATAAGAAAGCATTTTGAATATTAAAAAGTTGAATTATTACATTGCTAAGTATGCGTAAAGCCAGGTGAGCGAAAAATGTCCAAACCGGTAATCGAACGCGGATCCTTGGAATAACGCTCCAATGCGCTACCGTTTGAGATACGAGGGCGATACCCAGCCTGGCATCTCTCCCTCACATATATCACTAAGGTTGCAACAGCAACACAAGATGAAAAAGTCTTCATGAGCACACAGCCCTGCGGCGAAACATGAGATACTAATAAAGCCCAGCATAGGGTGAACACATATATGTATAATTTTAATTAAATTTCAGCAGTGAAATTAAGCCCTAAATTATTGAATATTAAAAACGTGAATTATCACATTGCTTTTAAGGGGGTCCGGGACACATTTAAAAATAATTTTTATTTATTGGGTTAAAATTCTGAATTTTTGTGTGATGGTTAACCTTATCATTTGTAAATAAAATCACATGATAAAACTTCTCATATTTTTTTTTAATTTAAATTTAAAATTCATTAAAAAAGTGGGGTAAATTAAAATCGTTATAACTCGAAATATTATTTTTAGAATTTCATTTTTTTTCATTTAAATAAACGGAAATACATAAGTTTTAATTTTGATTCAGCATTTTTAAAAATATTAATTTATAAAAAAAAATAAAAATATTTAACGAAAAATTAAAAAAAAAGTGGTTCAACTTAAAAAAAAAAATCATATTTTCAAAAGTATATATTTTTTTCCAATATGCTGAATCAAAATTAAAGTAAAATAAATGAAAAAGATGTGTTCCAAGTTTGAATCCCTTATCTTTAACGGTTCTCAAGTTATAAGAATTTAAATACGTGAAATGGTGAAAAAACCTATCATGAAGAAAAACGCATTTTTACAAGAAGTCGTTTCCATGACAGCCATTGCTTGAAAGCTAGATTTTGAAAATATGCCAAAGCGAAAAAAAAATAACATTTTTTGTTCTAATTCAGATAGAAACATGATTTAAATGTCATTTTAAACAGGAAAAAACAGAGAAATTTTTAATGAAATAAAATGTTTTTGCAAAAATGTGAAGATTTTTGTGTTCCGGATCCCCTTAAAGAGCATTGGAGCGTTATTCCGAGGATGCGAGTTCGATTCCGGTTCGGACATTTTTCACTCAGTTGGTTTTACGCTTACTTAGCAATGTGATAATTCGCGTTGTTAATATTTAATAATTTCGGGCGTAATTTCAATACTAAAAATCAGTTGAAAAATTAATTAAAAAATACATAATTCAAAGCATTTTCTTAAAAAAAAGTGGTGTTAAAAAACGCCGATTGGGAACTTTGCAATAAGTTATATATCTTTTTAACTTATATATCTTTTAAAGAACAAATTCTCAAAATTTTTAGGAGATATCTAAATTTCGTAACTTAATTCCAGTTTTGAACGTCTACCAAACAACGATGCCCAACCTGCGGCCGCATGGGGCACGTCGATTCTTTACACGCGACTTGATTTGGTCTGGCAATAATCGAAACATTTTAAGCCAGTGAAATGGTAATATTGACAAGAAATACTACATTAATAGAAGTGACTTAGTCATTCTGTAGCATTTAACAACCGAGTAACGAACTTCAATCTGAATACAGCTCCCTAAGATAGGCTCGTTTTAAAATAATTAATTTTTCTGAAACTAATCATAGGAATTTCATAACAGTTTGTATTTAGGCTAATTGATGGATGTAGAATTTATTTATGGTGTCAAACTTGGGTATTGCTGTTGAAAAAACAAAGTTTGGGTTCGTTTTGATATGTAGCTTGCCCCCTAAGCAAATTTTATGTACATCATATGAAAGTAGACTTTATTTCCTATCGTTTGGTACCAGTAATTACTTTCTTCTACAATAATTTGTCGCAGAGTTAGTAGGGGGTGCTTACTTTTTTTCCTCGACTGTACCACAGTGTTGCCAGATGGGCTACTTTTTTTTAAATTCAGATTCTCGATTAGCACCACTGTATTGAAATGGTAAAATGCGCCTTATTTAATGACATATTAATAATGACGAAAACAAAGGCAATTTTACCTTTTCAAAAAAGTGGTACCAATCAAGAAATCTGAATTTAAAAAAAGTAGTCCACTGGCAACACTGCTGTACCATGCAGTGCTTTTACTTTGTAGAAAAAAAATTAAGTTGTTAGGTATTGCAGAAAATGTATATGAAGCATTTTATTTTCTTTAATTCATAGTTATACACAAAATGTTCAGAATACAAGTTCGCTAGTCCATGATAACTTGTTTAGAGAATGGTCATAATGTTAGTCCTATAGAAAATCGCAACTGTAATAATGTTTGTTTCTTTTATTATTCACGAAATGATAATCCTGAAGATATTTTGTCGATCCTGTCGATAGTAATAAAATTTATTCATTTAGTATACTAATTTTGAAAAAGTATTTTGTTCGTTATAGCAAAGAAAAAGCGGAAAATACTGCCAGTTTAAGCTTAATCATATCTCTGCTATTTGCTTACGCTGCGCTCGTGCACAAACATTTATTTGAAGTAAATTATTAGCATTTATAATCACTCTCATAACGTTAGTCTATAATTATTCAATACGTTTTTCCTCTATACATTTTATGGTTGGAGTTATTTTTTTAAAAGCTTACAAAAAATTAAAAAATGACGTGTTCAGTTTTTCAAATAATGTTACAACATATTACAAAAGTATTATGAATGTCTAGATAAAACTTTTAATTACTATGCATATATGTCTGTGATTGTGTATGTTCATTATGTTTAAAATGTAAAGCATATTTTCAATAATTATTCCAACGTTTACTTATTATTTATCGCAACTGTGTCATTCTGCTAGAATTGTACATTTTCCGTGTTTTCTTTTAAAATGTTTTTCAAATTAAGGTTAAACAATGTTTTTATATTACTTACGACTTACTTAACGTTGACGAAAAACATCATACGGGAATTTTGTACCTCAATGTTTGTTTTACACCCTACAAATTAATAAAATAACATTCCTATTTTTTATCTTTTTACCACTTTACAAATATTTACAAACAATGCATATACATAAATATCGACTACCAATTACAATCAAATTATCATCAGAAATGCTTGATTCACCAGAATCTACAAGTTACTGGAATATAAATCGTACAAACTAAACGAGAACAAGAATTTTCAAACACTTTATATGGGAATACTAGTTAAACTTTTTTGGCTTCAGAAGTTTTTTCTGGTTTTAAATCTTCAGCTCGGCAATATTATGGTCGCGTAAAATAGACAACGACCAGTGGTGTAGTCGTAAAAAGAAAAACAGAGGGTATACGCCTTAAGCAGAGGGTATACGCTCAAGGCAGAGCGTATACTTTAGAATGTATATACTACAGCTTTCTTGAGAAACAGAGGGTATACGGCGTATACCCTCGTTTACCCTCCACTACATCCCTGACAAAGACACCTCAGCCCGCCGTATTGACTTAAGGGAAAGATAATTAAGGGGTTAATAAGTATTCTGTGACATTCTTCCTTTCTAGTGTAATGACCCAACTACCATTATTTTCTGCGTATAATTTGCGCACCAAAACAACATGATTAGCGACAGAAATTTTAATTAATAAAATACAAATCGTACCTATGCTTATGTGTTTTTTTCTGCCCTTCGAAACTCAAACTTGTAATCCCTTAGCCAAAGGTAGACTTCCAAGCAGTAAGATTGAACGATATGCAAGAATAATTGACAGTGAGGTCAAATAAATGCATATAAAATGAGTTTCAATTTATATTTCAATTTATATGTTTCAATTCATATAATAAAAATTAATATACGCATTATTTCATTTAATTTTAAATACAATTTAGAAATTAATTTTCACAAAAGGATAAATAAATAAATAAAGCCTAATAATTGCTTTAAATTAAATGAGTTTTCTCTAATTGCTGCTTTGTGCACTAGGACGCACAATGGAGTCAATTTGACTCCAATCAGATGGTTAGAAGTGTATTCAAACCAGGCATTTCTGTAGTAATTTGTTTGATTATGAGTGTGCTTTCAAGACTTGCATTAACCCTTTAACTGCAGGGTTGCCAGTTTGGCCTCCAATTTTAATCCAAAATTTAAAATTCATAAAGGAAATTTCGAAAGAAATTTTGTTACTTTATGTGATCACTAAATGTCTCTGATTAAATAAAGCATAAAATACCACTTTATATTTCTCGTATCAATACTAAATGTCTAAATAAAAATGGAGTCGAAACTGTCAACCCTGCTTAACCCTTTCAGGGGCAAGGCATTTGTGCTCCAAAAATGTTCAAAGAATTAATTCACACCGCAATTTACGAACAGATTTATTTGAAAATAATCAAAATCTTTTTTTACATGTATATTATGAGATCTAAATTGGACTAAAAAATTACTGGCGCCGTTTGGCAGTTTGGGCATTAAAATTAAGCGTTTACAGACTGCAAACGGTACCCCTGTAAGGGTTAACTGTCGCATTAAATCAAGGTTAACACTAGAACGCCCGGAAGGAGTCGATCCGACTTCGACTGTATGATTAAATGTCAACTGGAACCAGAAATTCTTTCATAAAATAAGTTAAAATTAAACTACGCAGATTTACGTTAAATAAATCAGTCAAATAATTTTAAATAAAAATTCTGGTATCAAATATTTTTATGAAACTTGAGTAAAATTTCCGGGCGTTCTAGTGTTAAAAGACTCAAATTGCCTATTGACACCACTTTTTTGAAAAAAAGAAATATTCACCTTATTTAATGATAGATAAAATGATACCATATTAAAGGCAATTACACTATTTTATAAAACTGGTGGGAATCAAACAATCTGAATAAAAGACACAGCCCGTGAATATCACGGGAGCGAGAATTAGGGGTTGAAGTCACGGATGTTATGCGTAAAGTTTAATACGAGGACTTTTATAATTATCTTCCTTTTCGGATTATTCGAGTTCGTTCGAATATATGTGTCAGCGCGGCCTCGATGGGTTTTTTCTACATGAAATGTAATAATTTAAGGTATTTGCCAACGTTCGGAGTGCTTTAAAAAATACATATAGAATATTGAATAAATAAGCATAATTTTAGTTAAATTGTAATGCAGAACGATGAAAAAAAATCACAGAATCCTATCAATATCTTTTTAACATTTTAAAAAATTGCTTTCTTTTTTTACTTTCTTTTCGCAAAATTTCATGCTTACGGCAGACAATGTACACCCAATTAACCCTTTGAACTCTGATGTGTGAATTTCTTCTCATTTAATTTTAATCGCCAAATGTCACTATGGCACCAGAATATGCGACCAAATTTATTTGAAAATATGCTAATGCATCTTTTTCGTGTATATTATAAGTGGAATCTTTTATTTGTAAAATACTGGATTCAATGTGACATTTTGGGAATTTTGAAGAAATTCACCCAACAGAGCTTAAGGGGGGTCCGGGACACATTTTCAAAAAAAATTTATTTATTGAGTTAAAATTTTGAATAATAAAACTTAATGATAAAACTTATCACAATTTTTTTTTAATTTTAATTTAAAATTTTGTAAAAAAAGTGGGGTAGTTTAAAATCGTTATAACTCGAAATATTATTTATAGAATTTCAATTTTTTTTTCATTTAAATAAACAGAAATACATAAATTTTAATTTAGAGCCAGCATTTTAAAAAATATTAATTTAAAAAAAATAAAAATATTTAACGAAAAAATTACAAAAAAAGTGGTGCAGCTTTTTATAAAAAATCATATTTTCAAAATAAATGTTTTTTTTTTCAAATATGCTGACTCAAAAGTAAAGTAAAATAATTGAAAAAGATATGTTCCGAGTTTAACCCTGTATCTTTAACGGTTCTCGACTTATAAGAATTTAAATATGAGAAATGGTGAAAAAACCTATCATGAAGAAAAACACTTTTTCACAAGAACTCGTTTCCTTGACAACCATAGCTTGAAAGGCAGATTTTGAAAACAAACCAAAACGAAAAAATTAATATTTCCTGTTCTAATTAAGATAGAAACACGATTTAAACATCATTTTAAGCAGAAAACGGCAGAGAAATTTTTAATCCAATAAAAAAAAATTGAAAATTTGAAGATTTTTGTGTCCCGGACCCCCTTAGAGGGTTAAACTAAATATATTTCAATTTCCTTACGACTACATGCGAGTAGCAATCTTAACTGTGCCCTGAACTAAGAACTTTGGAATATGTTCAAAATTAATTGAAATATTTCGAAATATGTCAAAAAATACAAATTTTTTATTATAAATTACCATTTTTTATATTCGAGCAATTATAAAATAATTACCTTATCACATAGAGCTTAGATTCTAGTTCAAAACATAGTGGAAAGCATACTAACAAAAATTCACTGAAATATATTTAAAAAATTTAGGTAATGAAGTTTATCGAACACGAAATAACAGAAAAAATGATTTTGTGGAAATCGCATTCAAAGATTTGTTTTATATCTCTCGCTTGCATACAAAATTAATCTAAAAGTGTCAATTAATGTTTATTAATATTTTTATCTAGAAAACATAACAAAATGTTGCATAGAAACGTTGTTTACTTTTCTCCTGGACTTCCTAGTCCTACTTCCGGTATTTAACTCACTACTCCTGTTAGGGGTTAGGATACCTTTAAACCATCAAAAATTTCGAAATTTTGTTATATATATTTTGATTCCGTAATCATTTCTGAACAATATGCAGAAAACTGCGTTAAAAATTCCGATTAGCTTACCAATTGTGACAGTTTTATTATGACTACATATTAAGACTACATAGGAGAATTAAACTTTGAGTTGCGTTTATTCAAAACGATGAATTTTCATACTGCGCGCAGTGTTACTAAAATACTAAGCATGGCAATCAAAAGAAATTTTTACCACATATTCAGTTCTGTATTATCTACAACTTAAAACCAGAAAAATGTAAAATTTTATTTTTTTCGTGTTTTTATACTTTGAAAATATTTTTCAAAAAGTGAAAATTTTTTGTTGTTTTTTTAATTTAGCCACTATTTTTTACAAATATTCTGGTTTTAGTATAAAGCTAACTCTATTATGTATTTATTTTCACCAAAATTTACTCTTTATATGCATATTTTCAGATATTATCATGCGCGCAAGATTTATTTCTCTTATTATCATATATTTTTAATTTTATTATTTCATTATTTATTTCTGAATTTACAAGTATATATATATATATATATTTTAATATAAATTTAAATATGAGCATTATATTTAAATGAAGTTTGATTTTTATTTTTGACTTGTTACACAAGTTTTGAAGCTAGGAACATAGTAATATTTTTTACTTTTTCGGCATGTTCAAAGGTATCCTACTCCCTTAATTAAATTGTCATAAATCCTCTTCCAGTAATCATAGGAATAAAATTACTTGAAAATTTCAAAAATATTCCAGAAATATTTACTGAGTTTGTTTTCTCCGTTTAGTTTAATTTATAAGTTGCACTTCCGAAAAGATCACCAATTTGTTCATTTACATACTTTCTATTTATATGTTTTATGTAGAAATGTGTTTTAGAAGTGTGCTTTGCTTAATTTAATGCTCCAGTATCAAGGGGAAATGCATTTTAAACTTCATTATTTAAAATGATTTACGATATTTACTGTAAGAAATAATTTCTCACAATATGCTCGTAAAATGATCGTCAAACTCACAAATTTGAAATTTCATGCGTGAAACAGAACCGATTATATTGGAAATACGCTTCATTAATTTTCTTTTTGATGTGCAATGATGGGTTTATAATTTCTGAGCTCTCATTGAATTATAATTTCATTTTGCTTTCCTATAAAGTCATTACTCAAGTCTTTTCGTAAGGAAATAAATTTGAAAGGATTATTCATTGCTCACTGTAAGATATTAATTTCCAACCTGTTGTGCTATTATAAAGGGAAGGACTTTAAGGTATCTACCTACATTCGGAGTGCTTTTTTTTTAATGTACAATCTAATATATAAAAATGAAAATTTGTCTGTCTATAATGCTATAGAAATCCACAGTTTGGAAGCCATAATTGTGAAATGTTACGGACATGTGTATTAAAACAAGGCCGAGGCAACTAAAGTAATCCGGAATCGAAATAACTTATAGTTAATTTTTAATTAATAAAAAACCACCAAGTTAACAGCAATTTTCTATCAAATTTAATGATTTTTCGTTATAGCAGTTGCCAAAAATTAAAAATCCACAATAAAATTCTTACCACAACAATTATCTTTCTATTGCAAGACACATTGCATATTATGTACGCCACCCTGAACTAAAAAGCTGTAGAGGATATTACGAAAATTCTACCTCATATGCAAACAACTAGAGATATATATTGCGTAGGGCACGCTGCAATAATAAGAAGCTTTAGCGGGTATTACGATAATTCTTTTACCTCAGATGCAAATAATTAGATATTATTTAACTGCGCTTAATTATTACAATTAAAAAAAATAAAGAAACACATTTTATCACAAACATCAACAAAAATTTTTATTCTATTTATTCCCTTATTCCAAAGATATCGTTTTATCGTCTGCTGACACCGTAACATGATAAATTAAATTTCATTAAAAAAGGGGGCACAGTAGTAGAAAAATATTTTACTAAATTGAATAGTTATTTTTAATTTTGGTTTTACAATCTAAATTTATGAACTCCCGCGCATAGAATGGATTAAACAGCCAGTATTGAATAAACGAACAAATTTTTAGTTCAATTGTAATAGAATGATGAAAAAGCATAATCTTCATATCCTTTTAAAAAATTGGGATTTTTTGCCATTTTTAGGTGCGTTCGTAATTATATAAATACGTAGCACCTATAGTCGTCGTTCAGTCCGTCCGTCTGTCCGTCTGTCCGTCCGTCTGTCCGCATGTAACAGAGCAAAAACTACCCAACCGAATGGTCTGAAATTTCAAATATATGATTGTTGCAAAATTTTGTCGAGTCATTTCAAATTTTATGAAAATCGGATGTATAGTTTAATTACAGGGAAAGTCAAAAGTTTTTCTTTACATTACGGCCAATGGGAAAAATTATTGCAAGTGCATTTTAGTGATATTACAGCCTTCCGAATGATCTGAAATTTTAAAGATATAACTGTTGCAAAATTTTGTCGAGCCCTTTCAAATTTTAGGAAAATCGGATGTATAGTTTAATGACAGGGACAGTCAAAAGTTTTTCCTTACATTACGGCCAATGGGAAAAATTATTGCAAGTGCATTTTAATGATATTAGAGCCTTCCGAATGATCTGAAATTTTAAAGATATAACTGTTGCAAAATTTTGTCGAGCCCTTTCAAATTTTAGGAAAATCGGATGTATAGTTTAATTACAGGGACAGTCAAAAGTTTTTCTTTACATTACGGCTAATGGGAAAAATTATTGCAAGTGCATTTTAATGATATGAGAGCCTTCCGAATGATCTGAAATTTTAAAGATATAACTGTTGCAAAATTTTGTCGAGCCCTTTCAAATTTTAGAAAAATCGGATGTATAGTTTAATGACAGGGACAGTCAAAAGTTTTTCCTTACATTACGGCCAATGGGAAAAATTATTGCAAGTGCATTTTAATGATATTAGAGCCTTCCGAATGATCTGAAATTTTAAAGATATAACTGTTGCAAAATTTTGTCGAGCCCTTTCAAATTTTAGGAAAATCGGATGTATAGTTTAATTACAGGGACAGTCAAAAGTTTTTCTTTACATTACGGCTAATGGGAAAAATTATTGCAAGTGCATTTTAATGATATGAGAGCCTTCCGAATGATCTGAAATTTTAAAGATATAACTGTTGCAAAATTTTGTCGACCTCTTTCAAATTTTAGGAAAATCGGATGCATAGTTTAATTACAGGGACAGTCAAAAGTTTTTCTTTACATTACGGCCAATGGGAAAAATTATTGCAAGTGCATTTTAATGATATTACAGCCTTCCGAATGGTCTGAAATTTTAAAGATATAATTGTTGCAAAATTTTGTTGAGCTATTTCAAATTTTAGGAAAATCGGATGTATAGTTTAATTACAGGGACAGTCAAAAGTGTTCCGTTACATTACGGGGAATGGGAAAAAAATATTGGAAGTGCATTTTAATGATGTATCAGACTATGCGCTGTATGAAGTGCAAAAAATTATACATTCAGTACAATATGGGGTGCAAAAAATAATTATAAAACTAGTTATAGTACGAACGCACCTCATTTGCCACGTTTGCGAGCAATTTCCAACTTGTTTTAACAAAATTTCATGCTTACTCCAGACAGTGTACACTCAATTCAACTAAATGTATTTCAATTTCCTTTGTACTACATACTACTACAGGGTTCGCACAGTTTTACCACTAAATTTTTACAATATTTTCAAAGTATTTCACTGCAGAAAAATACTGCAAAATCTGTGAATAAAGGCGGTGTTTGCGAATTCTGTGTTTTAAATATTAAATGTAAATTTTCTTATCATTAATATTGGTGCCAGAGTCCTTGGAAATTCCAAGGAGTGTGCGAACCTTGAGTACTACTACTATAATTACTTGTGCACTGAACTAGGAGTTTTGCAGTATCTTCAAGAATCTTTCTTTCTCTTTATTCAATTCTTTTTTAATGAAATTTAATTGAAATATGCAAAAATATGCAAAAAAAAAATACATATTTTTCAATTCCTACTATTAGTTCACACTATTAGTTCTCCCTATATTTATTTATTTATTTATTTATATACCTTGTTCAAATTTGCAATCGTTAATAATATACTTGTTATTCATCCTATCAAGTTGAAATATTTTTTTAAAACTTGTACTGGGTGACAATTGTTATTAATACAGATTTTTCAAATGTTAATTCATTAATTAAATTTTAATTAATTAATTTTAATTTTATATGGGAGACAAAATGGCGGCCATTGATTATTGAAGCATTTAATGCATCTTCATATCTATAAGGGGGGTTACCATAGGGGGGCCCTGTTCTGTCGCCAAATACCGCCAAGTTTGTCGCCAACTTAGCGATATATCGCCAAATTTGGCGACCAAAATGAGAAGCCAAAAGTGACGCCAACTTGGCGATATCTTTAATACTTCGCCAAATTCCCACAGACTTCCATTGTAAACCAATAAGGTTTACTTGCTTATAGAAAATCAACAAATTGAGATATTTTAATGCAACAAAAACTAATATTAGCTTAAGGGATTAGATTAAATTTTTCTTTGATGAACTAAGTAGGAATTGACTTTAAAAACAAAATTTTTATATTACTTGTTTATTAGAAATTAACAACTTTTTTTTATATTCGAGTACCTACAAAATAAATACACAATCACATAGATCTTAGATTCTATTTCAGAACAGAGTGAGGAATATAAAAAGTATGCGGACAAAATTTTACTGAAGTATGTTTTAAAAAATTTATGTAATGAAGTTTATCAAATATGGAAAAATTGATTTTCTAGGAATCGCATTTAACGCTAGAACTACCGTGAGCAGTCATTTTGACGATTACCGTATGAATATGTTTCGGTTCAAACCAGAAATTTAATTATAAAATAAGTTTAAAAGATACAAAGAAGGAAAACGCTAAATAATAAAATTAAACTACTTTAAATCAAAATTCTGCTGTGAAATATTTTTATAAAACTTGACTCAAATTTCCGGTAGTACTAGTGTTAAAGATTTCTTTTATATCCTTCAGATGAATACAAAATAATTCTAGAAGTGTCAATTAAGGTTTATTAATATTTTTAATCAGAAAACGTAATAAAAGGACGCATATAAACGCTGTTTACATTTCTCCTGGCCTTCCAATGCCCACTTCCGCTATTTGACTCATCACTTTCTGTTTATTAACCCTTTGGACTCCAGCGTTTCTTACACAAATTTTATTCGGTCGGCACCACTTTTTAAAAATAAGTTTGCTTCAAGTTCACAATCTCAAAAATGCTCTGATTAAATAAGGCAAATTTGATTTTCCTTTATTACTGGTGCCGAACACAAATTTTGTAAAGAAATAAGATGTCGCTGCAGTGGCAACAACGGAGTGCAAAGGGTTAAATTTGTCATATCTGCTTTCTAGTGGTCATACGAATAACATTAAAATAGATTTGGAATCTTAAAAAAATTCCCTTTCAAATAAAGCAATAAAAAAGTTTCGAAATTTTTCACGAAAACGGCAACTTTAATGTAATGCAAATATTCTAAGAATCTTTGAAATTTTCAAAAATATTCCATAAATATTTATTGAGTTTGTTTTATCTGTTTACTTTGATTTATTAGTTAGACTTCCGAAAAGATCACTACGCAATTTGTGTATTTACAGACTATCTGTTTTAATTTTTTAAGAAGAAATAAAGTTCAGAATTAAAGTTTGCTTACTTAAACTGTCATAGAAAAATTTAATTCTGGAATATCAAGGATAAATGCATTTCATACTTCTCTATTTTTCATGATTTACGATATTTACAGTAAGAAATAATTTCTCAGAATATGCTCATAAAATTATTGTCAAACCCCACAAGTTTAAAATTTCATGCTTGAAATAGAACCGACATTCGAGATACGCTTCATTAATTTCTTTTTTGACCAGTGTTGCCAGATGGTCTACTTTTTTAAAATTCAGATTCTTGATTGGCACCACTTTTTTGAAATGGTTTTATTTAATGACATATTAATTGAAGCGAAAACAAAGGTAATTTTACCGTTTCAAAAAAGTGGTAGCAATCAAGAAATCTGAATTAAATAAAAGTAGCCCACAGGCAATACTGTTTTGACGTGCAGTAATGGATTTATAATTTCTGAGTTCTCATAGAATTATAATTTCATTTTGCATTCCAATCACGTCGTTTCTCAAGTCTTTTCGAAAGGGAAATAAATATGAAAGGTTTATTTATTCCTCGATGTAAGATATTAATTTACAACCTGTTTTCTTATCATCAAGAAAATGACATTAAGGTATTTGCTTATATTCGGAGCGCATTTTTTTTTAAATGTACACCATTGAATAAATATACATATTTTTAGTTCATTTCTAATACAGAACGATTAAAAAATATAAAATCCTAATAATATTTTCATAACCTTTAAAAAAATTGGGGTTTTTTGCCATTTTTTAGCAAAATTTCATGCTTACGCCAGACTGTGTACATTCAATTCAACTAAATATATTTCAGTTTCCTTTGTACTACATAGTACTGTCACACTTACCTCATCACTGAACTATGAGTTTTATAATATCGTTAAAACTAATTAAAATATTTCAATATAAGTGAAAAAATACACATTTTTTATTAAAAATTACATTTTTTCTTATTCTTGTACCTATAAAATAATTGCATTATCACACAGAACTTAAAAGCTACTTCAACACATAGTGAGTAATATGGAAAGCATATTGACAAAATTTCACTGAAATATGTTACAAAAAATTATGTAATAAAAGTTATTGAACATGAAATAACGGAAAAATTGATTTTCTAGAAATCGGCGTTTAAAGTTTTATTTTATATATTTTAGATGCATACAAAATTAATCTAGAAGTATCAATTAATGTGTATTAAGGTTTTTATGTAGCAAATGTAAGAAAATGATGCATAGAAACATTGTTTACATTTATATTGTCTTTCCTGGGCCGACTTTGGTATTTGATTTTAGTAAATTGGGCGTAAGTCCTCTTCTAGTAATCATAGGAATAATATTACTTTAAAATTTCAAAATTATTCTAAAAATAGTTATTGAGTTTGTTTTATCCGTTTAGTTTAATTTATAGACTGGACTTCCGAAAATATCTCTGCTCAATTTTTTTTCATTTACATGCTTTCTACTTAAATTTTTTAAGTAGAAATATATTTTAGAATTACACTTTGCTTAATTTAATGCTCCAATACCAAGGGAAAAAAACATTTTATAATTCTCTATTTTTCATGATTTACGATATTTACTGTAAGGAATAATTTCTCACGATATCTATGCTCATAAGATTATCGTCAAACTCAGAAGTTTGGAATTTCATGAGTGAAATAGAACCGATTATATCGAAGATACGCTTCATTAATTTCCTTTTTGACGTGAAGTGATAGGTTTATAATTTCTAAGTACTCCGAGCATTATAATTTCATTTTGTATTCCAGATCAAATCATTTCTCAAGTCTTTTCGAAAGGGAAATAAATTTGAATGGAATATTTATTTCTCGCTGTAAGATATTAATTTTCAACCTGTTGTGGTATTGTAAAGGAAAAGATTTTAAGGTATGTACATAAGTTCCGCGCGCTTTTTTGTTGTTGTTAATATACAATCTATCTATTATATATATAAAATCCAAACGGAAATTTCGTTCCGAACGCCGAGATTTCGAGTTCTACCACATGGATTTTGACGGAACTTATACCGTTAGATAGATATCGTTTCAGGGAAGGTTTTAAGCTATAACACATCATTCTACCTAGATTAGTTATAGAATTATTACGTAAAATTCTGTTATTTTGGACTCTGTTACTTCATATTTCTTTAAATATCTGGGCTCCTATTGGTCGTAGAGCTTAGATCTCGCGCCAAAAGTAGCTCCGAAGCACCCAAGCAAACTTTTCCCCGCGATTATTTTGCCGTCTTCCGATTTCCTCTAACTCTATTAGGGGCCCGCGTAGGGCCCCTTTAAAATATGTTTCGTAGTAATTTCAGCAATTATCTTAAATTATTGGTTAAGACCGCCACCCTCCCGATTCATGTATCTACGGAAAGGTTGCATGAAGGAGTTTCGTTCAGATACGCTTTCGTTAAGAATAGAGTGCGCTCCCTGGTGGTGGAATGTGGAACTAACATAACGCGATATTGTTAAAATTAGGAAATCTAACAATCCGATCTGTTTTAAACTTTGAGATAGTTCATAACACATTATCTATTATCTATTCTATTATATATATAAAATCTATTATCTCTTCTATTATCTATTATCTATATTATAAAGGACAAACATATTTGTGCGTAACGCATACGTCATTTTGCGAATGGCAACACTTTGAAATTTGAAATAAAATTTTGGATTTGCAATTTTTTCTACTGCAAATTTTTAAACTTCTAAACATCGCACATTTTAAATTTTTACACCGTCCAGTGGCGGCTCGTGCCAATCTTCACTGGTGGGCCCCGGTCCTCATAACATATTGTAAATTTTTATGTATTAATATTTCTTGTTTAAACATGAAAACAAATTATTTAAAAATAAAATTAAAAAGTAATCTTACTTTTGTAAATAAAAATGTAATTATTTTTTCAAGTAATCAACGTTAATTTCAAATTTATCAAATTAATTACAATTTTTAACATACCATTAATTGTCATTATTAACATTGAACATACTTTGATCAATAATTATTTAATTAAAAAACAAATATACAAAATAATAATAATAATAATAATAATAATAATAACAATCTCACAACGTTACAGAAAATAATATAAACTTTACTTGCAAACATTGAAACTATTCAGAAATTAAAATTTAGTACATTATTTAAATAAAAGTTTGGTATGTTTTTAGATGCGCAAATCTTTCACTAACTTTAAATTTAATTACCGTTCTTCACATTAAACTTACTCTGGTCAAACATTAAATTAAAAAAACAAATTCACAAATCAAACAAAAAATAATTATCTCATAATTTAATAGAAAAAATAAAAAACATATTTTTCTTGCAGAGATTTAGTCCATTCACAAATTAAAATTTAATGCATTATTAAAATAGAAATTAGGCACGTCGATTTTTTCGACTAGCAAATCTTTCACTTACTTTTACATCAAATTCTGATATTGTACTAATAAAATCTTTGTGGACTGAAAGAACAGCAAGAGTGTGCTTAATCGTTCCTGTCCCATAGAGTTTTTCAAAAATGTTTTAAAATTTTCTCTCATTCGCTCTTGAACTCCAGTATGACACCCGCTCACAACAGCGCACCGTCATATGCTTGCGCAACGAGCTTATCTTTTAAATAAAACTTTTCTAAATTTTGAGTTAAGATTTTAGTAAGTCTCTCTGCTGTTTTATCATAGACATCAATGAATTGAACAAACCTTTTCAAGGGTTTGTTGTTTTTTATATATAGTAAAATGATAACAAATTGCGAAGTGCAGCTTACATCAATATAGTTTCGTCAGCTTGTAAATCTACAAAATTAGAAGAAGAAATCTCATTTTTAACTTCATAACGTTTCATGTATACAAACCAACAGCTCATTCTGTATAGTTTTTGAAGTATTTTTAGATACTGTAGCATTGTTTAAATGGTCTTCCAATATAGTGTCCAGTTTTGAGGCGTATGTGACCAAATCTAAAAACATACCTCGGTTTACGATTTAGCACATACCTGTTCTTCTCAACCATTTCATTATGTTTTTGTAATGAAATCGTGTAACCTTCATCCAACTGCGCTACAATATTGACAGTTCCGAAGGTTTTATAGTTAATAGCATTATTTAAATGAGTAGTACCCATTTCATGTTTTTTTACTCTTTCAGAAAAATGCTTCAAATTGTTTTTGCCAGCCATACTCCATAATTTCACCCCTCCAAACAATAAACAATAAAAACAGAACAATGCTTTTTTTTTCTTCACTTGCTGAAATCCACAGAAATTTTTGATACCACTGTGTAGAGAAATAGCGTAGTTTTTCCCCATCTTTTCGTTGCATTTCAAAATTCTTCGGTTGATAAGGTCCCCAGGCGTTTAATTTCAAGTTTTTCTTCCAAATTCATTGTTGAAAAGGGCATAATAAATCATTTACAGAATTCATTTTTTTATTTCAAGAATTAAAGGGTGTGTTCGAAAAAATATTTTTCCACCCTCAACAGCTCGAAATTTTCTGGGACACTTTCAGACTCATTTTTAAAAGTAAAAACATGAAACTTGCTGAGGTGGTTTTTGAAGAGATGTTTAAGAGGCCGTGTAATTTTATTTTTCGCTCCATTCATTAGAATTTGATTTTAAAACAATTATTTTCTCAGTAGGACCCTTTTTGTCATCCCCAGATCTCCCGCTTCGGAAAATTCGGTTCAAAACTCCCACTTTGATAGCATTTCTTTTGCAATATTTTCTGCATTTTTCAAAAAATCGACAAGCATGTCACATTATGTAGTTTCTAAATAAGAGAATTTGCCAGTTTTATGCGTTTGAGAGTAAAAATGAATTTAAAAATAAATCAGAAAATAAGCAGTTTGGATTAAAATACACCTTAACAATAACATGTGTCTCCGTTTAAAGAGAGTACAGAGTACTCAAAGATCGCGTAATTTAACGAATAAACAGCAATAGTAATACAAATGTCGCCAAATATTTTTGAGAATCCCCGTATAACAGAAGCTTTGCATCAAGGGCACTCTCGCCCATTGCCCCACATTGCAAAAAAATACGGAAGATTTAGCTCTAAAAGAGCAGTACATCGCCAAAATTGAATGACACGTGAGGGAGAGAAATACTCATTATCGCGCCAGATGGGCACAAATGTCTTGTGCCCAGGTACAGTAACCTTGGTGTTCAGAAGTAAGTAGTGGCCAGTAAAGTGATTTATTGCGTCTGAGAAAGAAATAGATGCTGAGAGTCGATAACGGATGAGTGGGCACGATGTAAGAAGGAGTTTCTTTGCAATATATTTTCAGTAAACAGTTCTTTTTTTTTAAAGATTTAAATTAAAAATATGAATCAAATTTTTTTAAATGAACAGAAAATTCTAGCGGGGCCTGGCCCCAGTGGCCCCAATGGACCGGCCGCCCCTGACACCGTCGTATAAGGAAAAAAATACTCTTTTAAATGCAATTTGTTTGAAAACTGTATCTCAATTTATTTTTCAGATATTAATTTTTTTGTAGTTTTTAATAACATTTTTCTTATTCTGGCAACAAAAGTACCTCATTTCATTGAAAGTCATTGAAAGTAAACGGAAAATAGTCGAAAATAGGAGATATCTTTCTGTTGCCATTTTCTCATAAAACCTAAAAAAAAAAGGTTGAAATTAAAATATGGGCTATGTCAAGAATATTGTCTGTTATTCTGTGATAATGACGTCATATGCACACTTTTCTATAGACGAAGTTTAAAACTGGATTGTAAAAGTGGATTGCTTTAGCGGATGCAAATGACGTCATTTTATAAAAAAACGTGTATTTTATTTCTTAAACCTGAATTATGTTTTGTAGAAGTGCGTCATTTTTACAGCCCAGCTGCTTTGAAATTCTTCACAGGTGAAAATGCTTCACATTTAAAAATAATGTAATCGAAATCACACACTGTTAAAACGCAATGTTTTACAAAAATTTAGAGTATCTTTATAAAGTATATTTTTCAACCTTCTGACCATCGTTACATTTTCAATTTTCGTCGCATAGAGAAAAAATTTACTTTCAAATGCAATTTGTTTAAAAACTTTATCTTAATTGACTGATGTATTATATTTTCTAAAATAATTTTTAAGCATGATTTTTTTTAAGTTTATCTTATCACGTGCCGGTTTCAATACATAATAATAATAAACATTTTTCACATAAAGCAACAAACATTTTTCAGCATTTGTTTCTGACTATTTTTGCATAACGAAATTAATACTTCCTTTATAAACAAATAAAAGAATAACATTAAAAAAATCACCGATCTAACATATTTGTGAAAGACAAATTAACGAAATTAATACTTCTTTTATAAACAAATAAAAGAATAATATTGAAAAAACAACAAATCTAACATATTTATAATGGTACAATTTAAATTTTTAGATCACCAAATAGGATTTTTTTTTTAATGGAATAACTTTGCAAAGTCCATCTCAGTTTACTGATTGTCTATAGTTTTAAAAACAATTTTTAAGCATGAAATATTTTTTAATTTATCTATATCGCGCGGAGCTCGATTACGAAAGATTAATCCGTTTGCCCTTAAAACAAAATACAGACTTCATCATTTTCTTACGGCTAATATCCATTAAAAAAATTCCCTATGAATAAATAAATAAAATAATATAAATAAAACACAAATTTACCAGACATGTATAAGCTCTGAAATTATCAGAATATAAAAGGATGCCATAAGTAGCAAAATCTTGGCAAATAACTCTTAGCATGCGGCTAATAAGAAAATATCGCTTTTGATAAATTTAAAAAATTTATTTGATTGTATAATTCGTATTTTCCATATGAAAAATGCTTTTTTAATGTAAATTGTCAATCTAAAAATATTATGGAATATAAAAAAATTATTAGTTTTCAATTTAAAAAACTGATTTCACCGATATTCTTTAACCCGGGAAGCCCGGCTACGATCCCCTAGTATATATAAAATCCAAACGGAAATTTCGTTCCGAACGCCGAGATTTCGAGTTCTACTGCATGGATTTTGACGGAACTTATACCGTTAGATAAGTATTGTTTCAGGGAAGGTGTTACGTTATAACACATCATTCTACCTAGAATAGTTATAGAATTATGACGGAAAGTTGTGTTTTTTGGGGCGAAAGGGTTACTGTTATTTTATTGGCGATAAATTTCGTTGTTAAAGTATTCGTATTGAAATGGCTGTACATATCGGAAGAAAACTTTTATCAATTTTTTTAAAAGAAAAAAAAAGAGAAAAGAAAAATAGTTTTGACGAGTGGCAATATTATAAAACGACAATATTGAATTTAAAAATGAAAGGTAGTGTTTTAATGGTTAAAAATTTATTCAATATGAAAGATTGCAGTTTTAAACTATATCTGGCAATTTATCGCTTGCGTCAGGTTAAAAAAAATGCATCAGCAAATCTGATAAGATAATATCTGAGTGACAATTTTGTTTTTGATTTAAATTTTTTTTTATAATTTACTTTTAATTTTATTTAACTCATCCATCATGTGACTTGCAGAAGAAACTAGCAGATGTAATTATAAAAATGACGGTACTTGTGAGTTTCATATTGTCTGTTTATTTACGATTTCATTTTATCTCGAAACAATTTAATTTTAAGCCAAAAATGCACAAGCGTGGCTTCGGTTTGAGCGCATTTTCAATATTGGTTATTTTTCAAGTAGACGACTGCATTTTTTGAAAAATCTAATTCTACTTATATATATATATGTGTGTGTGTGTGTGTAATTCAATTGGAAATTTCATTCCGGCTGCTTAGAACTTGGGTTTTGCTGAACTTACACTGTTAGATAGGTAATTTTTCGGGGAAGGTTTTAGTACGTAACACGTCGTTCTACGTTGCTTGGAATCGCATTATGGTTTAAAGTTCTTTTATGAGATGAACCTGATAATGAAAAATTAGCCTTTATAAAAGATTCTGCCGAATGTGTTTCGATGGAACTTGGACTGTAATTAGATAATTTTGAAGGAAAGATTTCAGTATAAACCGTGTCCTTCTACGTTGCTTAGCCATACAGTTTTGGGGAAAATTCTGTAATCTGGTGAACTCAATTATCACAATTTAGCCTTTAAAAAAAGTTATAATAAACGGTTTTTGATAGAATTTGCATTGTTAGTTTGGCAATTTTTCAGAGATAGTTTTAGTATATAATGTATTGTTCACACTGTTTAGTCATAGTGAAAGGGGTAAATTCTGTAATTTTCAAATTTTTCCATTGCGAAGTGGAAGAAATGGGTTTGGAGAGAAAAGGAAAGTTTTAATGCATATTTTCTGTTCAATAATTATAGAATTTATTTACTATAAAGAAGACACTTATCTCTTTTTATATAAAAACAGAAGTAAATTGTATATAAATAACAAAAATATTAATATTCATAAATAAAAGGTTTATATATAGGAATACATATTTAAAAAAAAAGCATAAAAGTTCATTTTATTTGTTTTCACAGCTGTTCATATCATTTGGTCACAAATCTCACTTTCTGAAGCCCCAAGCTTTATAACATCTAACAATACCCATTGATCTAAAATCAGGAAAATTGGAAAGTAGATGTAGTTTTTAAAGTATGCCTTAATTAAGGAGATAAATTACGTAATCGAGTCCAGAGACAATTGGCATATTAGGTACAGATAAGTTACATAATTGAGCCTACAGACAAATGGCGTATGTTACCGGGCGTGGTTCGACGCACAATTAACTTAGGAAAAGGTTAAAATTGATTCTGTGTTTTTAAAGCGAACCAATTCTGTAACCGAATTTACAGAGAATTGGCGAAATTTGAGAAATAGTTTTTTGGAGACATTTTGCTACATTTACGATATACCAACACCATACCAAAATGTACGCTATTGCGCCATTTATTTCAATCCTAAACGTGCAAACATATTTTGGTACTTTTCCAGTATAGGGATCTTGGCGAAATAGAGAAAATAGCATTGGCGGGGAAGGAAATTTGGCAACATATTTTCTGTCAACCAATTCGTTGTTTCATTTCATATACACAAGCATTTTTTTCTATGTTTATATAATTTATTTAACATAAAGATGCTATTTATCTAATTTTATATAGAAACAGCAGTAATTCGGGTACTACTTAGTTATCCTGTTGAACAATTTCGCTAAATTATATAAATCGCCAAATTATACAAATTGACATAATTTTTATTTTAAATAACGAAAGAACAAATAAATTAGTATAAAATTAATAAAAATACAACTATAACGTCGAAATAAAAATCACTTGATGTCGTAAATACGTGTAACTTGCTTAAAGTCAAGTGTATGTGACATTTATGATCAACCATTATTGGCATTTAATCTTATAGTTTGGCGATTGATTTTTGATCGACGGGATAACTAAGTAGTAGTACCAGAATTTGTATGTAAAAAAAAACATTAATAATATACACATATAAACAAACAAAAATTTCATCAAGTTGGTTTTCTTAACTGTTTATATCAATTAGCAATAAATCTCTCTTTCTGATGTCCGAATTGCGCCAAGCTATTTAAAAAAACGCCAAGGCGCCTATAGTGGAAAAGTACCAAATTTAATTGCAAACTGTGCCAAACATTGTGGCTTGCTATTTATTGAATGCGAATTTCTTTTGGCTTTAATCATTATTCAATCGTAACACTGCAAAAAAATTTAATTAATTGTTTTTTTAAATTAAAAGTATTTTTTATTATTAAATAAAATTAAGCTATAACTTCATTTTTCACTGATTAAAAAGCGAAACGTTTACTGCAGTGCTAAGAGACACTTAGAATTTCATGTGCGTAGTTTAAATGGCGATTTTGAAAAAAAAAATATTTTATAATATCGGAACCCACACCAAATATTCTCATTTTACCGAGAATATTTTGGCTCAAAATGAAATAGAATTGTTGCAGACATAATTGTAAATCTCAATACTCGACGACTGAAAAGTCTTTAAAATTATTCAGCAGAGACAACGAGGAATAACTTAGTTTCATAAATTTTAAGATTCAATATTCTTATCGATCTATTTACTTCTGCTTCTACTATATATACGAAAGTAAAATGCAAATGGGAAATTCGTCCCGGCTGCATATAACTTGGGCTCACCTGACTTGATTCTGATGAAAATCGAAATGATAGTTATATACTTTTTCAGGGAAGATTTTGGCATATAACATATCCTTGTATGTTGCTTATACATATAATTATGTTTAAAAGTTAGATAATCATACGAACCCGATTATGAAAGATTAGTCTTTTTAAAAGATTCAGCAGAATGGATTTCGATTGAATTTGCACTGTTAGTTAGATAATGTTTCAGGCAGGGTTTTAGTATATACTATACCCTTCTGCATTTCTTAACAATAGAGATGTGGTGGAAAGTCCTATAATCAGTTGAACCAGATTATGAAAGTTTAGCATTTTTAAAAAGTTCTACAGAACGGATTTTGATAGGAATTCCATTGTTAGTTCCATACCTATTCAGATATGGTTTTAGTATTTTGCATATTGTGCTACGTTGCTTAGTCATAAAATAAAGGTGGAAAGTTCCATAATCATGTGAAACCGATTATGAAAGATTAGACTTTTCAAAAAGTTCTAAATGGCGGATATTGATAATACTTGCTTTGTTGATTAGACAATGTTTGTGGAGGTTTTAGTTTATTGCGTATCATTCTACTTTCCTTAGCTATAGAATTATGGGGAGAAAGTTCTATAAACAGATGGACCCCAATATGAAAGATCAGCCTTTAAAAAAAGTTTTACTGGATGGATTTTGTCAGTTTGTTTGTTTGCTTTATTAGTTAAATAATTTTTCAGGTTTTGTTTTATTACATTGCATATTGTAATATATTTCTTTACCAAATCCTACTGTGATTGATCAATTAAAACAGTTGAGATCTTAATAGCGGAAAATTTGTCTGCATATTAGAAAATATAATACACAATGGCGTTCATGTCGTTTTCTGCAGTACAAAAGGACATTTCACTAAAGTTCCAGATTGCTTTAAATCACAATGTCAAACTCACTGATACATTTAGTTTGATTCAAGATTCGTTTGGATAAACAGACCAGCGTAGCCTGCTAGTCTATCTATCTATTTATATAAAATCCAAGTCTCTGTGTGTCCCTCACGATTCCGGTAGGACCGCCTCATTGAAATGAGTAATTGTTGAAAAAAACTAATGCAGGGTTACCACAGTAGCGCCAAATGTTAGCCAATTTGGTGATAGCTGGCTAATTAGGCGTAATTTTCATTTAAAACCATTAATCTTTCATAAAGGAAATCACTGAAATTTAATTTAAACTCCGCTCTTTTAAGATATTTTTCAAAATCTATGAGTGAAAATTTAAAGTACGTCTTTACATCTTCCTCCCGTTGCTACTAATAAAATAACCGACAATAGACGACGCTGTACTGTGTGAGCTTCTAACTGCGCGATTTTAATGTGCTTTATGTACTTTTCCAGTATAGGTGCCTTGGCGAAAAAGGAAATTTGGCAACATATTTTCCGGGAACCTATCCACTGTTTCATCTTATATACACACACTTTTTTTTCGATATTTATACGATTTATTTAATATAAAAAAGCCGTTTCTCTAATTTTATACAGAAACAGATGTAATTTGTACCGAAAAACATCAATAATATACATATAAAATAAACATTTAAAACAAACAAAAACGCTCATCAAGTTTCTTTTCATAGCTGTTTATATGATTTGACAACAAATCTCGATATTTTTCCGTTATACGGACACCATGCCAAAATGTATCGTAATGCGCCAATTATTTCAAAATGCTAAAAGATATTTGTAATTTTATGCCAGCAGTTTAATATGAGTTTTATTTTATTGCTTTATTTTACAACAGTTTGTTCACTTATTTTAAGTATATATTTGTGATTTAATGAAATAGTTCGTAAAAGTCTGGAATTTTCAAATGTTATAGTTTTTAAATGCTCACTTTAGTATTGACAATGTTTTTTCTTTTATTTTTCAAATGCTTCAATTCACGTGATTTTCATTTTGCGTCAACTATTACGCTTGGCAACAATGGTATCCATATAACGGAAAAGTACCCAAATCTCACTTTCTGATGCCCACATTACACTAAGCTTTTTTAAAAAAACGCGAAAAGTGGCGCGAAAGAAACGCGAAACGCCTACAGTGGAAAAGTACCAAACTGTCTATTATTTTGCACTATCTGTGTTATAGTTTGTACTATATGCAAGGGGTGTGGAGTGAAGAGTTTAAAAATTAAATATTAAAGTTTCGGCACAGATGTCATATATTGGCGCGATTTTTTTCTGACGCCAATGTCATATACACAACGGGTACTTAACTGGCGGCAAAGTGTCGTTATTTTGCTTGATATGGTAACCCGGATGTTGTCGTTTATGCTGTTGATGTTTTCGCCAAATTGGCGTATATGACAACTGTGCCAAAGTTTCTATAAAGCAGTATAAGACTAAAAAATTAAGAATAAAATAAATGCAAAATAAGACTTAAGAAGAAAGAAAAATCATGCGCTAAGCATAGAATATGAAACACTTTCCAACACGTCCTGAATGCTTCAACAAAACTTCGTTATTTGGGGAAATAAGATAACTAAGTAAACATGTTAGAAGACGCATAAAAAATTTAAAAAATTGATTTCAGCAGTTACCGTCCATAGCCAATAGTATCGTTATTACATGCCACTATTTAGCCAAATTTTAATTTAAACTACTCTTAAAACTACTGAAATCACATTTCCAGATATTATCATCCATAGACGGTTATGTATCCAGTTCTTTGCGTGACCCTGTATATCATTTTATCTATATTCTACAAACATTTCTTAGTAAACTAAATGCAGTTCAGCGTAAAAATGCATAACTCTTTTAAAAACCACCTTTAAGCAATTTACTCTCATACTCAGTAACCCTAACGATTTCTTTTGTGTAGCCCTGCATATGAACTGTAGCATTTATACACACAGTATAGTATGCATAAATGTAGTGAAAAATAAAAGCGCATATCATAATTAAAAATACATTTCTAGCAATCATTGCTTATGTACAATACTTCGGAGAAAAGTTGCTTGGCGAGAAAGAAGTTTGCCAACGTATTTTCTGACAACCTATTTACTGCTTCATACTCACAAGCAATTTCTTCCATATGTATGCAATATATTTAATATAAAAAAAGCTATTTACCCATTTTTTATAATAAACAGAAGTAATTTTTGCACAGATGTCATATACGCATCGGGGTAAGCGGGATTTTTCTCTGACGCCAATTTGGCAGAAATCTCGCTTTCGAATACCAGTTACTTATATATTTTTTAATTATTTGCTATCATTTTGAAAAGGAAATAATTATAAATAAATAAAAGTTTGAATAATAACTATAGAAAAAAAACAGTTCACATAATTAAAAACAGAAAATAAAAGTAAATAAACAATTTATTAATAAATAAAAAACAATAGCCGGGTTACCATAGCAGGCAAAATAACACCATTTTGGCGCCAGTTAGGTATCCGGGTTCATATCTGAAATCTGTGGCGTAATTTGTATATAAAAAAATATTATATATATTTAGAAACGATTTTTTATGTATATAAGTGCATATATAAACAAAAATAAAAGTTCATTAGATTTGTTTTCATAGTTGTTTATATATTTTGGCAACATATCTCACTTTCTGATGCCCGAATTGCGCAAGCTTTTTTTAAAAATGCGCTATAATGGAAAAGTACCTAAATAAATAATTAACAGAAATAACCAATTTTACAAACTAAAACTTTTTATTTCGAGATCAAAGCATTATTTTTAATTTCAATTAAAAATGCGTATATCATTGGATAACTTTAGTTGAAATTAGGTTCACAGCTTAATATCTCATTCCATAAACCTAAGCAAACACAAGTGATTCATTCATCGTGAAACTTAAAAAAAATTTTAAATCATTGAGGTAATCATTCACAAAGTAAGTTCTCCAACAATCAATGGACAATATTCTAATGACATCATTGTAGGTAAAATGGTGGCGGTATCGTTTGAAATCACAAAGATTTAATTTTGCAACGTCTCTTAGTTACATTATTTTATTGTCATATTTATGAGCTCAGAACAAAAGCATATTTTTTCATTACTTAGTTATTAAAGACGGAAAAAAATTATAAATGCATGATTTGAAAATTTTAAATAATTTTCTTTCTTAATAGTAAAAAATAACATCGGGAAGTAACAGCGGGTTTAAGTTAAATAAGTTTAACTCTTTAATTCTGTTGTAATATTCAAAATAACTGTACTTATTAGATTTCAGTAAACAACATCAAGACCCGATTAAACTTTGAAGTTAGAGGAATTACAATGTTATTTCTGGACCTTTCTTTTCGAAAAGCTTTTCTAAATTCCACATGTACATGGAAACTCTCCAGTGTTAGAAATATTATTCTTAGGACTGACATAACATGAGAACGGCCTGCAATTTTACACAAGTTTTTGAAAACTACTTTATATCAGAAATTTTACTAAAAACTGGTTACTTTTTTGTTATAGCGGCCCACACTATTAGGATTATGACAAGTCGCAGCCAATTTCGCCAACGTCGTAACCAAGATCGTGAAGCACACACATATAATACCATATAATGCCATTTCATGAAATCGTATACGATAATTTAATAGTTTTTACCTTACTTCAAGTGTGAAATTTATTTATTTTTAAGGCTTAACAATCTAAATTGTCTAATATATGAATTAAAAAAATGTAAACAAAGATTGAATAGACATGACCGCAAAAAGCCTCAAATCTGCATAACACTTGGAACCAAACTGTGCAGATTAGTGGTCTTCTACTGTACACAGTTTTTCATAAATGTGTTTTGTTCTTAAAATGTGTTATTGGCACAGATGTCATATTGGCGCGATTTTTTTCTGACGCCAATGTCATATACGCAATGTATACTTAACCGGCGCCAAAGTGTCGCTATTTTGCTTGATATGGTAACCCGGATGTTGTTGTTTACGCTGTTGATGTTTTCGCCAAATTGGCGTCGGAAAAAAATCGCGCCAATATGGGGCGAATATGACATCTGTACCGTGTTATTTTCATCTATCACTGCGGAACAAGTGAGAAAACTCATATTCTTGCACATGAGTTGTATATATCTTTATATCTAAATTTCCGTCATTTTTGACGGGCTACCTTTCTAGTTATATATATAAAATCCAAACGGAAATTTCGTTCCGAACGCCGAGATTTCGAGTTCTACTACATGGATTTTTACAGAACTTATACCGTTAGATAGGTATCATTTCAGGGAAGGTTTTAAGCTATAACACATCATTCTACCTTGATTAGTTATAGAATTATTACGGAAAATTCTGTTACTTTGGACTTTGTTACTTCATATTTCCTTAAATATCTGGGCTCCTATTGGTCGTAGAGCTTAGATCTCGCGCCAAAAGTAGCTCCGAAGCACCCAAGCAAACTTTTCCCCGCGATTATTTTGCCGTCTTCCGATTTCCTCTAACTCTATTAGGGGCCCGCGTAGGGCCCCTTTAAAATATTTTTCGTAGTAATTTCAGCAATTACCTTAAATTATTGGTTAAGACCGCCACCCTCCCGACTCATGTATCTACGGAAAGGTTGCATGAAGCAGTTTCGTTCAGATACGCTTTCGTTAAGAATAGAGTGCGCTCCCTGGTGGTGGAATGTGGAACTAACATAACGCGATATTGTTAAAATTGGGAAATCTAACAATGCGATCTGTTTTAAACTTTGAGATAGTTCATAACACATAATCTATTATCTATTCTATTATACATATATATAAAATCTATTATCTATTCTGTTATCTATTATATATATAAAATCCGAACGTAAATTTCGTTCCGAACGCCGAGATTTCGAGTTCTACTGGATGGATTTTGACGGAACTTATACCGCTAGATAGGTATTGTTTCAGGGAAGGTGTTAAGTTATAACACATCATTCTACCTAGAATAGTTATAGAATTATGACGGAAAGTTGCGTTATTTTGGGCGAAAGGGTTACTGTTATTTTATTGGCGATAAATTTCGTTGATAAATGTACTAAAATGGCTGTACACATCGGAAGAAAACTTTTATTAATTTTGTTTAAAAGAAAAAAAAGAGAAAAGAAAAACAGTTTTGACGAGTGGCAATATTATAAAACGACAATATCGAATTTAAAAATGAAAGGTAATGTTTTAATGCTTAAATATTTATTCAATATGAAAGATTGCAGTTTTAAACTATATCTGGCAATTTATCGCTTGCGTCAGGTTAAAAAAAAATGCATCAGCAAATCTGATAAGATAATACCTGAGTGACAATTTTGTTTTTTTTTAGAATTTTTTTTATAATTTACTTTTTATTTTATTTAACTCATCCATCATGTGACTTTTAGAAGAAACTAGCAGATGTAATTATAAAAATGTCGGTACTTGTGAGTTTCATATTGTCTGTTTATTTACGATTTCATTTTATAGCCAAACAATTTAATTTTAAGCCAAAAATGCACAAGCGTGGCTTCGGTTTGAGCGACATTCACAATATTGATTATTTTTCAAGTAGAAGACTGCATTTTTGGAAAAATCTAATTCTACTTATATATATATATATGTAATTCAAATGGAAATTTCATTCCGGCTGCTTAGAACTCGGGTTTTGCTGAACTTACACTGTTAGATAGGTAATTTTTCGGGGAAGGTTTTAGTACGTAACACGTCGTTCTACGTTGCTTGGAATCGCATTATGGTTTAAAGTTCTTTTATGAGATGAACCTGATAATGAAAAATTAGCCTTTATAAAAGATTCTGCCGAATGTGTTTCGATGGAACTTGGACTGTAATTAGATAATTTTCAAGGAAAGGTTTCAGTATAAACCATGTCCTTCTACGTTGCTTAGCCATACAGTATTGTGGGAAATACTGTAATCTGGTGAACTCAATTATCACAATTTAGCCTTTAAAAAAAGTTATAATAAAAGGTTTTTGATAGAATTTGCATTGTTAGTTTGGCAATTTTTCAGAGATAGTTTTAGTATATAATATATTGTTCGACACTGTTTAGTCATAGAGCAAGGGGGTAAATTCTGTAATTTTCAAATGTTTCCTTTGCGAAGTGGAAGAAATGGGTTTGGAGAGAAAAGGAAAGTTTTAATGCATATTTTCTGTTCAATAATTATAGAATTTATTTACTATAAAGAAGACACTTATCTCTTTTTATATAAAAACATAAGTAAATTGTATATAAATAACACAAATATTAATATTCATAAATAAAAGGTTTATATATAGGAATACATATTTTAAAAAGCATAAAAGTCATTTTATTTGTTTTCAGAGCTGTTCATATCATTTGGTCACAAATCGCACTTTCTGAAGCCCGAATTGTCCCAAGCTTTATAACATCTAACAATACCCATTGATCTAAAATCAGGAAAATTGGAAAGTAGATGTAGTTTTTAAAGTATGCCTTAATTAAGGAGATAAATTACGTAATCGAGTCCACAGACAATTGGCATATTAGGTACAGATAAGTTACATAATTGAGCCTACAGACAAATGGCGCATGTTACCGGGCGTGGTTTGACACACAATTAACTTAGGAAAGGTTAAAATTGATTCTGTGTTTTTAAAGCGAACCAATTCTATTACCGAATTTACAGAGAATTGGAGAAATTTGAGAAATAGTTTTTTGGAGACATTTTGCTACATTTACGATATACCAACACCATACCAAAATGTACGCTATTGCGCCATTTATTTCAATCCTAAACGTGCAAACATATTTTGGTACTTTTCCAGTATAGGGATCTTGGCGAAATAGAGAAAATAGCATTGGCGGGGAAGGAAATTTGGCAACATATTTTCTGTCAACCAATTCGTTGTTTCATTTCATATACACAAGCATTTTTTTTCTATGTTTATATAATTTATTTAACATAAAGATGCTATTTATCTAATTTTATATAGAAACAGCAGTAATTCGGGTACTACTTAGTTATCCTGTTGAACAATTTCGCTAAATTATATAAATCGCCAAATTATACAAATTGACATAATTTTTATTTTAAATAACGAAAGAACAAATAAATTAGTATAAAATTAATAAAAATACAACTATAACGTCGAAATAAAAATCACTTGATGTCGTAAATACGTGTAACTTGCTTAAAGTCAAGTGTATGTGACATTTATGATCAACCATTATTGGCATTTAATCTTATAGTTTGGCGATTGATTTTTGATCGACGGGATAACTAAGTAGTAGTACCAGAATTTGTATGTAAAAAAAACATTAATAATATACACATATAAACAAACAAAAATTTCATCAAGTTGGTTTTCTTAACTGTTTATATCAATTAGCAATCAATCTCTCTTTCTGATGTCCGAATTGCGCCAAGCTATTTAAAAAAACGCCAAGGCGCCTATAGTGGAAAAGTACCAAATTTAATTGCAAACTGTGCCAAACATTGTGGCTTGCTATTTATTGAATGCGAATTTCTTTTGGCTTTAATCATTATTCAATCGTAACACTGCAAAAAAATTTAATTAATTGTTTTTTTAAATTAAAAGTATTTTTTATTATTAAATAAAATTAAGTTATAACTTCATTTTTCACTGATTAAAAAGCGAAACGTTTACTGCAGTGCTAAGAGACACTTAGAATTTCATGTGCTTAGTTTAAATGGCGATTTTGAAAAAAAAAATATATTATAATATCGGAACCCACACCAAATATGCTCATTTTACCGAGAATATTTTAGCTCAAAATGAAATAGAATTGTTGCAGACATAATTGTAAATCTCAATACTCGACGACTGAAAAGTCTTTAAAATTATTCAGCAGAGACAACGAGGAATAACTTAGTTTCATAAATTTTAAGATTCAATATTCTTATCGATCTATTTACTTCTGCTTCTACTATATATACGAAAGTAAAATGCAAATGGGAAATTCGTCCCGGCTGCATATAACTTGGGCTCACCTGACTTGATTCTGATGAAAATCGAAATGATAGTTATATACTTTTTCAGGGAAGATTTTGGCATATAACATATCCTTGTATGTTGCTTATACATATAATTATGTTTAAAAGTTAGATAATCATACGAACCCGATTATGAAAGATTAGTCTTTTTAAAAGATTCAGCAGAATGGATTTCGATTGAATTTGCACTGTTAGTTAGATAATGTTTCAGGCAGGGTTTTAGTATATACTATACCCTTCTGCATTTCTTAACAATAGAGATGTGGTGGAAAGTCCTATAATCAGTTGAACCAGATTATGAAAGTTTAGCATTTTTAAAAAGTTCTACAGAACGGATTTTGATAGGAATTCCATTGTTAGTTCCATACCTATTCAGATATGGTTTTAGTATTTTGCATATTGTGCTACGTTGCTTAGTCATAAAATAAAGGCGGAAAGTTCCATAATCATGTGAAACCGATTATGAAAGATTAGACTTTTCAAAAAGTTCTAAATGGCGGATATTGATAATACTTGCTTTGTTGATTAGACAATGTTTGTGGAGGTTTTAGTTTATTGCGTATCATTCTACTTTCCTTAGTTATAGAATTATGGGGAGAAAGTTCTATAAACAGATGGACCCCAATATGAAAGATCAGCCTTTAAAAAAAGTTTTACTGGATGGATTTTGTCAGTTTGTTTGTTTGCTTTATTAGTTAAATAATTTTTCAGGTTTTGTTTTATTACATTGCATATTGTAATATATTTCTTTACCAAATCCTACTGTGATTGATCAATTAAAAGGGTTGAGATCTTAATAGCGGAAAATTTGTCTGCACATTAGAAAATATAATACACAATGGCGTTCATGTCGTTTTCTGCAGTACAAAAGGACATTTCAATAAGGTTCCAGATTGCTTTAAATCACAATGTCAAACTCACTGATACATTTAGTTTGATTCAAGATTCGTTTGGATAAACAGACCAGCGTAGCGGGCATAGCCTGCTAGTATTTAATAAACAAGTTATTAGTTAAAATTTAGTTCAAATATATTGCAGAAATATGAGAAAACATAAAATCCTAACAATATCTTCAGAATCTTTATTTATTTATTTATTTAATACCATTTTATGGCATTTTGAAAAAAAAAAAAAAGATCCTCTTCACTTGTCAACCGGCAAGCATAGAGGGAAACTGACCAACACAGCAATACATATAACTGTTCAAGTTTATACTGAACTTGTTTAAAATCCCTGACAATGATATTTTATAATTAACCCTTTGCACTCGAGAGGTGACTCTGACGCACCACTAGTGTTGCCAGGTGTCACGCGTAAATCAGGACTCTAAATTCTCTGGAGACCACTTATTTCTTATAGTTTATTTCGCCATCCTTAATCGCAAATAATTTTTCCATTAGATAAGTCTAAGAAAATGTCTTTAAAATATTGGTTCCAGAGCATTTGGAGCTCCGATTTACGCAAGACATCTGACATCACTAGTGGTGAGTGAGAGTCACCTCTCGAGTGCAAAGGGTTAACCTCTTGGGGACGAGCGGCAGTAAACGTGCCGGAAATAGGCCTAAGGATCCTCGTTTATCCTCACCAGTATAATTTTACTGTAAAATTTGCCTTATTTAATACGCGCATTTTCTCGATTTGAATAGGGACAAACTTCTGTTTTTTTAAACCGGTAGCAAAGTAATAAACATTTCGTAAATGGCTCCCGTTGCGAAGGGGTTAACCCCTTGAGGAGCAAGCAATTTGTGTAATGCTGCATTCCCACCGGAAAATTAGTAAAATTTTATTTCAAAATAAGGAAAAACAATTTTACGACCTTTTTACCACCAAAGTTAGAAAAGTAAAATTTCGCAATTTTTTTTTCTGGTGCAAGTCCTCATTAATCGTAGGTGGGATAAAATATATCCCACCGCCTCTCAAGGGAATACGAATTCTCAATACGAATTTTATAAAATTTACCTGTAAAAAACGGCAAAAATAGAGTATAAAATTTTATTTAACCTCGTCGCTCGAACAAGAGGTATCAAGACAAAACTGAACACAATGCCTCGTTAGAGTAGTGTTGCCAGCGGGACACTTTTTTGAAAAATTCTGATTTCTTGATTGTCGCCACTTTTTTAAAATACTAATTTTCCTCTGCTTTTCGTCTTAATTAATATGTCATGAAATAGGACGAATTTTACTATTTGTAAAAATTGGTGACATTCAAGAAATCTCCATTTGAAAAAAAAGTGACCCACTGGTAACTCCGCAATAGTGTACTAGAAAGTTGTTTGGCAGTCCTTTGCTTATCCGCCCGTATGCACCACCCAGATATCGAAGTATTTCATATTGTATAAAAATTCCATAATATTCTGTACTTATACTGAACTTACCTTTATCAACTTTTTGGGTGGTTTTGGACCCCCTTCCCCCCCTTAAGTTATCGTATGTGATCATCTCTTGAACCCTCCCCCCCCCCCCCGCAATAATATTGTTATCAATATGCAAAAATCTTTTGATTTATGGAATTTTTTTTTCTTTTGTTTGGAGAGATATACAGATATGGTTACAGGGTTCGCACGCTATTAAGCCACGCCCCATTTTGTAAGGTCTCTACCACCAATATTATTATAAAGATAATTTTCTTCACGATTCATTAGCTAGAAGATAGTTTTATGTGATTACTGGTGGTAGTGTCAATGGGGCGTGGCTTAATAGCGTCCGAACTCTGGGTTACATTTATTTTTCGCATACTTTATTGATACAAATGAAGAGAAGCCAATAAAATATCATTTTATATATGAAATAAACAACACTTAAAATAGATACTTACTAATTAAAAGGAATTTAAGAATAGCTTTTAGTTACTTAATACATTCAACAGCAATAATGTCTTCTTACACTTGCCCTTTACGGGGGGGAGGGGGACAGAACTTCTTATCAACAAAACAGGCAGACGAAATTCTTTCCATTTTTTTTGCTAGTAAACACAAAGTATTATTTCAAGCATACTTCGCGTATGGTTTCTCTAACAGCGGATTATATATGCATACACATATGACAGATGAATAGGAATGCCAGACGTTGGGATATTACATATTTTGGAATTAAATAATTTTACAATCATTTAAAGATTTTAATCATAACTTTGTATTCTCATAGAAATAGATTACAGACTAAAAAAATTTGGTTGGGTCAAACTGATAACGACATCAAAAGACAAATCTCTCCTCCCAATAGCGATATCATCTACCAGACCACCCTCCCCCATAAATGATAACATTATATATACACAGCCCCTTCGTTTACATGTTTCCTGAGAAAATGTGTTAAAAAATATTAGAAAACATTTTGATAAACGAAAGCGAAAATAGAAAGTGATTTTTCTAATTTTTTTATACTTAACAATTTACGATATTCTTTTTAGATGACCCGTTACAGCCGGTATGTTCATTAAATTATTGTCAAACATACAAATTAGAAATTTTACGAGTTGACTGCAACGGGAATTCTTTAACCCCTTGAGAGGCAAGCAAAAATGACTCTATATATTGAATTCTCACCGGAATAATCGAAAAAATTTATTTTAAATAAGGAAAAGCAATTTTTCGACGATTTTCCTCCAAAGTTACAAATATAAAATTTAGTTAAAATTTTCTGGTGATAATCTTGTTTAACACTAGAACGCTGGGAAATTTTACGTAAGTTTTATAAGAATAATTGAAACCAGAAAGATTATATAAAAATATTTAGGTTACTTTTTTTAACTCATTTCAGTGATATATTTATTTAACTTATTTTTTTAAGAAATTTCTGGTTCGAATCGACAATTAGTCCACTATGCGATGTCAAATTGACACCTGCCCGACGTTCTAGTCTTAAATTAGGTGGGATATATTTTATCCCACCGCCCCTCAAGGGGTTAAAATGCGATTCATTAATTTTATTCCATAAGTGCATTGATTGTTTTATAATCTTCAAATTCTTTAAGAATGATAACTCAATTTGTATTAGAATTAAACCATTTTTCAAATCTTTTCAAAAGGAAAATGAAGTTGTAAGGATTATATCTGTTGGGTTATTTTGACGGAAATGGTATAAGAGTAATAAGTAGAAAGATTGTGGGGCTATATGATAGATGCTCGGGTGGTACAGACAACATTCGGTTCTTCACTGACAAAGCCATATTTCGCAAGTCCATACATCACATCTAAACATTGCATAAATTCTATTTTTACTTTCTTCTATCTTTACAAGAAGAAAGTATTGGATTCGTGAAATTTTTCGAATTCCGGCATTCTACGAATTTACACGTTTTAAGGGTCAGAGATCCCGAAAAACACGTTTTTTAAAAATGCCTGTCTGTGAGTCTGTCTGTCCGCCTGTGTGCGTATGTGACACGGATATTGTGGGCGCTCTATCTCAAGAACTAATGCACAGAATTTAATAAAAATTTATATTCCGTTAGTTCGTGATATAAATTGGTGCTGATTACTTTTTGATGTAAATTGCTCTACAGGTGGCGCCGGTATACTGAATTTTCCATGATTCCCGCAATCGCTCTAGCTCAAGAACTTATGCATTGATTTTTATCAAACTACAGATTCGGTTATACCTTGATATAAATTAGAGCTGTTTACGTTTTCGTATAAATCGTCCAACAGGTGGCGCTGATATGCTACATTTTTCACGATTTCCGTAATAGCTCTATCTCAAGAACTAATGCACGAGTTTTTATCAAACTTCAGATTTAGGTATACCTTGATAAATATTGGTAGTGATTACGTTTTGGTGAAAATCGCCCAAAAGGTGATGCTGCTATGCTGCAGATTTCACGATTTCAGCAGTAGCTCTATCTCAAGAACTAATGCATGAATGTTCATCTAACTTAGGATTCAGTTAGAGGTTGATACAAGTTGTTGCTAATTAAGTGTTGGTGTTAATCGCGCAATAGGTGGTGCTGGTAAGCTGAATTTTGTAGGATTTTCGCGATTTTCGCGATAGTCATATCTCAGCAATTAATGCATGGAATGTCATATCTTTAGAATTATCATGATGGGCATAGATTGCCATTTAATTTGGCAATGTGATAACGAATTTTGAAGTATTAACATTATGAGATAGAAGAAAGTTTTGGGATTGCGACATCCGACTAGTTTCATCATGGAAAAAGGGAGGAGTATACTTTCGAATGAATTTTTTTTAACCCCTCAACCTACAATGACGGGCATAGCCCGCATACGATGATCGAGCCAAATGTAAATTCTTCGTACCACTAAAATTTCACAATAAATATAATTTAGTTTAATCATCAAAATTCCATGATTAAATAAGGCTAAAATCTCTATTAAATTGTATTGGTAGCTATGGATTTGCCAAACCGTAGGTTAAATCGTAGGTTAAGGTGTTAACTGTAATTTACTTTAGTGCAATTTCCTGACTTCTTTTAAATAAATTTCAAGCATTATTTTTTTTTCACTTCAAACTAGTCTAAAAATGAGAGTTTCTTTGCTACATTAATGTTTAGTAACTTGTGGAAGAGACACCAAAATTGCTGAATGATCCCCAGAGGGAAAGAAATGCAGAATCAGTGTTGCCAGATTGGGGACTTTTTTGTCCCCAGAATGTTGAATGTCACCGCTTTTTTGAAATAGAAATATTCTGCTTATTTAAAAATAGTTTAAAAATCCTGAAAAATAAGGCGAATTATACTATTTTTAAAAAGTGGTGATAGTCAAATAATCTGAATTAAAAAAGTCCCCAATCTAGCAACACTGTGCAGAATAACCATTTCAGGGGCAAAGTATACTTATGTTACCAAAATATTGAAATGACTGTCTCACACCACGATTTACGAACAAATTTATTTTAAAACAGAAAATAAAAGATCATCATGCACATTATAAATGCAAAATCTAATTCCAAAATTCTGGGGTCATTGTGGCATTTTGGGATTAAAATTAAGTGGTACATATTATATACTGGTACCTATCAAGAGGCTGCGCATGCGATTAGGTTCTTTTTCGGTAAACTAAAATGTGCACTTGGAAATACGATTTTTCATTTCATGTTGAACATGAGACTAATAAGTTAAGTTACATTGGTTAAAAGAAATATTGCATCAGAAAAATATTCAAAATTGTATTTTAATTTTTAATTTTGTTTTTTTAATTTCCAACTGTGCAAATATAACATCTGCCCAGTTTTATGATTTATAGTTTATCTCTATTCTTATTTCTGTAAACACACGTGGATAAGCCACGACCTGTAGAAAATAAAAAAACATTTTTTTTTGTCCTTGGACGTTTGGCCTTTAGGGAGAATCTATTTTGAGTTCTTTTTACTAATTTTACACTGTGCGTTCCCTTTTGATAATATCTTAAAAATGCGAGAAAACAATAATTTTGATAAACTATTTTCGAACTGTGAGTTTATCGTCTGCCCAGTTTTATGATTTAAATTTTTGATTCTTATTCCCGTAAAAACTCGCTGAAAATGCAGAGATTGTACAAAAAGAAAAGAAAGATTTTTTTTATTCATCCTTGGTGTTTTGGCCTTTAGGGAGAATCTATTTTGAGTTCTTTTTTTCGCATTTGAAACTGTATGTTTCCTGTTGACAATGTGTTAAAAATGCGGGAAAACGATAACTTTGATAGGTGAACGGCGAAGTGATGTGTATTTTATAATAGTTATCTATATTTAACGATTTACGATATGCTTTGTAGATGATCACTTTCTACCAATATGCTTATAAAATTATCGTCAAACTTACAAATTAGAAATTTTATGCATGAAATGATACCGTATTCTTCGAATGTGAAGTCTTAATTTTCTACGAGACGTTCATTAATCGGTTTATAATCTTCAAATTCTTAGAGAATAATAATTCAGTTTGCATTACATTTAAACCATTTCTTAACCGCTTAACGCTCGAATTAAATTACGGTTGAAAAATTCAAATTGTTTATTGGCACCACTTTTATGAAAAAGAAATATTCACCTTATTTAATGGCAGGAAAAACGACACTAAAATATAGCCAATTTCACTATTTTATAAAACTGGTGGGAATCAAACAATTTGAGTAAAAGACACAGCCCGAGAATATGACGGGAGCGAGAATTAAGAGGTTAAGTACTTTCAAGAGGAAAATGAATTTCGGAAGACTATTCATTCCTCGCTGAAAGATTATTAATTTCCAAACTGTTGGGCAATAATTTCGATAAATAAACACCAAAGTAAATAGATCTTTTTACAATAGTATTTCATATTTAACAGTTTGAGATATTCTTCGAAGCAATCATTTTTTTTTTACTAATATGCTCGCAAAATTATCGTCAAACTAACAATTATAAATTGCATGTATAAAATGGCACCGAACTCTTCGAATGTGACGTCCATTAATTTTCTACGAGGCGTACATTGATGGGTTTATAATCCCCAAATTCTTAGAGAATGATTATTCAATTTGCATTACAGTTAAACTTTTCTAATGTATTTTCAAGAAGAAAATGAATTTGAGAAGATTATTCTTTCTTTGCTGAAAGTTTATTAATTTTCAAACTGTTGGGCAATAACTTCGATAAATAAACACTTCGGATTCATATAGTTTGGTGTTTCAAACTGTTGGGCAATAACTTCGATAAATAAACACTTCAGATTGAGTTAGTACTTGATATAGTTTGGTGCTGATAACTTTTTGGTGTAAATCGCCTGACATGTTACGCTGCTATGTTGCATTTTAAAGGATTTCCACGATTTCCGCAAGGACTAAGGAACAGGTTTCACGAAAATTCAGATTCAGTTACTCATTGATGCTAGTTACGTGTTGGTGTAAATCGCCTGATAGGAGGCGCTGCTGCGCTGCATTTTTTTACGATTTCCTCAATAGCTCAATCTCAAGAGCTAATGCACGAATTTTCATCAAATTTCAGATACAAGTATACCTTGATTAATATTGCTGCTGATTATGTTTTGGTGTAAATCACTCAACAGGTGTTGCTGCTATGCTGGATTTTTCACGATTTTTGCAACAACTCTATCTCAAAAACTAATGCACTGATTTTCACCAAACTTCGATTCAGTTAGACGTTGACATAAGTTGTTTCTGATTAGGTTTTGGTGTAAATTACCTAATAGGTGGCACTGATATGTTGAATTTTGCTGGATTTGCACGATTTCAGCGATTGTCATATCTCAAGAATTAATGCATGGAATTTCATATCTTTAGAATCATCATGATGAGCATAGATTGCTATTTAACTTTTCACCGTGATAGCAACTTTTGAAATATTTACATGTCTGAGATAGAAGAAAGTTTTGGGATTGGTACATCTGACTTGTTTACTTAGGCATCCCGAAATCTCACCATTAAGTTTTAATAGTTATTTTAGCATTATCAGACGATAAACAGTGAACAGTGAACAGCGTAGCGGTTCCAGGGGCTACCTATTTGAGAATCAAATCCACGCCCTGTATATGAGTAAATAGTATGAGCACATCCTAAGAAAAACATGAAATGTTAGTCTAAGCGCGGCGAAAGACACTATATGAGAGAGAGTCAAAGATTCGCAGCATTACTGCCGAGAATCAGAGACGAAAAGAGGAGAGGAAGAACGAGAAAGTCTATTTGCGTAAGTGGCTGAACTGACAGCCAATCCGAAAACCAAGAAAGTAGGAGGGCGTGCCTTCTACAAGTGAAGCACGCAGAAGAGAAAAAATGTTGGAGAGTGTAAGATAGATGAATAATAAAGGGTTCACATGTTCAAAACAGTCGAAACTAATAGCAAAGCCTAAACCTTAATCAAAAAAAGACAGTTAAGGTGACCATACATTAAAAATAACAAGTAATATTAAAAAATTTTTGAATAAAGGGTAGGAGCCGTAAACGTACGACTCGCTACTAGGAATTTTAGCGGAATTTGCCAACATTTCAGAGAAGGCAAGTAATTTAGAGAGAGAATCTCCTTTACTTTGTATATTTTTGAGGACATTGTTGAGTTTGTGGGGAATTTCCGAAAAAGAACTGACATTAAGTTCTTCTTTAATTTTACTAACGATCTCTGCTATCGCAGGGATAGCACCAGAGAATTCGTGTAACTCGTAGAGTTGCTGAGACACCTGAGATGGTGGTGACGTAATATTACTGGAAAAATTTGATTGGACGAAAAGTGGGTTTGTCTTAGAAGCAGTAGAATCGCTGGTTTTTTTCTTTTTGCGTTAGCAGTTACATTGGCATAGGTTTTTCGAAACTGGGGTTTCGTTGGAAATAATGAGCAACCCTTATAAGGGTGCTCTAGAGAGCAGTTAGCACATTTCGGTGGTGGTTTAGGAGCATCAGAGTCCTTAGGTTTTTTTATTTTCACAGTTTGTAGAAAGGTGCAGGCCTCCGCACCCTACGCACTTAGGATTAATATGACAATTGGCACTTATATGAAAAAAACTTTTGAAATTTGTATCATTGTTTGGCTTTTTTAGCCGGTCGAAATCTTTCGATTCCAACTCTAAGATTGTACACAGAGTGAAAATTGGAAATTTCGAAAGTCCATAAATGAATTAAAAGAAAATTAGTATTCAAAACTTTCTGGTGTGAATTCAACATTTTCTAATAAAAAAAAAACTGTCATATGCTACAACACTGACTAGAATTACTAATTTTTTCCTAGAGAGAAATAAAATGCAGATTAACTATAGGATAACGTTACTTGCCTCTAAATTGAAATGTGCTCTTGGAAATACAAGTTTTCATTTTAAGTTGAACATAAAAAAATAAGTAGTGTTAAAATGGTTAAAATATATATTACATCAGGAAATATTTGAAATTGTTTTTCAAATTTTTATTTCTATTTCTTAATGCGATTATCGTTTATAAAAAAATAAGTAGTGTTAAATGGTTAAAAGATATATTGCAACAGAAAATATTCGAAATTGTATTTCCATTTTTAATTTTGATTTCTTAATGCGATTATCTTCTTCCCAGTTTTGTGATTTATATTTTCTCTCTATTCTTATTTCAGTAAAAATCAGTGGATAAGCCACGAGGTGTACAGAAAGAAAAAATCAAATTTTTTTTAATATATATCCTTCGTTCTTTGGCCTTTAGGGAAAATCTATTTTTAGCTCTTTTTTCATATTTCATACTGTGCGTTTTCTTTCTTTAATAAAAAATATCGTACACAAATTAATTTCTAACTGTGCGATTATCGTCTGCTCAGTTTTATGATTTATATTTTCTTTCTATTCCTATTCCTGTTAGAATCCTTGATAAGACCAAGGTGTATGAAAAGAAAAGAACGATTTTCTTTTTCGTTTTTTAATTTATTCTTCGTCCTTTAGCCAGGATCTATTTTGAGATATTTTCTCTAATTTCATATTGTGCGTTTTCCTTTAACAATGCTTTAAAAAAGGCAAGAAAGCAATAACTTTGATAAATGATCGGCGAAGTGAAAAGTGTTTTAAAATAGCTTTCTATATATAATGATTTACAAAATTCATTTAGATGATTCACTTCTTCCAATATGGTCATATAATTATCTTCAAACTTACCTATTAGAAATTGTATGCCTGAAACGAGATCGTACTCTTCGAATGAGAGGGCCATTGATTTTATACGAAGGTATGCATTGATGTGTTTATAATGTCAAAAGTCTTAAAGAATAATAATTCAGTTTGAATTACAGTTATACCATTTCTCAAGTACTTTCAAGAGGAAAATTAGTTTGGGCAGTTTATTCATTCCGCGTTGAAAGATTATTAATTTTTAACCTGTTGGGCATTTATGTCGATAAATAAACACAAAAGAGAAAAGGTCTAATAAGGAATGTCTTTCATACTTAACATTTTGATATATTCTTTGAGGTGATCATTTTTTTACGAATATACTCATACAATTATTGTCAAACTTACAAATTAGAATTTATACGCATGAAATAAAATGGGATTCTTTTATTATGCGTTTCATTAATTTTCTTTCCAGTGCGCATTCATGATTTTATTACCTCAAAATTTGCAATAATAATAATTAGGTGGGCTTTACGAATAAACTATTTTTTAAGTCTTTTCAAGAGAAAAATAATGTAGAGGAGATTATTTACTCCTCGCACATAAAATATTCATATGTTGGACTATTTTGAAAGAAATTGTATAAAAGTAATCAGTAGAAAGACTTCCAAGGACTTATGTCACATGTTACTGATAGTGTTCATATTTTTGTCGATTAACTCCTGCTCCCTGGTTCTATATATTATTTCTAAATATCACATAAATTCAATATCTAAATCATCGACTAGGGCAGGGTTGGCGAACCTTTTTATTGACGCGTGTCAAATTTGAACCAAAAATGTTTTACATGACCATGACGTGCCAACTAAAAAACAAATTTAATATGTGGAAAAATAATGATTTAGAATTATCTAAAATTTCCTATTAAGATTTAAAAAAGATGAGTAACATGCTTGTAGGTATTACACTATAACAATTATGGCAGAAAATACATTTAAGAAAAAAAAATTAATTAATGCTACGTTATTTGACTTTTGTAGTTGCATCTTAATATCAGGTTAACTTTAATACAAACGGAACCGGATTTATCTGACAAGTGCTTTCGGTTTGAGTTTTGATATTATGCATTTATGAAAACATCGAGTAACTCGAAAGCATAAATAGGCAGAAAAACTGTTAAAATAGCAAGCGCCAGTTTCTTTTTATAGATCTGAATTAAATTCAATGTTGCCATAAATTTAACATCGGAATTTAATAATCTCTAATATGATCAATCGCGATTTTGTGTCATCCCAATTTTATTTTGATTTAGAACCTCAGCAATGCCGTGCCAAAACTATTCTTTCGCGTGCCAAAAGTGGCATGCGTGCCATAGGTTCGCCGTTTCTGGGCTAGGGGGTAAATGTGCTTTGGAATTATATTTGTTTGAAAACTAGCTTACAGCAGTGACTTTTCCTGACTTTTTCAATAATTTTCAAGCATGAATTTATTTTCTCTTCAATTACCTCAAAAGAGAGCTTTTGTTTGCTACAGTATTGTGGAGTAATTAGTGGAAAAATTTACAAGGCTTGCCAACTGATAACTCAGTAAGGAAGAAAGCATATTAACAATAAGATAACGTACTTTGGCACTAAACTGCCGAAAAGAGTGTTTCTCTTTTCATGTTGAACGTAAAATATGTAAGTTAAGTTATATTTGATAAAAAATATATTGCATCAGAAAATATTCGAAATTGTATTTAATTTTTTTTATTTCTTAATTTCTAACTGTTCGATTATCGTTTGCCCAATTTTGTGATTTATATTTTCTCTTTATTCTTTATTCTAGTAATAATCAATGGATAAACCATTACCGAACGCGCTGTACGGAAAGAAAAGAACGATTTTTTAAAATTTATCCTTAGTTCTTTGGTTTTTAGGGAAAATCTATTTTGAGATTTTTTTTCTTATTTCATACTGTGTATTTCCTCTTTTTAATGTATATTAAGAAATGTGAGAAAAGAATAGTGAGAAAACAATAGACAAATTAATTTCTCACTGTGCGATTATCGTCTGCTCAGTTTTATGTTTTCTATTTTCTCTCTATTCTTATTCCTGTTAGAACCCGTGGATAAGTCACAAGCTGTATGAAAAGAAAAGAAGGTTCTTTTTTTATTATTATTATTTATTCTTTGTCTTTTGGCCTTTAGGTAGGATCTATTTTGAGATATTTTTTCTAATTTCATATTGTGCGTTTTCTTTTAACAATGCTTTAAAAAATGCAAGAAAACAATAACTATAATAAATGATTGGCGAAGTGAAAAGTACATTTTAAAATAGTTTTCTATATTTAATGATTTACAAAATTCTTCTTAGATGATTCGTTTCTTCCAATATGCTCATAAAATTATCTTCAAACTTACCTATTAGAAATTGTCCGCCTGAAACGAGATCGTACTCTTCGAATGAGAGGGCCATTGATTTTCTACGAAGCGTGCATTGATATGTTTATAATGTCAAAAGTCTTAGAGAATAATAATTCGGTTTGAATTACAGTTAAACCATTTCCCAAGTACTTTCAAGAGGAAAATTAGTTTCGGAAGTTTATTCATTCCGCGCTGAAATATTATTAATTTTCAACCTGTTGGGCAATAATGTCGATAAAGAAGCACAAATGTGGAAAGGTCTTTTTATAAAAGTCGCTCATAATTAACGATTTGAGATATTCTTTGGGGCATTGAGGCGATCATTTTTTTACGAATATACTCACACAATTATTGTCAAGCTCACAAATTAGATTTTATACGCGTGGAATAAAGCGGTATTCCTTTAACCTCTTAGCTACTAACAAGGGAAACACTTTTGGTGCTGCTCGCACCTAGCATAGAGACTTGGTGCATTTTGTAGTCCTATACATAAAAGTTAGGGAACCGATAAAATTTCTTTGTTAAAATAATATTTTATATACTTTTTTATACTTTTAATTTTTTATTATTACATTTTTATTAGTTTATTTCACGCCAAAAGTGAGTTAAGTCGCCAAATATTGAGCTACAATTTTTCCATCCACTTCATCCTAGGAGTAAGTACGGTACATTTTAGAATTATATCAGTTGCGATTTGTTTGATAATTGACATCAGAAGAAACATGAATTAGGTCTTTTCTTTTTTTTTCTATGCAGACGATAAATATATAAATAGTAAATATATTTCTATAAAAGCTTTCAAGATCATTGAAAACCATTTTTTAGTGAAATACGAATTAAGCAAACTATTTTAATTTGAAATCGAATGGAATAAAGTTTCGAATGTTTCAAATGAAATGTTGCTGTATTAAATGGTCCTTTGGTAAAAGTAATCATAAAGTAAATTAATATTTTTACGCAATTTAGAAAAATTACTGTGGCTGATTACAATTGGCGGGCTTGACTTGCGGCTTCTTGAACGGCTTGACTTACAATTTCTACTGAAGTTCAAAAATCACTCCTCACGCTATACAATCAGCTATGACATTTGGCTAGCGTTGCCGGAAAGCTCTTCTTTTGAAAAAAAAAAACACCAACGTTTTCCCCGCCAAAAAATATGAACATAATTTTGGAATTTTTTAAAATCAAATTCGTGGGTTCTTGAAGGAATTTTTGAACTTTTTTCAATATTTTATACTTATTATTAACTAATTTGCATTTTTAATGCTTTTCTTTAAAAAAAAAATTCAATGTTAATTCTCCGATAAGTGGTCTCGAAAATTGCATTTTCAGAAAGTTATGCTACTGTAAAATCAAGAAATATTATTTTAACAGAAAAATTTTATCGATTTTTCTTCTTAGGATTTTAAAAGGCACCATGTCTCAATGCTAAGTGCGAGCAGCACCAAAAATGGTTCCCTTGTGAGTATTAATGCAGTATTATTAATTATTACTGAATTATTTCTTCTCCCATTTGACTTCAGAGCAAGTTTTTTTAAATTTTTTATTTGCATTAGTTCGAATCTTAGACTTCAAAACATATCATTCTGATATCGAAATTGTAATTATGTTCGAGTATCGTTAATAAAATGGGACAAAACGGACGTCCCCATTTGGGGACCCATGGAGCGAAGAGGTTAATATAAGTTTCATTAATTTTCTTCCCAGTGTACATTCATTATTTTATTACCTCTAAATTTGTAATAATAATAATTAAGTGTGCGTTACAAATAAACTATTTCTTAAGCCTTTACTAGAGAAAAATAATGTTACATGGATTATTTACTCATCGCCTGTAAATATTTTCATATATTAGACTGTTTTGAAAGAAGTTGTATAACAGTAATCAGCAGAAAGACTTCTAACGCCATATGCCAGATGTTACAGCCAGCGCAGCGTTCAGATTTTTATGGATAAAGTCCTGCATCCTGCTTCTATATATTCTTTCTAAATACTCCAGACAAGAATAAATTCTTCCACAGAACAGAAATTAGTTGATTCTAGATCAATTTCTTGCACTGATTCCGAATATGCTTTTCATTTTTCTCTAGGTGGTCCAATTTTTAAGAAATTTGCATGTTTAAATTCGCGCAAAAACAAGCTTTTTGTGGCATTTTATGAAAAGATATTTATCTAAATTGCAACATTTATCTAAAACAATGGTTCAGTAATCTTTGTCTAGAAAAGGTAATTCAATCTGTCAATTATTTGAAATGAAAATAAATTTCAGATTGAATTACCTTTTCTAGACAATGATTACTGTAACATTTATTTTAGATAAATGTCGTAATCTGCATATTATTGGAATTTATCTCTGAGTTATTAATACTAACTTGCATATTTTTCAATTGTGCAATGTTTACATTGTTTTCTACGTTAAAGTAATTGCTACTGGATTGAAGTAATATTTTTATCGACAAAATTTGTATGCTGATTTTAATTCCGTAATCCATTTCCTTATATCATGTCTAGTTTTTGACTAAAATTAACCCTTTGCACTCGAGGGCTCCGCTGCGGAGACATAATCTTTCTTTGCAAAATTTGTTTCTGGCATCAGTAATAAAGGAAAATAAAATGCACCTTACTTAATCAGAGCATTTTTGAAATTGTGTACTTGAACGAAACTTCTTTTAAAAAAGTGGCGCCGATCGAATAAAATTTGTGTAAGAGACCCCGAGCGCAAAGGGTTAATTTCTACTTTTGTATAATATTGTAGTCCATTCTCCCACTGGCGACAATTTTTTAATTCTATCTGGCGCCATTTTCTCACACCAAAAAAATTTTCATACAGGGGAGATGGGGGATGAATGGGACATTTTTACAAAAATATTTTTTTATATTTTTTTATTTAAGTTATTATCAATATTATATATCACATTTCATACATTAGGTATTTGACAACATATATGAACAATATTTATTCTAGATTATGATTTATTCAGAAAAATATTATGAAATGAAAAAAAACATTCCTCCCTGTCCCAATCATCCCCACAGCAGGGATGAATGGGACACTAATAGGGGTGGATGGGACACAAAAATTTTCCTCCCTGTATTCAATTTTACCAAATTAAAATTTATAATTATAACCTTATATGTAATCATATTTGTAATATATGATTTTAGAGCACAAATCGATATGTTTTTTTTTTTCTATAACTTCTTTTATTGCAGTTTTAACTTTTAATGCAGACTTCAACTATCAATCTGTTCTTTTTTCCCACTTATGAGGCATTTTAGATTTGCATAGCTGCCAACTTGTACGGATTTTTGCTACCACTAAAATTTAATAGAAAACTTTGCCTAATTGAATCGCCGAATTACAGTGAATTTTGATAATTAAATAAGGCATAAATTTCTGTTAAATTTTAGTGGTAGAAAAATCCGTACAAGTTGGCAGCTATGGATTTGAAATGAAAGTGCAAAATCTCTTTTAAATATGGCATAGCTAATAATTTTCAATCATAACTTATTCTGCCCGGTAATTATTAGACATTAGATATCGAAATCAATGTCTAATAATTAAATGATAGAATTTTCCGGTACAAATTGATTTTCCCAACACGACACGACATTAAGATTGACCCAATATGTTAGGGGTGGTGATTTATTAGTGCAACATTTCAAAATTCAATATAATTTCCCCCATCTGATCAATAAACATATACTATTTTTAACAATTTTATCTATTTTGATTAAATTTTAGTACCAATTTTTTGATAATCCATTAATAATTATTACAATACAATAAATAACACTCAGAAATTTTAACCAATAACAACTCATGCAATACTATTTAATACTATTAATTAACGTAAATTTTTAATTTATCAACCTATATAATACTGTAGTTAATAAATAAAATTTCGAACATCTCTAGGGATGAAGGAGAATGTCCCATTCATCCCCATTTGAAATGTCCCAATCATCCCCATGATGCATATCTTCCCTTCTCAGCCATTTTGCCTCAAAAATTATTTTGTCACAATGGTTACTATTCATTCATTTTAATTATCGATATTGAACCTTAAAATAAATAACTACAACATAGCTTAATTTTTTATATTGTATAAGATATTTCACATCTTCAAATGTAAAAAAAACTTACTTTTAATCAGAGATTTCAGAAAATGAAACTTTGAAGGAAAATGAAAACAGCAATATGGTCCTACTTTTAGTTCTAAAGCACACTGTGGTAGAGCCTTATATGGATATAGGAAGCAATTTAAAATAAATGTGTATTGCTTGAAATATTGAGAATGTCCCATCCATCTCTTGTCCCATTCATCCCCTAGCTCCCCTATGCTTTGGGAGCACGGGTAAGGGAAATGTACAAAAAAGTTTATTTTTTTTTAAATAATGGTACGAATAGAATATAAAAATGGTCGGCATGGCAGCTTTGTATAGACACAAGTTTGATATAAAATGTTTTTTAGGTGTGTGCACCTCATTTTGAAAAAAGTGAACAGTGTTAGATTCCTATCAGGGACATAATCACCAATGGTGGTTATCGAAAAACATAATAGCGTATGCATATGGCAAAAATATTTGAACGTCAAGAAACGTTATTAGAAAAACATGAAAAATATTCAAATTAGGCACAATATTTCCCAGTCGCGTGTCAATATAATCTCGGACACAACATTTATGTGAAGTAAACAGGACAATGATCAAAACAAAAAACAAAAAAGCCAGTCTGATAAGTCTTTGTGGCTTACACAGTGTGTTTCACTACCAGACCGACAAACTTGCAGGAGGTGTAGAGGGCTCAGAGACGACTTGGAATCACATGGCAATGTAGTGTCCGAAATGCAATCCTAAAGAAATAGAGGGGATGTCAAGGGCTGAATCATAGTAATATAAAATTGACGTTAAAGACCATAAGCTTAAAATAAGTCATGACTTACCTTATAATGAATTTGTTCGATGTTTCGTAATGTGTGAACGAAACATTCGTAACCTGGAACCTCTTACGTTTTGAAATACGTCGGGCGTGTTTCGGACGTTTGCGGTAGCAATGAAGATGCACTATTTCAAAACGCCCCTACTGCCTCAAACGTGCAAAACCATAGATGGTAAGAACAAGGCACGTAGGCAGAAAACTTCGGACAACTTCATTATCAATAAAGTCGTGACTTATTTTAAGCTTATGGTCATTAATGTCAATTTGCTATCACTATGATTCAGACCCTGACAAGACCTCTATATCGTTAGGATTGCATTTCCGACCCTGCATTGCTATGTGTCTCTGTGCCCTCTACACCTCCTGCAAGTCTGTCGGTCTGGTAGTGAAACACCCTGTATTTGCATATAATTGTACAAAAATTTCAAAATTTGCATCAATCGAAATATGCAAATATCTCAAAAACTAGACGGGGTGGAGAAAATCTAAAGCTAATAGTGGACTGAAAAACTGAATAAGGCACAAAAAAGGAACAATTATTTTTTTTAATTTATACTATGTCGTCCTTTAGCCTTTAGCAGAATCTATTTTGCATTCTCTTTTCTTATTTCATATTGTCAGTTTTCTGTTGACAATGAGTTAAAAAATGCATGAAAACAATAACTTGGGTAAATGAATGGAGAAGTGAAAAAGATTTTTATATTTTTTTCTACATTTAACGATTTACGATGTCGTTTTCAGAGGATCAATTTCCACGAATATGCTATATAAAATTATCGACAAACTTAACAATTAGAAACGCTACGCGCGAAATTAAACAGTACTCTTCGAATGTGAGGTTGATTAATTTTCTACACTGATGGGTTCATAATCTCCAATTCTTAGAGAATAATAAATCAGTTTGCATTATAGTTAAACTATTTCTGAAGTACTTTCAAGAGTAAAATTAATTTGAGAAGATTATTCATTCCTCGCTGAAAAATCATTAATTTACAATCTGATGTGCAAAAATTTCGATAAACAAATACCAAAGGGGAAAGATCTTTTTATAAAAGTATTTCATATTTAATGATTTGAGATATTCTTTGCGGCGATCTTTTTTTTTTTTTTTTTCGAATATGTTTGTAAAAGTATCGTCATGCTTACATTTTTTTACGTGTAAAATAAAACGTATGAACTGAATGAAGAGCACTTTTAATTAAATTTTAATTTTAATTCCTGCACTTCTAATAGTGCGATTATCGTCTGTGCAGTGTTATGATTTACATTTTCTCTGTTCTGTTCCAACTAATATCCAATTGGTAAACCACGACATGTACAAAAAAGAAAAGAATGATTTTTTTCCTAATTTAACCTTCGTCATTTGATATTTGGCATTTGAAGTCCACCGTAATGGCAATTGTTTTGAGGACTATAGCAACTATGGATTTCGCCTCGAAGGATCCTTATTATACACAGAAACAACAACAAGTCATAACAACAAGTCTGTTGGAATAAACTTCAACTGTGCTACTCCAGCCTTGAATATGATTTAATCCAGTTAGAAAAAATATTCGTTCCCTTCATTATGACCTAATTACATGGTATACAGGAGTTTCCGTGTTAAAGTAGTTTCATCATGTAAATGCTATAGTTATAGCTCGGATGAATGAAACTAGCGCTGCAGCTTGCAGCCAAGTCCAACCAATAAGAGAGTGAATTATGTCGGCCAGGTATCGGTCCGGATAGCCTAACAGGTAAGGCATTGGCATGGTACGCCAAGTATCCAGGTTCGATCCCTGGTCTGGACATTTTCGCTCTGTTGGAATAAACTTCAACTGTGCTACTCCAGCCTTGAATAAGTCATAACAATTTTATATATTTTCCAATACATATTTATATAAATACTATAGACACTCACAACTACATCCATGTCTTACCCGAGGATTCGAAACCGAGTCCCCGGCGTGGCAGCAGCTGTCGCTACTGGTCACGCCACTGGACGACTATACTTTGTCCTTTGGCTTTTCGGAAGAATCTATTTTGAGTTATTTTTTTTTCATTTTGTACTGCTCGAAAATATTTACTTAATGCATTTTCAATCGAGCTCAGTATCGAACGACAATTCCGTAAGTGACCTTCTGCTTCGCAGAAACTCGTGCACCTGAAGAAACTTCGTAAGTGATCTTGAGTTTCCCTGCATCGAAAGATATTTTGATGCAGTTTGAATGCTATGTTTCTTCTTTTGTTAATTGTCAAAGTGACAGTTCTTTTTTTTTTTTTTTTTTTTTTTTTTTTGTAAATTTTCAGTCATGGAGGAAAGAGATAGATGGAAATTCAGTAAGGTGGCTCGGGGTGACGCCAACTACCCCCCCCCCCCTCCATAAAATCAACTACAGTCTGCCCAAACGCAAGCACGTTCTTTCACGAACAAAAGAATAAAACTTTTAGTAATACTGTTTTTAATTCCTAATGGAATGGAATGCTGCTTTAGAATTCTTAAAAATAAGCAGATCACTTTCATTTAGAGAAAAAAAAATGCACGAGTTGATGTCAAAGAATTTGGTCCCTTTTCCAGGTGCTTGTTTTGTTTCGACCGAGTGAGAGCATTTAAATTTGAGCGATAACGTGCATCATATTGAAAACCGTAATTACGGGATACTGCATCTCCATCTATCTCTTTCCTCCATGGTTTTCAGCTGAGAGAATGGAGTTAGGAATAAAGAGGAGGATTCATATAGTGTACTGTCTACCCGTTGCGAGTGAAGTAGCTGAGGAAGTTGTCACAAGATGGCGGCTATTGTTTTTTACATCGGATCAACGGTTTCCAATTACTGCCAGGTGAAACGTCCCACCAGTAAATTTAAATAGAAAATTTCGTCTTATTTAAAAGCGTTATTAGTGGAACAATGGAACAATAGAGCTGGTGTATGGATTCCCTAGTTGCGTGGCAACTTTACATCCAGGCTAAGAGTAGATCGTTTTACAATGCAATGGGAGCCTTAGAAAAAAGAGCGTTTAAACGCGGCTAGTAGCCACGAAAAAATAGAGAGTAAACTAAAAAGATAGACAATTTTTAAAAGAAAAAATTGTTAGTATAACTAGTAGGGAAAAAAAAAAAAAGTTCCGTATGAGCAAAAAATGTCCAGGACAGGCGAAAAAGCTACCAAAGGAAGCCCCGTAAAATAAAAGACTCAATTCAGAGACCATACATTAGTTTAACACAATTATAACAAAGTAAGATACAAAAGTTTATAAAAAATAAAGTATTTACATATTTACAGAAAAAAGAGAGATTAAAGTTTATAAGAAAATGCACAAAAGATAGGAAAATACAATAATAAAAAACAACATTGAGGAGAGTTCAGAATAACAGGACTGAAAAAAGCACAAAGTGTATAGGGGAACAAGGGGAAAAAAGGACGGCGTCAGTCCAGTCTGGTAACTCGATGAGAAAAGGTTATATAAGGAGACCAAGATAGTGTAATTAAAGCACAAAAAGGTAAAACTAATAAAGAATTTGAAAAGCATAAGAAAAACAGCTTAAAAGTTTTTTTTTTTTTAAGCACACAAAAGACAGAAAGACAGGGAAAAAAGGAAATAGTTTAGCAAAGCGTTATTAATAATGTTTTCTGACAAATATGATAAAAATTTCTATTTATGTTTTCTGGTGTCAGTTTGTCCAGGTATTATAATCTTTATCATTGACACTGACAGGAGATTGTCTTGGTTGTCTCAATATCGCGGAAACGCAAGCCTGATTATCGACAAATTAAACTTCCACCAGTAAAAGGAACTATCTGTTTCTTCCATTATTTATGACTGAAATTTTGCATTAACAAAGCGTTTAAGGCAGCAGAAAATTTCTATTTAAATTTACTGGTGGAGGTTTCCCTCAGTGGTATTCAACCCCTGCAAAAGCGGTTACAGTTGAACCTTCACTATTTTAAAATGGAGTTATGAATAAAGAGGAGGAGACATATAGTGTACTGTCTACCAATTGCGAGTGAAGTAACTGAGGAGGTTGTCACAAGATGGCGGCTGATTTTTAAAATAGGATCTTCAGTTTCTGATTACCGCCCTCGCAAACATCCCACCAGTAAAACTCAATAGAAAATTTCGTCTTATTTAAGCGTCTTATTGATGGAAATTTTTGTCTAAAATGTCGTAAAATTTTTTATTTGGTTTTACTGGTGTCAGTATGCCTTGTAAAACTGTCAGTTTGTTTCCCCGGTTGTCACAACATGGCGGAAACACATGGCGTAACTACCACCAAAGTAAACTGCTACCAGTAAAAATTAAAATTTGTTTCTACCATTATTTATGACTGAAATTTTGTAGTAATAAGGGGTCTAAATAACTTGAAAATTTCTGTATAAATCTACTGGTGGAAATTTCCACCGGCGGTAAACAACTCCTAAGATAGCGGTTACAGTTGAAGCTTCACTATTTTAAGGATATGTCAGTTCCTGTTTATTAATAGTTCCATGTATTTTAAGGATATGTCAGTTCCTCTTTATTAATAGTTCTATGGTGAGCTCGTGTGTGTTTGGCGACGGTCGTTGTCGAATTTGTAAAAAGGGTTTTAGCGTTTTAATTAAAGTTTACAGTTCACATTTTTAGAGTGCGTATTTAATGAGTGTAATTTATTGAGTTCGGGTGACAATATGATTATAACAGTGTGGAAATTTAATTATTGAGCGAACCAATCGTGTTAACAGTTTCAGAGGCAAGGAATTGCCTTTATGTAATGTTGAATTCGCACCGGAATTTAAAAAAAAAATTCAGTTCAAAATAAGGAAAAGGAATGTTTTAATATTTTTCCACAAAAGTTAAATAAAGTAAAATTTAATTAACAATTTCAGGTGTAAATCATGGTTAAATTTAGGTGGACTGTATCCAACCGCCCCTCAAGGGGTTAACATGCACTGTACTTTTCTTGTTAACATTGCGTTAAAGAATGCAAAATGACAAAACTTAGTTAATTTAACCCTCCGTCTACCAGACGGGTCCATTGGACCCGACAGGTACATACAAAATATTCATTCAAACCAGAAATTTCTTTAAAATAAACTAAGTATATAAACCAGACAAAAATAAGGTAAATAAATAAGTTAAATAGTTTTAAATAAAAATTCTGGTGTAGAACGTTTTATTAAAACTTGAACAAAATTCCCGGTAGATCTAGGGTTAACGGCGAAATGAAAAGTGAATTATATAATAGTTTTCTACATTTAACGATTCACGATGATTATTTTTAAAAGGTAATTTTTTTACCAATATGCTCATATCATTATCGACAAACTTACAAATTCGAAATGTTATGCACGGAACGAAATTGTTCTCCTCGAATGTAAGGTTTATTTATTTTCTATGAGGCGTACATTGATGCGTTTATAATCTCCAAATTCTTAGAGAATAATATTTAATTCAGTTTACATTACAGTTAAACTATTTCTCAAGTACTTTCAAGAGGAAAATGAATTTGGACAGATTATTCATTCCTTGCAGAAATATTGTTTTTCAACCTGTTGGCCAATAATTTCGATAAATAAACAGCAAAGAGAAAATATTATTTTTAAATGCCTTTCCTATTTAACAATTTGCGATATTCTTTGAAGGGATCATTTTTTTTACGCTTAAAAAATTGTCATCAAATTTACAAATTTGAAATTTTACGCGCGAAATAAAACGCGATTCCTTTAATTAGATAAACGCAATTGCTTCCCCCTCCAAAGGGTTGAGGGTAAAACTTCTTGTTGTTGTTCCTTACAGAATTGGAACAAATTAATTACTTTTTTGTGCTAAAACGTTTACTTCCGTGTATTAACACAAATTCTTTTCTACTCTTTTACTTCAGTGTAAAACGAAAAAAAAATAATCTTGTTAAACTTCTTGTTGTTTGTTACAGAATAGGAGCAAGTTAATTACTTCTTTTGACTTAGAAGTTATTTTAAAACTTTTACTTCAGTGTATTAACACGCATGATCGTCTATTCATCTTATTAAGATCAAAAATATAAAATAAATATTCTTACTTCTTTTATGCTGAGAAAAACTTTAAACATTTCTAAAACAATAAACGAATTGCTTTTTAATAAACGAATGCTTTTTAATAAACGAATGTTAATTTAAATCATGGAACTATGAATGAAGATGAAATGACATATAGTCGGTAGTATGTCAAACTGTCTAATATGAAAACTTTGTTGGCAGTGGGCTACTTTTTTAAAATTCAGATTTCTTGATTGGCACCACTTTTTCTGAAATGATAAAATTCGCCTTGTTTTCGCGTTACTTAATATGTCATTAAATAAAGCGAATTTTACTGTTTCAAAAAAGTGATACCAATCAAGAAATCTGAATTTTAAAAAAGTAGCCTACTCGCAACACTGTTTTTATATTGGATATTTTGACATGCTTTTGACGATAACCTTAAAATGGTGAAGTTTCAAATGTAACCAGTTTTGAAGTGATTCATTACAGCCGCGGCAGACTTCCTCCAGTAAACTTGAATCGAAATTTTCTTCTTATTTAAACACCTTATTAATTTAGAATTTCAGTCATAATTATGGTCGGAAATACACTGCTCAAAACAATTAAAGGATATTTGAAGTTTTATATAAAATAAAGATAAAACGAAATTTTTTTTTGGCCGAAAATAGAAGAAGAGAATCACAAATGCAAATTTTTCTGGTTTTCAAACTGTGGAGTATGCAAATTTTGAGTTCGACGTCAAAAACGTCGCTTCAGCGGCAGCGAATGAAATTTGACTTTCAACTGGATAAAAGAGAATGAAGACAAGGATGATCGGCATTCAGTGATTGCTTTGTTTCGATGAGTACGATGTCTCAGCGAAGTCATTTGACAGATTCAGAAGCTTTGAGAATTGTTGGTAGGTTAGAAGGGGGCCAAACTCAAGCCGAAGTAGCGCAAGCCATTGGAGTGTCACAAAGTGTCATTTCCAGGATCTGGAACCGTTTTTTGGAGAGTGGATGTGCAGGCCGAAGACCAGGGCAAGGTCGTAGATGGGCAACAACGCCCAATGAAGATCGGTATTTAGCATTAACAGCTCGGAGACACCGAACCATGAACGCTACTCTTCTCCAACAACACCTTCGCTCGGCTACAGGCACCACGATTTCAACTCAGACTGTCCGAAACCGGCTCCATGCTGTAGGTCTGTATGTTCGCCGACCGATGGTATGTGTTAGATTAACATCAAGGCATCGTCGCGACCGCAGGGAGTGGGCAACCGAGCATGTCAACTGGAGGAGAAATGAATGGAGCAATATTCTGTTTTCTGACGAGTCCCGTTTTTCTGTGCATCCGGATAATAGGCGTATTTTCATCTGGAGGGACCGTGGCAGTAGGAATAATACTGCGTTCATGCACGAAAGTGTCAGATTTGGCGGTGGAGGAGTGTTGGTGTATGGTGGCATCTCCATTGACGGGCGCACTGACCTCTACATCATTCGAGATGGAGCTCTGACTGGTCGCCGATATAGGGATGAGATCCTCAGGCCTATTGTAGTTCCTTACGCTGCAGCAATCGGAGATAACTTCATTTTAATGGACGATAACTGCAGGCCATATCGTGCAAACCTGGTGGAGGATTTCTTTTTCGAGGAAGGAATCGTTCGAATGGAATGGCCAGCGTGTTCTCCAGACATGAATCCAATCGAGCACGTTTGGGACGCTCTAGGAAGACGAGTTTCTGGCCGCCAACAACCCCCACAAACTTTCCAAGAACTGGAAAGAGCTCTTCTGGAAGAGTGGGGCAGAATACTCCAACTCGTCATTAATAGCCTCATTGAGTCCATGCCTCAAAGGTGTTCAACGTTGCTGGCCGCCCGTGGAAACCATACCCCCTACTGAAAATGATTTTCTTTGAAGAAAACACCTTTTCTTATTCTTTTTTTCTCATATGCACAAATTGTGTTTTTTTCCTTTAGTACACAAATGCGCAATAAAATGCATTTTTTCTGCCAAACATGTGTAATTTATTCTCATATAACCTACTATGTCTGTCGACCATGTATCAATCAGCTAAACAGTTTACCAGATACAAAATCCACCTAAAACTGCAATATCCTTTAATTGTTTTGAGCAGTGTAGATATATATCTCTACTGTCGTGGACGTTTGCTTCAGCGGTATCCCCCCCCCCCCTGCAATTCCGCCATATTGTGACAACCTAAACAACCTCCTGTCAGTGAAAGAGATACACGGGCCATCCACCAGTTAAAACGAATAGAAATTTCCACAATATTTGTAATAATAACTTTACTTGAAAAAGCAGCAAAAATAAGGCGGAATTTTGTATTCAAAATTTACTGGTGGGAGATTGCTAAGGCTGCAATCAGAAATTGTTGATACGATGTAAAAAAAATCAACCGCCGTCTTCACACAACGTCCTCAGTCACTTCACTGGCAACTGGTAGACTCTACACTATATGTATAGTGTCTAGAAGATATAGGTCGGGATCCAGATAGATTTTTCTCTGTGAGCGAAACGAGATTGACCAATCAGAAGCTGGCTTTTTTGCAAACTTTTCGCAGTTTGCAAAAATGCTGGCTTCTGATTGATCAATCCCGTTTCGCTAACAGCGAAAAAATCTATCTAGAACCCGGCCAAGGTGTAAAAATAAAACTGCATACATATTAAGCGCCCTATCTTGAATGAGAGAGGTAACCGCAAGATTAAAGATGAGGTCACATCAATGAAGGTCATGCGCCACGTAGCGTATGGGGTTAAACTACATAAAGATGCCTATCTGTTCTCTTACTTTACAGCACTAAAATTGTAAAGTTATTTTCACCTTGATTAATAGCTGAAAAGCTTCTTATTAGATAAGGCGAAGAAAACTTCGTGGTGTCAAGTGCATCTGGACACCACCTCCTTGTCGCTACGTAACAAGATTCACGTTATATGAGTGACTAAAGATTTAGAAAATATGCGCAGATGGTAGATATTCCGTCATATACGACGTCACACTGAAAGCCCGCCTACGTGGATTACCAACCCCATCCACAAGATGGTGCAGCTGTGTCAATTTACGCCCGATTCTAGCAATAAGTTTGTACGCTTAATATATAGGCAGTTTTGTGTAAAAATCGGCTTAGCAAAAAGTGCCAAAAATTGTGTCCCATAAATATTGAACGATGGTGAACGACAAATGTCGATTGCAGCGACATCTGGTAATTCCAACATAAATATTGCATAAGAATTCAATTGAGAAAGCGTTTGCCCAGTGAAGAACTAGAAGATCTCGCTGCGATCGAAATTTGTCATTCAGCATTGTTCAACGTTTATGCGATTCCATTTTTAGCACTTTGTAAAGCATTACTGGAATAGCCGGTTTCTACACTATATCTTTTAGACGCTATACTATATGTCTACTCCTTTTTGTTCATAGCTCCATTTTTTAAATATACTGTAATTTCCCGCGCAAAGCTCCGCGTCTTAGTTAAGTCTTCTTCATACCGGAAATTTTATTTTAAAAAATGAGATAGAATAAATGCTAAGCATCAGTAAGTCACATTTTGTTTAAAACAAACTCTGGTAGGAAAACGAGTTATCTGAGCTGCAGTGCATACGCGGGACATTACGGTACATGACACAAGCATGCGATGGTTGTGTTGTTTAACTTTTGATAAATTAGTTTTATGTATTTTTTTAGCGCTGAATTCGGAAATGACCTCCATTTTTAACCATCACGTCATGATTTTTTTGCAAATCGTAAATTTCAATGTAAAAAGTAAACAATTAGAGAGCATCTGAAACTGAAACATACAGGAAATGGTTGTGTTTCTTAACTTTTGATAACTGATTTTATATAATCCCTCTGTACCAAATTATTTGTTACATTTGATTACTTTTGTTCTGATTATTGATAATGATGATTTTATGAATTTGTTTAAACATTTTTTTGAGATTTCAGAGTGCTATGCTATCAATAAACAATATTTAGCTTACCCGTGGCCCTAATTCTTTGCGAACTAGTTTAAAAGGGAAATTTTTCAAAGAAAGAAAACGCAAACTTAATTTTGTCTAAAAAAATAATCAATTTCTTCAAATATCAATCGTCTAAAATGAATTGCATTGAATAACAAAATAAAAAAAGTCGTACACTTAGATTTGTTTATGTAAAACATTCTCCATCTGAAAAATAGATAGCCCTAATGTTTAGCGCAGGTGCATTTAAAGAAAGTTTTTTTACCATTGTGATTGGCCGGTTGTTTCTAAGTAGGCAAATTATCGCATCCGGGACTGCTGGCATGTGTTGTTTAAAAGGAAAGTGATTTTAAATCAATTAATAAGAAGAAATTGTGTGATAAAAGATGGACTGTTGAGTTGAGTAAAAAGATAATCGAAAAACAAAACAGTGGGTGTATCATGAGCAAAATGGGCAAGAATTTGATTATTTCTGAATCAACAGTGCGTAATGTTTTGGAAACTTTCGTTGCAACCGGAGAAATACAGCCAAGAAACAGTACTAGTCGCCTACCAATAACAACGGCCCGAGAAGATCGAATGTTCCATCGAGAGGTAATGAAGATAAGATCAGGAACAATGGCAAAAGCCGCATCCCTATGGGAAGACAGCATAGGGCGATCAGTGACTCGTAAAATGGCTACAAAAAGATTGCATAAAATGGGCATAAAATCTTATAAAAGCAAATGTAAGCCGATGCTAACTTCTGCTCAGAAAAGGAAACATTTTCTGTGGGCTGTGGACCACTTAAAATAGACATATCAGCAATGGAAAAGTGTTATATGATCGGACAAATCCTCTTTTCCAGTTTTGTAAGGAAATATTGGTTGCCTGGTCGCACGCAAGCAAATAAATCTTTAAACTCAAACAAGAGAGCAAAAAACGTCAAACAAGACTGCAAGTTCCCGTCATATGTTCAAATTTGGGGGTGTTTTGATTAGGGTTGTTTTCTGATGTCGGACAAATGCTGCCATATGACGGGACTATCAATGCACAATTGTTATCGAGACATTTTGCAGAATCAGTTATTGCCTTAAATTCAATAACTTGGCCTTCAATCGTGTTATCTTTTTCAACAAGTCTTAGCCAAACCGCATACAGCTAGGACAACAAGAGCCTGTCCTCAACAAAATGGTACCCTGTGATAGATTGGGTTCCGAATTACACGGTCATCAATTCTATCGAGGATTTGTGGCGATACTTAAAGGAGGAAGTTCGAAAAAGGGCACCACAAATCAGCTACAGTGACAATCAGCAGTTGAAAAGAATTCTTCTTGAAAAATGGCAAAAAAATTCAGTTTCTGAGTGGCAGCGTTTGTTTTAACTATGCCAAGGAGAGTGAAAGATGTTTATGCTGCCAAAGGAGGACCAACGAAGTGGTAAGACTTACAAATTTCGTCTCATTTGAACATGCGCAAAACATTAGGGACATAAAAATCTTCGGAGTGAATGGATTTTGTTGGCCACAAAGTTTGTTTCATTTATTATTTTTTGTTAAATATCACTATGTAATAGTGAAATGTATAATTTTTCATTAAAAATAATTTACATAAAATATTTTGAATTCTTTTTTACTGTTATTGTCTAAAAAAGCATCCATAAACTAATGCGCGAACAATTAGGGCCACGGGTAAGGTACTTACCAAGCATTCCCTCCGTCTATTTTTAAATAAGTACCAAATTAGTTAAAAAATCCAGGGTTCGCACGCTCTTAAGCCACGCCCCATTTTGTAAGTATTCTTCCACCAGTAATCGCATAAAACTACCTTCTAGCTAATGAATCGTTAATTCTTTAGGAAGAAAATTATCTTTATGGTATACTGATGGTCGAATCCTTAGAAACTGGTGTCGATCTACTAAACAGCATCAGAAGTTATTTATGACTCCATCCACTTGAAATGTAGCAACTAATTTGGAACAAAATTTGCTACCTAAATGTCGCAACTAATTTGGTACGGAGGGAGTATGATTTAGCGCTGAATTCGAAAATGACTTTCATTTTTAACCATCAAGTCAGGATTTTTTGCAAATCTTAAATTTCAATGGTAAAAAGTAAAAAATAGAGAACATCTGATACAGAAAGGTACAGGAAATGGCTATGTTTCTTAACTTTTGATAGCTGAATTTTATATATTTTTTAGCATTGAATTCGTATATTACCTTCATTTTTAACCATCACGTCAGGATTTCTTTCAAATCGTAAATTTCAATGGTAAAAAAAAAAAAATAGAGACCATCTGATACTGAAAGATACAGAAAATAGTTGTGTTTCTTAACTTTTGATAACTGATTTTAATATATTTTTTAGCTCAGAATTCGAAAAGGACCTTCGTTTTTAACCATCAAGTCAGAATTTTTTGCAAATCGTATGTCAAAAAATAGCAAAATTCTGATACTATAAAATAAATGTGATGGTTGTGCTTTTTAAATTTTGATAATTGATTTTTATGTACTTTTTAGCACTAAATCTGAAAATAACCTTCATTTTTAACGATCATGTGAGAAGTTTTCGCAAATCGTAAATATCAAAGTTAAAAAGTAAAAATTTTGCAAAAAATCCTAACCTCATGCTAAAAAATGAAGGTCATTTTTGGATTCAGAGCTACGAAATACGTAAGAATCAATTATCAAAAGCTAAGGAATATGACCCAACCCAAATTTTGAAGACTTATGTTTTTTCCTTACACATTTTATAATTGTTAGTACTAATAAACGTATTTACTGATCAAGTAATTTATGCTTCTGACCATAGTAACTAGTTTAATATTTGCATTCTTAGCACCCTCCTTTTGATGCCATATTACAGTTCACAACAGATAACACATTAATTAAATTACAGTTACAGCTTATTACACTACAGGAAATTCTGACATTGCTCTCAGATCGCGCTAATAAGCGTATTCGAAATAATTAGATTTGGACTTTCGGCAGCTTAAGTAATAATTGTAATGGTTTAGAGGTACTTTAGCGTCATTACCTTAAATGTTCATCTAACAATGTTGCTTATTTATTGACGACTAATATTTCTTATTAAACAGGTAATTTATTGTGCTATAAATGTCCCAAGAACACATTAAACGTTTAAAATGTTTATTTTCGTATCAATTTGTTAGAAAAATTTTCACCTTTTTTACTAATCCTAAGCCAATTAGGGATAGAAATATGGACATGATATTATTTCCAATTAGTAAAGTTCGTCTTTTTTTATGAATTTTTTTCATTATCATTTGAGTGAATTCACTGTCACAAATTTTTCAACAAACGTGTTTTGTTTCTAAATTTTGTTCTCATAAATATCATCAAAATTAAAACTCTCTTTTTGCTACTGTCATATAATCGTAAATGTTATTCAGAAATTCGGAAATCTCACCAAAAGGTTTGAATAAATATTTTTGCTTTATATAATGATAGTACTCAACAGTGAAGCAGCATTGAGAGGTTTCCTAATTAAGAGCAACTTAACACCCAGTCTATTCGTTGTTTTTTTGTTATATTGTCAGCCATGGTGAAAAGAATAACTGTAGTTTTAACCCCTTAACGGACGCATTAAATTACGGTTTAAAAATTCAAATGGCTTATTCACACCATTTTTTTGGAAAAGAAATATTCACCTTTTTTAATGACAGGTAAAATGATACCGTAATACAGCCAATTACACTATTTTATAAAACTGGTGGAAATCAAACATAAAATGAATAAAAGACACAGGCCGTGAATATCACGGGAGCGAGAATTAAGGGGTTAAACTACTTAACCCTTTGATAGGCAAGGCATTTCTGCTCCAAAAATATTCAAATAATTAATTCCCACCGCAACTTAAAACAAATTTGTTTTAAAATAATCAAAAGATTTTTTCCTTCGCGTATATTATGAGATCAAAATTGTACTAAAAAATTACTGGTGCCATTTGGCAGTTTAGGCATTACAATTAACCGTTTGCAGTTCTGCAAACATGGAACTATTATTAAAGAGGAACTGGCATATACCTAAAATAGTGAAGATTCAACTGTAACCGCTATCGCAGGCGTTGCTTACCGCCGGCGGAAACTTCCAGTAGATTTATATAGAAATTTTCAAGTTATTTAAACGCCTTAACATTGCAAAATTTCAGGGATAAATACTGGTAGAAAAAGGTTTCCATTTTTACTGGTAGCAGTTTACTTTGGCGATAGTTAGGCCCTGCGTTTCCGCCATATTGTGACAACCACGGAAACAATTTGGCAGTTTTACAAGAGATACTGACACCAGTAAAAACAAATAGAAATTTCTACGTCATTTTTCAGAAAAAATTCCATGAATACGACGCTGAAATAAGTCGAAATTTTCTATTCCATTTTACTGGTGGGAAGTTTGCCATCGCGGTAATCATAAACTGAAGATCCGATCTAAAAAAACAGCCGCCATCTTGTGACAATCTCCTCAGTTACTCCAGTCGCAACTGGTAGACAGTATATTAAATGTCTCCTCCTCTTATTCATAACTCCATTGCTGCAAACGATGTCCCTGAAAGGGTTAAATAGTAAAAGATAATAATTAAAAAATAGATATTTTAAAATTTTAAAAAATTAAAAGATTTAGATTGAAAATTAAAAGTTAAAAAACTTAAATCAAGATGAGATTAAAATGTCGTAGAATAATAAACTATAATTGGAAAAAATAGGGCTAAATTGTAGTTGCAGTTGCAAAAACTTCTAAAATTTTAGTTTAAAGATGGTATAAAATTAAAGTTAGCTCAGAAATGACGTTCACCAAGGTACGGAAAGGAAAAGCTGTAAAGGAGACGGCAAAAGCCACTTTTCAAAAACAAAAAACAAAAAACAAAAAAAGCAATAATTAGTGCAATATACATATATATTTGCATTTTTGAGTAATTTTATAGGTAAGAGACATCTCTTGATTATAGATCGGGAGACGACTGCACAAACTATCACCTCATCGAGTTCACCCATGAAATTCTTGGATTAGTTAACACGTTAAGCGCCACGTCAGTCACCGGTTACTGACACTGAACTTTCCGTTTAGAATGCGTCATTCACCGATGGCTGACGATCTAAAATATGATATAAAACTACAAATATATATAGTGTTTTAAGTAATTACTGGAAATGCATTTAAAATATACTTACCTTTCATTTATTACAGGATTATACTTTCTTAAAAGTTACTTAAACATTGTAAATTTTTCAGCTTCAATGTCAGTCGCCGTGTCACTCAGCGTGTTAAAACTCGATTCGCATATTAAAATGCAACTGGTCTGCCAAGTCATATCTTGGTGGAAAACACCTGAAATCCCGATTTTAGTGGTTGACTCGTAGGTTTATCATTGTGTTTTCCTGCTTCCATTCCTCCATGTTTTCGTACCTTTCGGTGCTGAAAAACCCAATGATAAACCTACCAGTCAACCACTAAAATCCGGTTTTCAGGTGTTTTCCACCGAGATACGACTTAGCAGACCAGATGTCTTTTAATATGCTAATCGAGTTTTAACTAATCCTAGAATTTCCTACGTGAACTCAATGAGGTGATGGTCTGTGCAACCACTTCCCGGTCTATTAATATAAAGCAAAATTAGTGTTAAAAATGTTCTATTTTATATTCGGAATTTCTGAATAAAAAATCCACCAGATTTGGCAACAGTGACAAATGCCTTAAATTCATGTGTACAGATAATCCAAATTTCTTTCTATGATACAAGCATTACACATCCCGCTGAATTCTTATACGAATGCCCGGTAACAAAGTTTCAACCTTTACGGCATTTTGAGTTGATGCTTGTTTTCCGTTCACGCTACTTGAATTGAAATTTTCTTCTGTTCTCTGGAATAACAACAACAAAAAAAAGAACAAGCTATGTTAAGGGCATATTATTGTTCTCGCTGCCGCTCGCCATTGCGCCAAATCACGACAAAATGCAGCATTTTGCGAGTAAACGAACAATCATACTCGTCAAATTGCGAGTGCTCAGTTTCTGCTCTTTTTGTGTGTGTTTGTGTGCCAGTACATTCGAAATTCTTATCCCCGTTATTCAACGATTGATGTAGCTTTTCATGTTTAATCTTACCGTGCCATTTACATTAGTCTATTGAGACACTGAGTCAATACCAATTTAGTTTAGCAAGAGCCAAAGACACAGAAAGGATTATGTGATAGGTATTTCTCTATTGTCAGTTGATCACTGTCTATGCACCGGCGCGGCGTAAAACACAAACAAAATTACTGGCATCAAATAGAGAAAAGTTTTCTGGAATGCGGCGTTGAAATTAGCCATTTATTATACTATTTATTAGTTGTATGCAAAGTATTATTAGCCGGTAAATCTGCTCTATCTGTTAGAATAGAAATCTCATAGCAATTTTTAGTGTATATTTCCAAAACGATAAATCAAAGATAGCTGTTTTAAATTTTTATTTAGACTCCTAAAAAAAGTCTGAAACATTCACACATTTAGAAGACATTTAGAATGTACTTACTTTTAATAGTTTCTGTTGCGGACAGTCGAATTTCTATTTTATAAGCAATTGCAAAAAATCACGTTATTTTAGAACATATTGAAAAAAAAAGGGATTAATAAGGGGTTAAAGATAGATTTTTCAATGTTTCACGCCGAATCTGTTTTCTAACATTTTTTTTTTTTTCATTTGGCTACTGTTTATGATTTCTTATTAGCCAAATCTCTAATGTTGGTCAAAAGTCAGCGTGGACCCTGCATGTAAGCAATACTTTTTGCCTCCTAAACTAACGAAGAGATTTAAATCCGTTTCCGACGTTTTGATGAAAGGACTATAAAAGCAGTCACCGTTTTTTTTTTTTTCAAAGATAGATTCATCCTCGGGATTGTTTGACGAAGAAGAGTCTGAAAAGATTCGCACGCCTTTAACCCTTTCCGACACGGGTAATTTTTGTTGTAAAATGATGAAATGATTGACTGACAACGGAATTTTAAAACGACATTTCTAGTAATTTAAAACATGTTACTTTTACCGTTCAATGTAAAAGCAAAATTTTACTAAAATATTCTTGGTGCCGTTCGTAAGTTTGGAATTAAAATTAGGTATCCCGACCCGGGCACAGTGTGCCGGAAAGGGTTAATTTTCTGATGTTTCGTGTTTCTGCCCTTTCGTGTACTTGTTATGCAAATTTCTTCTTTGGTACAGCTTACAGGCCATCTCTTAACCACTTTTATACCTAAAATGCTTTATTGAATCGACCATATCAGACGCACCCTAGAGTGGAGAAAGCCGTGACACGCTTTGTAGTGACGTCACAAAATGTCACACAAAGCAGGTAAAACAAAGAAAAAAAATCGACTAACTTGTATGTTTCGATTTCGTTAGCTCGTGGAATTATTATTTATTATTTACGTTTGTGGTGTTGTTGTTGTTATTTTTGTGGGATTATTACTTACTAGATAGGATCCGTCAAAACTTGACGGGAAACAACTTGATAGTAACATATTTAAAACAAGCTGGAAATTGCTCGTCAAACGTGGCAAATGAGGTGCGTTCGTACTGTAACTAGTTTTATAATTATTTTTTACACCCCATATTGTACTGAATGTATAATTTTTGCACTTCATAAAGTGCATACTCTGTAACATCATTAAAATGCACTTCCAATATTTTTTCCCCATCTCCCGTAATGTAACGGAAACTTTTGACTGTCCCTGTAATTAAACTATGCATCCGATTTTCCTAAAATTTGAAATGGCTCGACAAAATTTTGCAACAACTATATCTTTAAAATTTCAGACCATTCGGAAGGCTGTAACATCATTAAAATGCACTTGCAATATTTTTTTCCCCATTCCCCGTAATGTAACGCAAAACTTTTGATTGTCCCTGTAATTAAACTATACATCCGATTTTCATAAAATTTGAAATGGCTCGACAAAATTTTGCAGCAATCATATATTTAAAATTTCAAACCATTCGGTTGGGTAGTTTTTGCTCGTTATATGCGGACGGACAGACGGATAGACGACAGACAGACGGACTGAACGATGACTATAGGTGCTACGTATTTATATAATTACGAACACACCTAAAAACGGTACTACTGGGTTATCCCGTCGACCAAAAAACTATCGCCAAACTATAAGATTAAATGCCAATAATGATTGATCATAAATGTCACATTCACTTGATTTTAACCACTTCACCGTTTGCCCCAAGATAAGTCGGGGTTAAAAGCACTGTTTCCCCATACCTGTCGCCGGTGAAGTGGTAGCAAGTTTCACGTGTTTACGTCATCATGTGATTTTTATTTCGACGTTTTATTTGTATTTTTATTAATGGTATACTAATTTATTTGTTCTTTCGCTATTTAAAATAAAAATTACGTGAATTTGTGTAATTTGGCGATTTATATAATTTGTCAAAATTGGCCAACGGGATAATTAAGTAGTACCAAAAAAACTTTATGACAACTTTCAAATGCTAGAATTTTTTAGAGAATAATTCTAAATAGGATAATAAAAATAATCTGAATTTGCTAAAATCATGATCAGTTCGGTAGGTGGAAAAGCACACATACCCCGCAGTCAGACAGTGACAATCATGCATTACCTTTTTTTGGCATCGTGATGGTAAATGAAATCTATCTATTTATATAAAATCCAAGTCTCTAAGTGTCCCTCACAATTCCTGGTGGACCGCCTCATTGTGATGAGTAATTGTTGAAAAGTACTAATGAAGGGTTACCACAATAGCGCCAAAGTTTGAACAACTTGGCGAATTATCGCGAAATTTGAATAAATATCGCAAAATTTGGCGAGAAAAATATGTTGCCATATATGAAGCCAACTTGGCGATAGCTGCCTAATTTGGCGAGATTCCCATTTAAAACCATTATTCTTTCATAAAAGAGCTCACCGCAATTTAATTTAAATTCCGCCCATTTAAGGGTTTTTTTTCAAAATCTATGGGTCAGAATTTAAAGTGTAATATACGAAAATGCACGTCTTTACATCTTCATACGGATGCTACTAATAAAATAAACTCCACTAGACGGCGATGTACTAACCGATTTCCTAACTGCCTTATTTTAATGTGCTTTAGGTACTTTTTCAGTATAGGGGCTTTGGGGAGATAAAGAAAATGGCTTGGCGAGAATATGAAATTTGGCAACATATTTTCTAGCAACTTATTCACCGTGTTATATATATCTTTATATCTCATTTTCCGTCATTTTTGACGGGATATCTTTCTAGTACATATATATTACGTTATCGTACGGGCACAGAAATCGTGATTATTTGTTAATTGTTTAACACACAACAACGCATGTCATAACATTTCTGTCTTATATAGGGGGCGTTGCCATAGCCCCATCGTTTGAAATGCACATCTTTCAAATACACAATCATTATATACAAGTGTTGTCTGCGCCTAGAACAGTCCAAACAGGGATTATTTCATTTGATTTACTCTGTATATTGGTCTGCTTACCGCATGTGTGAAATGAATGGCCGTGAGAGTGTTTTAAATTTATATATGATTTAGTGCGTATCCATAAACTGTTCCTGTTTTCAATTTTTGCAACAAAAGTAATAAAATAATCCTTTCTAAATTTACAGGATAAAATTGATTAAACATGCTGTCAAACATTTGTTCCCCTGGCGAGAAGGAAATTTCAAATTTATTACTTGCTCGTTTTTAATTTTACATAAAGTAGCCATTAAACTTCGTAAACAAACCTATTCGTCAAGTAATTTACGTGTATGCGCCTAATTACTACATTCATATTTGCGTTCTAAGAACTCATCTTTTCGTGATATATCACAGTTCAAAACCGATAACAAACTAATTAAATTACAGTTACGGATTATTACACAAAGAGTCCTGACATCGTGTCTCTAGAATTCCCTTAATATACCGCATTGGAATAATTAGGTTATGACTTACAGCAGCTTAATTATAAGAGTTTAGAAGTATTTAGTTAAGGTTGCTGGTAATAAAGCTGATTAAGGTTATTTCGTTTTAGTTTAGAAATTTTTAATTTTTCCTTTACCTTTAACTTCATTACCTTGAATGTTCATTCAGTTTTGGAGTTTATATAGTTACGCCTAATAATAAATATTTGCTATGGAAGACAAAAGATGAATGTCCATATGATGAATGTACCAAAGCTCGCATACAATATAAAATTGGAAATTGTTTTTCCTGTATTTAAATTTGAGATCAATTTAACCCATTAACCGCCAAAACTATAAGGTTGAAATTTTCAAATGTTTAACTGAACACCGTTTGCCACCACAAGCTCTGAAAGATAATTTTCGCTTAGTAGAATCTTAAATATTTATGTATTTAATTAAGGCCAATTTTTTAGTTAAAAAATAGTGGTGGGTATGTAAATAACTTAAATATGTGCATTTATTCTAACCGTTGCGTGAACGCAACACCAGTGGTTAATGGGTTAATGTTTCTTTGAAAATGTCCCACCTATTTTCTTGTTGTTAGGAGGCTAGTCAATGGTTAACCCATTCGGGACCACGAGTGCGTATATGCACCTTCAATAGGAGTATACAGAATATGTTTTTGGTACCAGTAAAATAAAAAAGTAATATTTACTTTATTTCATTAGAGCATTTTCTGGATTTCAAAAGGAAAGGTAACTTTAAAAAAAATACAGTGGTGCAACCGAATTAAATTTGTGTAACAGATACTGGTCCCGAAGGTGTTAAATAAAGTTCAACTCCCTGTTCTAGCTGAAGTGTTCGTAACTATCATAAAATAAATTAAAAATTTTCTTTATTTCCTGTGTGCAATAAATTTTAGCAATGTTGATCTAAATCAAGTTAAATACTTTCAAAGGAAAGAATGATATATTAGCAACCATGATGATTTCTCTTAACCCCTTAGCAGGTTTGCCCGTGCACCGTACTTGCAAGAAGTATTTACTTGTTTCGTTGTTAAAAGATTTTCGACACCACTAATTTTCAACTACAATGTTCGCTTTATTTAATGGCAGACATATTTCGCAAATATTTTAGTACGGTAAAAGTGGTGTATTGTCCCTATTTTTACTTTACTGTGTTAAAAGAAATGAACCTCTTAGGGGTTTAATCTCCGTTAAACAAAGATAAGCAATTTACTGAGAAACATTAAATTTAACACCTGTGCAGGGATCGTATTTGTCCTGAAATTTCACGACCAGGAAATTTTTCGTACCACTATTTTTTTTAAAGAAAATCTCTTTTTAAAGAAGGCGATATTTTGCACGTTTACCTTAGATTTATTTTTCTTCAACCCCTTAATTCTCGCTCCCGTCGATATCAGGGGCTTAGGTGTCGTTCGTTATTTCTCGTGACCGTCATATTTTCGGGCTGGAGATTTATTGATGGAGAAAAAAAAACTTTTGAAACCAGAAAAATTTAACTGGCATTTCCGTGTGAAGTCTTTGAATATTATCGCCGGGGTTTGGATTTTCGCGCTGATTGTAATGCTGGGATTTGTATTGCATGCTTCGAAATATATAACACTCAGAAAAATTATTAATAATCAAAGTTTAACGTATGTATGTTATTTAAAAAATTATTTGTAAAAATTTGTGTGATGATGATAAATAAAGATCTAAAATGTGAAAAATAAAGGTCTTACTCGTACTAATTTATATGGTGTAAAACAAACATGAAAAAAAAAGAATTCTCGCATGATGGCTTTTCTACATTTGTGAATTTGTTCTATAAAATCTTTATTTTTTCGCCTTAACCCCTTAACGCTCGAATTAAATTACGGTGGAATAATTCAAATTGCTTATTGGCACCACTTTTATGAAAAAGAAATATTCACCTTATTTAATGACAGTAAAAACGATATTAAAATATACCCAATTTCACTATTTTATAAAACTGGTGGAAATCAAACAATTTGAGTAAAAGACACAGCCAGTGAATATGACGGGAGCGAGAATTAAGGGGTTAAAAAAAAAAAAAAACTAATTGCATATTTTATTTTGAAAACTTATAATTACTCAATTTGTGTAATAAAAGAAATAGGTACTTTTTTTATGTTTTTCCAAATATTAAACGACCGTGAAGGGGTTAAGGAGTCTTGTACCTTTTAAACTAGCTGAAAGTCAACAAAAGCATTCAAAGTTTGAATTAGTGTATATTCAAAGCCTTTTATGTATAAACATGAAATTTTCACTATTGATTAAACATATTTTGCTTTTTAATATGCTATCATTAGAAACTGACCAGTTTTTCACAGAATTTATGTATTGTTGAAATTAAAATAGCTCTTTTTTTACTCCGTAAGTCATTGCGCGCATTATATGTTGAGAACGTATGTATGGATTGTTATGAAATTTAATAAAAATTAATAAAAACATATGTATTTTTAAAATGATCTACTCTTAAGCCAAACGTATTTTATTAACCCTGTAAAAAAAAATATTTTTGTAAAAAAAAAATCAAAGTTTTTATTTTTAATGAATAAAAATTGTCATAACTAAAAATATTACCATTTTAAATACTTAAAAGTAGTTCATTTTAAACGCAGAATAGTGCTTATCATCTATTTATAATTTTTAACAATCCATACATACGGTTTAAAAATATCATGCGCGCAATGACTTACAGGATAATAAAAGGAGTTATTTTAACTTCAATAATCCATAAATTTTGCAACAGGCTAGTCAGTTTCTAATGCAAGTGTATATAAAAAGTCTAACCTGTTTAATCAATAGTCAAAACTTCATGCTTGTACATAAAAAGGTTTCGAAGATACACCAATTCAAACTTTGAAAATTTTTGCTGACTTTCGTCGTGTTTAAGAGGTACAAGCTCCCTTAAACAAATACTGGTAATTGTCCTGAAATTTTTCATGTAGAGTAAGACCCCTGCCTGTGCCTTTTGAGAATTAATATAAAAACTTTGATCCTGCTGAAATAACAGAATTTCAGTTTAACTACATGCTTGTTTCTTTAATTTCAAAAGCCGCAACCATTATGTATAATAATAAATGAATCTATTCGTCAAGTAATTTACGTGTCTGGCGTTCACAGAACTCACCATTTGATGACATATCACAGTGCAGAGCAGATAACAATCTAATTAAATTACAGTTAAGGATTATTACACAGTAAAACCTGGCGCCGTCTCTCTCGGAATCTCACTGGTGTACCTCGTCAGAATAATTAGATTATTACTTCCAGCAACTTAACTAATAATTTTAATGGTCTGGAGGTAACTGTAATTCCATTACTTTGAAAGTTTACCTGATGTTACAACTTATTCTATTACGGCTGCTAAATATTTCTTAAAGACAGACTAATGGATTACGGTACGAAGGTTATGAATTTAATGGCCTCCATATGTTATTAACATAAAATGGGAATAAAAATGCATTTATATGTTGGCTCGCTCCTGACTTTAACCCTTTATCTACGGCATTATGATCTACTGCAATTTTTTTTCATGTAACATTTTTTTTTCAGTTACTACAATGAAAATTAAAAGGATACACATAAAAAAAATACTCACCCGTGAGAAATTTAATTATTTAGAGGTAATTAATTAAAGTGGTACTTTAAAGTATCGTCAGTACACTATGCCTAAAATATCGTATCAGAAAATGCACAAGGTATTTCAGCTGGCACCAGGAAATATTTTCGATTTAATAAATATGTGAAACATAGGCGTTTTTTTTTCTTATTTACAAATAAATCGTTTGGCAAATTCCGGTGCCAATCATCTATTTAAACACTTTAGAATTGAAAAGGCTTTGCTCCTGAAAGGGTTAAAAAAAACTTTTTTTTTAGGTTTCGATCAGGGATTCAGTGTTGCCAGACGAATACTAAAATTTTATGTTGAATACCACTATTTTCATACAGTATTATTCGCTTGATTTAATTGAAAAACTTTTGTAAATGAATAAGGCGACTATCTCTCTATGAAAATAGTAGTATTCAAAATAAAATTTTAGTATTCGTCTGGCAACACTGCAGGGATGAGATTTCCGATTTTTTTCATACCAATATTTTCTTAGAGAAAATGTTCTTCTCTTAAATCGCAAAAATGTTCCGATTAAATAAAATAACATTTTCTCTAACAAAGTACTGGTGTGCAAAAAATCGGAAATCTCATCCCTGGTTTCCATCTTGTTAACAGTCCTTTAGTTATGCGACGTCAATATTCCAGGGACAACATGTTCTCTCGCATCTCCACATATGCAATATATGAATTTACATATGCCATTTCTAGCATAGCAAAAACGAGCCGGTGCCACAACTTCTTCGATTTCCTATAAAAAAATAACAATGAAACAGAAAAGAAACACCAGGGAAATTATTACTACATTACATTTTAGTAATTACATTTTAAAGCAGATGAAAACGATGGACAACTAACGATAGATGCTAACAGACGAAAAGTAAACAAGAAGTTTTTCCCCAACACCCAGTGTACTGACGGTACTTATAAGTACCACCGAGTAATTCAACTGTTAAATGAAATGCATACACCGTTCACCTAAAATAGCTAGTCATATTGATTTCTAAGATCATAATGAACACATTAACCCCTTAATTCTCGCTCCCGTCATATTCTCGGGCTGTGTCTTTTACTTAAATTGTTTGATTGCCACCAGTTTTATAATATAGTGAAATTGGCTATATTTTAGTGTCGTTTTTCCTGCCATTAAATAAGGTGAATATTTCTTTTTCATAAAAGTGGTGCCAATAAGCAATTTGAATTTTTCATCCGTAATTTAATTCGAGCGTTAAGGGGTTAAAAAAATCCAACACTTATCTTATATCCTTTACTGTGTTTGCAGCAATAAAAAAAACGAGCGTGGCAATCTGTGCAAAATGTCCGCACAAAACACATCGACTGCTTCAAAGATAGCCTCATTCCTCTCTAAAATAACAAACCTAGAACTACCGCTACCATGTATTCGGATAAAGTGGAGTTAAAAGAGCGTTTTTTGCAAAGTACCATTAGAACATTAGTAATATTTACTATGGTATAAAAGGTTAAAGTGAGTGGTATTTATAAGTACTGTCAGTAGATAAAGGGTTAACCCCTTAATTCTCGCTCCCGTGATATTCACAGGCTGTGTCTTTTATTCAGATTGTTTGATTCCCACCAGTTTTATAAAATAGTGTAATTGCATAGCCGCCACCATCTTACACTTTTTTGTACCACAAAAATTTAACAGAAGTTTTTGCCTTATTTAATCGGCAGATTACGATGATTTATGAAAGGTAAGATTTACTATAAAATTTTTGTGGTACAAAAAAGCGTAAGTAATGGCAACTACGTAATTGGCTTTGTTATAGTATCATTTTACCTGTCATTAAATAAGGTGAATATTTCTGCTTCAGAAAAGTGGTGCCGATAAGCAGTTTGAATTTTTAAACCGTAATTAATTCGAACGTTAAGAGGTTAATATACATTTTGCTTATTTAAAGATATGATTCCATTCAGTAAACTAAACTCTTTCAATTCCTGAGCTATCGACAAATGGCTAAAGAATTCACATTTGTAAAATATAACTTCAATCCTTTAAAAATAATTTCTATGCAATATAAAAAAAAACTTAAGCTTGAAAAAAAGAAAGGAAGTAATTCAAACGAGATAATAAAGTACAGTGAAACCTCCCTGTGCGACCACCTCTATTAAGCAACCACCTCCCTTAAAGACCATATATTCATGGAACGAAATTTATTCCTATAGGCTCAACACTAATTTTACCTCCATTCAGAGTCCACCACAGTTGAAGAGCGACCCATTTCTTTGAAGAAAATGAAAGAAATTTCGTTTTTTCCTGGTCAGTTGAAGAAGGTTTTATTAGAAAAATAGTTCCGGAGAGCGCATTATTCATCAAACTTCTAAACTAAGTTTAGATTTTTTTTTTATTGCAGAGACTTTTAAGTGTTTAAACCCCTTTGTGCTTTTTTATGCAATGAATTTAACTCTGATGACAAATTAAGAATGACGGTCAATAAATTCTCCTGCCCTATTCTGTCAGAAAACTCTCAAACAAATAGATAAATTAATGAAATCGTCATTATTTGTTCCTGTACAAAAAAAATTGCATTTATGTACTGAACTTCGACTTCGACATGACTTGGAAATAAAAGTTATAAAAAATAAAACCCTAAAATAAAAGCAAACGTCAATGCATTCGTTTTTAAAACTCTATAGTAATTAACTTATGTAATTAACTTTTGTTTTGATACTTAAATTTTAATATTTTTTCCTAATGTGAAAAATAATTTTTAGTAATATTAATTGTTGCCTTTTTCAACAATTAAAATCTAGATTTAAATATGACCTCCATTAAAAGACCCCCTCTCGTAGCGACCAACTTTTATTGGAATGGAACGGGGTCGCTTTAGTGAGGTTTTACTGTATGTAATGAAGTGTAAATATATTGCATATGAAAATATGCCATAATGCAGTAATGCAATTTATACTTCTTCAAATTTTTAGTTGCTGAAGTGCTTATGACCAAGCAAGCTGCACCGAGTTCAATTCCTACTTTTAGCATGTGTGCTCGTATTAGTTTGAAAATGATTATAAGCCAGTGGTTCCCAACCTTTATTGGCACGTGACCCACTTAACATGAGAGTGTATCTAATGTCAGTATGGAAAATTTGTATGCCTTCTATAAGCTATCGGCTATCCTATTCTATGAAAAAGGCTAATATTTGTACGAAGGATGCACTATCCACGAAAACAAGAATTGGTAATCAAAATGTGTGTAAGGTGAATAATAATTAAAACAACAAATATACTGAAAAATGCGTTTAATTATTATCAAAAGACAACTTTGCAATATTTGAGATTTCTTGCGCTGATGTTTACAAATGAGAGCTTCTATATCAGAGTTAAAAGTGGTTAATGTTAACCTTAACCCCTTGGGTACGGATTTATTTCAGGTGTGCCACTGGCGGTTTTTTTTTTTAAATTCTATTTCGCACCATTTTCTCAAAAGAAAATTTTTTCATATACACTTTAACCCTTTCCGGCACACTGTGCTCGGGTCGGGTTACCAAATTTTAATTCCAAACTTACGAACGACACCAAGAATATTTTAGTAAAATTTTACTTTTACAATGAATAATTAAAGTAACATGTTTATAATTTCTAAAAAAAGGCGTTTTAAAATTCCGGTGTCAGTCAATCATTTCATCATTTTACAACAGAAATTGCCCGTGCCGGAGAGGGTTAATCAAAGGATATAAGTAAGCGTCCTATCTTAAATGGGAGAGGTAACCGCAAGATTACAGGCGAGGTCACATCAATCAAGATCGCACGCCACGTAGCGGACAGGGTTAAACTACAGGAATATGCCTAACTGTTTTCTTACTTCACACCACTAAAATTGTAAAGTTTTTTTTTCACCTTGATTAATAGCTGAAGTGTTTCTGACAAGGCGAAGAAAACTTCGTGGTGTAAGGTGCATCTATCTGGACGCTGCTATCGCTACGCCATTATTTTGCAATATATGTGGTAAACAAAATTCAGTTCGGTGAGTGACTAAAGATTTAGAAAATATGCGAAGATGGTAGATAACCTGTCGTATATGACGTCACACTAAAAGCCCGCGTATGTGGACTATCACCCCGTCCACAAGATGGCGCAACTGTGTTAATTTACTCCCTATTCGAGTATTGATTTTGTACGCTTAGTTATATCGCTTTGGGGTTAACAGTATGCGCAAGAGAAAAATACTACAAAAATATTTTCCTTTAAATAGTGGTACGAGTAGAATATAAAAATAGGCGCAAGTGGCCAAATACATGACGAGTCTCAGTCGTCAAATGTACCCAAGGGGTTATGTCACTTTCAACCTGCAGTTTGTTTCTGTACTTGTTTTTCAAAACAGCAAAGTAGAGAAATCAGTTCACACAAGCTGTGTTGCCAGTGGGCTACTGTTCTTTAAAATTCAGTTTTCTTGATTGGAGTCACTTTTTTAAAATAGTGACATTTACCTTATTTAATGACAGATTATTTAATACGAAAACAAGGGAGATTTTACCATTTAAAAAATGTTGTGCCAATTAAGAAATCTGAAATTTAAAAAGTAGCCTACTGGCAACTTTGCACACAAGTATGTCGAGTTGAATCCCATGAAGTACTTCAAAGCTGAGTTAGATATTTCTGGATATTCTGCTCCTATGTGCATTCCAGAAGGAAATTAAGAATTTTACCAGAGTTGCCATAATGGCTGCGCGTCTACTTACATATCTCACAACGAGGTCATAACATAATACCGACTTAATGTTTAAGAAAGCCACTGTCTTCTCATGAAGTTTTAGTTTAAGCTAATAGTTTTCATGATTTTTGCGGTTGTAAAATATTGTATTTGTTATATATTTTTCAAACCGACGAGATAAAACATATACTTTTGTAGCTAACTTCGGTTACTCCGCGACTCACCATAACACCCGTCGCGACTCACTAGTGAGTCACGACCCTTAGTTTGAAAACCGCTGTTTTAAGCTATATAATTAAGTGAATATTAAGCTATAATAAAGCTATAATAAGTATAAGTATAATTAATAAGTGTAATAAGTATAATTAAGCTATATATTAAGTGATGTTTTTGTTCATCAATACGTGATCGCAGTACAACCAAACTAAGTCAAACCAAATATTTTCAAATGAAAGAATAGTCTACTAGAAGTCAAAATACGTTTTAATCTATTTTAAACCTATGTTTATTCTTCGCCGTAAAATTATTTAAAGTAATTTTGTTTTGAATTTATGTGATAAAAATAGATTTATCACTTGTTTGAGTAAAGCCGCCATGTCAAATCTTTGTAAACTAACAATGGAATTTCAAATAAATTAATTGCTCATTTCTTCAATTTCATATATTGTAACCCTTAACTGCAACAAAAACTCTTTCTCGTCAAGTAATTTACCTGTCCGTACTATTTTATAATCTGCATTTACAGAACTCATCTTTTGATGGTAGTGAAAAGCCGATAACAAACTAATAAAATTACAGCTGGGGAATATTACACAAAAAACAAATGGAAATAAAAAATTAATGGAAGGTTTGCGCTGTACAATGGAGTATTTGAATCAAAATCCTGATCAAATGTATTTTTCATGTGTTTTACAGTTAAAATCAGGATATTAACTTACTATTAGTAAGTACACAAAAAGTACTTAAAGCAATCATAAAGTATCTAAAGAAAAGCATCTGAACTATGTATCTAAAAATATATATCTAACATAGAGCTAAAAAGGCTTAAAAATATCATATTTTAATTTTAATTTCTTTTTTATTATCATATTAAAAATAAAAAATAAAAATGCGTTCAGAAACTCATGAATGCCCCCAAAATATACATCTGATCATAATGAACTCCTTATTCTTGCTTCCGTGATATTCACGGGCTGTGTCTTTTATTCAGATTGTTTGATTCCCACCAGTTTTATAAAATAGTGTAATTGGCTTTATTAACCCCTTCGCGACGGGAGCCTTTTACGAAATGTTTATTACTTTGCTACCGGTTTTAAAAAACAGAAGTTTGTGCCTATTCAAATCGGGAAAATGCTCGGATTAAATAAGGCAAATTTTACAGTAAAATTTTACTGGTGAGGATAAACGAGGATCCTTAGGCCTATTTCCGGCACGTATACGTGTCGCTCGTCCCCAAGGGGTTAAGTACATTTTACTTCCCATTACATAAGGTGAATATTTCTTTTTCAAAAAAGTGGCGCCAATAAGCAATTTGAATTTTTAAACCGTAATTTAATACGACTGTTAAGGGGTCTCAGGATTTAAAAGCTTCAAAATTTTCGAAATTCAAATTTTTTTAGATGTTGAACCCTTATCTTTTCTGAACATTTTGAAATAATTGTTTCTATGAAATTCCCATTAGAACAGAACATATGGCTTTTAGAATTACGCCCGCTCAATGTCTAAAGCAGCGTTTCTGAAACTTTGAAGTTATTTTTCTCCAAATGACGTTGCATAACGTGCAAGATATCTCAAAACCTTCTGAATACTTTTTCATCAAATTTTCAAAACATATGTTTCATGTTAGTCTGTATAAACTAAACCTAAAATTTCCCTTTTATTGTCGAAAAAATATATTTTTTAGGCCATTATACTGTTGAAATTTTCAAAATTTTGTATTAGCTAAATACAACTTTGTATTAAAAATACAAAAATACTTTAAATACAAGTTTATTTAGTTTCAAGATAATTATTATAACCTGAAGTATAAGTAGGTACCAAAATTTTCATTCTAGTTACAAAATTTATTTTGTAATCCTGCACGTAAGCTGTTATACCCATTTTCTACTATTCAAATGTCTGACAGTTTGGAGCCCCCTATAAATGCTAATTCTGCATCTTGCAATTATTTAAATACATGAAATGAAAGAACATGTTTATAGCTTTTCATCTCTCTAAAAATTGTGTATTAAAATCGTATACATTTTAAGATATTAAATGTTGAAAATGGTCTCTTTTTTAATTTTTTCTCAATTTTAAAAGTCCTGAGACCGTTAAGGGGTTAAACCGGTTGTCACGATGAAATATAACAATAAAGAACGTCTTCTCGGAAAGAAACCTCCTTTTATACTGAGGATAGGAGCCGCCGTATATGAATCAGATTTCTGAAATCGACATAGGTCGTTGCACCAGCTATTAAAAAATACGCATTTTACTATTGTTGAGAAAGTTTTAATTTTTGCATTTTTGGCCAGGTTTTTTGGTCAAATCCTCCTCTGTGCGACGTCTTATTCGGAATACCACTAATGTACAGTCTACAAAAGAAAGTTCTTATACTTTTTAATCTTTAATTGTCACTGAAAAAAAATATGGTCCTTAGACTGAAATCGTGCCTTCGTTCAATTTATGTTAACACTTTCAGGGGCAGAAAAATTCCGTTCGAAGAATGATGAAATAATTGACTGACACCAGAAATTACAACGAATTTTTCAGAAAATACAGTAGAACCTCTTTTATCCGAAACTCTTTCAAAAGAAACTCTCGGTCAACCGAAATCCATTTTTAAAGCTATTTTTTTTTTATATCACAATCCTTGTGTGCAAAATCCATTTTCAAAGCTTTCTTTTGCTTTTTTTTACTATTATATTCCTTGTGTGCAAGTGCTCGATTCCGAACTACGTTTACATATAAATATTTTCGATCCCCTTTATTAGAGTTGCTTTGAATTTAGCTTGAGCTCCCGTAAGCTGCGGAGTGGAACGAAGAAAACGAGCAAATTAGCAATTCTGAATCTTTTGCATGTTTTTCAAAAGGTTTTGGCATGGCTGGAGCAGCAGAAAAACTGTGATACTCGCGAACTAATAATATTAAAAAACTTCATGATAGAGTTTCAAAGAAAAGGTAATCGTTCAGTTTCGATTGCCTAATTGAGTTATGAATAAAGAGGAGGAGACATTTAATGTACTGTCTACCACTTGCGACTGAAGTAACTGAGGAGGTTGTCACAAGATGGCGGCTGCTTTTTTTAGATGGGATCTTCAGTTTCTGATTACCGCAAGGGCAAACTTCCCACCAGTAATATTGAACAGAAAATTTCGTATTTTTTCAGCGTCGTATCACGGTACTTTTTTCTCAAAAATGAGATAAAAATTTCTATTTGTTTTTACTGGTGTCAGTATGTCTTTAAAACTGTCAGTTTGTTTCCCTGGTTGTCCAAATATGGCGGAAACGCGGGGCCTAACTATCGCCAAATTAAACTCCTACCGGTAAAAATGAAAATCTCTTTCTATCAGTATTAAAGACTGCAATTACTATACGGTAAAACATTTAAATGAGTTGAAAATTTCTATATAAATCTACTCGGCAGTAAGCAACTGAATGCCTGCGACAGCGGTTACAGTTGAAGCTTCGCTATTTTAAGGATATGTCGGTTCCTCTTTATTAAAGTTCCATGGATTGCCTTTGCGACAAACAAAATATTGTTTCAAACCCTTGTGAAATACGTAAAAGGTACTTAATTTCAAAATAAAAATTCACGTAATTTATTCTTGTTTCTATTTTGCTATTTCATTATTTTTATTAAGCACTTGTTACCATAATAAGAAATAGCGCATATATTTCTCCTTAATCTTAAAATTAAAGCATTCTCAATTATCCAAAATTTTCGATTTTCCGAAAGAGGGTCGGTCCCAATTACTTCGGATAATCGAGGTTCTACTGTAAAAACCTGTTTTTGTACACTTGCATTATAAAAGAATAAAATTATTAAAATTTTCTTGGTGCCATTTGTCAGTTTTGGAATTAAAATTAGGTGATCACAACGTGCGACCACCAACCTTGAAAGGTTAAAGATATAAGCTTAGGTGACCACCTTCATGCTGAAATTGAACCAAATTCAGAAATTTCCTGTACGAATACCTAATTTGTAAATGATATTTGGTATGTACTGCAAAATGTACCGCGGGATACTAAATAGGAAGTCATTCAGTCATGTAGTTTTGGAATTATAAAGGTTTAAAGTTTGGAAATTCTTATGCTAAATTCATTTAAGATCGTGGCAAAAGAGATTGCAATGCGTATTGTTTTTTATAGGATAAACAATAAATACATGGTGTGCAGCATCACAGAGAACATCAAGAAAAGAACATCACAGTCATAAATTTTATAACTGTTAACTGTAAGTATTGCAGAATGTTGGCTCGAGAGGACACGAGTTGTGACGGCATCACTTATCGACTGACTTCTCACAAGTGTTGGAATTCAAACCGAAAAGTTTTGAACAGCAATTTTATTTTACTTTATTTGTGAAATATCTATCATCCCATAAACCAATAATAACTATTTAAACTTTCTGGTGAGAATTCGAAACCCTAAATAAAATTTAGCCAGATGCGGAATGTCACAGTGTTGCCACATCTGGCTTATTTTTTATTGGGGGATTTCGATTTCTCACCAGTAAGTTTAAATAGTTACTATTGTTTTATAACATGATAGATATTCCACAAATAAAATAAAAGGTAATTGCTATTCAAAATTTTCTTGTGTGAATACCAACACTAGTGAGAAGTTAGTCGATTAGTGATGACGTCACACTCGTATCCTCTGGCCTTGGGTATTTCTATGGCAGCGGATAAGCGCATGCACGAGTACTACTTTGTTATTGACTCGCTTGCAGTGCCGCATACGCAAAATGGCGAGTACTGAAAGTAAAGCGTGATGAGCTGAAGATTTAAAAGCCGTGAAAGCCATGCGATTTTTTCCTTTCGGACGTTATAAAAGATCGTGTCTCCGTTCCGCCGCTACCTAATGATTTGCCAGAGTTGAGACCGAGAATTGAAGAGGTTATTGCTTCCATGACTCCGGACTTGATAACCGAAGTGTGGGAAGAAATGGACTTTAGGTTGGATGTGTGCCCTATAACTAAAGATGCACACATTGAACATTTGCAATAGAAACTAGGTTAGTTTACCTTTAATTTGATCTATGAATTGTTGTAAATAGTCTAAATTTATCTTTTGCACAACACTGACACCTATACGGTGACAGTGGATTTATGATTAACCCTTTCCGGCACGGGCAATTTTTGTTGTAAAATGATGAAATTATCGACTGACACCGGAATTTTAAAACGACTTTTTTAGAAATTAAAAACACGTTATTATAGCTATTCTTGTAAAAGCAAAATTTTACTAAAATATTCTTGGCGCCGTTCGTAAGCTTGGAATTAAAATTAGGTATCCCGAACCGGGCACAGTGTGCCGGAAAGGGTTAAACTTACAGGCGACTATGTTTCTATTCTATTGGCACCACTTTTTTTTTAAAAAAAAAGAACAGATTTTGTAGTATTTCTCTTGCAAATGTTTTCGAACAGCATATCAATATTTTTTGTTTTGAGAAAGTGGTCTGAGGTAGAATTAAAAAATAGTTGTCTCTGGCAGCTTTGAACTTATTGTTTTACCGTATAGGTGTCAGTCGGGTGAAAAAGGTCAAACAGTTATAATATACCATTGAAACTGGGACTCCCTTTTAGGAAAGAGTTCCATGTACTTTTTTTTTTTGGCGAGCTTTTTATTTGGCATTAAATGAATCGATGTGGTTGCGATCTTCAACCTTTGGGGTTGCTTTTTTTCTAGAATGGCTGTATTCATATGTTTTTTGTGTAATTTTTTGCATTTAGCATACTTTTTTTGGAAAAATTTATATCATTTTTTTACATATATAATAAATATAATAAATATATAAAATTACATACAAGTGCATTATATTTATATAAAGGGGCATATATTATGTATGTATAAGGTATATCTCTATATGTAATATATATACATAAAAATAAAGCTATCTGTATAAACATTGTATTTTTTTTAACATGTGACACATTTATTAAATATGTGTGTTTTTATAAATATTTAAAGACCATGTTTTTCAGCCATCTTGAAAATTTTAATAAGATGCTAAAATGGATTTTTGGCGCCATTTTGGATTCATTTGCCAATCGCACCAACCAGCACAGGATATGGAACTCTTCCCTTCTTTTTAGGGATACCCTGTATATTAAACAGATGTTTTTTTTGGGGGGGGGGCAATGTCAAATCTTTGTTTCTACAGAAAAAAAATACAATTTATTTAGTTATTTGTTTCTTTAATTTTAAATTCTAAAGACATTAACGATAATAAACGAATCTATTCGTAAAGTAATTTACGTGTCTGTACATAATTATTGCATTAGTATCTGCGTGCTTATTCTCACATTGTAATTTCATATCACAGTGGAAAACCGATAACAAACTAATCAAATCACAATTGGTTATTAATATGCAGAAAATTCTCCAGACGTCAATCTAGAATCTCGCTGATGCACTTCGTCAGAATAATTAGGTTATCTATTCATGCTGCTTAACTAATAATTGTAATGGCTTGCAAGTAATTTTAACTTCATTATCTTCAAAGTTCCACTAACTTTGTGGTTTATTTAGTTATGCCTAATAAATATTCCTTAAAAGAAAATAATTAAGAATAGTAGAAATGTCATAAATATCATGGAGTGCGCTATATTATTAATGCAGGGCTGCCACAGGTGACTATTTTTTAATTCTGACTGGCACCACTTTTTAAAAACAGAAATCTTTAACATACACTTTGACACCATTTGCACGAGAAAGATACTTTAAAATTTATAGTAGAAAAATACCGGTGCGAACAGAAAATAAAAATAGTCGCCTGTGGCGCAGGCCTGTTAATGTGAAATAAGAGTAAAAATTCCCATTTTCTATTGTTATAATGGTAAATTGTAGTAGATAGTCTTTCACGAAATTACAAAGAACTTTCAACTAACGTAAGATTAAAATAATATGATTTCTAATTTTTCCTAATATGTTTCTTTAAACTGTTTCACACGAATGAAACCGAATGAAATAAATATCGCAGCCAACGACACAGGCCTTGATAGTTCCACCTCCTTAGGCTGTCTGGCGATACCACGACTTATATCTTTACTTCTCTGCTAAAAATATTTATTGCGCTTAATTAGGTTTTTTTTCTATAATCTTAATTTTGTATTAATTCTACAGATGCATTTGAAATACTCCCAACTGTTCTCTGACGGGCATATTGGTCTTTTTATTCCTCGTATTCAATAAGAGTCCCCTGGAAAAAAAAAAAAAAAAAAAAAAAAAAACTGACTAAAATACGGAAATTGTACTGGCAATCGAGACGCCAGTACTAGTTCCGTATTTTAAGGGGGCTGGTCACTCAGCTTCCGATTTCCCCTCACTAATGTAAAGTCTACGGGCATTTGATGCATTCGTATATTTAAAATATCTACTCAGGAAACTAATATTTCTAACTTCTGTTTTTTGTGTACACTTCCTAAAAGATGTCTCTTTTTTTCTTAGTTCTCAAAATATTTCTAAAGTATAGACTTAATTTTATAGGAAGCATTGAAATCTTACTCACAATTTGCCCGCTTTTAACACATAAAATATTAAATTCAGCATAGATTTTAGAAATATTTTGAAAACTAAGAAAACAAGTTGGAAATTGCTCGTCAAACGTGGCAAATGAGGTGCGTTCGTACTATAACTAGTTTTATAATTATTTTTTGCACCCCATATTGTACTGAATGTATATATTTTTTAACTTCATAAGTGCATAGTCTGTAAAATCATTAAAATGCACTTGCAATATTTTTTTCCTTATTCCCCGTAATGTAACGGAAAAATTTTGACTGTCCCTGTAATTAAGCTATACATCCGATTTTCATAAAATTTGAAATGGCTCGACAAAATTTTGAAACAATTATATATTTGAAATTTCAGACTATTCGGAAGGCTGTAACATCATTAAAATGCACTTGCAATAATTTTTTCCCATTGGCCGTAATGTAACGGAAAACTTTTGACTGTCCCTGTAATTAAACTATGCATCCGATTTTTATAAAATTTAAAATGGCTCGCCAAAATTTTGCAACTATTATATATTTAAAATTTCAGACCATTTGGAATGCTATAACATCATTAAAATGCGCTTGCAATAATTTTTCCCATTGGCCGTAATGTAAAGAAAAACTTTTGACTGTCATTTTATTAAACTATACATCCGATTTTCATAAAATTTGAAATTGCTCGACAAAATTTTGCAACAATCATATGTTTAAAATTTCAGACAATTCGGTTGGGTAGTTCTTGCTCTGTTACATGCGGACAGACAGACAGACAGACAGACAGACAGACGGACGGACGGACGGACTGAACGACAACTATAGGTGCTACGTATTTATATAATTACGAACGCACCTAAAAAGAGACATTACTCCTTTAGACATTTAATCCTTTAAGAAGAGTACACAGAAAAAAATGTTAAAAATATGAATTTCCCGAGAAGATATTTTAAATATACGAATGCATCAAAAGTCCGTCGACTTAACATTACGGAGGATTCCGAAGCTCATTGACCAGCCCCCTTAACGACAATTTTGCCCCGCAAATTCCAGAGAAACGGAAAAATTTCTGTAATTTACGGAGAAATTTTTCCGTACAATTTCCGTATTTTAGGCCGTTGTTTTTTTTTTTTTTTAAGTGTTCTTAACACTCTTAAATTAAGCCAATCGAAACATTTTTGAATGAAAACATATTTTACTAATAGTCATAACGTTTTACTATTTTCTCTTTCGTAGTAAAATGAGAAAAAAGTCTTCTTTCAAACTTATCGGATAAAATTAATAAATTGTTTTTCTGTATGGATCAACAAAAACCTTTGTTCTTTCAAAGCAACGGAATTCAAAACTAATTGCTTGATCGTATCTTTAATTTTACATATTGCAGCCATTAATTGTAATAAACGAATCTGTTCGTGAAAAACTTTTCTGTGTCTGTGCATAATTAATACCTCAATATCCACGTTTTGTAAATTCACCATTAGATGGCATATCACAGTGCAGAACCGATAACAAACTAATTAAATTACAGTTAGGATTATTCCACAGAAAATCCTGGTGCCGTTTCTCTCGGAATCCCACTGATGCACCACGTCGGATAACTTCCAGTAGCTTAGCTAATAATTGTAATGCTTTACAGGAAACTTAAATTTATTACCTTGAAAGCTCATCTAGTTTTGCAGTTTTTTTAGCTGCGCCAAATAAGTATTTCCCAAATTATTGAATAAATAATGAGTAATAAGTAAAAACGAAACAATATATTTTTTTAATTTTTCGAAGGCAGGGTCCCACTTGGTCCGGTTTTTGAACACCACTTTTATTTAAAGAAAAATCTTGTTTATAAATTTCGTAGAAACATACCGGGAATCACGTTTCTCTTGCAATTGTTGCAGAAACCTACCACGAATTTCTTTCTAAAAAATTACTGGTTTTCAAAAAACGGACCAGTGAGAGACCTGCAAGGTCAATTATATTTATTCCTTGGGCTCAGTAAATGTTTAGAACACTTTTAAATGAAGCGTATCAAAATATTTTAAATGAAAGGACATTCTACTAATAGTCATAAAGTTTTACAACTTATTTATTTTGTACTAAAACGGAAAAACTTTGCCATCAGATTTTATAGCTTAAAATAAAAAAATAATTTTTTGTATGTATGAAAAAGATAATACACTGTAAAAAAGAAAAGAAAAAAAACAGTCTAAAAAACGGAGATTCTACTGGCAATCGAGACGCTAATAGTATTTCCGTTTTTTTACGGAAATTTTACGCCATAAATTACTGAAAAATTTCCATTTTTAATCAGATAAACGGAAAATTTTCTGTAATTTTTTGGGGAAAATTTCCGTTAAAATATGGAAATAGTACTGGCATGTAGATTCCCAGTAGAATCTCTGTTTTTTTTTTTACAGTGTACCTTTGTTTCTCCAAAAAAAAAAAAAAAAAAGGAATTCAAAATTAACAAAACTAATTGTTTATTTGTGTCTTTAAATTTACATATTGCATGCTGTAATAATTTTAAACGAATTTGTTTGTGATTTAATTTACGTGTCTGTACATAATTACTACCTTAATTATTACTTTCTCAGAATTCACCATTAGATGGTATATTACAGTGCCGAACCGATAACAAACTAATTAAGTTACAGTTAAGGACTATTCCACAGAAAATCCTGGCGCCGTCTCTCTCGGAATACCACTGATATACCTCGTCGGAATTATTAGATTATAACTTCCAGTAGCTTAGCTAATAATTGTAACGGCTTACAGGTAACTTAAATTCATTACCTTGAAAGTTCATCTAGTTTTGAAGCTTTTTTTATTTTTGCCAAATAAATATTACCCAAATTATTGAATAAATAATGCGTAATAAGTAAAAACAAAGGAATATATTTTTTAACTTTTCGAAGGCCATTTATATTCATTCCTTATGTTCACTAAATGTTTTTAAAAAAAACTGTTAAATGAAGCCTGTTGAAAAATTTTTCAATGAAAGAATATTCTACTAATGATATTTATTATTTATTTATTTTGTAGTAAAACGACATAAACTCCGCCATAAGATTGTATAGCTTAAAATCAATAAATAATTTTTTGTATGGATGAACGATGTAATATCTTTGTTTCCCCAACAACAACGGAATTCGAAATTAATTGCTTGTTTGTGTCTTTAAGGGGGTCCGGGACACATTTAGAAAAACAAAATTATTTATTGAGTTAAAATTCTGAATTTTTTTTGTGATGGTTAACCATATCATTAGTAAACAAAATCACATGATAGAACTCCTCATAATTTTTTTAAAATTTAAAATTTAAAATTAATTAAAAAAGTGAAGTAAATTAAAATCGTTATAACTCGAAATTTTATTCATAGAATTTCATTTTTTTCATGTAAATAAACAAAAATATATAAGTTTTAATTTAGATTCAGCATTTAAAAAAATATTAATTAAAAAAATTAAAATATTTTAAATAAAAATTTGGAAAAGTGATGCAACTTAAAAAAAAATCATATTTTCAAAAGTTAATTTTTTTTCTTCAGATTTGCTGAACCAAAATTAAAGTAAAACAAGTGAAAAATACGTATTCCAACTTTGAACCATTCTTCTTTGACGGTTCCCGACATATAAGAATTTAAATATGAGAAATGGTGAAAAAACTCATCATGAAGAAAAACGCATTTTCAGAAGAAGTCGTTTCCATGACAGTCATTGGTTGAAAGCTAGATTTTGAAAACAAACCTAAACGAAAAAATTAATATTTCTTGTTCTAATTAAGATAGAAACATGATTTTAACGTAATTTTAATCCGAAAAAACAGAGAAATTTTTAATGAAATAAAATTTTTTTTACAAAATATGACGATTTTTGCGTTCCGGACCCCTTAAATTTACATATTGTATCCTTTAACATCTTTACGTAATTTACGTGTCTGTACATAATTACTACGATACTTTCGGTTAGCCGGGCGCCAGTGTTATCTATCCATATATATAGATGCACATATATATATACATATACAAATATATATATAGAATATATATAATATATGTATTTATATATATGTGTGTGTATATATATACATACATATATATATATATATATATATATATATATATATATATATATATATATATATATATATATATATATGTATATGTACATATATGTGTATACATATGTATATATATATGTGTGTGTGTGTGTGTTTATATATATATAACACTGGAGCCGGGCTAACCGAAAAGTACCATCACTACCTTAATACTTGCTTTCTCAGAATTCACCAACAGATGGCATATTATAATGCAGAACCGATAACAAACTAATTAAATTACAGTTAAGGATTATTCCACAGAAAAAGCCCGAACCATCTCTCTTGGAATACCACTGATGTATCTCCTTGGAATAATTAGATTACGACCATGGAGCTAATTAATAAAGAGAAATCGACATATCCCATTGCTCTCGCGGGTCCGTTTTTTTGAAAGCCAGTAATTCTCTAGAAAAAAATTCGAGGTTGTTTTCTGCAACAACTGCAAGAAAAACTACCTTCCAAGTATGTTTCTACTAAATTTATAAAGAAGACTTTTTTTAAAAATAAAAGCACTGTTCAAAAAACGGAGCGAGTGCGAGCCCTCCATATCCTCAAAATGGTGAAGCTTCAACTGTAACCGGTTTTGCAGTGGCTCATTACCTCCGGGCCAAACTTCCACCAGTAAATTTGAATGGAAAATTTCTTCTTATTTAAACGCCTTATCAATATTCAGTCATTGTTCATTTCTGTTGATGGATGTTCACTTAGGCGGTACTCAGGCCCTGCGTTTCCGCCACGCTGTCACAGCCTAAGAAACATCCTGTCGGTGTCATTGAAAGAGACTATAATACCCGTGCTAACTTCCACCAGTAAAAAAAAAAAAAAAAAAAAAACATTTGTTGCTATCTTAGTGAGAGAAATATTGCATGAATAAGCCTAAAAAATAAGGCGAAATTTTCTCTTCAAAATTTATAGTTTAAAGTTGATCCGATGTAAAAAAAAAAAAATCAGCCGCCATTTTCTGACAATCTTCTCAGTTAATTCAAACGCGACTGATAGACTCTGCACTATGTCCCCTCCTCTCTATTACTAAATACACAATTAAGACTCTAATAATCTAAGAAGACTCTAAGAACTCTAAGAAGCTAATAATTACATAGCTGCTAACTTGTACGGATTTTTGCTACCACTAAAATTTAGCAGAAATTTTTGTATTGTTCATCGTTAGAAAAAGCCAGATTTCGGCGATTGTTTTTGATAAAATTTTCTACTAAATTTTAGTAGTGGGAAAAATCCGTACAAGTTGGCAGCTATGTAATTATAACGATTTACAGGTAATTTAAACTTATTATTTTAAAAGCTCATCTAGCTTTTCAGCTTATTTAGTTGCACCAAGTAAATGTTTCCTAAATAAATAAATAAATAAATAGGAATGAGAAAAGATAGGAGAAGAAATTAGTAATGGTCCATATTCTCCTCCTGGGTTCGAGGTTACAAAAATTCATCTGCTTGGGAATAATATTCACAACCGCGCTATTGAAAAGCACTGCGTTTAGAAAATTTATGCTTATACAGTCGGACCTCATTATCCCGACACGCTAACAACCAGAAAAAAAAAGTCGTCATAAGCGAAGTGTCGCGGTAACTGAAGTTGGAGAAAAATATGTTTATAATAAGCTGTATTTTTAATTAATTTAAGACAATTTTAAATTCATAACGGTTCTTGCAGTTTAAGCAGTAAAACATTATTATTTAACAAAATAAACACAAAAACAAAATTGAAAATAATAAAAATCAGATTTATGATGACTTTTTTTATTGTTACATGAAATATTGAAAAATTAACGTTAGCTTATTCCTTGATGTGCTACAGTTCTTTTTTCAATATTATGCAGTGAATTGTAATCAATATTCGTCGTTTCTAAAATGGATGTTAGATAATTTCTGATCGTTTCAATGCAATGCTTCGGTTTTAGTCGGATGAAAAACCCCATGTAACCACAAGTAAGCGCCGCCTGACCAGAATAAAAAGACCGCGAGTAGACTGAAATGTCTATCTGGAGCTTAAGTGGATCATTCATAGTGTGTTGGTTTATTTATTTAGATAAAGGATTGAAGTAAAATTTCTCATTCATCTCAATGGATATTTTAGACGCTTTTGTGAAACTTTTCGCCAAGACATTTCTTACCTTTTAATTTCCATGCTTATAAGATGGATTATGAAAAATGGACAATTTTCCTGAACCGTCGGGATATCCGGAGTCGAAAATTATTCAACGACGTAAAATCCGGAGCTTATTTACATTAAAATCATATACAGAGAATCGGGACTTTGAAAAACTGACGTGATAAGCGGAGTGACGTGAAAACCGGATGTCGGGATAACGAGGTCCAACTGTATTTTATTTTATACGGAGTTTTAGACCTTTTCAGGGACAGATATGGGTTATACATGAATTCTTTTCTCTTTCTTTTTAAAGTAATGGCATGCATATTTCTAATTTTATTTATAAAATAAAAATTTTAACTTTTAGTTAATGAGTATATATGGGTTTTAACCCCTTCACGGTCGCTTAATATTTGGAAAAACCATCAAAAAAGTACCTATTTATTTTATTACAGAAATTGAATAATTATAAGGTTTCTAAATAAAATATGCAATTAGTTTTTTTTTTTTTTTTTTTTTTTTTTTTTTTTTAGGCGAAAAAAAAAGATGTTATAGAACAAATTCATATTTGTAGAAAAGTCATCATGTGAGAATTCTGTGTCTTCATGTTTGTTTTACACCGTACAAATTAATGCGAATAAAACCTTTATTTTTCACATCTTAGATCTTTATTTACCATCATCACGCACATTTTTACAAATAATATTTGAAATAATATACATACATTAAATTTTGATTATTAATAATTTTTTGAGTGTTACATATTTCGAAACATGCAATACAAAGCCCAACATTACAGTCAGCGCAAAAGCCAAACCCTAACGGCGCTATACAAAGACTTCACACCGAAATGCCAGTTAATTTTTTCTGGTTTCAGAAGTTTTTCCCAGCAATAAATCTCCAGACCGGAAATATGACGGGAGCGAGAAATAAGGAACGTCACCTCAGCCCGTGATATGAAGGGAGCCAGATTTAAGGCGTTAATTAATATGTATATAAGTATCCATCGAAAATAACTCGTACAAAATAAATCTGCAGTATTTTACGCATGCATTTACCTGTATTTCTGTTGCATCAAATGACGCAATAAGGTAAACAAACGCGATAGCCGCTATTTTCACACCACCTGATTCCCACTGTGACTTCCCGAGAATACTGTCCATTCTAAGGAAGTCATTTATATTTGAGGGGCTCACAACCATAATAGACCAAGTCCTTTTTGAAAAAAAAATGAGATAGTCCATTTAGAATATGCATAAATCTGTTTTATCCAGTTCCACCAAGAACCAAATCTGTTTTCATATACTTTCTCCTATATGTCATTTGTTTGCAGACTTGGTTTACTGTGGGAGTGGATAAAACAGAGTTCATGCACCTTCTAAATAGACTATCTCATTTCTTTTTTTTTTATTTTTTTTTCAAAATGGACTTGGTCTACTATGGTTGTGTGGCCCTCATTTATTACTTGTATTCAGTAAATGGTTGTAACACTATTAAATTAAGCCAGCCGAAATATTTTAAAATTAAATGATATTCTACTAATAGACATACAGTTTGTTGTTTACCCGTTTTGTAGTTAACCTTTTCAGGGGCAAGGCATTTTTGATCAAAAAATGATCAAATAATTAATTCGCACCGCAATTAACAACCAAATTTATTTGAAAATAATCAACAGCTTCCCCCCCCCCCCCACGTACATTACGAAATCGAAATTATACTAAAAATTTACTGGTGCCATTTGGAAATTTATGCATTAAAATTAACCGTTTGCAGACTGCAAACGGCGCCCCTCAAAGGGCTAAACGACAAAAACATATTCTTTCAATTTTATAGATAAAACATAATAAATTCTTTTTTGAATGGATCAATAATGTGAAACTTTTGTTCCTCCAAAACGACGGAAATAGATTCTAATTGCTTGTTTGTGCCTTTATTGCAGCCATTAATAATAATAAACGAATATGTTCGTCAGGTAATTTACGTGTCTGTTACCTAATTACTACTTTAATATCTGCGTTCTCTGAGTTCACCTCTAGATGGAATATTACAGTGCAAAACCGATCACAAACTAATTAAATTACAGTTAAGGCTTATTGCGCAGAAAAGCCTAGCACAGTCTCTCTCCGAATCCCACTGATGTACCTCGTCGGAACAATTAGATTATTACTTCCAGCAGCTTAACTAATAATTGTAATGGTTTACAGGTAACTTAAACTCATTATTTTAAAAACTCATTTAGCTTCTTCCGCTACGCCAAAGAAATATTTTTGAAATTAGTAAATAAATAAAGAGGAATAAGAAACAAGTCGGAAATTGTACGCCAAACGTGGCAATTGAGTTGCGTTCGTATCATAACTAGTTGTATAACTATTCAGATCTTGAAGCAATAGCTGTAGCACTCTTAAGAAAAAATGCATGAATACAAAATTTATTACGATTATATATATTATATTCACTTATAGGGAAATAATATCACTGTATCTCAAATAGTACAGAATCACCATGGAAACCTAGAATCATTACCTATCATGGGATATCATTGAAATATATTACGTATGACAGGATTTACTAGAATGAAGAAAAAATATCTTTTTTAGTTTTAGTTCGATTTTCATAAAAATTAAAATGACTCAACAAAATTCTACAATGATTATATATATTAATTTCAAACCATTCGGTTAGGTTATTTTTTTCTCTGTTATGGGAGGACAGACGGACCGCACGACAACTATAGATGCTACGTATTTAAATAATTACGGTCGCACATGAAAATGCATATAGTGTTATTAGATATTAGTAGACACGGGCGAGGCTTCAGCACTTCGAGGACCACCACCGTAAACACCCCAGATTTTCCATCATTTTGGAAATCCAGTGAACTCTGTGCGGTGTTGCAGTGTTGCCAGATGGGCTACTTTTTTAAAATTCAGATTCTTGATTGGCACCACTTTTTTGAAATGGTAAAATGCGCCTTATTTAATGACATATTAATTAAGGCCAAAATAAAGGTAATTTTATTGTTTCAAAAAAGTGGTGGCAATGAAGAAATCTAATTAAAAAAAATGTAGCCCACTGGCAACACTTCAGTGTTGCCAGTGGGCTACACTGCAGTGTTGCCAGATTGGGGACTTTTTTAATTCAGATTATTTGACTGTCACCGCTTTTTAAAAATAGTATAGTTCGCATTATTTTTCAGAATTTTTGATTTTAAGTAGATCGAATACAACGCGATATAAGTAAGCGTGCAAACTTAATACAGTTGCGCCATCTTGTGGTCGGGATGATAATCCACATACTCGGGCTTTTAGCGTGACGTCATATATCACAGGATATCTACTATCTGCGAATATTTTCTAAATCTTCAGACACTCATGGAACTGAATTTTGTTTACCACACTTATTGCAAAGCAATGGTGTAGCGAGAGGAGCGTCCAGATAGATGCACTTCACATCACGGAGTTTTCTTCCCCCTTGTCACAAACATTTCAGCTATTAATCAAGCTGAAACAAACTTTACAATTTTAGCGGTGTGAAGTAAGAAAACAGTTAGGCATCTTCCTGTAGTTTAACCCTGTCCGCTACGGGGCGTGCGACCTTGATTGATGTGACCTCCCTTTAAACTTCGGTTACCTCTCCCATTTAGGATAGGGTACTTACTTATATCGCTTTGGATAGAATATTTCTATTTAAAAAAAGCGGTAACAACCAACAATCTGGGGGCAAAAAAGTTCCCAATCTGGCAACACTAACTCTGTGCTCACTACACTAAGATTGTTAAACGTCTATTTTTTCATGGCTATAAAACCTTTTTATGTCTACTTATTAAAAAGATATATATCTTCTCTATACTGAAATGTATAGGGAAAAATGTATCGCCCTGATTACTGCCTTTTTTTTTTTTTTTTTTTTTTTTTTTTTTTTTGTTAAAGTGGCTTTTGCTGCCTCTGTTACAGCTTTTCCTGCCCAAGCTTGGTGAGAGTAACTCTGAACAGGCTAACTTTTATCTCTTTTTCATCTTTTTCTTTTTATATAGTAGTTTTACAACTATAGCTATACCATTTATTAAGATTTTTATCATTTAACTTACTTGACTTAAGTTTTAAATTAATTTTTAATTTAAGACACCGAAGGTATCCGAACACCTTTAAAACGCAATTTTTGATCAAAATATCGATTTTTCATTTTTGCAATAATATTAAAGTTGAATCGTATATCTATCTAAATCTGCTTAAATTTTGTCTGTATCTAAAATAGAACCCGAGTTACAGCCGTTTAAAATTACATCTATTACGTTATTTACATTACGTTATATCTATCCTAAAAGATATTTTTAGCTTTTTCTCAAAATGAAGTTTTTCAGATTTTTACTATACGCAAAACATCCTAAAACAAAAAATTATGCATGAAATGCCACGAAATTTTTTGTACTTCTTTTACAAATATCATTTGAGGGAATAGACTACACTCATGATAATATATTAAATAGTTTTTTAGTTACACTGGTATAAATGACAAACTTGACACAAATTTTGCGAATTTTTCATTACATTAGTACTTTAACTGCCATATCATCAGAGATAGAGATGCGATTATAATGTGTGTACTCTAAGTCTTAGAGAAAGTTATTCTGTTTGTTATGCAATTTACAAAATGTCAATACATTGTTTTATTTTTGAGTTATCTTGTTTTGCGGAAATGTCAATTTTTGACATAATTTTGACTATTTTTCCCTTTAAAAAATTATTTCTGGGTAGTTGCTAAGATTTTTATATTTTTTTCAAAGTTTTAAAGTAAATGTCATTATAAAAAATGCATAACAACAGAAAATTTCAAAAATTTCAAAAAAAAAAAAAAAAAAAAAAAAAAAACACTTCCGAATGTGTGCGGATATCTTAAATATTACAATATTTTTCACCTATATTTTTCTTTAACTTTTTTAATCTTTCTTTTAAGTAGTTTTAAACTACAGTTATACTTATCCCAATGGCTCACACATACATAAGACAATTCATTTTTAGACTGGGTGTTAACCCCTTGGGGACGAGCGACACGTATGCGTGCCGCATGAAGCGCTCAGAATCCTTGTTTTTCCTCACCAGTAAAATTTTACTGTAAAATTTGCCTTATTTAATCAGCGCATTTTCTCGATTCAAGAAGACATCAATTTCTGTTTTTAAAAAACGGTGACAAAACATTAAAAATTCCGTAAAAGGCTCCCGTCCCGAAGGGGTTAAGTTGACCTCAGCTATGAAATCCCTCAATGCTGTTCACCAGTTCAGCTTCAGCACCAGCGTTGCCAGTGGGCTACTGTTTTAAAATTCTGATCTCTTAATTTGTACCACTTTTCTGATATGAAAAATTCCGCTTATTTTCGCCTTAATTAATATGTCATTAAATAAGGCAATTTTTGCTATTTCAAAAAACTAGTGCCAATCCAAAAATTCCGAATTTTAAAAAAGTAGCCCACTGGCAACACTGTTCTGCACTGCAATTTTTGGATTTATTTTCTGATGCTTTTTTCATAAATTTTTAATTAGTTGCATTTTTAGAGATAGACAAACGGTCGGACAAATCGACGACTATATGTGCCACGTATTTACGTAATTACGGACGCACCAAAAAATTGCAGTAAAAGCAAAATTCGTTGGTGAGGTGTTGCTAATTGTCAATATGGCGTCTGCGTTATTCACGGACATGTTTTTGCTTTATGACGTAGATATATTTAAAATTTCTTTTACGATTTTGTTTATTTGTTTTTATGTCAGCTTGTTGGTATAAACAATTAAAAATAACTGTGAAATACCAGATTAAAAAGAAAAGTCCGTATATGCCTTTAACACTAGAACCGACATGGCGGTCATTTTGACCGCTAACAATTAAGAATATTTCGATTCGAACCGGAAATTTCTTTCTAAAATAATTTAAATATGCACTACAGTGAAGTAAGTTATAAATAAATACCTTAAATTGTTTTAAATAAAAATTCTGGTGTAAAATATTTTTATAATACTTGGGTAAAATTTCCGGCTGTTCTAGTGTTAAATTCATTTGAATCTCGCGATACTTAGCTAATCTTAGAGCATTGCCAACTAATAAATACACGCGGTTATGTTCGGAATTATAGGTTGAGGAATGATTAAGAAGAAAAACAATCTGAGCAAAGGGGTAATGGGAGGAGGGGGGGGGACTACTCTTGTAGAGCATTAACAACAAAAGCATCTTTTCAACCACTTAACTGTTTTGCCCGAACAGAGTTCGGGCAAGAGAAGTTAGCTTGCTTCGTTACTAAAAAGCTTTTCCACACCACTAATTTTTTCCTGAATTCTTCGGTTCTTTAAGTGGCAGACTTTTCTCGATTGTTTAAGGCAAATATTTTTGACTTAAAAGGTGGTGTAGGCTCCCTGTTTTTAGTTTATGGTGTCAAAAAAATGTGACAGTTAAGCGGTTAAGCAAAATAAATGCATCACATTTCCCATATTTGCGCCTATTTTCATTTTTAGGTGCGTTCGTAATTATATAAAGACGTAGCACCTATAGTCGCCGTCTAGTCCGTCCGTCTGTCCGCATATAATAGCGCAAAAACTACTCAACCGAATGCTTTGAAATTTAACATGCATGTTGTAGAAGTTTGTTTGGCCATCCCAAATTTTACAAAAATCGAATCAAAACTTAAAAAGATATTTTAAAAAGTTTTCTTCATTCTGTTAAATCCTATCATACGTAATTAACTCAATGACATCCCATGATAGGTAATGATTCTAGATTGCCATGGTGATGACGTCCTATTTAAGTTGGAGTCCTATTATTACCGTATTACTGCATTTAATATTTAGAATCGTAATAAATTTTGTATTCATGCATTTTTGCATAAGAGTACAACAGCTATTGCGCAAAGATCTGAATATTTATAATTCAGTTATAAATAGTATGAACGCCCCTTATTTGCAACGTTTGACGTACAATTTCCGACTTGTTTCGAGATGCTGAGAAAAAATTTCGTAACAAAATTTTAATAATCTATCTATTGTTTCTAACAAACACAACAAATAAATTATCATTCAAAAGCTCGTTTTTTACTACGCAGTTAATATTCAACGAAAAAATTATTCCTGCTGTTTAAATCAAATTAGTCCTTTTTTAAAACTTATGTATTTCGAATATATCTTTTGAAGAAAAAGTATAATTGCTATTTCATTCCTGTTATTTGATAACCGTTTTCAGAAAAATAAAAACGTGTAATTACTTTTCGAAATATTTTTAAATAATAAAAATCTTCCTCCATTTTAGAAAAACTTTAAAAAAATAAGTAACGTATTATTTTAATACAATCTTTCAAATTTATTTAATTATATCGAAACAAAACAGTTTTTTTGAAAAAAAAAAATGTGATATTTTATAAATTTAATAAGAGTATAAAATTAATTTATCTTTTTTTTTTTCGGTGGATCATTAAGTATAATGTTGGCTTTAAAAATTTAAAGGGATATATTATATAAGTAATTATGATAACTGTTCATAAAGTATAATTTTCGTTTTCGTAATATTTGTGCTTATAAAAACTTACACCTGAATCATGTTTCAACCCTTCACAATAAAACTGGATTAGAAAAAAACACCTCAAACTTGGTTGGCTTTTTACCATAATTTCGGTTTAGAAAACAAAAGCCTGACTCGTGGTTCAATTTTTCACCATAAAATCGGTTTAGAAAAAAGCTTGAACCATGGTTCAACCTTATACCGTAACATTGGTTTAGAAAAAACACTGAATCAGGGTTCAACATTTCACTAATATAATGGTAATTGTGAAAGCTCTGCGAAACCAGTGTTGCCAGTGGGCTACTTTGTTTAAATTCGGGAATATAATTTTCCTATTCGTAATATTTGTGCTTATAAATAATACTCCTGAATCATGTTTCAACCCTTCACAATAAAACTGGATTAGAAAAAAACACCTCAAACTTGGTTCAACTTTTTACCATAATTTCGGTTTAGAAAACAAAAGCCTGAATCGCGGTTCAATCTTTCACCATAAAATTGGTTTAGAAAAAAGCTTGAACCATGGTTCAACCTTGTACCATAACATTGGTTTAGAAAAAACACTGAATCAGGGTTCAACATTTCACTAATATAATGGTAATTGTGAAAGCTCTGCGGAACCAGTGTTGCCAGTGGGCTACTTTTTTTTAAATTCGGGGTTCTTAATTGGCACCACTTTTTTCCAATAGTAAAATTCGCCTTATTTAATGACATATTAATAAAGGCGAAAACAATGGGAATTTTACCATTTCAGAAAATTGGTGCCAATTAAGAAATTGGAATTTTAAAAAAGTAGCCCTCTGGCAACACTGCGCAAAACTGGTGAAACTTAGCACCAGTATCGTGGTTCCAGTTAAATTTCACCAAGATTTTACCAATATCTTGGTGAAACATTGAACTTAATTTTTAACAGTGTAGATCGCAAAATCGTGTTTTTAAGCAAAGGGCACAAGACAGGCCACATTTCTCATTTTTACACACATTTTTATACTTTTGAGGTGCTGTGAAATAGTTCGTAAAGAATTTGAATAATTTATCAACTGTTTCTATCAACCACAAGAAATAAATTATCATTCAAATGCATTTTTTTTTAACTATTCAATTAATAATTAACTAAAAAGTTGTTCCTACTTCTCAAATCAAATTAGTGCTTTTTTCAATTTGCCCATTCGAATGTATCTTTAACAAGAAAAAATACAATTGTTATCTCATATTATCTATTATTTAATAACCGTTTTCCAGAAAAAAAAAACTTTTAATTTCCGTTCGAAATATTTTTAAATAATAAAAATCTTCCTCCATTTTAGATAAACTTTTAAAAAATAAGTAAGTAACGTATTATTTTAAAATTATCTTTCAAATGTATTTAATTACATCGAAACAAAACAGTTTTCCTGAAAAAAAAATTTTGTAACTTTTTATAAATTTCATAGGCATATAAAATTACTTTATCTTTTTTTTTTTCGAGGAATCATTAAGTATAATGCTTGCTTTTAAAAATTAAAGGGAAATATTGTATCAGTAATTATTATAATTATTCTTAAAAAATAGTTTTCGTATTTGTCATATTTGTTCTTATAAAAGCATAAATATAATTGTTTTTTTTTTTTTTTTAATATACCGTAATTTCTGTCGTATAATCCGCGGATCAAACAATCATTTTTCAACCCAGAATTTTTTTTAAACAAAATGTAACTTTTTAAATCGCGGTAAATATTTATCTTTTGCCCTCTCGCTGCGCAGTCCGAGAAATACTCGGGCATGCATTTTTCCGTCTAATTAATACTATTTGGTTATTCCCACCAGTTATTTTTTAGCGAAAACTTTGTTTGATTTATTCAGGACATTCTCCCCGATTGCGGTAGTAAAAAAATTTCTGCTTTAAGGGGGTCCGGGACATAAAAATCTTCAAATTTTCAATTTTTTTTTCATATTATTGGATTAAAAATTTCTCTGCCGTTTTCTGCTTAAAATGATGTTTCTTTCTTAATTAGAACAGGAAATATTAATTTTTTCGTTTTGGTTTGTTTTCAAAATCTACCTTTCAAGCTGTGGTTGTCAAGGAAACGATTTCTTGTGAAATTGCGTTTTTCTTCATGCTAGGTTTTTTTCACGATTTCTCATATTTAAATTCTTATAACTCGAGAACCGTTAAAGATACAGGGTTGAAACTCGGAACATATATTTTTCAATTATTTTACTTTACTATTGAGCCAGCATATTTGAAAAAAAATAGTTACTTTTGAAAAATATAATTTTTTTTTTTTTTTTTTTTTTTTTAAGTTGCACCACTTTTTTTGTAATTTTTTCGTTAAATATTTTTATTTTTTTTAAATTAATATTTTTTTAAATGCTGGCTCTAAATTAAAATACATATATTTCTGTTTGTTTAAATGAAAAACAATTTAAATTCTACAAATAATATTTCGAGTTATGACGATTTTAAGTTATACCACTTTTTTCATAAATTTAAAATTTAATTTTTTTTTTTAAAGGCTGTGAGAAGTTTTATCATTTGATTTTGTTTACAAATGATATGGTTAGCCACTACAAAAAAAAACATTCAAAATTTTAACTCAATAAATAAAAATTTTTTGAAAATGTGTCCCGGACTCCCTTAAAGAACCGGTGATAGAAGATTAAAAATTCTGTAAAATACACTCATCGTGAAGAATTGCTTACGCACCGAGAGGTAATAACTACATAAAATTTCTGGGTCCAATCAGAATTGTTTCATCCGCGGATTATATGCCGGAAATTATGGTACTTAGAATTAAAATATAGATATTACCACAAATACTGATATGTCCATTTCAGATTTAAAAGTTGTGATTTGATCTATAACCTGTAAATCGAGAAGCTGATGTCCGCTGATAGCCACTCCTGTAAATCTAATGTGACATTAAACAAGTCGGAGATTGTACGTCACTTGTGGCACTCGTGATGCTACTCGGCACTCGTTCATGCTATAACTAGTTTTATAAATATTCAGATCTTGGTGGAATAGCTGTTGCACTCTTATGCAATTACTATAACTAGTTTTATAAATATTCAGATCTTGGTGGAATAGCTGTTGCACTCTTAAGAAAGTACTATAACTAGTTTTATAAATATTCAAATCTCGGTGGAATAGCTGTTGCACTCTTAAGCAAGTACTATAACTAGTTTTATAAATATTCAGATCTTGGTGGAATAGCTGTTGCACTCTTAAGCAAGTACTATAACTAGTTTTATAAATATTCAGATCTTGGTGTAATAGCTGTTGCAATCTTATGCAAGTACTATAACTAGTTTTATAAATATTCAGATCTTGGTGGAATAGCTGTTGCACTCTTAACCCCTTGGAGACGAGCGACACGTATACGTGCCGGAAATAGGCCTAAGAATCCTCGTTTATCCTCACCAGTAAAATTTTACTGTAAAACTTGCCGTATTTAATCTGAGCATTTTCCCGATTTGAATAGGCACAAACTTCTGTTTTTTAAAACCGGTAGCAAAGTAATAAACATTTCGTAAAAGGCTCTCGTCGCGAAGGGGTTAAGCAAGTACTATAACTAGTTTTATAAATATTCAGATCATGGTGGAATACCTGTTGCACTCTTATGCAAGTACTTGTACTATAACGAGTTTTATAAATATTCAGATCTTGGTGGAATAGCTGTTGCAGTCTTATACAAAAATGCATGAATATAAAATTTATTACGATTGTATAGATAAAATTCAGTCAAACGGAAATAATAGGACTGCATCTGAAATAGGACGTCATCACTATGACAAGCTAGAATCATTAGCCATTGGATATCATTAAATTCATTACATATGATAGGATTTAATAGAATGTGAAGGGAACTTCTATTATTATATATTACGTTTTGATTCGATTTTCCTAAAGTTTGAAATGTCTCGGCAAAAATCTGAAAATATTCTATATATTAACCCCTTGAGGGGCGGTGGTATTTCTATGAAACCACTTAATTTTAATTACCAACTGCCACATACACCAGAATTTTAGCAAAAAAATGTTAGGTTTATTATATATGCGAAATATAGCTTTTTCTTATTTAAAAATAGATTTGTTTTCAAATTCCAGTGTCAGTCATTAATTTTACCCCTTTAGCAACGTAACTGCTTTACCCCTGAAAGGATTAAGTTTGAAACCATTCGGTTGGGAAGTTTTTGCGCTGTTATATGCGGGCGGACGGACCAGACGACTAATATAGGTGCTACCAGGGCCATCGCGAAGACTTTTTATTGGTGGGGGAGAGGACCTTAAATTGCCAAGTCATATTTCAGTGTTTACCAACTAATTTTATAAATATGCCATGTTATCACAATTAGAAAATGCAATATAGATCTTATTTATAAAAAAATTAATAGTATTCCCGATTAGATTTGTAATTATTGCCAAGTCTATCAGAAGTAGAAAGTTTATTATAATTTTTATTAAAGTTTTACACAATTTCACCAACTAAGTTCGTAAATTTATCAAGTGTAACAGAATTCGGGAAAGATTTTTGGAGGAAGACTACCCCCTGTCCCCCTCCCCCCTTAGCGAGGCTCCTCGGTGCTACGTACTTATATAATTATGAACGCACCTAATAAAACATACAACTAAAGAATTTATATAAAATGTATTATTTGTGTGATTGTTACAATTTTTTATTTCACTTAAATTGTTTTTTGTATGTATATACAACGATTTTTGTAATCGATTTTTCTTTCACCAGGTTAGAATTACATAATATTATGTACACCAGTGTTTTCCGATAACAAAACAAAATTGTAACATTTTTAGAATCTAATTATAAATTAATAAACTAATTGTAAGGTATTTTCCCGCTTGGTCGGCCGTTGATGTTAAATAGAGAAACATTCTTTATGATTAGAACTGTATACGAATTACAAAAACTTTGGAATTAATTATGCACAAAATATGAAATTGGTTGTGAAACAGCAGCATCGAAATATTTTAAACGTTAAAAAGTAGAAAATATAAATAAAAAGTAAACAGTGTAATTTTTTTTTAAATACTGTTTAATCAATTAATAGTTTAATATTCATTAAATTATAATTATAAATAGAGAAAACTATTTAGACACAATGGGCCTGCTCAGAAGTGCAGCTGACGCAGCGCGCGCGCTCAGAAGTTTTTACCATGGAGTAGGTCTTCTCGAAGAAAGGAATTTTCAAATAATTCAATTATTTCATTATTTTTATGGTTCAAAACAGGTAAAACCAACGACTATATTTCTTTATCTTTCCAAAACATGGTTTTTGTAACAGGAATACATGCCTATGTTCACTCAGATGAAATTCAAAATATTCCGGAAAGAGTCACGTGACCTATTTTATCCACTTCAGCTTGATCAGCAATCAGTCAACCGCACACAAATATCGCGCTAACTACCCCAAAAAAATTATGTGGGTGATTTGATCACGTGATTGTGCATTTTGTGCTTATGTTTCATTGGTTATGCTTTGTTTGGTAGGTTGACTGATACAATTTAACAATTCAATTGGAGATCTAAATATTTTAACTTTTTAACAATTTTCTTTTTATTTGTTTAAAAATGATTTATCAGTTGCTTTATGTTTTTCGTGATAGAATGCTGTTAATAAACCAAAATTGTGATATCAACATATTACAAGATTTTGAAATTTGCAATGTTAGTTAGACAATTTTTCAGAGAAGGTTTATTATATATATTTCTTATTTTACGATTGCCGTGCGGATTAATACCGTGTGAATCGTGAATAACAGACAAAATGCATCATAAACCATGAGAAACAAATGACACTCAAAATCACGTTAGTATAAGTAAAATACTTAATTATACTTTCAGTAAAAAATTTATAAGCATTCTAATAATATTTTATTCACTACAAAACTAGATGGCAAACCCCATATATTTTATCTCTTTAAAAAAGTGATAAAATATTGTGCAGATAATTTTAGTTAAAATAATATACATCTAATACATTTTAATTTTATAATATTTCATATTGATTTTAATACCATAAAATATGATTAGCATCCTAATCTCGATAAAAATTCACTCCTAAAGTACTCAAAAAGAAAAAAGAAAGAAAAACATCAAGAAATTACCCTACGGTCAAACGGATATTTTCGTACAATACTTATTTTTTCATTTGCTTTATATATATATACCCTATATGTACATATATATCACTTTGAAACGAAACTAAATATTAAAAGGCGTTCAAATCTAAAACTTTCATCGAGAAATACCTCATTTTCTCGTATTTAAATAAGTATTTTATTATTATAATACCGGGTGTCCCAAAAAGGACTGACTGATTTTAAAATTCAATAACTTGCAAACGGTGACAGATATTTAAAAAATTCTTGAAGGAGGGTTATGCATAAGGTCAAAAGTTTTTTTACAGTGATTTTCAATTTTAGTTCGAATTACAAACAATAGATGGCGCTGCGATCAATAGACGCTTGATTCAGACTCGATTTTTGGTACTTCATGGCCCGGATAATACATTTCCATCTCCTTTTTCAGCATGGAACAAGAGAAAGGACCAGAAATCGAGCCTGTATTTAGCGACTATTGCTTACAGCGCCATCTATTGTTTGTAATTCGAACTAAAATCGAAAATCACTGTAATAAAACTTTTGACCTTATGCATAACCCTCCTGCAAGAATTTTTTAAATATCTGTCACCGTTTGCAAGTAATTGAATTTTAAAATCAGTCAGTCCTTTTTGGGACACCCGGTAGAAATACATGTGCTTCTGTATTATTAATATAAAAATTTATCTTTATCAAAAATATCTTACTTTATATAAAAAATATAAAGCAATAAAAAAAAAAAAAAAAAAAAATCACGAATACATTTTGGGACGCGAAGGATTCGAACCCATAGCCCCTAGTCTCGAGTTCAAAGCGCTATCCATTCAGCCATCTAGCTCGTCTTTTATTTGCAACAAATTATCTTTATAATTAGCACCATAATTAATCAAACCGTTATTTGTTCGTGAACGCGGTAAACTTTTATTGCATCCACGATAAAGAACCACTCCATGTTCCTGTCTTCTGACCTCGCGCGCGCTTCGCGCGTGCTTGTTGAACACACTCACAGATAGTTTAAATAGTGATTTTTTTTCTAACCTGTTGCCTAAAAAATAGAGCAAAAATTATAACCTTTTAAGTAAATTCACTAGATTAGGCTTGCTACCAAGCGCAATTTTCCTTAATCAAGCCCCACCCAAATTAACATATCATAACATACAGAGAAACCTCCCTGTGCAACCCCCTCCCTGAACGACCATTTTTTCATGGAACGAAATTTAGACCCATAGACTCAATACTAATTTACCTCCATTCAGAGACCATCCCAGTTGAAATCCCTCCATAAGCGATCCATTTCTTTGAAGAAAATGAAATAAATTCCGTTTTTTTCTGAACGCTTGAAGAAGATTTTATAAGAAAAATAATTCCGGAGAGCGCATTATTCATCAAATTTCTAAACTAAGTTTAGTTTTTTTTTCTATTCCGGTAACTTTTAAGTGTTAACCCCTTCGTGCCTTTTTTGGAAATGCATTTAGCTCTGATGGCAAATTAAGAATGACAGTCAATAAACTTCCCTGCCCTATTCTGTCAGGAAATTCTCAAAGAAATAGATAAATTAATGAAATCGTCATTATTTGTTTCCGCTCCAAAAAATTGCATTTATTTACTGAACTTCGCCAGGTCTTGGAAATAAAAGTTATAAAAGTTATAAAACCATAAAATTAAAGAAAACGTCAATGTATTCATTTTTTAAACTTTGAAGTAATTAATTTATGTAACTAGGACTTCCCTCAGAGGGATTAGTCTGAGCGATATTACTGAGAACATAGATTTAATAATAACATGTGGAAGCAAAGAAAATGAGATGTTATCTTTAATTGTCCATATACTGCGAAAATTTGAAATGATGAAAATAAACGAATTGTAGAATTACAAAATCTTATATATAAATTCGTATACACTGTTTAAAAAAATGGGAAATCAAACCATTCAAGACAGCCATGCATGGATATAAAATCGAAAGTACGCAATATATTAAAAGTAAAATAGAAAATGAAACACTAATTTATTTATATGGGAATTTTAACTGTATAAAATGATGTCAAGAGCATAATCAGACGCTCCGCACCAATTTGAGTAACTTTAAATGACAAATATATGATGTTTAAAAAGAATGGACTATACTTTATATGGTGTGTGCTCCCCCGGAATAGTTAATATTGTACAATATCTGTTTTCCACGGATACAATGAGGTTGTCGATAACATTTAAGGAATTCTCTTCTCAAAATCTAATATAGTATCAAAGTACCGAATACATCAAAAGTGGCATGCAATGCTTCGTTAGAGTGTGTTTTAGATATGCTCGGTCGGATTTAAATGATGAGTATATGCTGGCCACTACATACGCTGTATTGTTTTGTTTTCAAACATATTCTGCACAAGTTGAGCTGTATTTTTATGTATTAAATAAAAGAAATCGGCAATGATTGCAACATAAAGTATGACACAAGATCTGAATATATCGTCTGCATAACTTTTGAGCTGTCAAAGTGTCATTTGAAGTAATTTACAAATCCATACATATTTATTCAGCAAATCATGCAAGCTAACATACGCCAATATGAACCCGATTACAAAATTTCACCAGAATAAGTTAATATATAAAAATATACTAATGATAATTGAGAATATGACCTTATGACAAAATGTCTAGAAAAATGAATCGGATAAAAAATTCATATCGCATTTAAAACGGCACTTCCCTCTGTTAGTGGCCTTGGCGAGAGAGAGAAAAGCCTAGAGAAGGAACACTTTAAACAAGTACTTTCGGGCAACCTACTCACTGTTTCATACAGGTCTTTATTCAATATTTACACAATTTATTTAATGCTAGGTGAGAATCTATCAGTTTTGTTGCATTTAAATCGCATGTTTTGCGGAGGAAATGCAGCATTATGAAATATTTAAAGTTGCTGTACCTAATAATTCCAAATTAACGGTAATTGAGATCGCTCTCCGTTAATTTCATCTTTTTAAATTTTAAATTTTTTAGAAACCATTCATAGAGACATTTGTATATTTTAAAACTAACCCGAAGCAAAATTTCAAGATTTTGGGCTCAGCAGTAACAGAGAAATAGAAAATTTTTGAAAGTTTTTTGTTTCTGCATTGTTTTATATAGCGACATTTTTAGAAATTGTTCTATTGCGAGAATTTACGTCATGATAAATATAGCCATGTCAATTTTCATGTTTATATTCCTAACAGTTCCATGTTCTTCGTTACTTAGATCATCTTTAGATCTTTTTCCGCTTTGTTTAGTCTTTCATTTTTTAGAATTCGTTCTACAACGAGCATTTACATCTTATTAATTACTACCATGCCAAAGTTCTAGTTTCTAACCCCAACAGTATCCCAAAAATTTCAGTATACCAAATAAATCATTGTTTAGAACCTTTCTAGAAATTTTTATGTTTATCCGTCAAATTGAACCTTTTAGACAGCGTTCATTACGAGTATTCACATCTTAAAAGTAACTACCGCACCAAATTTAAAGTTTCTAACCCAATCAATATCGCAGAAATCACAATTTTAGAACTTTTTTGCACCTGCAGCGATGTAGGTTCTTGCACTGACATAAAATAGTCTTTTTTTCGGAGCAGAGATGGCCACCAACATTTTTTTAAGTTGGCTATGTAGTTTCAGAGATAACACCTCACAAACGTACAAGCATTAATAATATTATATACTTTATAATATTATAACGCTTTATAATATTAGCATTAGATGTACAGATACAAAAGCCATTTATCTGTTACAAACTAAAGTGCCGGCGTTGCCCAGAATTTGAAGGATGTTTGTTCTGAAAAATCAATTTCAAAATTTAACATACAACACAAAACAAACATTAAAAAAAGCAGTCGAAATGTTGTTGAATGAATCATATGAAAACGCTATATAAAAACGTATAAATGTATATAACAGACGCAAAAGAATACAGCTATAAATGAACTTATTTCAATTTATAATTGGAGCAATAAGGTTAAAATACGCCAATATTTCCCTAATCGGGTTTTTATCATGCTTCAATGCATTTTTCACACTCATATGACGCTATACTATATCCACCATGCCCTTTATATTTCCAATATGACGTAATATTTTCCTCTTTCACGTGGAAACCTTGAAATAGAAAAGTTATGAAGTTATATTAACTTTCATTTAAATTCGTCAAACCATTTATTTCATTTTCATATTTCACGTGAATATCTTGCAATAGAAAAGTTATGACGTAATATTCACCTTTTTTTTTTTTTTAATTCGGCAAACTATTTATTTCATTTTCATTTTTCACGTGGAAATCTTGCAGTAGAAAATTAAGTGTTGTAGTAATAATTTTATTGTGTTTCTTAATTGTTGGCAACTGCTATAACGAAAAATGTTTAAATTTGATAAGAAATTGCTGTTAAATTGGTGGTTTTTTATTAATTAAAAATTAACTATAAGTTATTTCGATTCCGGATTACTTTAGTTGTCTCGGCCATGTTTTAATACACATGTACGTATCTCTTCACAATTTTGCCTTCCAAATTGTGGATTTTTTATAGAATTACAAACAGACAGATAGACAAGTTTTCATTTTTATATATCACTCTATTCTATAAAAAGTAACTAACGCTGTCACCGCCGCCGCCGCCGCCGCCGGTTTTGAATTTTTTGTGACCGGAGGTCTTTCTTCGTTAATATTAAGAAAACTATCGCATACAAATATATGAAAATTGGTGGTATTATAGCGAAATGTTTGATCAACACACTAATGCATACAGTTTTCAAATCGAAGAAATATTTTAAGAGATATTTAATGCTAAAGTTGGACAAAATCGTTCCATTAAAAAAAATTTATAAGAGCAAAAGCTATACATGGGAATTTAATCATTTTTAGATCATTTTATTCAATAGACGATCCCGGTCTGCAGATTTCATTAATTTTTTTAATTTGACTCATTTTTGAGGTTTTATTTCTATTTTAAATTCAAATATTCAGCATTTTGACAGATATTTTTTACATATTTTAGAAAATGGTATTAATTTAAACTGTTGCCAACTGTATAAACAGCGCAAACAATAATGTTTGCTTCGAATTAAAAAAAAATGTTTACATGTTACTATTATAAACAGAAAAAACCCTTCAAATTGGAATTAAATAATTAGGTATAAAAAGCAGGCACTTATTGGAAATTACGCCATAAAAACTATATTTACATGTGAATTTTAAAAGAGAAAGGATATTGTAAAATAAATTCATTAACATGCGTTAGAAATCTGAAATAGAACAAATTACGTCACATTACACTTATTATGCAAAATGAACAAAAAATAGTGTTGCAAAACAGTTTAAATTTAAAAATTGCGCGAGACAAAATATTAGAGGTTAAATATTAGATTTTTTCAAAATTTTATTATTTGTCGTTTGATGTGAGGTGTTCAGCTATAAGTATGCAAATATTTGTTTCCAAAATAATTAGGGGCTGAGTTAGAAAAATTGCCTTAAATACACAAGTTAGAGCTCAGAGGGTTAAATATTAGACTTTTTCAAAATTTTATTATTTGCTGTTTGATGTGAGGTGTTCAGCTATAAGTATGCAAAATTTCATGTCTCCAACTTAATTAGGGGCTGAGTTAGAAAAATTGCTTAAAATACACAAGTTAGAGCCCATAGGGTTAAATAATAGACTTTTTCAAAATTTTATTATTTGTCGTTTGATGTGAGGTGTTCAGCTATAAGTATGCAAAATGGCAAAATGTCATGTCTCCAACTTAATTAGGGGCTGAGTTAGAAAAATTGCTTAAATACACAAGTTAGAGCCTAGAGGGTTAAATATTAGACATTTATCAAAATTTTATTATTTGTCGTTTGATGTGAGATGTTCAGCTATAAGTATGCAAAATGGCAAAATTTCATGTCTTCAACTTAATTAGGGGCTGAGTTAGAAAAATTGCTTAAAATACACAAGTTAGAGCCTAGAGGGTTAAATAATAGACCTTTTTCAAAATTTTATTATTTGTCGTTTGATGTGAGGTGTTCAGCTATAAGTATGCAAAATGGCAAAATGGCATGTCTCCAACTTAATTAGGGGCTGAGTTAGAAAAATTGCTTAAAATACACAAGTTAGAGCCAAAGGGTTAAATATTAGACCTTTTTCCAAATTTTATTATTTGCCGTTTGATGTGAGGTGTTCAGCTATAAGTATGCAAAATTTCAAGTCTCCAACTTAATTAGGGGCTGAGTTAGAAAAATTGCTTAAAATACAGAAGTTAGAGACTGGAGGGTTAAATATGACTTTTTCAAAATTTTATGATTTATCGTGTTATCGCAAGTGTTCAGCTATAAGTATGCAAACTTTCAAGTCTCCAACTTAGTTAGGGGATGAGTTAGAAAAATTGCTTAAAATACATAAGTTAGAGCCCAGAGGGTTAAATATCAGAGATTTTTCAAAATTTTATTGTTTGTCGTTTGATGTGAGGATTTCAGCTATAAGTATGCGTAATTTCATGTCTCCAACTTAATTAGGGGCTGAGTTAGAAAAATTGTTTAAAATACATAAGTTAGATCCCAGAGGGTTAAATATTAGACTTTTTCAAAATATTATTATTTGTTGTTTGATGTGAGGTGTTCAACTATAAGTATGCAAAATGGCAAAATGTCATGTCTCCAACTTAATTAGGTGCTGAGTTAGAAAAAATGCTTAAAATACAGAAGTTAGAGACCGGAGGGTTAAATATGACTTTTTCAAAATTTTATGATTTATCTTATTATCGCAAGTGTTCAGCTATAAGTATGCAAACTTTCATGTCTCCAACTTAATTAGGGGCTGAGTTAGAAAAATTGCTTTAAATACACAAGTTAGAGCCCAAAGGGTTAAATATTAAGCCTTTTTCAAAATTTTATTATTTGTCGTTTGATGTGAGATGTTCAGCTATAAGTATGCAAAATTTCATGTCTCCAACTTAATTAAATTAGGGGCTGAGTTTGAAAAATTGCTTAAAATACACAAGTTAGAGCCCAGAGGGTTAAATATTAGACTTTTTCAAAATTTTATTATTTGCGGTTTGATGTGTGGTGTTCAGCTATAAGTATGCAAATTTTCAAGTCTCCGACATATATAGTTTCTGAGAACGGGCTCTGTGACAGACGGACAAACAGACAGACAAAGGAGTGAGACAGGTAGGGTTTCGTTAGATGAACGAAACTCTAAAAACATGCTGCGGATGACTGTAACAACATCCTAAAATTACATTACCATCAGCGATCTACCAATCCCGAATTTAGTTTATATTCGTTTCATATATTCTTATTCTTTTGTGCGGCCCTGTAAAATAATTATCAATATTATATACAGTAAAACCTCTGAATAGCGGACACCCCGAGAATGCAGAATTTGTCCTCTATTTAGAGGTGACCGCTACTGAGAGTAAAACATGTACAGTTATTTAAGAGTTGGTAATCGAAAAAATGTCCGCTAAATAGAGGTATCCGCTAATCGGGTGTGTCCGCTATGGAGGTTTTACCAGTAAAACTTCTGAATAGCGAACACCTCGGGAGGGCAGAATTTGTCCTCTATTTGGAGGTGTCCGCTACTGAGAGTAAAAACTGTGCAGTTATTTAAGGGTTGGTAATCGAAAAAATGCCCGCTAAATAGAGGTGTCCACTAATCGGGTGTGTCCGTTATGGAGGTTTTACTGCATAATAATATCATCCTTTACAAGAAAATTGCATGCTGTATGATAAACAGACAGACATCCAGAGAAAGATAACCTCCCGGATCAATAAACACTCATGTCTTTTGTTTTAATCATCCACAATTGTATGTCATACAACATGCCAGATTTTATACAACAGGCTAAAAACGGTCACCGTGGTACGGAATACTGTATTATTATTTGTTTGCCCACCAAAACTGGTTGCCACGGGCTGTTGCAAGGTTTGTGATCACGTGGTTGAAACCGATCTATTCAATATTACTGCGTGCGTATTTTTTTTTATTTGCTCCATGTGTTCAAACCAGTTGTCTACGAAAACATCAACCGGTGAAAGTGACGCACACCAAATTTCTGTGACGTATGCAGATAAACTCTGCTTTTTTAAGAGTTTTTTCTATATAATTTTTAAACGGTTTGGAACTTATTTTTCATAGTAGGTGCATTCAGTAGGCGACCCTCATAGGTACCTTCTGGTGCAATCAGAAACGAAATCCGACAAATATTTTTTGAGTTATGCTTGACGAAAGGTTTTTATTAGGCTTTTTTTTTTTTAGTAGGACATGGCGTTAATATCCATCGTAGTAGTAAAGTGTCCGGACAGTAATATTTCGCTGAGTATTAGCCTTCGCTTCGCTCAGACAATTAACTTTTGTTTTGTTACTTAAATTTTATATTTTTTCCTAATGTGGAAAATGAATTTTTGTAACACTAATTGTTACCTTTTTTCAACAATTAAAATCTAGATTTAAACAAGATCTCAATTAAGAGACCACCTCTCGGAGCGACCAATTTTTATTGGAACGGAACGCGGTCGCTTTAAGGAAGTTTTACTGTATTTTAATTTTATGGAACAAAATAAAATTGCGAGTGATTTTAAAGATGAACATTGAATGCTTATATTAAGTATGCCGGAAAATTCTGTTCGATAATGTTATTTCACGCCTACTTTTTAAAATTTTTTAAAAGAGCACCACTTTTTTGAAATGGTAAAATTCCCAAAGTTTTCACATTTCACATTAAGGTGAAGACAATAGGAATTTTACCATTTCAAAAAAGTTGTGTCAATGAAGAAATCTGAATTCGAAAAAAAGTAGGCGCGAATTAACAATATCGGACAGAACTTCCCGGTAGACCTAATAAAATAGTTTTCTTTTTTTTTTTTTTTTTTTTTTTTAGTTACTAGGGGGCTCTGCACCCTACGAGCTATGCTCTTCAACCCCTGTCCAGACACCGCAGACTCTAAATGCACGCTAACTTGATCGGCTTTAAAAAGATTTTGAAAGATTGGATTATAATTTAAAAAACTGTGGCGATCTCCCTATAAACGGATTTCTATTCATTTTTCTTTGATTGGGGAATTTTAACGCCAAATCCGCTGCGGTACTACTTGATTATCCCTTCGACCAATTTCGCCAAATTATATAAATCGCCAAACCACTCGCAAATTATACAAATTGACATAATTTTTATTTTAAATAACGAAAGAACAAATAAATTAGTACAACATTAATAAAATTACAAATAAAACGTCGAAATAAAAATAACTTTATGACGTAGACACGTGTAACTTGCTTAAAGGCAAGTTAATGTGACATTTACGATCAACGTTTAATGGCATTTAATCTTATAGTTTGGCGAATGATAGATTTTTTGTCGACAGGATAACTAAGTAGTACCAAAGATACAATCGCTGTTTTCGTCTCTGATTAAGTAAAATAAGTTAAACATTTCAAAATAAGCTAATATAAAAGGAATTAAGTAAACAGAGTCTTTGTCTCCTGGCATTTTTTAACAAAATGAAAAGAAAGCTCTTTTAAATGAGACATTTTAAATTAATCGTTTTTAATCTGACGTAATTTTGACCAAGCTATTCTTTCTCTTTTAAATATTCACGTGAAAATACTTTTGTTAGAAATGAAATATTATTTGCGCTTTCCTAAAAAAAATAGTTGAAAAGCTCATCTCAAAATATCAAAAAAATGTCTAGCGCAATTTCTAAATTTAAACTGTTTTGCAATATTATTTTGTGTTCATTTTATGTAATAACTGTAATGTGACGTAAATATGACGTAATTTCTCCTATTTAAGACTTCTAACGCATGTTAATGAATTTATTATTTTACAATATCCTTCCTCTTTTGAAATTCACGTGTATAGTTTTCATGACGTAATTTTTAATAAGTTCCTGCTTTTTGTACATAATTATTTAATTCTAATTCCAAATGATTTTTTCTGTTTATAATGGTCACGTGTAAATAAATTTTTAATTTGAAGCAAGCATTACTGTTTGCACTGTTTATACATTTGGCAACAATTTAGACTAATACCTTTTTCTAAAATAATGTAAAAAATATCTCTAGAAATGCTTAAAATTTGAATTTAAAATAGAAATAAAACCTCAAAAAATGATTCAAATTAAAAAAAGAAATACAGTCTGCACATGGTGAACTTCAAACGTATAAAATGTTCTAAAAATGATTAAATTCCCATGAATAGTTTTTGCTCCTATAAAACTTTTTTAGTGGAACGATTTTGTCCAACTTTAACATTAAATATCTCTTAAAATAATTCTTCGATTTGAAAACTGTCTGCATCAGCGTGTTTATCAAACATTTCTGTATAATACCGCCGATTTTAATATTTTTGTATGCATTATTTTTCTTAATATTAACGAAGAAAAACCTTCGGTCACACAAAATTCAAAACCAGCAGCGGCGGCGGCGGTGACAGCGGTAGTTACTTTTTTTTTAGAATAGTGAGAAACTAATTTTACTTATGTACTTATTTTTAAATACCTTTCAGTTTTTTTAACAAGCATTTATTCCCTGAATCAAATTTCACCTTAATATGTAGTTGTATATAAAACTATGTAGGTAATATACAGGGCTGTGCAAAAGAATTCAAGTACGTTTCAATCTATTGGTAAAAATTGCTAATGGCAAATTTTCAATTGTATTATGCGTTTTCTAACTAAGCTTACTTTTAATATAATATGTAGAATATATACTCATCTCTAGATCATATACAGAGGTGTACAAAAGAATTGGAGTACCTTTTCGGCTTCGTGCAGAAATTGTTGAAATCTAGTTTTCAAATGTGTTATGCATTTTCTACAATGTTTACTGAGGCCTCTTTTTTACCTTATTAAACGGCGAAGTTTAGTTAAAGTATTTTAGAATTTTGGAAAGTGTTTCATAATTTATGCTTCACGCATGATTTTTCTTTCTGGTTTATTCCTTAAAGAATTAGATGTGAAAAATACAGCTCAGTAGCTGTGGTATTTTAAATATAAGCATTAAAAAAAATTTAAAAACGATAATTATGTATATGTTGATTTAGAAGCACGGTTATAGTAAACGCAACACTTTCTTACATATAATTATATGAATATAATATGGTGTAATATTAGCCTATATTAAGTAAAATAATGCTATAAAAAGTGATAAAATATCTTTATTAAGATTGATGATCGTTTCGTCGCACCAACGGCGACATTTTCAAAATCATTTATGATAGAAAAATTATGTACTTTTTCTATCATAAATGATTTTGAAAATGTCGCCATTGGTGCGACGAAACGAACGTCAATCTTAATAAAGATATTTTATCACTTTTTATAGATTATTTTACTTAATCTGTTTATAAGTGATTTTTATACATGTTTTTATAAGCCTTTATTTTTTTACTGCAACATTATATTTAAATTTCCTTCCAAAAGGGGAAATTATTTTATAAGTACATTTCATATTTGTAAAAAAAAAAAAAAATAATAATCTTCCGAAAAGTTGCGCTGGTATGATGTAATTCGATAATCATCACAATGATTTAAAAATAATATGCTATTTAAACGTCAAAATATGTTTTACATAAGCACAAAGATTTATTTAAGAATATTTCGAACGGTTATTACTAGTTAGTTTTTTCTTGGAAAACGATTATCAAATTAAAGGAATAAGATGACATTTATATTTTATTTTTTTTAAGAAAACTAAATTCTTTATGTACAAATTAAATAAAGGACATCTGAGTTTAGAAGCAATGATTTTTTTTTTGTTTTTTTCATTGAATACTGCTCGAGTAGAGAAAAACAGTTTGAGTATTTTCCTCTGGCTAGTTTATTCGTTACGTTAAATAAAAAAATTGATAAATAATCAGTGTTTTGTTACAAAATTTTAACAGTATCTTTTAATTTTAAAAAAGTACAAATAGTTTTTAAATAAACACGGTTTTATTAGTGTTTTAGGTTACATTGGTTAACATTTAAAAGAAACTTATAAATAAAAAAAAAATTGGGGTGACTGGACTTGACTACCCGAACACTGGTCTACTAGTACCAAAAGTAGAAAATATATATATTTTTTCTATACATACATATATATATACATACATATAGCATACATATATATAGTTATACATACATATATATAACACTAAAATTGGCTGGATTCGAACACTAGACCTCCCGTTTTCAAATTGGATATGTTATCTGCGCGCCTTTAATGCTTGATGACATCGCCGCAATAATTATCACTTATAGTGCAGAAAAGAAAAAAAAATTGACACTGAAACCACAACCTCAATCTTCAGGTGTTTTATTATATTTTTTCCTGCTTCAATTAGAAGAGGCGGACGAGAGTTTCTATCACGCATTGGTCACGTGAAGTGGTGGCCTTTGTAGCTTGAGATGTCAGCTTTCTCACTTAAAAAAAAAAAAAAAAGTTCTGGTAATGGTTTGTAAAAAGGGTTTTTTTTAACCACTTAACTGTTTTGCCCAAATGCCGCTCGGACAAAAAGAGCTTGCTATCTTCGATACTAAAAGCTTTTGAACACCACTTAATTTTAACTGTAATTTTTGGTTTGTTAAATTGCATACCTTTTTCAATTGTATCAAGCTAATCACTTCAGTAAAAAAAAAAAAAAAAAAAAAAAAAAAAAAAAAAAAAAAAAAAAAAAAAATTGGCGCCGGATCTTTATTTAATTCCTACTATTACTTCACACTCTCCCTATATATATATATATATATATCTTGTTCAAATTTCCAATCGTTAATAAAATACTTATTATTCATTCTATCAAGTTGAAATATTTTTTTAAAACTTGTACTGGATGACAATTGATGTTAATACAGTTTTTTAAAATATTAATTCATTAATTACATATTAATTAATTAATTTTAGTTTTATATGGGAGACAAAATGGCGGCATTGGTTATTGAACAGCATTTAATGTATCTTCATATCTATAAGGGGGTTACCATAGGGGGGGACCCTGTTTTATCGCCAAATACTGTCAGGTTTGTCGCCAACTTAGATATATATCGCCAAATTTAGCGACCAAAATGAGTCAACAAAAGTGACGCCAACTTGGCGATATCTCTAATATTTCGCCAAATTCCTGTAGAATTTCATTGTAAACCTACTAGCTTATAGAAAATCAACAAATTGAGATATTTTAATGCAACAAAAACTAATATTAGCTTAAGGGATTCTATTAAATTTTTCTTTGATGACCTAAGCAGGAATTGATTTTAAAAACAAAATTTCTATATTACTTGTTTTTAATTTAGTATGTCAAAAATAAATAAAAAAAGAAAGAAAGAAAGAAACAGTTAAGGGGTTAAATTCTTTTCGCTGCAGAAAAATTCTTCTGGTGCATGGGACGTAAAAAGCTAACAATTATTGAAAAATCTTATGCTTTGACTTTATTAGAACAAAATGTTCCTGTAAGTCGTATAGCCTTAGATATGCAAACATCAAGGCAAACTATTTACGTCCTAAACAAGGCGAGGGCCAATTTACCACGTAGCACTACACCAAAACAAAAAAATGTGTTCAGGAAGACCAAGAAAGACTTCAGCAAGGTATAGTAGCTTATTAAAATGTGAGGTACTGTAGGAATAACAATAACAGCTGCAGAAATAACAAGAAAGAAAAATCATGCGTTAAGCATAGATTATGAAACACTTTCCAACACTTCCTGAATGTTTTAACAAAATTTCGTTATTTAGGGAAAGAAGGTAAATAAGATAACTAAGTAAACATTTTATAAAACGCATGAAACATTTGAAAAACAGATTTCAGTAGTTACTGTCCATATCCAAATGTGTATTCCAATTCTTTTGAACAGCCCTGTATTGGATCTTTAGGTTGATATATATACTATATAATGGGAAAATTTAGTTTAGCAAGAAAATACATAACAGGTTGAAATTTATCTTTCAGCAATTTATACTAATAGATGGAAACATACTTGAATACTTTTGTACAGCCCTGTAGTGTATCTAGTACTTTTAATACATGCCACTATTTAGCTAAAATTTAATTCAAACTAAAACACTCTTAAAACTACTGAAATTACATTTCCAGAAATTATCAGCCATAGAGTACCATGTATCCAACTCTTTGCGTGGCCCTGCATATCGTTTTATCAATATTCTACAAATATTTCTTACTAAACTAAATTCAGTTCAGCGTAAAAATGGATAACTCATTTCAAACCCACCTTTAAGCAATTAATGCTAATACTCAGTAACCTTTACGAATTCATTTCTGTAGCCCTGTATATGAACTATAGCTATCACTTTATAGTATGCATAAATATAGTGAATAAAGCGCATATTATAATTAAAAAAGCATTTTCACCAATCATTACTAATATACAATAATTCGGATACAATATAGTATCTGAAATCTTTTCAAATACACCGCAAACAATTCCCCCTATACCATTATGAACGGAATTCTTTTGTGTGGCCCTGTAAATGAACAATAACTATTCTTTGCACCGCATATTCAACAGAATGCATATTTTAGTGGACTTCATAAATGAATATCAGTTTTACTATGTTTGAAAAAGTGTAAAACCATTAAAAATCATTAGAAACGATTTTTTTCCATTGGCCGTAATGTAACGGAAAATTTTTAACTGACCCTGTAAATGAGCTAAACATGCTACAAACTTCATTTGAAATAGGGAACGTGCCATTGTAGTTGTCAGTATAATCCAAAAATTTCAGAACGATTCGAGCATATTTACAAGAGTTAGAGCGTGGACAGACGTACAGACAAACCGAAGTCACAAACACTTTTCAACTTTGTTACAAATTGTTAAAAAAGAAACATTTAGATTTACTAATGAATGTATCAGTAAAAACCATCTATTACAGATTTCAGAAAGACCTGGAGCAATCAGTCCGAAGGGCACCGAAAAAAACCTCTGCTTACTGATGTCATGAAAAAATAAAAATAAAATTTTTGTAAGAAATATTCAAATTAGACAGAAAAAGGTAGGGAAAAAGTAATGTTTTATGGTAAAAGTACTTTCAGGAATATCAGAGGAGTACAGATTACGTTAACCCTTAAATGCCTGATTTTTCAAAAATTATTGTAATAATGTTTTTCGGCTTTCATTTTTTAAATAAATCATGGGAAAAATACTTTAAAAAAATCATATTTTGTTTTAAGTATAGTTTACGGCTAAAAAACAATTTGTTACTAATCAGCAATACTGGTGTTTAATTGAAAAAATAATTTCCTTTGATAAAATTCTATAATATTAAACACACAAGAATTTTAGGAACTATAATAAGAAATAAATTTTACTTGCTCACTGCATTTCAAAATAGGGTATTTCGAAAGTTTCCAAACAAAACAAAAAGAACAAGTAGCAGCATTTGAAAAAATAAATTTATCTTTATTCTAAAACAGCACAAGTGTTGCCATCTAAATGTTGAAAATCGATTTAATAATATTTTCAGAATGTATTTTATTGGCAACATTAGGCATCATAGCTTCAATATTATTCTAATAGTATTTTAGAGCCTAAATTGGGTATGTTGCCGAAAAGCAACACCAGGTATTTAAGGGATAACACGATCTAAATAGTCCAAGAGCTATTAAACATTTTAGGGAAGGTATCTGAGGCACCCTGAAAATTTGTGCAACATTTCTTTTGTAATGCCTGAATACAAAATCGAATGTCTGGCTGAAGGATCGTGGCCCAAAACCTGTGCCAGAAAAAAAATGGCACTTGACACGTGTCTGGCACAGTTTTTGTGCCGACTAAAGTGTCTGTCATTTTCAAAATATTTTTCTCTAAGCATAAATATTATTGTGCCTCAATATCAGCGTGCCTCAAATATCTTTTTTAGGTAGTCAAAAAATGGCACTTGACACGTGTCTGGCACAGTTTTTGGGCCGACTAAAGTGTCTGTCATTTTCAAAATATTTTTTTCTAAGTATAAATATTATTCTGTTTCAATTTCAGCGTGCCTCAAATACCTTTTTTGGGTTGTGTCAAAAAATGGCACTTGACACGTGTCTGGCACAGGTTTTGGGCCACGATCCTTCAGCCAGACATTCGATTTTGTATTCAGGCATTACAAAAGAAGTGTTGCACAAATTTTCAGGGTGCCTCAAATACCTACTCAAAAATGTTCAACAGCTCTCCTACTAAAAGGTTCCTCACGATATGACAGTTTACTGTGAAAACTGAAAAGCATCCAGATAGTGCGTGGTATGTGGAGCTTTTGATGGTGAAAAAGGTAGAGATGGGTTTTATTTCTTTCTCAAAAATATGACTATGAATTGTATTAAAGATTTAGAAATTCTACAAGATCACATGCTGAAATTTTGGTCCCTTCATGCATGTCAAATTTTCATGTACGATGGAGAATGGAGTTATGAATACAGAGGAAGAGACATATAGTTGCGAGTGAAGTGACAGAGGAGGTTGTCACAAAATGGCGGCTGCTTTTTTAAAAATCGGATTTACAGTTACTGAATACGGACGGTGCAAACTTCCCATCAGTAAAATTGAATAGAAAATGTTGTCTTATTTAAAAGTCTTACTCAGGGAAATATTTTCTCACAAATATGATAAAAACTTCTATTTGATATTACTGGTGTCAGTTTGCCTCATATAACAGTCAGTTTGTTTCATCGGTTGGCACAATATGGCGAAAACGCAGGGCCTGACTACCACAAAAGTAAATTTCCACCAGTAAAAATGAAAACCTGTTTCTGTCATTGTTTATGAATGAAATTATCCATTAATAAGGCTTTCAAATACGGAGAAAATTTCTATATAAATTTACTGCTGGAAGTTTCCACTGGAAGTAAACAGCATTTGCAAAAGCATTGCAGTTGAAACTTCACTATTTTAACACTATAACGGCGGGAAATTTTACTCAAGTTTAATAAAAAATATTTAATACCAGAATTTTTATTTAAAACTATTTTACTTATTTATTTAAATTATTTTTGTGCTGCACATATCTCAGTTACTTTCTGAAGAAATTTCTGGTTCGAATCGACATGTATGGATTTGGTAAGGGTCAAAATGACCCCTCATCGCCGTTCTAGTGTTAAGGCAGGGTTGTCAAACTGTGGCCCGCCATATACCACTAAAATTTTAAAGAAATTGTCTACAAGTTGAATCGCAGAAATTCGACGATTAGATAAGGCAAAGATATCTACAAAATTTTAGTGGTATCCGGCAGGTCACAGTTTGACACCCCTGCGTTAAGGATATGTCAATTCCTCTTTATCAATACTTCCATGTGATGGAGCACCTACTCATAAGACAAAAACTTGTGCAAAAGTGGTTACATGATAAGATAGCAGCACTTGAATGTCCAGGAAAATTACCGGACTTTAATCGTATAGTAAATGCTTGGAATGACAGGAAAAATAAACTTCAAGAGACACACCCATTCGGCATCAAGGAACTGCAGGAGGTACTAAAAAAGTTGTTGTTTCATATGGACAAAGAGTATTTCCAAAATTTGGTAACTTCCATGTCTAATAGCCTGAAAAGTGTCACAAAAGCCAAAGGAAGTATGACAAAATATTAGTTTTGGCACTAAAATTTTACAAGGTGGGTGTTTTTTATTTTTTTTTACATTTTTGAATGAGTGTCAAGATATTTTTTGCTCGCTCTGTATAATCTGTAAAATTTCATTGGTGATTTTCTCTATAGAATCAATTGCAAAATGTTTTAAAAAGGGTTTAAAAATGGCTAGTTTTTTTTAAATTTATAACTAGTAACATTTATATAAATCGAATGTAGCTTTGGAGTTTTCCACCATTCTGGAAATCTTTCCCTATTCTCCAGAAATCGTTTAGAGAAGACCAATCAGAAACATCAGGAAGCAACAAATTTCTGACGTTTCTGGAAAAAAATGTAATAAGATTGAAAATCACAACGGATTTTAGTGTAAACAATTTTATCTTGCAACTTTTAAAGCTGTAATTTTGACTTGCGATCGAAGGTTTTTATTATTATTATTATTATTATTATTATTATTATTATTATATATTTAATAAAATACGCATAGAATTATTTTTCAGCAACAGTGCGCTTTATCTTGCAACTTTTAAAGCTGAAATTTTGACTTGCGATCGGAGGTTTTTATTATTATTATTATTATTATTATTATTATTATTATTATTATTATTATTATTATTATTATTATATATTTAATAAAATACGCACAGAATTATTTTTTAGCAACAGTGAGTTATGTACGTGTTCTTCAAATTTGTTTAGTTCCTTAAGTTTTGCAAATAACTTCCTTGTTTCTTAATGGCGCAAAGTGTTTCCTGCGATTTTTAGCGCAAGAAGCGGCTTAATTAATAAAATAAATAATAAAATGCCTTAATTAGAAAATTAATAAAATTCAAACAATCAGAATTGATAATTTTTTTGTGAAATATATATATATATATATATATATATATATAACCATTAATTAAACATAACCTACCACCATCAGAAACCGTAATATTATGAATATATATATATATATATATAACCATTATATAATTACAATTCATCATCTATTTCCAATTACTAAAATTAAATTAATAAATTTAGCTTCAATACATAACACTGACATTATACAAAATAAAGATGGAACCTTTAACCCTCCGTCTACCAGACGGGTCCATTGGACCCGACAGGTACATACAAAATATTCATTCAAACCAGAAATTTCTTTAAAATAAACTAAGTATATAAACCAAACAAAAATAAGGTAAATAAATAAGTTAAATAGTTTTAAATAAAAATTCTGGTGTAGAACGTTTTATTAAAACTTGAATAAAATTCCCGGTAGATCTAGGGTTAACTTGTAATACAAAATCAAGCACAAAACCACTAATTCACTAGTACATTGCGGACGATTAATCCATATAAAACATGTGGAAAACCACCAAATTTTGATACAATAACCTTCTAAAGACAAAAGATACAAATAACCAGCGAAATATTGTTGAACCATTAAAAGATGTATAGTAAACAAATAATAGATCAATTGGATGGATGTAGCAGGAAGCTTATATAGCTTTTCACTTCTTCAAGGGTACATGAAATACAAATATAAGCAAAAACATAGTCGATTTCAGTAATAGAATCTAGCAATAAGCTAAAAATTTAATTCCATTATGTACCCGATCGACTATACACGAAAAAATATTTTTACCATGCCATATAAATTAAATTAAATAAATCATTAATCAATGCAATATTTTTGCTGGTGGAAATTTCCGCGGTTGTCAGGCCTTGCTTTCTTGCCATATTGTGACAACCTAAGCAACCTACTATAAGTGTCAGTGAAATGGATTATAATAACCGGGCCAGCTTCCACCAATAAAAAGGAACAGAATTTTTATGATATTTGTGAGAGAAATTCTTCATGGATCATCCGCTAAAATAAAATGAAACTTCCTATTCAAAAATTACTGGTGGAAATACAGCCTAAACAATTTCCTGTCAGTGTCACTGGGATAGATTATAATACACGGGACAACTTACACTAGTAAAACGGAATAGAAATTTTTAGGATAATTGTGAGAGAAATTCTTCATGAATAATCCGCTAAAACAAAATGAAATTTACTATTCAAAATTTACTGGTGGAAGTTTGCTTCGGTGGTAACTGATAACCTTTCATCTGATGTAAAAAACTCAGAAACCATATTGTAACAACCTCCTCAGTTACTTCACTCGCAACTGGTGGACTCTACTCTGTATGTCTTCTGCTTTTCATTCATAACTCCATTCATTTTACTAGATAGACTCTTTCAATCTGTGCCCTTTCAAAGTACAGAAATAAGAACTCCGTAACTAATACGTAAGAAACCATGGAACTATTAATAAAGAGGAACTGACATATCCTTAAAATAGTCAAGCTTTAACTGTAACCGCTTTCGCAGACGTTGATTACCACCTGTTGAATCTTCCACTAGTAAATTTATATAGAAATTTCTTCCTTATTTAAACACCTTATTAATGCAAAATTTCCGTAATAAATAATTACAGAAACACATTTTCATTTTTACTGGTGTGCGTTTATTTTGGTAGTAGTCAGGCCCTGAGTTTCCGCCATTTTGTGACAAACAGTGAAACAAACTGATTGTTTAACCAATCTAACTGACACCAGTAAAAACTAATAGAAATTTTACCACATTTGTGAGAAAATGTTTCCATGAATAAGGCGCTTAAAAAAGACGAAAATTTCTATTCAATTTTACTGGTGAGAAGTTCGCCTTGGCGGTAATCAGAAACTGGGGTCCGATTAAAAAAAAACAGCCGCCATCCTGTGACAACCTTCTCAGTTACTTCACTTGCAGTTGGAAGATAGTACACTATATGTCTCCTCCTTTCTATTAATAACTCCATTTAAGAAACTATGTAACAAGTTTCACAGAAATGATTATCTTTTAATGCGGTTAAAGTGAAAAAGAACTTTTAAATTTCAGTAAATTTAAGGTGAATTATTGCTATTTTTTTTAATTTATTTTATAATTATAAATAGTACTTCATAATTTCTGCTTTCATATCTTGTCATAAGAATTTAATAGCAGAAATGTTCTTTTATATTCATAAAAGTAAAATAAAAGTACAAAACACAGAATTTATAATTGGACGAAATGATTCCTTATATAATTATTAAAATTTGTATCTTGTTTTGAACTTTTATTTATTTGGAGAAAAATAAGATAATTACTTTCATTATTTAAAATTATGCATTACGTAAACTATTTTAGTAATTAAAGAAGAAGTAGAAGTAAGTAACAAAGTAGAATTTTTAAAAAAGGACTATACGCATAAAAATTAATTAATACGCAATATGTTATGTTGAAGGGAAAATTACTTTGTATCTTATCAAATTAAAATTAACATAATTTTTAAAATTAAATTTCTAGCATTTTTATTTAATAAATAATAAATGGATAGAAAATATTTACAAGTGTGTTGTTGTGGGATAGGATTAACTCGTTCGACACTTAAACAATCACATTTTAATAACAATCACACACAAAATATATACAATTCGCGTAAAAGCGCTATTACCTTTGAAACATACATATTTCCATGAAAAGATCTCTAGGTGAGATACATTTCGAACTCACGCCGAAACTCTACTTAAACCCGAACAACATAATTACATAGATTCACTTCACTTCGTGTTTGGCAAAATATCTCAGGATATTTTGCCGACAGTGGCAACAGCGCCATCTATATGCTATAAAAATAAGGGAAGGCAGTCATTTTGTTACAACCTCCCCCTCTGGTTCCGCGGACATCCCGGTGAGGAACCAGTAACTTTTTTAGGTGGTATGCCACGTTTCCTAATTGGTACAACACGCACAATGTCAGAGTCATTACACAGTTTTAAAGCTGAAGTATGGCATGTAGCAAGCGGTTCATTTGGATTGTCCATGCTTGCTATAACAAATGTGGTGGGTGATTTTTTAGTTAAAATAATGTATGGTCCGTCACGTTTGGGCATGAACTTTGCAGTTTTATTGCTAGAGGCTTTACTTACTGGATGTAAGTCAACCCAAACCTTGTCTCCTGGAGCAAAACAATGTCCTGGTTTTCTTTTACGGTCAGCGTATTTCTTTCTTTGATCTTGATTAGCTTCAACTTTGTCCTTAATTTCTTTGGTGAAGTTTGCAATTTTCTTGAGGTATGTTGTAATTTCAGGTACAAAGTTGTCATTGTGAATTACAGCACGAATGTCGTGTTGAACATCGTCTGTCGTTCTTAATTCTCTCCCAAATTGTAAAAATGCCGCTGTTTCTCCAGTGGTGTCACACTTAGCAGTATTCATTGCAAAACGTATTGTTGGAAGTTTCTCTTCCCATGAACCGTGGTCATTCTCTACTAATATAGCCAATCTCGGCTTGAGATCTCTATTTTTTCTCTCCACAGGGTTTGCCTGAGGATGATATATGGGAGTTGGGTTTTGTTTGATACCTAAAAGAAAACAAAGTTGTTGCATCACACTACTAACAAATTGTGGTCCGTTATCACATATAATACGTCTGGGTAGACCATATCTAAGGATAACTTCATCGAGCAACGTAGTTGCACACTGTGCTGCAGTAGCTTCTGTAAGGGCAAATAAATCAACCCATCTTGTTGCACAGTCTTCTACTATGAATATCCATCTTTTACCATTCTTACTTTTTGGTAAAGGGCCAAAAAGATGAGTTGATAGGACTTCAAATCGTTGTGAATACACTGGTGTTTGTAACAAACCGGATGTTTTTTGATTAGAAGGTTTATACCTATTACATTCAGCACAATGTTTGACGTAATCTGCAATGTATGAACGCATTCCAGTCCAATAATATCTTTTGGATATTCTATTTAATGTACCTTCAGCACCGTAGTGACCAGCCGTAGGTGAGTCGTGGTGTTCTTTTAAAATTTTCTCCCTTTCATGTGAGGGGACTACTAGTTGTGCTTCTTCAGATTCCGAAGTTGGAGAATACCTGTAAAAAACTCCTTGGTTCATAATATAACCACGCTCAGTCCAGTTAGTGTAGTCTACAGTTTTTTCTTCATCTTCGAAACTTTTAATAATTTTCTTTAATTCATCATCTTTCATTTGTTCAGCCCGTAGATCACTAGGCATTTTAGCAGGGATATCAATCATTATGGTGCAAATATCGCAATCTTATTTACTGATATGATCACACGCAGGACGAGAAAGCATGTCAGCTATGACGTTTGCTTTACCTGGAATGTATTCTATTTTCAGATTAAATTCTTGCAACTGTAAAGCCCATCTGGCAAGTCGTCCAGAAGGGGACTTTAAGCTCATGAGCCATCGGAGAGGCTGGTGGTCGGATGCCACAGTAACTTCTGTTCCGTCAATGTATCCTCTGAATTTATTAAGAGGCCAGACAACAGCAAGAGCTTCCCGTTCCGTGGTGTGATAGTTGCGTTCTGCAGGAGTCAGTAATCTACTGGCGTACTCAATCGGATGCTCTTCCGCACCTTTACTCTGGAGAAGTACTGCTCCAAGAGCATAATTGCTTGCATCGGTTCGAATGATGAAGGGTTTTGTTTCATCAGCCTCTTTCAATATTGGTGCTGAAACCAGGCATTGCTTCAAGGTTTGAAATGCATTTTCTTCATCGGCACCCCAATGCCATTCAACATTCTTCTTAGTGAGGTTACTAAGTGGTCTGGATATTTCTGCAAAATCTTGTATAAAACGGCGATACCATGAACATGTCTGCAGAAACGATTGCAGTTGTTTTGTATTCTTGGGAGGTGGGATTTTCACAATAGAATCAATTTTCACAGGATCAACTTCTAGGCCATTTGGAGTGATCCAGTGTCCTAAGTACTTTACTCTGGTACATGCAAAATTGCATTTTTCTCGATTTGCAGAAAGTTTCCATTTGTCTAATCTTTGAAAAACAGCTTCAAGGTCAGATAGATGTTGTTCAAAACTTGATGATAAAATAATGAGGTCATCAAGGTAAGAGAGAATATTTACATCTGGGAGTCCGTTGCGAAAGTTATCCATCGTTCTCTGAAACGTTGCAGGAGCGTTACGGAGTCCAAAAGGCATTCTTCGAAAGCGGTATGTTCCGAGAGGACATACAAAAGCAGTTTTATCACGATCAGACCCATAGACACTCACCTGATGATAGCCAGCATTCAGATCCAGAGTGGTCATGAACTGGGCAGTCTTTGCCTGATGTAGAAGATCGTCCATACGAGGAAGTGGATAGGTATCCGGTATAGTCACCTCATTGAGCTTCCTGTAGTCTGCACATAGACGTACACTACCATTTGGCTTAGGAATGAGCACGATTGATGCAGAATATGGAGATTCGCATTGGTCAATAATTACTTTGGCAAGAAGATCATCAATTTCTGTTTTCAACAACTCTTTCTTAGCTGGTGATAACCTGTAAGGTGGTAATGATATTAGACGATGTTCTCTAGTGTTTATGTGATGTTCGACGACGGGTGTTGCTTCTCCCCCTGGTTGAAAGGTATTGCAAAACTTTTCAAGCAAGTCATTAAGTCTCTTTCGCTGTATTGCAGATAGGTTTTGACCTTCATTTTCTCTTAACATAACTGTGTTAGCTTTGACATTTGGTGTTGAGATTTCAAGTGTCGTTTTGAAAGGATCATCAACAAAAGGAATTTTATATCTTGGATTGTTCTGGAAATACCAACTTTGGCTTCGCATATCCAACACAATTCCCATTTTATTCAAAAAATCTATGCCTAACAATGTTCTGTTTCCAGTGGCTTCGGGTAACGCAAAAATCGTTGTATTAGTTCTACGACCTTCTATTTCAACAGCGATTGTTGCTTGAAGAACGTTAGTTTCTTTTCGTATGTCCTCAGCGAGCGTTATGTTTACACTGGTCTCTTCGAACGAAATTCCCTGGTCACGGAGAAGCTTGAACAACATGTCTCCAGCAATGGAATGAGTAGCTCCGGTATCTGCGCAAGCTACCCCTGTAATACCATTTACCTTTATATACAACATAGGTGTTGCCTGTGTGTTAATATAACAAGACTGGAGATGTAGGGAACTAAAATTTGCTGATTTTACTTGCGTAGATGGGGAACAATTAGGGCATTTTGCTTTGACAAAACCTTGTTTCCCACAGCCATAGCAGCTAATAAGTGGACGCTTGTCATCATTTACAAAGCGTGAATTCGTATTTTTTGAGGTTGGAGAAGTATTTTTGTAATTTCCAAAATGTTCGCTAGCTTCATATTTGGTTACCTGATTTTTCCAGAATTCCTGACCATTTGAATTTTTTGACAAAACATGTTTCTGTGTTTCACGCGATTTTGAATTACTTGCTGATTTTTGAAAAGGGGGCCTAATATTTTCATATATGTCAAGCTTTTCGGCCAACACGACAGGGTCATTTAGTTTGTCCCAACCATCTAAATAATGATTTTTATATTCCGGTGGGCACTTTTTTTAAATCTGATCAGCGATTATTAGTTCTGAGAGCTTTTCAAATGAATTAACTTCTAATTCGGATAACCAACCTTCAAAATAATTTCTAATTTCAAAGTAAAAATCTTTCCAAGTAGAATTCTCTCTTCTTTGATGTCGGCTAAATAATACCCTAAACTTCTCCGCTGTTAATTTAAAACTTTTTAACAATATGTCGCGAATATGTGCATAGTTTTTGAACATTTCTTCAGGCTCTCTTGCTATAAGTTTAGCAATGTCGTTTGGAAGAACGGCGATTAATTGTGAGACCCAAAAATCTTTGGAGACATTTAACATTTTCATTTGACGCTCAAACATTGTCAAGAACAACGACATATTATCTTTTTCCGGATTAAATGGTGGTAGGATGTTTTTAATATCTATACGCATCTGGTCCATTTGATTTTGTGGAACAGTTGTTGCGGTGTGGGTTTGAGCTTGCAGCTTAAGTTTTTCTAACTCATAAGGTCTTTCCTCTGCGATACGTTTGTCCTCAACCCTTTGTTCTTTTATGCTCTCTTGTTTTCTCCTATTTTGTTCTTCTATGCTCTCTTGTTTTTTTTTCTATCTTCCACGATAGCAATCAATGCCTCTTTTACAAATTGTTCATCGTCTTTAAAAAGGGCGCACTTCATAATTTTTTCACGCAAGACTCATCATTTTATCATCTGCATCTACCTGAAGCTCTAATTCGGTAGCCAAATTATATAAATCGATTTATTTCCCTTTAGAAAGAAACGCCATTTTTCCTCAAATCAGTTAAATTTATGCTTAAATTACAAAATTATATGCAATACTTGACCCATTAAATAATCAAATAACAAAATAACTACCTTCCCCTTACAGGTAAATATGCATAAACTTTCATAAACAATTGATGAAATATACAAAAAATAATTTAATACCATACTAAAATCTATCTCTAATTAAACATGAGCTCATGTAAATATTAATGCAAAAATATTATAATCAGTTAATATGCAACTCTTTTTACCAGTATAACTTACCGTATAAAACTGTCATAAATGTCTAAATCATAAACTTTTAAGTATATCAAATACCATGGATAATTTGATGTGAAAACGAAATTTTCATTCACAAATAAAAAACAACAAAATGAAAGCAAGAAAATATCAAAATAAAGTACTTACTTACTTCTTTAAAATAAACATTTTAATAATTATTGACGATTACTGAAATCACTTTTCTTTTCTAATATACTACGCTGTGCACAGTTAAAAAATAATCATAAAATTCACTTACTCAAATAATATTGCATTGAGAAACAAAAAATTACCAAAAGAAATTATCTAACTCTTTCCCTTTCAGAAAATTAATCTTTCATAATACTCTTAAAGAACAACAACAAAAAAAATCCACATACATAAAACAGCATTTAAAAATAAATAAACCACCAGCTGGCCAGCAATAAACAAAAAAACAAAATTTTTTTCAATTTTTTACGGTAACAAAACAAATAAAATAAGATTTATCTTTCTTTAGCTAATCACTTTTCGATTATTCCTATGGCAGTTCGAGATGTCTTTCGTGTAGGAAATTGATTAAAATGATGCATGCATAAAATACACCGAATCCGTTCAGAGCAGTAACGCTTGGGATCAAGGTCACTAAAATAATATCAGTCCAAAAACATTTTAAACTGCGTAAAGAATTTTCGACGATCACAAACAGCAATTATGTAACAAACTCAAAGATATTTTTATGATTTTAACCCTCCGTCTACCAGACGGGTCCATTGGACCCGACAGGTACATACAAAATATTCATTCAAACCAGAAATTTCTTTAAAATAAACTAAGTATATAAACCAGACAAAAATAAGGTAAATAAATAAGTTAAATAGTTTTAAATAAAAATTCTGGTGTAGAACGTTTTATTAAAACTTGAATAAAATTCCCGGTAGATCTAGGGTTAAACAGCACACTTTCACCTTGAGAACTTTGAAGCATACCCCACAAATAATTATTCCATAAGGATAGCACTAATTACTTGATTTATTATCAAAAAGAATGCACACATTAGAACCGAAGTGGTTCTTTTTTAAACTATTCTTGAAATGACGATTTCTCACAATTAAGAATCTAGGTGGTTCTTTTTATTCACTTGCAGGGCGGCAATACACTATAGAACAAAAGCACTTCTTGAAGATATGCTTGCACATTCACAGAATTGAGAATGATTTCTCAAACTTACTTTGTCAGGATGACAAATACACAATTATCCACTGTCATTATTGTCCGGATGACAATTTTGAACCTGGTATAGCGGTTCATTTTTATTTCGTTTTTGAAGAAGGAGATTTTTTCACGTTGGGCGCCATTTTGTGTCGTTGTGGGATAGGATTAACTCGTTCGACACTTAAACAATCACATTTTAATAACAATCACACACAAAATATATACAATTCGCGTAAAAGCGCTATTATCTTTGAAACAAACATATTTCCATGAAAAGATCTCTAGGTGAGATACATTTCGAACACACGCCGAAACTCTACTTAAACCCGAACAACATAATTACATAGATTCACTTCATTTCATGTTTGGCAAAATATCTCAGGATATTTTGCCGACAGTGGCAACAGCGCCATCTATATGCTATAAAAACAAGGGAAGGCAGTCATTTTGTTACACAAGTATTTTATATTAAAGGACGTTTTACCTTTGCTTTTTAAATGCATTCTAATAACACGAGTAGAGATAATAATAAAATAGAAAATTCATAAATAGTTTTCATTTACAGATACGAGCATTGTAGTACGACTTATAAAATTGTGTTTTCTATTGCACATAAATTATAATACTCCAGTATAATCTTACACATTTAAGAGCTTGTTCGTGTAAATAATGGAGTTATAAATAAAGAGGAGTATAGTGCAGAATCTACCAGTTGCGAATGAATTAACTGAGAAGGTTACACAAGATGGATGCTGATTTTTTACTTTGGATCATTAGTTTTTAATAGGGATGATCCAAACTTCCAATTTCTGAGCAAAAGATGAAAGTGCAGACAATAAGCTTTCCAACGATATACGGCATGATGGGTTAAAAAAATGAGAAAGCCCCCCAGGGGCACAATTAAGCCCCAGGGATCAAGGGCATAAGCACTTGACGTCGTCAAATGTACCTTTTGTCAAGGTGTGAAAATCAGACAACCAAATGGAAGACGGCACCAAGGCTCCTTCAACAAGATAAAACATGAGTCTGGAAATAGTCGATAAAGTGTCCCCCAAGCAGGGGAAAAAAGCTCCAAATTGACGGTGGGGCATACCAAGGATTAAAGTTGGCTGGATGAAGAAGTTGCTTAGCGAGAAATGAGGAGAATTGTAAAAGAACCAAGTTAATTATATTATTAGGGCTCGGGATATGAAGAGGGACCTAATATGGCCAAAGCATGTTCAGAATGAGGTCCTAATGGCCAGAATGTGTCAAAACTTAGAGAATTTTAAATAACGATTGAAAGGAATAATGAAGCAAAAAAATATTCTGAAATAGGATTATAAATGTCAAAAGCCTGAGGCTAAATATGAAAAGTTTTAAAAGGGGCCCCCACGTTGTAGAAAGATGATAGTATAATAAGAAGGTAGGGCAAAATGAGAAATTTTTATGTTATGAATTTTATAATTTTTGGACAAAAAATAGGCAAAATGATTGAAGAAATAAAACTTTACCGATCTTTTGCGGCGAAAAAAGGTAGTTAAAATTATGTAACATATGTCAATATTTTTTATTCGAATTTAGATACACATTCATATAAGTTTCATAATTTTTCCATGTGTGGAAGATACTCTACTAGAATACGAAAGAACCGCCGCTAGCTTCCTTTATTTTAAGCATTTTAGGCCCTGGGTCTTAAAATTATCGCTGGATTTCCAAAAGAAAAGCGGATTCAGAAAGATTATGAGATAACCAATTTTTCAATTGCATTAGAGGGGTCAAATAACTTTGAAAAATTCTCTTCCCCCTCCCCTCTTCGTGGGTAGAGTGTTAAAAGGCCTAAAATTATATAAAAGACAGTGCAATAACTAATTAAATGTAGTGAAGATTAAAAAGCTAATATTAAAATGCTTGCAAAAGCTAAACTAAGGATAACATTGAAAATAAGCGGTATTCTGGCACTAATTTTAATAGTAATCAGTATAAAAGTCACGTATATAAAATTTGACGGCAACTCTGCTTGTAAAATAGTAAAATCGACCCAGAAAGATCGATCCTAGACGATCTAACAGGCTGCTAAATTGTATAGATTGATTATATCTTTGCGCTATGGCGATTTTAAAGTAAAAGAAAAATGAACGATGCCATTACTTCACTGCCCGTATCGATTTGACTTTAGTGACGATTTGAACGAAAATAAAAATGACCGATTCTATCTGAATTGATGCTGAATCAATGTTGCCCCGAATCGATGTTGTCTTACAGGCGACGTGGGTGCAAAAAATGAAAAATTCTTGTTGAGAGAATCTCTAGTGTACATTTATTCTTTACTCAATATCTTGAATTTTATTGATCCGATTCTCACTCAACTCGGACCATTCGTCTTCATAGCTTTTGCGCCAACACTAACACCATTTAAGTTTTGGTTCACTCCGATGGAGGCGCTGCAATTTCCTGTATTTTCTGTTACATAGTGTACTCTTCTTCTTTATCAATATCTCAGATTCTATGGGTCTGATTCTCACACAACTTGACCATTCGTCTTGGTATCTTTTGCGGCAAAGCCACCATCATTGGAATTCTGGTCCTCTTCACTAAGGGAGCTGCAATTTCCTGTATTTTCTGCTTCATAGTGTATTCTTCTTCTTTATTCAATATATCAGACTCTGAGGGTCCGATCTTCACACAACTTGGACCATTCGTTTTCGTACCTTTTGCGCCAACGCCAACACCGTTTATGTTCTTGTTCTCTCCTCCAGAGGTGCTGCGATTTCCTGTCTTTTGTGCTGCATAGTGTACTCTTTCTTTTTATTCGATATCTCACGTTCAGGGAGTCGTATTCTCAGACAACTTGGACCATACGTCTTTGTTTGACCCATTCCCACCATTTTATTTGTGGTTCTGCAATGGGGTTCTGCAGTTTGCTGTAGTGGCTTTTCTATTCTCTTCAGCTTCCATATTTGACGGACGTTCGGTGAACGAAGCTTCCTTTAACCTTTTGGTTTCCCTCGGCTCTTTAACCCCTTAATTCTCACTCCCGTGATATTCACGGGCTGTGTTTTTTATTCAGATTGTTTGATTCTCACCAGTTTTATAAAATAGTGCAATTTGCTTTATTATGGTATCATTTTACCTGTCATTAAATAAGATGAATACTTCTTTTTCAAAATAGTGGTGGCAATAAGCAATTTGAATTGTTAAACCGTAATTTAATGCGACCGTTAAAGGGTTAAAAACCTCAAACGAAATCTCTAATTTTTAAAGAGCTGACGTGAAACAGTTAATGCAAAATTAGTCATATAAGAAGGTTCATACGCATCAAGGGATTCCGGGGATGTTAGATGTTTTAGTACCAGAAATTTTGTAAAGTATTGGCCGCTATATCTGAAGATAGATTTTTTTTCATTAAATAAGGCAAATATTACTTTGGAATAATTCTGGTAACAGTCCTTGAAAGTACTTGAAGCGTGCGAACCTTGATATTACAGTGAAAATAATCTAACAGCAAAACTAATCTTAATTTTTTTATGATTTTTTTTTTTTTTTTTTTTTTTTTGAAATTTTTAAAAAAATTTTATGAAATCATTTTTATGAAAATTCTTTATAAAATCGGATCTCATGTTGATTAAGAATAATAATTTATTGACTACAGACATAAAAAAAGTTGATAGTATCGATATAATCGAGTTAGCCATAGAGTCTGTTAGATTGATAACACATATCGCATCACCCATCCATAGTTGCCAACCTCCCGCTTTTTTGGACACCAGTAAAATCTTACAAAAATGTTCGCTTTATTTAATTGCGTAAATTGTGCGATTGCATGCAGCAAGTATTTTTGTATAAAAATATTGGTATGAAAAAAATCGGGAGGTTGGCAACTATGCCCATCACTACTCTATCCACCCTTCTGAGCGGTCTAAGTTTCATGCGTGCCTATAGAAGCTGAATGTGGTAATAATTATCGAAATCAAAAACTTTGGTTTTATTATCTCTTTGTGCTTCGCATTATATCTTTAGGATTTCTCTCAAGCGATAATGCTATCATCTTGTTTTTAACACTTTCGAACGAAGTTGAAAAGTGTTTATGCATTCGGTTTGCCTGTCCGTCTGTCCACGCTCTAACTCCCGTAAATATACTCGGATTTTCGGGCAACTGATAAACATTATTTAGGGTTACCAAGGCAAGGTATTGTATATGAAGTATGTGGGACTAATAGTTCATTTACAGGGGCACTCAAAGGAACTGTGTTACATTATAGCCCTCCGAGCGTCTTGCAAAAGGGTAGATTTGTAATGTTGTTTTCTTTGCATTTTGTTTTAAATGCTAATAAAATGTGATTCTTTCAACATTATAAAAAAAACTCAATTACAAATATGAATGTATTCCTTAAGAGTATTAATAATTCTTCAATGTATTTAAAATTCCATAAATCTATAGAATTATATTATCTTAACCCCTTGAGGGGCAAACAAAAATGTCTCTAAATATTAAATTCTCACCGGAATAATCGAAAATTTTTATTTTTAAATAAGGAAAAGCAATTTTTCAACGATTTACCTCCAAAGTTAAAAATATAAAATTTAGTTAAAATTTTCTGGTGAGAGTCTTCTTTAAATTAGGTGGGATATATTTTATCCCACCGCCCCTCAAGGGGTTAAGTATTGCTAGTATTGCTGTGAAACCTGGAGCTTAGTGACGGAATAATACGCCCCAAACACTTAGAGGGATAGTCAATGGGGAAAAATAATTTACAATTTATTTTAATGACATTAAGCTATTTCAAATGCATTGAAATTGATATAAATCACTGAATTTTACTACAAGATCATTCCTTTACAATAGGGAATACAATATATACAGGGCTGTTCAAAGAAATCTGATAATTTTCCGATTGTAGATAGGAACAGCTGAAATTAGGTTTTCAAATTCGTTATGCGTTTCCGTATGGTTGAACTAGACATAATATTTTAACTTACTAAACGGTGCAGTTTTTTATCATTATAGTGAATGTGTTGGAAAGTGTTTCATAATCTGTAACCGCAGGATTTTTTCTTTCTTATTTAACCCTTCAAAGCGATACATATTTTTTTTTAATTCCAACTTAGTTTTAATCCTTAATTGTCACAATTGCAACATAAGTTTGGAATGTAATTTTGTTTTTATAACATCGAGCAGCTTTTTTTACTTATTTTCTAATAAATTTCTTCGTAAATTCTGGTGTAATTCAATTATTTCACCATTTTCGCAACAGAAGTAATTCTGTAATTCGCCTCTGAAAGTGCTAAACCAAAGTTCCGTATGTCACTGTAAAAGCTAAATCTGATAACATAAGTTTAACTTTATGAAATAACTAGAAAGATGTTTTATTTCATCCAGAAATAGCTATATAACAAACCAAGTCCAAGTTCTTTACAAAAAAATATTTTCATACCAGGAAATTCTTGAGAGAAATGTTTAAAATCCATAAATTATATTTAGTATTAAAGTTTTCGCATAAAATTTAACTAATTGTAAATACGAGCTATGCGGTTTGGAATAATCAAAATTAATTGTGAATGCGAATAATAATTTTTGGAATAAGTGAAAAGTGTTAAATGGGAATTTAAATTGAATATTCTACACTCCCTGAAAATTAATTAAACAATAATTAAAGTTCTGAATTCTGAAATAAGAGAAAATAATGAATGTGAATATGCAATTAAAAAATTCTAGAAAGTCTGCAAAATTCAAGGAGGCGTACGAACCATGAGACAACCACCTCATCGACTTGGAGGCTGAAATTCCAGAATTTGCTAAAACTCGATTCCCATAGTAAAACGCAATCAGTCTGCCAAGCCGTATATTGGTGGAAAACACCTAAAAACCCTATTTAACCGGTTGACTCGTAGGTTTACCATTGTTTTTTCCTGCTCCCAGTCCGCCATGTTTTCATATCTTTTGGTGCAGGAAAACGCAATGGTAAAACTACGAGTCAACCGCTAAAATCGAGTTTTTAGGTGTTTTCCACCAAGATATGACTTAGCAGACCGATTGCGTTTTAATATGGGAATCGAGTTTATCTAATTCTGAAATTTCAGCCTCCAACTCGATGAGGTGGTTGTCTGTGCTGCCGGCTCCTGGTCTACTAGTAGAATGTGGCAATCCCAAAACTTTCTTATATCTCCTACATGCAAATACTTCAAAATTCGTTACCACAGTGCCAAAACTAATTAACATTCTATGCCCATCATGAGAATTCGAAAGGTATAGGTTCGTTCAATTGTATGCATTTAAATAGGAGATAAAGGCATCGCATTTTTCAAACAAATCCTTTAATTTTGGCACCCACTTAGACTCTGCAACCAAAATTCCAAAACCCAAAGAGCGTAAAATCGATACCTACTATGCAGTATACACCCAAACCTAATAAGGATCTATTTATGTGAAAATGTAAACAGAATATGAAGTTTGATTAAATTCCTTCCATTATTTTTTGAGATATAGATATTGTGAAAATCGTGAAAAATGCAGCATAGTAGGGCCAGCTGTTACATGAGTTACACGACAAATTAATCACCAGCAACTTACGTCAAAGTCTAACAAAATATTAAGTTTGATGAAATTTTGTGCGGTAGTTTTTGAGATATTACTATCGCTAAAATCGTATAAATCTTGAAAAATACAGCATAGCAGCGCCATCTTTTGGCGATTTACATCAAAACCTAATGAACAACAACTTATGTCAACGTCTAACTGAATCTTGTGAAAATCCGTGCATTAGTTTTTAAGATAGAGCTATTGTGGAAATTGGAAAATGCAACGTAGCAGCGCCACCTGTTGCGAAATTTACACCAAAACCAAATTAGCAACAACTATAAATATACGATATTACAATTCCGATATATATTTTTTTTTACTTACTCCTTTGATTTTCCCCCTGAAGACGACTGTTATAATGCAGTTGAAAGCGCATGGGGTTTTAACATCTTTGACGGTTTTTATGTTGTAGAACCCTTTTCATGTATTTTAGCACCTTTTAAGTAAAATTTTATCAGAATTGTAATATCGTATATTTATATGTTAATCAAGATGAATATGACGTTCAATAATTATAGTTTGAACTATCTATATTATAAAGGACAAACATATCTGTGCGTAACGCATACGTCATTTTGCGAATGGCAACACTTTGGAATTTGAAATAAAATTTCGGTTTTGCAATTATATCTACGGCAAATTTTTAAACTTCTAAACATCGCACATTTTAAATTTTAACACCGTCGTATTAGGAAAAAAATGCTCTTTTAAATGCACTTTGCTTGAAAGCTGTCTCTCAATTTATTTTTGAGATATTAATTTTTTTGTAGTTTTTAATACAAATTTTGTAATCGTGGCAACTGAAGTACTCCATTTATATTGAAAGTAAAGAGAAAATAGTCATGGTTTATTATTTTTATTGATTATATCCTTATTGATGCCATTTTCGCATTACAAATAAAAGTAACTTTTTTATAATTTTTGAACAGAAAATGATGTCAGACATTAAAAAAAGAACACGCTTTTTTCTTCATAAATCAGTTGCATTTCAATATTTTTACATTACGCTGATACTGAGTTTGAGACGCTAGGAAAAATGATTCAGTAAGTAAAAATTATGTCATATTTAAAACAATACGATCATTTATTTTGATAAAACTAAATATTTGACCGATACTAAATGGCCAATATGACAACTAAAGGCAAATTTCTGAATAATTCTTTTTTCGCGGGTATTGAGATCGGAACTTAAAGTTCACATGAAAAGTTGTATCGGACAAACGTGACTTTAAGTTTGGAAATACATTCATTAATAATCTATTGCGCGTTAAAATACTTTCAAATTGTGAATTTGAGTGGTGCGTATGTAAATTATGAGAATGTGAAAATAACGTACAGTTTAGATTTTATGGGGGTAAATTTTATGATGTGACAAAGCGAAATACTTTTTACTGATTTCTCATCCCGTAAAAACAAACATAAGAACCTCAATCGATAAATTCATCATAATTATTCATCTTGATTACGTATTCTAATAGAGGTTAATTTTTCAATAATTTAAGCAATTAAAGTTTGTGGAAATATTTTGGTAATTTTAGGGAAAAAATATTATTTGTTTTAAGAGTGAGACAACCAATGTTAGAGGAATTTTTTATTGTAATTATTTTTGTAGGTTTATTATAAATTCGATCTGAAGTTCCTTTCTAACATTTTAGTTCGTCGAATTTCGACGGGTTCCAACTCGTATTTTATAATAGCAACAACTTATGTCAACTTGTAACTGAATCTGAAGTTTCATGAAGATCCGTGCATTAATTCTTGAGAGAGAGCTATTGGGAAAATCGTAAAATAATACAGCATAACAGCGCCACCTTTTGGGTGGTTTCCACCAAAAACTAATCAGCATTAATTTATATCAAGGTATATTTGAATCTAAAGTTTTAATAAATTCCGTACATTTGGGCTTGAGATAAAACGCCCACATATGTTTTGTCTCATACAGACAGATTAACTCACAGAAAGACAGAAAAATTGTGTTCAGGACCTTCTAAATCCGTCGAAAACCCGGTAATCTAATTTTTCACGAATTGAATACTTTCTTCTTGTAAAGAAAGAAGAAAGTAAAAATGGACGTTCCTCGATACTTTCACTAACTCAGGACCTAAAAACACTAGCAGCAATTTTTGTGGATATCGTTCAGGATGGGTCAAAGTCCTTGACATATTTTAATATTCATATAAAAAAATCAAGTTATTGATGTATAAGAACACGGTCTGGACGATAATGCTGCTTATAATCAAAAGTTTGGTTTCTGAAAATTAAAAAAAAAATAGTTCAAGGATTTGCCCATTAATGGCGTAATCCCTTCAAAGTTATATAAAGCATCAAAAACTCAAGATACGCAGCTACAGACCAGGGTATCAAGTTTGGCTTCCATTTTCATTAAGAAATTCCAAATCCATGCATGAAATTTCGGATAGTATTTTTTTCTTTATTTAATGACAGACATTTTGCGATTACATAAAATAAAAATTCTCCTTTTGAAAGTTCCGGGATGGATTAGGAATTTATGAATAAAAAAAAAGGCTATGCTGATAACACTGCTACAGACCATTTTTATTTTACATTTCAATACAATACGGATGTTCGAATTACAAAAGAAACGCACGTTAAATATGATAATAGATTGTACAAAATACATAATGTGTCAATGCTTTATCTTTAATTTTGTCTGCTCTTTTACAGCTTTGGCAGCTCTACCTATGAGCAATTTTTGGAACTAAGATTTTGATTTGCTTAAACAAAATTTTCGATAATGATTTCATCCAAACTGCACTATTGGTGAATTATTTGCTTTTTTAAAAATAAAAATTCGTCTTTTGAAATTTCCTGTATGGTTTTGTATTTTCTGAATGAAAAAGGAAACCAAACAAACAACCCTGCTTTGCGGTATATTTCTTTGCTGAACACTGCTCAACCGTACGGGCAGCACTGAGGGCTTCCAAATTGTAGACCCAGTAGTCTTTGAATTAGATGGCTTGTCTATAAATGGAGTCATTCAGAGAATATATACCTGTAGGAAAACAATGGAGCTATGGATAAAAAGAATTGACATATCCTCAAAATGGTGAAGTTTCAACTGTAACCGGTTTCGAAGAGGCTCATTACCGCTAACTACATTTCCACCAGTAAATTTGAATAGAAATGTTCTTCTTGTTTAAACTCCTTATTAATTCAGAATTTCAGTCCTTGCGTTTCATCCACATTCTGACAAACTAAACATAGTCCAGGCAATAAGGGATTTTACCTGGCAAAATTAATGGTAGTTTTGGAAATTGGCTTACTTCAGGTTTTTGGGTCGCTGAATCCGAAGTTTTATCTTCACACCAAAATTTCCCCCGGCAACCCACCAAATTTTGGTAAAATGCCCCCCAAAAAAGGTTTTTATTAAAAAAATCAATTTTTTTATTGTTTTAGGGAAAAAATATCTAGAATTTAAAGAAAGTAAACAAAATTTGCAACAAATAAGATATATGACATTATGACGTAGGATGAATGGGGAGGTGGGATCTGCCTCAGAACATTCGCCACGGCGCTGCGTGGACTAAGTTGCGCAATTTCACTTAACCACTCACATCGCTTACATTCGCCCTCCCGTCTCCCCTCCGAACTTTCCCTATAAGGTGTACTTTAAGTTTTTTCGTTTCTGAATCCGAATTTTTAACTTCCCCAAAATTTACCCCCCCCCGCAACCCCCCAAAATAGTTGTTTTTGAATTAATTTTTTTATTGTTTTAGAGGAAAAGTATGTAGAAATTCAGAAAGTAGACAAAATTTGAAACAAATAGGATATATGACATTATCACGTAGGATAAACGGGCAGAGGGGGGGCTGCCTCGGAACATTCCCCGCGCGCTGCTCTCAAAAACCAAATTTTTTCAAAAAAATCAATTTTTTGGGTGGTTGCCGGGTGAAATTTTGATGGACAGTTACAAATTGAGATTCAGCGACCCAAAAAACATAAAGTGAGTAGAAATCCAGAACTAGTATTATAGACCATGGGACGAGTGGCGAAATTGTTCAAGTTCGTTTACCAACTCCGGGAACTAAGAAATTTTGCATGCAATACAATTATACAATACTTGTTAACTAAAAAACGCAAAGTTCACCAAAAAATATTTGCACATTAATTTTTTATACCAATTTAAAGTGGTACCCTAAAGCTGACATTATAAAGGTAATGCTCAGTGTTTTTGGTTAGTATTTTCATTTTTAAATAAGAATGAAGATAAAATTTATTGAACTGTCATCATTTACTAATAAATATTAAATACTGACAATAAAATATTATCTTTAATATTAGTATTGTATTTAATATTTGCTGTTTAAGAAGTTGAATATTTTTTAATATATGTTACACGGATGTAGCTTAAATAATAGATTAAATGAAACTTGAAAGTTAAAATAATAGAATTAAAATACTCTACATTCAGAATGTATATTTTAACCCTAATGAAGTAATAAATATAAAATTTAAGGATTTGCCCTCATATGTCGACACCTATATCAATTGTTGAAAAGAGCAATTTTGACTCTTAAACTCGACATTCCCTTTAACTATTAAATTTTTGAGGTAAAAACATTTCTAATAAAACTAACAATTTTTTTTAGTACTTCTAATAAAACGATAAAAGGTTTAAGTAACACAAGACTCTTTTTAACATAAAATTAAATATTCAAAAATTGCTCAACTAAAGCTGCTACCTTTTCTGATACTAGCAGGCAGCTTTTCCAAAAACTAAATTGGAAACTGGGATCTTGAAAGATACAAGCAACATTCTTGCTCACATAATTGTAATGGGGCAAACATCATAACCTGATATAAAAAATAACTGCCTATCCCCCACCTATAGCAAACCCTGATTGTTCTATCGTAAAAACAAATAACGTAGCATTGACTCATTCTGTGCTGAAATCAGTGGATCAGTATCAAATTCCGAGTGAGATCCCTGAAAATAATGCCTTAATTTTGAACGGTATGGGAGTTTTGCAACAAATGCAGAATATTCCACATACTTTTGGAGATCTTGCTTTACAAGTATTGGAATATATTATTGGTATGGGTGTTAGCTACAAATCTAAAGCAATTCACTTTGTAACTGACACATATCCTATTTTCAACATTTAGTGCAGCGAGTGACAAAGGATGGCTACAGGAGGTGAAACTGTTATTAAAATATGAAGTTCAGCGGAAAAAAAAAAAAAAAAAAAAAAAAAAAAAACCTCATCAGTTAAAATTTCTAGCAAATGGGTCAAATAAGGCAGCTTTGGTTGAATTTCTTTTTAAAAAATGGTCCTCAGTAGATCCCCCAATTCTGAAAAGTGTATTGTTGATTGTTGCACATGGGGAAAAAGTGTCATATCATAAGCGGTGAAAACAGTCATCTGATAGTAAGAGATATGCCCGAACTGCATTCTGATCAGGAGGAAGCAGATACAAGAATGCTGTTGCATGTAGAAAATGCTTCGATATGTTTCATACATGTTATTATTAAAAGTTCGGACACATGTTTTCATCCTCTCACTTTGTATGAGTAGATTTTTAACAACAGAATTATATTTGCTTCTGGATACTGCGAGTAATTTAGAATTTCATAATGTTTTATCTATCGCTACTATTTTAGGTCCAGACATTTGTGATAGTTTAATAGGGCTTCGCAGTTTTACAGGTTGCCACAGTTGTAGTGCCTTTAAAGACAAGGGCAAAATTAAAGCATTGACTATAATGAATATTAAAATTGACTATAATGAAAAGTAAAATTGACTATAATGAAAAGCAAAATTGTTTGTATTGATGCATTTAAAGGGTTTGGAACTTCTTGGACTTTATCAAGTGCTCTTATTCAAACCCTTGAACTATTTGTTTGCGAACTTTATGGCCAACCTACTAAAACCTCAGTAAATGATTCAAGATATAACACATTGTTCAAACTGAAGTTTAAAATTGATGTTGCTTTACCACCAAATTATGATGCTTTAGTATGCCATATTAAAAGGGCAAACTATCAAGCATATATTCATCGTCGGTGTTTCCAAAACATAATGAGTGTCCCTAATCCTGCTGAACATGGATGGATCATTAATGGGATAAATATAAGGATTTGTTGGAACACAATTCTTTGTATTCCATATAGTTTACTAAAAAACATTTTGTGCAAGTGCCAGAAGACCGTTTATTTATCAAGTAAATGCTCATGCAAATCAAATGGAATTTCTTGCTACGAATTATGTTCATGTACTAATTGGAAAATTCCAATGAACAAAATGAATTTTTCAGTGATACTTTTGAAGATGATTCAGACATATGAAGATATTGATAGTTTGCATAATGTAGATGATATTTTCTAAAAAATGTACCAAAATAAATAATATTATACATAAAACATGCCTAAAGTAAAGTTTTTATTTAAGACAAGTATTTAAGCATGAAACAATGTGATCTTATTGATGGACTTCCTAGTTGCGTGGCAACTTAACATCCAATTGAAGAGGTGATCGTGTTGCAAGGGCATTAGTGAGCCTTAAAAAATGAATGTTTAAACGTGGCTGGTATCCACAATGAGAGAAATCACTAGAAAAGTTAAGAAAAGAATAACTTAAAGTGAGAACTTGAAGTACTAAAGGTTTAACAATGTAAGAGAAAAAAGAAAATTTAGATAAAAAAAAAGAGAAAGAAATTCCATTAGTTCCAAAAAGGACAGGCGAAAAAGCTACCAAGGGATATCCCATCTAAAAAAAGGGGACTCTTTTCAGTGACCATACATTAAGTTTAAGTTGGTTAAAAATGCTATTTATACAGTATTACATTTAAGCATTACCAATTTTCTAAAATCATTTAGATATTGTTTGTCTAATTTTTCCTGTAACTTCTTAAGCATTTTATTAAGAGGTAAGTGCATTATATCAAAGTCTCTTTACTGTTATTATGTTGCTTAAAGAGCCTTGTGTTACTTAAACCTTTTATTTATTAATTAGAAGTATTCGAAAAAAATTGTTAGTTGTATTAGAAATGTTTTTACCTCAAAAGTTTAATAGTTAAAGGGAATGTCAAGTTTAAGATTCAAAATTGCTCTTTTCAACAACTGATATAGGTGTCGACATATGAGGGCAAATCCTTAAATTTTATATTTATTACTTCATTAGGTGTTAAAACATACGTTCTGAAAGTATAGAGTATTTTTATTTTATTGTTTTAACTTTCAAGTTTCATTTAATCTATTATTTAAGCTACATTCGTGTAAAATATATTAAAAAATATTCGACTTCTTAAACAGCAAATATTAAATACAATACTAATATTAAAGAAAATATTTTGTCAGTATTTAATATTTATTAGTAAATGATGACAATTCAATAAATTTTATCTTCATTCTTATTTAAAAGGGAAAATACTAACCAAAACACTGAACATTACCTTTATAATGTCAGCTTTAGGGTACCACTTTAAATTGGTATAAAAAATTAATGTGCAAATATTTTTTGGTGAACTTTGCGTTTTTTAGTTAATAAGTATTGTATAATTGTATTGCATGCAAAATTTCTTAGTTCCCGGAGTTGGTAAACGAAAACTGGTTTTTAGCCACTTTTGATGCTTCGTCCCATGGCCTATTAATTTTGCCAGGTAAAATCTCCTATTGCCTGGACTGGCCTAACTTAGTGCACGTAGCGCTGCAATGTAAGTTCACAGTCAGCCCTCCTCCTCCCCGTTCATCCTACGTCATAATGTCATATATCCTATTTGTTGAAAATTTTGTCTACTTTCTGAATTTCTACATACTTTTCCCCTAAAACAATAAAAAACTTAATTTAAAAACAACTATTTTTTGGGGGGGCGGGGGTGGAAATTTTGGGGGAAGTTAAAAATGCGAATTCAGAAACCCAAAAAACTTAAAGTAAACCTTATAGGGAAAGTTCGCAGGGGAGACGGGAGGGAGAATGTAAACGATGTGAGCGGTTAAGTGAAATTGCGCAACTTAGTCCATGCAGCACCGTGACGCATGTTCTGAGACAGATCCCCCCTCCCCAATCATCCTACGTTATAATGTCATATATCTTATTTGTTGCAAATTTTGTCTATTTTCTAAATTTCTAGATATGTTTCGCCTAAAACAGTAAAAAAATTGATTTTTTTAATAAAAAACTTTTTGGGGGCATTTTACCAAGATTTGGGGAGGGGGGGGGGTTGCCGGGGCAAATTTTGGTGGGAAGTTAAAAATTCGGATTCAGCGACCCAAAAAACATATAGTAAGCTTTTTTCCTTAACTACCATGAGTTTTGCTAGGTGGACTCCCTATGCGGTCTATATTGCCTGGACTATCAACCTACTTTCAGTATCAGTGAGAGATTATAATATCCGGGCCAATTTCCACACACAAAAAAAAAGAATTGACATTTTTACCATATTTGTGAGAGTAATTTTGCACGAATAAGCCGTTGAAATAAAGGGAAATTTTCTATTCAGAATTTACTGGTGGATGTTTGCTGCAGTGGAAATCCGAAATTGTTGATCGGATGTAAAAAAGTCAGACCCATCTTGGGACGACTTCGTCAGTTATTTCACTCGCAGCTGGTAGACAGTGTACTATGTGTGCATGGGTGCCAATCTCAAACTAATCTTCCGTAATACTTAAGTTAATTTGACCCTGGTTTAATACCTTTCGGACCAGAATTTTTTTTTTTTTTAAGAAATGAAAACAAGTATGTTCCACGTAGAAACCTGGATGTAAATAAATAAGCATTCATGAAATAAATTTTCTGGTTTGAAATGTGGTTAACCTGGGTCAAATTAATCCAGACATTACGGAAGATTAGCGGAAGGTTGGCAGCTATGTATGTGTCCTCTTTAATCATGACTGCCACTGAAAAAACGCCCTCCGAATTCCATTAAAACTCCAAAACGAAAGTTGAATTCTCGCGGTGGTCATCTCAGTCATCCTCGTTTCCCTGTAGGAAAAACAGAAATCAATTATGGTGGAGCAGTAACGTTAAGAAAAATAATCGTACAAAAGATACCTTTCCCGGTCGATATAGGCTTTAGGTGTAACTCCATTTTCACAGCTCTGGTATAAGGCGTAGGATTAAATTTCAAGTATCATTTTGCTAAATTTGTAATTTGCTAAATTTGCGAAATTTGTAAAGGGGAGTTTTGTAAGTCGTATCGTACATCTTTAAAAATATTCCTTCAATATAAACTTTTAAACCAATTTTCCCTTTTAAAAATGTGTTTAAGAGTAAAGTGTGTTGGGGGTAAATTTATTTGTGGAATATCATCCTATAAAACATTAATAACTATTTAAGCTTACTGGTGAGAATTTGGCATCCCCAATAAAGAATCATGCAGATGCGGCAACACTGTGTCATTTCCTTAGGCTGAATTTTTATTTAGGGATTCCGAATTCTCACCAGTAATTTTAAAAAGTTATTATTGCTTTATAAGATGGTAGATATTCCACAAATAAAATAAAATAAATTTGCTATTCAAAATTTTCCGGTATAAATTCCAAAACCAGTGCGAAGTTGGTCGATTAGTGATGACGTCACAACTTGTGTCTTCTGGCCTTGAGTATTTCGATGGCAACGGTTTGATACACAAAAGTCTTTAGAGATACAGCTTTGCAAAATAGAAAAAGAAAAATCAACGATTCATGTTCATCACTTTTTTCCAATTACCTAACATAAATGCATATTTTCGAAACCGTGATGACCACAGTTTCGAAATGTTTTTGAAAGTCCATGTCCCGCAATCTGGATGGCTGTTGCATATGGCCAATCGACGCCTCCTCTCTTTTATTATTTAATATTTAACTGATATACAGGGCTGCCACAGGCGAGGTGACTATTTTTAAATTCTGTATGCACCGTTATTTAAAAAAATACATTTTGTAGTATATTTCTCTTGCAAATGTTGTCAAAGCATATGTAAAAGATTTTGTTTTGAAAAAATGGTGCGAAATGGCATTACAAAATAGTTGCCTGTGGCAGCCCTGACTATAGTCAGTCTTGCCAGATTGGGGACTTTTTTAATTCAGATTATTTGACAGTCACCAGTTTTTAAAAATAGTATAATTAACCTTATTTTTCATAATTTAGTCTATTTTTAAATAGCCCGAATATTTCTTTTTCAAAAAAGCGGTGACAATCAAACAATCTGGATTAAAAAATTCCCCAATCTCGCAGCACTGTCTATAGTACATAATGTTTTCTTCTTTCCTCCATTTACACAAAAATGCATATTTTGTGATGCTTGGTTATTAGCATACGCCCCTCCCCCAAACAAACACACACACAATATTGAATACCCTTTTAATCCCGTGTCAGCGACCCCTTCCGATTATTTTACGATTTTTCGTCGCGTCTGGGAAGCAGATTAACGAAATTTTACGGTATACAGAATAAAATAAGTTACAAATAATGTCTCGCTCTGGAGAAATTCGAGAAATATTTTTGCATTCGCTGCTCATATGTTTAACATTCTCACAGAAATTAGAGATCTTACTGACCACGATCCAGTGGGTTTTAACAGTGGAGTTATGAATAAAGAGCAGGAGACATATAGTGTACAGTCTACCAGTTGCGTGTGAAATAACTGAGGAGGTTATCATAAGATGGCGGCTGCTTTGTAAAATCGGATCTACAGTTTCTGATCACCACCGGAGCAAACTTCTCGCCAGTATAATTAAATAGAAAATGTCGTCTTATTTAAGCGTTTTATTCATGAAAACTTTTTCTCATAAATGTGTTTTTTTTCTTCTTTTACTGGGGTCAGCTTACCTTGTAAAGCAGTCAATTGGTTTCACTGGTTGTCACAATATGGCGAAAACGCAGGGCTTGACTTCCGCCAAAGTAAACTTCCATCAGTAAAATTGAAATTCTGTTTCTGCCATTATTTATGACTGGAATTTTGCATTAATAATGCGTTTAAAAAAGTAGAAAATTTCTATATATATTTACTGGTGGAAGATTCCACTGGCGGCAATCAACCACTGAGAAAGCGGTTACAGTTGACGCTTCACTGTTTTAAGGATACGTCAGTTCCTCATTATTAATAGTCCCATGATTTTAACGCATTTGCATTATACCTGCATAAGTGCGCCCATTTCAGGATTTTTTTTTATTATTCAGAAATCAAAATCCAAACCGGAACTTTTGAAAGAAGAATTCTTACACCATGAAAACTCGAAAAGTTTGTTATCAAATAAAGAAGAAATTGCTATTTAGAATTTCAGGTATAAATTCGGAATTTCTTGACAAAAATTAAATTCCTGAAAAGCACACTTCGGATGCAAATGTGTTAGCTAATGATTAATCTTATCGACAGAAAATATTTAGGCGGTTTTCAAAATAATAATAATAATAACAAGTTGGAAACTGCACGTCAAACGTCGAAAATGAGGTGCGTTCGTACTATAACTAGTTTTATAAATATGTTTCGCACCGCATAGTGTACTGAATATATAATTTAGTGCACTTCATAAATGCATATTAGTTTCATTCTGTTCGAAAGGCTGAAACATCATAAAAATGCACTTGAAATAATTTTTCCCCATTGGCCGTAATGTAACGTAAAATATTGAGTGTCCCTGTAATTAAATTAACATCCGATTTTCATAAAATTTGAAATGATTCGTCAAAATTTTGCAACAATTATATATTTCAAATTTCAGGCTATTCGACTAGGTAGCTTTTGCTCTGTTATATGTGGACAGATAGACGGGCTGAACGACGGCTACGTATTTATATAATTATGAACGCACCTAATAAATGGAATTTTCTAATAGATTCACGGGTTCAGTTTTAAAAGAAGAAACATGGCATGTGCAAGCTAGACTATTGAAGCGATTTGGAATCGGTTGTTTTTTTTTTTCCTTTTTAAGGTGCATTCGTAATTATATAAATACGTAGCACCTATAGTCACGTTCAGTCCGTCCGTCCGTCTGTCTGTCCGCATATAACAGAGCAAAAACTATCCAACCGAATGGTCTAAAATTTTAAATATATGATTGTTGCAAAATTTTGGCGAGCCATTTGAAATTTTATGAAAATCGGATGCATAGTTTAATTACAGGGACAGTCAAAAGCTTTCCGTTACATTCCGGCCAATGAGAAAAATTATTGCAAGTGCATTTTAATCATGTAACAGCCTTCCGAATGGTCTGAAATTTTAAATATATAATTGTTTCAAAATTTTGTCCAGCCATTTCAAATTTTATGAAAATCGGATGTATAGTTTAATTACAGGGACTGTCAAAAGTTTTCAGTTACATTACGGGGAATGGGAAAAAAATATTGCAAGTGCATTTTAATGTTGTTACAGACTATGCACTTATGAAGTTAAAAAATATATACATTCAGTACAATATGGGGTGCAAAAAATAATTATAAAACTAATTATAGTACGAACGCACCTCATTTGCCACGTTTGACGAGCAATTTCCAACTTGTTAATAATTGAATTACTTTTCGAGTTATACGTGATAGTTGTTATTAGTGTTGCCAGGTGTCTCACAAAGTGGTGCTCCAAAAGTTCTGGTCATCAGTATTTTAAAGTAATTTTCTTCGCCTTCTCTAATGGCAAAATTAACTGCGATTAAAGGTGGCGAAATAAACTGTAAGAAAGTAGTGGTGTCCAGAGCATTTGGAGCCCTGATTTATGCGGGGACCTGGAACACTAGTTGTCTGGAAACGGCAGTTTTTTTCTTCTTTCTGGCACTGACGCGTCCGTTAATTTGATTTAAAACACCAAGTTTGGCGCCATTTTCTGAAAGATCCTCTGCCTTTACTGAAAAAAGAGGAAAAAACTGTTCGTTTACATAGTTTTCTGAGCAGTACCACCTCCCAATTTCATGCGTTTGCGAAAATATGCAGAGACTGGGAATTCTGATTGGAAAAAAAAGCTCTTGATCGAACAAAAATGTCTGTAATATCGTAAATCGAGCCATGTTGATCGCAAAGCGTTATAAGTAAGCGAACAAACTTAATGTTGGAATCAGGCATAAATTAACACAGTTGCGCCACCTTGTGGACGGAGTGATAATTCACATACGCAGGCTTTTAGTGTGGCGCGTATTTTCTAAATCTTCAGTCACTTTTATTGCAAAATATTGGCGTTGCGAGAGGGGCGTCCAGACGCGCTTGACGCCACGAAGTTTGCTTCGCCTTATCAGAGCCACTTCAGTTATTAATCAAGGTGAAAAAAACTTTACAATTTTAGTGGTGTCAGTAAGAAAACAGTTAGGTATCTACCTGTGGTTCACACTCCTTCCGCTACGTAGAGCATGACCTTGATTGATGTGACCTCGCTTTTAATCTTGTGGTTACTTCTCCCATTTAAGATAGGACGGTTACTTATATCGCTTTGGTTGAGCGGACAACGGAAGGTTCTTCGTTTATTTCCTCTAAGCTGACCCCATGGATTTGCTTAGTTACTAGAACGTCAAATAAAGAAACGCTCCCCGTTGCTCAAATCTGCGTGCAAAATTTATATGTATACTTCTATATTATTTTTCCGGTAGAAATTTCTTTTCAACTCAAAATAAAAGACGTCATGTTTAAACACAGGACAATTCTATACTATATTAACCCTCTGTCTACCAGAAGGGTCCAATGGACCCGACATGTATATTCAAAATATCTATTCAAACCAGAAAATTTCTTCAAAACAAACTAAATGTATAAATCAGACAATAATAAGTTAAATAAACAAATTAAATAGTTTTAAGTAAAAATTCTGGTGTAGAATGTTTTTATAAAACTTGAGTAAAATTTCCGGTAGTTCTAGGGTTAAGGGTTAATTATATAAAATAACATATTTCAAATAAAGTGCACGCATATAAAACACACATCTTATATTATATTACGTGCAAACATTGTGTGTGTGTGTGTATAAATTTTATCTTGAAAACGGCTAAAACGATTTTGGTAGTTATCGTTAATGACCGTGCTCTAACGATTTTCACTAAACTCTATATTCTACAGAAGGGATGGCCAACGTTTTTGTCTAAAATTCACTTGACACCGTTTCCTAAGAATTGTAATTGTGTGGTTTTTAAATTGCAGACCTTCTGTCATTAAACAATACATTTTTTTCTGTACATAAATACTGGTATCTCTGTGGCACGCGTGCCGCAGGTTGGCCATACCTGTTCTACAGTTTTGGATTACGAGAAGACCATTGGGTAAGTCACATGTTCGGGAAAATTCGATTAGCGGGTCATTTTTGGGTCACGGTGGGTCAAGTTAAGCTTATCTAGAAAACGGTTCTAACTATTTTGAAGAATGTTTGTAATCTATCGTTTTCGGTCACGAAAAGACCATAGGTATGGGTCACGTGTTCGAGAAAATTCGATTAGTGGATCATTATGGGTCAGGGTCAAACTAATTATATCTAAAAAACTGCTCAAGACATTTTCACAAAATTTTGTAATATACCGTTTCTGGGCATGAGATGACCATTGGGTTAATTCACATGTTCGAGAAAATTTGATTAGTGGGTCATTTTGCTTAGTTTCTAGAACATCAAATGAAGAATTGAAGAGCTAAGTGGAAGAATATGTTAGTTAACAAAAATTACATTTAAAGAAATCTGATGTGACAGTTTTTGTTGTCAATTTTAATGATTTATTTTCTGTTTGATACCATGTGTTTAAAATATTAACAGGTGTGGTACTGAAATCTATCAAAACACTTATTCATATTTAATTTTTAAATATTAAAAAATATTAATATTATTTACATTATTAAATATTAAATTATTAAATATTAATGAATAATGTCTTAAATCTTCAAGGCTAAATAGAATTTTGGTGTTTTATATTTACCATGTCATAGAATACCTGATAACGCCTCGTACAAAAGATAAAATAATTTTTAAGAAATTTAACAAAACATGTTTTTCCACTCAGCTTATCAATTGTTCACTGTTGCTCAAATCTGCATGTAACATTTATATGTGTTGTACTACTATATTATTTTTCCAGTAGAAATTTCTTTTTAACTCAGAATAAAAGACGTCATGTTTCAAACAGGACAATTCTATACTATATTAAGGGTTAGTTATATAAAATAACCTCATATTTCAAAAAAGGTGCACGCATATAAAACACATATCTTATATTATAATACGAGCAAAAATTGTGTGTGTGCGTAAATTTTATCTTGAAAACGGCTCAAACGATTTTGATAAAATTTTGCACCCTACCGTTTTCGAGCACGAAAAGACCATTGGGATGGGTCACGTGTTCGTGAAAATTCGATTAGTGTGTCATTTTGGGTCATTGTGGGTCAGGGTCAAGCTAATTATATCTAAAGAACGGCTCAATCGATTTTGATTAAATTTTGTATTCAAACATTTTCGGATACGAGAAGACAATTGGGAGAGGTCAGATGTTCCAGAAATTTCCATGTGTGGGTCATTTTTGGGTTGCTGTGGGCCAAGCTATTTTTATCTAAAAAACGGCTCTAACGATTCATTAAAAAATTCGATTAGCGGGTCATTATGGGCCAGGGTCAAGCTAATTATATCTAAAAAACTACACAAGACATTTCTCAAAATTTTATAATATACCGTTTCTGGGCCTGAGATGACCATTGGGTTAAGTCACATGTTTGAGAAAATTTGATTAGTGGGTCATTTTTGGGTCACAATGGGTCAGGGCCAAGCTAATTGAATCTAAAAAAATGCTGAAAATATTTTGACCAAATTTTGTAATATATAGTTTCTGGGCATGAGATGACCATTGCTTAAGTCCCATGTTCCGGAAAATTTGATTAGTGGGTCATTTTTGGGTCACTGTGGGTCAAGCTAATTGTATCTAAAAAACGAATCAAACGATTTTGACAAACTTTTGCATTATACCGTTTCTGGGCATGAGAAGAGAATTGGGCGAATTTACACGTTCGAGAAAATTCGATTAGTGTGTCATTTTGAGTCACATTTGGTCAGGGTCAAGCTAATTGTGTCTAAAAAACGTCTTAAACTATTTTGACTAAATTTTGTATTCTATCGTTTGCGGACTGGAGTAGACCATTGGGCTAGGTCGCATGTTCAAGAAAATTTGATTAGTGGGTCGTTTTGTGCCACAATGGATCAGGGTTAAGCTAATTGTATTTAAAAAGCGGTTCAAAACATTTTGACAAAATTTTGTTAATATCGTTTCCCGGCAAGATAAAACCATTGGGCTGGGTTACATGCTCAAGAAAATTCTATTAGCGGGTCATTTCGGTGATAATGAGTCGGTGTCAAGCTAACTGTATATTAAAAAGGTTCAAACGATTTTGACATTTTTTTATTATACCGTTTCACAGTACAAAAAGACCATTGGAATAGGTCACATGTTCGATAAATTTCGGTTAGTGGGTCATTTTTGAATCAACGTGGGTCAAGCTTATTTTACATAGAAAACGACTAACGATTTTCACTAAATTTTGTATTCCATCGTTTTCAGGCTCGAGAAAAGCATTGTGTTAGATCGCATGTTCGAAAAAATTCGATTAGTGGGTCATTTTGGGTCACTATGGCTCAGGGTCAAGCTAATTGCATCTAAAACAGCAAGAATGATTCAGTGGGAATAATATATCGAGATAAACACAAAGCTAATTTTGACCGAGCTTAGTTCGGTCATTCTTGCTAGTTATACTTTTATTTACAAAACTTTAACCCCTTAATTCTCGCTCCCGAGATATTCTCGGCTGTGTCTTTTACTCAAACTGTTTGATTCCCACCAGTTTTATAAGATAATGAAATTGGCTATATTTTAGTATCGATTTTACTGTCATTAAATAAGGTGAATATTTCTTTTTCATAAAAGTGGTGCCAATAAGCAATTTGATTTATTTAAACGTAATTTAATTCGATCGTTAAGGGGTTAATACAAGACATAAACACACATAACCAAAACATTCTGAGACTGATTACATTTACAATAAAAATAGATCTGTTAAATGAATGGCGTAGAAATACTCCACTTTCAGTTCAGTTCTTCTATCTAGAGACTTTGAACCTAAACAAAAACACTAAAATTCAGTACAATTGAATTACGTTGCAGGGTTTGCACACGTGCTTACTTACCCACTTATTTTTTTTCCTTTTGATTATTGGTATTTCGATAAAGAATATAATATAATTTTGCTGTTACGTAACATAAAACTTAATGAATAACCTCTTTATAAATTCGTTTCTCAATTATTATTTATTTTTAGATTTTTGCTCTGATACTTTTGTAAGAATTAAAAAAATTAAATCACACATTTCCTTAATAAATTAGAGGAACTTTTAAGAACTGAATATTTTTATAAGCATCTTCAGCAAGTTCAAATTTGTTTACACGCCTTTGAATTTCCCAGGAGTCTGTTCCCGCTATATCATATTGGACATTTTCTATTTAACCTCACAACGCTCGCATTAAATTACGGATTAAAAATTCATATTGCTTATTGCCACCCCTTTTTTGAAAAAATATATTAGTGTTATTTAATGACTGGTAAAGTGATACCAGAATAAATTCAATTAGATTATTTTATAAAACTGGTCGGAATCAAACAATCTGAATATAAAGCATATTCGGTGACTATCACGGGAGCTAGAATTAAGGGGCCATTTCAAGGGCAAGGTACTTATGTCGCTAAAATGTTAAAATTACTAAATGACACAGGGATTTACGAAGAAATAGATGAAAGTAAGTAAAAGACTCTCTGGATAAAAATGTTGGTATTAAAAAAATCGGGAGGTTGGCAACTATGTAAAAGTAAGTAAAAGATTTTCTTCATGTACTTGACTAAAGGCAAAACTAAATTCCAAAATTCTTGTGCGGGTGTGACATTTGAAGTTAAAATTAAGCGATATATATAACATGCCGCCGTCCTTTAACACTGTCACTGAGATAACTCGTCTTCCAGGAATATTAGTAATCAATCATGGAAAATCAATTCGTACCGGAAAAGTCTGTCATTTAATTATTAGACATTGATTCCGATACATCATGTCTAATAATTACCGGGCAGAATTTTCCGGTGCGAATTGATATTCCCAAACGGACACGACATGTTATTATTTTTTTATGTTTGTAAGGACAAACAAATCAATAGAGTCATAAATGATGTTGATTATTATTTTTCACAGTAAAATAAACAAGTTTTAAATGAATTTGTGATTTGTTTCAATTTTAGCGCTGCGAGGAGCGGCTTAAGCTCTTAGAGCAAAGGGTGGCACAAAGGCGCGCCATTGCCGAGATGAAAGTGTTGAGGGCTTAAACCATTTCAATTCATATATTTTTCCGTTTTTGAATTCCAGTACTTCAGAAAAGAAAATTTCGTAGTTCATTTTTCCAACATTTTGAACATCAAAAAAAGTTCAGGCTCGTATTCAACAAATTTGCAACAAAAATGTAAAAAAGAAATCTTCCTTTGAAAATAATGGTATTCAAAAAACGCACCGAATAAGTGTCCTGAGCTTGCATCATTTGGACATATATCCGTGCATTTCAGTACTTCCTTTTTTATTAAAAAATTCTGAGTTCGTCACAGAAGTTCTGCAAGCAGAATGTTTGCGTTATAAAATCACGAAACGACCGTTTAAATAAAGTATTATTCAAAGTTTCTGGTATGAATTCGGATTTTTTGAATAAAAATGAAATTTCTGAAATCACGCTATTGGTGCAAAAGGTTAAATATATATTGTTGGGAATTATTATAGTGGTACTGCTAAGTATCTAAAGCAATAAGGCAGTTAATCAGTCAAATTCTTAATTTCTCTCGCTAAAGTTAAAGCTATGGATGTAGAATGCTTTCATATATTTAAAATATCTCTTCAGGAAATTTATATTTTTAACTTATTTTTTATGTGTAATCTTCTTAAAAGATGTCTCTTTTTAGCTCACAGGCTATCAAAGCCTGAGGGCTAATGTGCTCGCCGGTTCTGTATGTAAGCATGTATGTAAGTTCGTAACACAATAACTCTTGATAGAAATATCCAATTTGCTCCAAAAAAAGTTTCGAGTTACGGGGGTTAACCTCTCCTTAAGTTACATAGGATCAACAGTTTCTGATCACAGCCGAAGCAACCAGTAAATTTTGAATAGAAAATTCGCCTTATTTTGGCGTCATATTCCTGGAAAATTTCCCTTACAATGATGGTAAAAATTTCTAATCGTTTTTACTGGTGGGGGTTGGACCGTATGTTATACTCTCTTATAGTGACACCGACGGGAGTTTGTTTAGGTTATCACAATAAGGCGGAAACGCAGCGCTTCCGCTGAAGTAAACTTACAAAAGCAGAATAAAAATCCTGTTTTGCACATAATTAGGACTTAAATTCTACATTAATAAGGCGTTGAACCCATTCACGGTCGCTTAATATTTGAAAAAACCATCAAAAGTGTACCTATTTTTTTATTACAGAAATTGAATAATTATAATGTTTTTAAATAAAATATGCAATTAGTTTATTTTTAAGCCGAAAAAACAATATTTTATAGCCATATTCATATTTGTATAAAAGCCATCATGCGAGAATTATGTGTCTTAACCTCTTAAGCTCAGCCTCCGATAAATGTAGGTTACTTTATTTTATTATTCAGATTGTTTGATTCCCACCACCTTAGTTTACGGCAGATAAAATGATGCGAAAATAAAGCCATTTACACTATTTAAAAAAAACTGGTGGGAGTCAAACAATCTGAATTAAAAGATAGTAGCCTACATTTATCAGGGGCGGAGCTTAAGAGGTTAAGACACATAATTCTCGCATGATGGCTTTTATACAAATATGAATATGGCTATAAAATATTGTTTTTTCGCCTTAAAAATAAACTAATTGCATATTTTATTTAGAAACCTTATAATTATTCAATTTCAGTAATAAAAAAAATAGGTAAACTTTTGATGGTTTTTTCAAATATTATGCGACCGTGAATCATCAGAAAGGCTTGATTCATCAGAATCCATATCAAAATGACAAAAATATTACAAATCTATGGCAAATTATAGATCGTACAAATCTAACCCGAATGCTAATATTCAAAGACTTCAAATGGAAATTCCAGTTCAATTTTTCTGGTTTCAGAAGTTTTTTCCAGCAATTAAATCTCCAGCCCGAGAATATGACGGGCACGAGAAATAACGAACGACACCACAGCCCGAGATATTGACGGGAGCGAGAATTAAGGGGTTAAATAAGGAAAAAATTTCTATTCAAATTTACTTATGGAAGTCTGCCGCGGGTGTAATGAGCCATTGCGAAACCGCTTACAGTGGAAACTTCACCATTTTGAGGATATGTCAATGCCTCTTTATTCCTATTTCCATTATAATTATATGTTGAAGTATACTCCATTGAAAGTATCTCAAGACAAAAAGACATTTGATACTCAAGGTGTTGTAGAGATAAAGCCTTGAAAAAAAAATCAAGGATTCATATGCGTTACTTTGTTCCAATTACTTATTACAAATGCACATTTTCGAAACTATGCTGACCATTAGTTTCGAAAGTCCACGTTCCGCAATCTGTATTGCTGTAGCACATGGCTAATCGTCGCCGTCGCCTCCTATCTTTTACATTTTAATATTTGACAACTATACAGGGATGAGATTTCCGCGTATTTTCACACCAGTATATTTTTAGAGAAAATGTCGTTCTTTTAAATCACAAAAAATGTTCCGATTAAATGAAATATCATTTTTCTCTAACAAAATACTGGTGTGCAAATGCGCGGAAATCTCATACCTGAGTATAGTACATAATGTTTTTCTCTTTACTCAATTTACACAAAAATGTATATTTTCTGATGATCGGTTATTAGCATGTACACCCCATTCATACACACATACATGTTGAATACTCCTAAATCCCGTGTAAGCGCAACCCCCTCCGACTATATTACGATTTTGCTTCGCCTCTGGAAAGTGGATATGATATACAGAACAAAATAAGTTATAAAAAATGTCTCTTTCATGAGAAATTTGAAAAATATTTATGCATTCTCTGCTCATAAGTTTAACACTGTAAGAAAAATTAGAGATCTAAATAATCACGATCCAGTGTGTTTTAACGCATTTGCTTCATTAGTGCATGTATGCGTCCATTTTAAGTTTTTGTTTCGTTTTTTTCTTTATTCAGAAATCCCGCATCCATAGGGGAATTTCCGAAAAAAGAATTCTTGCACTATATGATCTCGAAAAGTCTCCCATTAAATAAAGAAGAAATTACTATTGAGAATTTCTGGTATAAAAAAGGAATTTCTCAGTAAAAAAAAAAAAAAAAATAATAATCCTGAAATGCACGCTACGGATGCAAATGGGTAAAATAATTAATCTCATCCACAGTTAAGCGGTTTAAAAACAATCATTATAATTATAATTTATCGTTCAACAAAATGAAAATTTCTGACACATTCATTGGTTCAATTTTAAAAGGAAAAACATGGCATGTGCAGGCCTGACTATTAATGCGATTTGGAATCGAACGTTTTTTTTTTTTCTTATTTTTTAATAAATGAGTTACATCTCGAATTATACGCGATAGTTGACACGCAACGACAGTTTTTTCTACTTTTTGGCACTGTCGCGTCCGTTAAATGGTTTGAAAACGCCAAGTTTGACAAGATTTTCTGAAAGATCGGCTGCCTTTGCCAAAAAAGTGGAAAAAACTGTTTGATTTCATGGTTTCTGTAAGACCCATCTGTCAACTTCATGCATGTGCGAAGAGAAGTCAATCTAGCAACTCTGCATGGATGAAGACTTGCTGTTGGTGCGTTTGATCTAAAGTAAGGCTCTACTTTCGAAAAACGAAACACATTGAGCAGGCAACAAAATGTTATGTTTTCACTTCCTCTCATCTGTCCTTCTGGACTTGCTTAGTTTCTAGAACTGACGATCAATTATTAGTGTATCCAATGCAAATCTGCCTGTAAAATTTGTACTTCTACTTACTTGTACATAGATTTTTTCCGGTAGAATTTTCTTTTTCCACATTGAATAAAAGAACTATGTTTAAAAACAGACAATTCTATACTATATTAAGAATTAGTTATATAAAATAACCACATATTTCAAATAAACTAGCACGCATATAAACACATATTATACTTTTATTTACAAAACTTTAACACAAGACATAAACACACATAACCAAAACATTCTGAGACTGATTACATCTACAAGAAATATAGATCTGTTAAATGAATGGCGTAGAAATACTCCAATTTAAGTTCAGTGCTTCTATCTATAGAATTTTAACCTAAACAAAAACACAAAAATTCAATATAATTGAATTACGTTTCATGGTTTGCACAGGTGCTTACTTATTCACTTATTTTGTTTCATTTTGAATATTAGTATTTCTAAAAAGAATATTTTGCTGTTACGTAACATAAAATTTAATAACCACTTATAAATTATTTTCTGAATAATTATCTATTTTACAATATTTGCTCTGATAGTTTTATAAGAATTAAAAAAAATTAAAATCACTCATTTGGTTAATAAATTCGAGGAACTTTTAAAAAATTAAAATTTTTCACAAGCATCTTCAGCAAGTTGCGTATACAGGCCTTTGAATTTCCATGGAGTCTGTTACAGTTATTTCACATTGGACATTTTATATTTAACCCTTTCAGGGACAAGGTACTTATGTCACTAAAATATTAAAATGTCTATATTACTCCAGGATTTACAAAGAAATTTATATGAAAGTAAGTAAGAGATATTTTTCGTGTACATTACTAAAGGCGAAACTTAATTCCAAAATTCTGGTCATGAGGGATTTGGGAATTAAAATTAGGTTCTATATATAATATATCGCCGCCCTTCAAGGAGTTAACCCATTTCAAGTCGTCCACTAGTCCATTTTTGAATACCAGTATTTGAGAAGAGAATATTTCGCTGCTCATTTTTCCAAAATTTTCAACATCAAAAATTTCAGGTCGGTTTCAGCAAATTTACAAAATAAATCTAATAAGGAAATCTTTCTTTTAAAATAGTGGTAATCAAAAACTGGAAGAATAAGAGTCCTGCATTTGCAGCATTTGCATATATAAGCGTGCATTTCAGTAAATCCTTTTTCATTAAAAAATTCTGAGTTCAGCACAGAAGTTCCGAAAAAAGAATTTTTACTTTACAGAATCACGAAAAGGCATTATTAAATAAAGCACAGTTTACCATTCAGAATTTCTGGTATGAATTCGGATTTTTGGAATAAAAATGAAATTCTTGAAATCACGCTATAGGTCGCTGACATCGAAATACTCAAGGCCAGAGGACACAAGTGTGACGTCATCACTAGTTGACCGACTTCTCACTATTTAAAATTAGTGGTGAGAATTCGGAATCCCTAAATAAAAATTCAGCCAGATACGGAATGCCACAGAGTTGCTGCTTCTGGCTGATTTTTAATTGGGGCATTCCAGTTTCTCACCAGTAAGTTTAAATTGTTATTATTGTTTTATAAGATGATAGTTTTTCCACAAATAAAATAAAAGAAAATTCCAGTTTCTCACCAGTAAGTTTAAATAGTTATTATTGTTTTATAAGATGATAGTTTTTCCACAAATAAAATAAAAGAAAATTGCTATTCAAAATTTTCCGGTGTGAATTCCAATACTAGTGAGAAGTCGGTCGATTAGTGATGACGTCACACTCGTGTCCTCTGGCTTTGAGCATTTCGTAGGCAGCGTATTGGTGCAAAGAGTTAAATATATATTGTTGTTAATTATTGTAGTCGTACTGCTAAGTATTTAAAGCAATAAGGCTGTTAGTCATTCAACTTCTGAATTAACCTCGTTAATGGACGGAGAAGGCATTCATATGTTTAAAATATCTCCTCAGGAAATTTATATCTTTAACTTTTTTTTTCTGTGTACTTTTCTTAATCCCTTAACGCTCGAATTAAATTACTGTTGAATAATTCAAATTGCTTATTGGCACCACTTTTATGAAAAAGAAATATTCACCTTATTTAATGACAGTAAAAACGATACTAAAATATAGCCAATTTCACTATTTTATAAAACTGGTGGGAATCAAACAATTTGAGTAAAAGACACAGCTCGAGAATATCTCGGGAGCGAGAATTAAGGAGTTAACCCCTTGGGGACGAGCGACACGTATACGTGCCGGAAATAGGCTTAAGGATCCTCGTTTATCCTCACCAGTAAAATTTTACTGTAAAATTTGCCTTATTTAATCCGAGCATTTTCCCAATTTGAATAGGCACAAACTTCTGTTTTTTAAAACCGGTAGCAAAGTAATAAACATTTCGTAAAAGGCTCCCGTCGCGAAGGGGTTAAAGGAAGTCTGTTTTTTTTTTTACTTGTCAAAATATTTCTAAAATATACACTTAATTTTATGTGAAGTGTTAAAATCTCACTCAGAGTTCATCAGCGTTTAACACACAAAATTTTTAATTAAGAATATAGGTTTTAGAAACATTTTGAAATTTAAGAAAAAAAATGAGACATCCTTTAAGAAATGTACACCTGAAAAAGACGTTAAAACGGGAGCAGTCGCGACAGGTATCTCGTACCCAACCCCGGTCCAACAAAGTTATGAGTAAAGAGGAGGAGACATACAGTGTACGGTCTATGAGTTGCGAGTGAAGTAACTGAGGAGGTTGTCACAAGATGGCGGCTGCTTTTTTTAAATCGGATCTTCAGTTCCTGATTACCACCAGGGCAAACATCCCACCAGTAAAATTGAATAGAAAATTTATTCTTAATTAAGCATCTTATTTGTGGAATTTTTTCACAAAAATATCGTAAAAAGTTCTGTTTGTTTTTACTGGTGTTAGTATGCCTTGTAAAACTGTCAGTTTGTTTCCCTGGTTGTCACAATATGGGAAAAACGCATGGACTAACTACCCCCCAAAGTAAACTCCTACCAGTAAAAATGACATCTGTTTCTACCATTATTTATGACTGAAATTTTGCAATAATAAGGTGCTTAACCCCTTCGGGACGGGAGCCTTTTACGAAATTTTTAATCTTTTGTCACCGTTTTTTAAAAACAGAAATTTGTGTCTTTTTGAATCGACAAAATGCGCTGATTAAATAAGGCAAATTTTACTGGTGAGGAAAAACAAGGATTCTGAGCGCTTCTTGCGGCACGTATTCGTGCCGCTCGTCCCCAAGGGGTTAAATGAGTTTTGTATATATCCAATGGTGGAAGTTCCCACCGGCGGTAAACAAATCCTGCGATAGTGGTTACAGTTGAAGCTTCGCTGTTTTAAGGGTATGTCATTTCCTCTTGATTAACCCCTTAACGCTCGAATTAGATTACGGTTGAAAAATTCAAATTGCTTATTGGCACCACTTTTATGAAAAAGAAATATTCACCTTATTTAATGAGAGGAAAAACGATACTTAAATCTAGCCAATTTCACTATTTTATAAAACTGGTGGGAATCAATCAATCTGAGTAAAAGACACAGCCCGAGAATACGACGGGAGCGAGAATTAAGGGGTTAAAAGTTCCATGCCAGGGTCCGAACGATTTTCACCCCTTGGGGGACGAACGACCGGTATACGGCATATGAGGTCAGAATCCTTGATTATTCTCACCAGTAAATTTTTATTGTAGATTTTGCCTTATTTAATCCGAGATTTTTCACGATTCAATTAGGTAAAAATTTCTGTTTTGAAAAACGGGTGATTAAACATTAAAAATTCTGTAAAAGACGCTCGTCTCAAAGGGGTTAACAGTTTTCACCACTATTTTCCGAAAACTAATCTTCAACTTAATTTATCGCAGAATTTGTAACAATTATCTGCCGTAAAATAAGGTGATGATTGTTATTTGTATTTATTGGTGACAAATTTCAAAATCATTCATACCATGAGTATGTGCGATAAATTTTCATTTCCCAAGGAGATATTTCAAATAAATGACTTCATTCTAACTATGGGATAATAATAAGCTCGAAATAGTAGGAGTCGTTCGGTAGCTTCTGGGCACCGAACCCTTCCTTCTCGCTTTTCGTTGTCTTTAATTTGTGTAATTTCCCTTTTAAATTTGTCCGGGTTCAATTTTTATTATTTTTTCAACCTGGCTTTCGCCCGCAGCCCTTTATTCTTCGACTTATTCCAACTCTTTTGCGGAAGCGTAGGTCCCCAGCCGCGTACCGAGTAAAAGACACCCTAGCGAAAGCCAGGTTGAAAAAAAAAATCAAAAACTGAAACCGGACAAATTTAAAAGAGAAATTATACAAATTAATGACACCGAACAGTGGGGCTCCACCAGTGGCTAAGAGGTTCTGCTCTCCAAGCTGGTAGACGGGAGGTGCTGGGTTCGATCCCAATCGCGCCCGTCGGCCTAATCGTTCGGAGTTTTCGTGGTTTTCTTCGAACCTTGGATTTCCAAGCGTTAATACGGGTTAGGTTCCCTTAGAAAGACCCCTACGAAGGGCACTCCCTCTGGGCCTATATCCCTCGTGCAGATAATTGGCCGTCACAAATACAACCAACCGAACAGTGGGCAAGTTGAGTTCGGGGCCCTAAAGCTACCAAACAACTCTTGCTACTTCGAGCTTATTGTTAATTGAAAGGGAAATTCGGAAGCTGACTGACTAGCAGCTTTAACCCCTTGAGGGGCACCGGTATATATTATATACCACCTACGATTAATGAAGTTTTACACCACAAAAAATTTATTAAATTTTACTTTTCTAACTTTGGTGGAAAAAAGCCGCAAAATTGCTTTTTCTTATTTTGAAATAGAATTTTTCTAAATTTCCGGTGGGAATTCAGCATTATACAAACGCAACTGCTTGCCCCTCAAGGGGTTAAAGTGTTTAATAATACTACATTGTTTAAAATAATTGTAATAGTATTGTTAAAGTTTTTTTCTCCTTCTCGTAGTGATGAAGATGCCGTTCAGTATCAAGCGCTTCACTATTCATCGGAGCTCCAGCCTGCCGACCCACGGTGGTGGTTCCAAGAAAGAGCCTTCTGCCAAAGACGGTCCTGCCAACAAGAAAGGTGGGGCATCCGACAAGAAACCGTCGTCTCGGCCCCGGGGTCTGCCCACCTCTCAATCCGTCGATACCGCCGACCTACGTCGGTACAACAACAATGGCAATAACAATCAGGATGGTCCGCCGGAAGAGAGGGTGCCCCCCTTGCCACCGCACGACAGGTGAATTTTTGCATATATTACATTAAAATTTTACTACGTAATATTTCATAACGTAATGATTTAATCCTCTCACTGAGGGGTTTTTTTTAATCAAAATAGGTTAAAAAATTGCGCAAATTACATTTAAATTAGACTAAATCAGGGATTTCACTAGAGATTATTTTTATATCATCGCACCACTATTTTAAGAAAATTAATTTTTCCGCATATTTTTCTTGTAGATCTCGTTAAAGTCTGCATAGAATTTTTTGTATTTAAAAAGTGGGCCGAATTGAATTAAAAAATAGTCGCCAGTAGAAAATGAATCTCCGAGGAAATCTCGAATTACGCAAATTTTGCTACTTTTACCTTGCCCGAGGAAATCTCGGGCAGTGTTGCCAAATTGGGAGACTTTTTTGTCCCCAAATTGTTGATTGTCACCGCTTTTTTGAAATAGAGATATTTCGGCCTATTTAAGAGTAGATTAAAAATTCTGAAAAATAAGGCTATTTTTAACACTAGAACGGCGGGAAATTTTACTCAAGTTTTATAAAAATATTTCACATCAGAATTTTTACTTAAAACTATTTAGCTTATTTATTTAAGTTATTTTTGTGTATCATATGTTACTCTTATATTATAAAAAGTATTCTGGTTCGAATCGACATGTATTCATATGGCAAGGGTCAAAATGACCCCTCACCGCCGTTCTAGTGTTAAAAAGTGGTGACAGTCAAATAATCTGAATTTAAAAAGTCCCCAATCTGGCAACACTGATCCCGGGTTGCGCAGCGAGAGGGTTAAGGTTTGAACCAGTGTTGTCAGTGGGCTACTTTTTTTTAAATTCAGATTTCTTGATTGGCACAAATTTTCTGAAATGGTAAAATTCCTCTTGTTTTTTAATTAGCCTTAATTAAACGTCATTAAATAAGGTGAATTTTAATATTTCAAAAAAGTGGTGCCAATATGAATTCTAAAAAAGTAGCCCACTGGTAACACTGGGTTGAACATCAACTAATTGTAAACATTCAAGGATGCAATAATAATTCGCGAAATTTTGAAATTTAAATTAGCTTTCTAGATTTATTTATTTATTTATTATTATTATTGTTTTGTAATTTATAGTAGTGTTCCTCTAATGGTGGGAACAAAATTACTCCATTTTTAATTAAATAAAGGAAATAATGCGATATCGCCTGCTATCGGGAATAGTGTTGCCAGGTTCCGGTGCAGTGTTGCCAATGAAAAAAAAATAATTCAGATTTCTTGATTGACACCACTTTTCTGAAATAGTAAAATTCCCCATGTTTTCGCCTTAATTAATGCGCATTAAATAAAGTGAATTTTACTATTTCAAAAAAGTGGTGCCAATCAAGAAGTCTGAATTAAAAAAATGTAGCCTATTGGCAACACTGGTCCAGTGTAAGTCTGAGTTCCAAATACTCTGGACACCTGAATTGTAACACCTTAACCCCTTAATTCTCGCTCCCGTTATATTCTCGGGCTGTGTCTTTTCCTCAAATTGTTTGATTCCCACCAGTTTTATAAAATAGTGAAATTGGCTATATTTTAGTGTCGTTTTTCCTGCCATTGAATAAGGTGAATATTTCTTTTTCATAAAAGTGGTACCAATAAGCAATTTGAATTTTTCAACCGTAACTTAATTCGAGCGTTAAGGGGTTAACGGTCGCATTAAATTACTCTTTAAAAATTCAAATTGCATATTGACACTACAGAAATATACACCTTATTTAACGACAGGTAAAATGATACCACGATAAAGCCAATTACACTATTTTATAAAACTGCTGGGAATCAAACAATCTGAATAAAAGACACAGCCGGGAGCGAGAATTAAGGGGTAATTTAGTAATTTTCTTCACCTTATTTAATAGCAGAATTATCTGCGATTAAAGATGGCGAAATAAACTGTAAAAAATTTTCAGGTTTCCTGAGCATTTGGAGCCCCCCCCCCCCCTCTCCCTACTTACTCGGGAAACCTGACAACACTAATCAGGACATATGTACAAATGTTTTTGCTTTTGTTGTGTTTGTATAAATCGTATATTTGTGATTTTTGCACTGTTTTTTTATACAGTAAAAGACAAGATAACATTTCCCTCACTTAATTAACACATTTCAATGATACATAAAGTAAAAGTAAGTGGTTAACAAAAAGTGGTGTGAACTGAATCAAATTCCTGTAAAATATGCTGGTCCTTAACCCTTTTGCTGCTCAATCCGAGATTTCTTTGGGCAACGTAAAAGTAGCAAAATTTGCGCAATCCGAGATTTCCTCGGGTTTCGTCTAATTTTTTCCGTCTAATTAAACCTCCTTGATTATGCCCACCAGTTATTTTTTATTGTAAATTTTGCCTTATTTAATCGGAGCATTTTCCCGATTAAATAAGAAAAATTTTTTGTTTTGTAAAACCGTTGACAAAAGAATAAAAATTCTTAAGAGACGCTCTGCACGAAGGGTTAAATGCGCAATTTTTGAAGCTATTTTGATAAAACAATTACGCAGCGAGAGGGTTAATGGTTAAATGATTTTTAGTTTACACTTTCTTATTAAAAAAATACAATGTAAAGAATGCATGTGTAATATACTTTCACATTTACTGTAATTTTTAACAAAAAGCCGAAAAATTTCTATGTAGTTGATCAGTTTGAAATACCATTTTCCAAATTTGTTTAAAATGTAGATAAATTTAATCTCGTATAATATGGAGTTCTAAGCATACTATCTGAAGATACACACATCGTGTATGCTAGGATTTATTTTTTGCCTAATCTATAGCAACCGACGCTCCGGTACTTCACCTGGAGAAGTTCGCTTCGAAGAAGTACGCAGGTAAATGAAACATTAACTAGGCGATAACAGCAAGCTCGTCAGGTTTTTGACCAAAACATTCGTGAGAAATTTTTTTTCCCCCGGTATGTTTTCATTCCTTTATAAAACTGTTGTACTATGATAGCTTCAAATTAATTTACAAATTGCAGCTTGAGTAATTTTCAATTAATTTATATTGTAAGTATGATTTATTGTTTATAATAAGAAATTTAAAAAAACCAACATTACATATCAGAATTTCATTTTTATCTCAAAATTTGAAAGACATACAATGCAAATAGAACTCATCAGGTTTTCACGTGTGCTAGTTATATTTAAATTGTCAAATCACAAGATTGACCAATTAGCCAAATAACTGATTGCATACCATGCTGAAGTCTGTGTTAATCTTTTCAGGACAGGTAGCTTAATTCCTTAATTCTTGCTCCCGTTATGTTCACGGGTTGTGTATTTTATTCAGATTGTTTGATTGACACCAGTTTTATAAAATAGTGTGATTGACTGTATTATGGTATCATTTTGCCTGTCATTAAATAAGGTGAATATTTCGTTTTCAAAAAAGTGGTCCCAATAAGCAATTTGAATTTTTAAACAATAATTAAATGTGACCGTTAACCCCTTAATTCTCGCTCCCGTCATATTCTCGGGCTGTGTCTTTTACTCAAATTGTTTACTTCCCACCAGTTTTATAAAATAGTGAAATTGGCTATATTTTAGTATCGTTTTTACTGTCATTAAATAAGGTGAATATTTCTTTTTCATAAAAGTGGTGCCAATAAGCAATTTGAATTATTCAACCGTAATTTAATTCGAGCGTTAAGGGGTTAAATATCGCCCAAAAGCGCTGCTTTAGAAATGCTCAAGGCCACAGGACACAAGTTGTGACGTCATCAGATCGACCGACTTCTCACTATTGTTGGAATTCACACCGGAAAATTTTTAACAGCAATTTTTTTAAAAAATTGTTTATTAAATTTTTACCCGTGGAATGTCTATCGTATTATAAAATAATAATAACTATTTAAACTTACTGATGAGAATTCGGCATCCGAAAATAAAAATTCATCCAGACGCGGAATGTCACTGTGTTGCCTCATCCGGCTGATTTTTTATTGGGGGATTCCATATTCACACTAGTAAGTTTAAATAGTTATTATTGTTTTATAAGATGATAAATATTCCACAAACAAAATAAAAGAAAATTGCTATTCAAAATTTTCCGGTGTGAATTCCAACACTAGTGAGAAGCCGGTCGATTAGTGCTGACGTCACAAATCGTGTCCTCTTGGCCTTGAGCATTTCCATGGCAGCGGTAGAAGGCACCCCTTCTTAAAAGACGGAAATAACCTTAAAATCTACCCACGGCTTCTTTCCCCCACAATTATTGTTAAATTACGATTAATCATAATTGTGGCGAGAAAGATTCGCTAGTTTAATTTTTGTTAGATTTGTGGCAGTGAGAATCCTGGTGTTCAAAATGCGAATATTCTTTCTTACCAATTTTTAAGAGGATTTTCTTATAAGTTTTCTAGGAAGTGCTTTTGATTAAAAGTGGCAATAAGAAATATGCAGCAAACTGGTGGGATTGAGCACGCAGAATACGCCACTTTTTGTGTCCTTCAACCCATTTAAGCACATATATGCGTGCATTTCAGTAATTTATATTTTATTCACAAATTCCGAAAGAAGGATTCTTACTTTAAGTTATCAAGAAATGTCTGTTATTAAACACAGAAAAAATTCCATTAAGAATTTCTCGTATGAATTCGGAATTTCTGAATAATAATTTTTAAAAAAATCATGAAATGCACACATATATACGCCAATGTTCTAAATGAGTTTCATAATATTAAAATATTTATTTGCTTAAAAGACGTCACAAAAACACATTAAAAGTAAACTAAAAATATTTTAATTTTTAATGTGTTTTTATGACGTCTTTGAAGCAAATAAATATTTTAATATTACGATATGATTAGAAATGGACGTAATTTTGACTTACTACTCGCACTTATTTACATTTGTTCTAAATGAGTTTAGAAAAAATGTCTCCTTACCAATACTTAAAACACCCGTCCTCGAAAGGTTAATATATTGTCCGCACGTGATAATTTGGACGAGGAATAGCACTAATTTGTTTGACTTTATTCATTAATTATGATGACAATCACTGCTAGCAACTAGCAGAATTTATTTTTTAATTACTCTAGTATCCAAAATCATCGAAACATTTTGCCGAAAAGGCTCTTTTGAAGTTTGGAGGTTCATAATATTAACCCTCTGTCTACCAGAAGGGTCCAATGGACCCGACATGTACATTCAAAATATTTATTCAAACCAGAAATTTCTTCAAAACAAACAAAATTTATAAATCAGACAATGATAAGTTAAATAAACAAATTAAATAGTTTTAAGTAAAAATTCTGGTGTAGAATGTTTTTATAAACTTGAGTAAAATTTTCGGTAGTTCTAGGGTTAAATGTTTCTTAATAATACCACAAAAGCTATACACCAATGGAAATATAATTCAACCAATTACATTGTGTGACACACTTTGGTCAATTACAATTATTTTATCAAAAGTTATCGTCAAATAATCAGAAAAAAAGCAATGGAGTTATGAATATAGAGGAGGAGACATATTGTGTATTGCCTACCACATGCGAGTGAAGTAACTGAGGAGGTTGTAACAAGATGGCGGCTGTTGTTTTTAAATCGGATCAACAGTTTCTGATTACTGCTGGGGCAAACTTCCACCAGTAAATTTGAATAGAAAATTTCGTCTTATTAAGTGCCTTATTCATGTAAGATTTCTCTCACAAATATTGTGAAAATTTTTATTTGTTTTTATTGGTGGTAGTTTGACCAGGTATTATAATATTTTTCACTACACTGACAGGAGGTTGTTTACAGTGTTGCCAGTGGGCTACTTTTTTAAATTCAGATTTCTTGATTTGCACTACTTTTTTGAAACAGTAAAATTCGCCTTATTTAATGACATATTAATTCAGGCGAAAACAAGGGGAATTTTACCATTTTAGAAAAGTGGTGCCAATCAAGAAATTTGAATTTTAAAAAAGTAGCCCACTGCCAACAAAGTTTTCATATTAGATAGTTTGACATACTACCGACTATATGTCATTTCATCTTCATTCTTAGTTCCATGATTTAAATTAACAGTAGCCCACTGGAAACACTGGTTCTTTAGGCTGTTACAATATGACGGAAACGCAGGGTGTGACTACAGTGGAAGTAAACATCCACTACTAAAACTGAATATCTGATTTCTGTCATTATTTATGACTGAAATTATGCCTTAATAAGGCTTTTAAGTAAGGAAAAATTTTCCGTTTAAATTTACTGATGGAAGTTTTCCACGTTGGTAATGAACCCCTGCGAAAGCGGTTACAGTTGAACCTTCACTATTTTAAGGATATGCCAGTTCCTCTTTATTTATAGTGCCATGAAAAAGGTACTCCACTCTCTGAATTCATCGCTGTTGATAATTCTGTTGACTCTTAATCTTTGAAATTTATTATAAATGCACGCTTTTTAGCTCACAGGCATTCAAAGCCTGAGAGCGGATATTTCCGCAGGTTCTGTATGTACGTACGTATGTATGTATGTACGTACGTAACACGATAACTCTTGATAGAAATATCCGATTCGCTTCATTTTTTTTCTAGGTTTCTCATAACGCGCTTCCCTGATTAGTTTTGGGGGTTCATTGGTTAAGCATGAAGGGGGGTTACGGGGAGGCTAATCCCCCGCGTAGCATAGATAAATGTTTTTTTCTTGCAGAATTATCAGATTTGCTTCAATTTTGGTATACTAGTTAATTCTGATAAGGCGCTTCCCTGATTATATTTGGAGGTTCATTGTTTAAGTATAAAGGGGGGATCGGGGATAATACCCCCTTCAATTAGATAAATGGGTTTTTCTATCCGATTTGCTTCACATTTGGTATACCGTTTCATTATGATAAGGAGCTTCCTTAATTAGATTTGGAGATTCATTGGTTAAGCATAAAGGTGGAACGGGGGGATAATACCCCCCTTAATTTAGATAAATGGGTTTTTCTATCCGATTTGTTTTAAATTTGGTATACAGGTTTATTCTGATAAGGAGCTTCCCCGATGAGATTTGGAGGCTCATTGGTTAAGTATAAAGATGTGAAACGGGGGGGGGGGGCTGATCTCCCTTTAATTTATTTTTCGAAAGGCATTATTCTTTGAAGTAAGTTTATAATATACAATTAGTGTGAATAAACTGTGAGCTCAATGCCACCAGTTTAATTGGGCACATTTTTTTATTATTATTATTAATCTTATTGCCTCTTATTTGTGGTAGTCGCTTTATTGGAACAAATCATCTAGAATCGGTATGACTTGATTAAGCCGTGTTTATTCTTATCCCGTTAACCCCTTCGGACGAGCCTCTTTTACAGAATTTTTAATCTTTAATCACCGGTTTTTTTAAACAGAAATTTTTGCCTAATTGAATCGGGAAAATGCTTCGATTAAATAAGGCAAAATTTACAATAAAAATTTACTGGTGATAATAATCCCCGATTCTGAGCACCTTACGCGGCATGAATACCGGTCGCACGTCCCCAAGGGGTTAACATTGCTATTCTTATAAACCTATTTACAATTTCTCCCTTTTGTTTAACAATATTTTATTTAAAAAGGAAGATACTAATTCTGTTTTTACTTGTATAAAATTTATTAAGGACAAATAAGACTTTCAGCTCTCATAATTTGATTTTACGATGTATACAAAGTAATATTTTCTCGTATGAAGAAAAAAAAAAAAAGAAAACAATGCACAAAAAAAAAGTAATAATAATAATCAAAATCAACAAATAAATCTTGAAAAGTTCTATTAGTGAAATTATCATTCGATTAATTTACTGTTTATACCGGTACAGACATTTATTTCAATTCTACAAGTATTATATATAAGTAATATGAACAATAAAATTTACTTTCAGTCTAGACAGATTGATTTGCGTTCATTAATATGTTTTCCTGTTATCTTGATAGCTAAGTACAGCTTTTATTATTTTATCTATAAATAAACGACTCGTTCTAAATATTTTATGCAAGAAATTTTAAAAAAGAAGCACAGAAATAAAGTATGTTTAAAAGAACCGAGATTGATCTGTTTTGTTTCGAACCTTTATTTTAGTTTGGAAAACAATTTTTTTTACAGAAGAGTATTTACCGATGTATTTTCTTCAGTGATAGAAAATAAATTTGATTTATGATCTGGCGCCATCTATCTGTCATGTTTTGAAATTTAAACATTGGGAAACATGATTTTATTTAACAGTTTTTCCCATCTAGTATTATAATTTAAATTTTTTTCTAGATCTTAATTTTTAAGTAATATCTGCAAGTATACCAAGGGAAAATTTTAAACAAATAATCACAAGAAAATAATATTTTAATAGAAATTTGAATAAAATTTAAATATAGTTTTACTTATTTCTTCGCGTAATTGATATAGGTGGAACTGTTCTTTCGATCAGTTAATAATTCGTGTTTTATAGGTTTACTTATAATAGAAAAACAATGAACAATTAAATTCGCTAAATAAAATATTTCTGCTGGGATAACACGAATGTTCCTGCAGAATAGCAAACCAAACATGGAACACTTCAGCATTATTAAAATGTATTTTATAAATTTAGGCTTTCTCTACAAAAACTTTGTATGATGCTAGTCTAAAGAAATATATTTTACTACTTTATGTAATTTATTTATTTTAATTAATATAATCAAACAAAAATAAAAAAATTCCGCAATTTAATCACTAGAGAGAAAATATGTATATTTTTATACATTTTTTCTTCCAACTGTTTGCTAAAAATATTGCTTGAAAATTTAACAGCAACATTCAACATGTTACCTTTTAATTTTTTTCATCATTTTCGGTTAATTCAATAAAAGTATGCAATAATAAAGCAAAATGAAAAATCTCTCTTTCACTTGGTATCTATTTTTAAATGTTCTTAGCTATAAATATTAATTAATTAATAATATATGTATATATAGTTGGTAGAAATTTAATAATTTCATTTCATATTTTTCACGCTGATAATATAAATTATTATTACTGTTATAATAGAAAGTATTACTAGTGTTATTACTATTATAATAGAAATTATTACTACTAATATAATTATTAGTCGAATTAATATTACATATACAAAGAAAATAAAAAAGTCTCCTTTAGTCCTTATAATAATTTTTAAATGCTCTTAGGCCTAACTATCCGTTCATTCATATCACTATGTTTGCAGAAAATCAGTAAATTCTCCTGAATTTTACAGCAACAAGGTATAATAGATATTATATAATATACAAGATATAATAACAATGATAATATTTATTATTTGAAAATTTATTTATTTTTAATTTACGACAAATTTTTGGTGAATCTTTAATCTTCGATAATAATCTTAAATAATTATCTCCCAGCTGGTGTCGATTCGATACCGCCAAATGATTAAATGATCGACTCGAACCAGAAATTTCTTGACAAAACAAGTTAAGCAGAATCCACAGAGAACTAAGTTATATAAATGTGTTAAATGAAAATTCTAGTGTAAAATATTTTTATTAACCCTAGAACTACCGAAAATTTTACTCAAGTTTTATAAAAACATTCTACACCAGAATTTTTACTTAAAACTATTTAATTTGTTTATTTAACTTATTATTGTCTGATTTATAAATTTAGTTTGTTTTGAAGAAATTTCTGGTTTGAATAAATATTTTGAATGTACATGTCGGGTCCATTGGACCCTTCTGGTAGACAGAGGGTTAATGTTGAGTAAAATTTTTCGACGTTCTAGTGTTAAATTTGTCACAAATATTTTTCAAAAGAAAAAAATATATACATTAACCCCTTGAGGGGCGGTGGGATATATTTTATCCCACCTACGATTAATGAAGTTTCACACCAGAAAAAATGTATGAAATTTTAATTTTCTAACTTTGGTGGAAAAAAGACGTAAAAATGCTTTTCTTTATTTTGAAGTAAAATTTTTCTAAATTTCCGGTGGGAATTCAGCATTACGCAAACGCAATTGCTTGCCCCTCAAGGGGTTAATACGCGTTAACCCATTAACCGCCAAAACTATGAGGCTGAGTTTTTCAACTATTTAGCTGAACGGCGTTTGCCACCACAAATCCTGAAAAATATTTTTCGCTTTATTTGATCTTAAAATTTTGTGCCCTTAAGTAAGGTTAATTTTTAAATTAAAAAATAGTGGTGGGCAAGTAAATAAATTAAACTTGTGCATTTATTTTGACCGTTGCGTGAACGCAACACCAGCGGTTAATGGATTAAATGATATAAAATTGAATATTTTTTTCTTTATAAACGTTTTAAAATGCTCTTAGGTGTTAACATTCTTTTGCTAACAATATCAATATAACAGGTTGCATGCATTTTTACCATAGTTTTTGAACAGAATTTTTCCCTTGTGTATTAGGAGAAAAATATTATAAATCCTGTAATTAGCATCTTCGCAACGAGCGTGCATTACTGAATTTTTAATCTTTTATCACCGATTTCTCAAAACAGAAATTCTTAGATAACTCAATTGCAGAAATGTTCGGATTAAATAAGGATAAATTTACAGTTTAAAATTACTGGTACATAAATAAGAAATTCTATCCTTATGCGTCACATATACGTGACGGTCGTCGTGAACATTTAAATGAGGCTATTGCGAATTCTGCATAGAACTAAAAAAAACTTTTGATGATATAACAAAAATATTCGTAAGTGGCGCGTGAAATTCCACATGTAAGAGCAAATAACTCAGCAAAAAGATTTTTTTTTTTTTTTTTAGATATAATGGTATTACATAGAATAAGTTACACTATACTAAGAGCCAACGCACACATTCCAAACATAGCTAAAAGGAAAGAAAATTATACTCCCGGCATGATGATATGCACTTTTATACTCAGTCAACATTAATTTCTATTTTTTATTTCATTGGATACATTGTTTAAAAAAAAAGAAACATTCTAACTCATAAGTCTTCTTAATTATACTTATAATAAACAATTATAAGAGAAACCATAGAGATTGTAACACGCAAAAATTCAATATGTAACGATGCAGCATCATTTAACTTACCAAAATTATGGCTCGAATTATCTAATGGTTACGAAAATAAAAATAATCATCCAAGTAAAATAAAAAATATATATATAACGTGCATAATATAAAAGAGTACTTGAAAAATTGAATGATGGCGTTTCATAGACCGTGCAATTTTAGCATATTTTTATTTATTTGTTCCGAAAATGACTCGGGTAGAGTTGAAACATGTAAGTAGTCGAATAAACCTAGTTTTTCTGTTTTTTAAAGGTTTAATTTACACCTTTTAGCAATTAAACTTAGTAAATTAGTATACGTAAGTCTTCATTGTATTGCAAAAAGCAAAATGCAGTCGAACCTCGTTATGCCGACACTGTAATGACCAGAAAAAAGTGTCATCATAAGCGGGGTGTCGTGGTAATCTGAGTTTGAGAAAAATATGTTTATAAAAAGCTGTATTTTTAATTAATTTAAGACAATTTTAAATTTAAAACTGTTCTTGCAGTTTTAAGCAGTAAAACATCATTATTAAACAAAATAAACACAAAAACAATATTGAAAAGAATAAAAATCAGATTTATGTTGTCTTGGTTTTTTATTGTCACAGGAAATATTGATGAATTAAGGTTTGCTTATCCCTAGATGTGCTTCCTATAATTCTTTTTTCAGTATTATACGATGAATTGTAATCAATATCCGTTGTTTCAGAAATGGATGTTAGATAATTTATGATCGTTTCAGTGCAATGCAGTGCTTCGGTTTTAGCCGGATGAAAAACGTCTTGTAACCAGATGAAAGCGCCTCCTCACCAGAAAAAAAAGACCGTAGACTGATACGTCTGTCTGGAGCTTAAGCGGGCCATTCATAGTGTTTTATTTTATTTATTCAGATAAAGAACTGAAGTAAAAATTTTCATTTATCTCAAAGGGTATTTTAGACACTTTTGTGAAAAGTTTAGCTAAGACATTTCTTACTGCTTAATTTCCGTGCTTGTAAGATGGATTATGAAAAATGGACTATTTTCCTAAACCGTCGGGATATCCGGAGTTGAAAATTATTCAAAGACGTAAAATCCGGAGTTTATTTACATTAAAATCACATACAGAAAATCGGGACAAACTGAGGTGATAAACGGAGTGATGTGAAAACCGACTATCGGGATAACGAGGTACGACTGTATATTATTTTATCAACGTTCGTTCGCACAGTGCAGTAAATACAGTTTTTAGGTATCAAATGAAATGTTTCCTCACGTAGTTTATGACATTTGTCAGAAAAATGTCTTTTTTAACGATTTATGCAGTTATTCAGGGCTCCCAAATGGTCCGCCAACTGAATACCAATATTATTTTAGAAAAATTTTCTTTTTAGATTTTTCTTACAAACCGCCCCGGAATCACCTTTGAAAGTTAATTCTAGCGCAAACCTACCATAACATTTTCTGTTAAAATTTATTGGTATTCAGTTGGCGGACCATTTGGGAGCCATGTATTATTTATATACGAAATAAAATTACGTTACAACTATATTCAAATGTCGACTAAGAAAAATATATTCAATGTTTAACTGTATGTAATACATTCAATTATTTAGCCTGAAGAAAGGAAAGGATCAGCATGATATGAACTTTTTATGCTTTTCACCAATTTAGTTAACACTGAGAATTGTTATTTATTGCGTTGATTATTTTCTTAAAAAAAAAAGAGTTATTTTTAGGCATATTTGTACCATACATAAATATTTATTGTACTGTGAAATGACAAAAAAGTTTTTTTTTCCAAAATTTCTTCGTACGATATAGTAAATATAGTTAATGTCTTGATAAAATTATTTCTTTTATAGTTTGTTGTGTATGCAAGATTAGTACGTCGTTTTAGTAATATTGTTCTATTATATTATTTATTAAAATGGGAAAAAAGATTATTAATACACTTTATTACATTATTATACTAATTAACGTTATTACCTAATTAATATTATTACCACTAATTAATGTTATTACCACCTTTATTAGAGAAAAGCAACATGAACTGCTAAAGTTTGTTTACATATAAAATTACGTTATTACAAAACTTATAGAACTAAATAAACTTTTGTTTATATAACAAGCAAGTTGTGTATGAAATTCCACATATAAGAGCAAATAACTCAGCAAATTGTTTTTTCTTTTTTTAGATATGATGTCTTTACATTCAATAATTAGCACTATACTATGACCCAGTGCGCACATTCCATTTTAATAGCTAAAGGGAATGGAAATTATAGTGTCACAGGCGACTAAGTTTTAATTCTATTTGGCACCACTTTCCCAAAACAGAAATTCGTAACACACACTTTGATAAAATTTACAAGAGAAATATGCTTCAAAATTTAAATTAGAAAAAGTACTGGTGAGATCTTAATATAAAAATTGTCGTCCTTGGTAGCCCTGTGGCAGAATGATAATGCGAACTTTTTCTCTTTAACTCAGTCAACATTTAATTCTATTTTTTATTGCATTGGATACATTAATAAAAGAAACACAGATTCTAATACGTAAGTGTTCATTCTATTGCAAAAAGTAAAAATATATAATTTACCAATGTTCGTTCGTACAATGCGGTAAATACAGTTTTTAGGTACCAAATGAAATGTTTCCTGTGGTAGTTTATGACATTTGCCAGAAAAAAGTCTTTTTTAATCACTTGTAGTTATATTATTTATATACGGAAGAAAATTGCATTGCTAGTGTATTAACTTTTCTGCTGAGAACAATATCTGCAGTGATTCACGGTAATACATTAATTTATTTAGCCTAAGGAAATCAAAGGGTCAGCATGATATGTACTTTTTATAATTTCAGTACTTTAGTTTACACTGAGATTTCTTATTTATTTCGTTGATTATTTTCTTTTAAAAAAATAATCAACGTAAATCAACGCAAATAATCTTCATTATATTGCAAAATGCAAAAGATATTATTTTATCAATGTTCGTTCCTATAATGCAGTAAATACAGTTTTTGGGTACCAGATGAAATGTTTCCTGCGACAGTTAATGACATTAGTCAGAGAAAAGTCTTTTTTAATCATTTTACGCAGTTAAATTATTTATATACGGAAGAAAATTACATTGTTACTATATTAATATTTCTACTAAGAAAAATATATTCAGTGATTCACTGTAATACATTAATTTATTTAGCATGAAGAAATCAAATGATCAACATATGTACTTTTTATGCTTTTCACAAGCTCAATTATAGCACTGAGATTTGTTATTTATTGTCTGGATTATTTTCTTAAAAAAAAAGAGTAATTTTTTAGAAATATTTCTATATGTAAATATTCATTGTACTACAAAATGACAAAAAGATTTTTCTTCAAATTTTCATGTAACAATATAGCAAATATAGTTAATATCTAGATAAAATTATTTCTGTGGTAGTTTGCCTTTTTTGTTAGATTAATATGTCTTTTTAGTAAATTTTTCTGTTTCATTATTTGTTCATATAAATTTCTTTTTTTTACACTTTATTAGATTATTATACTAATTAACCCTAGAACTACCGGAAATTTTACTCAAGTTTTATAAAAACATTCTACACCAGAATTTTTACTTAAAACTATTTAATTTGTTTATTTAACTTATTATTGTCTGATTTATACATTTAGTTTGTTTTGAAGAAATTTCTGGTTTGAATAAATATTTTGAATGTACATGTCCGGTCCATTGGACCCTTCTGGTAGACAGAGGGTTAAAGGGGAGACTAGGGAGAGTTTACCAACTTTTTAAAAAAGATTTTTTATTTTTGAAATACAGAACGTAGAATAAAATTTTATATATCATTTTATTCGTTATACAATCAGTTATCAAAATGAAATTGCTACACAAGTGTAATATATAAGAAATTAACTTGATTTTAATCATGAAAAAATAATAGGTTGAGGCTCCCCACATAAGGGAGGGTTGACCCACTATGTGGGAGGCTTAGTCCACTTTGTTTTGTATTAAATTATTTGTGAAGAGAAATAAAATCAGTTTTAAAAAAGCAAAATAACTTTATGCTACATGCTTTAATTATTATAAAAAATATTTTTGAAAATGATGCTCAAACAAAACTGTTTAGACGCAGTCGCAAGTCAGAGGAGAAAATTTTTGTTTTAAACGGGATTTTGTCTAAACAGGTATAATTGTACAGCAGGGAAAATGAAATTTTAACATTAGGACAGTATTCCGTTAGAGACAGGGTCCGTTTTCATAGGGTTTCATGTATTATTATGTCCGGATTTAAGATCCGCTGCCCCGCTTTTTTTTTTTTTTGTTTTTGTTTTTTTTTTTTTTGTTTTTGTTTCCTTGTCCTACTTTTTGTGACACTCGACACGACAACTCTAGCTGTTACACAGTTTGGCTTCATTATATTGCAAAAGGCAAAATATATTATTTTATTAATGTCCATTCGTATAATGCAGTAAATAGAGGAGGTAGGGGAGGTATGATACACTTTTTTTTTTTTTTTTTGCTAAATTTTTACAACCCTTAGAAACCTATTTTTAAACAAATTTTTCGTGTTTTCTTATAAAGTGACCTTTTATTCATTTATTAAAAATATTGTGAATTTAAAAAATAATCATTCAAAAAATATATTCCAATTATTGTAAATGGTTACTACTGTATCAAATCTCCCCATTGCTGGGGAGGATTGATACACTAGCAAGGGAGGTTTGATACATTGTTATGTAAATTGAAAAAAAAAATGCAGACAATTCAATTTATGTGTCATACAATTTTTTATGAAAAAATCTTGAAATATTTAAGTAAAATTTAAAAAGAAATGACATTGACATATTTTTGTTTCAGATATGCTTTTTACAAAAATATTTAAACAATTGCTAGTATTTAAACAATTCTATTAACACACTTTTTATAAAACAAACAATGAAAACAAAAACCCCTAGAGATCTTGCTGCAAGAAAAAATGAAGTGAACATTGCTGATATGCAAACAATTTAACATAAATTTAGCACATTTAAGGTCTCTTTAACCCTTTCAGGTCAAAGCATTTTCAATGCTAATGTGTTGAATAAATGAATGGCACCGGAATTTAACAACAAATTTAATTGGAAATAAGAAAAGCGCTATATTTCACTTTCATATTAAATGGAAAATATTTTACAATATGCTGGTGCCAATGTGGCGTTTGGGAATTAAAATTAAGTGGTTTCATAAGCATACCACCACCCCTGAAATGGTTAAAAGAAAAACTAATAACTCTATCATTTTGATAAGTAAAATCGGGTGGATTTAATGTTTTTTAAATTTGCCCTTCGTCAATTATAGAAACATCTTCCTTTTCAGGCCATCTAAACTTTTTTCTTTCTACATGACAAGCAAAACGAACTAACTACCTATCATCGCACTGCTTTTCTATGTAACCTACATAATGTCTATGAATAGTCTCTTTGTTCTTCCTTACCAATTTCAGTAGTTCTTGCTGTAAAACAATAATGAATATTACAGTCCTATATTAGTTTACAACTTAAAAAAACTATTAAATTTTAAATATACAAGTGTATCATTTCGCCCCAGTACTAATGTATCATTTCTCCCTATCATGGCTTATTGGATTTTCAATCACTTTGTATAAATGCAGTTGCAAAATGCAAATCTGCTTTCTGGTAAAACTCACCCTAACAATGTGCGTTACAAATAAAAAATATTACAAGATATTATCTTCACAATAATAAGAGTTATGAAAGAAAATCAATATTTAAAAAAATTTACATTGACATTCCAAAAGTCTTCAAAATTAAAAGAAAAAAAGCGTTGTCAATTCTTCACTGCTAAGTCCAGCTAATGAAGACCTCTGCTAATAAAAGAAGACTTTACGTCTGTTACAATGGCTGTTAATGCCATTTGTTGAGAAAAATTGTCAATGTATCAACCCTCCCTATGTATCAAACCTCACCTACCTCCCCTACAGTTTTTAGGTACCAAATGAAATATTTCCCGCGGTAGTTTATGACATTAGTCAGAAAAAAGTCTTCTATAATCTCTTTATGCAGTTATATTATTTATATACGGAAGAAAATTAAATTGCTACTATATTTAAATTTCGACTAAGAAAAATATATTCAGTGATTTACTGTAATACATTAATATATTTACCATGAAGAAATCAAAGGATCAGCATGATATGTACTTTTTATGCTTTTCACTAGCTCAATTAGTCTGAGAGTTGTTATTTATTGTCTGGATTATTATTTTTTTTTTAAGTGCCATTTTTTAGAAATATTTGTAGCATACGTAAATATTCATTGTTCTGCCAAATGGCGAAAAGTTTTTTTTTTCAAAGTTTCATCCTACGATATAGCAAATATAGTTAATGTCTTTATAAAATTATTTCTGTGGTAGTTTGCCAATTTTGTGAGATTAGTACTATGTCTTTTTAGTATTTTTTTTTTCTGTTTCATTATTTGTTCATACAGAGAATTTTTTTTTTTTTTTTTTTTTTTTTTTTTTTTTACACTTTATTAGATTCTTATACTAATTAAAGGGGAGACTAGGGAGGGTTGACCCCCTTTTTACAAAATGATTTTTTATTTTTTAAATATCGAAAGCAGAATAAAGTTTTATATATCATTTTGTTCTTTATACAATCAGTTATCAAAATAAAATTGCTATATAAGTGTAATATATAAGAAATTACATTGATTGTAATCATGATAAAATAATGGGTCGAGGCTTCCAACATATGGCAGGGTTGACCCACTATGTGGGAAGCTTGGTCCAATTTGTTTTATATGGACTTATTTGTGAAGAGAAATAAAATCAGTTTTAAAAAAGCAAAATAACTTTATGCTACATGCTTTAATTATTATAAAAAATATTTTTGAAATATGATGCTCTAACAAAACTGTTTAGACACAGTTGCAAGTCAGAGGAGAAAATTTTTGTTTTAAACGGAATTTTGTCTTAACAGGTATGATTATACAGCAGGGAAAATGAAATTTTAACATTAAGACAGTATTCCGTTAGAGACAGGTTCCGTTTTTATAGGGTTTCATGTATTATTATGCCCGGATTTAGGGGCCACTGTTCCGCCCTTTTTTTTTCTTGTCTCCTTGTCCTGCTTTTTATGACACTCGACACGACAACTCTAGTTGTCACAGTTTGGCTTCATTACATTGCAAAAGGCAAAATATGTTATTTTATCAATGTTCGTTCTTATAATGCAGTAAATACAGTTTTTAGGTACCAAATGAAATGTTTCCTGCAGTAGTTTATGACATTAGACAAAAAAAGTCTTTTTTAATCACTTTATCCAGTTATATTATTTATATACATAACAAAATTAAATTGCTACTATATTTAAATTTCGACTAAGAAAAATATATTCAGTGATTCATTGTAATGCATTAATTTATTTAGCATGAAGAATTAAAATATATAAATATTCATTGTTCTGCCAAATGACATAAAGGGTTTTATTTGAAAATTTCATCCGACAATATAGGTCAATGCCATCGTAACTAACGTAACACTTGATCGTCGAATTTTGTTTTCCAAACTGTGAAGAAAATTTACAAATAAAGCTAGAATAATTTTTTACAATGTAAAATGTTTCTTACTAAAGACTTAATACCGAGATACCTGCAGATTATTTCAACCTCTCTTTTAGTCCCAAAAATTTCACTTGAAAATTCTGTAACTGATGTAACATAAAATAGACAAACATTTTTTCTGCCTTCATTGAAGCGTAAAAATTATCAAAACTATCCCGTTAAAAAAAGTGATTTAATGTTCTCAACAACACTTAGCAATAACAAATTATAACAATAACTTATTTAATTAATTTCTCAAAAAGAAAAAGTAAAATTGCCATTTATTCATGTAACTGACGTAACTTTTATTGTGTAACTGACGTAACATTATGACTTTACAAAGCCAATAATGGTACTGAACTTAGTTTTTAAACAGTAATTTACAATGCCTTTTTATTAGTATTTTATTATAGAACATAAAAATATCAAGCTTTCCAATCATACCCTTAAATTAAGCATATTATAAATTTTATTTTCTCCCCCAATATGATAATTTATTGCGGAATTGCCCTATAGCAGGGTTGGTGAACCTTTTTGTTGCCGCGTACCAAATTCGATCAAAAAATATTTTACATGACTATGACGTGCCAACTAAAAAACGAATTTAGTAGGTGGAAAAATAATGGTTTAAAATTACTTAAAATTTTCTATTAAGATTTAAAAAATATGAGTAACATACAGGTAAGTATTACATTATAATAATTATGGAAACAAATATATCTTTGAAAATAATTTAAAAAATTTAATGCGATGTAATTTGATTTCTGTTGTTGTATTTTAATATCAATTTAATTTTAATACAAACTGCACCGAATTTACCTGCCAAGTGCTTTCAGTTTCAGTTTTGATATTATTCATTTGTGAAAACAATGACTTGAAAAAATAGATAGGCAGAGAAACTTAAAATAGCAAACGCCACCAGTTTCTTTGAAAAGCTCATAAAAAATACTAAGTTGCCATAACTTTATCATCGGAATTTAGTAATGTCTGATAACCAATTCTTATCGATAGTTTTCAAATATCGTATTTGTTCGAGTAATTTTTTAGACTAAATTAATTAGATAGGAATATAATATGACGCAATTTATTTTTTTTCAATTTACATACAATGGTTATCAAAAATTAAGGAAAAGTCACAAAATGCTAATTTTTAAATACACGAATTCTCAAAAGGAAGTAATATAATTTGAATAATTACTATCTCTGCAGAACAGCTAGTCTATATAACATCTCATTCAGGTCACACATGGTCACAAGAGTCACAGTCACTACGGCGAAACAAAAAATAGGAAATTCCATACGTCTCGTCTTTTATGAGTCTCAAATGACTACTATATGTGACTCAACTGACAGGTCACTGTGACTGCTGCTTTGTGACGAGTCACCAGGTGACTTTGCAATGTCGTTTCATTGAGACTCTCGTGTGACTCTCATCTGGAGATTCAATTTCAAAGTCATTGTGCACGTTGCATTATGATAAATCACCAAATAATGTCACATTAAAGTCACATGGTGACTTTCTGTCACATGACTTTGTCAAATGGTGACAGAGACCCTACTGTAAAGTCCCCACTGTGAAAAGTCACCATGTGACTTTAATTTGACATTATTTGGTGATTTATCATAATGCAACGTTCACAATGACTTTGAAATTGAGTCTCCAGATGAGAGTCACACGAGAGTCTCAATGAAATGACATTGTAAAGTCACCTGGTGACTCGCCACAAAGCAGCAGTCACAGTGACCTGTCAGTGGAGTCACATATAGTAGTCATTTGAGACTCATAAAAGAGACGTATGGAATTTCCTATTTTTTGTTTCGCCGTAGTGACTGTGACTCTTGTGACCATGTGTGACCTGAATAAGATGTTATATGGACTAGCTGTTCTGCAGGAATAGTAATTATTCGAATTATATTACTTCCTTTTGAGTATTCCCGTATTTAAAAATTGGCATTTTGTGACTTTTCCTTAATTTTTGATAACCAGTGTATAATCGAATTTAGAAAAAGATCAGTCACAATTTTGTGTAATCTCAGTTTATTTTGATTTAGAGCCATATCAGTGCTGTGCCAAAAATATTCTTTCGCGTGCCAAAAGTGGCACGCGTGCCATAGGTTCGCCGTGCCTGCCCTATAGTAAATATACCGTAATTTCGCGCGTAACCACCGCACCTCAAATAATTCGAGTTCCTACCAGAATTTATTTTAAATAACATGTGAGTTCCTTCTGCTTAGCACCAATTTGACTTCTTTTTTTTCAATAAAATTTCCGGTTTGAAAAAGACATAACTAAGCTTCGGCGGATACACGGGAAATTGCGGTAATTACGTCTAGATGAAATTATTTCTGTGGTAGTTCGCCGTTTTTATGAGAATAGTATGTCTTTTTAGTAAAATTTTTGTATTTCATTATTTACTCATATAGAAAAAAAAGATTATTTTTACACTTTATTAGATTATTATACTAATTAATATTATTTATATACTTATATCAGAGTAAGCAGTATGAACTGCTAAAGATTGTTTAGATGGAAAATTATATTATTACAAAACTTATAGAACTAAAAAAACTTTTGTTGATATAACAAAAGTTCGGAAGTGGTGTGCCAAATTGCACATGTAAGAGAAAATAAATGAGCAAAAATATTTTTTTTAGATTTAATGCCATTACATCTAATAAGTTAGACTATACTAAGATCCAACGCACACATTCCAAACATAGCTAAAGGGAAAGCTAATTATACTGTCAGCATGAAGATATGCACTTTTATGCTTTTCTTTTAACTCAGTTAACATTGAATTCTATTATTTACTCATTATACGTAATATAGGGTAGAACTTGTAATAATGTAAATAATATTGTTTTAAAAATCGAAATTCTTTTTGACTGATTTACACGGTTCAGACGCTGAAGATTCCGAAAAACATATTTTTAGAAGAAAAAAAAATTGCCGTCCATCTATCTGTGTGTGTGTCTGTAAACGCCCTAGCTCCCAAACAAATTGAGATAGAGACTTAAAATTTGGTGTGTACTTAGTATGTAAGAATGAGAAGCCTATTGAATTTCATTAACCTCTATTATCCGGAACTATTCTTTTCGGACTCTCGAAATATTCGGTCTGATAAAAGGTATATAAAAATCATTGAAATCGTTTAAGGAGTGAATATAAAATACAATAAAGAAACATAAATTTTGCATAAAAGATGATGTCGATCGGATAATTAGTTGCCGAGATATTTGTAATCCTATTTTTCACACTCTTCGATTTTTCATGACCCTGTATTTCATTCAAATTTCAATTCAAAGATACATTTAACTGGAAATGAGACTCTTAATCCGATACAGTAAACTGTTAATTAATATGATTATCAGTTTTGTAATTATAAGGATGTTTCTTTTACGCAATTCAGTAATAATACATTTAAAATTTATGACGTAATCAATACCATGCCTGAACGCTCACACGAAAATGGCGGCTGCCAAAGGCGGATATTTTTCAGCGTGTGTAAGGTCCCTTAAATTAAATATTCGTACCAATAATTTTTTTAAGTTTTTTCCGCTTTATTTTTCTGATATTAAACAAGTCAGAGAAATCTTTTATAAAATTCTGGTGTCTACATTTAAGGGACCGTGGCTATGTTAAAATAAATCCGCCTTCGGCAGCCGCCATTTTTGTGTCAGCGCTCAGGCCTAGTATTCAGGGGGCGGTGGCATACCGTTAAGTATTACGGTGGCCCCCAACGACTATTTTATTGCATTGGATAAATTATATATATTAAAAAAAAGAAAGGTTTTAATGCGTAAATCTTCACTCAGGGTTCGTAAGGGTTTTGGAATTTCTAGAGCAGGAAATTCTTCGGCAGTAGTATTTTCTTATAGAAAATGTCTACTTAAAAAAGGCGAAAATTCGTGCTTTTAAACTATTTTTTTTTATAAAAAATATTGATATTTTACCTGGAAAATAATGGGATCCGCACGAGCCCAGTCGCTGTATTGCAAAAGGCAAAAAAAAAAAAAAGTTATTTTTTAATGTTATTTTTCAATGTTAGTTCGTATAATGCAGTAAATATAGTTTTTAGATACCAAATGTGGTAGTTTATGACATTTGCCAGAAAAAATCTTTTTTAATCACTTTATGCAGTTATATTATTTACATACGAAAGAAAATTACATTGCTACTTTATTAAAATTTGTATTGAGAAAAATATATTTAGTGATTCGCGGTAATACGTTATTTAGTCTGAGGAAATCAAACTGTGGGCGTGATACGTACTTTTTACGATTTTCACTACCGTAATTTCGGGTGTATAGACCGCGGATCAAACAATCGTGTTTCCCGAAATTTCTTAGAATAAAATGTAACTTTTCAGATCACGGTAAATATTGGTCTTCAAATACTGAATAAAATTTCTGGGTTCAAACTGAATTGTTTGATCTGCGGGCTATACACCGGAAATTACGGTAGCTCAATTAACATTAAGCATTTTTATTTATTGTTACATGGTTCGTACGGATACCGTTATTTCTCCAGGAAGACTACCAATATTTTTTGATAGAAAAAGAAATCTATGTCAAACGCGCAAAATTTCACCTTCTTTTAAGAAGAGATTTTCTATAAGATAATACTGGTGCCATAAAATTTTCTGGTCTGCAAAATTCAAGGAAGCATACGAACCATGTGTTATGATTATTTTTTTAAGAGTCAATTTTTAGAAACATTTGTACCATACGTAAATTTCCATTGTACTACTAACGGTAAAAAAGTTTCCTTTTTCAAATTTCCCTCGTAGAATATACGATGGTGGTTCAATAATTATTGTCCCGTGTGTTTATAAAATATTTTTACTGCGATGGTTGATATGGAATATTGAAGCCTGGTGTCTTCGATGCCTATATGCTCAATTTCAGAACCGTAGCTGCTATATTACCATTTTTTTTTTGTTTTGTTTTGGGTGTGAGCGATGACTCCTAGCTTGAAAGGGGAAAGGATGGGGGAGGTTTGTTTGGAGCTTATGAGGCCAGAACTGAAGCAGTTCTGTGATAGATTTGTGACAGCGTATGAGACGTTGTCGGAAATCTATCACAGAACTGCTTCAGGTCTGGCATCATAAGCTCCAAACCAACCTCTCTCCCAACACACCTTGCAAGCTAGGTGCCACGTCTCACACCTAAAACGAAAAAAAAAATATGGTAATATAGCAGCTACGGTTCTGAAATTGAGCATATAGATATCTAAGACATCAGGCTTCAATATTCCACATCAACTATCGCAGTAAAAATATTTTATACGCACACGGGACAATAATTATTGAACCACCCTCGTAGTAAATATAGTTTAAATCTATATAAAATAAATTTTGATGATAGTTTTCTACTTTTGCCAGATTAGTTTATCTTTATAGTGGTATACTTCTTTTATATTATTTAATCATATAGAAATAATACTATTATTACACTTTGGTAGATTATTATACTAATTAATATTATTTATGTACCTAAATTAGAGCAAGCAGCATGAATCGATAAACCTTGTTTATCAAGATTCACTCCTTGGAATATTCAAGGACCGTTATTAACTACTAAACGGCCGCATTAAATTACGGTTTAAAAATTCAGACTGCGTATTGCCACCACTTTTTTGAAAAAGAAATATTAACCTTATTTAATGACAAGTAAAATGATACCATAATAAAGCCAGTTACACAATTTTATAAAACTGGTGGGAATCAAATAATCTTAATAAAAGACACAGCCCGTGGATATCACGGGAACGAGAGTTAAGGGGTTAATGAGAAGAAAATTTAAATTTTTAAACACATTGTTCATATTTATTTCGTTTGTTCACAAAATTTGTAATATTTTTCTAGAATTAAATAAGGCGAAGAAAAAAAATGAAAAGTAAATGTGGTATAATTGTACGAATCCTGGTTTAGATTAGTGATAGGCAGAATGATTGATTTTACTATTCAAGTGAATTAGTCGGATATGCGCAAAAGCATACCTGCCAACCTTTGTTTTTTTTTTTTTTAATTCAATTTCTACCAGAAATTTTGTATCGACAAAGAAGGTTCTTATTTTAATTAGGCTTTAATAAAGAATCCCGTAAAAATGTAAAAATTCTTTTTACCTTCAAAATTTCTAAAGATAATCACCTTATCGAGTTTATGGCCGAAGTTCCACAATTAGTTAAAACTGAAAACGCATATTAAAACGCGATCGGTCTGCCAAGTCATATCTTGATGGAAAACCCGATTTTAGAGGTTGACTCGTAGGATTACCGTTGTGTTTCCCTGCTCCCAGTCCACCAAGTTTACATACTTTTCGGTGCAGGAAAGCACAATGACAAACCTACGAGTCAACCGCTGGAATCGGGTCTTTTAGGTGTTTTCCACCAAGATATGACTTCCCCAATAGCAAGAGATATCGGCTAAATTTCGGCCTAATACCAAAATTGTCGGTAAATGATCAGTAGTCGAATGGAGACCTTCACATAATATCGTCTGAACAAAATCTAACGATTTATCTAGATAATGTCATGGGAAAACGTCGGCAGGAAACTGTATTATTATTACAAGTCAATTCATCGGCATAATATTCTTATGTATGTAATCGGGCGGCAATCGGAAAGCAAGGAAAAATTATTTTTTTTAATTGAGATGTTATTGTTTGTTTCAGCTGTATAGATACCCTCTGCAGTGATGATAGGGGTGTGTGTCACGTGAATAAATCTGTCCAATGCCCTACAATATCTTATCTCCCTCCCGCTCAAAAGGCTTTTTCACATTTCAAGGACATCATTTGTAAATAGTCAGTTGAAGGAATATAGTGAAAAAAAAATGCTTTCCAAGAAATGTGCTTTGGTGAGAATACATTATTATTTGCAAATCAGTAAACTTAAATCTCTTAAAAACTTACAGATAGCAGGACAGTTAGTGTAAAAGTAAACTAACAATTTTAAAGCGTTTGTTTCTTCTTTCTTTCTTTTTTTTACAATTATGTATAGACATTCATACTTAAAATTATACTAAATAAAATGGTTAGAGATATTTGCTGTTTTATTGATTTAGATAAATAAATTGAAAATTGTAAGATCTGAAATTTAGATTATATCAGGATAATATCTGATAAATTAAAATATAAATTATAAAGAAATATAAATAAATTATAATTATAATAAAATATAATTAAATATAAATTATAAAGAAGTTAATCATCGTTTTTTCCCCCAGATAGTGATAAATTTAATTTTATACCTTTTAAAAATTAAAAACGATGACTGAACAATGCTTTTAATTAAAATAATTATTAGATGAATAAATTGAAAATTATAAGATCTGAAATTTAGAATATATCAGGATAATATCTGAAATTTAGACTATTACAACAACAAACTATTTGCTCTAAATGTATTTTCTTAGTTATGAATTAGAAATTTCTGATTTAAAAATTAATTTATTTAGAAATAATTCAGATGATGTTACTGTATAAATTATAAATAAGTTTATTATCTTTTTTCCCCAAATAGTGATAAATTTAATTTTATATCTTTTTAAAAGTTAAAGAAATGACTGAACAATTTTTTTAATTAAAATTATTATTAGATAAATAAATTGAAAATTAAAAGATCTGAAATTTAGAATATATCAGGATAATATCTCGAATTTAGACTGTTACAACAGCAAAATATTTGATCTAAATGTATTTTTTTAGTTAAGAATTAGAAATTTCTGATTAAAAAGTTAATTTATTTTGAAAAAATTCAGATAACGTTATTGTATAAATTATAAAGAAGTTGATCATCTTTTTTTTTTTTCTCTCCAGATAGTAATAAATTATATTTTATAGCTTTTAAAAGCAAAAAAAAAAAAAAAAATAAATAAATAAATTTAAAAAAAATAATAATAATAATAATAATGATGATTTTTTTAAATTAAAATAATTATTCAGATATCGAAAAAAAGAAAAGAAGAATTTTTTTCCATACATAACCAAAATTTAATAAGATGCTTTAAATGATAGAATTTTCATAGCTAGGACGCAATGTTAAACGAGAATAGTTTACATTGTAAGAAGCAAAAATTATCTAATTAAAATGTATCAAAGTTTGTTTTAATTCAAGCAGTAAATATTGTTAGACGTAAATATTATCTGCTATAAAATTTTTTCATATCGAGGCCGTAATTAATTAAAATGCAAGACATTTTGTTTAATTTTAATTCTAAATATTGCTGTTCGTGGGATGATAATTACAGTTAATTATTCTTTGTAAAATGCAATAATATTTGCATATCAAGAGTGCGACTTGCTTATAAGCAAGAATATAATTTTTAAATTAAATGTAATTTTATTTGTATCTTACAATAGAAAATTAATTGTAATTTTAATTGTAAAATTATTTAACAACAATATTTTGACTTTAAACAAAACAAGATTTATTACATTTCAATTAATTACATCCTCGATATGGAAATATTTTTGCGTCTTATAGTGGAAAATATTCCCGATTAAAAAATATTTTTTTTTTAATTAAAACGAATTTTTTTACGTTTTACATACTATTTTAGCATCGTACAAATTCTTCTATTCGATATGATTAGCTAATTAGTAAAAGATCATATGATATTGCAATGTACTCGGTAAAAGATTACCAAGTGATCAAATTATCGAAAACTAATACGCAAAGGCTTCAAAAGCGATTCAATTCAGTGTTGCCAGATTGGGGACTTTTTTAATTCAGATTATTTGACTGTCAGCACATTTTTAAAATAGTATAATTCGCTTATTTTTCAGAATTTTTAATCTATTTTTAAATAGGGCGAATATTTCTATTTAGAAAAAGCAGTGACTATCAACAATCTAGGGACAAAAAAGTCCCCAATCTGGCAACACTGATTCAATTGACTAGCCCTTCAGTGACAAACTCCCTCCCTATGAGACAGGATCATTCCATTTCTTTGGCAGGTGGGGAAAGGTAGAACAGTCAATTGAAATGGTGGCTCCATCTATCAATTTCAGATTAAAATACAATAGCGGAACATTGAACATATCATTTTTGTTTTGTTTTATTTATTATTTGGTTATTAAATAAAATAAAAGAAAATCATTTTTTTTTTTATTATTGAAATCGGATTTTTAAAATTCAAATCTCATTAATGTTATCTAGTTTAGCTGCAGTGATAGCGTCTCCTTGCTATAATTATGTAACTACAAAAATGCAATTGGAGCAAGATTTAGCTAAATTTCGCTTTTTTGGCGAAAAATAAAAGTAAGTAAAGTATCTAAAGCAGGTTACTAAAATTTTTTCGTATTCGATTTCATAATTCTTTAACTTTAAACTATCTTAAAAATGGTGAAAAATAAAAGTAAGTAACCTATCTAAAGCCATATTACTGATTTTTTTTTAATTAGATTTCACAATTCTTTAACTTTAAACTATCTTAAAATTGTGTCATTTGTGCCTCCTCTCCCCCCTCATTATATTTTGAGGTCAATATTTTATTCCTATAATCGTTAGCCAAAATGTGTCCCGAGTCTTCATCAAAATTAGTCGAAGTTGGCCTTGAAAAAGGCCTTTTGGTTATAAAATCATTAGACACAGCGCAGGCTTAATCAAAATATCAATACGAGGCAAATACGGATCTTATCGGCTCCTACTACATTCATTCTCTTCGAACCGCACGCCGCGATCACTCCCTACCTTTCCCCACCTGCTAAAAAAATGGAATGATCCTGTCTCATAGGGAGGGAGTTTGTCATTGAAGGGCTAGTATTCAATTGTAGTCGGGATGCAATGCTCGAAAGGTGATTTGCCTTGCGGACAAGAAGTCATATCTGCCGACCCAGGAAAATGAGATTGCCAGGACGAAATATAGTCGATTTAGGACTTTCGGCGGAAGGTCGGCCGAGGATTATTTGCTGTTTGGGTTGGCAGCCCGATTGCGTTTTAACCCCTTCCGTGCCGAGAAAAATTACGAGATTCACTCCCCAGTGCCAAAGTTAGAACTTAGTGGCCTTACAAAATGGGGCGTGGCTTAAGAGCGTGCGAACAATGTAAATAATCATTGAGAGATAGAAGATGTTCCATTCAATTTTTAATTTTTGTGGATTCACTAATAACTGAAAGCTGTGCTCTTAAGCTACCGATAGGAAACTATTGTACATATCTCGAACAAAAGAAAAGTGAACGGCAAACCAAACAATATTTTCTCTAAAATAATAGTGGTGTACAAAAAGGCCGGAACCTTGTCAAATATGGAAAAAAATTCGCTTGTATTTTCACGTCACTAGCTCAGTGCAATAGCCTTTATGAAGGTAGTTAGTTCCTTCTACCCCTTCTCCTCTGAAATAGGTCAGTCTTTCAAAAACACCTTCAAAGTCTTTTTTCTTTTTCTTTTTTTTTTAATTCCAAAGCCGTGGGCGTGGTTTTACTGGTACAGCGCAGTTTAACCCCTTGAGGGGCAAGCAAAAATGTCTCTAAATATTGAATTCTCACCGGAATAATCGAAAAATTTTATTTTTAAATAAGGAAAAGTAATTTTGCAGCGGTTTTCTTCCAATGTTAAAAAATAACATTTAGTTAAAATTTTCTGGTGACAATCTTGTTTAAATTAGATGGGATATATTTTATCCCACCGCCCCTCAAGGGTTAAAGGACAATATTTTGGACTGACGTATATATACGTCAGTGGCACTTAACGCATCGACTATGCGCGACGGATATATACGTCTGTGGCACTTAAGGGGTTAATATGCGAATCGAGTTTTAACTAATCCTGGAATTTCAGCCGTGAACTCGATGAGGTGATTGTATGTGCTGCCGCCTCTCGGTTTATAAGCGAATAAAAAAAATTACGCACCTAATACCTTCGCTTGTTTTCTTTTTACAAAATTTCTCGTGGTAAAAGGGTGGCCAGTTTGACCTCAATTTTGTATTCTGAAATTTCACATTTACACCAGAAATTTTGAAAGAAGAATCTTTTCTATATATAAATGCAAAATTTCTGACATTAAGTAAAGCAAAAAATACTATTTCGTATTTCTGACACGAATTTGAATTTTCTGCACAAAAATGGAGGCCAAACTGGCAACACTGCGTGGTAATTGATTAAAAATATGTACCGGGTGATTCAAAAGTCCGGTGCGAAAGTAAAACGTGATTTAAAAAAATCTCTGGGTAGGAGAGACAAGCGGAAAGTTTAGCGTGTTACAGGATTTTGTATGGCACCAACAAAAAAATTAGTTCCAAATCTCGATAATAGAGAGCGTTATCACAGATAATTTCATGGAATAATTCCATATTGCTTACACAACGCAAGATTTGGATACAAAAACATTAGGAAATACTGCATATACACTTTTTTGTATCCAAACCTTGCGTCCTGTGAACAACATGAAATTATTCCATGGCATTATCAGTAATAGCGCCCTCTATTAACGATATTTTAAAACATTTTTTTTTCTTTTTTTTTTTTTTTTGCTGCCATACAAAATCCCGTACCACGCTGAATCCTTATCTGCAAACCTCATGTCTTTCTGACCGATATGTCTTTTTTTTTTATCGCATTTTACTTTAGCATCGGACTTTTGAATAACCCGGTACTAATGCTCGAAACTATGTTTTTGCACATGCCCGTATATTTCATTTGAATAGAATAATTCATTCTGCCTACCACTAGTTTGTACATAAAATTAAATTATCGCAAATCTTAGAGAACAAAAAGTTTTTGTTAAGGGGTCCGGGACAACAATTTAAAATAATTTTTATTTATAGAGTTAAAATTTTGAATTTTTTTGTGATGGTTAACCATGTTATTTGTAAACAAAATCAAACGATAAAAACTTCTCTTATATTAAAAAAAAATTTAATTTAAAATTCATTAAAAAAGTGGGATAATTTAAAATCGTTATAACTCGAAATATTATTTCTAGAATTTCAAGTTTTTTTTCATTTAAATAAACAGAAATATATAAGTTTTAATTTAGATTCATCATTTTTAAAAATATTAATTTTTAAAAAAATTAAAACTATTTAAAGCAAAAAAAAAAAAAAAAAAAAAAGGTGTAACTTAAAAAGAAAAAAAAATCATATTTTCAAAAGTAAATATTTTTTCTAATTTGCTGAATCAAAATTAAAGTAAAACAATTGAAAAAGATATGCTCCAAATTTTAACCATTTACCTTTAACGGTTCTTGAGTTATAACGATATAAATATGAGTACTGGTGAAAGAAGCCATCATGAAGAAAAAAGCATTTTCAGAAGAAATCGTTTTCATGATAACCATTGCTTGAAAGCTAGATTTTGAAAACACACCAAAATGAAAAATTTAATATCTCCTGTTCTAATCAAAAAAGAAGTATGATTTGAACGTCATTTTAAGCATAAAAACACAGAGAAATTTTTAATGCAATAAAAGTTTTTTAGAAAATTTGGAGATTTTTGTGTCCCGGACCCCCTTAATAAAACAAACATCATTACTAGCAGTGCATAAAATTCCATATGTAACAGCAAATGACTCAGCAAAATAATGTTTCTTAGATACAATATTATTGCATCTAATACTAGTTAGCAATATACTACGACCCAAACGTTCCCATTACAAATATAGCTAAAGGGAGAGGAAATCAAAGTGTTAGCATGCTATGTACTTTTTTATGCTTTTCACTAATTCAGTTAACACTGAACTTTGTTATTTATTATGTTGATTATTTTCTTTTAAAAAAAAAAAGGTATTTTCAGAAATATTTGTACCATGCGTAGGTATACATTGTACTGCAAATGACAATTTTGTTTTCTTTGAAAGTGTCTTAGAATCTTCTCGATTCAAGAAAACACAAATTTCTGTTTTTTAAAAACGGTGACTAAAGATTAAAAAATTCGTAAAAGGATCCCGTCCCGAAGGGGTTAAGAGTGAGCGGAAGAGATTTGGATATCAAATTTATTTTCTTTGGATAACGCAATACACAAGAAGCATTTCAAGATTCTATTTTTTATTAATTTTAAGTCGTCGCCCTTTTTCTCGTCAAAGCACATTTCTCTATTTTCCTTTTCCTATTATTGTTAATTGACTGCCATGTATTATGTGATTTTAAAATTTAAAATGAACATGACATACATTTATTTACAGTGAAGGAAGCCTCCACTAGAACTATAAATATTTATTACTTATCCGTTTCCTTTTCTAATGTTTTTTTTCAGAATTATAAATTTTATAAAATCTCTACTACCACGTTTAGATATTTCAAATACTAAAGTTAAATATCGTCGGTACCATGTCAAAGTACTCAATGTGAAAACAGTTGGCTACTTTTTAGAAATTCAGATTTCTTGATTGGAACCACTTTTTTGAAATAGTAAAACTCGCCTTATTTAACTTTATTTAATGACATATTAATTAAGGCGAAAACAAGGGGAATTATACTGTTTCAGAAAAGTGGTGTCAATTAAGAAATCTGAATTTTAAAAAAGTAGCCCACTATTTCACATAGGATAGTTTTCATATGGTTTCGACAATATGTTCAAGACGTCAGGATTTAGCTATATCCTTAAGTATTTTCGCGAGTAAATGTTTCTTCATGTGACATATAACAGAGAGATAAGAAATACAAAACTCATTCAATAAATTGTAGTAAAAGGTGAGAAAATTTGTAAAATATGTTGTTAACTAGAATAGTTATAAAAATGTTTAAATATTTAAGGTAAAGGCAGGGACCAAAAGAGAGCGGTGTAAATTTAAAAAATATATATATTACTCGTATAATTAATCTGATTTGTGTTCTGTTTTACACTTTTGATAGGGAACATTTTTAAAATTCAACAAAAAAACTTGTTTTTTGTTATTTTTTGCTTGTATTACTTTTGTTTTTATTCCTACAAAATTAATTTCCAATAATGGTTGACAGCGAATGGGTGAGAAAAAAATTTGGAATTGCCCTATCACCTCCTGATACCCTAAAGATTTAAATTGCACCTCCGGCACGGCATACAAAGATATTATTATTACAATTTATCAGATTATTAATGTTATTTATATGCCAAGTAGCATGAACTATTGAAGTTTGTTTATTGATAAAATTAAATACTATCACAAAAGTTAGATAACTAAAAAACTTGTGTTCATGTAACAAATAATTTTCGCAAAAGGTGTGCGAAATTCCACATGTAAGAGCAACTGACTAAGAAAAAGAATTTTATATATATAGTATATATAATGCTATTACATCTAATAGTTAGCACTATACTACGAGCCAACGCACACATTCCAAACATAGCTAAAGGGAACGGAAATTAAAGCGTCAGCATGATGATATGTACTTTTGTATTTTTCTCTAACTCAGCCAACCCTGAATTTTATTTTGTATTGTTTAGTGTCTTTTCTTTGAGAAAAAAACATTTTTGAGAAATATTCTAATATGTAAACTTTCATTATATTCCAAAAGAAAAAATATATTATTTTATCAATGTTCGTTCGTACAATGCAGTGAATAGAGTTTTTATGTACCAGATGTAAAAGCATAATGCCGGAGGTAGTTGATGACATTTTCAGAAGAAAAAAAAATTACCACTTTATGCAGTTATATTATTTATATACGCAAGAAAATTAAATAGCTACTATATTAAATCTTCGACTAAGAAAAATATGTTCAGTGATTCACCACAATACATTAATTTATTTAGTGCGAGAAAATTTCTAAAATCTGATATAGTAAATAATTACATTATTGTAAATTCTGTGTGAAATAAATGAAAACTTTAGATTTAACCCGGGATTAGTCGCGCAGTATATGACATACCCTGGGTGCCACGGTTAATACATTTCTTACCACTATTTTTCGAAATGTAATCTTCAAATTATTTTATTGCAGAATTTGTCTCACCGATTAAATAACATGACGGTTTTTATTTGAGTTTATTGGTGGCAAAGTATAAATCGTGTATATCTTGGATATGCGCGAGCATTCCCAGGTGAATAATGATTTAATAATGATTTAATAAATGGAAACATTTGAAGCAAAGTAAAAAATATATATATTCCTCCTACGGGCTCGAAAATCAGGCTGAATTTATAACTTGCTATTTGGCAACAGCCACGGCGAAGCTTTCCAGTGTTTACGGTTTACGGTATTTACGGTTTCTTGACACGACCGATTCAGCAAATCAAAATTCGGAGGGAATCTCTTTTTAGGCACAGGCGTTCTTCTCTGACCAGAAATCAAATAGTGACGTGAGCCAGCCCGAAAGGAATAGCAATGCCATTGGTTTGTTTTACGGTGACGTGATGCATTCAGCGAATCTTTTTTTCGGATCAAAATTGTCTTTTAGACCCAATATAACATGTTTTGATTACATTTTGTTAGCGACATGTTTTTCAAAGAGTTTTAAATGAATTTTGCCTTGTGTAATATTATAGGCATAAAATACATTTTTATTTGCATTTACAACGACATTTTCCGTAACTTTTTTATACATTAAAAATATTTGTAACTTTCATACATTAAAATGATTTATGATAATACTCATTCTGGCTAGAGCTGATCCAAATTGTGGCGAGCGAGCGAAGCGATTTTAGATCGCTTAGAAGTCCCAATGTGAACTGCGTTGCAATTTACGGGGATTGGCGAGCAGGGTGCTGAGCCCCCTAATTCATATATTTTAAAGTACTGAGTACAATTTGAAAAATTTGTAATTTTTTTCAGAATGTGAAAATGAAATCCGAAACAATAAAAAGAAAATTTTACTGTCGTATAAATTTCATAAAACCTGTTAAATAGCAAATGAAATGGCACTACAAGCATTTTACCCACATTGCTGATTAATAAACTAGCTATTATAAAACTAATTAACATTTAAATGTTTTGAGATTCTAAATAATTATTGTATATATAGATTTTAAAAAATTTCTCTTTTAATTTTTAATTTAAAATCACTTTGTTATTGGTTGTTTGTCTTTTATTTCACTTTCTGCGTTTAAATTAATAACCCATTTCTGCCTGAATTTTAGTTTTCTCAAATTTGTTGGTACAATCACTTTAAAATATTGCAAAATGAACTAACTGGTAAAATACTAAAAACAATTACGCTAAAAATTTTTGTATTTATTTGATAAAAAGTAATCATAATAAATATGGGATATGCATAATATTTGTAACAGTATAATATACATAAAGATATGTTTTGCCTAAATTTATATAAAATAAGCTTTTAAATTGTATATTATATACTATAATTAAATTTTTATGGATTACTAAAAAATATATATATACACTTCTTTACAGGGACTAATAGTATTATAAGTATTATTAATAATAAAAAGAATAATCATGTTTGAGTCTTAAAATCAATTTATTTTATGATCGCCCTGAAAAGGATTTTACATAAATAACTGTCTACTAAATTGATAATAAAAATATGTACCTATTCGCGCCTAGCACCCCATATTTTGTATGTTACAAAAATGCATAAAAAGTAGGCTTGAACATAAAACTTCACGATTTTAAAAAATATGTATTTCAAAAAAGTCTACAAGCTAAGATTATAGCTTGTTTAAAAAAGCAGTAAACCAACGTTTAAAATGCACCAATAATGCGTGAAAAGCAGCAAACAGCTGTTTCGAATCTACAGCGAGATTCTTCTTCAGTGCAAGATAGGGAAAAAAGAACAGCGTGCTAGAAAGAGCAAGGCTGAGCAAAATTTTTCTAGCACGCTGTTCTTTTTTCCCTATCTTGCACTAAAGAAGTATCTCGCTGTAGATTCGAAACAGCTGTTTGCTGCTTTTCACGCATTATTTGTGCATTTTAAACGTTGGTTTACTGCTTTTTTAATATTTCTGCACAAAGGCTTTAATTGCTATTTTAATATGGCTTGTTTATTTTAATCCTTGATAGAAAAAACACAACTAAACTTACTTTTTTACATTTCACCATCTTGAAAGGGGAAAAATCTATGAACTCCGAAAAAGACTTCATTTAAGTAAATAAACATCCATCTTATGCTAACATCTCTCGGTAACAGACAAAGGCATTTATAGGTAATTATTTCATACAATTTTCATGTTATAAGGAAGACGAAAATTATACAAATTTATTAAAATTCGAAGCGTCACGAAAATCGGACGCCAGGCATAAATGGGTTAAAATGTATTTTATTGACAATGGATAGCAATGTTTGATTTTGAAAATGTTTATTTACAATATATGCCATTGGTAAGTAGCCGGATATGGCAATCCCAAAACTTTCTTCTATCTCATGGAAATTCATGCATTAATTCTTGAGATGCAGCTATTGCGGAAATCGTGAAAAATACAAATTAGTAGCACCTTCTGTTGAGCGGTTTACACCAAAAGCTAAACAGCTCTAATTTATATCAAAGACTAACTGACTCTGAAGTTTGATTAAGATCAGTCCATTAGTTCTTGAGATACAGCTATTGCGATAATCATGAATAATGCAGCATAGCAGCGCCACCTACTGGACGATTTACACTAAAAGGTTATTAGCACTAAACTTCATCAAGGACTAATTGAATCTGAACTTGTCTGAAAATCCATGTTTTAGTTTTTGAGGTATAGCTGCTGTAAAATCATAATTAATGCAGTACAGCATGCCAGCTGCTGGCCGATTCACACCAAAAAGTAATCATCACCAATTTATATCAGGGACTAACTGAATCTAAAGTTTTATTTAACTCCGTTCATTAGTTCTTGAGATAGAGCGCCCACAAAAGTTGTGTCACACACAGACAGACAGACATTTTGCAAAAACATATTTTTCGGGATATCTGATCCCTGAAACGTGTAAATCCGTCGAAAACCGGAATTCTAAAATTTTCGCAAATCCATTACTTTCTTCTTGTAAAGCTAGAAGAAAATAAAAATAGCATAAAGTATAACTTTAAGGTATACATAGTTGTTTATATCACACAAATTTAAAAAAAATATATATCATGATTTAAATAAAAAAAATTCTGTTTTTTTAAAAAATGATTTATTTACACACTGATATAAATAAAATGAACAAACTTAAAAATTCAGTAAGCATATATTTGTGTGCTTACATATAAAAATATAAATACAAACATTAGAGACTTAAACAAAATATTTTTTATTATAACAGAAATCATAGCAAATGGTATGCGAAATTCCAAATGTAAGGACAAATGACTCAGCACAGAAAAATGTTTGCATGCTATGCCATTATATCTAATAGTTAGCAAAGTTCTATGATCCAAACTTCCTGATTCCAAATATAGCTAAAGGGAAAAGAAATCAATGAATCAGCATGTGATACTATTTTTTATGATTTTCCCTTAAGTCGGTCAACAATAATCTTTGTTCTTTATTGGGTTTTATATTATTTCTCAAATGAATGATTATTTATGAGAGATAACTGCAAATCATTGAAGAATTACAAACAGCAAAAAATACTTATTTTTCTATGCTTGTTGGCTCAATATAGTAATTACAGTTTAGGTACTTAATAGAATCTATTCTGGTGATAGATTGTGAGTTTAATCAACTTTTTTTTTTAAATACCATTCTATTATATTAATTATGGTTAAAAGAAAATTTAATTATTACCCTATTAACCCTTTCCTTCGCAGTGGTCCCAGTCTGGGATACCTAAATTTAACAGTTAAATGCCGGGTGTTGTTTTTCGTCAACATACCCAATTTAGGTTTCTAAAATATTATTAGAATAATATTAAAGCTATAATGCCTAATGTTGCCAATAAAATACATTCTGAAAATATTATTAAATCAATTTTCAACATGTAGATGGCAACACTTGCGCTGTTTAAGAATAAAGATATATTTATTTTTTCAGTTGTTGCTACTTGTTCATTTTGTTTTGTTTGGAAACTTGCGAAATACCCTATTTTGTTTTGCAGTGAGCAAGTAAAATTTATTTCTTATTACAGTTCCTAAAATTTTTGTGTGTTTAATATTATAGAATTTTATCAAGGAAAATTATTTTTTCAATTAAAGACCAGTATTGCCGATTAGTAACAAACTGTTTTTTAGCCGTAAACCATACTTAAAATAAAATATGATTTTTTTAAGTATTTTTCCCATGATTTATTTAAAAAATGAAAGCCGAAAAACATTATTACAATGATTTTTGAAAAATCAGGCATTTAATGGTTAATTCCAAACTTACAAACAGAACCAAGAATATTTTAATACAATTTTGCTTTTATAATGAAAGTGTAAACTAACAAGTTGTTAATTTCCTAAAAAGTCGTTTTTAAATTCCGATGCCAGTCAATCATTCCATCATTTTACAACAAAATTTGTCTGTATCGGAAAGGGTTAAATCATAGTCTGAAATGAATGAATTAATAATAATTAAAAAAAAAATGCACTGCTTAACTGGAAATAATTTCTATACTGTTACAAAATATTATATTATTCTGTATGGTCTGTCCAATTGAAAACTTTTAACATTTTATAAGAGGCAGCTTGTTATCCATAGCTGCCAACTTTAGCGCCTTTTTTCTTACCAGTAAAATTTAGTCGCAAATTTTGCAGTAATTATTCGTAAAAATCTTAAGATTAAACAAGGCGAAGATCTCTATTAAATGAAATGGTAACAAAGCCGCGTAAAAGTTGGCAGCCGTAGTTGATCCCATTCTTGAATGAAATAAATGTTGAAAGCGGGAGACTGTAACCTTAGTTTTGTGATTATTATTCTGAAATCGTACCAGACAATTTTGAAAAATATTACTTTTTAAAGTTTTATCCACGGACTATTCTATCATAAAAGAAAAAAAAATTATTCTTACTTTCTGGCGAGAATACAGAATTTTTGAATATTGATCCACCAGGTTTAGTAACGCCACTGATAACTTATAGCATCTATATACAGAGTGCTGCCGAATTCGACCACAAAGTTCAGAGAATGGAGTTATGAATAAAGAGGAGGAGACATATAGTGTGCTGTCTAGCAGTTGCGAGTGAAGTAACTGAGGAGGTTGTCACAAGATGTCGCTTCTTTTTTTTTTAATCGGATCATCAATTTCTGATTACCGCCAGGGAAATTATCCCACCAGTAAAAACTAAAAAGAAAATTTTATCATAATTAAGCGTCTTATTCATGGGAAATTTTCTCAAAATTTTCGTAAAAATTTCGATTTGTTTTTACTGGTGTCAGTATGCCTTGTAAATCTGTCAGTTTGCATCCCTGGTTGTCACAATATGGCGGAGACACAAGGCCTAACTACCGCCAAAGTAAACTCCTACCAGTAAAAATGATAATCTGTTTCTAACATTATTTATGACTGAAATTTAGTAATAATAATAATAATAATAATAATAATACATTTAAATAAATTAAAAGTTTCTATATAAAACTTCTGGTGCAAATTTCTACCGGAGGTAAACATCTCCTGCGATAGTGGTTACAGTTGAAGCTTCACTATTTTAACCCCTTGAGGGGCAAGAAAAAATGCCTCTAATTAGGGAATTCTCACCGGAATAATCGAAACATTTTATTTTTAAATAACGTCAAGCAATTTTTCAACGATTTTCCTCCAAAGTTAAAAATATAAAATTTAGTTAAAATTTTATGGTGAGAATCGTGTTTAAATTAGGTGGGATATATTTTAGCCCACCGCCCCTCAAGGAGTTAAGAATATGTCAGCTCCTCCTTATTAATAGTTCCAAGGTTCAGAACTGTGATACTTGGAATCAAAAGATAAAATACCATAGAACATGGGATTGCAAACCACCAATTTAATCAAGAATACAAGAGTGTTCTACTTTAATTAAATTAATTGACGGTAGTAACTTTCAGAAAACTGAAGTATACTATAATGAAACATTTATTAGACATGCTCATCTTTGTTGTTAATAATATAACACAAAAAAAAAAAACTGGTAGAAGTTTCCATTTTATGTGCGAGCAGCATGCACTTGACGCTCCTGATTTTGGACTGTGATTATCAGTTCATACGGTATCATCGATTGCGTGAGCACCCTATTTTTCCAGAATTTTTTGTGATGTTATCACATGTTACACAAAACAGGGTAAATATCATTACATTTACCTTGCAATATTTTTATTTTTCGCAAAACTATTACCTTCAAGCTCATGGAACTATGAATAAAGAGGAACTAACACGTCCCCAAAACAAAGCTTCAACTGCAAACGGTGTCGCACTGGTTCATTACATTTATCTTGCAATATTTTTATTTTTCGCAAAACTATTGCCTTCAAGCTCATGGAACTATGAATAAAGAGAAACTAACACGTCCCCAAAACAAAGCTTCAACTGCAAAAGTTTTCGCACCGGTTCATTACATTTATCTTGCAATAGTTTTATTTTTCGCAAAACTATTACCTTCAAGCTCATGGAACTATGAATAAAGAGGAACTAACACGTCCCCAAAACAAAGCTTCAACTGCAAACGGTGTCGCACTGGTTCATTACATTTATCTTGCAATATTTTTATTTTTCGCAAAACTATTACCTTCAAGCTCATGGAACTATGAATAAAGAGGAACTAACACGTCCCCAAAACAAAGCTTCAACTGCAAACGGTGTCGCACTGATTCATTACATTTATCTTGCAATATTTTTATTTTTCGCAAAACTATTGCCTTCAAGCTCATGGAACTATGAATAAAGAGAAACTAACACGTCCCCAAAACAAAGCTTCAACTGCAAAAGTTTTCGCACCGGTTCATTACATTTATCTTGCAATAGTTTTATTTTTCGCAAAACTATTACCTTCAAGCTCATGGAACTATGAATAAAGAAGAACTAACACGTCCCCAAAACAAAGCTTCAACTGCAAACGGTGTCGCACTGGTTCATTACATTTATCTTGCAATATTTTTATTTTTCGCAAAACTATTACCTTCAAGCTCATGGAACTATGAATAAAGAGGAACTAACACGTCCCCAAAACAAAGCTTCAACTGCAAACGGTGTCGCACTGGTTCATTACATTTATCTTGCAATATTTTTATTTTTCGCAAAACTATTACCTTCAAGCTCATGGAACTATGAATAAAGAGGAACTAACACGTCCCCAAAACAAAGCTTCAACTGCAAACGGTGTCGCACTGGTTCATTACATTTATCTTGCAATATTTTTATTTTTCGCAAAACTATTACCTTCAAGCTCATGGAACTATGAATAAAGAGGAACTAACACGTCCCCAAAACAAAGCTTCAACTGCAAACGGTGTCGCACTGGTTCATTACATTTATCTTGCAATATTTTTATTTTTCGCAAAACTATTGCCTTCAAGCTCACGGAACTATGAATAAAGAGGAACTAACACGTCCCCAAAACAAAGCTTCAACTGCAAAAGTTTTCGCACCGGTTCATTACATTTATCTTGCAATATTTTTATTTTTCGCAAAACTATTACCTTCAAGCTCATGGAACTATGAATAAAGAGGAACTAACACGTCCCCAAAACAAAGCTTCAACTGCAAACGGTGTCGCACTGGTTCATTACATTTATCTTGCAATATTTTTATTTTTCGCAAAACTATTACCTTCAAGCTCATGGAACTATGAATAAAGAGGAACTAACACGTCCCCAAAACAAAGCTTCAACTGCAAACGGTGTCGCACTGGTTCATTACATTTATCTTGCAATATTTTTATTTTACGCAAAACTCTTACCTTCAAGCTCACGGAACTATGAATAAAGGGGAACTAACACGTCCTCAAAACAAAGCTTCAACTGCAAACGGTGTCGCACTGGTTCATTACCGACCGAGCAAGCAGTTACCGGTTAAATTGAATAGAAAATTTCCAATTATTTAAACGCCTTTTAAACTCAAAATTCCTGTCATAATTTTAGCCAAAAAGAGCTATGCATTTTAATTCAACGGTGACCAGATCTTCCGTTTCCGCCATATTATGACAACCTAAATAAACTTTGTCAGTGTCAGTAAAACAAATTATAATACACGGACCACCTCCCCCATTAAAAACGAATAGAACTTTTTACTATACTTGTGAGAGAAATTTTGCTTGAATAAACCGCTAAAATACAGTGAAATTTTCTATTCAAAATTGACTGGTGTAGGTTTGCTCCGGCGATAATCTGAAACTGTTCATTAGATGTAAAAGAAATCAGCTGCCATCTTGGAACAATCTCCTTAGTTACTTCACTCGGAATTGGTAGACGCTACACTGTTATTCTCCTCCTTTTTATTCATAACTCCATTGTCAATCCAACTTCTGTTAGGGTAAAACACCGTGTATTTGTGATTAAATAAGTGGTTTGCGACTCCATTTTCTGTGGTTAGTTTTCGCCCTCTTGATGCCTATTTTCATCTGTCTTAATCTGTTGGTTGAAGTTAGCAGCACCTTGTATAAAAATCTATCTGTAATAAGTCAATCTTTTATTTACAAAATTAAGTTCCTTTGCATCAATAACATTCGTTAATTATAAATTTGAATCACATGCCCAAAAACTGAATTTGCAAGCTATACGTTCAAAAACACTAAAAAATTCTGCTCATCTATAAAGTGTTAACTTAAAGGGATACGGCATATCATATATGCCAACATCTGTTAATTACTCTGGAGTCTGATCCAAGACAAACATGTTTTTAACAGGAAAACATGTATAAGGAAATGTGTTTTCTTTCAGTAAGGTTCATTTTAGATTCCATTTTGAAATTTTTGGTTAACCCTAGATCTACCGGGAATTTTATTCAAGTTTTAATAAAACGTTCTACACCAGAATTTTTATTTAAAACTATTTAACTTATTTATTTACCTTATTTTTGTCTGGTTTATATACTTGGTTTATTTTAAAGAAATTTCTGGTTTGAATGAATATTTTGTATGTACCTGTCGGGTCCAATGGACCCGTCTGGTAGACGGAGGGTTAAATAAAATTTCTGGCTGAAAATGTGTTCGTCTTGACTTCATGGAATTATGACTAAAGACATAGCTGCCAACTTTTACGCTTTTTTGCTACCACAAAATTTTAATGGAGATTTTCGCCTTGTTTAATGGTGAGATTTCGACGGTTAAGTAAGACAATATTTTCTATAAAATTTTAGTGGTCAGAAGAAAGCGTAAAAGTTGGCAGCTATGCTAAAGAGGAACTGAGATATCTTCAAAATGGTGAAGTTTCAACTGTTACCGGTTTTGCATTGGGTCATTACCGCCGAGGCAAACTTCCACCAGTAAATTTTAATAGAAACCTTCCTCTTATTTAAACGCCTTATTAAGTTCGAATTTCAGTAATAATTATGGCCAAAACCATATATTTATTTTACTGGTACAGCTTTACTTCTGCAGTAGTCAGGAACTGTGTTTCCGCCATATTGTGACAACCTGAACAACTTTCTGTCAATGCCAGGGAAAGAGATTATAATACCCGGGCTAATTTCCATCAGAAAAACTAATAGAAATTTTTACCACATTTGTGAGAGAACTTTTGCATGAATAAACCGCTAAAGATTAGGCGAAATTTTCTATTCAAAATTTACTGGCGGAAGTTTGCTCTGACGGTAATCAAAAATAGTTGATCCGATGTTAAAAGTCAGCCTCCATCTTGTGACAATCTCTTCAGTTACTTCACTTCAACTGGTAGACTCTATACTGTATGTCTCCTCCTCTTTATTCATAACTCCATTCTTGGCTCAGACTCCGGAACATGGAACTATTAATAAAGAGGAACAGACATATCCTTAAAATAGTGAAGCTTCAACTGTAACCACTATCGCAGGAGTTGTTTTTCCGTCGGTGGAATCTTCCACCAGTACATTGATATAGAATTTTTCAACTTACTTAAACGCCTTATTATTACAGAATTTCAGTCATAAACAGTGATAGAAACGAATTTTAATTTTTACTGGTAGGAGTCTACTTTAGCGGTAGTTAGGCTATGCGTTTCATCCATATTGTGACAAACAGCGAAACAAACTGACAGTTTTACAAAGCATACTGACACCAGTAAAAACAAATAGAAATTTTTACCACATTTTTGAGAAAAATTTCCCTGAATAATATGCTTAATCAAGTCGAAATTTTCTATTCTATTTTACTGGTTAGAAGTTTGCCCTGGCGATAATCAGAAACTGAAGATCCGATTTTAAAAAAGCAGCCGCCATCTTGTGACAACCTCCTCAGTTACTTCACTCGCAACTGGTAGACAGTACACTATATGTCTCCTCCTCTTTATTCATAACTCCATTCTCCGGAATAATTAGAGATGTTGGCATCTATGTCGTATATACTCGCGTATAAGCAGACCCTACATTCGAGAAAAAAATATGTTAAATACCAGTAGCTTCGACTAGTTATCTTCGTCTTATAAAAAAAAAAAAAAAAAAAAAAGAAGAAAAAAGAAAAAACGTATATTCTGACGTTAGATAAGACACAGACAATATTTTTTAAATACAGGTATTCAGTCAGTTATTACTCTCGAATTTGAGGTCGGCTTAAACGCGAGTATATACGGTATGTGTTTTATTTTCAGGATTATGCATAAATTAGAAAGGCTGTTTAATCGCTGATCGGGGACTGATTACCAACGGGAAAAGTCCACCACTCTTTGCCTTATTCAAGATGAAACGTTCTCATGAATAAAGAGTTTAAATAAATAAGAAATTTCTATTAAAATTTATTGGTGGAAGTTTTCCCCTGCAGTAATAAAGCCCTGTTGTTGATTTGCAATCCAATTTTAGAAAAATGTATTGAAATGTAATAATAAAAATCCAAATATGTAAATATTGGATAATAATTGGTCCATTCGATGCTGCCTAATTTATTTGTGAACGAATTTAGGAGAACCTTTCAAAATGTAAGAAAAGAAATCTGAAACCGAAAAAAAATCATGATATTCTGATTTTCTATAAAATAAAATTATATGTCAGAAAACAAAGGCTTATTGGATTAGAGTAGCATAACATACAGTAAAACCTCCCTAAAGCGACCACGTTCCATTCCAATAAAAATGGGTCGCTCCCAGAGGTGGTCTCTTAATGGAGGTCATGTTTAAATCTAGGTTTTAATTGTGGAAAAAGGTAACAATGTTACTAAAATTCATTTTTCACATTAGGGAAAAATATGAAAAACGTATCAAAACAGAAGTTTATTACATAAGTTAATTACTATAGAGTTTAAAAAATGAATACATTGACGTTTGCTTTGATTCTACGGTTTTATCTTTTGTAACTTTTATTTTTATGTCTTTTCGAATTTCAGTAAATAAATGCAATTTTTTTTGGACGGAAACGAAACTATCTATTTCTTTGGGAGTTTCCTGACAGAATAGGGCATGGGTGTTTATTGACCGTCATCCTTAATTTGTCATCAGAGTTGAATTTATTGCTAAAAACGCACAAAGGATTTTAAACACTTAAAATTTACCGGAATAAATAAAAATTCTAAACTTAGTTTAGAAGTTTGATGAATAATGCGCTCTCCGGAATTATTTTTCTAATAAAACCGTCTTCAAGCGACCAGGAAAAAACGGACTTTGTTTCATTTTCTTCAAAGAAAGTGGTCGCTCATGGAGTGAGTTTAACTGGGATGGTCTCTGAATGGAGGTAAAATTAGTATTGAGCTTATGGGAGTAAATTTCGTTCCATGAAAAAAGGGTCGTTCAAGGAGGTGGTCACTTAATGGAGATGGTCGCACAGGGAGGTTTCACTGTATATGTTTCCATCTAAAACAATGCGTAAGAAAATTAGTGAACTAAACAAATTGTTTGGTTTTGCAATAGAATACAATAGATACAATACAATATTAGAGCAAATTTGCGAAATCCCACATCTAAAAGCAAATGACTCAGCGTCAGGAAAATATTTGCATATCATGTCGTTACATCTAATAGTTAGCGATATACTATCAGTCAATTTCCCGATTAAACATATAGCTAAAGGGAGAAAAAAAATCTATGCATCAGCATGCAATATATATTTTTTATGCTTTTGCCTAACTCGGTAAACACTGAGATTTGTTCTTTGTTGAGTTAGATATATTTTCTTTCAAAGAAATGGTCATTTATGAAGAATAATTCTATCATATGCAAGTGTTCATTAATACAAACAGCAAAAGAAATTTTTTATCAGATTGTTCGTACAGTGTATTAAATATAGTTTAGGTTATAGATAAAAGAATTTCAGTGATAGTTAGTGATTTTAGGTGCATATCTTTTTTAAGCAATGTTATTCAATTATATATTGTGATAAAAACTAACTCGGACGGACATTTTAGCTTATAGATGAAACAGCACCGAAAAACTGGCGATAAATCACAATAAAAATATATAAATGCATTCTTAATAATAATACATTCATAAATTAATTTTAAGCATTTTTCTGTTACCCGGCAGTTGGAAATAAATCGGCAAATAACTTGTATGGTTACAAGCGTTTACTAGCTCAAAAACAATGAAGTTAATCATGCGCAAAACGACGCTTGCCAGAATGTGCAGGGCTCCCAAATGGTCCGCCAACTGAATACCAATAAATTTTAACAGAGAATTTTATGGTAGGTTTGCGCTATAATTAACTTTCAAAGGTGTTTCCGGGGCGGTTTGTAAGAAAAATCTAAAAAGGAAAATTTTCTAAAATAATATTGGTATTCAGTTGGTGGACCATTTGGGAGCCCAGATGTGCCATCTGCTTGTGAAAATGCGCCAACGAAATATTTTATACTAAAACTAGATAATATAAATAAAAAGAGAGTGTAATCATTTAAAATATATACTGTTTTATCTTTTGATAGTTCAATATTAATTAAATTGTGATTATGGAATAACTGGCGCACAAATCTGTGTATCAAAAAGAGGAGGGCCTTATCCCGAATTAGTGTCACTTAGAAAAGTCAAATTTGAGAACAAAGTTATTATTTCAATATTCAAAGTTTGATTATTCAACAAAAAGCATATAGGCTATTTTCATGAGTACTTGTACTGTAAGTCACATGTTATGATTTTTGGCTACTAGTATTTTAGAAGGAAAAAATGTGACTTATTCTAAGGGAGATATCCAAAGCGATATAAGTAAGCGTCCTATCTTAAATTGGAGAGGTAACCGCAAGATTAAAGGCGAGGCCACATCAATCAAGGTCGCACGCCACGTAGCGGACGGGATTAAACTGCAGGAAGATGCCTAACTATTTTCTTTCTTCACAACACTAAAACTGTAAAGTCTTTCCATCTTGATTAATAGCTGAAATGTCTCTGACAAGGTGAAGAAAATTTCGTGGCAAAGCGGTATAAGTAAGCGTCCTACCTTAAATCGGAGAGGTTATATCAATGAAGGTCGCACGCCATGTAGCGGACGGGGTTAAGCTACAGGAAGATGCCTAACTGTTTTCTTACTTCACGCAACTAAAATTCTAAAGTTTTTTTCGCCTTGATTAACAGCAGAAAAGTCGGTGACAAGGCGAAGAAAAGTTCGTGGTGTCAAGTGCATCTGGACGCCTCTTTCGCTACGCCATTATTTTGCAATAAATGTGGTAAACATAATTTAGTTCCATGAGACTAAAGATTTAGAAAATATGCGCAGATGGTAGATATTCTGTCATATATGACGTCACACTAAAAGACCACGTATGTTGATTATCACCCCGTCCACAAGATGGCGCAATTGTTTTAATTTACGCCCGATTCCAGTATTAAGTTTGTACGCTTACTTATATCGCTTTGGAGATATCTCATTAATTGAATAAGGCCAAGCAAACTTTTCGAAAATAACGGTAGCCAACAAGAATAAGAGTTATCATCTATGTGACCTACTCTACAAAAACAAATTGAACTATCCTATAGTTTTTCATAAACGGTATCTTACAGCCACAGGTTAAAAGTAGGTAACCCTTATCGGTTCTATGTTACTTCCCACGTGACATCGGGACCAGCATCCCTTACACGAATTTTATTCCGTTTGCACCACATTTTTTTAAAAGAATTGTTTTCACTTTTCCATTGACAACATATGCAAGAGAAATATACTGCAAAATTTATTTTTAAAACACGGTAGTGTAAATAGAATGTAAAAATAGAATCATGTACAAAAAGCATGTAGTACGATAAGGGTTAAAAAGAATACGTATTCATCAATCTTAATGAAAACCAATTTATAGTAGAAAGTTTAAAATCTTTGTGAGAAAAATTCTACTAAAAATTCTTGAATTTTTTTGGAAAAAATAATCTCATTCCGCACACAAAAAGTATTCAACTGGTAAATACTGTATCTTGAAAAAGTTATTTATTTACAATTCATTAAAACTGCGCTGATTATTCTAATGATTTTCCATATTTCTTTTTCAAATGATAAAAAATTCAGCATAGTTTAAGTAATGTGATATTTTATCAGCTACGAACAATATACATATTTTTTAGTGGGACTAATATCCTCATGATGTACATTGGTAAATTCGAACTATTCGCTAATTTGCCTTTTGTTCATTTTCATTTCAAATTTCACACAGTCAGTATTATATTTATTACTTTAAGCTCATAAACACTGAAAATACATTGAAAGCTACAAATGTCGATATTTCTGTAGACAAATTATTAATCGATAAAACCGATTAATCGATAAACAAATCTGAATAATATATCATTCCCCTTTGGTTAAACTTATGTTTAGTTCCTGTTGACGCAAATTGATTACAAATAACATTTTTATGATAAATCTTTTACGTGACTTTCATCCGCGCTTAGTACGAATGGTTATTCGAAAGCGTTGGAACGGAAGTGAATTCCTGCATCTGAAATTCTAACTTTGCATCGCAGCATTTTGAATTTTTCATTATTTTATCTTTTAAACCTTTATTTTCTTGAGTTCTAAATTTTGTTTAGTATGAAATATAAATATTTATTTCCAAATTTAGGTCTTTCTTTTGAATATTAGACATGTTTCTGCGGATAAAGTTGCGATTGTTTTATGATTTAAAAATCCATTGCCAGATTAAATTAATGGCAAATGACTTATGCTTATCTAAGTTTCGCACACACACTATATGTTTGTTTTTGTGTATTTTAAAATGTTATAGTTAATAGTATTTGAATAAAGTATGACTAGGGCCAATCATTGCATGTAATACATTTTAAAATTCACGAATAAAATAATTTAACTTGCTTACAACAATATAATACAACTACATTCCCACAGTTTCGGACAATTGAAAGCTTGTCCACCCTCAGGGATAGTATTACGGAGAAACTAATGCAGTCTTTTCTGTACAATATATACTGTACACATAAGTTTGTGTGTATCTGTACTATGTATATATTGCACAGATAAGACCGTGTGTACCTGTACAATTGAGCTATGAATAAAGAAGAGGTGACATATAGTGTACTGTCTACCAGTTGAAAAAGAAGTAACTGAGGTGGTTATCACAATATGGCGACTGAATTTTTTTTATCGAATAAACCGTTTCTGGAAGCTGCCGAAGCAAACTTCCACCAGCAAACTTTTCATAGAAAAAAGGCCTTTTTCATGAAAATTTTTCTCACAAATATTTCTAAAATTTCTATTTGTTTTTACTGCTGGCAGTATGGCCAGGTATTATAGTCATGTTCACTGACACTGATAGGAGGTTGTCAAGGTTGTCACAATATGGCAGAAACGCAGGGCCTGACAAACACCGAAGTAAACTTCCACGACGAATATCTGTTTTTGCCATAATTTACGACTGATTTTTTGAGTTAAAACGTCGTTTATATAAGGAGAAAATTTCTATTTAAATTTACTGGTGGAAGTTGGACTTGGCGGTAATCAACCCCTGCGAAAGCGGTTACAGTTAAATCTTCACTATTTTAATGATATGTCAGTTCCTCTTTATTAATAGTTCCATGGACCTGTATAATATATATTGTTCAGATAAGACCGTGTTAGTTTCTCCGTGATACTATCCATGATGTTGATCAAGTTTCTAGTTGTCCGAAATTGTAGGAATGTAGTTGTATTATGCAAGTAATTTATGTGATTTTATTTATGAATTTTAAAGTATCTAACTTACAGTGATTGGGCGTAGTCATACCTTATTTATTTAAATAGAGTGTAATAAATTCTTTTATAAGTAATTAATGGTATTTTATGATTAAATTATGGATACGCAGTTATAGTTGATTTATTTAGAAATTTGTGTAATTTTATAAATATTATAAGAGTTTTGCGTAAAAGTTTGTAATTATGATGAGGTTTATGATTATGTTTCTAAAGATAAAAAAGACTAGTCATATATGAATCTTGTCTGTATGTCTTTCATCATTATGCCCAGCAAAAGATTCATTACAACAATTTCAGATTCATTACAACAAAATTTCAGTCAGGTCATATTTTTTATTATAGTTTAATTGTCTGAGCGAAGCGAAGGCTAATACTCAGCGAAATATTACTGTCCGGACACATTACTACTACGATGGATATTAACGCCATGTCCTACTAAAAAAAAAGCCTAATAAAAACCTTTCGTCAAGCATAACTCAAAAAATATTTATCGGATTTCGTTTCTGATTGCACCAGAAGGTACCTATGAGGGTCGTCTACTGAATGCACCTACTATGAAAAATAAGTTCCAAACCGTTTAAAAATTATATTAAAAAAACTGATAAAAAAGCACAATTTATCTGCATACGTCATAGAAATTTGGTGCGAGTCACTTTCACCGGTGGATGTTATCGTAGACAACTGGTTTGAACACATGGAGCAAATAAAAAAAAAATACGCACGCAGTAATATCGAATAGATCAGTTTCAACTACGTGATCACAAACCTTGCAACAACCCGTGTCAACCAGGTTTGGTGAGCAAACAAATAGTAATACAGTACTCCGTACCACGGTGACCGTTTTTAGCCTGTTGTATGAAATATACAATTGTGGATGATTAAAACAAAAGACATGAGTGTTTATTGCTCCGGGAGGTTAACTTTCTCTGGATGTCTGTCTGTCTATCATACAGCATGCAGTTTTCTTGTAAAAGATGATATAATTATGCAGTAAAACCTCCATAACGGACACACCCGATTAGTGGACACCTCTATTTAGTGGGCATTTTTTCGATTACCGACCCTTAAATAACTGTACATTTTTTACTCTCAATAGCGGACACCTCCAAATAGAGGACAAATTCTCCCCTCCCGAGGTGTTAGCTATTCAGAGGTTTTACTGGTAAAACCTCCGTAGCGGACACACCCGATTAGTAGATACCTCTATTTAGCGGACATTTTTTCGATTACCAACTCTTAAATAACTGTACATGTTTTACTCTCAGTAGCAGTTACCTCTAAATAGAGGACAAATTCTGCATTCTGGGGGTGTCCGCTATTCAGAGGTTTTACTGTATATAATTTTGATAGTTTTTTTATAGGGCCACACAGAAGAATAAGAATATATGAAACGAATATAAACTAAATTCGGTATTGGTAGATCGCTGATGGTAATGTAATTTTAGGATGTTGTTAGAGTCATCCGCAGCATGTTTTTAGAGTTTCATTCATCTAACTAAACAAAACCTGTCACACTCCTTTGTCTGTCTGTCTGTCCGTCTGTCACAGAGCCCGCTCTCAGAAACTATATATGTCGGAGACTGAAAATTTGCATACTTATAGCTGAACACCACACATCAAACGGCAAATAATAAAATTTTGAAAAAGTCTAATATTTAACCCTCTGGGCTCTAACTTGTGTATTTTAAGCAATTTTTCTAACACAGCCTCTAATTTAATTCAGTTGGAGACATGAAATTTTGCATACTTATAGCGGAACATCTCACATCAAATGACAAATAATAAAATTTTGAAAAAGGTTTAATATTTAACCCTCTGGGCTCTAACTTGTGTATTTAAAGCAATTTTTCTAACTCAGCCCTAATTAAGTTGGAGACATGAAAGTCTGCATACTTATAGCTGAACACTTGCGATAACACGATAAATCATAAAATTTTGAAAAAGTCATATTTAACCCTCCGGTCTCTAACTTCTGTACTTTAAGCAATTTTTCTAACTCAGCCCCTAATTAAGTTGGAGACATGACATTTTGCATACTTATAGCTGAACACCACACATCAAACGGCAAATAATAAAATTTTGAAAAAGTCTAATATTTAACCCTCTGGGCTCTAACTTGTGTATTTTAAGCAATTTTTCTAACACAGCCTCTAATTTAATTCAGTTGGAGACATGAAATTTTGCATACTTTTAGCTGAACACCTCACATCAAACGACAAAGAATAAAATTTTGAGAAAGTCTAATATTTAACCCTCTGGGCTCTAACTTATGTATTTTAAGCATTTTTTCTAACTCAGCCACTAATTAAGTTGGAGACAAGAAAGTTTGCATACTTATAGCTGAACACTTGCGATAACACGATAAATCATAAAACTTCGAAAAAGTCATATTTAACCCTCCGGTCTCTAACTTCTGTATTTTAAGCAATTTTTCTAACTCAGCCCCTAATTAAGTTGGAGACATGGAATTTTGCATACTTATAGCTGAACACCTCACATCAAACGGCAAATTATAAAATTTTGAAAAAGTCTAATATTTAACCCTCTGGGCTCTAACTTGTGTATTTTAAGCAATTTTTCTAACTCAGCCCCTAATTATGTTGGAGACATGAAAATTTGCATACTTATAGCTGAACACCTCACATCAAACGACAAATAATAAAATTTTGAAAAAATCTAATATTTAACCTCTAATATTTTGTCTCGCGCAATTTTTAAATTTAAACAGTTTTGCAATACTATTTTTTGTTCATTTTGCATAATAAGTGTAATGTGACGTAATTTCTTCCATTTCAGACATCTAACGCATGTTAATGAATTTATTTTACAATATCCTTTCTCTTTTAAAATTCACATGTAAATATAATTTTTATGGCGTAATTCACATGTAAATATATTTTTTATGGCGTAATTCACATGTAAATATAATTTTTATGGCGTAATTTCCAATAAGTGCCTGCTTTTTATACCTAATTATTTAATTCTAATTTGAAGGTTTTTTCTGTTTATAATAGTAACGTGTAAATAATTTTTTTTTTTTTTTTATTTGAAGCAAACATTATTGTTTGCGCTGTTTATACAGTTGGCAACAGTTGAAATTAATACCATTTTCTAAAATATGTAAAGAATATCTGTTAAGATGCTGAATATTTGAATTTAAAATAGAAATAAAACCTCAAAAAATGAGTCAAATTAAAAAAAAAATAATGAAATCTGCACACCGGGATCTTCTATTGAATAAAATGATCTAAAAATGATTAAATTCCCAAGTATAGTTTTTGCTCCTATAATTATTTTTAATGGAACGATTTTGTCCAATTTTAGCATTAAATATCTCTTAAAATAATTCTTCGATTTGAAAACTGTATGCATTAGCGTGTTGATCAAACATTTCGCTATAACCCCACCGATTTTCATATTTTTGTAAACAATAGTTTTCTTAATATTAACGAAGAAAGACCTCCGGTCACAAAAAATTCAAAACCGGCGGGGGCAGCGGCGGTGACAGCGTTAGTTACTTTTTTTAGAATAGAGAGATATATAAAAATGAAAACTTGTCTATCTGTCTGTTTGTAATTTTATAAAAATCCACAATTTGGAAGCCAAAATTGTGAAAAGATACGGACATGTGTATTAAAACATGGCCGAGGCAACTAAAGTAATCCGGAATCGAAATAATTTATAGTGAATTTTTAATTAATAAAAAAACACCAATTTAACAGCAATTTCTTATCAAATTTAAACATTTTTCGTTATAGCAGTTGCCAACAATTAAAAAGCACAATAAAATTATTACTACAACAATTAATTTTCTACTGCAAGATTTCCACGTGAAAAATGAAAATGAAATAAATAGTTTGATGAATTTAAAAAAAAGGTGAATATTAAGTCATAACTTTTCTATTGCAAGATATTCACGTGAAATATGAAAATGAAATAAATGGTTTGACGAATTTAAATGAAAGTGAATATAACTTCATAACATTTCAAGGTTTCCACGTGAAAGAGGAAAATATTACGTCATATTGGAAATATAGAGGACGTGGTGGATATAGTATAACGTCATATGAGTGTGAAAAATGTATTGAAGCATGATAAAAACCCGATTATGGAAATTATAGACCTATTTTAACATTATTGCTCCAATTATAAATTGAAATAAGTTCATTTATAGCTGTATTCTTTTGCGTCTGTTATATACATTTATACATTTTTATGTAGCGTTTTCATATGATTCATTCATACAACATTTCGACTGCTTTTTTTTAATGTTTGTTTTGTGTTGTATGTTAAATTTTGAAATTGATTTTTCAGAACAAACATCCTTCAAATTCTGGGCAACGCCGGCACTTTAGTTTGTAACGGATAAATGACTTTTGTATCTATGCATCTAATGCTAATATTCTAAAGCGTTATAATATTATAAAGTATATAATATAATTAAGGCTTGTACGTTTGTGAGGTGTTATCTCTGAAACTACATAGCCAACTTAAAAAAATGTTGGTGGCCATCTCTGCTCCGAAAAAAAGACTATTTTATGTCAGTGCAAGAACCTACATCGCTGCAGGAGCAAAAAAGTTCTAAAATTGTGATTTCTGCGATATTGATTGGGTTAGAAACTTTAAATTTGGTGCGGTAGTTACTTTTAAGATATAAATACTCGTAATGAACGCTCTCTAAAAGGTTCAATTTGATGGACAAACGTAAAAATTTCTAGAAAGGTTCTAAACTATGATTTATTTGGAATACTGAAAATTTTAGGATACTGTTCGGATTAGAAACTAGAACTTTGGCATGGTAGTAATTAATAAGATGTAAATGCTCGTTGTAGAACGAATTCTAAAAAAATAGAAAGACTAAACAAAGCGGAAAAAGATCTAAAGATGATGATCTAAGTAACGAAGTACATGGAATTGTTAGGAATATAAACATGAAAATTGACATGGCTGTATTTACCATGACGTAAATTCTCGCAATAGAACAATTTCTAAAAATGTCGCTGTATAAAACAGTGCAAAAACAAAAAACTTTCAAAAATTTTCTATTTCTGTGTTACTGCTGAGTCCAAAATCTTCAAATTTTGCTTCGGGTTAGTTTTAAAATATACAATTGTCTCTATGAATGGTTTCTAAGAAATTTAAAAAGATGAAATTAACGGAAAGCGATCTCAATTACTATTAATTTGGAATTATTAGGTACAGCAACTTTAAATATTTCATAATGCTGCATTTCCTCCGCAAAACATGCGATTTAAATGAAACAAAACTGATAGATACACACCTAGCATTAAATAAATTGTGTAAATATTGAATAAAGACCTGTATGAAACAGTGAGTAGGTTGCCCGAAAGTACTTGTTAAAGTGTTCCTACTCTAGGCTTTTCTCTCTCTCGCCAAGGCCACTAACAGAGGGAAGTGCCGTTTTAAATGTGATATGATTTTTTTATCCGATTCATTTTTCTAGACATTTTATCATAAGGTCATGTTCTCAATTATCATTAGTAGATTTTGTATATATTAACTTATTCTGGTGAAATTTTATAATCGGGTTCATATTGGCGTATGTTAGCTTGCATGATTTGCTGAATAAATATGTATGGATTTGTAAATTACTTCAAATGACACTTTGACAGCTCAAAAGTTATGCAGACGATATATTCAGATCTTTTGTCATACTTTATGTTGCAATCATTGCCGATTTCTTTTATTTAATACATACTAAATACAGCTTAACTTGTGCAGAATATGTTTGAAAACAAAACAATACTGCGTATGTAGTGGCCAGCATACACTCATCATTCAAATCCGATCGAGCATATCTAAAACACACTCAAACGAAGCATTGCATGCCACTGTTGATGTATTCGGTACTTTGATACTATATTAGATTTTGAGGAGAGAATCCCTTAAATGTTATCGACAACCTTATTGCATCCGTGGAAAACAGATATTGTACAATATTAACTATTCCGGGAGAGCACGCACCATATAAAGTATAGTCCATTCTTTTTAAACATCATATATTTGTCATTTAAAGTTACTCAAATTGGTGCGGAGCATCTGATTATGCTCTTGACATCATTTTATACAGTTAAATTTCCGATATAAGTAATTTAGTATTTCATTTTCTATTTTACTTTTAATATATTGCGTACTTTCAATTTTATATCCATGCATGGCTGTCTTGAATGGTTAGATTTCCCATTTTTTAAAACAGTGTATACGAATTTATATATAAGATTTTGTAATTCTACGATTCGTTTATTTTCATCATTTCAGTTTATCGCAGCATATGGACAATTAAAGATAACATCTCATTTTCTTTGCTTCCACATGTTATTATTAAATCTATGTTCTAAGTAATATCGCTCAGACTAATCCCTCTGAGGGAAGTCCTAGTCTAAGATCATAACTCATACAGTACGATGCTATATTTAATTTTATAATATATATATATTATGAAATTAAATGATTATAAATGATTATAAATGATATAAATGATTATAAATGATGATAAAATTATGATTTATTTACTAATTAGAATAATTGTGTTAAAATTAATCTGGTATGTCTATATTTAATTTACTTCATGCTAAGGTTCCTTCAGCATTTATAAACACAGTTGTAGTAGTTGGAAAAAACCCGTCAAAATTTAGTATTCTTACCATATGACCTGATCCAGAATATTATAGAATAATATGTATATTAACACTTTTTGAGCGGTCACGAATACACTCGTGTTTCTCAAACGATCCGTTGTTGACTAAAGGCATGCGCTGGATTCTTAGTCCTGTCTACGGCAATTTTGTGGAATAAAATAGCAGCAAGCTTTTTTTTTTTTTTTTTGAAAGATTATGATTGTATGCCAAATAGTTGGCTATTGTTTGTTGGACTGTGCGAAATTTCGTATAACATACAAATATTTAAAAAATATCTATTGGTAGATCATCTTAAAAATCTATCTAGGCAACCGAGTTCCATAAAAGGTGGGGCTTCCATTGTCTAGAAAAAAGATTTCATGGGAAATTGTCGTTTAACAATTTGTTAAATAGCAAGATCTACATTTCTATTTCTCTGCTTATTTTATCTATTTATATAAAATCCAAGTCTCTGTGTGTCCCTCACGATTCCGGTAGGACCGCCTCATTGAAATGAGTAATTGTTGAAAAAAACTAATGCAGGGTTACCACAGTAGCGCCAAATGTTAGCCAATTCGGTGATAGCTGGCTAATTAGGCGTAATTCCCATTTAAAACCATTAATCTTTCATAAAGGAGGTCACTGAAATTTAATTTAAACTCCGCTCTTTTAAGATATTTTTCAAAATCTATGAGTGAGAATTTAATACTAATAAAATAACCGCCAATAGACGACGCTGTACTGTGTGAACTCCTAACTGCGCGATTTTAATGTGCTTTAGGTACTTTTCCAGTATAGGTGCCTTGGCGAAAAAGGAAATTTGGCAACATATTTTCTGGGAATCTATCCACTGTTTCATCTTATATACACACGCTTTTTTTCGATATTTATACGATTTATTTAATATAAAAAAGCCGTTTCTCTAATTTTATACAGAAACAGATGTAGTTTGTACCGAAAAACATCAATAATATACATATAAAATAAACATATAAAACAAACAAAAACGCTCATCAAGTTTGTTTTCATAGCTGTTTATATGATTTGACAACAAATCTCGATATTTTTCCGTTATACGGACACCATGCCAAAATGTATGGTAATGCGCCAATTATTTCAAAATGCTAAAAGATATTTGTAATTTTATGCCAGCAGTTTAATATGAGTTTTATTTTATTGCTTTATTTTATAACAGTTATTTATTCACTTATTTTAAGTATATATTTGTGATTTAATGAAATAGTTCGTAAAAGTCTGGAATTTTCAAATGTTATATTTTTTAAATGCTCACTTTAGTATCGACAATGTTTTTTCTTTTATTTTTCAAATGCTTCAATTCACGTGATTTTCATTTTGCGTCAACTATTACGCTTGGCGACAATGGTATCCATATAACGGAAAAGTACCCAAATCTCACTTTCTGATGCCCAAATTACACTAAGCTTTTTTTAAAAAACGCCAAAGCCCCTACAGTGGAAAAGTACCAAACTGTCTATTATTTTGCGCTATCTGTGTTATAGTTTGTACTATATGCAAGGGGTGTGGAGTGAAGAGTTTAAAAATTAAATATTAAAGTTTCGGCACAGATGTCATATATTGGCGCGATTTTTTTCTGACGCCAATGTCATATACACAACGGGTACTTAACTGGCGGCAAAGTGTCGTTATTTTGCTTGATATGGTAACCCGGATGTTGCTGTTTATGCTGTTGATGTTTTTGCCAAATTGGCGTATATGACAACTGTGCCAAAGTTTCTATAAAGCAGTATAAGACTAAAAAGTTAAGAATAAAATAAATGCAAAATAAGACTTAAGAAAGAAAAATCATGTGCTAAGCATAGAATATGAAACACTTTCCAACACATCCTGAATGCTTCAACAAAACTTCGTCATTTGGGGAAATAAGATAACTAAGTAAACATGTTAGAAGATGCATAAAAATTTTTAAAAATTGATTTCAGCAGTTACCGTCCATAGCCAATAGTATCGTTATTACATGCCACTATTTAGCCAAATTTTAATTTAAACTACTCTTAAAACTACTGAAATCACATTTCCAGATATTATCATCCATAGACGGTTATGTATCGAGTTCTTTGCGTGACCCTGTATATCATTTTATCTATATTCTACAAACATTTCTTAGTAAACTAAATGCAGTTTAGCGTAAAAATGCATAACTCCTTTAAAAACCAACTTTAAGCAATTTACTCTCATACTCAGTAACCCTTACGAATTCTTTTGTGTAGCCCTGCATATGAACTGTAGCATTTATACACACAGTATAGTATGCATAAATGTAGTGAAAAATAAAAGCGCATATCATAATTAAAAATACATTTCTAGCAATCATTGCTTATGTATGCTTCGGATATATATGCTTCGGAGAAAAGTTGCTTGGCGAGAAAGAAGTTTGCCAACGTATTTTCTGACAACCTATTTACTGCTTCATACTCACAAGCAATTTTTTCCATATGTATGCAATTTATTTAAGGTACAGATGTCATATTCGCCCCCAGATTGGCGCAATTTTTTTCTGTCGCCAATATCATATAGGCATCAGGTACTTAACTTGCGCCAAAGTGTCGTAATTTTGCTTGATGTGGTAACCCGGATTATGTTGTTTATGCTGTTGATGTTTTCGCCAAATCGGCAACCGAAAACAATCGCGCCAATATGTGGTGAATATGACATCTGTGCCTTATTTAATATAAAAAAAGGGTACAGATGTCATATTCGCCCCATATTGGCGCGATTTTTTCCTGTCGCCAATATCATATAGGCAACGGGTACTTAACTTGCGCTAAAGGGCTTGATGTGGTAACCCGGATTATGTTGTTTATGCTGTTGATGTTTTCGCCAAATTGGCAACCGAAAAAAATCGCGCCAATATGGGGCGAATATGACATCTGTTCCAAAAAAAAAGCTATTTACCCATTTTTTATAATAAACAGAAGTAATTTTTGCACAGATGTCATATACGCATCGGGGTTGGCGTGATTTTTCTCTGACGCCAATTTGGCAGAAATCTCGCTTTCGAATACCAGTTACTTATATATTTTTAAATTATTTGCTATCATTTTGAAAAGGAAATAACTATAAATAAATAAAAGTTTGAATAATAACTATAGAAGAAAACAGTTTACAGAATTAAAAACAGAAAATAAAAGTAAATAAACAATTTATTAATAAATAAAAAACAATAGCCGGGTTACCATAGCAGGCAAAATAACACCATTTTGGCGCCAGTTAGGTATCCCGGTTCATATCTGAAATCTGTGCCGTAATTTGTATATAAAAAAATATTATATATATTTAGAAACGATTTTTTTATGTATATAAGTGCATATATAAACAAAAATAAAAGTTCATTAGATTTGTTTTCATAGTTGTTTATATATTTTGGCAACATATCTCCCTTTCTGATGCCCGAATTGAGCCAAGCTTTTTTTTTTAATGCGCTATAATGGAAAAGTACCTAAATAAATAATTAATAGAAATAACCAATTATACGAACTAAAACTTTTTATTTCGAGATCAAAGCATTATTTTTACTTTCAATTAAAAATGCGTATATCCTTGGATAACTTTAGTTGAAATTAGGTTCACAGCTTAATATCTCATTCCATAAACCTAAGCAAACACAAGTGATTCATTCATCGTGAAACTTAAAAATATTTTAAATCATTGAGGTAATCATTCACAAAGTAAGTTCTCCAACAATCAATGGACAATATTCTAATGACATCATAGTAGGTAAAATGGTGGCGGTATCGTTTGAAATCACAAAGATTTAATTTTGCAACGTCTCTTAGTTACATTATTTTATTGTCATATTTATGAGCTCAGAACAAACGCATATTTTTTCATTATTTAGTTATTAAAAACGGAAAAAAAGTATAAATGCATGATTTGAAAATTTTAAATAATTTTCTTTCTTAATAGTAAAAAATAACATCGGGAAGTAACAGCGGGTTTAAGTTAAATAAGTTTAACTCTTTAATTCTGTTGTAATATTCAAAATAACTGTACTTATTAGATTTCAGTAAACAACATCAGGACCCGATTAAACTTTGAAGTTAGAGGAATTACAATGTTATTTTAGGACCTTTCTTTTCGAAAAGCTTTTCTAAATTCCACATGTACATGGAAAATCTTCAGTGTTAGAAATATTATTCTTAGGACTGACATAACATGAGAACGGCCTGCAATTTTACACAAGTTTTTGAAAACTACTTTATATCAGAAATTTTACTAAAAACCGGTTACTTTTTTGTTATAGCGGCCCACACTATTAGGATTATGACAAGTTGCAGCCATTTTCGCCAACGTCGTAACCAAGATCGTGAAGCACACACATATAATACCATATAATACCATTTCATGAAATCGTATACGATAATTTAATAGTTTTTACCTTACTTCAAGTGTGAAATTTATTTATTTTTAAGGCTTAACAATCTAAATTGTCCAATATATGAATTAAAAAATGTAAACAAAGATTGAATAGCCATGACCGCAAAAAGCCTCAAATCTGCATAACACTTGGAATTAAACTGTGCAGATTAGTGGTCTTCTACTGTACACAGTTTTTCATAAATGTGTTTCGTTCTTAAAATGTGTTATTGGCACAGATGTCATATTCGCCCCATATTGGCGCGATTTTTTTCTGACTCCAATGTCATATACGCAATGTATACTTAACCGGTGCCAAAGTGTCGCTATTTTGCTTGATATGGTAACCCGGATGTTGTTGTTTACGCTGTTGATGTTTTCGCCAAATCGGTGTCGGAAAAAAATCGCGCCAGTATGGGGCGAATATGACATCTGTACCGTGTTATTTTCATCTATCACTGCGGAACAAGCAAGAAAACTCATATTCTTGCACATGAGTTGATATATATCTTTATATCTAAATTTCCGTCATTTTTGACGGGCTACCTCTCTAGTATATATATATATAAAAGCAATTAGCGCATTTTATCTGCTTTTTTATGACATTCTACGTTAATTATCTATTACCAATAATAATCCTTAAATCCTACCGAAAATCTAGATGTTTGAAAATATGATTAACACTAGAACGACCATTAGAAGTCATTTTGACCCCTGCAAAAATGACAATAGTCGATTTGAACAAGAAATTTCTTCTTAAGATATATTTAATGTAAGCAGAACAAAAATTGGCTAATTGAATAAGTTAAATAGTTCCAAATAAAAATTTTGGTATGAAACACTTTTTATAAAGCTTTTCCAAAATAGCCGGCGGTTCTAGTGTTAATTTTATTATGATGTAGTTTTTAAAAAATTAAATGTTTCGAAATTATGATCTTTACTACTTTGTGTTATACATTTCTCTTTATATTATTCTCAGTTTCAATTCATGTACAATAACAACACACTGAAAACTACAAATGGCGACATTTCTGTTAACAAATTATTAATCGATAAAACCGATTAATCAATAAAGAAATATGGAAAATAACGTTTCCCTTCCGTAAAATTATGTTTGGTTCCTGTTCTCACAAACTGATTACAAACCGCTTTTTTATGGTAAATCTTGTCCGTGACTTTCATGCATGACATGTAATGGTTATTCGACATCACCGAAAGGAAAAGAAGTTTTTGCATCCGTAATAGACCGGGAACCGGCAGCACAGACTGCCACCTCATCGAGTTAGGGGCTGAAATTCCAGAATTAGCTAAAACTCGATTCCCATATTAAAACGCAATCGGTCTGCCAAGTCATATCTTTGCGAAAAACATCTAAAAACCCGATTTTAGCGGTCGACTCGTAGGTTTACCATTGCGTTTTCCTGCACCTAAAGGTATGAAAACATGGCGGACTGGGAGCAGGAAAGCACAATGATAAATCTACGAGTCAACCGGTAAAACCGGGTTTTTAGGTGTTTTCCACCAATATATGACTTGACAATGGAGTTATGAATAAAAAGGAGGAGGCATATACTGTACTGTCTAGCAGTTGCGAGTGAGGTAACTGAGGAGGTTGTCACAAGATGGCGGCTGCTTTTTTAAATTCGGACCTTTACTTTCTGATTACTGCCAGAGCAAATAGCCCACCTATAAAATTTAATAGAAAATTCCGTCTTCATTAACCGTCTTATTCATGGAAAGTTTTCTCAAAAATGTCATAAAAATTTCTACTTGTTTTTACCGGTGTCAGTATGCTTTGTAAAACTGTCAGTTTGTTTCCCTGGTTGTCATAATATGGCGGAAACGCAAGGCCTAACTACCGTCAAAGTAAACTCCTACCAGTAAAAATAAAAACCTGTTTCTATCATGTTTTATGACTGAAATTTTTCAATAATAATGCGTTTAAATAAGTTGAAAATTTCTATATAAATCTACTGGTGGAAGTTTCCATCGGCGGTAAACAACTCCTGCGATAGCGGTTACAGTTGAAGCTTCACTATTTTAACCCTAGATCTACCGGGAATTTTATTCAAGTTTTAATAAAACGTTCTACACCAGAATTTTTATTTAAAACTATTTAACTTATTTATTTACCTTATTTTTGTCTGGTTTATATACTTAGTTTATTTTAAAGAAATTTCTGGTTTGAATGAATATTTTGTATGTACCTGTCGGGTCCAATGGACCCGTCTGGTAGACGGAGGGTTAAGGATATGTCAGTTCCTCTTTATTAATAGTTCCATGGACTTGACAGACTGAGTGCGTTTTAATATGGGAATCGAGTTTTAGCTAATTCTGGAATTTCAGCCTCCAACTCGATGAGGTGGTTGTCTCATGGTTCGTACGCCTCCTTAAATTTTGCAGACCAGAAAATTTTTCGGCACCGGTATAGAAAATTATTATATATAGAAAATTTATAGAAAATTTCTTCTTAACAGAAGACGAAATTTTTGGCGTTCAACCTAGATTTTTTTTTTTTTTTGAGAAATAACGGCATCCGTACGAACTATGTGTCTGTGCTGCCGGCCCGCGGTCTATAATTCTAACTTTGCATCGTAGCATTTTGAATTTTTCCTATTTTATTTCTTAAGCATTTATTTTCCAGAATTCTAAATTTTCTGTAATGAAAAATGAAATCATTGCATTTTTGAATTTATGCATTTTTATAAATACTAGAAAAGAAAAAAGTGTTGCAATTGAAATTCTACTTGTTTTATAGTAAGTCTAGCGATAGATTAGATAGGTCGTTTTGCTATATAAAAGGCAAGGTAAAAATTAAATTGATCTATTTTATATTTTAATGGTGTTTAAAAGAAAATTTTACAAGTTTTTTTTTTTTTATCTTTGGCCAAGGCATTGTTTTATTACCCAGCATTTGTATTCAAGCAATAACAAATTCACTGAAGATAAAAAACATACTAAAGTACATCTTTTTTTCTAATTTTTGGAGTAAATCGTTTGGAAAAAAAATTATATCAGAACATAAATATTCAGCTTGAAACTTTTTAAGCGTTCAAAATGTACATTTAATTTATTTCCCAGTATCATGGAACTTGATTGTCAATTTCATTCTTGTGTAATAAATAATATTATATTTAAAATTATCGGAAATGTTTATAATTTTAATTAGTTTGTTAATTTTCTATTTTTTCTTTTATTATAAAAACTACCCATGACTTCGTGTATGTGAGATTCGAAAAAGGGCAGTTAAGCAAACATTTCTAAACTCCGATAAATAATGATATCCTCACCGGTTATTCGAAAAAGGAATGGTATCTCTGTTATTAAAAATATATATATATATATATATATATATAGCTGTAGCTTAACAAGTACTTTTTTCGCCACAAAAAAAATTAGTTAAACAAAAAGTTTGATTTAAATTTTCTTTTTGAAACGAAATTTTGTGTGCCAAACACCTTGAAAACCTCTGAAAATTTTGTTGTGGATTTTGCACCACGATAATGCTCCATCGCACAAAACAACAGTTGTTGAAGAGATTTGGGCCAAAATCGCTTTTCAATGTGAACGACAAAGCATCGTACTGGATTGATATGGTCCTGTGTGACTTTATCTTGTTCCCGGAACTAAAATTATCACTACTACGAGAAAGGTGTTTTGAATCAATTACAGTCATGAATGAAAATTTGCTGAAGGAGCAAATCTGCTTATGAAAAATGTATGGAGAGTTGGGTTAGCCCTGTTATATATACATACGCCGTATTGGACTCGGCGGAGTCTAGATTACAGGCAAAAAAAAATATGAATAAATTATTTTTTGTGTTTTATTTTACCCCTTAACAGTTTCATTTTTTTTACACATTAAAATAAAGATAGGGAATGAATACCACTTTTCCATACTAAAATAATCTGCTTGTATAATCTTGGACTTAAAATACTCGTAGATTTGTTTTCAGACTACCTGAAGAGAACTCCTCACCTCTAGTAGAGAAATGTAGCCTAGAGAAATTCAAGTCATTGCCGAAGTCTGACTAATTAAACATCAGGAACGCAGAGTGGGGGATGATGCCGGTCCCCCCCCCCCCAAAAAAAAAAAAAATATATACATACAAACCATACTTACAAACTAAAAGTTATAGTTAGCCCATTTATGCCTAGCGTTTCATTTTTGGGATGTTCCGAATTTTAATAATTTTTTATAATTTTCTTCTTCTTTACAACATGAATCTTGCATGAAGAAATTGTCTATAAATGTCTTTATCTATTACCGACAGATTACAGCATAAGATTTATATTTATTTCCTTAAATGAAAGCATTTTTTTTTTGTGTGTGTGTTTATAGATTTTTCATTTTTCAAGATAGCAAAATGTAAAAAGTAAGTTTATTTGTATTTTTTGTATCAAAGATTCAAATAAATAAGTGATAATCTTAGCTTGTAAATTTCTTTGAAATACGTATTTTTTTTAAATTACGAAATTATATGTTCAAGCCTATTTTTTATGCATGTTTGTAACGTACAAAGTATAGGGCGCTATGCGCAAATGGACACACATGTATATTAGCCATTTAGGTGACAGTTATTTATGTAAAGTCATTTCTAAGATGATTTCGAAATAAATTGTTTTTTAGACTCAAATACGATTATTATTAATTTATTATTAATAATACTTATAATGTTGTTAGTCACTGTAAAGAAATAAATATATTTTTCTAATAGTTCATAAAAATATTAAATATAGCATATAATGCACAATTTAAAAGCTTAATTTATACAAATTTAGACAAAACATATAATTATTCATTTTTCCACATATCAGGGCTCCCACTGGTCCGTTTTATAAAAACCAGTAATTTTTCAGAAGCAAATTCGTTGTAGATTTCTGCAAGAAAAACGCAGTATCTGGTAAATTTATACAAAATTTATAAATAAGTTTTTCTTTGAAAAATAGTGGTTTTCATAAAACGGATCTAGTAGAAATCCTGACATATTGAAGCTGGTAGACGGGAGGTGCTGGGTTCGAAACCAATCGCGCCCGTCGGCTTAATCGTTCGAAGTTTTCGTGGTTTTCTTCGAACCGTGGATTTCCATGTGTAAATATAGGTTAGGTTCCCTTAGAAAGACTCCCCACGGAGGACTCCCCTCCTTAGGGCCTATATCCCTCGTGTTGATATTTGGCCGCCATAAACACAACCAACTAGTAAGTTTACATTTTATCAAATAAATACAAAAATATTTTAACGTAATTTTTTTAGTATTTTTCCAGTTCATTTTGCAATATTTTAAAGTGATTTTACCAACAATTTTTTGAAAACGAAAATTCAGGCATAAATGGGTTAAATATTAGTGGTGCTCAAAACCTTTTAGTAATGACGTAAGCAAACTCTTTTTGCGCGCACGGTGTTTGTCAAAAATTGTTTAAGGGCTTCAGGTATTTTCTACAAAGACGATAGTCTAGGTACAGCGTCTAGAATACCTAGTGTGGAAATATGCTAACCAAACAACGCTAAAAATTTGTATTCCTTAAATGTGCGACGATACTGCTAAAATCCCAAGTGTCGATCGTAGCTGCGGGATTTTCGTATTACATTGTATAGACTAGCAATATCTTGCAGTTGTAGAAAATATCCTGCAGATGTCCCTGCTATCTGTATGTTTCAGCAGCATCGTTGCACATTTAAGGGATACAATATTTTAGCACTTTTTTAAGTACTAGGGAACTCGGCCCCCTACGAGCTACGCTCGCCAACCTTCGTTCAGACACCGCAGTTTCTAAAAGCACGCTAATTTGATCGGCTTTAAAAAGATTTTGAAAGATTGAATTATAATTTAAAAAACAGTGGCGATCTCCCTATAAACGGGTTTCTATTCATTTCTCTTTGATTGGGGAATTTTAAGGAAAAATCACGTGCTGTTAAAAGATTCTATGGCTGTTTTCCTCTTTGATTATATAAAACCAGTTAAACATTTCAAAATAAGCTAATATAAAATGAATTAAGTAAACAGAGTCTTTGTCTCCCGGTATTTTTTAACAAAGCGAAAAGATGGTTCTTTTAAATAAGACATTTTAAGCGGGCTCTCATGTCAAGCATACAAGTCGTATGTTTGCTCTTCAATAAATAAATAAATAAATGAAAGACATTTTAAATGTATCGTTTTTAATCTCACGCAATTTTCACCAAACTTTTATTTCTCTTTTTAATAGTCACGCGAACATACTTTTGTTAGAAATGAAATATTATTTGCGCTGTCCCAACAAAAATAGTTGAAAAGTTCATCTCGAAATATCCAATAAATGTCTCGCGCAATTTTTAAATTTAAACTGTTTTGCAATATTACTTTTTGTTCATTTTACGCAATAAGTGTAATGTGACGTAATTTCTCCTATTTAAGACTTCTAACGCATGTTAATGAATTTATTATTTTACAATATCCTTTCTCTCCTAAAATTCACGTGTAAATATAGTTTTTATGAAGTAATTTTCAATAAGTTCCTGCTTCTTATACGTAATTATTTAATTTTAATTTGAAAGTTTTTTTTGTTTATAATAGTCACGTGTAAATAAACTTTTAATTTGAAGCAAACATTATTGTTTGCGCGGTTTATACACTTGGCAACAGGTTAAATTAGTACAATTTTCTAAAATAAGTAAAAAATATCGCCCGAAATGCTGAAAATTTGAATTTAAAATAGAAATAAAAGCTCAAAAAATGAGTCAAATTTAAAAGATAAATGTATTCTGCACACCGGGAGATTATAACGTATAAAATGATCTAAAAATATTTAAATTCCGATGTATAGTTTTTGCTCCTATAAAACTTTTTTAATGGAACGACTTTGTCCAACTTTAGCATTAAATATCTCTTAAAATTATTCTTCGATTTGAAAACTGTCTGCATCAGCGTGTTTATAAAACTTTTCTCTGTAATACCGCCGATTTTCATATTTTTCTATGCAATATTTTTCTTAATATTAACGGAGAAAGATCTCCGGTCACAAAAAATTCAAAACCGGCGGCGGCGGTGACAGCGTAAGTTACTTTTTTTTAGAATAGAGAGATTACAGGGATAGCCAATTTCCATACTATATATTCTAGGCGCTATAGTCTAGGCAAACACTCAATAGCGAAACAACTTGCTAAATTTTTCGAACGATTGCCAATTTTCTCTTACCGCCTCGTTATCAATTACCTTTTTCCATGCTACCAAACTTATCTTTTTGAACTTATTCATTTTTGTAAGATATTGTGTGTTTATATCAAAGTAGATGATGGAGGGGGGGGGGGGGGTAAAGCGCGTCCCAAAACAAAAAAAAAATTCCCTTTAAAGGCGCCATACATACAAACCAAAAGGTATAGTTAAATATTATTGCTGTTGAAAACCTTTTAGTAATGACGTAAGCAAACTCTTTTTGCGCGCGCGGTGTTCGTCAAAAATTGTTAACCCTTTCAGGGGCAGAAAAATTCTGTTCGTAAACTGATAAAATAATTTACTGACACCATAATATTCAAACGAATTTCTTAATAAATAACAAAACGCTATTTTACACTTTAATTACAAGAGAAACATTTTATTAAAATATTCTTGGTGCCAGTAGTCAGTTTTGGAATTAAAATTAGGTGGCTAGACCCTCTAGCCACCGCCCCTGAAAGGGTTGAAGGATTTCAGGTATTTTTTACAAAGACGATAGTCTAGGCAAACACTCAATAGCGAAGCAACTTACTAAATATTCCGAACGATTGCCAATTTTCTCTTGCCGCCTCGTTATCAGTTACCTTCTTCCATGCTACCAAGTTTACTCTTTTGAACTTATTAATTTGTGTAAGATATTGTGTGTTTATATCAAAGTTGAGTAGATGATGGGGGGGGGGGGGATGAAGCCAGTACCAAAACAAAAAAAAATGGTTCTTTCTTGTTTTTTACTATTTTTACTTTTATACATATTTTTTATTTGGGTTTCACATTTTAAATAAAAAACATTTTATTTTAATGGGATTTCAGCCTGATTCGTTAGATATGTCTGAAAGGTTTGCGATAGCTCCGCTTTTATTTTCTGTATTTCAACTGGAAACAAATTCTTTTAGAATCGAAATCTTTGAATAGGATTTAAAGTTAGAAAAGTTAGAAAAAATTGGATATATTTCCCAGTTTTACTTAGTCACTGGGAGAAAACTGAAAATATATCACAGAAATTGCTGAAACATGGATTCTAGGCTCAAGTTCAAATTTTCTGTGTAGTCAGACAAAATCAGTAGTTTAACTTAAAAAGAGAGGGAAAAAAAATAGAGAACTAGAAAAGGTTTGCAGACATTGCAATGTTTCTTATTGTAATTTACATTTATTTACTTGTTTATATTTTATTTTCTTATATTTTCTACCTGTTTAAAAAACGAGGAGGTTAATAGCTTTAAATATTTTTTTAACTATGATTTTATCATTGAAAGGCTGAATTCTTATCAGAATTTCCGAATGAAATTATGCAATAATGAAAAAAAAAAAAATGAGAGTTAAATTTCTTTTCAAAATCTAAAAAAACAATAATTTCTGGTACAAAACTTTATTAAAATTATGTAGTATAAAACATATTGTATACATATACAAACATATACAAACTGGCGGTTGAATTCCTTCAAGTGCATTAGGGTACATACAGGGTTCGTAAGCTTCAGGGAATTTTCCAGGAGAAATATCAGTATTCTTTTAATAGAAAAATAAATCTAGCTTAAATGGGCAAAATTTCGTGTTATTTATAGAGAGATTTTCTATCAGAAAATACTGGTATCGAAGAATTTTCTCGCCTGGAAATTCCAGGACTCGTAAGAACCAGGGCTGCGGAGTCGGAGTCGGGCCCATTTTTGAGCAAAAGAGTTGCGGTCGGAGTCGGCCATTTTGCAAGCAGATCTGCATTGTCGTAGTCGGAGTCGGCCCATTTTCGAGCGAAAGAGTCAGAGTCGGAGTCATCCATTTTTCCCACCGACTCCGCAGCCCTGGTAGGAAACCTGTAAATAAGAGGGACAAACCTTGTATAAAAATCTTTCGGATAAACTGGAGTCATTTATTGTTTTTTTAAAATAAGTATTAATTTTTTTACTTTTCTTTTATTTGATTAGACAACATTATACAATACTTAAATAGAATAATGATAATTTTTTTTAACCCCTTAATTCTCGCTCCCGTCATATTCTCGGGCTGTGTCTTTTACTCAACTTGTTTGATTCCCACCAGTTTTATAGAATAGTGAAGTTGGCTATATTTTAGTATCGTTTTTTTTTCCTGTCATTAAATACGTTGGATATTTCTTAATCATAAAAGTGGTGCCAATAAGCAATTTGAATTTTTCAACCGTAATTTAATTCGAGCGTTAAGGGGTTAATCCCTTAACCCTTTCCGGCGCGCAGTAGATCTGTTTATAAATTGAAAAAAAATGATGAACTGACACCAGAATTTGTAAACGAATTTATTAGAAAATATGAACTTGCTTATTTGCAAGTATATTATAAAAGGAAAACTTTAATTAAATATTCTGGGTGCCAGATAAAAATTAGGTGTCCTTTTTTTAAGGACACCGCCCACGTAAGTGTTAAGCGTCGCACCCGATAAGTGCAGTCTTCTTTTTAGCTCACAGGCTATCAAAGCCTGTGAGCTAATGTGCACGCAGGTTCTGTATGTATGTATGTACGTATGTATGTACGTAACGCGATAACTCTTGATAGATATATCCGATTTGCTTGAAATTTTTTGTCTAGATTCATTCTGATAAGGCGCTTCCTTGATTAGTTTTGGGGGTTCATTGGTTAAGTATAAAGGAGGAAAGGGGGCCTGATTCCCCTCCCTCTCTTAATTTGGATAAATGGATTTTTCATGCTGAAAAATCCAATTTGTTTCAAATTTGGTATACCGGTTAATTCTGATAAGGCGATTTAGCGATTAGTTTTCAGAGTTTATTGGCTAAATATAAAGGGGGAACGGGGGGCTAACTCTCCCCCTTAATTTAGATAAATGGTTTTTTCATGCAGAATTATCCAATTTGCTTCAAATTTGGTATACTTGTCAATTCTGATAAGGCGCTTCCCTGATATGAGGTTCATTGATTTAGTGTAAAGGGGGAATGGGGGCTAATCTTCCTCCCTTAATTTAGATAAATAGGTTTTTCATGCAGAATTATCCAATTTACTTCAAATTTGGAATACAGGTTTATTCTGACAAGGCTCTTCCGTTTGTTAGATTTGAAGGTTCATTGGTTAAGTATAAAGGAGGAAACGGGGGACTAATCCCTTTAATTTATTTTTCGAGGAGTATTATTTTTTGAAATAAGAGTACAATATACAATTAGTGTCAATAGCCTGTGAGCTCAATGACATCAGTTTAACTGGGCACTCTTCTTTTTATTTAAAATACAGATTGTTTGATCGCCACCACTTTTTTGAAGTAGAAAAATTCACCTTATTTAATGGCAGATAAAGTGATGCGAGAATAAAGCCAATTACATTATTTTAAAAAACTGGTGGGAATAAAAAAATCTGAATAGAAAAAGTAACCTACACAGACCGTGAAATTCACGGGCGCGAGAATTAAGGGCTTACTGTTGATTTTGCTTTATGTTGCCTTGCAGTGAACATTGTATTTTAAATTTGGCTTGTCATATGAAATTAAAATAATTAGGTATTTTTAATTAAACGATGTTTATTCTAATGACTGGACGAAGGATTTTTGAAGGCAATATCAACAGTTTGTTCACCGGTCACGAGTATACTCGTGTTTCTAAAGCGATACGTTGTTGACTAAAGGCGTGCGCTGCATCCTTAGTTTTCAGTACGCCATATTTCTTGAATAAAATGTCATCAAGCTTTTATCGGAAAGATTTAGGTCTTTATATCAAACAGTTGGCCAATTTGGTTAGACTACACGAAATTTCATATAAAATACAATCCTTTTCAAAATACATATCGATAGATAAACTCAAAAAACTTATCTAGGGAACCGACTTTCATCAAAGAACAGAATTCCATTACACTAAGATCTACCGGGAAAAATCGATTGCAAAGTATTTTAATGATATTACACTATTTTAAATATACTGAAATATATATATCACTCTGGTGTACTATATGGTGCTTATTCTTGAATATGACGTGCATGGAATTTGTGTTTCTTTTACAAGGACACCCAAAAGAATTTGACTGTAGAAGAATGGAGAAATCGAACAAGAATTGAACAAAAATTCCTATGACCAATAATTCCTGAAAGTGCGTTTTCAATTATCGTATGCGTTTTTAATTTGAACTACTTTTTAACATTATTTAGTGTGTGTAAATTCTATGGATCTTATACCGGGCTGCCCAAAAGTTCTCAAGTACATTTCGTTTATTCACAGAAACAGCTGAATGGAAAATTTCAGTTGTGCTATTTATTTAATTGAACTAACGTTATATACTATATATTATAACGTTATACGTTATATATAAGTATACTATGTAGTATACATACAAATTTATAGATCATATAAAGGACTGCTCAAAAAAATAGTTATTTTTCCGATTGATAATAATAGCAGAAATTGTGTTTTCGAATTGTTTTTTTAGACCTCATGTTTCACCTTAATAAACTGTGAAGTTTTGCTACAGTTTTCTGAATGTGTTGGAAAGTGTTGGATAATTAATTCTGGACGTATGATTTTTCATTCTTGTTAATCTTTTTGGGGCTACTATTCATTAATATTTAAAAATAATCTTTTGCTATCTATAATTTGAAATTAAAATTCAAAATTTCACCAGAAAGTATCTTTTGTCAAAAAGAAACGTTTATCTTTCGTTATTGGTTTCGTTTTACTTTAAATCACATTTTAACAATTTGCCCAAGATGCTTCGTTGTCTGTGTTAGAAAATCGAAATTGAAGGTAAAAAAACTGCCTTTATATTAAAGTTCCTTCGCTTTGAGACGTATTCAAAATTCTTACTATTCCTTAACTACTGCAAGTTTTCGAATGTACCGGGTGTCCCAAAAAGGACTGACTGATTTTAAAATTCAATAACTTGCAAACGGTGACAGATATTAAAAAATTCTTGCAGGAGGGTTATGCATAAGGTCAAAAGTTTTATTACAGTGATTTTCAATTTTAGTTCGATTTACAAACAATAGATGGCGCTGTAAGCAATAGTCGCTAAATACAGCCTCGATTTTTGGTACTTTATCTTGTTTCATGCAGAAAAAGGAGATGGAAATGTATTATCCGGGCCACGAAGTACCAAAAATCGAGCCTGAATTTAGCGACTATTGATCGCAACGCCATCTATTGTTTGTAATTCGAACTAAAATTGAAAATCACTGTAATAAAAATTTTGACCTTATGCATAACCCTCCTGCAAGAATTTTTTAAATATCTGTCACCGTTTGCAAGTTATTGAATTTTAAAATCAGTCAGTCCTTTTTGGGACACCCGGTATTTTTTGAAAGAAGATATAGTGAAACATTTAGCTTCCTCATGTTCGAGATTTTCAAGACCTTAAAGCCACTCATTAATATGATTAATGAACTTGCTGTTTGAAAGAGCTGAGAAAAGTTTAGAATTTTGTTCCAGAAAATGGCAACTACAGAAAATGAGACTCGATTCCTCATAATTACCTTTCACGTTTCAACTAAAATTCATAGATGAAACAATTGCAGTGAAATATTAGAAGAAAAATTAAGTGTGCGCTTACATAAAAAGATAGCAGTAAATATCAAGTGAAAATCCCGCTTAAAAATTATTTTGCACATATATAAAGGCAAAAAATAAAAAGCAAATTAATCGCAACAATAAAATGTTGTACAGGCGGTCAGATAAAAAGAAAAAAAGAGAGCGAGAAAGAATACCCGTATACATTTTATTCACTAAATTGTTCCACAGAGAAACAGAAATAGTCATTCGACTGGAGTTTATGTCTTTTTTTAATTTATGTTAAGAAAATAAGCTCAAATATTCGTCAACATTCTCAAATTGTACCGAATTCTGGAATTTTCAACAGGAACACCCAATTTTGACAGCATATATATACATATATGTTCCTCAGTAAATTGTACCTTAGGATACCAAACGAGAAGTTTGGTACAAATAGTTTAGGAGTATTGAAAGTGTATAACTTGGATAAATTCTTTATTAACCCGCTTGTATCATAATTAGTGACGAGCAGAATGAATGATTTTGCTATCAAATAAATCATTAGGGCATGCTCAAAAAAATAGTTTCCAATCTTCGTATTTATTTTTAATCAATTAACACCAGGAATTTTGTAAAAAGTAAAGAAGCCAAAGTATAGTTTCCAGCTTCGTGATATTTTTAATCAATTATCATAAAAAATTTCTAAGAGAAAAACAATTTATATATTTTTATGGGGTTGTCATATTATTCACGACCCGAAACCAGAATTCTCTTTTGCATTCAAAACACATCATTGACTAAGGGCGTGGTTTCACCTTACAGAAAATGCATTTCTATCATGTTGTCCATATTTTTTTAGATTGCAAGACATTTTATATTAACCCATTTTCGGCCAAAGGTGCGTAAACGCACCATTTCAATAAATATTTTTTTATTAACACAGTGACGAATATTTTTCACTCATTTTATTTTTCTACTATTTTTAAGGGTTCTGAAGACATGTATAAAATATCAGTAACTCAACTGGAGTAAACACTTTCTGTTGAGAAATTTTCAAAATATGTCAGTCTTTTAAAATTGAAACGGTTATTGACAAATTCGACTTTCTGAAAATGTATAATTATTCCACTTGAGATTAATCATATGTTTTTATAATGGAATAAAGTCGCAAGTTCTGTAAATAAAATAATAATAAAACAAATACCATAGAAAAATTAAAGAAATTATTAATTTTAAATTTAATGGTGCATTAGCCCACCATTGACCGAATGCATGAAAATGCCGTATGCATTTTATTTCTCAAATAAAGTATTATTTTTCGTGCACGAAACCTTTTTTCCTCTTAATGAATATAATTTAAGCATATTTCAATGAAAATAATACCATATTTTATAAAATTTCTATGCTTGGCCTAAAATGGGTTAACTCATTAACGCCGGTTGGAAAGAAAACTTGCCATTAAAGTATTACGAAATTTTAAATGTAAAAACCAGTATTTTATTAAGGAAATTTTCATATTTCTTAATCTCAAACATTGAGAGATTAAATGAGTTAAAATTACAATTTTGCGAGAATTGGTGTCAACTCGCGTCGAGCTATTTGAAGATGTGTAAAAAAACCGTCGTTAATTTGTTAAATTCGAACATTAGAAGATATTTACTGATGCATAAACTTGGGAAATCTACCTAGAACACCAATTTACAAAAAACTTTCAGAACAGGGGGTAGCCAAAGCGATATAAGTAAGCGTCCTATCTTAAATGGGAGAAGTAACCACAAGATTAAAAGCGAGGTCACATCAATCAAGGTCATGCGCCACGTAGCGGATGGAGTGTGAAGTACATGTAGATACCTAACTGTTTTCTTACTCACACCACTAAAATTGTAAAGTTTTTTTCAGGAGTGACTAAAGATTTAGAAAATACGCGCCACACTAAAAGCCCGCGTATGTGAATTATCACCCGTCCCCAAGATGGCGCAACTGTGTTAATTTTCGCCCGATTGCAGCATTAAGTTTGCACGCTTACTTATATCGCTTTGGGGGTAGCTTCTACTGCAAAGCGATATAGGTAAGCGTGCAAACTTAATGCTGGAATCGGGCGTAAATTAACACAGTTGCGCCATCTTGTGGACGGAGTGATAATTCACATACGCGGCCATTTAGTGTGTGTGGCGCGTATTTTCCAAATCTCTAGTCACTCATAGAAATAAATTTTGTTTGCCACAATTATTGCAAAATAATGGCGTAGCGAGAGGGGCATCGAGATGTACTTGTCACCACGAAGTTTTCTTCGCCTTATCAGATACACTGCAGTTATTAATCAAGGTGAAAAAAAACTTTACAATTTCAGTAGTGGGAGTAAGAATACAGTTAGGTATCTACCTGTAGTTCACACTACTTCCGCTACATGGCGCATGACCTTGATTGATGTGACCTCGCTTTTAATCTTGCGGTTACTTCTCCCATTTAAGATAGGACGCTTACTTATATCTCTTTGTTCTACTGTTTTAAAACCAGATTTGATAAAAATCACCCGTTGGCAAAGGGTTAGTTCCAATTAAAATTAGAAATTTCTTTTTCGATACAGAATTTCTGCTAGAAATTAATTGAATTTAAAAAATAATTTAGGAGCTGTCCTGTTGCGCATGTCCAAATGATTCATTTGAATAGCAAAATCATCTGTTCTGTGCATCACTAGTCATAACCGCATACGTGCGTGTTTTTTAGGAATTTATTGTTTATTCAGAGATTTTGAATCCATACTAAACAATCCGAAGTACGAGTTTTTACTTTGCGTAGTCAGGAAAGTAAAAATTGCAATTCAAAATGTCTGGTGTGAATTTGGAATTTCTAAATAAAACAAAAAAAATCCTGAAATGTACTACGCATTATACAGTATTATCAATGTTTGGCAAACTCACTAAAAAAATGAACTGATACAAACTCAAATTCAATGTCTGAAAAATGAGTCAAGTTCAAGCTCAAATTAAAAATTTATAAAACGATTCCGTTCAATTTAAACTCATTCCTAAAAAGGAACGAAATTCATTAAGGATTGAATTTTTAAATAATTCAGAAAAAGTAAATTAACAGAAAAAAGAAATAAAATATTTAAAAATTAATCTAATTATTACAATTGCCCAATGAAAACAAACATTCATCAATGATCTAATAAAAATACTTGAAAACAGTATTCGTATCTCTGTTACAAAATAATTGGCAATTTTTTGTCCTGCGTAACATCATAAAATGGTTTAAAAAATAGGAGATATTTCATTTATATATAGGGGAGGTAGGGGAGGTTTGATACATAGGGAGGATGATACATTGACAATTTTTCTCAACAAATGGCATGAAGAGCCATTCTAACACATGTGAAGTTTTCTTTTATTTGCTGAAGCCATCATTAGCTGGACTAATCAGCGAAGAACTGACAACTTTTCTTTTCTTTTAATTTTGAAGGTTTTTGGAATATCAATGTAAATTTTTTCATTGATTGATTTTCTTTCATAACTCTTATTATTGTGAAGATAATATCTTGTAATTTTTTTTTAATTATAAAGCACATTGTTAGGATTAGTTTTACTAGAAAGTAGATTACCATTTTGCAACAGCATTTGTACAAAGTGATTGAAAATCCAATAAGGCATAATAGGGAGAAATGATACATTAGTACTGGGGAGAAATGATACACTTGTACATTTGAAATTTAATAGTTTTTTAAGTTTGCAAACTAATATAGGGCTGTAATATTCATTATTGTTTTACAGCAAGAGCTACTGAAATTGGTAAGGAAGAACAGAGAGACTATTCATAGACATTATGTAGGTTACATAGAAAAGCAGTGCGATGATAGATGGTTAGTTCGCTTTGCTCGTCATGTAGAAGGGAAAAAGTTTAAATGGCCTGAAAGGGAAAATGTTTCTATAATTTACGAAGGGCAAATTGAAAAAACGTTAAATCTACCCGATTTTACCTATCAAAATGATAGAGTTATAAGTTTTTCTTTTAACCATTTCAGGGATGGTGGTATGTTTATGAAAGCACTTAATTTTAATTCCTAAACGTCACATTGGAACCAGCATTTAGGTAAAATATTTTCCTTTAAGTAAGAAAGTGAAATATATCCCTTTTCTTATTTCTAATTAAATTTGTTGGTAAATTCCGGTGCCATTAATTTATTCAACACTTTAGCATTGAAAATGCTTTGCCCCTGAAAGGGTTAAAGGAATCTTAAATGTGCCACATTTATGTTAAATTGTTTGCAAATCAGCAATGTTCATTTCATTTTTCCTTGCAGCTAGATCTCGAGGGGTTTTTTTTTTTCATTATTTATTTTCTAAAAAAGTGTGTTAATAGGATTGTTTAAATAATAGCAACTGTTTAAATATTTTTGTAAAAAACATTTCTGAAACAAAAAATATGTCAATGTCATTTCGTTTCAAATTTTACTTAAATATTTCAAGATTTATCATAAAAAATTGAATGACGCATAAATTGAATTATCTGCATTTTTTTTTTCAATTTACATAACACTGTATCAAACCTCCCTTGCTAGTTTATCAATACTCCGCAGTAATGGGGAGATTTGATACAGTAGTAGCCATTCAAAATAATTGGGATATATTTTTTGAATGACTATTTTTTAAATTCACAATATTTTTAATAAATGAATAAAAAGTCACTTTATAAGAAAACACGAAAAATTTGTTTAAAAATAGCTTTCTAAGGGTTGTAAAAAATTAGTAAAAAAAAGTGTATCATACCTCCCCTACAATATTTTTTTTTTTTCAATAAATGAATACTAGAAAACGCCTTACTGCTTGTTAAGGTATTACTAGACCGACTCAGCCGAATAAAATTAATTTCAAAGAAAATGTTCTTGACCCGAGATTTCAGTCTCTTGAGTTTTTTTTCCTGGCAGGAACCATTCATTTCCCATGATTAACGAGCTGTACAAAGAGAAAATTATCGAAACGCAGAAAATTGGGAAAATTATCAGCCTTGTAATGGTAACGTTCAGTAGTATATTTAACTCAATCGTATATTTTTGAGTAAGACGTTTTTATGTATCTTTTTTTTATTTTGAAAAAAAATGGATGTAAAAGAACAAAAGTAGAACTTTTTTGAAAAAAATTTGTACAAAGTTTGCGTAATTTCCTGTTATGCTTTTATGTATTTTGTCAGATTGGCAAGGTTTCGCCGTTTTCATAAAATATTAACAGCTCGCTTGATTATCCCGATTTATCTCGGGTTCGTATATATTGTAATCAGTTATTATCCCGAGTAAACTCGGGCATACACGGCTGCCACCGGCTACTATTTTTATGTTGTATTTTTCACCACTGTTTCTAAAACAAATTATATAGAATATTTCTGTTGCACATGTTGTCAAGGTATATGTGAAAGATTTTTGTTTTGCGAAAGTGGTGGGAGTAAAAATGAAAAAAATAGTCGCCAGTTGGTACAATAAACTGATGATAAAACTAAATGCTTTTACACCTGTAAAAAATTAAAATTTCAACTTAAAACCTGTATACTAGTATTGTTTAATTTCCTTATATTTAAAAATGGAATAAAAAAAAAAAAAAAAAAAAAAAAAGATGATGATTTTTTGCAGTTTTTTCAAAAAAAAAAAAAAAAAAAAAAAAAAATGTTACAGGAAGCAGTTAAAGAATGCTCTGTAATAGAATTTTTTGTGGTCCGAAATTTTAAATTCTTTACGGAAATCAGTAATAATAATAATATGAAACATATAGGACCCATTTCATTATATATATATATATATATATTTTTTTTTTCAAATAAGAATGAATATCTGAAAACGCCTTAGTCCTCATTAAGGTATTACTAGACAGCTCAGCCGAACATAATTAGTTTCAAAGAAAATGTTCTGGATCCGAGTTTTCAGTCTCTTGAGTCTTTCTTCCTGGCAGGAGTCATTCTTTTTACGTGATTAACGAGCTATACAAAAAGAAAATCATCGAAGCGAAGAAAATTGGGAAAATTATCAGCCTTGTAATGGCAACATTCAGAAACTGAATAGTATATTTTTATTTTAACATAAGAAAAAAAAGAAAGATATGAGAGAATTAAACTAGAAATTGCTTCGAAAAACTTTCTAACTTTGTCGTAATTTTCTGACATGCTTTTGCGAGTTTGTGTCAGGTTAATATGGGTTCGCTATTTTCCTGAAATTTTAAAGAATACTCTGTAATACTACTATTATTATATTGTCTGAAAATTCAACTTATTTATGGACAGCAGTAATAGTAATTATAATTATAATAAAATAATAATAAAAATAATTATGATAAAATATTAATAATATAATAATGCTTAACCAGAAAAAAAAAAACTTTTAAAAACGTTTAAGAATAATTTTAAACAAATTTCTGGAAAACTTGTTATACTAGTACTTATGTACTTTGTCATTTTTTGTTAGTCTTTTCTTTTTCTTAAAAGTAAATTTAATTTTGTGGCTACCAGCCACGTCTAAACATTATTTTTTAAGGCTCCCTATAAAATCCCTATAAGGCGCCCTTGCAATACAATTACCTATCCACTGGATGTAAAATTGCAACGCAACTAGGCAATCCATACAGCTGATCACATTGTTCCATTTCTGGAAAACATATATTTCTATGATATGATTTCTCTCAAGAAATTTGGTGGGTCTGTGTTAAACAGCTTTTCTTTTTTTCTTTTGTGAAACTATAATTATTTTCATTCTTTTTGAAAAATATGTATGAAAAAATCAGTGTTGCCAGATTGGGGACTTTTTTAATTCAGATTATTTGGCTGTCACCACTTTTTTAAAATAGTATAATTCGCCTTATCTTTCAGAATTTTTAATCGATTTTTTTTTAAATAGGCCGAATATATCTATTTCATAAAAGCGGTGACAATCAACAGCCTGGCAACAATGGCAAAAATGCCGCGCAATCAGGATATTAATTCTCTTGTAAAGAAATGAAGCGTTTTCAGCTTGCTAATATGTCATGTGCCAATTTTTAAATAATTATTACATTTTCAAAATTAAAACAAACATTCATGATTAATGTAAATCAAAATGCTGTAAAATAGCATTCGTATCTCTTTTACGGAGTAATGTGCAGTTTTTTGTGATGAGTAAGATCCTAAAATATTTTAAAAGGTACGACATACTTTATTTATGTTTTTTAAATAATGATTGAATCCTAAAAACGGCTTAGTCCTCATTAAGGTATAACTAGACCACTCAGACGAACAAAATGAATTTCAAAGAAATTGTTCTGAAACGAGATTTCAGTCTCTTGAGTCCTTTTTCCTGGTAAGAGCGATTGTTTTGATATGATTAACGAGCTTTGCAAAGAGAAAAACCATCGAAGTGAAGAAAATTGGGAAAATTATCAGCCTTGTAATGGCAACATTCAGAAATTTAATAACATATTTTAGTTAGACGCTTTTATGCGCTTTTTTTTTTTTTTGAGAAAAAAAAAGATATCCTAAATATGATAGAACAAATAAAGAACTTTTTTGAAAAAATTCTGACGAAAGTTTGCCGTAATGTCCTGATATACTTTTGTGAAATAGTTTCAGGTTACCATGGTTTCGCTATCTTCGTAAAGTATTAAAGAATGCTCTGTAATAGAACTTAACGTAGTCTGAAATTTCGAATTCTTTACGGAAATCAATAATAGCTATTCAACCGTAATGAGAACAATAAAACCGTTTACACAAATACATTAATTTCAGATAATTATTACATTTGTCCAATTAAAACAAACCTTCATCATTGATGTAAATAAAAAAAAATACTTGAAATAGTATTCGTATTTCTGTTACGAAATAATTGACAATTTTTTATGATGCGTAACATCATAAAATGGTTTAAAATAAGGAGGCATTTCATTTATATATATATATATATATATATATTTTCAAATAATAAAGAATACCTGAAAACGCCTTAGGTATTACTAGCATTATGGTATTACTAGACCACTCAACCCAACAAAATTAATTTCAAAGAAAATGCTTTGGACCCGAGATTTTAGTCTCTTGAGTCCTTCTTTCTGGCAAGAGTCATTCTTTTGCCATGATTAACGAGCTATACAAAGAGAAAAATCATCGGAGTGAAGAAAATGGGGGAAATTATCAGCCTTGTAATGGCAAAGTTCAGGAATTGAATAGTAAATTTTAGAGTTAGACGCTTTTATGTTTTTTTTTTTTTTTTTTTTTTTTTTTTTTTTTTTTTTTTTATAGATATAAAAGAACAAAAGTAAAACTTGTAATGAAATTTTTTTCAAAGGTTGCCGTAATTTCCTGGTATGCTTTTATGTATTAGTTTCAGGTTGACAAAGTTTCGCTGTTTTCCTAAAATATTAACCGATTCCTTGATTATCCCGAGTTATCTCGAGTTTGCATACATTGCAATTAATTAATATCCCGAGTAAACTCGGGTGTGCATAGCCGCCACTGGCTACTATTTTTATATTGTATTTGCATCTCTATTTCTAAAAAATAAATTTTGTAGAATATATCTGTTACACATATTGTCAAGGTATATGTAAAAAATTTTTGTTTTGAGGAAATGGTGCGAATAATAAAGAAAAAACGAAAATAGTCGCCAGTCGGGATAGTAAACTGATGACAAAAATTAATGCTTTTACACCTGCAAAAAATTAAAAATTGAACTTAAAACCTTTATACTATGTATTGTTTTATTTCCTTATATTTAAAAATGGAATTAAAAAAAATGATTTTTAGCAGTTTTTTTAAAAAAATTGTTAAGGCAAGTAAAGAATGCTCTGTAACAGAATTTCTTGTTGTCTGAAACTTTGAATCCTTTACGGAAATCAGTAATAATAATATAAAAAATATAGGAGACATTCCATATATATATTTATTTATTTATTTTCCAAATAAGAAAGAATATCTGAAAACGACTTAGTCCTCATTATGGTATTACTAGACCACTCAACCCAACAAAATTAATTTCAAAGAAAATGTTCTGGACCCGAGATTTTAGCCTCTTGAGTCCTTCTTTCTGGCAAGAGTCATTCTTTGGCCATGATTAACGAGCTATACAAAGAGAAAAAACATCTGAGCGAAGAAAATTGGGAAAATTATCAGCCATGTAATGGCAAAGTTCAGGAATTGAATAGTAAATTTTAGAGTTTGACTCTTTTATGTTTTTTTTGTTTGTTTTTTTGTTTTTTTAAAAAAAAGATAGATATAAAAGAACAAAAGTAAAAATTTAATGAATTTTTTTTTCAAAGGTTGCAGTAATTTCCTGGTATAATTTTATGTATTAGTTTTAGGTTGTCAAAGTTTCGCCGTTTTCCTAAAATATTTACAGCTTCCTTGATTATCCCGAGTTATCTCGAGTTTGCATACATTGCAATTAATTAATATCCCGAGTAAACTCGGGTGTACATAGCCGCCACTGGCTACTATTTTTATATTGTATTTGCATCACTATTTCTAAAAAACAAATTTTGTAGAATATATCTGTTACACATATTGTCAAGGTATATGTAAAAAATTTTTGTTTTGAGAAAATGCTGCGAATAATAAAGAAAAAACGAAAATTGTCGCCAGTCGGGATAGTAAACTGATGATAAAATTAAATGCTTTTACACCTGCAAAAAATTAAAAATTGAAGTTAAAACCTTTATACTCTGTATTGTTTTATTTCCTTATATTTAAAAATGGAATAAAAAAATGATGATTTTTTGCAGTTTTTTTAAAAAAATTGTTAAGGGAAGTAAAGAATGCTCTGTAACAGAATTTTTTGTTGCCTGAAACTTTGAATCCTTTACGGAAATCAGTAATAATAATATAAAAGATATAGGAAACATTCCATATATTTATTTATTTATTTATTTATTTTCCAAATAAGAAAGAATATCTGAAAACGACTTAGTCCTCATTATGGTATTACTAGACCACTCAACCCAACAAAATTAATTTGAAAGAAAATGTTCTGGACCCGAGATTTTAGCCTCTTGAGTCCTTCTTTCTGGCAAGAGTCATTCTTTGGCCATGATTAACAAGCTATACAAAGAGAAAATCATCGGAGTGAAGAAAATGGGGAAAATTATCAGCCTTGTAATGGAAAAGTTCAGGAATTGAATAGTAAATTTTTATTTTAACATAAGAAAAAAAAAAGAAAGATATTGGTTGACACTTTTATGTTTTTTTTTTTTTTTTTTTTTTTTTTTTTTTGAAAAAAAAAAAAAAGATAGATATAAAAGAACAAAAGTAAAACTTTTAATGAAATTTTTTTTCAAAGGTTGCCGTAATTTCCTGGCATAATTTTATGTATTAGTTTCAGGTTCTCAAAGTTTCGCCGTTTTCCTAAAATATTAACCGCTTCCTTGATTATCCCGTGTTATCTCGGGTTCGTTTATATTTCATTTAATTGTTATCCCGAGTAAACTCGAGCGTACACGTCTGCCACCGGCCACTGTTTTTATATTGTATTTGCACCACTATTTCTAAAAAAATTTTTTTTTTTAATATTTCTGTTGCACACGTTGTCAACGTATATGGTAAAGATTTTTGTTTTGAGAAAGTGGTGTGAATAAAAATTAATAAATAGTCGCTAGTCGGGACAATAAACTGATGATAAAACTAAATGCTTTTACACATGTAAAAAATTTAAATTTCAACTTAAAACCTGTATTGTTTCATTTTTTGTATTTAAAAATGGAATTAAAAAAAAAGATGATGATTTTTTGCAGTTTTTTTTCAAAAAAGTTGCTAAAGGAAGCTGTTAAAGAATGCTCTGTAATAGAATTTTTTGTTATCTGAAATTTTAAATTCTTCACGGAAATCAATAATAATAATAATAATAATAATAATATAAAAAATATAGGAGTCATTTCATTTGTATATATATATATATATTTTTTTTTTCAAATAAGAATGAATACCTGAAAACGCCTTAGTCCTCATTAAGGTATTACTAGACAGCTCAGCCGAACAAAATTAGTTTCAAAGAAAATGTTCTGGACCCGAGATTTCTGTCTCTTAAGTCCTTCTTCCTGGCAGGAACCATTCTTTTCCCATGATTAACGAGCTATACAAGGAGAAAAACCATCGAAGCGAAGAAAATTGTGTAAATTATCAGCCTTGTAATGGCAACATTCAGGCACAGAATAGTATATTTTTATTTTAATAGAAGAAAAAAAAAATGAAAGATATGACATAATTAAACTAGAAATTGTTTCGAAAAACTTTGTAACTTTCTCGTGATTTTCTGATATGCTTTTATGAATTTGTGTCAGGTTGACATGGGTTCGCTATTTTCCTGAAAATTTAAAGAATACTCTGTAATACTATTATTATTATATTGTCTGAAAATTCAACTTATTTATGAAAAGCAGTAACAATAAAAATAATTGTTATTATTATGATTATAATAAAATAATAATATAATTATTGTAATAAAATATTAATACTATAATAATGCTATAACCTGAAAAAAAAAATTATAAAAACATTTAAGGAAAGTTTTAAAGAAATTTTCAGATTATGTATATTTTTATGATATGATTTGTTTCAAGAAATTTGATTGGGTCTGTGTTAAACAGCTTTTCTTTTTTTTCCGTTTTTTCTTTTATGGAACGATATTTTTTTTTCAAATTTATTTTAATATGTTTGCAAAAATGCCGTGCAAACAGAATCTTAATTCTCTTGTAAAGAAATGAAGCGTTTCTAGCTTGCTATTATGTCATGTGCCAATTTTTAAATAATTATTACATTTTCGAAAAAAAAAAAACATTCATGATTAATGTAAATCAAAATGCTGTAAAATAGCATTCGTATCCCTTTTACAGAGTAATGTGCAACTTTTTGTGATGAGTAAGATTATAAAACATTTTAAAAGGGAGGACATTTTTTTTAACTCCTTAAGTACTACAGACGTATATATCCGTCGCGCATAGTCGAAGCGTTAAGTGCCACTGACGTATGTATACGTCAATCCAAAATATTGTCCTTTATACTGCGCTGTACCAGTAAAACCACGCCCACGGCTTTGGAATTAAAAAAAAAGAAAAGGAAAAAAGAAAAAAGACTTTGAAGGTGTTTTTGAAAGACTGACCTATTTCAGAGGAGAAAGGGTACATAGCTGCCAACTTTTACGCTTTCTTCCTACCACTAAAATTTTCTAGTAAATAGTGCATTGTTTAATCGTCCCAATCTCACGATTAAATAAGGTGAATGTCTCTACAAAATGTTAGTGGTAGCAAAAAAGCGTAAAAGTTGGCAGCTATGGGGGTAGAAGGAACTACCTTCATAAAGGCTATCGCACTGAGGTAGTGAAGTGAAAATACAAGCGACTTTTTTTCCATATTTGACAAGGCTCCCTTTTTGTACACCACTATTATTTTAGAGAAAATATTGTTTGGTTTGCCGTTCACTTCTCGCCTTTCTATCGCATTGCTATTTTGATGTCACTACCTCAGTGTCATAGCTTTAGCCGTGCGGTTTCTCGAACTTTCTAGAATTTCGTAGGAGTATGTTCGATAGTGAGTTGGATGACGACTTTCCGTCATCTTCTGGATCAGAGACGTCAGAATATGATATGTCAGATGAAGAAGATTCAGATAACGACTATTCTATGAAAGATGCCAGAAACTGGGTACGATTGGATATAAAAAATTTACCTATGCCACCTTCACGGTTTCCATTTTCGGGACAACCAGGAATAAATAAAAATGTAACAGATGTTACGAACCCACTTTTATTTTTTGAATTATTTTTTGATCAGAAGCTGGTGCTTCATATTGTTACAGAAACTAACCGTTTTGCAGACCAATATAACAACAAGCATCCTGGAAAAGAGAAATCAAGGACGAAGTTGTGGCGTTTAACAACTTTAGAAGAAATATATGTTTTTTTAGGTATACTTATTCTGCAGGGAATACTTGTAAAGCCTCACGTTGCGCATTACTGGTCTAAAAACAAATTGATCGAAACTCCAATTTCTGGGAAATTTATGAGCAGAAATCGCTTTCAACTTATCATGAAATTTCTGCACTTTTCTGATAACAGTACTTTTGATAAAAATTTACATCCAAATCCAAAACTAAGTAAAATATGCCCTGTTTTTTCTGACATGATGAAGAAATTTTCAAATGTCTATACACCTGAAAGGGACCTGAGCATTGATGAGAGCGTGATGCTTTTCAAAGGCAGGCTATGATGGGTACAATACATACCAATGAAAAGAGCTCGCTTTGGAGTAAAACTCTTTGTACTTGCTGAAGCAGAGACAGGATATATTCACAATACGATCGTATACACAGGGCAGAGTACAATCTTTGATAAAATTTATGAGAACTATGGAGTCGCAACAAAAGCAGTGATGACGCTTATTGAACTTTTTTTAGAAAAGGTTATTGTGTAATTGTGGACAATTTTTATCTCTCACCAGAATTAGCAAACCTTCTTATCCAAAATTCAACTGACGTATATGGAACTCTTCGTCCTAATCGACGTGATTTGCCGGAAAATTTCAACAAACTTACTTTGAAGAAAGGAGAAATAGCCGCTTTCCAAAGAGGCAAAATTACCGTATTGAGATGGCGTGACAAAAAAGATGTTTAGCTTCTTAGTTCTATTCATACAGCAAATTACTCTGAAACTGAAAAAAATGTCATGAAGCCAGCTATTGTTATAGATTATAACTTGAAAATGGGTGGGGTTGATAGAGCGGATCAGGCATTAGTTTGTTATTCAACAACACGAAAAAGACAGAAGAGGTATTATTTAACAATATTTCGCGATCTATTACATATGGCTATTTGGAATGCCTTCACATTACAAAAGGAACAACTCCGTAACGTTGATAATTACAACTTCCGCATGAATTTGGTGGAACGTATATTTGAGAAATTTCATATTACTCCCCCACAACCTGCCAAACGACAGAAATTAGAAAGTGGCTGTCCTTTACGACTTTCTGCTAGACATTTTCCGGACTTAGTAACATCAACGTCTTCAAAGAAAAATGCATCGAGAAGATGTGCGGTTTGTTCAATGAAAAAAATTCGCCGTGAATCCCGCTATCAGTGCACTGAATGTGATGTTGGTTTATGTGTCCAACCATGTTTCAAGATATATCACACGGCCACTAAGTTCTAACATCTTTTTTATCATATTGTTGCACTATAATTTTACATTTTTGGTATAATTTTTGTACATAATTTTTGTATTTTCGTTTCTTTTTATATTTTCGTGGAAGTACACAATGTTTATATTAAAAGCTTGTCTCTTATTTCCCCGAATATACCGCATAACTACGTGCACCTGTTCGGAAAACTGTGGCACGGGGAATGAATCTCGTAAGTTTTTCTCGTCAGATAAGAGATTACAATAACTACTAATTGTTTAATATTTTACTTATGACAGTAATTTTTGCTCGTGTTGCAGATGTGCAGTACAAGAAAAAAGTTGACGTTATACGAAAAACACATCTCTGATTTTATCATTATTTTTGAAGTGCAATAAACCTTCCATTAAATCATATATCATTTAAAAAAAAAAAAAATCAAATAATGCATAAAGAATCCGACTAAAATGAACGCAAGAAAAACTTTTTTCGTATAATGAAACGAATAGATCCAATATTGTTACCAACAAATTGTTGGTTCTAAAGCGTACTTATTTATCGGAAGAGAATGAATAAATCATTTTCGAAAATTATAAATTATTTACCTAGATGAATTTTTACATAAAAAGTTTTTTTTGGGAAATATGGTTTTGTTCACGTAAAACTCACTCCTGACTCTTTTGTTCGAGATATATTCAATAGTTTCCTATCGGTAGCTTAAAGGCACAGTTTTCAGTTATTAGTGAATCCACAAAAATTAAAAATTGAATGGAACATTTTCTATCTCTCAATGATTATTTACAGAGTTCGCACGCTCTTAAGCCACGCCCCATTTTGTAAGGCCACTAAGTTCTAAGTGTGGCACTGGGGAGTGAATCTCGTAAGTTTTTCTCGGCACGTAAGGGGTTAATTCTCGCTCACGTGATATTCACGGGCCGTGACTTTTATTCCTATTATTCAGATTTGTTTGATTCTCACCAGAACAGTGCAATTGGCTTTATTATTTTATCATTTTACCCGTCTTTAAATAAGGTGAACATTTCTTTTTCAAAAAAATTCTGCCAATAAGTAATTTAAAATTTTAAATCGTAATTTAATGCGACCGTTAAGGAATTAAATAATGATTGAACGCGTAAAAACGCCTTAGTCATCATTAAGTTATTACTAACTCAGCCGAGCAAAATAAATTTCAAAGAAAATGTTCCGGACCCGAGATTTCGGTCTCTTGAGTCCTTTTTCATGGCAGGAGCATGGCTGTTCCCATGATTAACGAGCTATACAAAGAGAAAAATCATCGAAGCCAAGAAAATTGGGAAGATTATCAAGCCTTGTGATGACAACATTCAGAAATTGAATAGTATATTTTAGAGTTAGACTCTTTTACGTATATTTTTTTTTCTGGAAAAAATTGGATCCGAAGTACGAAAGAAAAAAAGTAGAACATTTTTCAAAAAATTATGTTCAAATTTTGCGTAATTTCCTATACGCTTTTATCAATTAGTTGCAGGTTGGCATAGTTTCGCTATTTTCTGAAAATATTAAAGAATGCTGTGTAATAGAATTTTATATTGTCTGAAATTTCGAATTCTTCATGAAAATCAATAATAGCTATCTAACCTTAATAAGAAGAATAAAAATTTATAGACAAATATATTAATTTTAAATAATTATTACATTTGACCAATTCAAACAAGCATTCATGTAAATCAAAATACTTGAAAATAGTATACGTATCTGTGTTACGAAATAATTGGCCAGTTATTGTGATGCGTAACATCTTAAAATGGTTTAAAATATACGAGAGATTTCATTTATATATATATATATATTTCAAATAAGAATGAATAACTGAAAACATCTTAGTCCTCATTAAGGTATTACTAGACCACTCAGCCACACCAATTTAATTTCAAAGAAAATGTTTTGGATCCAATATTTCAGCCTCTTGAGTCCTTCTTCCTTTCAAGAAGCATTCTTTTGCAATGATTAACGAACTGTACAAAGAGAAAAATCATCGGAGCGAAGAAAATTGGGAAAATGATCAGCCTTGTAATGGCAACATTCAGAAATTGAGTAGTATATTTTAGAGTTAAACACTTTTATGTATCTTTTTTGTGTGTGTGTGGGGTGGGGGATAGATATAAAAGAACAAAATTAGAACTTTTAATGATTTTTTTTCAAAGTTTGCAGTAATTTCCTGATATGCTTTTATGTACTAGTTTCAGGTTCAGAAGGTTTCGCCATTTTCCTAAAATATTAACCGCTTCCATGATTATCCTAAATTATCTCGGGTTCATTTATATTACAATTAATTATTATCCCGCGTAAACTCGGGCGTACACTGCTGCCACTGGCTACTATTTTTACATTGTGTTTTCAACACTATTTCTAAAAAATAATTTTTTTTTAATATTTCTGTTGCACACGTTGTCAACGTATATGGTGAAGATTTCTGTTTTGAGAATGTGTTGCGAGTAAAAATTAAAAAATAGTCGCCAGTCGGGATAGTAAACTGATAATAAAACTAAATGTTATTTTTACATCTGAAAAAAAAATAATAATTCAACTTAAAACTTTTATACTATGAAGGGAAGGAATATTTTTTTTTTATCGAAAAAATATTCGTTCCCTTCATTATCACCTAATTACATGGTATACAGGAGTTTCCGTGTTAAAGTAGTTTCACCATGTAAATGCTATAGTTATAGCTCGGATGAATGAAACTAGCGCTGCAGTTCGCAGCCAAGTCCAACTAATAAGAGTGAATTATGTCAGCCAGACATCGGTCCGGATAGCCTAAGAGGTAAGGCATTCGCACGGTACGCCAAGTATCCAGGTTCGATCCTTGGTCTGGACATTTTTCGCTCTGTTGGAATAAACTTCTACTGTGCTACTCCAGCCTTGAATATGATTTAATCCAGTTGGAAAAAATATTCGTTCCCTTCATTATGACCTAATTACATGGTATACAGGAGTTTCCATGTTAAAGTAGTTTCATCATGTAAATGCTATAGTTATAGCTCGTATGAATGAAACTAGCGCTGCAGTTCGCAGCCAAGCCCAACTAATAAGAGTGGATTATGTCAGTCAGGTATCGGTCCGGATAGCCTAACAGGTAAGGCATTGGCACGGCACGCCAAGTATCCAGGTTCGATCCCTGGTCTGGACATTTTTCGCTCTGTTTGAATAAACTTCTACTGTGCTACTCCAGCCTTGAATATGCTTTTATACTATGTTTTGTTTCCTTTCTTTACATTTAAAAATGGAATAAAAAAGTATGATGATTTTTTGCAGTTTTTTTCAAATAATTTTTGTAAGGGAAGCAGTTAACCCCTTGGGTACGGATTTATTTCAGGGATGCCATTGGCATTTTTTTTTTTAATTCTATCTTGCACCACTTTCTCAAAACAAAAATATTTCATAAATACTTTGACAGCATGTGCTAGAGAAAAATACTACAGAAATATTTTCTTTTAAATAGTGGTATGAATAGAATATAAAAATAGGCGCCAATGGCCAAATGCATGACAAGTCTCAGTCGTCAAATGTACCCAAGGGGTTAAAAATATCTCTGTAATAGAATTTTATGTTCTATCAAAATTTGAATTTGTTACGGAAATTAATAATAATAATAATAATATAAAAAATATTGGAGATATTTCATTTAATTATATATTTTTTCAAATAAGAATAAGTACCTGAAAATACCTTAGTCCTCATTAGGGTATTACTATGCCACTCAGCCGATCAAAATTAATTTCAAAGAAAATGTTCTGAACCCGAGATAGTCTCTGAGTCCTTTTTCCTGGCAGGAGCCATTATTTTGCCTTGATTAACGAGCTATACAAAGAGAAAAATCATCGAAGCGAACAAAATTGGGAAAATGATCAGCCTTGTAATGGCAACATTCAGAAATTGAATAGTATATTTTAGAGTTAGACGTTTTTATGTATCATTTTTTATTTTGGGGGAAAAAATAGATCAACAAAAGTAGAAAAAACAAAAGTAGAACTTTTTTGAAAAAATTATGTTCAAAGTTTGCCGTAATTCCCTGATGTACTTTTATGAATTAGTTTCAGGTTGACATGGTTTCGCCATTTTCCTAAAAAATTTAATAATTCTGTGTAATGAAATTTTATGTTGTCTGAAAATTAGAAATTCTTTATGAAAATCAATAATAATATTTGTAATATAATAAAAATGCATTAATACTATGAACAAAAAAAAAAAAAAAAAAAAAAAAAAAAAAAAAAAAAAAACACTTAATGAAATTATTCAGGAAATTTCTGGTGCAAAGTACAGTGTGTCCTTAAAAAAAGTCCCAGTTATAAATTTTAATATTACGAACTGTAAGCATTGTAGAGTGTTTGTTCAAGGTCATAAATAAAGAGTAACTCAAACAGTTTTAGATAAGCGCATGCGCGAGTGCTTTGTTATTGACTCGCTTGCAGTGCCACATACGCAAAGTGGCGACTCCTGAGCGTAAGGCGTTATTGCTGGGCTAAAGGTTAAAAAGCCGTTACAGCCATGCGATTTTTTCGTTTGGGGCTTTATAAAAGATCGCTCCTACGTTCCGTTGCTACCTACAGGGCCTGACTACCAACGGGGCAAATTTCCATCAGTAAGTTTTAATAGAAACTGTCGTCGTATTTAAATAACGTATTCCTGTGAAGTTACTATCGTAAATAAGGCAAAAATTTCTATTCCTTTTTACTGGTGGATGTTTTCCCCGTTGATAATCACACCCTAGCTATTTAACGATATGATTAAATGTCAACTGGCACCAGAAATTCTTTCATAAAATAAGTTAAATTTAAACAACGCAGATTTACGTTAAATAAATCGGTCAGATAATTATAAATAAAAATTCTGATGTCAAATATTTTTATTAAACTTGAGTAAAATTTCCGGGCGTTTTAGTGTTAAAGGAGCACAATTGTTTAATTATTTACATTCGAAATCAGTGCATGCTCTTTTGTAAACAGTTAAATTTAAATTACATCTAAATCACTTTAATATTTTATTATAATTGACTCTGTAACCAAAAAAAATGCATGTCTTTCATTGCAATTTTAGATAAAATTAGAAAAAGTATCGTAATATAATATGTTTCAAATTATTTCTGCTTTAATTTGGATATTCTGTAAAATGCTTAGCCGATACGCGACATTTACAAAACTAGTTACAGCATTACAATTATTTTGGATAAGATCTCTCCGTGAATATCACAGTATTCAAGAGGCATTTTTAGATTATCGTTTTTATCAATATTTATTAGTTAATTTTCTTTCCAACCATAATACATTTATCTGCTAGCGGACTTTCTCTTCTCTATTATTTCTAATATAAACGGTTTCTTAAATTTTAAATTTACGTCATAATGTATACTTATGTACTATTATGTGTGACGCCTGCACTACAGCCATAAGAGCCTAACCATTCAACCGAAAGATGAGAATGGTACAATCTTTTGGCCATTAATATATATAAATTTTAAATAATAAATTACATTTTCCCAATTAAAGCACACATAAGCATAAGCATAGATGACGGCAAAATACCCTCTATTATTAAATAATCGACCACTATTTGCTATACGTAACATAATACAATAGTTCACAAATTTTATCTATAGTTAAATAATAACAATAATAATGAATACCTGAAAACTACGGAGTCCTCATTAGGTAGCTATTAAGCCACTCAGTCGAGTAAAATTTATTTCAAAGAAAATGTTCTGGACTCGATATTTTTATCTTTTCAGTTGCTCTTCCTGGCAGTAGCCATTCTTTTGCAATGATTAACGAGCTCGACAAAGAGAAAAATCACCAGAGTGGAGAAAATTGGAAAAATTATCAGTCTTGTAATAGCAACATCCAGAAATTGAATAGTATAGTCTAGTCATTCTTTGACGAATGAAAAAACAAAAGTAGAAAAGTTTTGAAAAAATTACCTACAAAGACTGTCTTATTTTTCTTATATGTTTTTATGAAATAGTTTGAAATTCACGTGGGTTCATTATTTTATTGAAATTATAAAGGATGGCCTAAATTGCGATTTTATGTTATCTAAAAATTAGAGTTCAGATTGGAAAGAAAAATAAATATATATGTTACAATATTAGATCTATCTCCGCGATTTCCCTGTATTATTCTTAATTTCTACTCTATATTCACTAAATCCTTATTCATAAATAATCTCTATCATTAATTCTGTTAAATTCCTTTTAATTTAATGTCTCACTTGTCTAGTTCACTTAATTATTACGCATTTAGTATTCTTAAATTAAATGTTCCATTTCCGATCTTTCGCGGTTTAGAATGTTCTTTGGTAGCCATTTTTATTTTTTTCCAGCCGAGATTTACCTTCCCGCGCTTAATTCCAGGGTTCCTTTTTGTTTTATTATACCTCCCCTCGCTCTGTCAGTACTCTTTCCATGGCGTGATCTTTACATCTTAATTGGTTTAGAACGCGTACTACTTCAAAATTGTATTCCTACGCTTAGGAAGTAAAAAGCCGTTACGCACGATTCTCCAGCAGATTTTGCTGAGTTTTTTGAAATGTAAACTGCCCTCTAGCTGTGTGTCTGGCAAAATGACGTCCATTCTAAAGATTTTACCCTTTTTATGTAATCACATGATTACTATTGATTACAGATGTTTCTACATCGAAGTTATTGATGGCACTGAATCGTGAGTTGCGAGAACTGCTGCCCGATCTTATTGAATAAAATCCTGTGAACAGAGTTGCTTTCGTTAATCGTCTCCTGGAGAAATCCCAATCTTCATCTACATTAATTTTTTTATTAGCCACTTGACTGCCAATCATCTTTAATGAGAAATCATGATCGTATACAAAGATTAAGCTTCAATTAAATAGGTGAAGCTGTTGATCTAGTTTCACTTACTACATGTTCGTACATCTATGCTCCAACTCCATGCTACATTCATATTCTTCATCTACATCGCTACTAGATCGACGAATTTGTTTTCCAGTAACCCGATATCTTTACAGATATATATATATAAGTAAATCATTCCTATCAGATTTAGTGCAAAAACACTGAAATTCACATTTTTTATAGAATCCATATATATATTTCAACAATAAGATGTAATACACATAATACGTACTTGATACATATAGATCTGTTTGTTTTTGAGTTTTTGTTCAAACAATCCTTAAAAATTATTATCATCCATTAAAAATCCTTAAAAATTATATATTAAAGCTCAAATGTATGTGCGACGTCTAGAGAGCCGAAGTAGGGATTCAGTATGCGTATACATTTAATTATAATGTTTATTGGGAAAAAAACATCATAATCTATGTGTTTCAAAGTATTTCTTTTTTAATTTTCATATCATGTAACATGCCTAGCCGATGCATGGTATTTACAATATTAGTTATGGCATTACAATTCTTGACATGCAACAGAAAGATGAGAATGGTACAAACATTTTGTCAATAACATAAATTGATTTTACATAATTATAACATTTTCCCAATTAAAGCACACATAAGCACAATTGACTGCAAAATGCCCTCTATTATTAAATAATCGACCACTACTTGCTATACGTAACATAATACAATAGTTAAAAGACAAGACCCATTTTATTTATGTTTAAAAAATATAATAATGAATACCTGAAAACTACGTAATCCTCATTAGGTAGCTATTAAGCCACTCAGTCGAACAAAATTAATTTCAAAGAAAATATTCCTGACTCGATATTTCTATCTCTTACGCGTTCTTCCTGGCAGGAGCCATTCTTTTGCTAAGACTAACGAGCTCGACAAAGAGAAAAATCACCAGAACGGAAAAAATTAGAAAAAATATCAGTCCTGTAATAGCAACATCCAGAAATTGAACAGTATAGTATAGAGTTAGCCATTATCTGCAAACTTTACTTTAGAAAAAAAATTCAAAGTATGAAAGAACAGAAGTAGAAAAGTTTTTAAAACATTACGCTCAAAGATTTCCGTAATTTTCTTATATGTTTTTATGTAATAGCTTCAAATTGACGTGTGTTCATCATTTTACTGAAATTATAATGGATGCTCTGAATTGCGATTTTATGTTATCTAAAAATTAGAATTCAGATGGAAAAGAAAAATAAATATATATACGAGTATAGAAAAACTTTCCCATCAGATTTACTTCAAAAATACTGAAATTCACATTTTTTCATAGAATCCATACATCTATTTCAAAAATAAGATCTAAAACGCATAATATGTACTTGATACATATATTTCTTTTCTTTTCTCTCGAAATTGCGATTTTATGTTATGTAGAAAAGAAATTAGATTTCAGATTGAAAAGAAAAATAAATATATATATTATATATCGGGAGTACCTTCTTATCATTGACTGATAGCTAACTTCTAAACTTTTAGAAGATTATCAGGAGTATATGAAATACCTTTCACCAAAGAAGATGGAACAATGCAATTTTATATAAGTACGACAAGTAGAAAACTTAAAACTAGAATCAAAAAACATACAGAAGACATAAAATATAATAATAGAGCTACAGCTTTGGTCAGATTTTTCAGCAAAGAACCTTTACAGGATCAGGATCACTCTACCAGGAAGCCAACCAAAAATGGCATAGGCATGAATCCCTGACAGAAAAGTACCCTCTACGACCAGCAAAACCACAGTAGGGGATTACATAGCTGCCAACTTGTACGGATTTTTCTTACCACTAAAATTTAATAGAAAAGTTTGATTTCTTTAAACGTTAAATTTGCTTGAATTTCGGTGATTCAATTAGCTAAAATTCAGTATAAAATTTTAGTGGTATGAAAAATCCGTACAAGTTGGCAGCTATGGGGTTAGCCCCAGAAATACAGTGACAAATAATAAAAGTAAAACTCACAAAGACCGCCCTGGCGCCAGAAAAGTGGTTAAAATAAAGGAAAATCTAAAGCAGGGGTGGCCAACCTTTTTGTCTAAAATTCACTTGACACCGTTTCCTAAGAATTGTAATTTTCTCCTTTTTAAATTGCAGACCTTCTGTCATTAAACAACACATTTTTTCTGCACATAAATACTGGTACCTGTGTTGCACGCTTGCCGCAGGTTGGCCATCCCTGGTCTAAAGTCATTTACACTAATGATAGGTGACCGAAAAATGACAATAAAATCAAGGAAAAGTTTACAAATATTAAAGTCATTTACAATTTTGACATATGACTATGAAGAGATGAAAACAAAAACATGAAAAAACAGTGTATAAAGTCAATTACATTTTTAGCTATATGACTATAATATGTTAAAAAATTAATGGTAAAGTCAAGTTGTCCATTGTTAGTTTATAAGTACAGTGTAAGGATAACACGAAATGTTCAGTAAAGCCAGAAAATACCTATTATACTACCACAGACGTAATTCATCTCAGTACATAAAAACTAAAATGTGAAAATCCCAAGTAGCCAGGAAAAAATGCTACTTTGCGTAAAACAAATTAGGGGCAAAGTATCCACACCAAATGCCGCAGTAGAAACTCTTATTACCAAATGTAATATTACTGTCAAAGTCACAGATGCACACATCTCAAAAATCAAAATTTGTATTTTATAAACGAAAAATGTTTATTTAGTCGTTGTAAATAAGTCTGAGTTTGTTATAATTTGATTTCGAGAACAATGTGTTACGCATGTTCCACTTAGTGTCCGGTTACGAATAAAGTTAAATGAAGTAGGCATCAATGGACACTTTCCAAAAAGATAATGTTTGATATCACCGATGTTTCCACATAGGCTTTACACACAGTTTCACTTTGGCGTTTTCCCCTTTTATGAAGATAACTGGGAAATGCCCCATGTGCAGAAAAAAATAGGCATTGGCTAGCGAGAAACACAAAAATGAGGTATCCACTGTTTTAATAATACTATGCGCGTCTCTTCCTTTATCACTGTAGGACCATTCGTTCAGCCAATTTTTAATAATGTTGCTTTTATAGAACTGCTTCACAAACAAAACAGGGGTAGGAATGTCTATTTCAGCATCAAATAAACCAGTCTCATTGACTGATTTGGCAAGGTACACTGCGCGCTCATTTGCGACGAAACCAACGTGGGATTTAATGCAGCCAATATTAATAATTTTATTACTCAAAAGTCGTAAATTCGTATAAATGTTAACCCCCCCACTTCACCGGCAACAGGTATGGGGAAACAGTGCTTTTACCCCCGAGTTATCTCGGGGCAAACGGCGAAGTGGTTAATTCTCGCTCCCGTCATATTCTCGGGCTGCATCTTTTACTCAGATTGTTTGACTCCCACCAGTTTTATAAAATAGTGAAATTGGCTCTATTTTAGTATGTATTTACCTGTCATTAAATAAGGTGAATATTTCTTTTTCATAAAAGTGGTGCCAATAAGCAATTTGAATTTTTTAACCGCAATTTAATTCGAGCGTGAAGGGGTTAAAAAGAATTTCGTCCGTTGGAAAAAGATTTTGAAGAGTTTGAACTGAGGACAAACTGTCTGTAAAAATGTGGAATACACTGTATTTGGAGTCTCTACACCACTCATTTGCAGAATCTAAGGCGTAAGTTCAGCCTGGTATACCGTATTAAACAATTTAACCCTTAACTGGAAACGTGAAAATCCCTTGCATAAACAGAACACTTAATAATTTACCAAATAGTGAACTTAAACATTTAATATTTAATAGTAATGCATTAACAGGACCGATTTTTTAATATAACAGCATAAAAATAAGTTTGGATTGTCGGAGAGAGAAAATATTAAGGGCAGATATATAGAAGCAAACATCTCACAGACGTACGTTTCCAGTTAAGGGTTAAGTCTAATTATCTTCTCAAAGATATTATCTTTTCTCAAAAATACCACAAAAACCGCTCCCCGATGACCGTTGGCATCTTATAACCATCTGTATATAAAACTTGGTGGTTGTACAAAGGGACTTTGTCTGTAATAGCACGTACGAAATTGACATGATGATTATAATAAAAGCAAAGATAATTAAAAGTATAAACATTTTTTCACTAATCAATCGGTTGAAGCATAAACATCTTCTATCCTATCTGAACCCTCATTTTTCTGAACATCATAACATAAAGCCAGTTGTTTTAATTCTATTTCGATTGGAAGAACTCCCGAAAGTGCACAAAGTGCCTGTGTTGATGTTGACTGATATGCCCGAATGATAGATAAAAGACATAACCTTTGGCATGAGGACAAACGCCTAATTCCATAGCTCCGTAAATCCTTAAATCAAACTTCGTAACCATAAGTAATCTGTTTCATTAACACTTAATTGTATCAAATTTTTAGAAACTCAAGTGGTAATCCTTTATCTCGAATTCTTGATTTTTAGATATTACAACTAAAATCTTTAATTTTATCGCGGACCATATTGAGATGTTCCATCCAATGGAATCTATTGTCAAGATAAAATACCAAGTACAGCAAATTATCGTTAACAGATATGCTCCAACCTCGGAGTTTAAAAATAGGTCGACACTTAATTGATGCATATTTTCCAAACAGCATTGAAGCAGACTTTTCAACATTAATTGACAGATTTAATTCACTACAGGCTGCAACAAAGTGTGAAATGCTAGCATTGGCGATATTCTCAAGCGCAGGTCTTGCATCACTGCCTTCAACAATAACAGAGTCATCAGCATAAAAAATAATGTTTTGACTGTGTCGCTTATAAGTTTTGATCATCTTGTCAGCAACAATGGTCCAAAGCAGGGGCCCTAAACAGGAACCCTGCGGGCAGCCCTGAAAGGTTCTAAACCATCTTATGCCTCTAAAAATCTTGAATCCTATGAGACGATGACTGATATAATTCTTTAAAGTCGTTTTTAAATACTCATAAATCGGAAGGTCGTCTATTAATTCAGTCAAGATAAACCAGTCCATCACATCAAAGGCACCAACTATGTCAAAAGAGATGAGCGAACAATTTGATGAGCGAAATAATCTTTACAGATTGATTTTTAAAACAGTAAACTAATTTATCCATAAAGGTTTTATTTACCATCCATTATCCTGGAATCAATAAAGATCTTTTTACGCACTCAGAACATTTGCAATGACAGGCTTGTGATTTCCGCGTTTTTGCACACCAGTATATTCTTAGAGAAAATGTTTTTCTCTTAAATCGCAAAAATGTTTCGATTAAATGAAATATCATTTTCTCTAAGAATATACTGGTGTACAAAAACGCGGAAATCACATGCCTGAATGAGTTTTCCATTGAGTTGCCTAGAATTTGGAAAAAGATGCTCTGCAGAATAAGAAACAATTGTAGAAGTAATTCACGTTCACAAATATCCAATTTTATTTTATTTTATGTTTGCACTTGTTTTTCGTTATACATACGGTCTTGTGAGTTTATTTAGCAATTTCTTGTTTAAAATAAAATACGAAAATATTTGTATCAACAAAGATCTTCAGAATGTCACCGTCTGAGAGATGAAACTTATGTCGATCTGAATAAAGGTATTTGTATGCCTTTTAAGTTTATTTTTTTAAGTGATTTTCATACATAATTTCACATAATTTTAGTATAATTACGTTGAAAAATATTTCAAATGTGTTTCTTAAACATACGAAATTCCATTTACGTCATAATAGTTTTTTTTTTAATTTATATCAATTCAAAAAACCCTTAACGGGTTAAAAGTTTGTGACGCACCAATTTATCTTATTGCTATAAGAATTTTAAATATGGAACTTAAAAATAATGATATCAAATTTTAAGTGGCGCTTTATTATTTATTTCATCTTTTTATTTTTATTTTATTTATAATTGCATGTGTAAGAATTATGTTAAATTTAAAAGGATGTATAAAAATTTATTCATTGATGCTTTATCATTCACATCTTTCATAAATTCAAAATATGAGTTTTAAAAGATATGATATCAAAATTTAAGTGACGCCTTGATGTAGCTTTAAACAATTTGTTTTAAAATTCAATTTTAATTGTTTTCAGTTTGGCTAAATATATTTACACATCTAACCAAAACTTTTAATTTTCCAGTACACAGTTAAAAATATCACTTTCACTGAAACTATACAATGCACTGTAATGTATTTATATGAATAAATTGATTTATCTTTTGTGCCACTCTATCCAAAATGAAAAGTAAAATTTATGTAAACGATTTCTTTGCGTCATAATATCCATTTGCATATATTTCGCTTAGTTTGGATATAATGACGCAAAGAAATCATTTACATACACATTACATACATTACATACATTACATACATTACATGCTCTAACGAGCAAAACAGTAAAATGTCTCTTTTTTGCACTCCGAGATTTTCCTATTTATGATATTTTGAATTTTATGGATTTTCAACATTGTCAGCGTTTTCTAAAATCGCAAAAACAAGTTTTCAGAACCGTACAACGCTCAAAATTCATAATAAAGTATCATAACTCGGTAAGCTGTCGCTATATTTTTTTATGTTGCTGTTATAGTGAAGAACTATTTTCAAAATTCGGGAACCAGGATAAAAAATTAAGTGTTGTAGCGTTATAAAAAAAAAACTATTTTGACGTAAATAAATTTTTATACGAATCAATATTTGAAACATTTTGGAAATAGGAACTATACCTCTAAAACTAACGGTTAATTAATTTGTTATTGGTAAGCGATAAGAAGTATATAAGCAATCTTATTAAAGGAAATTCTGGTGAAGAAGCTCATTTATTAAATGATTTGTTTGAAGAAATTTGCGCAATATACTGCTTTTTAGATTTGAATATTTTTGTTTCGTGAGACGAGAAATTTCTTTAGAGTTTTTTTAATATGTATGTAAATATGACGCCCAAACAGAATATTAAAATTATTTTTAAGAACTGGGGAAGTTATCTTACTTGCTAATATGCTGTCATATGTCAGCATTTGTAATGCATACGTGGAAAAATGAGCAAGGGGCAAAACTCCAAAGCACTATGGCGGGTAATGAAATTCGTTAATTTTGATTTATTACAGCGGTCACTAATTAACGCGTTTCCACTTAATCGCTTCCCTGATTATCCCGAGTTATCTCAGGCTCATATATATACAATTAATTATTGTCCCGAGTAAACTAAATTTAAATTCCTTGCAAATTTTTAATTTGATATTAGTTAAAAAAGAAATTTCAGGTGAGCTCAAAGAAAAAAAATTAAAATTTGTTTAGTTATAAAAATATAAAAAAGTTATAGAAGTAGCCAAGTTTTATAAAAAAAACAGTACCGAAAGTAAGCTTTCCTTTCTGCACACAAGAAATTCTAATGATTTTAAGGGAGATTATAATTGGAACTTTTGTGAAAAGGATGGGGAAATTGGGAATGTTGGGGTATATTTCGAATTTATAAAATTTCACAGGGTTTTTACAATTTGCTAAATAAAATAAGATCAAATTGGCATTTTTTGGTTTTAAAATTCCCTCCCATAGAAGATAAGAAGTTTCCATTAATAAAAAGAATAAATTAATTAAACACATTTACATAAAATAATAAAATTATATATCAAAGAAATGTGAGCAAAAATTATAACACTTACACTCAATATATATATCAATTAAATCTTAGTGCAAAAAAATCAAGGAAAACATTACAGAGTGTCCCAAAATTTATAGACAACGAATTTTGTTTTAATTTTCCAATTCAGAAAGATGAGGAACAACTTCAAAACGATTTATAATTATAAATAATAGCAAGGGAATAATAATACTATACACAAATAATATTACACAATCATAGACTTTGTGAGAAAAAATAAATCTTAAATTTGACTGTCCCAAAAGTTTATAGACAACTCATTTTTTTACCTTTAACGTTCACTTGTTTAACACTAGAACTCTCGTAGCGGTCATTTTGACCGGTACCAAATAAAAAATACTTCAATTGGAACCAGAAATTTCTTTCTAAAATAAGTTAATTATGTACCACGGAGAAATAAGTTAAATGAATAAGTTAGATAGTTTTAAATAAAAATTCTGGTACAAAATATTTTTGTAACACTTGGGTAAAATTTCCGGCGGTTCTAGTGTTAAGCTGTTTGTTCTAATCACTTCAAAAACTCGATCAGGTATACTCAAAACAAAAGTTTGAAGAAGTTGTGACTTTAAAGAAAATCAGCTTCGTTGAAATTGCAGCTTTATATCTTGAACCGTTGCAAATTGACGCCTTTTAGCATGTACGCCTCTAGTTAATCTTCCCCAGATGTTCTCTATTGGGTTAATGTCAAGGCTAAGGGCTGGTCAGTCCATGACAGTTACTTGGTTTTGTCTAAACCACTGAATTGTGGAGTTGGACACGAGAAAGAAGAAATTGCCTTGCTGGTACATCCATTTGTCCCCTAGCAACTTTCCAAATGGAAGTAACTGTACTTCAAGCCTTTTCTGGTAATATTCAGAACATTGACGATCTTTCAAAAAAGCAATATGGGTTGTTCCATTATAAGAAAATGCTGCCCACACCATGAGTAAACCCCCTTCTTGTTGTCTACTAAAAAAAGTTCGTGAATCCTTGCGAATATCGTGCCATTAATATGTCCAACCATCGGACACATCTAAATTTAATTTCTTTTCATCACTGACAAGAACACTCAACCATTCATCAGACCAATTCCTGTGATTTCGGGTTTACTGAACACGCGTGCCTTTATTTCGTTTTGTAAACTTTGGCAAATGACGCATTTTGCGAAAATCAAGAAATGTACTTGCAAGCAGCCGTCGATGAATCGTGGATATTGGTGCTGAAACATTTACTTCCATAGAAACTAGCGGTACCCACAGGTTCTGGGTTGAAATTAATGTCAAAATTTCTCTGTCTTATCATTTAGTTGTTTTCTTTGGTCGTCTAGAACGCGATTTTGTTTCACATTGTCACCTTTCGACAGAATTCGATAAATGCCAACCCTGCTGCACCAAGTTCTTCTTGAAATGTCCACAACTTTCCATCCACGAGCCTTTAAATGATAGATTTCCAAAATTTCCCCTCTGAAAAACTGCACATTGCGAGGTATCTTTGCAATCAGTTGGAAACGGAAAGACAGATTAGATTTTCTCTCAGGAAACTATTGCGTAACAAGTACATGATCTTGGAATATGCAAATTTTGGAATCAGTACTTAAATCAGCTTTTGACACCGGTCGTCTATATATTTTTGGGACAGCATTTTTTTGTTCTTAACCCCTTCGCGGCGGGAGCCTTTTACGAAATGTATATTACTTTCCTACCGGTTTTAAAAAACAGAAGTTTGTGCCTATTCAAATCGGGAAAATGCTCGGATTAAATAAGGCAAATTTTACAGCAAAATTTTACTGGTGAGGATAAACGAGAATCCTTAGTCCTATTTCCGGCACGTATACGTGTCGCTCGTCCCCAACGGGTTAATATTTTATATTAGATCTATGACTGCTAAAAGTTACTTGAGTATTTTATTATTTTTATTTCATCATTGTATATTTTCATAATTTATTTCGTCTTTTTTACTCGTTTAGTTAGCTCTTAAATCAAAAAAAAAAAAAAAAAAAAAAAAAAATGGTTGTCTATAAACTTTTGGGACGCACTGTAATAGTATCTCTCGAAAGGAACATTCCTTTTAACACTAGAACCGCCGGCAAAAACGTATACCTATAACCGCCAAAGCGGTCATTTTGACCGATGGTGAATACCATGCTCAACTATTGTTTACTTGCCATTTTTACTCTTAGTATCGTTTATTACTATTATTACCATCATTGCCCATATAATATAATAATATATATTTAATAATTTTTATTATATTTTTTTATTTTATTATGTTATAATTGTATTATATATATATATATATATATATATATACAGGGTGTTCCGTTAAAGGGGTCCAATATTAATAGGGGTAATAGAGGAGATCACACGGAGCATAAATGAGTATATAATGCCTGGCCGGATCTCAATAATTTTCAAGTTACAGCAAATAGAATGAAAAATCGGAAATTTGTAAAAAAACTCTCATTGCTAAACTATCGATAATGCTACATAAAAACAAAGCACATATTTAGAAAGAGCAGAAAAAATCCTACGAAATGACATAAGTTGTTTTAGAATATTGAGAATTAATGGCGAGTTACAAGCTCTGAAACAGTGAAAAAATACAAAATCAAATATTTAGCAAAATAGTTAATCTTTAATTCCAAAAATGCAACTCTACCTACATCAAGGAAAATGTTATAAAATTTGGCCCATTCCGAAAGCTTTCGAAGAAGCTGGCAATAAACCATATCAGTTTAACTGTATGGGAGAAATCAAGCAGTTCCCTAGTTACAACTCTGTACTGTTGCACGCTCGGAAAGGGCGAAACTCCGCCCATGACGATTGTAAACACCCCGTTTTAATATCTTTCAATTATACATTTCTGATCAACCTCTATCAATACCCTTTTATTATTCAGTCTGGTCAAGTGAATGACATATTGTGCAGCTCTCGCCTTGTCTTAAAGCAAACTCCGTGACTGCTGCGTTTCCTCCATGAACTTTCAGGATGATGAAGAAGAAGTACTTTTTATGCAAATTTTCTATGTGTATAGGAAGAAAAGTGTAATAAAACAGCAGTCATCAGTGGGCGTTATGTTAAAGGGAGGCTGTTGTAAGTGGGATTGTAGTAAGTTGATGTATAATAATTATGCCGGAATACTCTAACGAAGAATATGCGGACATGCATCTGATGTACGGGCAAGCTCATGGAAATGCATGTCTAGCACAGCGCATGTACCGTGAGCAATTTCCAAGGAGACGTTTCCCAAGTTCGAAACTCTTCATAAAAATCGATAGACGATTACGGGAGACTGGATCGTTTAATACAGCAAGCATTGATGCAGGGAAACCTCGACATGTACGAACACCTGCAATGGAAGAAGATGTACTGAATATTTTTAAAGATAACCCCTCCACGAGTACACGAGCTGCTGCGTCTGAAGTCGGTGTTTCTCACCAAAGTGTGTGGTGTGTTCTGCGTGCAGAAAACATGCACCCCTTTCATGTGCAGCGGGTACAACTGTTATCAGTAACAGATTGTGCTCAGCGGACAGAATTCGTACGCTGGTTGCTTAATGTAACAGAAAATAATCCACAATTTCTGGAAAATATTTTATTTACTGATGAAGCAACATTTACGAGAGAGGGCGTGGTAAACACGCACAATATGCACACATGGTCATATACAAATCCGCACACTGTTTTCCCGTCGAACGCACAACAAAAGTTCAGTGTGAACATATGGGCAGGTGTCCTCGGCGATTATCTCATAGGACCATATTTACTCCCAGATGTACTCAATGGCAGTACGTACTTGGTTTTCCTACGGGATATCTTACCGCAGTTACTCCAAAATGTGCCAGCAACATTGCGCCACAATATGTGGTTTATGCACGATGGCGCACCGGCACATTTTTTCATAGGTGTTCGCAATCACCTCAATTCAACATATCCTGGGAAATGGATTGGACGCAGTGGACCTGTTGCTTGGCCTGCACGCTCTCCAGACCTCAATCCGTTAGACTTTTTTGTTTGGGGACACCTTAAATCGCTGGTGTATGAAACGCCTGTGGATACACCGGAGGATTTACTAGCGCGAATCGTTGTCGAATTGTTTGTCGAGACATTCCCAACTCCGTCGGAGTTTTTCGGCGTGTTCGCCAATCTTTACGACGTCGCTGTCGGCTGTGCGATTCTGTTAATGGGCGCAACTTCGAACACCTATTATAATAATGTCCGTTCGTCTGCCTTCCGACATTGAACTGTGCAGCGCAGGCCAGAAGACTATGCTTCACATATGTCATAAAGTACGTGGAATGTAATTCTTTATTTGTCATTTTTCTTTTATTTTCAACACTTTTTGGCACAGTATTTTGTAAGTCACAGACTGTGGTGTACTCAAATTGTAAATTACAAAGTTTGTATGAATTAATTTAAAATTTAGTGTCTTTTTTAAATTTATAATTAATAAAATTATTATGCTATTTGTTATTATTATTTCCTATCATAAATTATGATGCACATATACATACAATAATTGTCCATGTAAAACATGTACTGAAACTTCTTGCATAGTTACAAATCGCAATATTTTTAATTATTTCCGAATTTTCACCACCAGTTTAATTTTAAAGAATTTAACTTAAGCTTTATATCAATAAAAGACCACTTTAAAATGTAGACTATTACTGTAAAGTTATTTTGGTTCATTCAACTCTTGAATAATTAAAAATGTTGCATCTCAGAAGAAGCATGATCGAAAATGTATAGTTGAGAGTAATTAAAAAGGCGGTGTTTCCACTCGTGATGGGCGGAGTTTAACCTTTGCTAGTGTCAAAGAAAGCGGAGTTGTAACTAAGAAACTGATTAATTTCTCTCACACAATTAAACCGATATGGTTCATTGTAAGCTTTTTCGAAAGTTTTCGGAATGGACCAAATTTTACTACATTTTCCTTGTTGTAGCTAGAGTTGTCTTTTTGGAATTAACGATTAACTATTTTGATGTATATTGGATTTCGTACTTTTTTCACTGTTTCAGGGCTTGTAACTCGTCAATAAATATTGCTATTTTAATACAATTGATGTCATTTTGTAGGTTTTTTTCTGCTCTTTCTAAATATGTGCTTCGTTTTTATGTAGCATTATCGATAGTTTAGCAATGAGGGTTCTTTTACAATTTTCCGAATTTTCATTCTACTTGCTGTAACTTGAAAACTATTGAGATCCGACCAGGCTTTATATACTGATTTATGCTCCATGTGATCTCCTCTATTACCCCTATTAATATTGGACCCCTTTAACGGAACACCCTGTATATATATATATATATATATATATATATTATTTATATATTTTTTATTTTAAGAATAATTTTACAGTAAAACATATTTTTCATGAGAAATCGAAATCGCTAAAAACAAGAATAAACTTGGGGAAAACAAACATTTATATTTATCCCCTGCGCAATACAATATTCAGGGTGGCGTGTGGTATGGGAAAAACACAGTCAAAGAAAGAGGAAACTACCAGTATTTTCTTCTAGAAAATGCAACGAATAATATAAAGGGATTAAAGAAAGCTGATTTCTCTTTAACAAAATACTGGTATTTAACAAATTTTTTGACTGTGTTTTTCAGAATTGATGACCGCTAGATCAAGAAAATTATAACACTTGTAGAGGTCATCGTCTAGAACTAGCTTTTGTAGAATACTTCCGTGACATTTGGTCGAACACGTCGACGGCCAATTTTGTAGAATTATAGAACTTTACACTTTCTGGTAAGTGTTCATCACCAGTTTCAAATGTAACTGATGGATGTTGAGAACTTAGAATTAAAACATATTTCTTTTTCTTCCCTCTATAAACTCAACGTAATATCATCTTTGGCAAGAATTTGGTGTACAAAGACTTTTTTCAGTCTTTATGGCCTCTGGAATTTTGTTTTTAGTCTGCGATTGACTGTGCCAACAATGCTTGCTTTTAGTGACTTGAGCTTCTCTGCAAGGGGCAGTGAAGTAAAGAAGTTATTTGTGGTAATTTTGTAACCTTTGTTGAAGTATGATTGTGTGAAGTATGAACTGTTGCGACATCTATTATATAAAATGTGCATTAAAATTGACGGCGGTCATTTTGACCGTTTCGGTGGTTCTAGGTATACTACTGCAATACTTCACAAATTTTGGCTGACTGGAAAATTTATCACTGGCATAGCATAGCATTTCGAATTATAGGAAAAGTAACGGAAACTGAAAGTTATACTCAAAATAGAAACAAATTGGTACTGAATGAAAGTTTCGAAACGGTAAAATGACCACCTTGGCGGTTCTAGTGTTAAAGTTCTGGTAGCGAAGTGTACCATTCTCATACAGTATGTAAAGAGACTAGTAGATAAAAATAAATTGCATAATATATATTCATTTAGGACGGGAGTGGTCAACTGTGGCACGCTGGACATTCATAGTAATCATTGCCTTATCTAATCATTAAATCTCTGCGATTCAAGAAGTCGGCTATTTCTTTAAAAAATTAGCGATATGAGGCGTGCCACAGTTGTCCATCCCTGATTTAGGAGATATATAAACAAAAAACTTAAGGAATTTCCTGAAAAAAAAACAGAAGGCTTGACAACGTTAGAAAATAGAACTTGAAGGGCAGGGCTTATAAATGGCACTTTTTGAAAAAAAGGAAAAATACACTTATATGAGGGAGGCGTATATTCGGATGTTAACTTTTGGTACTTTAGGCTATGGGTAGAAGTTTGAAAAAAGGCTTCTTACTAAGAAAAGTATAGGATTCATTATTTGCGCCAACTGAAAGTGTGATGCGGCCGCGGCAGAAAGTGGACCGCTGAGTCAGCTCTTCGTGCTATTATGGAGCTCAGTTTTATGACCTACTTGTACATTTAAAAAATATGTTGACCACATGTTTTTGAATGCTGAATGTAATAAAAATATCTAATGAAATTATGGTGGTGCTATTTAACTATTAAAAGGTATATTCTAACTAAAAAGTCTTTTATGCATTAATTTCCTTTCATTTTATTCCTTTCGCGAGATTAAAGCTGAAGATTTTGGAATTTTCCCTAACACTGTACATGAGTGATTAAAAAAATTCAAAAATATTACATAACCATAATGTGACTAAATATATATTTTTCTTTGTAGGTCCCGTCAGTTTGACTGGCCGTCAGACTCCCGGAATCCGGGTAGCCGAGCAGTTGACGGTGGTCCTAGGTGGCGCAGTTCCGGCAAAGAGAGAGGGCCTCGTCCACCCGGTGATGTTGGATACGAAATCAGAAGGGCTATGGCTCGCAGGAACGGAAACATCAGATATCCGGGTAAGCATCATGATACGGACTGCATGTTTTCAGAAAACAATCCCATAAACAATCCAAGTTGTTATATGAGCTGAAATCTGAAAATCATTGTATCATGATACTTGCAAACTTCCAACTTAACCCTAGAACTACCGAAAATTTTACTCAAGTTTTATAAAAACATTCTACACCAAAATTTTTACTTAAAACTATTTAATTTGTTTATTTAACTTATTATTGTCTGATTTATAAATTTAGTTTGTTTTGAAGAAATTTCTGGTTTGAATAAATATTTTGAATGTACATGTCGGGTCCATTGGACCCTTCTGGTAGACAGAGGGTTAACTTCCGCAAAATGCGAGTTAATTTAACCCAGGGTAAACATGTTTCGAACCAGAATTTTTTTAAAGAAATAGTATGAAACAAGTTCCACATGGAAACGGAAAATTCAATAGCTAATGGTGCATCTAAAGTATTTTCCGGTTAAAAACATTTGTTTAACCTGGTTAAACCCTTAATCCTTTCGGGACGAGCGACACGTATAGTGAAGCATAAGCTGCTGAGAATACTTGATTATTCCCAGCAGTTTTTTTTTTTTTTTTTTGCAATTTTTTTGCAATTTTTTTCTTATTTAATCAAAACATTTACTAGATTCAGTAAGGCAAAAATTTCTGATTTCAAAAAACGGTGATAAAAGATTAAAAATTCTGTAAAAGACGTTCGTCGCGAAGGGGTTTTCACCAATGCCGCCATACAAGCAGCATTGGCACCCTTAACCAAATTCATTCTCTTGGCACCACTTTTTTTTAAAGAAACAACGTTACTTGTATGAACTTACTTATGAACGTACTTGGAAATTGGAATGATTAATTACATAGTACCTGGGGCCGAATGCGCCCCATCACCGCCACCTGAATACTAGGCCTGAGCGCTGATACAAAAATGGCGGCTGCCGAAGGCGGATTTTTTTTAACGTAGGTACGGTCCCTCAAATGTGGTCACCAGTATTTTATAAAAGATTTCTCTGACTGATTTAATCTCAGAAAAATAAAGCCGAAAAAATCTTTAAAAAATTATTGGTACGAATATTTAAGGGACCGTACACACGCTGAAAAAAAGTCCGCCTTCGGCGGCTGCCATTTTTGTGTCAGCGCTTAGGCCTAGTATTCAGGGGGCGGTGGCCCCACCTGCAGTAGAATAGTAGTCGTAGAACATTTGAAAAAGAAAATCGGCAAGACTCAGAAAAGGTAAACAGCTATCCTGCTCCCCATAAAAACAAAAGCCCATTTCAGGTACCATACAATCGAAGAATGTCAAAAAGTCTTTAACCCCTTAATTCTCGCTCCCGTGATATTCACGGGCTGTGTTGTTTATTCAGATATGTTTGATTCCCACCAGTTTTATACAATACTGTAGTTGGTTTTATTACGGTATCATTTTACCTGTCATTTAATAAGGTGAACATTTCTTTATCAAGAAAGTGGTGCCAATAAGCATTTTGAATTTTTAAACCGTAATTTAATGGACCATTAATGGGTTAAATATTTATCTATATAAAATATATGTTGATATCAAATGGAAGAGAAATTTACAAAATAATTTACTTTAAAAATAAAGTGGTGCAAAAAGAATATTAAAATAAAATCATGTATTTAACCCCTTAGCAGTGTGGCCCGAACTGGATTCGGGCAAGAACACTTTGCTTGCTTCGTTATTAAAAGCATTTTGATACCACTCATTTGTAACTGTAAATTTATCTTTATTGATTGTCAGATATTTTTCGATTAAGTAAGGTAAATATTTTAGTATGGAAAAAGTGGTGTCCAGCCCCATTTTTAATTTTTTTGTAAGAAAACAAATGTCACAGTTAAGGGGATAAAGATACCGTCCGTTAAGGGTTAAATTAATTCACATTTTATGAAAGTCAAGTCGGAAGCTGGCAAGCATATATCATGTATTTCCGTTTACAATAAAAGTTTGAATATATTATAGGTTTTAAACGATATATTATAATAATATCTCCGAAAAGGATATTAAAGTAATCTATTAAGAATACATAACAAATGCTCGAAATTGGATTTAATAAAATACTCTGTTAAAAAAAATCCTCCAAAAAACGGAAAATGGAACAGGCAGCTAATTTCCTTCTATTCTCTGCATTTAAAAATTTTCCGTTATTTTAAACGGGAAATTTCCGTTTTTAGAAGTGAATGGGAACAATAGGCCAATATTTAAAAAAATCTAAATAATAATTATATACGCTGATGCATATTTACGCAGAACAGGTATTTGTATTGACTATTATCACACCCGTTTTTTTTATCAGCCTGCCTACCTCAGGATTCGAACCATGGTACTCGCCATTAGAGGAGGAATGCTCCGTCTTAATACCAACTTGCCTAATCCAACGACTTGGTTATATGCCAAAACATCAATTATGGAAATTTAACTGGAACTTTCCCGTTTCGTCGCAATTAAAAAGAAACATTTCGTTTGTCTGTCTTTGAAGGCGCATTTCCATTTTTAACATTCAAAGAGTAGGGATAAAAATAAATTTACTTCTTATTGCAGGAAAATTTACGAATTTTGCGCAAAATAGAAAGTTTCCGTTTAAAAACAGAAAATTCATTAAGATCACCCGTATATGGACAGAATTTGTTTTGCAGTGTTTGCTATGAGATTAGTCCGAACCAACATTGATTCTGCTAGCTGCTCAATATAATCGCATATGTTTTTGGCCTGATAGCTTTCATATATCAGTTACTAGTCTACACCAGTCAATGGAAGAAACTCTCAAGCAAATGTTAATCCTTTGGGAGCGTTCTTTTCGAATTCCCCGTTTGCATTTTGATATTTAATTTTTTTTAATATATGAGGTGCATATTTATTGCTGTGAATTTCTACTTTTTCGATTTTAGTTACAGTTTTTTTATATGAGGATACTTTCACTTTTGGAACCGGTACTGAAATTGACCAAAATCGACATTTAAATGAACACAATTTAACATATCGACAGTAGGTATCCTATACAAGAAAAATCATTTAAAAATATTAAAATAAAAGTGAAAAAAATCTGTAAAGATTTCTCCCGTAGGATTAACACCAGTGCTCTCGTTTCTTTCTCGTCACTAGTGAAAGCTCTTAAGAAATGTTTTATATCTAATGTGGTACTTTGGATAAATTATTCTTTGAGCGATTCGAAAAATAGATTTTTATGGATACACTATACACTCATCAGAAATGAATTTACTTATGTGTATAGTTGCAAGAAATTGTTGGATAAATGGTTTTCGTATGTTTGGCAAAGAACTAAATGCACAAATGAAGATAAAAATGAAAAAAAAAAAAACCTTTATAAAACGAAATTAATGTCTCTGTTAATCGGTGGTACAGACCTTTATATGATGAGTAATTTTTTTGTTTAAATGATTGTTAGTCTCATCAGAGCGGGTACAAACATCGAGCAACAGGGTTGGCTGCTCCGAGCCTGCTTCCCAACGGGGCAAACAACCACCAGTAAAAAGGAAAAGAGATTTGTGTCTTATTGACAGAAATTCTGCATGAGTAAGGCACTTAAATATAGAAATAAATTCTGTTAAAAGATGCTGGTGGAAGTTTTTCCCGTTGGTAATCAGACCCTGCGGCTGGCAAGGGCACTACGGCAGAAGGGATCTTTCCAGATAGCATGAACATTAGCAGCAAGTTTGATTGTTTTTGACATTATCTTGCCGTGACAAATTAGAATTGAGAAATTCGCTGCAAATTTATCGCAATGCATAGCATCACCCACTTGCATGAGTAGTTTGTTGTGAAACTATTGGCAAGACTGACTTTAATTCACGAAAATGACGAAAGCAAAAAATCCCTCTGTTGAGAAAATAGACAAAAAGCATATACGCAGAAATTGCAGAAATTTCATTCGGTTAGCACCGCTTTTTCTAAACGCTATACTTATCAAATACCAAAAAAGATTCATATTGAAAAGTACATGTATAACCTCAACTTGTTTATGGTGATAAAAATGATGCATGCACCTTTTGACGGTGTGTTCGCATCAGTAGACCTGATCAGGGATCCTTCCGAAGGGGTTAAACATATAGTGTAACAGTTGTAAGCAGATAGTGGGGCATGGAAAGATAACTACTTTGCAATAAGTTTGAAGTATTTTTGAATACTTGTTTGCGGTTAATTTTCAATAAATTTGATACAGCGTGAATTTAACTTGCACGAAAAGTTAGCTGTGTGTTCAAAGTGTGGTGACTTCAGCGTTTGCGTTATCTTGCTGCAGCCTTGTTATGAACTTTCATCCTTGTCATGCTGAGCTTGCTGCAAATTTGCAAGTTTTCAAAACAAGACTGCTGCAAATTTTCTACAAATTAAAAATGCTATCTGGGTTGTGGCCCCAAACCTCTTACGGTATTCGGAATAACGTTGTCTTTGTGAAAATAACATTTTTTCTGCTAGACTCTTTTTAAATGTTTCTTCTTGAGAAAAAAAGTGAGTATTAACTTTATTTTCCAGATAGCATGAACATTAGCAGCTAGTTGAATTATTTTTTCTGGTATTATCTTGCTGTGACAAATTTGAATTGAGAAATTCGCAGCAAATCTCCCGTAATGTATACCATCACCCACTTGCATGAGTAGTTTGTTGTGAAATTGATGGCAAGACTGTCCTTAATTCACGAAAGTGACGGAAACAAAATATCCCTCTATTGAGAGAATAGACAATCAGTAGATACGCAGAAATTTTATTCGGTTGGCACCGCTTTTTTTAACCCTTTCAGGGGCAGAAGAATTCTGTTCGTAAAATGATGAAATAATTGACTGACACCAGAATACTCAAAGGAATTTCTTAGTAAACAACAAAACGCTGTTATGCATTTTAATTACAAAAGCAACATTTTATTGAAATATTCTTTGTGCCAGTAGCCAGTTAGGTGGCTATACCCTCTAGCCACCGCCCCTGAAAGGGTTAAATGCTATACTTATTAAATACAAAAAAGGCTCGAAATGAAAAGTACAAATGTTACTCTAACTTGTTGGAAAAAAAATGATGCATGCGTCTTAATGGTGCGTATGCATCAATAGACCTGATCGGGTGTATGGCCCCCCTTCGAAGTCGTTAAACTTATAGTGCATTAGTTGTAAACTGTTAATGTAGCATGGAAAGTTTACTACTTAGCAGTAAGTTTGCAGTATTTTTGATTACTTGTTTGCCGTTAATTTGAAATAAATTTGATACAGCATGAATGTAACGTGCACGACAATTTATCTCCAATTTCAAAGTGTGGTGATTTCGTCGTTTGAATTATCTTGCTGCAGTCTTGTTATGAACTTTCAGTCTTGTCATGATGAGCTTGCTGCAACTTTGCAGGTATTCAAAGCAAGACTTCAGCAAATTTTCTGCAAACTAAAAATGCTATGTGGGTTCTTACAACCAAAGTTGATATAATTATCGGGGAATGCATAAATTTGATGATATTGAAAATAAACATAAACGCAAAAAATATATGTTTAAAATATTATAAAGAATAAAAGATTTTGTGAAATTAAAAATAATTTTGCACATTAAATGGGAAAGAAGCTCCCTGGTATTTTTATACATTTGATTATATATATATATATATTAATCTTTGATATATACAATATAAAAATAAATTTTATTATCGCAGTATCACAGTTAGAGACGTTGGGTCACGCTTTGTATTTCGCCAGGGTGCCGCCTGACGTTGCGCCGGATCTTGGTCTCTTTGGATATCTGCTATACAATTGCCTCAAGCACAGCAGACATAATTTCCGGAATACTAATGAACTGAAAGTTCAAATTATTATGAGTCGACCGTTTAATATAAAGTTCAATAAAATGCAGTAACAAGTAACTGAACCACACCTTCTGTACATATAACATAAATAAACAGCAGCTTACATAATACTTCTTCATTTATATTGTTTGAAGACTGATCCTTGAGATTTGAAAACGAATAATTTAATAACTTTCATTGCTTTATTTTGTTTTTTAATTTTGTGTTTTGTTGTTGTTAGTTTCAGAAATATGTATTGGGTCGTTCGGAAAGTCGTGTCCGTTTGAGAAAATCAATTCGTACCGGAAAATTTTATCTTTAATTAATAGACGTTGATTCCGATATCTAACGTCTAATAATTACAGGGCAGAATTTTCCGGTACCAATTGATTTTTTTCAAACGGACACGACTTTCCAAACGACCCAATAGATAGAAAAAATACAAAAAAAAAAAAAAAAAAAAAAAATACAGAAAAAAAGAAAGAAAGAAGGAAAGGAAAAATTTAAAAATTCAACCTTATTTTATATTATTTTTTTAAGTATTTTACAACTAAAATTCTTATTTAATTCTTATTTAGTTATAATCTTTTAAAAATACATATTTTCCTTCTACATAGAACGTAAAAAACTATATTTAAAAATCCAGTAACATAAAAACTGACAGATGTCGTGGAATTAAGAGTTAAATTCTAATTTATTTCGAATGACTTTTTACACTTAGATCAAGATAAAACACATAATGAAATTCTTTTATATCACAAATGTGGATGTAATCGCATAACGAAATTCTTTTCTCATCAGAAATTCGAACATAAACACAAAATAACGCATTTTTTCAACATTTGGCCAAGATCCAAATTACTGTCATAAACAAGCATGTGATTATAATTAAAGTAAAAATATAAAAATATTCGACTTTCTAGCTCATAAAATATATAATGTAGAAAGCTTAGAAAAAAAGAGAGAGAAAAGCGATAACTTTAATCGTTTCCTTTGCTTTGTCTGCTAGTATTAAAAGTGTGTGGTTGTATGATATACAGACGTTCTTTTATTTATTTATTAATTTTGCAATTAAAGTTGCTGTTAAATTCTTATTTAGTAGAAAACTTTTTACAATGTGTTCAAAATGATTATTACATTCATACAATAGTCATATAGAATGTTAAACGGTGTAAATATTTTTCACAGGTTTAATTAATTTTGCTTTAAAATGTCAGATTTTATGCTGGGATTTTCAATATTTAAATTTCCTTTTTTAAAATGCAAGCTTAATACTATTTCTACCGGTGTCAAATGACGCCTTTAAAAAGACTTTGGTTTATGGTTTTTTATTTTTAATTTTGAGACTGAAACAATTACAAATTATTTTTAATACACTGAAGACATTTTTATGCTTATTACATTCAAAAACTACGATCGAAATAAACATAAATCAAAACTTTAAAGAGGTGCGATTTGACTAACTACTAACTAAACTCTGTGGCTGTACAATTCAAGAAGGATCTGGGCCGACAGTGCCCATCTCTGTTTTCTTGACCCGTGCGATTTGACACCGGTTGAAAAATTGTTAAAAGAAACGGATGAATTAACGGATATAATTTCCTAGTTTCCCAATAATTTATTAATGTCACTAACTTATATTTTGAGTTGCAGAATACTTTTCACCTTTACATATACATTCTGTTCAGAGGGCGATTGTTAACCCTTAAATGCATGATTTTTTTTTATTTTGTTTCCAAAAAAAATTATACATGATTCCCAGAAAGGGAAAATAATGAAAAAAATTAAAGATATATTTTTCGTATAATACGCCAACCTTTTCTTATGTTGCATATCTGCAATACAAGTAAAAACTAAAATATTGCAAATTAATAAATATTTTATTAACCCCTTAATTCTGGCTCCCGTCATATTCACGGGCTGTGTCTTTTATTCAGATTATTCAGATTTGTTTGATTCCCACCAGTTTTATAAAATAGTGTAATTGGCTTTATGATAATATCATTTTACCTGTCATTAAATAACGTAAATACAGTGGACTCTCTCTATTCCGAACACTCATCGGACCGACTAAAAATGTTCAGATTATGGGGGTGTTCAGTATAGAGGGAGTTTGAAAACGACTACTATGTATTGAGTTTTATAGACCGTATAGAATACTTAGCCTGGTTAGCCATGCCAGTTACTGAGATGGAGGTGTTGAATTTACACCCATATTCAAGAGAATTTTCAGATTTGGTCGATTATCTCCCGAACTACTGGACAGATTTTAATTAAATTAGGTATGTACATAGGTAAATATAATGAAAAAAAAACATTCAAAAGTTATAATACACATGCATGATCGTGCGTAAGACTCATCACCATCAGAAGATATAAAACAGAGCTTACAATATTGAGCTAGAAAAATGGGTTAATAGGGAGTATGGTCTTCTCTTACTGTTATACAGCTCTTATAACAAATTCATTCTGGAAATTAGCAGTTCATTAGAATCTGTGGCAGTTAGTCTCGCTCCTCCAACAATGCTGTTTTCAGATTCTTTATAGTTCTGGCAGGTGGAAAGCGAGTTCCAGTTGTCCTCCGCAGAGCGTTCTAGACATACTCTAGAGTGTTTAGGTCCGGAGGTATGACAATCCATCAAGCGAATATCCCCACTTTCCAGAAATTCGTCGACTAGATGAGCTCTATCTGGGCGTGCGTTGTAATCCATTAAAACGAAATCAGAGCAAACTGCATTCCTTAAAAGCCGAACATACAGGTCCAAGATACATAATCCCTAAACCTCACATTAGTCAGAGCCTTTTCCAAGGAAAAGTAGGGGTGTGTGCCCGTCAGACATGCCTGGCCAGACCATCAAACCTCCCCTGCCATAATAGTCTCTTTCTCGTACGTTGAAAGGTTCCCTGGTTTTATCCAGCTGAAAATACGTCGAGAATTAGTGTTTAGGCTTAACCGAGACTCATCAGTGAATAAAACGTTCCCCATTGATTCCTGGTTCAAAGTCGAAGATCTCTACACCAGGCTAAACGGGTTCTCCTGTGTGCAGAAGTGAGCGGGACGCAAACAGCAGCTCTTATTGTAAATGGCCCTCTGTCATGTAGCTTTCTGCAAACAGTAACCCTTGAACCTCGGCTTCATCTGGCCGCATAAAGGTCATGATAGAGCTGAGAAGCTGTTGCACTCCTAAAATGGGCAAATAGTGATCTTCATTAGACGACGATGCTCTTGGACGACCTTGCGTAAGCTTTCTCTCTAAGGATCCAGTATCCCTAAACTGTTTCCAAAATTTCGACACGACACTAGGTATTACATTGAAGTCACTAGGAATTTGTACTTGAGACTACCATGTTTCCATTCTCCCTGCGATTCACCTCCTCATTCCACCATCCAAACGTTGGTGGTTACTTATTCTTCCTGTTTGCTTTTGAATTTCGCGGACTGTTGGAAAAAATACCAAGATATTCGGAGAGGTGTGCGAGCGAGCAAAACGCGAAAATTGCCACGCTCACTTATAAAGCCTGTCTCTCTATTTGCTCCGCCCATACACACGTGTACGCTTTCGTATTACACACAAAAGAGTTACATCGCTGTTTCGAAAAAATAGTTACACCTTTCTTTCTCTGTTTTTCATGAAATTCAAAAAAATATGCAATTTTTGAAGTGAAAACTTCTTTAGGCGCGTTGAGCTTTTTTTGAGATTTAGAAAAATCACTGATTTCGAGACACTGTAACGTAACCGACATGCTAACATTTTGGCATTCATTATTGAAGGCGCTTTCCCATCGTCATCTATACTCATCTATACTCACCTATCTATACTCATATTATAAAGAGGAAAAAATTGTTCATTTGTAGGAGGTAAGCTCAGGAACTACCGAGCCGATTCCAAAAGCAATGGTATCAAAATGATGGTGTTAGTCCAACTTAGAACATAGGCTATATCTTATGTCGGTGCCACTACCCCAAAGAGGGTGCAGGAGCAAAAAACGTTCTAAAACGCGATTTTTGCGTTACTGAAGGGCCTAGAAATATGAAATTTGGAATATTAGTTACTTACAAGATATAAACGATGTCTAAAAACAGTTCTTAAACAATTCGAAATTTAAAAGGGGTGAGACTCCACAAAAAAGTGTTCTAAAAAACGTTCTAAATGGTAGTTTCTACATAATCTCAGGAAATACCGAACCGATTCCAAAAGTAATGGTATCAAAATGATGGTGTTAGTCCAACTTAGAACATAGGCTATATCTTATGTCGGTGCCACTACCCCAAAGGGGGTGCAGGAGCAAAAAAGTTCTAAAAATGCGATTTTTGCGTTACTGAAGGGCCTAGAAATATGAAATTTGGAATATTAGTTACTTGTAAGATATAAATGATGTCTAAGAACAGTTCTTAAACAATTCTAAATTTAAAAGGGGTGAAAATGCACAAAAAGCGTTCTAAAAAACGTTCTAAATGGTAGTTTCTACATAATCTCAGGAAATACCAAACCGATTTAAAAAATATTGGTGTCAAAATGATAGTGACAACGTTTGCTCCAAGATAGGCTATGTTTTATGTCGGCGCCACTACCCCAAAGGGGGTGTAGGAGCAAAAAACGGTCTAAAAATGCGATTTATGTGTTACTGAAGGGCCTAGAAATATGAAATTTGAAGTATCAGCTACTTATTAAATATAAAGGATTTCTAAGAACAGTTCTTACACAATTCGAAATTTAAAAGGGGTGAAAATGCGCAAAAAGCGTTGTAGAAAACGTTCTAAATTGCAATTTCTATGCAATCTCAGGAAATACTGAACCGATTTCAAATATAATGGTGTTAAAATGATGGTGACAGATCTTGCTCTAAGATAGGCTATATTTTATATCTGTTTCCACTACCCCAGAGGAGATGCAGGAGCAAAATGAGCGAAAAGCGTTCTAAAAACGTTCTAAATGCCGATTTGTCACCAATATCGCAGGAAAAATGAAACTGATTTCAAAAGTAATGGTAGGAAATTGATGCTGACAGCCTCTGCTCTAACATAGACGCTATTTCAAGTCGGTATCAATATCACCTAGACGTTGCAGGAGCAAAAAAGCATTCCAAATTTCGATTTTTGTGATCGGTAGGAGATAGCAACTTAAAATTAGTCAAGGTACATATTTATTACATATAAATGATCTTTAAGAACAGTTTCGAAAAAATTGGAAATTTAAAAAAGGGTGAAAATGCGCGAAAAGCTTTCTAAAAACGTTCTAAATTGCGATTTCTGCTCAATCTCAAGAAATTCCAAAGCTATTTCAAAAGTAATGGTTGCAAATCAATGGTGACAGTCCTGCTATAACATAGGTTATATTTTATGTTGCTGTCACTACCATCTGAGGGTTGCAAAAGCAAAACATGTTCTAATTTGCGTTTTTTGCATAACTGAAGGGTCTAACACTTTGAAGTATGGCATGTTATTTACTTACAAGATGCAACTGCTTTCTATGAACTTTCGAAAGAAAATTTCAAATTTAAAAAGATGAAGTGAGCGAAAAGCGTTATAAATTACAATTTTTATGTAATCTTATCAAATACCAAACCGATTAAAAAATAATGATAACAAATTGTTGGTGATAGAACCTGCTCAAACATAAGCTATATTTTATGTCTGTGCCACTACCCCCAGAGGGTTGCAGTAGCTAAAAGCTTTCTAAATTGCGATTTCTGTGATACTGAAAAGGCTAGAAACTTTAAATATGGCATGATAGTTACTTATAAAATATAAATGCCCTCGAAGGACTGTCGAAAATAAATTCGAATTAAAAAGGGGTGAAGTGAAGGAGAGGTGCGAAAAGCATTCTAAAAAAGTCCTAAATTACGATTTCTACGCAATTTCAGGAAATATAAACCAAATATAAAAGTAATAGTTGCGAATCAATGGTAACAGTCTCTGATCCTGCACAGGCTATATTTTATGCCGATGATTCTACCACCTGGGATTTACAGAAACAACAAACGCTCTAAAAGAGGCCTTTAAAAGCTTTCTAAATTACCTTTCTTTGGAATATTAGGAAATAACAAACCAATTTCAAAATTAATGTTGCCAAATTAATGGTGACAGTTCCTATTTCAACATAGCCCTTTATGCTGAGAGAGGTGGTAGGACTTGGAATTTGACATGATGGTTAATTTTAAGATGTAAGAAGATGGTTTCTAAAAAATTCAAAACTTCAAATGAATACTGAAATGAGCGTATTAATTGAGCATAAAAGTTTCAAAATATTTTCTAAATTATTATTTTAATTTTATTTCGTTTTATTAATTTAAGTCTCATTTCTGCCTTATGCAGTGTAACAATGATGTTTAATCAAACTGTGTTTTAAATAGTAATTTTTTTAATTATTCCTAAAAGTAATAAGTACCTTTTAATAAAATAAAATATTACCTTTTAATAAAATAAAAATTTAATTAGTACCTTTTAATAAAAATTAGACATATAAATATCACTTGGCATATTTCAAATATTACGCGAGTAAAGCCGCGGAGTTTGCTAGTCTTTTAAATTTGCGCTTTCCCCATCTAAGCCGGAACTACTTTCCTCACAGGCGACGCAGAGGGTCTTATAATATGTCGATTCGGGCCGCCGTTTTCTCAGAAAAACGTTCTTTGTGGTTTCGAGAAAATCCCGCCATAATTACGGACGTCATTAGCTGATTAACGACTCATTATCGAAGGACAATTATTTCAGTGTATGCGCTTTCCCATCGTCATTTTTTAAATTTGCGCTTTCCCTGCAAAGAAATTTTTTGCATCAAACTATAGCGATATTTCTAATAATCTGGTAGTGGTTTTAAATGTAGCAAAAGCATAAGTGCAATTATTTATCAAGAAATGTTAACATACTTGCAGAAATATATTAAATTCACCAAAACAACATTTGGTAAAACAAATTATTATTTTGTTTTTCGTCAGTTAAAATGAAGTATACCGTATTCGTGACCTACTTATTTCGTGTAACTAAAAACCGATAACGATGTATTTTATCGTGTTGATGGTCTGGTCAATGACCAACAGTATTGGCGGGAATTTCGATTACGGAAGATAAAATACGGGGCACAGATGTCAGATACGCACTTGGATACCTAATTGACACCAAAATGACGTTACTTTATTTTACAAGGTAACCAGGCTATTGTTGCTTATTTATTAATAAATTGTTCATTTACTTTTATTTTATTTTTTTAAATTGTACAATTGTTTTGTTCTATAGTTATTAATGAAATTATCGTTTATTTATTGTTGTTTACTTTTTAAAACAATAGAAAATAATTTAAAAATATATATTGTAACCGGTATTGGAAAACGGGCTTTCGCCAAATTGACGTTAAAAAATCGCGCCAAACCTGGTTCGTATATCACATCTGTGCCCAATTCTCGGTTTTTTGATTTTTCGACTTTTTATCCAAATTTTCCGGATTTTTTTAAATTTTCCCTTTTATTGGTTTTCACTTCTATTGGCACTCCCGGAGTGCCACTGTTTTTTTTTTTTTTTTTTAATTTTGAACATGAGTTTAGATTTGGCGGTTAGTGCAATGTCAAACTAAATTGAGTTGAACGTGTACTCTACCATCTCAGTTGTTTATTTTATTAAAAAAGATAAGGGTGAAAGTAATCGTACTTCTTGTTTCATTGGTCAATTATGGTTCTGTGTTTTCGTCACTATCCTCTTCCTCTTCAACGATGTTGTTGTCGCAAACCGGAAGGCTTCCGTCGGCTTCGAGATAAGCTGCAGGTTCAATTTCTGTATGAAGCTCCTGAAGAAATGACTAAAAGCCTCTCGCAGCTGTTGCTTCTGTGTCCTCTATTCTTGATTGCTGATTCTCACACGGTAATCCAGCTTCGCAGAAGCATCTGTGGATGGTGTAGGGGGTTACTTCATTCCAAGCTGTTGATATTCAATGGTCATCATCCATGACGTTGATCTTCTTCGTTAGTTCAGTTGCCGAATTTGCCTCCTCCACCCCCAGGGACATTTTCTTCAGAAAATGGATTAGGTAGTGAGCTATAAATGTCTTGATTAGGCCTTGGTCTATTGGTTGGATTATAGAAGTACAGTTCGGTAGCAGGAACTTCGGGCTCACGTTGCTCAGATAAATGTTTGAATATGATCTGGCATTATCCACAAAAAGAAGAATTTTTCTTCCTTCTCTCTTCATCATCTCGTTAATGCCCTCCAACCATTGTGAGAAAATTGTGACTGTCATCCAGGCTTTTCAGTTCGATTTGTAGTGCACGGCAAAGATGCGATCTTCATTTTTGAAGCATCGTGGTTTTTCACTTTTACCGATCACGAATGGTTTGAGCTTCCGACACGTAAAACTGGCACAGAACATGGCAGTAAGTCTTTCTTTCGACGAGTTCGTTAAACCTTTTTATTCTTCTGCAACTATTTTTTTTTCTAATTTCCATGATTGGGGAATTCTCCAGATTCTGACTGCAAACACACGTTCAGCTTAAAGAGAGGTGGGGTAGGATGGGGACCAAAAGTAGCGTTCATAATAGCGGGGTGTTCAGAATACAGAGAGTTCATCTTTTGTTAAGTCTATGAAGTTTCGCCGGGATCGTCAGGATGTGTTCATAATACCGGGGTGTTCACATTAGAGAGTGTTCAGATAGAGAGAGTCCACTGTATTTCTTTTTCAAAAAAGTGGTGCCAAGAGGCAATTTGAATTTTTAAACCGCAATTTAATGCGACCGTTAAGAGGTTAAGTATGAATCTAAATGCCTTATTTTATATCATTTTTTATTTTGTAAAACTTAAGGGGTCTCAGAAGTCTTTCTTTTTTACTTGGCGGTGTAATTTAGCTACATGTCACATTTAATTTTTTTTTTCTCAGTCTCTATGAAACATAAATGCATAAAATTTTTGATATAGACAACCTAATATCTCTGCTATTTAAAATAATTTCCTTAATATTCTATATTGAAATGTTATTTCCTTTTTTTTAATGTTTAATTTTCGTAAAAAAATTAAAATTGTTTTTTGACTTGCATGCACTGCGCGCAAGACTGTAGCAAAACTATTGGTTCAAGAGCGCCCCAAAATATTGATAATAATGCAAAACTAATGTATCTTGAACGTATACTTCATTTATATGCAGTTTATTTATTTATTTTATTCAAAATTTAAATTTAAATTATAAAATTTTGAAAAAAAATCATTCTTTTATTGAAAAATTGCCAATTTTAAATAATCAATGCAATTATAATACTAAATTTGAAGTATAAATTATTCTTTACCTTAAAATGAAGATATTTACCTAGTTTCATGCAAATTGCTTTATTAGTTTGTGAAAAATATTGCACGCAAGCATAAAATTTAAGAAACAATTTTAAAATTTTTATCAAAATTAAATATAACAAAAATAAAATAAAATTTCAATGTAGAGTATTTAAAAAAATATTTAAAAAAAAAAGATATTAGGTTATCTATATTAAAAATTTTATGCATTTATGTTTAATAGAGACTGAGAAAAAAAAATTAAATGTGACATGCTGCTAAATTGTACCGGCAGGTAAAATGTAAGACCGCTGAGACCCGTTAAACCCTTGAAAGCACGAATTATTCTTTTAGAATTGTGTTTTTTATTCTTACATTAAAGATTAGACACATGAAATTTTAAGATAGATTTTTATTTAGTACCATATTTTTTTTTTGTATTTTTTACACCAGTAATATTTTTATATAAATATAGTAGCTGCTAAGAGTTAAGTAAAAAGTGATGCTGATGTGCATCACTATTAGACCGGGAGCCTGCAGCACAGACAACCACCTCAACAAGTTGGAGGCTGAAAATCGATTCCCATATTAAAACGCAATCGGTTTGCCAAGTCATATCTTGGCGGGAAATACCTAAAACCCCGATTTTAGCGGTCGGCTCGTAGGTTTACCATTGTGTTTTCCTGCACCCAAAGGTATGATAACATGATGGAATGGGAGCAGGGAGGCACAATGTAAACCTACAAGTCAACCGGTAAAATCGGGTTTTTAGGTCTTTTTCACCAAAATATGACTTGGCAATGTAGGAATTTAATGGAGGAATCGAGTTTTACCTAATTCTGGAATTTCAGCCTACAACTCGATGCGGTGGTTGTCTCATGGTTCGTACGCCTCCTTGAATTTTGCAGACAAGAAAATTTTTCGGCATCAGTATTATCTTATAGAAAATCTCTTCTTAAAAGAAGGCGAAATTTTGCGCGTTTAACCTAGATTTCTTTTTCTATAAAAAAAATACTGATAGTTTCCTGGAGAAATAACGGTATCCGTACGAACCATGTGTCTGTACTGCCGGCTCCCAGTTTATATGCATTTAACCCCTTCGGGACGGGAGCCTTTTACGAAATTTTTTATCTTTTGTCACCGTTTTTTAAAAACAGAAATTTGTGTTTTCTTGAATCGAGAAAATGCGCTGATTAAATAAGACAAATTTTACAGTAAAATTTTACTGGTGAGAAAAAACAAGGATTCTGAGCGCTTCATGCGGCACGTATACGTGTCGCTCGTCCCCAACGGGTTAACCCTTTCAGGGGCAAGGTACTTGTATTCGTAAAATGTTGAAATTATTGAATGACACCAGTATGTACTCGAATATTGATTTGTAACCAAGTAAAAGTGTAATTTTGCGCATTTAATTAAAATGAAATTGTCATTGAAAAATTCTGGTGCCAATGTGGCAATTAAGTTTGCCACAGATCAGGTGATGCCATAGCGGCATCATCGCCCTTCAAAGGGTTATAGGCTAAGACTCGAAAACAAAATATCTAGTGTATCAGTGCTCTAACTGGTGCGCCATCTGAACACCAGTACTTTTTTACAGAAAATATCATCCTCGGTTTCTACGACATTTTCCAATAAATTACCCTCCGAAGGTTGATTCTGCGAAATTTAAAAAGAAAAAAATCTTAAAAGAAAAATTTTCTGATAAAATATTGGCATTCAAAAAGCGGACCATTTGAGAGCCATGTATATTTTATTTGAGTTCTTTGCTTTTTATGTTATTTTCTTTGTCTCAGAAATATGTGGATAGGATACCAAAGAAGAAAATCGACCTACTTTTATTTTTTAACTGTTTTTCAATTAAAATTACATCTTAATTGTTATTTAGTTCTAATCTTAAAACGATAAATATTTTCTTTCTATTTAGAATGTGAGAAACTATATTTATAATTCCAGTAACATGGAAAACTGACAGATGACGTATAATTAAGAATTAATTTCTAATTTCTTTCGACTGGGTTTTTACACTTAGAACAAGACAATAACATGCAATGAAATTCTTTTGTATCATAAATGAGAACGTAATCTCATAACGAAATTCTTTTCCCTTCAGAAATGCGAACATAAACACAAGTAACGCATTTTTTTCGTCGTTTGGCAAAAATCCAAATTACTGTCATAAACAAACGGGTGACTAGTTAAAGAAAAATTATAAAAACATTTGACTCTCTAGCTCATAAAAGATATGAAGTCGAAAAAATAGAAAAAAAAAACAAACAAACAGAGAAAAGCCAGAAATTTTATTCGTTTGCTTTGCTTTTTCTATTGTCTGTTTAGTATTAAAAGTGTGTGGTTCTGAGATAGTTTATGGACATTCTTATATTTTTAAAAATACTTTTGGAATTAAAATTACTCTTAAATTTCTATTTAGTACTGAACTTTTTACAAATTTGTAAATTTTATTCATATAACAATCCTATAAAATGCATTAAATGGGAGTAAAAAATTTTACGGGTTTAATTTATTTTGCATTAAAACGTCAGTTTTTATACATACATTTTCAATATTTAAATATTGGTTTTACAATATCAACAAAAAAGAAACTGATGAATAACGGATATAATTTTCTGCTATTTCAATAATTTATTAATGCCAATAATTTATATTTTGAGTAGCAGAATACTTTTCCAAGTGCATTTTATGTACATACACAACATATACATTCTTTTCAAAGGAAGATGGTTACGATTTGAAAACTAAAGATTTATTACATTTTATTACTTTTCTTTGCCTCTTAACTTTAGTTATTCGCCATGAAAATATGTGTACATAAAATTTTAAAACCCATACTTTATTTTTTTTTAAGTATTTTACAATTAAAATTACTCTTTAATTCTTATTTGGTTAGAATCTTAAAAAGTTACATATTTTCCTTCTATTTAGAGCGTGAAAAACCACATTTTAAAATCCAGTAACACAAAAACTAACAGATGGCATATAATTACGAATTAAATTCTAATTTCTTTCGAATGGCTTTTTACACTTAGAACAAGACAATAACACGGAATGAAATTCTTTTGTATCATAAATGAGAACTTAATCGCACAACGAAATTGTTTTCTCATCAGAAATGAGAACATAAACATGAAGTAACGTATTTTTCCAACATTTGGCCAAGATCCAAATTGCTGTCATAAACAAACAGGTAACTAGTTAAAGGAAAATTATAAAAATATTCGACTTTCTAGCTCAAAAAAGATGGGATGTAGAAATGGAAAAAACGTAGAGAAAAAGGAGATAAATTTTATTCGTTTGCTTTGCTTTTTATATTGTCTGTATATTATAAAAAGAATATTGTTCTGTGATAGTTTATGGACATTATATTATTTTTAAAAATACTTTTTAAATTAAAATTACTCTTAAAATCATTTTTAGTATAAAACTCTTTACAAAATTTGTAATAAAATTCACGCAACAATCATACAGAATGTTTAAAATGTGGTAAATATTTTCCAGGGATTTAATAAATTTTCATTAAAAGTTGGATTTTATGTTGGGATTTTCATTATTTAAAATTTCTTATTTATATTATCAGCATAAAAAAACTGATGAATAATCGGATTTAATTTGATATTATTTCGATAACATATTAATGCCAATAATTTATATTTTCAGTAGTGGAATACTATTCCACATGCACTTCATATACTTGATTTACATATTCTGTACAATCTGTATAAAGGATAATCGTTAAAATTTGAAAACTAAAAAAAAAATAATACATTTTATTAGTTTGCTATGCTTTTTAGCTTTAATTTTCCGTCACGGAAATATGTATATATTAGGTCTACCAGACCGTTCTGCACGATAATGTTGTTTCACGCCTGCTCTTTTTAAATTCAGATTTCTTCATTGACATCACTTTTTTGAAATGGTAAAATACTCATTGTTTTCACCTTAACATGAAAAGTTAACACCCCCCACCCTCGTTTTCCTTCCGGACTACATTCAAAGAGGATTTAGGAAGACGTTCCTCTTTCATTCAGCGGACATGTTCATGTCGTCTAAGCTTGTTATACTCGGCTATATGAACAATATCTTATTTGACTTGCATGATTTCGCACATTCTTGAATCTTTAATTTTTTCCAGCTTGGTCTTTCCATGGGACCATTAATAAAGTGGAACAGACATATCCTTAAAACAGTGTTGCCAGATAGTCAAAAGATAATTTCCCAAAATTTCTGAAATTTTCCCCAAATCAATGTTTTCTTCCGCAAAAGTCCCCAACTCAGTTTTTACTTAAAAAGTTATTTTTAAAATTTTCAATTTACAACTATAAAAAATATTTAAGTAATTTAAGTTCAAAAATTTTCCCCAAATGAAGCCTTTCTTTGAAAAAATTCCCCATTTGCAAAAAACTTTTAAACTGGACTGAATGCATATTCTGTAGCTACATTAAGGGAATGAGAGAGATATTTTGCATTGGCAAGTTATTTTACGTTTGTTTTTAAAAGTATTGTCTAACAATGTTGGACTATTGTTACCTTAGCTCCATAGCATTAGATAATCTCAGTTGGGATTTGAATGAATACGAGGGGGTACGTTGTTTTAATTTTTTTGTCATCCCTATACTGAAGTGAATAATCATAATGCAAAGTATTTTCGCTGTATCAATCGATGTGCTTTTGTATATTATAAGAGAAAAATATCTGCTTTCCACATATTTAAATTAAAGGTTTTTTAAAGAATTTTTCGCAGTGTAGATTTCAGGGGGTGGCCCGGGGGGGACATTCCCCCCCGGAGCAATGAGATGTCCCCCCCCGGGGAAGATTTGAGATTTTGTGTTTTCAATGGTCAAAAAGTGCAATTTCCCCCCCGGAACTCAATAATGTCCCCCCCGGAGCCACAGAAATCCCTCCCGGAGAAAAGTGTCTGAATTCAACACTGATTTTTCGTATAAGTCCTGTAGATTTAGTCACGTGCAGGTTTAAGCTGCATAAGACTTTAGAGTCTGGTGCATCTATAATACGTGTAAATTGTTATGTAGTAAACAACGAACATGACCACATCCAAGAGAATAATGATTGATAGTTCGGATTTCTGGATTATATTTTCGTTTTTCAAATCAAAATTGAGTTCTACACAGATCCAGTTTTTCTACAGGACTAAAAGAAATCTTTACGGAAAATAGTAAAAAAAAAAAAAAATCCCCAAGTTTTTCTCCAAAATTTTTTGTAGTCCCCAAAAATTCCCGCACGAACTACTTGTCCCCAAAAAATTCCCCTAGAGGTTCAAAATCCCCCAAAATGGGGACAAAATCCCCCAAAATGGGGGCAAAATCCCCAATCTGGCAACACTGCCTTAAAATAGCGAAGCTTCAACTGTAACCGCTATCACAGGATTTGTTTGTCGCCGGTGGAAACCTCCGCTAGTAGATTTATATAGAAAATTTCAACTTATTTAAACGCCTTATTAATATAAAATTTCAGTCATAAATAACGGTAGAAACAGATTTTCATTTTTTACTGGTAAGAGTTTACTTTTGCGGTAGTTAGACTCTGTGTTCCCGCCATATTGTGACAACCAGAGAAACAAACTGACAGTTTTACACGGCATAATGACACCGGTAAAAACAAATAGAAATTTGTATGACATTTTTGAGAAAAAATTCCATGAATAAAACGCTTAATTAAGATGAAATTTTTTATTCAATTTTACTGGTGGGATATTTGCCCTAGTCTTAATCAGAATCTGAAGATCCGATTAAAAAAAAAAAAAATCAGCCGCCATCTTGTGACAACCCCCTCAGTTACTTCACTCGCAACTGGTAGATAGTACACTATATGTCTCCTCCTCTTTAAACATAATTCCATTGGTCTATCTCGCTGATTTTCGCCAGAAATGCATTTCGGTGGAGAGGAGTTTCTTTTTTGAACGGAGATTTAACCCTTTAATTCTCAGGGTAGAATGCGTTCAAGAAAGTGCGTACTTCAGAGAATCGGGATTCAAACCAGAAAATCTAAATAGTAAATTTCGGTTTATTTAATAACGAAACGTCTATTATTATATGAAGTTAAAATTTCTCTTTTAAATTTCTGGTGGGATTATTAATGCCAATAGTTTATATTTTGAGTAGCAGAATACTTTTCCACATGCATTTTCTATACATGCTTTACATATACATTCTTCTCAAAAGAAGATCATTAAGATTTCAAAACTAAAAATTGAATACATTTTATTAGTTTGCTTTGCTTTTAACTTTTTTTTTTTTTTTTCGTCACGGAAATCTGTATATGTAAAATAAAAAATAAAAACCGACTTATATTGTTTTTAAGTATTTTGTATTTAAAATTACTCTTTAATTCTCATTTGGTTGCAATTTTATAAATATACATATTTTCATTCTATTTATAACATGAAAAACTACATTTAAAAATCCAGTAACATAAAAACTGACAAATGATATGTAATTAAGAATTAGATTCTAATTTATTTCAAATGGCTTTTTAAACTTTGTAAGAAGCAAGAAAACGTAATGAAATTCTTTTGTATCATAAATGAGAACGTAAGCGAATAACAAAATTCTTTTCTCATCAAAAATGTGAGCATAAAGACAAAGTAACGCATTTTTTCAACATTTGGCCAAGATCTAAGTCACAAACACAACAAGCAGGAGAGTATTTAAAGTATAAATATTGGACTTTTTAACTAATAAAAGATATGATGTAGAAAGCTTAGGAAAAAAAGAGAGAAAAGTTATAAAACCTATTCGTTTGCTCTGCTTTTTCTATTCTCTGCATAGGATTAAAGGTGTGTGGTTATGTGATATTTTATCGGCATAATTTTATTTTATTAAATATCTTTGGAATTAAAATTGATCTTAACTTCTTATTTAGTAGAGTACTTTTTACAAAATATATATTATAAAATTCGTACAGCAATCACAGAATGTTCTAAAAGGCGTAAATATTTTTCACGAGTTTAATAAATTTTGCATTAAAATGTCCTATTTTGTGCTGGGAATTTCAAGATTTAATTTTTTTTTTCAATATTAGCATAAAATAAACTGATGAATAATAGGAACTACAGTGAAACCCTGTTAAGACGCTCACGGTTAATACGCGATCCCGCTTAATACGCGGATTTTTTCCGGTTCTTTGAATTTCGCCCATAAGACTAATGTAAAAATATCCCGTTTAATGCGCGAACGGTTAATACGCGATCCCGCTTAATACGCGAGAGATTTTCGATCCTTTGACGCAAAAAATCACGCTTAAGACACGGATTCACTGATCAAGATGCGAATTCCGTGTCTCTTCTTCAGTGTTGCCAATTTATCACATTTTTTTATATTCAAATAAAAAACGCTGCTTACGATTAGTAATATTTATTTAATTTAATAACAGATTAATTAAGGCGAACATTACTTATCGAAAACAGTGACAGATATTTGAATTTTTAAAATCCCGCTAAATTAGCAACAGAACAATTCTTGTTGTGTAACTATTGTTAGTGAGATTTTAAGTGTACCTTATACCCCTACTATGTTTCATAATACATATTATAGGCAAAAAATGAAACTCGTAAAGATTAAATAAATACGACTTCAGTTGTTTAAATCTTTTATGTTTTCTTTATTCCTTGCTAAACTAACAGTATTTTTTACACAAATACTATTAATAACAATAGCTTTTTTTCTTATAATGAAAAGAAATACAGATTATAATTGTGCTCATTATCACAAGTACTAAATATGATTTTAACAAGTGCTTCAAGGGTTTAATAATTTTTTTTTAGCTCTGTAAAAGAAATTAATCTTGCAGGATTTTTTTTTTTTGTAGCATATTAATCCATAATAAAGCCGTTTGAATTCATTTTTTGCTTTCAGTTATTATTCCATTTGGTTCTATAAAAGGAAACAATGAGTTAAAGTTGAATTTAATTAAATTTTAATCTAAGTATACCTAAAAGATACAAATTTTGACCTTAAACATATGAATGAAAGTTCTAAAGTTTATTTCGACGATTAGATGCTGTAAATAAGCCCAGATTCTGCAACATTGTACAAATCACGTTTAAGGGGTCTCAGGGCTCTTAAAGCTTTAAAATTTTCGAAATTTTAATTTTTTTATATGTTAAACTCCTATCTTTTCTGAACATTTTGATATAATTGTTTCATTGAAATTCCAATTAGAACTGAAGTTATTGCTTTTACATTTATACACGTTCAATAGCTGAAGCGTTGTTTTGGAAAATTTGAAGCCATTTTTTCTCCAAATGACGTTTTGGGGCATAACGCGCACGATATCTCAAAAACTTATGAATATTTTTTCATGAAATTTTCAAAACATATGTTTCATGTTAGTCTGTATAAATTGAACCTAAAATTTCCTTTTTATTGTTCAAAACAAGAATTTTTTAGGTGATTATACTGTTGAAATTTTCTTAATTTTGCATTAACTAACTACAACTTTGTATTAAAAATATAAAAAAAGCTTTAAATACAAATTTATTTAGGTTCAGGGTAATTATTACAATCTGAAGCTTAAGTAGGTACCAACATTTTCCTTCTAGTTGCAATACTTATTTTGTAATCGTGCGCGTAAGCTGTTATGCCGATTTTTTGCTCGTCAAATGTCTAACAGTTTGGAGAATGCTAATTCTGCATCTTATAATTTTTTTAATACATGAAATGAAAAAAACATACTTATATATTTAATTCCAATTAAAATTGTGTCTTAAAATAAAACACATTTTAAGATATTAAATGTTGAAAATGGTCTTTTTTTTTCTTTTTTTTCCCATTTTAAGAGTCCTCAGACCCCTTAATACGCGATCCCGCTTAATACGCGACTTTTGCCCAGTCCCTTGAAACGCGTCTTAACCGGGTTCGACTGTATTTGCTAATAATTCAATAATTTATGTATGTCACTAATTTATATTTCGAGTAGTAGAATACTTTTGCATTACATAGACTACATGTACATTCTGTTGAAAGGGCGATTGTTAAGATTTTAAAACGAGAAATTTAAAACATACATTCATTTGCTTTGCTCTTAAACTTTTTTTTTCGTCACTGAAATATGTACATAAAGAAAAACCTAATTTTACTTTTTTTAAGTATCTTACAATTAAAATTACTCTTTAATTCTTATTTGGTTATAATCTTAAAACGGTACATATTTTTCAAACTGTACATGTTTATTTAAAACGTGAACAACTATATTTGAAAATCCACTAACATAAAAACTGACAGATGACATGTAATTAAGAAATTCTAATTTATTTCGAATGACTTTTTACATTTAGAGCAATGCAATAAAAAGTAATAAAGTTATTTTATATCACAAATGAGAACGTATTCTCATAACGGATTTTTTTTCCTCATCTGAGATGCGAACATAAATAAAAAGCAACGCATTTTCAGGACTTTTTGCCAAAATCCAGATTACTGTCATAAACAAACAGGTGACTAGTTAAAGTAAAATTTTAAAAATATTTGGCTTCGCTTATGCAAGATATGTCGTAGAAAGCTTAAGAGAATATAAGAGAGAGAGAGAGAGAGAGAAAAATGCCATACATTTTATTCTTTTGATTTCCTTTTTCTATTGTCTGTACAATATTAAAGTGCGGGGTTGTGTGACATTTTATCGAAATTATTATTTTTTTTTAAGTTTTAGGAATTAATATTGCTCTTACATTCTCATTTAGTAGATAACTTTTACAAAATGTGTAATTAAATTCAAATAATACTCATATAGAATGCTTTAAGTTTCGTAAATATTATTCAATATTAATTTTGCAATTAATAAATTAATAATTAATAAATCAATAGTTAATTAATTTTGTATTAAAATGTCCAATTTTATGCTGGGATTTTCAATATTTAAAATTTCTTTTTTATAATATCACAGGGTTCCTACGCATCAAGGGATTCAAGTGATTTCAAGTGTTTTAGTAGCAGAAATTTCGTAAAGTACTGGTAGCTATATCTGAAGATAGATTTCTTTTTCATTATATAAGGCAAATATTACTTTACAAAAATTCTGGTAAAATGTGCTTGAAAGCCCATGAAGCGAAAGAACCCTGATATCAGCATAAAAGAAACTGAAAAATAATCGACTATAATTTGCCACTTATTTCAATTATTTATTGATGCCAATAACTTATATTTTGATTAGCAGGATACTTTTGCGCATGTATTAGATATGGGTCATTCACTGAAAAGTGGCTGTTTTTTTAAAAAAATTGCCTCAAAAATCTCAAAATTTAGCCTACAAGTACCTTATTGCTATATTTATCAAAAAATAATATGAATCAAACTATATCTCATAGTTCTTCTGATATTTTAATTTCGAAATACTTCCATTGCTAAAATGTTTAAATAAACGATTGACACCGGAATTTCAGAACAAATTTATTTGTAAATAAGAAAACATGCTATATTTCACATTCATATTAAATAGATAAAAGTCTATAAAAAGTATGGTGCCATTTTGGCGCTTGGGAATTAAAATTAAGTGGTTTCATAAGCATACCACCGCTCTTGAAAGAGTTAAAAAAGAAAAGAAATTATAATTAGAAGTCATACTGTCAATAAATAATATTTTTTTACTCTATGCCAATTCAAAAAATAAAGATAAAGCATTAACATTTAAAAGATTTAATATTTATTTGAATTAGTACAAATTTTTTTTTATTTATTTTTAACTTCTCCCTGTAAAATAATAAAAATTAAAAACGTATTATCTTTATTTACGGTAATTAAAAGTCTTATGAGTTTTTAAATGTGTATTTTATTGCATTAGATTTTCTTATTTTACTGTTTAGTACATATATAAACTGATTCTGATCATTCCCCCACAATTTAAATCATTCCCTCATATTAAAATTATGAGGAAATGATTGTGAGGGAATGACAAAATACTTCTGAAAACCATGTTATACAAAAGTCATTACTCCTAGGTATATTTTCAGTTACTAAATATCTTTTGAAACACATTTCTAATAATATAACAACATAAAAAGACGTTTCATTAGTTTTTATTAAATTTTTAATAGATGAGAGAATGACGCGTAATAAAAATACTTACATGATCTGGCACTTCAAAGCCATATACTAACTATTCAAGAACGTTTTTGAGCAAATAACAAGATGGATACTTCACTTTACTCTTTTACAAACTGGCCTAGACATATATAAAGCATGTGCTGTTTTCTACCAAGTAAATAATGGCAAATTTATAGTTATGTGAGGGAATGACGACAAATGCTAGGGACATCATTAAAAAGTGTCCTAATTAATTCATTATATAAAATATAAATATAATTAAATGGCTAAACATGTATTTAAGAGTGTTTAATGAATTGAGAAAAAAATAATTATAAATATACGGGCTGCAATGGCAGAGAAAGCATTTTCTTTCCTACATATGTGAATGCCCTCATAGCATGCATGGTCACAGGGACGTCATTGTGACGTCACTGTAAGTCACTGTGGTCACGTCACAACTGTGACCAAAATGCCACCACTCAGCGATGTCACACTGTGACTGATATGTGAACTTCTTAGAAAACTTTTAAAAATTATAAAAAATTTTCAAAACATGCTATTTATTGTAAAAGATATTTTTCTGTCAATTAAAAAAAATTGTGACGTCACTGTTATGTCATTACATGTAACGTACGTCTCATTATATGACAAAAAAAAACCCTACCATATACTCACAGTGTAACTCGCAGTGTAAACTCGCAGTAAAACAAAACATATGTTAAGATTAAAAGTTTCCACATCAAACAATAAAAATAATTCAGTGTTTGTTTCCGACTAATATTTCACAACAAAATTAAAAACTTCACCAAAAAATGTACATAAATAAAACACACAAATTTAATAGACATGTAATCAAACTGCTCGCTTAGACTACTAAAACTTTTTGAATTAAAAAAACTGTTGTAGGTAGTAAAATATTTTACGATATTTATGACTATTAACTCTTGGAATGTTGCTAATATGAAAGTATCGCTATTGAATTTTAAAACTTTATTTGAATACATAATTGATATTTTTCATATAAAAATGTTTTTTGGTGTTATTAGTGGTCAATCTAGAAAAATGTATTAACTGTAGAGATTTCAATGATAAGAAAATATTTTCTTCCTGTATTCTATAATCCGGGAAAATGGTTTTTATTTATAAATTATTGTGTGTGGGTATAGGAAGGGACGAAGTTTTGTAATAAAGCAATGCTTTATTATAAGAAATAAAAACACTTGCATATTTTCAGTAATAAATTTTTCTGCTAGTGTTTAATTATTTTAAGTTATTCTTAAAAAATAAATTTGGCTACTTGTTTCACATTTTTTAAATAAATTTAACTTTTTCCGAATATAAAATAAAATAAAGTAAAACCACTTTAAAGCGACCACGTTCCGTTCAAATAAAAATTGGTTGCTCCGGGAGGTGGTCTCTTAATAGAGGTCACGTTTAAATCTAGATTTTAATTGTTAAAAAAAGGTAACAATTAATGTTACTAAAATTTATTTTTCACATTTTGAAAAAATATGAAAATTTAGGTTTCAAAACAAAAGTTAATTACATAAGTTAATTACTGCAGAGTATAAAAAATGAATATATTGACGTTTGTTGTGATTTTACGGTTTTATCTTTTATAGCTTTTATTTCCAAGTACTTTCGAAGTTCAGTAAATAAATGCATTTGTTTTTCTTTTTTTGGACGGGAGCAAATAATGACGATTTCATTAATTTGTCTATTTCTTTGAGAGTTTCCTGACAGAATAGTGCACGGCAGTTTATTGACCGCCATTCTTAATTTGTCATCAGAGTTAAATTCATTGCCTAAAGAGGCACAAAGGTGTTTAAACACTTAAAAGTTATCGGAATAAAATATTTAAAAAAAATTCTAAACTAACTTTAGAAGTTTGATGAATAATGCGCTCTCAGGAATTAATTTTCTAATAAAACTTTCTTCAAGCGACCAGGAAAAAGCGGAATTTATTTCATTTTCTTCAAAGAAATTGGTCGCTCATGGAGGGAGTTCAACTTAAATGGTCTCTGAATGGAGGTAAAATTAGTATTGAGCCTATGGGAATAAATTTCGTTCTATGACAAAATGGTCGTTGAGGGAGGTGGTCGCTTAATGGAGGTGGTTGCACAGGGAGGTGGTCGCTTAATGGAGATGGTTGCACAGGGAGGTTTCACTGTATACAAAATATATGTAAAATTCATGGCGTAATTAATTATTCATATTTTTTTTTGTTTTGCAAAACTTAAATAGCTTTACAAAACTTAAAATTTGAACTATTTTGAAACACATAAAAAAAAGTTAAATGTATCAAAAAATTCTTGAAACAAGAAATTTTAATTGGAAGTAAGTTTATAAAAATATTATGTCATATAAATGTATAAGAACGGAAAAGCCATCTGTTCTTGCTTTGATAAACAAAACAGCGCGAAAATCCGCAGACGATAAAACTATTAAAAACAACATATTGCGTTTAATCTTTGGAACAGGCAGATGGAGTTTTTTGCTGGACAATAGGTAGCGTTATGAACATGCAGTCTGTCAGATATAAACATTTAACCTAAAAAATTCATAGGAATAATCATCCCAAGGTCATACTTTAGACGAAAATATGAGTTCGAGATATTTACACTAGCTTTGGTGTGGTTTAAATGATTCCCATCATTGCTAGGGTATGTATTATTGACATATTTTCTACTTCCAAAATTTGTTCTTCCTAAAACATGGATTACATCGGAATTCAAAGAACGACGTTAAGGGAAAAAAAAGGTATGGAAAAATATTTTATTCCAGAGTTTGCTTTTCTTTATATTATAACGATTTTAGTATTTTCTTATAAACATCTCATTAACCTAATACAGTTTAGTAGATTTATTATTTAATTTATTGAAATAAATAACTGTCTATCAACAATTTTAATCAGATGATTAATATCAATTATATAAATTAATTTTAATCAGATTTGTTTTCTTTTAAAATATTATAGGTTAAAATCACATGTTTTCTCAAACTTTAAAATGATATAAAAATATTATAATCAAAGTTTAACATAATTAGCAAATATTTAAATGTATTTAACGTACTAAATAAAAAGGCCTTTTTATAGAATAAAATTTTTTGATTGTCTCAAACAATTTGCGTTGCACATTTTTATTTAAAAATTAATATATGTTCGGAAGAAAAGAAGATTGTTTATTCTATTTAGAAGAAATATGATTTTTTTTTTACATAATGGAGAAGTACTATTTAAAGGATATCATACATATGTAGTATTAAGAGGGAAAAATCAGTGTCAATGAGTGTTATTCGATGTGAAAAAAGTTATAAAAAATTATAAAGAGATATCCTTAGCCGGTAAGAACTTTTCAGTTAGACATTATGAACGAAAAGCTTTGAAAGTAAACCAGTGTCTCAATTTGTTGACAAATATAGAAATTATGCAACCCAGTGAGAATTTAAATTTGGTTTTATTGAAAGATTTTAATTTTTAAAACACATATCCATGTACTTGAATGAATGAAACTAAAATGTAAAATATATTTCATTATTTTTTTTTCTGGATACTTTTAATATTTTACTTCCTGAATAATTTTATACGCGTAAACTTCAAAATATCTATACTATACACTCTATTAGAAAACAGACTGATTAAAGGGGGCTTGTTATTTATGATTATCATCTAATCCTGTAAATAAAATAATAATAGTAATAATGAACCAATGTGTGCTTCTATTTTGTGCTTATGGTTTGAATTTTTATACTTTATTCACATAAAAATGACTAACTATTTTACATTATTTTCATTATTTTTTATTTTGCTGTGTCATATAAAAGTAAATATGATTACCTGCATTTGTAACAGACTGTACATATAAAATTTTCACCACACGTTATTCTAAAACCTTTATAACAAATTAAAAACGTCATCAAACATTGTTCATAAATAAAACACAAATTTAATAAACATGTAATCGAACTGCTCGCTTAAACTACTAAAACTATTAGAATAATAATAATAATTAAAAAAAATCTGCTGTAGGTAGTAAAATCTTTGGCGATTTCTTCGACTATTAACTCTTGGATTGTTGCTTATATGAAAGTATCGCTATTGAATTTCAAAATTTTATTTGAATAAATAATTGATATTTTTCATATAAAAATGCTTTTGGTGTTATTAGTCAAATGCATTAAAAAGAGATGCTAGTTCAGTAAAAACAGAGCATGATGACAGAGTTTCATGAGTAAATGTAATATAGTAATGTGTTTCGTAATGCTATAAGAAAAAGTATATAATTTGTTAATATGATAAATAAAGTGACATTAATTTTTAAGGATTTTATGAATTACAAATTGAAAAATACAATTAAATAACGACATGATTTAACAATATCTTGTATTTTCTGAAGAAATAAAGTTCTATAATTTTTGCAAGGTCTTGGACACACTGATTTAGGAATACTGTTGTATGAGGTAGTTTTTTAGAAGAAATTTCTGATTGCAACTAAAGGTGAATTTCACTTTTAAAAAAAGGATGTATTTCGCCCATTTTAAAAAGAGCAGGGTGCTGCAACTTTAAAAAATGGCCTAGATTGAACAGTAAGTAATTGCAGAATTAATAAAAACAGCAAATAAATATAATTTAAGGTTGTATTCCGATCCAAACTGCTTATTTTCTAATTCATTTTAAAATTCATTTTTGCTCTCAAACGCATCAAACTGGGAAATTCTTTTATTTAGAAACTACATAATGTGCCGTGCTTCTCAATTTTTTGATAAATGACGAAAATACTGTATTAAACGCTGTCAAAGTTAGCGTTTTGAACCGAATTTTCCGAAGTGTGCAATCTGGGAATGAAAAAAAGGGTCATACTGAGAAAATAATTGTTTAAAAATCAAATTCTAATTAATTGAGCTGAAAATGAAATCACACGGCACGTTAAACATGTCTTCAAAAATCACTCCTAGCAAGTTTCATGTTTTTACTTTTAAAAATGAGTCTGAAAATATCTCAGAAAATTTCGAGCTGTTGAGGGTGGAAAAACATTTTTTCGAATACACCCTAATTAGTGGCACAAACAACAAAACAAGCTAATATGGTTTGCAGCTCATCTTGCATTTGTACAAAGGAATATTACTATTAATCTCCGACGCTTTGGACGGAAGCGAAGATGACATTTTATGGAATGACGGAGATTCTTCATACACCGATTCATATTACACTAGTGGTATTGCTACCTTCAGTGAAAGTGATTTATTATGAGAATTTTTTGTCAAAATTTTCACAAAGATTATTTGTAAATTTTGCGTCTATAAAAATATTACTATAAAAAGAAAAATGGTATTTAATAAACAGCACATAGTTTGGAAACATTTGATAAGTTACTAATTTTATTATAATGTGTTTTTTTATACCAGTAATGTTTTAGCATTAGAGTGTACAATATTGTGTAGCAGATTTCCCCGCATAATAGTCGCACTTAGACTTCACAATGAAAAATTGGCAAAAAAGTGCGACTATTACGCGAGTAAATACTGTAGTTGTTGAGCAGATATCATTCTTTCCTTCTTCTTTAGCTCCAATTTGCTGTAAATTTATTATTGCAAAAGCAGAATGAGAAAATATTACCTAATTATTCTTTTACTCTCAAAAGTTTTTAATACTTGCTGTGATGTTTATAGAAAAGAAAGAATAACTTGATTGGTTAAAGATGAATTTCGTAAAAGCATCGCGAAAATATGCAAATTTCGTCAAAAGATCATGAAAAAAAAAGCGAATGTAATCTAAGATTAGCAAATTTTGTCAAAATATTGTAGAAAAAACGCGAATTTCGTCAATGGACCGCATAAAAGGCGAAATTTTTAAAATAAATCGCGCAAATAAGGTGAATTTTGTCAAACGATCGCGAAAAAAATTCTAAATTTCTTCAAAAGGTCGTGAAAAAAAACGTGAATTTCATCTAAGAATCGCAATTTCGTCAAGAGATTGAAAAAAAACGTGAATTTCGTCAAAGGATCGCGAAAAAATGCAAATTTTGTCAAAAGATCGTGGAAAAAAAACGAATGTCATCTAACAATAGCAAATTGTGTCAAAAGATTGTAGAAAAAATGCGAATTTCATCAATGGACCGCATAAAAGGCGAAATTTTGTAAATAAATCGCGCAAATAAGGCAAATTTTGTCAAATGATCGCGAAAAAAATCTAAATATCTTCAAAAGGTGGTGGAAAAAAACGTAAATTTCATCTAAGAATCGCAATTTCGTCAAGGGATTGAAGAAAAACGTGAATTTCGTCAAAGGATCGCGAAAAAATGCAAATTTCGTCAAAAGATCGAGGAAAAAAAGCGAATTTCATCTATCAAATTTTGTCAAAAGATTGTAGAAAAAATGCGAATTTCATCAATGGACCACATAAAAGGCGAAAATTTGTAAATAAATCGCGCAAAAAAGGCGAATTTTGTCAAACGATCGCAAAAAAATCTAAATTTCTTGAAATGGTCGTAGAAAAAAACGTGAATTTCATCTAAGAATCGCAATTTCGTCAAGAGATTGAAGAAAAACGTGAATTTTGTGAATTTCAAACCATAGTGAAAAAAAGCGAATTTCGTCAAATGATAGTGAAAAAACATAAAATTTTGTCAATAAATCGTACAAATAAGGTGAATTTCGCCGAAGGATTTCGAAAAAAAACGTAAATTTCAATAAATTATTGTGAAAAAAACATTCTGAAATTTTTCTGTGAACTTCAGAATTTTCTTTTACTCATAATCACTCCTGCTTCCATTGTCATGGTGCATTGATTGAACTCGAATAGCGATTTCATTTTTCAATAAATATATTGCATCTTAACTCTGTCACAACATTGTCATTGTAGTCACATATTCGTCACAAAGTTAATGACAAAATCGTCACAAATTACACAATTTTCACAAAATTGTCACAATGTGACTTCACAACATTGTCACTGTCGTCACAGAACCATCACAGTGTTAATGACAATTTCGTCACAAATGACACATATTTCACAAATTGGTCTCACCGTGACTTCACAAATTGGTCACAATGTGACGTCACAAATGAGCTCTAAAACGGCCATAACGACCTCACATTCTAGTCACTGTGACTTCACATCGACGTCACGTGACGTCACATCGACGGTCACAAAGTCACAGTGTGACTTCACAACGACGTCGCCGTAACGTCACCATGCCTTACGGGTGGGGACATAGTGAGGGAATGATATTTGCATTAAAAATGCATTAAATTTATCAAATTTCAATTTCAATAAGCAAATAATTACAGTTTACATGTATAACTGATTAATATTGATAGTTTAAATCACTTTTTCTTTTTGTACTTTTAAAAATAAGTCTTCAAGACCCCTGGGACATAAAATTGCCACTTTTCAGAGAATGAGTCATATAGTACATGTTTTACATGTACATTCTGTTGAAAGGGCGATTGTTAAAATTTAAAAACAAGAAAAAATAATGCAATTTATTCGTTTGCTTTCCTGATAAACTTTTTTGTAATCACGGAAAAAAAACCTTACTTTTACTTTTTAAAAGTATTTTACAATTAAAATTACTGTTTAATTCTTACTTTGATAAATCTTTAAAAATACACATTTTTCTTCTATTTAGAACGTGAAAAACTACATGTAAAAATCCAGTTGCATAAAGACTAACAGATGATATGTAATTAAGAATTAAATTCTAATTTGTTTCGAATGGCTTTTTACACTTTGAAAAAGACAATAAAACGTAATGAAATTCTTTTGTATCACAAATGAGAACATAATCGTTCAACGAAATTCATTTCTCATCAGAAATGCGAACATAAACACAAAGTAACGCATTTTTCCAACATTTGGCCAAGATCCAAATTACTGTCATAAACAAACAGGTGACTAGTTAAAGTAAAATTATAAAAATATTCGACTTTCTAGCTCATAAAATATAGGATTTAAAATGCTTCAAAAAAATAAAAAAAAAGAGAGAGAGAGAGAGAAAAGCAATAAATTTTATTCGTATGCTTTACTTTTTCTATTGTCTGCGTGGGATTAAAAGTGTGTAGTTCTATGATAATTTATCGACATTATTTTATTTAAAAAAATATTTTTGGAATTAAAATTGCTTTTAAATTCTTATTCAGTAGAGAACTTTCTAAAAATTATGTAATAAAATTCGCATAACAATCATACAGAATGTCTTAAATGGCGTAAAGTAATTTTGGCGAGTTTAATTAATTTTGCATTAAAATACTCGATTTTATGCTTGGATTTCCAATATTTAAAATTTCTTTTTTATAATATCAGCATAAAAGAAACTGCGGTATAATCGGATATAATTTTCGACTATTTCAGCTATTTTTTAACCGCTTGCGCTCTGTGACGTACGTAGCGTACGTCATGATATCTAGCTGATTTTTAAATTAGACATTCTGAATTCTCACCAGAAAGTTATAACTCTTATTTTTGATTCACAAGATGATGATTGATTATCCATAAAGACAAAGAAAACGCCATCAAAATGTGGTTTCTGACGGTATTTCAAGAAGACATTTTTGTTCATATTAATGTACTTAAATTTCAACTTACTTTCATTAAAAGAAAATTACCAATTAAATGTTTGTGATGTGAATTCAAAATTTCTAGAAAATAAAATCTGCTAAAATGGCTACTTTTTTTAAATTCAGATTCTTGATTGGCACCACTTTTTTGAAATAGCAAAATGCGCCTTATATAATGACATATTGATTAAGGTGAAAACAAAGGTAATTTTACCGTCCCAAAAAAGTGGTGGGAATCAAGAAATCTTAATTTAAAAAAAGTAGCCACTGGCAACACTGACACTGGTGGCTAGTGGCATATCACGGGCTATCATTCTCTAACAGCGTCAGAGCGCAAGGGGTTAATGAACTAATTTATAGTTTTAGTAACAAAATACTTTGTTTTTCTTAACAGAGCTGGATAATGACAAGGGAAACTTTTACCAGTATTATATGAAAATATATTGCACCCACGAACAAAGAAATATTAATAGAAAAATCTGTATTTAATTGCTGGTTAATAAACCCCTTAACAGTCGCTTAATATTTGAAAAAAACTTTTTAAAAAAAGTACCTATTTTTATTACAGAAATTGAATAATTATAAGGTTTCTATATAAAATATGCAATTAGTTTTTTGTTAAGGCGAAAAAAAAATGATGTTATTGAACAAATTGATATTTGTGGAAAAGCCATCATGCGAGAATTCTGTGTTTTATTGTTTGTTTTACACCATAGAAATTAATGGGAATAAGACCTTTAATTTTTACATCTTGGATCTTTATTTATCATCATCACACAAATTTTTACAAATTAAATTTTGATTATTAATAATAATTTTAGCGTGATATATTTCGAAACATGCCATACGAAGTCCAGCATCACAATCAAGGACAAAAACCAAACCCAAACGCTAATATTCAGAGACTTCACAACGAAATGCCAGTTAAATTTTTCTGGTTTCAGTAGTTTTTTCTAGCACTAAATCTCCGGCCCGGAAATAGGACGGGCACGAGAAATAACGAACGACACCCCAGCCCGTGATATTGTCGGGAGCGAGAATTAAGGGGTTAATAGCATACATACCATAAGTTATGAATTCTTAAATTATTCAAAGACATATATATATATATAAATATATATATATATATATATATATATATATATATATATATATATATATATATATATATATATATATATATATATATATATATATATATACGTGAGATGAAAATTTACGCCATAAAAATGTAAATAATACTTTGATTTCTAAAAGGTATGTGCATATGCAAGTCTCGGAGCGATCCCCATTTATAGAGAGACTAAATCGAAACTTTTACCAACACTATTTACTTATGATCATTTTCTGTTTAGATTTATCTTCAAAATATCGTAGGAATTCCCTTCGTGGCGAGCTTTTTATTGAAATGCGTACAGTAAACTGCTATAAATATATTTTAAAAAAATTAGTGGTGGACAAAAAAGTGACCGGTCCGAGGCCTGTATACGTGCATTCGGTATTTCTCCACGAATACTCCGAGATACTCGTAGCTTTTAACCGTTTTCCCTCGAGAGGTCACTCACACTCACTGCTAGTGTTGCCAGATGTCCCGCTTAAATCGGAGCTACAAATGATCTGGACACCAGTATTTTAAAGTTGCTGTCTACCAGTTGCGGGTGAAGTAACTGAGGATGTTGTCACAAGATGGCGGCTGCTTTTTTAAAATCGGACCTTCAGTTTCTTATTACCGCTAGGTAACTATCCCACCAGTAAAATTGAATAGAAAATTTCGTCTTAATTAAGCGTTTTGTTCATGGAATTTTTTCTGAAAAATGTCATAAAAATTTCTATTTGTTTTTACTGGTGTCAGTATGCCTTGTAAAACTGTCAGTTTCTTTTCGTGGTTGTCACAATATGGCGGATACGCAGGGGCCTAACGACCGTAAAGGTAAACGCGTACCAGTAAAAATGAAAATCCGTTTCTATCATTATTTTTGACTCAAATGTTGTAATAATAAGGCGTTTAATTAGGTAGAAAATTTCTATGTAAATCTATTGGTGAAAGTTTCCACCGGCGGTAAACAACACCTACGATAGCGGTTACAGTTGAAGCTTCGCTATTTTAAGGATATGTCAGTTCCTCTTTATTAATAGTTCCATGGGCGAAATAAACGGTAAAATATTACTTGTGCTCAGAGCATTTGGAGCCCTGGTTTAGGCGAAACATCTGCCAACAAGTGGTGAGTGAGAGTGATCTCTCGAGTCCAAACGGTTAACCCTTTTGAGCTCGGTGTCCTTAAAAAAGGACACCTAATTTTAATTCCTAAACGGACAAACGGCACGAAGAATATTTAATTAAATTTTTCCTTTTATAATATACGTGAAAATAAGCAACTTCATATTTTCAAATAAATTCGTTTATAAATTCTGGTGTCAGTCCATTATTTCATCAGTTTATAAACAGAATTACTCCGCGCCGGAAAGGGTTAAATGGCTTTCATTATACTTTTGGTCGGTGGACAATGGAGTTATGAATAAAGAGGAGGAGACATATTGCGAGGTGTCTAGCAGTTGGAAGAGAAGTAACTGAAGAGATTGTCACAATATGGTGGCTGACTTTTTTACATCGGATCAACAGTTAATGATAACTGCCGAAGCATATTTCCACCAGTTAATTTTGACGAGAAAATTTTGTCTTATATTACTGGCCTTTTCATGAAACATTTCTCTCACAAATATGGTTAAAATTTCTATTTATTTTTACTGGTGGCAGTTTGCCCAGATATTATTATCATTTTCATTCATGTGAAAAGAGGTTGTCAAGGTTATCACAATATGGCAGAAACGCAGGGCCTGACTTCAGTCGAAGTAATCTGCCACCAATAAAATTGAGTTTTCCCATTATTTGTGAATGAAATTATGCGTTAAAAAAAGGCGTTGAAATAAGGAGAAAATTTGCACATAAATTTACTGGTGGGAGTTTCCCCCGGTATTAATCAACCCTTACGAAAGTGGTCACAGTTGAAACTTTAGTATTTTAAGGCTATGTCAGTTCCACTTTATTAACTCCTTGAGGGGCGGTGGGATATATTACATCACACCTAAGATTAATGAAATTTGGCCCAGAAAAAATTTGTTAAATTTTACTCTTCGAACTTTGATAGAAACAACCCGTAAAATTGCTTTCCTTATTTTGCAATAAATTTTTTTTAAGATTCCAGTGTCAATTTGACATTTCGGAAGCGCAATTACTTGCCCCTGAAAGGGTTAATAGTTTCATAGTCAGAGCGATCTCGTACTTTAAAAAGTTTTAACTCTTTCAAGGGCGATGGTCACGCAGCGTGACCACCTAAATTTAAATGTAAAACTGACAAATGACCCCAAAAATATTTTAATAAAATTTTGCTTTTATAATGAGAGTGTAGAAAAGCAAGTTTTTATTTTCTAAAAAATTTTTTTTGTAAATTCTGGTGTCAGTTAATTATGTCATCCTTTTATGAACAGAATTTTTCTGTCCCTGAAAGCGTTAAGAAGCAATCGAAACGTCTGATATCTTAAAAAATATATGCATATTGGGAAGAAAACAGCATACAAAGAAATTTCTACTTGATGAAAATTTGCCCCTGTCATAATTAGACCCTGCTTGATAAAACATTATTTTATTCAACATTTAATAATATAACAATGAAATAATGTACCGAAGTTTTCAGTTATTTTATTAATTTTTTAATCGTATAATCGTGTACTATTTTATTTTTTAATTATCATGTATTTATTTTAAATAGGGAAAGATATTAGCACTGTCACTGCCGCATTACGCGCTGGCGCGGGGTTTGCAGCGAAAGTGATCAGAAATTATAAATTGATACAGGGAATTTTGAAAGAAGATATTTTACTTAATGCTGTAGCTGAACAGTGAACAGTGAACAGCAGTGCAGTTCAATGGGATACCTAGTAGCAGTGCTACTCCACTCCCTGTAGATGAGTAAGTGTATAGCAAATCCTAGAGGAGCCATGAGGAAAGAGTTTAAGCGTAGTACATAGTACTACAATAAAAAATAGAGAAGATAAAAATTTTAAAATAATTTAAAGTATGGAGAGGTTGAAAATTTCTGAGAGGGTAATCCGAGGACTACAGTATAAGTATAAATGTCTTTCATTAAATAAAGCATAACATACTATTCTTTATTTCTGGTATGAACACTAAATTTCTGGATAAAAATGAAAGCCAAACTGGCAAATCTGTATGGTGGCACTCAGCGTGTTAAAGATAATATATTAAACGATTTCAATTCTTTAAAATGAATATGTTTTCCTAAGTAGAAAAAAACAGGCATTTATAAACTTTGAATTAAATATGACTTTATTACAGGATTCTTTTTATTGCTTTTGAAATAAAATTATCTTCCTTCATGATTATAAAAATTTTTCCAGTCATTTGTTTCCTTTAATATTTTATATTTAAAGGGCATATATATTTTTTATTTTTATACTTAGTACAAGAAAATAAAACATAATAAAAACCTTTCGTGCAAAAATTAGTACGTAATCGCAGAGCGAAGCGCTTTCCACAGCAGAAATGAGAGCATAAATACAGAGGAAAGTATTTGCCGACGGTCATTGCCGCAAGATGGCCACTGATATTTACATCGGATGAACAAGAACAGTTTCCAATTACCGCCGAAGCAAACTTCCACCAGTAAATTTTGAATAGAAAATTTCACCTTATTTTAGCGGCTTATACATGCAAAATTTCGCACTAATATGGTAAAAAATTCTAATCGTTTCTATTAGTGGAATTTGGCCAGGGTATTATCATGGAACTATTAATAAAGAGGAACTGACGTATCCTTAAAATAGTGAAGCTTCAACTGTAACCGCTTTCACAGAGTTTGGTTACCGCCGGGTCAAACTTCCACCAGTAAATTTAAATAGAAATTTTCTCCTTGTTTAAACACGTTTCTAACGAACAATTTCAGTCATAAATAATGTCAAAAGCAGGCATTATTAACATAAGCAGATACCGGGTGTCCCAAAAAGGACTGACTGATTTTAAAATTCAATAACTTCCAAACGGTGACAGATATTTAAAAAAATCTTGCAGGAGGGTTATGCATAAAGTCAAAAGTTTTTTTTTTACAGTGATTTTCGAGTTTAGTTCGAATTACAAACAATAGATGGCGCTGCGATCAATAGAGACTAAATTTAGGCTCGATTTTTGGTACTTCGTGGCCCGGATAATACATTTCCATCTTCTTTTTCTGCATGGAACAAGAGAAAGGGCCAAAAATCGAGCCTGTATTTAGCGACTATTGCTTACAGCGCCATCTATTGTTTGTAATTCGAACTAAAATCGAAAATCACTGTAATAAAACTTTTGACCTTATGCATAACCCTCCTGCAAGAATTTTTTAAATATCTTTCACCGTTTGGAAGTTATTGAATTTTAAAATCAATCAGTCCTTTTTGGGACACCCGGTATATACTGGTGGAAGCTTACTTCGGTAGTAGTCAGTCCGCGCGTTTCCGACATATTGTTTCAACCAAGACAACCTCCTGTAAGTAAGTATGAATAAAAATTATTGTAATACGTGTGCAAACTGACACCAGTAAAAACAAATAGAAATTTTAACCATAGTTGTGAGAGAAATTTTTTATGTAAAAGGCCGCTAAAATAAGGCAGAATTTTCTAATGAAAATTTACTGGTTGAAGTTTGCTTTGTCAGTTATCAGAAAGTGTTTATCCAATGTAAAAAAAATCAGCCGCCATCTTGTGACAACCTCTTCAGTTACTTCAGTCGTAGCTGGTAGGCAATACAATATATGTCTCCTCCTCTTTATTCATAACTCCATTGGCATTATAATCTCTATTACTGACGCTGACAGGATGTTGTCACAATATGGCTGAAACGCAACATCAAACTACCGCGGAAGTAAACTTTCACTTGTAAAATTAATATCGGTTTTTGGCGATAATGATAATTGAAATTCTGCATTAAAAAAGCATTTAAATAAGGAGAAAATCTCTATTCAAATTTAGTGGTGGAAGTTTGCCCCGGCGGTAATGAACCACTGTGAAAACGGTTACACTTGAAGCTTCTTTTGAAGATATGCCAATTCCTCTTTATTCATATGGTGGGCCTTACGGGAGCCGAAAGGAAAAAAATGAAAATAATTTATGACAACTCCCGGAACAGCATTCAATTGAAAATTATCGTACTAGAATCAGTATTGCCAGATAGCCTACTTTTTTTAATTTCAGATTCTTGATTGGCACCACTTTCTTGAAATGGTAAAATGCGCCTTATATAATGACATATTAATTAAGGCGAAAACAAAGGTAATTTTACCGTCTCATAAAAGTGGTGGGAATCAAGAAATCTGAATTTTAAAAAAAGTAGCCCACTGGCAACACTAATTAGAATATTATTCTTGAGTCCTTTTTTAATTTATTATTTGAAATTTAAAGACTATTTCAAGTGACTTTTTCACACTTGAAACAAGAAAATAAAATTAATGAAATTCTTTCACATCACAAATGAGAAACGAAACCGATAAATAAATTCTTCTCACGCCTGAAATAAGAGCATAAACACAAAAGAAGTCTTTTTTCGAATATTTGGCTATGATCCAAATTACAATTATAAACAAACAGGTTACTAGTATAATTATAAAAATATTTGACTTTTTTGCTAATGAAACATATGATGTAGAATTATCATTGAAAAAAGAAAATAGCGATAAATGTTGTTCGTTTTCTTAGCTTTTCCCATTTTTTATTTAGTATTAAAAATGTGCGGCTATAAAATATTTTATCGACATCATTTTATTTTTTAAAATTTTTTGCAAGTAAAATTGATTGTGATTTTTTATTTAATTTGAATTCGCTTTTAGACATATTTTTCCGTCCAGAACGTGTAATTACTGTTAAACAACAATTACATAAAAACTGTTCGCCGTACAAAATGTAGAAAGGATTGAAGGGAGAAAAGAGAAAAGCAATAAACTTTATTCTTTTGTTTATTTTTCATCATTTTTTCTTTAATACTAAAAATGGATATAAATAAAGTATTGTGGCAATAATCTTCTATTTTTAAACTGTGTTTAGCAAAGAAAATTCTGCTTGAATTCTGTTTTAGCCAGTTTGTACTCCAATTTTAATTAGAAATTTCAAATTATTACAATAAATTTCGAAAGAAAAATTTTCACTTTATGTAATCTCTGGAACAATGTGATCTGGTTTATGGATTTCCTAGTTGCTTTGAAACTGCACATCCAGTATAGAGGTAGTATGTTTTTCAATGCAATAGGAACCTTAAAAAAATTTTAAACGCGGCTGGTGGCCACAAGAAAAAATAAAAGTTAAGGAGTTAGACAACTTAGAATAAAATTGTTAGTATAACATGATGAGAGGAAAAAAAGTTCCATATGATCCTAACAAACTGACAGACCGAGAACAGAAGAAAAGCCACCAAGGGGAAGCCCCGGCAATAATAAAAAAAGACTCTTGTTCAGAGACCATACATTAAAATTTATCATTTAACCGCCAAATGTATCTTATTAAATAAAGCATAAAATACTATTCTTTATTTCTGGTGTGAACTCGAAATTTCTGAATAAAAATGGAGGCCAAACTGGCAACCTTGTTTTGCATTATTTTACACATTGAGGATACCTTACGTTTTTGTGAAATCTGGGTTTCAAAACAGTAGAAGATACTCCATCGTTTGAATGTCTTTCGTAATTTGGTTTCCTGTACTTTTTCTCAAGTTTATGAATCAGTAGATATATTTCAATGCATGTATTTAATATAAAATGTCTAACAATCTAAAAGAATATAGATCCCATAGACAATATAGACGCAGATTTCAATCGTGCGAAAAAGGATTTCAAGCACACTTAAAACATTAATTTTGAAAAGATTTTTCGGAACTTTTCTGTTATCTGGGGTCCACTGATAGCCAAAATCTCGCCAACTAATTTTCCGTGCCAAATCCTTGTGCAGCAGTCTTTAAAATGTATGACATTCGTTAAAACCCCAATTGCTAACAGATGTATGAGCGCTACGCGCTCGTTCAACCCAAAATAAATCACTGGATGCATGACATTTCTTTTGTACCAGTCTCTAAAATTTATGAAATTCGTTAAAACCCCAAACACAAACCGATTTATGAGCGCTACGCGCCCATTAAGCCGAAAAGGAATCACTGGTTGCATGAAATTCGTTGTGCAGCAATCTCTAAAATGCATGAAATTCATTAAAACCGAGATCACTATAATAAATCTAAATGAATTCCAATATCGCCACAGTAGCGTAAAAGTATCCTAATTTTGTATACCCAATATTCTAAAACTGTATTATAATATCTCAAAAAAAAAAAAAAAAACGTAAAAGATATTATCAGAAATACTTAAATAAAACATAACATAAACTAAAAAGAATTTATTTCATAATGAAAGTATGAAACAGTAACTTACATTATTGAAGTCTCCAAAATTTTTTACATCATTCAAAATCTGTGACAAAGGATCCTTAACCGTCTTTTTTCACGTAAACTCAGCTAAATAAGACACTAAATGATCCGCCATCTTATGCTACCCCAAAACATTTCAATTTTTTAAGTATGAACTCCTCTGTCAGGATCTACAGAATTATACTTATGGTTAATCTTGAAATGATTGAGTCTTTCCTCTTCAAGATTTGAGTGTTGCTGATTTGTTTTGATTTTGAGTACCAACAGCTTCTTTTACGCTATGATTTTCCTTGTAAAATTTTATCCTTGTAAATCCATATTAAATTCAGAGAAATGCATTATGCTTCACATTCATAACTGCTTATATTCAACTGCGCTATATTAATTAACCCTTAAAACTCCGGCGTCTCTTACGCAAATTTTATTCGATCGGCCCCACTTTTTTAACAGAAGTTTCCTTCAAGTACATAATTCCAAAAATGCTTTGATTAAATAAGGTAAATTTTATTTTCCTTTATTATTGGTGCAAAAACAAATTTTGCAAAGAAAGATTATGTCTCCGCATCGGAGCCAACGGAGTGGGAAGGGTTAATACACAGTAAAAACGTCCGAAATCATACCCCGTCTATAGGGAATTTTGTCTTGTAAGGTCAATATGTATGGTCTTCTTTGAAGGAATACTATACAATTATACCTGCTAAAACGGAAACCTGTCTGAAGGGCAATTTTCGTGCGATCTATAGTAATGCCGTTTTCACAAGTTTTACTCTACTAGAAAGATATAGGGGAAATTATGATTGCCAAAATATGCTTATTTAAAATTTTAAAAAGTGCTTAAATATTCTGCACCGGAAAATTGATAACAGGAAATATTTAATTAAATAGAAAAGTGATATGTTACTAGATCTAAAAGTTATATATATAAAATCGAGGTACCTAATTGTCTTTCGAGACGATTAGATAGACTGTATTTGAAATGTTATAGCTAGCTCATGCCATGCTCGAAAATGTGTAGGATTCATTATCACAGGGACACTCGCGCAGGGCATGGCATAACCTGCGTGCGTAAATTTTTTTACACTTGTCTCAACTATTTAGAAAAAGGAATCTTCGATTTATTTTATTTCAGAATTTTAAATAGTTGTATGTGATCAAATAAAGCGAGGATACATTAAAAAAATATATTGGCATAGCTGCCAACTTGTACGGATTTTTGCTACCACTAAAATTTAGCAGAAATTTTTGTATTGTTTCATCGTTAGAAAAAGCCAGATTTAGGCGATTGTTTTTGATAAAATTTTCTACTAAATTTTAGTGGTGGGAAAAATCCGTACAAGTTGGCAGCTATGTATTAGTGAGAAAATTAAATTCATACGCAATCTAGGGAGGCACGAGTGTTTCCTGTATGATATCGAATCTAAATCCTGTTCTGCAAAGTTTTCTCAGAATAGTTTTAAAAACATATAGTAAGGCTGCTAGTCACTCCCTTACATTCCCTTACTAGAATTCAATTTCTAATGTTAAGCCTATATGCGCTTGTTGCATTTGTATGTTTAAAAAATTGCTTATGGAAATTAATATTTTTAACTCCTTTTTTCTGCGTAATCTTCTTATTGGATGTCTCATTTTTCTTAATCCTCAAAATATTTATATAATATAAACTTAATTTTATATGAACTGTTAAAATCTTACTCACAGTTCGTTTAACCCTTTCGGGCACAGTGTGCCCGGGTCTGGATACCTAATTTTAATTCCAAACTTACAAATGGCACCAAGAATATTTTAATAAAATTTTGCATTAACAATGAAAGTGTAAAGTAACAAGTTTTCAATTTCTAAAAAAGTTGCATGTAAATTCCGGTGACAGTAGATGATTTCATCATATTACAACAAAATTTGCCAGTGCCGGAAAGGGTTAACGCATAAAATATTAAATTAAGACTAGCTTTTAGAAATATTTTGAGAACTAAGAAAAAAATAAACATCTTTCAAGAAGAGTATAAAGAAAAAATCAATAAAAAACATAAATATTCTGAGGAAATATTTTAAATATACGAATGCATTCTACGCCCATAGACTTAGCATTAGTGAGAGGAATTCCGAAGCTGAGTGATTAGCAGCCATAAGAAATTTCTATTTAATATACAAAATATACCAATAAGTTTGAAAAAGATTTTATTGGACAATTATCACGTATAGAAGCAAAATTAGGTTTTGGTTCATTTATGTCACAATATTTATTTGCCGCTCACTTATTAGGTGCTTGTGGTGTTGCCGCATCTGGGTGATTTTTCATCTAACCCCTTCGGGACGGGAGCCTTTTACGAAATTTTTAATCTTTTGTCACCGTTTTTTAAAAACAGAAATTTGGGCCTTGTTGAATCCAGAAAATGAGCTGATTAAATAAGGCGAATTTTACAGTAAAATTTTACTGGTGAGAAAAGACAAGGATTCTGAGCGCTTCACGCGGCACGAATACGTGCCGCTCGTCCCCAAGGGGTTAAGCATTGCGAATTCTGACCAGTAAGTTTTAATAGTTATTTTTGTTTTATAAGATGACAGATATTCCAATGATACAGCGATGGCCGCCTCGGAAACTCAGCTTTTGTTTTAGAGTGTTAGTACAATCAATGGAGTTTTGAATAAAGAGGAGGAGACATATAGTGTAGTGTCTACCAGTTGTGAGTGAAGTAACTGAGGAGGTTGTCACAAGATGGCGGCTGCTTTTTTTTTTTAAATCGGATCTTTAGTTTCTGATTACCGCCAGAGCAAACCTCCCACCAGTAAAATTGAATAGAAAATTCCGTCTTATTTAAGTATCTTATTCATAGAATTTTTCTCTCACAAATTTCTATTTGTTTTTACTGGTGTCAGTTTGCCTTGTAAAACTGACAGTTTGTTTCCCTGGTTGTCACAAAATAACGGAAACGCAGGACCCGACTACCGCCAAAGTAAATTCCTACCAGTAAAAATGAAAATCTGTTTCCAGCATTACTTATGATTGAAATTCTGCAATAGTAAGGCGTTTAAATAAGGAAAAAATTTCTATACAAATCTACTGGTGGACGTTTCAACCGGCGGTAAACAACTCCTGTGATAGCAATTACAGTTGAAGCTTCACTATTTTAAGGCTATGTCAGTTTCTCTCTATTAATAGTTCCATGAGTACAATCCCGAGGGGCTGAATTCCAATGATATAGTAAAACAAAATTGCTATTCAAAATTTTTAGGTGTGCAATTCATTATTTCTAAATAAAAAATACGTCAGGTGCGTCAACACTGGGTGCGGGAATTCTGAAAATTTTGATACGGTAATTATATAATATCAGCACTAGTAATGAGGATGTATGGAATAAAAACGACACACAATACTATAATTATTGAAAATACAAATAGTAATTTTCACAGGCTTTTATATAATTTTGATTATTTTCTACCCCATGGTTACTAGTTTGCATAGCTGCCAACTTTTACGTTTTCTTCCAACCACTAAAATTTTATAGTAAATGTTGTGTTATTTAATAGTCGAGATCTCACGATTAGACAAGACAAAAGTCTCTATTAAATTTTAGTGGTAGGAAAAAAGCGTTAAAGTTGGCAGCTATGCCGTTTGGCTTCCTTTTTCATCCAATAATTCCGAAGAGTAATTTTTCATTTAATTACAGACGTTTCGTTATTACATGACATGGAAATTTTTCTACCGGAATTTCGGGTATAAATTCTGAATTTTTTCATTTAAAAACAGGGCCAAATTGGCATCCCCGGTCTATCTGTCTCTAAGGGTCAAATTTTGCAATAAATTTTTCGCAAATAATGTACTCAAATTATGAATGTATTTTAACCCTTTCAGGGGCAAAGCACTTCCATTGCTAATATGTTGAAATAAATGAATGGCACCAGAATTTATGTGAATATTTGGATATAAGAAAATGCTCCTATTTCACATACATAATTAAAAGAAAATAATATACCCATATCCTGGTGCCACTGTGGCATTTGGAAATTAAAATTGAGTGGTTCCATAAATGTACCATCGCCCTTGAAAGGGTTAAAAGCCATACCTCATATGAGGCAAAATTAAGGAGCAAAGATGCTCTTTTATGTTTTGCATTGAAATCATACATATAAAGAGTCGGTTTTGCTCAAATTTTTCAAAAAAAAGTTCATTATCGGGTACAATCACACAATACATATAAAAGTATATTCAACACAGTACCTCATGAGTGGCAGGGGCAGAGGCAGTGTTCAGAGTGAAATTATTTTTAATGGTTTTGATTAAAATCATGAATCATGGACTAAATTTGTTGAAATTTTACATAAAATTTCATTGTCGACGACAATACATTGCTCTGAATTTTGGAGTAAAAGCGTGTTACTTAAACTTATAAAGTTATATTTCTTGTTTTGGAACAGATATTTAAAGGAAATAACCCAAACTTCTTTAAACACCTTTTAACATTAAAATTTATATTTTGATTCACAACGAAATTATGAAATTGTGATTTTCGAAACGGTATTGACGAGATTATTTAACATTAAAAATATACATATAAATAGTTCCAGCATAAACCAAGAGATGGCGCTAAATGGCCGAGTAGAATCACTTACTTACATCTGAGAATTTACTCCAAAGATCCACAGAAGCGGAGCATTTTAAAAGTCGAAATCTCCAGGTAAGCAATGGTAGTCGGATGGATACAGGAAAAAGTCATGAGCTAGCGTAATTCAGTACAGTAGCTAGAGAAAAAAAATCGGAGCGGGTTTTCAAAGTTCAGTATAACGTAATTAATTTAGAGAACATAGTGTTTATTATTTTGCACTATAATCACTATACTATGATATATTTAGTATTCATGTTTAAAGTAATTCCAGAAAATCTGTAAATTAGAAAATAAAATATTGTACGATTCCTGACTGGCAAATGTTCCTTTCTCTAACTCTAAATTCCCACATTTACTTACGTTTATTAAGTCTAGTTTTCTATTCAAATATTTTTCCCCTCACACTGTTTTTGCTGATCCGAGGTTGGGTTGGGTTGATTTTTGACGGCCAATTATCTGCACGAGGGATATAGGCCCGGGGGAGTGCCCTCCGTGGGGGTCTTTCTAAGGGAACCTAATCCGTATTAACGCATGGAAGATCCACGGTTCGAAGAAAACCACGAAAACACCGAACGATTAGGCCGACGGGCGCGATTGGGATCGAACCCAGCACCTCCCGTCTACCAGCTTCGAGAGCAGAACCTCTCTGCTGATCCGAGGTGAGGGGAGGGAGAGTGGGATATTCTGAAGTTCCAGAGAGAATTTGCGATTTCAAACTATTTAAAAAAAATCAAATCTTTTTTGTTGAAGGATATTTCACCACTCTGGGTTGTGGTGAGGTAGAGAATTCCCCTGGACCACCCCCTGAATCCATCACTGATTATATCTTCTCATTAAAATACTATAAAATTAAGGGGTCTCTCATTCAATATTTTTGTCTTCTTTTTTATTTTGTGCTTTTGGCATCCTTCTAAGCATAGATGAAAACATTTCTTAATTATTCCGAAGTCTGATCCAAGAAAAATATATTTCCAACCGGAAATTTTATTTCGTCAAAAATTTCAAAGTGAACTCTAAAATGTACTGTTATAGAAAGAAAATACATTTTCTTATATATTTTTACCGGTCTAAAACATGCTTCTCTTGTATCAGACTACAGAAAACTTAACCCTTACCGGCGTGGTGTCCTTAAAAAAGGACACCTAATTTTAATTCCAAAACTGACAAACGGCACCAAGAATATTTAACTAAAATTCTCCTATTATAATGTACATGAAAATAAGCAAGTTCATATTTTCTAATAAATTCCTTTATAATCTGCGGTGTCAGTCCATTATTTCATCAGTTTATAAACAGAATTACTCCGCGCCGGTAAGGGTTAAGAGAAATTGGCATCTATGCCGAAAGCACAGAGCTGCCATTAGCGACTATTTTTTATTTCTATCTCGCACCACGTTCACAAAAAAAAAAAAAAAAAAAAAAAAAAAAATCTTTCACATACACATTGACAACATGTGCACATAATATAATATTTATTTTTTTTTAAATAATGGTGCGAATGAAATATAAAAATAGTTGCCAGTGGCAGCTCTGACAGCGGTTTCGAGATATTTCAATTCCTTACAGTATTTTTCGCTCATTGACTGTAACGCTTGTTTAACGTATCGCCTAAACTTTTAACGTAAAATCGTAACGTAAAAATTTAAACTTATTTTTCTCGAAATACAGTTTCTCAAACTAGACGACCATTTTTCTCAAAAACCATTTGACCGAGTTCCATTATTTTTTATTTAAAAGAAAGCTAATCGTTTTTGTTGGAGCTTATAAACCGCCAAAAAATATAATTTTAAATACCATAAAACTAAGTGGTCTCTGGGTCAAAATTTTCGACTTCTTTTTTATTTTGTGTTTTTTGCATTCATCTAATGTTGTCCTAAAGCTCAGAGCTGCCATTAGCGACCATTTCTTATTTCTGTCTCGCACCACTTTCAGAAAACAAAAATCTTTCACATGCACGTTGACAAGATGTGCTAGAGAAATATATATATATATATATATATATACAGGGCTTAATTTCTAACAAAAGAAGTACCGGAGCCCTAATAGTCTGCGGTACTAAAATCGTAACCATTACTCTAATCCGCTTATTTATATTTCGTACATTATTTGCAAAATTTAAAGTATCTTCTTTTTCTTTAGCAAAATAAAAAATTTAAATATATCTACCTGCATATAATTAACTGTGAACTATTCCTTTTTCAGTTTATCACTCCTTCCGAATAGAAATCTTTGCCTCAGTTTAGTGGCAAATAATCGCAGAATTATTCTGCGATTGAATAAAGTAAGGATTATGATTAATTGTGTTAACACAAAAAAGGAATCGTTCGCAGCTATGTATATATATATATATATCTAATGAATGAACATAGCAAAATCATTTATAAGAACAAAATTCAGAAAATCTTACGCGCCGTTTCATCTCCAACAACTACGTGTGCAACACACTACGTCACATATAACAATTATACGGCTGGAATGGTTGATAGAAAAGAATGCAGAAACTTAGAGATGGGAGGGAAAGGGTAATTTTGGCTTCGGTTTTTCGGAATAGCTGTTGCACCGGGCTCCGGAGCCCTGTTTTTATGAGCTCCGGTGAATTCCGACAAATATTGAAATATTTACTAAAAACAGAGAAGTACCGGAGCTGAGCTCCGGTGGGCTCCGGCGCAAATTAAGCCCTGTATATATATATTTAAATAGTGACGCGAATGAAATATAAAAATAGATGCCAGTGGCAGCTCTGAAAGCGGTTTCGTAAAGTTTCAATTCCTTACAGTATTTTTTTCTCAATGAATGTAACACAGCTTGTTTAACATAGCGCGTAAACTTTTAACTTAAAATCGTATCTTAAAATTTTAAACCTATATTTCTCGAAAAGCAGTTTTTCAACTAGGCGGCCCTTTTTCTCAAGAACTATTTGACCGATTTCCTTTATTATTATTTTTTTTAATAAAGCTAATCGATTTTGTTGTAGCTTATACCATCAAAAAATATAATTTTCATTGAATAAATATTTTTTAGAGCTCGCAAAATATTGAAAAAAATTGGCTAAATATTGAATTTTTTTCATATTATCGCCATTTTATGAAAAATCAAATTTCATATATCAACTCCAGAGAATTAAAAGTACTCCAGTAAACAAATTTGTTTGAGATGCTTTTGACCAGAGAAAAACGATCGGTCGACTGCCGCGCAACAGCAGTCCCAACAAGACATATTATTCAATTTTTTTTTTTTTTTTTTTTTTTTTTTTTTTTTTTTTTTTTTTTACGCAAAAAAAATGTAAATATATAAGTGAAATATAAATATAATGCAAAAAGTCCGAAGGTGATATCTCTTTACGTTGTAACACAAAATAAAATCGTGAAAATCACGTACATTTAACCCTTTCAGGGGCAGAAGAATTATGTTCGTAAAATGATGAAATAATTGATTGACACCAGAATACTCAAACGAATTTCTTAGTAAACAACAAAATGCTATTTTGCACTTTAATTGCAAAAGCAACATTTTATTAAAATATTCTTGGTGCAAGTTGTCAGTTTTGGAGTTAAAATTAGGTGGCTAGACCCTGTAGCCACCGCCCCTGAAAGGGTTAAACCAAAGTGATAGAAATTCCCGTAAGAGTTTCCTAATGTACCCTTTGTACCAACTTGAGTGTGTTAAAAAATCGGTATTTAATATACTATTATAACTTATTCGGGTAGCAAGTGAAATAAAAGTCGGAAATTGTACGTCAAACGTGGCAAATGAGGTGCGTTCGTACTATAACTAGTTTATAAATATTCAGATCTTGTGCAATAGCTGTTACACTCTTATGCAAATATGCATGAATACAGAATTTATTACGATTTTATAGATTAAATTCAGTAATACGGAACGAACAGGACTCCATGTTAAATAGGACGCAATCACCATGGCAACCTAGAATCATTATCTATCATGGAATATCATTGCATTAAATAAGTATGATAGTACTTAATAGAATGAATAACATTTTTAACCCCTTAATTCTCGCTCCCGTCATATTCACGGGCTGTGTCTTTTACTCAGATTGTTTGATTCCCACCAGTTTTATAAAACAGTGAAATTGGCTATATTTTAATATCATTTTACCTGTCATTAATAAGGTGAATATTTCTTTTTCATAAAAGTGGTGCCAATAAGCAATTTGAATTTTTAAACCGTAATTTAATTCGAGCGTTAATGAGTTAATACATGCTGGACAATTGCACCAAAAAATATAATAAATGAATTTATTTATTTTTTAAATCTCAGTTGATTGTGGTTCTGTCCCTCATGCGTAGATGGCGACACTCGTTGTTCTTCAATCGAACTTTTGATTCATTGCGAAATCATTTCAATGGAGTTATGCATAAAGAGGAGGAGACACATAGTGTACTGTCTACCAGTTACGAGTGAAGTAACTGAGGAGGTTGTAACAAGATGGCGGCTGCTTTTTTTAAATCGGATCTTCAGTTCCTGATTTCCTCAGGCCAAATGTCCCACCAGTAAAATAGAATAGAAGATTTTGTCTTACTTAAGCGTCTTAATTGTGGAAGTCTTTCTCAAATATGTCCTAAAAATTTCAATTTTTTTTTACTGGTGTCAGCATGCCTTGTAAAACTGTCCGTTTGTTTCCCTGGTTGTCACAATATGGCGGAAACACAGGGCCTAACTGCCGCCAAAGTATACTCCTCCCAGTAAAAATGAAAATCTCTTTCTACCAATATTTATGTCTGAAATTTTGTAATAATAAGGCTTTAAAATAAGTTGAAAATTTCTATATAAATCTACTGGTGGAAGTTTCCACCGGCGGTAATAATTCCTACAAAAGCGGTTACAGTTGAAGCTTCACTATTTTAAAGATATGTCAGTTCCCTTTTATTAATAGTTCCATGCTCATTTCATTAAAAATATTTTGGGGTTCACTGGATGGCGCCACTGCATTTTTGCATTCATATCATTGGTCAAGGTTAACAAATTGTCCCTCGCACAGGAAGGCTTCATCTCTGAACTTTCAGTCATTTCATTATCATATTTTATTCTGAGAACGGCTGTAGAAACAGCTCGAAACGTGGATTTTAACTTTTAGTTTATTTTTCATATTGAAGTTCGTGTTTTGTGTACCATTGCGCAAGGTTGTGTGTTTTTAACGAATACATTCTCATTTATGAAGAACACCTTTTTTAATATCTAGTTAAGTTTTATGCAATTTTTATAGAATTTGAAATGACTCGACAAAATTCTGCAACGATTATATACCTTAATTTTCAAACCATTCGGTTGAGTAGTTTTTGCGCTGTTATATGCGGATAGACGTACAGACAGACGGAGCAGACGACGACTATAGAAGCTACGTATTTATATAATTACGAACGCACATAACAACAGGCAAGTCGAGAAAAAAAAAGAGAGAGAGAATTTGCAGTCGAATAGCATCTCTCGCATCTCTTTACGAGAATCTGGTTAGTTACTAAACGGGAAACCTTTTTTTCTACTGATTATACATTTATTATTATCATTATTTTGTGTATGTGTCCGTGTGTGTATCACTAAATACTTTGCCTTTCATCTGAAAGAAATTATTTAATTAAAATGATATATATCTCGCCTTTTATGGTTTTCCAAATAATTTAGTTTCCTATTTGCTTTCACTCATTAATAGAAAGCTATAAGTCATGGGGTCCTTTCTGTCATTAACCCTCTAATCAGGGTTACCGCTGACTGTTTACGAACGTTAGCAAATTGGCTAATCAGAAGTAAAAAACATTCGCCAAATAAAAAAAAAGAAGCAAAATAAATTCTTTGTGAAACAATGAAAATTTGATCTTAAACCCTTTAACGTATCCCCCTATTTTTTCAATATGTTCTAAAATAACCTATGTTTTTGGAACTGTTTATAGATCAGTTATTCATCTAAATTTAACTATCCGCTACAGAAACTAAAAATAAATAAATAACTGTATTCTAAATGTGTTGCCCAGAAAAAATTTAAAATCTGATTTAACTAATAAAATGTTATGAAATAAAACTTCCAATCCCAGTTAACTCAGGATTTCAATATGTAACATTCAATGAATTCTGAAAAATTCAAAACATAAACAACAAAATGTGTCAAAAACTTCTTCGGCTTTTCATTGAAACCCATATTTCAAAGGCTAATTCAAAATAGTACTGTTGCCTATTGAACACATTAAAAAATACTGAAATGAAATTTTCGCTTACTGTGGCTTTGGCTGAAGCTAAATTGAATTGGTGTCGGGTTAAGCTGCTATCAGATTCACCAACTTTTCGAGCAACCAATTTTTCAGCCGATTTTAACCCCACTTTTTCCAGTTCAAAGGAAGAAAAATGTTACAATTGTCGCTGCTGAAGTTGGAGAAAAACCAGTACTACTAGTACCAGCTTTTAATATTTATCGATAATTCGTATCAATCGCTTGTCTCTGATTGACTGAAATGTTGAAAGTGGGGGAAAAGTCGCGGCTAGCGCAGACATTTTTAGAGCTGGGGATGTTGCTGTTTGCTGTCACACTAGATGTTGAGACAATATTTCGCGAAAAATTGGAGGAAATCAAGAGTTGGCTCAAAAATTGCTCGAAAAGTTGGTGAATCTGATAGCAGCTTTAGTATCTCTATTACTATTATAAATTGTACAATACGATTGAAGATGATAAGTGGCATCAATCGTTCAATAATGTAAACAAGAGTGTCTTCTGTATTGATACGCACACGCACAAAGAAAAAAGATGAGCAATAATTGAGAACTCGTAATTTGGCGAGTATAATCACCCGTTTACTCGCCAAATGAAACATTTTGTCGTGATTTGGCGCAATGACGAGCGACAGCGAGAAACCTGCCTCTAATGCTCATGTTAGAATCATGGAACTATTAACATGTTGAGTGCCACGATGACTGACACTGAAGCGCTGAAAATTTACAATGTTTAAAGTAATTTTTAAGAAAGTATAATCCTGTAATAAATAAAAGGTAGGTAAATTTTAAATATTTGTTCAGTAATTATTCAAAACAATGCATATTTTTTCAGTTTTGTATCATATTTTAGACGTCAGCCATCGGTGAATGACGCGATTTAAACGGAAAGTTCGCTGTCAGCCACCGGTGGCTGACGTGGCGCTTAGCGTTTTAATAAAGAGGAGGTACTTATTCTTAAAAAAGGGAAGCTTCAACTGTAACCGCTAAAACAGGGATTAATTACCGTCGGGGAGACATCCATAAGTAAATTTAAACTGAAATTTTCTCCTTATTTAAGTGCCTTATTTTGCAAAATTTCAGTCATAAATGATGGCAGCAACAGATATTCAATTTTACTGGTGGAAGTTCACTTTGACGGAAGTCAGACTCTGCGTTTCCGCCATATTGTGACAACGTAGACAAACTCCTGTCAGTGTCAATGTAAAAGATTATAATAATTGGGTAAACTGACACCAGTAAAATCAAATAGACATTTTTTATGCTAATTGTGAGAAAATATTTTCACGCATAAAGCGCTTAAATAGGAAGAAAATTTCTGTTCAAATTTACTAGTGGTTAGTTTTCTCCTCCAGTAATCAGAAACTGTTTATTGATTTATAAAAATCGGCCGCCATCTTGTAACAACCTATTCAGTTACTTCACTCGCAACTGGTACACTGGGTTTCAAAATCATATGAACACCCAGTTTTTCAAGCATAAAAAAGAAGAAAAAGTTACAAAACGAACTGAAGTCAAATCAATGTTAGAAATAGAGCAAATCGTTTTATTTTATAACAAAATATAATTGAAACAGCGAATTATACATAAAATAAACGACATTTTTCCATTTTGAGGTGTTTCATAATGATATGAACATTGACCAAAATTATGGATTAATAGCCAGTGTATGCACCAGATCTTTTAATTAATGTAAAAACGCGATCAGGCATTGAGTGGACCAAGCTTTTTAGTATATTTTGATCGATTTTATTCCAGTGGAAGATGATAGCAGCTTTTAATTTTAAAAATGTGGCATATTGTTTTCAATTTGCGTAACCAGCTCTAATCAGTAGGCTCCATACATTTTCCACTGGATTTAAATAAAGAGAAACATATGGCCAAGGAATTGCATGCACACCATTATTAAGAAACCATTACCAAGTGCTGTTTGCCATGTGAATGGATGCATTGTCTTACTGGTACATCTTGAAAGGTCAGCCAATTTCCTCAACAAACGGCAGAAAGTTTTCTTCAAGTATGTAGTTCTTGGCAAGTTAACACTAGAACGCCCGTAAATTTTAGTCAAGTTTCATAAAAATATTTTACACCAGAATTTTTATTTAAAATTATTTGACTGATTTATTTAACGTAATTTTGTGCTTTGAAAATTTAACTTATTTTGTGAAAATTTTTCTGGTTCCAATTGACATTTAATCATATGGTCGGAGTCGAATCGACTCCTTCCGAGCGTTCTAGTGTTAATGCACTCGATCTGCCAGAGAGAAACGCAACGTTAATGTTACCATGAAATCCAAATGAAGCCCAAACCAAGAGTGAACCTCCACCCTGCTGCTGTTTTGAAAACGTTTCTGGTTGCTTGTGCACATCGTTGTAATAATAAGAAAAACCGTCCGGACCATACAAATTGAATTTGTTTCCATCGGAAAATATTACTGTTTCATATTCTAACTTCCAGGACCTTTGCCCAATCGAGGAGATTCTGCTGATGCATTTTTGTCATACGTGGTTGGAGCTTTCTTTTCTTGTACCTCATCATCATAGAGCTCTTGACTACTCTGGACAAGGTAATTTTTGACACTGCCGTTAGTGGATCTCTTGAAAGTTCGCCTAAAGTCGTTTTCCCATTGCTCATTCTTTTTATAATGGCTCTTTTTTTCTCTTTGGGACAGCTTTGACGGACGTCCCGGAGGGTTCTTTGCTCCATAATCCCGATTTAATCGAAGAAAATTTAATATTACACCTGGAGATCTTTTCAATTTTTTTCGATAGCTCTGGGCGAAAGTCCTTGATCCTTAAAAGTCACAATTTTCCCTTCTTCAAATCCTCTTAAGCCATTCACCTACGATTTACTTTTAACAGCTCCACGGTTTCGCAAATCCATAGCTACTACTAAATTCTAATAGAGATTTTCGCCTTGTTTAATGATGGAATTTTGACGTTTAAATTAAATTATATTTACTGTGAAATTTTAGTGGTAAGAAGAATTTACATTTGGCTCGATCATCGTACGCGGTCTATGCCCGTCATTGTAGGTTAAGGGGTTAAAGCACTTTTACGACCCGTACTTCTAGAACTCACTTTGCTATCAGGTTTGGAAATTTTCAAATGTGCGAAGTATCTTTATATACTAAACTAATTTGCATATTTCGATTTCTTCTTCTGGGAGTGGCATTCAGTATTCCTGTACAGTTTCCATGCTCATTCAGTGATAATTTCGATCAATGTTCATATCATTTTGCAACACCATTTTTTTTTAGATAATTCATATTTACATCATATTATATAAAATTACTGTATTTGTCTCGAAAACTTAGTTTTTTGATAATTATTTATGAAATTTAGCCAGGATATCACAAAATTACTAGTTGTTCATATCATTATGAAACCCAGTGTAGATTGTATACTATATGTCTCCTCTCCTTATTCGTAACTTCATTGTTCGAATGTGGTCCAGAATTTACGTAATTCATAAAATCAGAATTCACACCAGGAAAGTTAATAGTAAAATTCGTTTTATTGTCTATTCGTTTATGATAAATTTTTAAGCCTTTTTCCCGGTACTGCCATGATTCAGTTCCTATTAGTCTTCCATTGTGTTACTGTCGGGGATGATGGGCAGTGGCCCCAGGCTCCTCGAGAAACCGTTAGAAATCTCTGGAGCAAAAAAGGCCCCATGCCCCCGACAAACTGCCAGAAGTCTCTATTATTAAATAAAGCAAAAAATTCTACTTTAAGTTTTTACTGTGAATACACAATGTATGAATAAAAAAATCCACTAAACCGTGAACACTAATGGCAGCATATATGCTACCATGGGCTGCTATCCAGGGTTAAATACAGGGGCGTAGCTACAAAAAAAAATGTTCGGGGAGGGAGAGTTCAAAATTTTCCCAACTTATAATTCAAAAATTTTCCAACGTGAAAAAAAAATGATCTATTTCCCAACTAAAATGATATGTTCAATATGTGTTTAATGATAAAAAAAAAATCATTCCAAAGAAAAACGCTGAAACTAAAAACATAAAAATTATAATTATTGGTTCATTTAATGAAAGTTTTTGTCTTCAATTCTTCAATTGTGTACGAGTCATAATCGTACTTCATAGAAAATAGCCTCATTTTTTTTAGGTTTTTGAGTAAGGAACAAAGTTTTGGAGGAAATGTATTAGAGACACTGTTGATGGTCAACACTAGAGAAATTCAGGTCTGGTAGATGTATGATATTTTCGTATCACAGAGAAACATAATTAGAAATTGAGGCTAGCTGCTTTTTGTATTTCTTTTGAAAGTTTAACTATTTTACTATTACAGAACTCAGAAAGGTAGTCAGCAAAACAATAAAAAATTCTTTTCTTTTACTTTTTATTTTAAAAAAAGAAAAAGTGTTTCAAAAATTTTCCAACTCTAAGCTCAATTTTCCTAAGTTCACATATATTGGGGGGGGGGGGGAGGCCCCCATCCCCATAACTCCCTATCGTGGTGGTATCGCCTGTGGTTAAATAAGATAACGTTTTCTCCTCCTTTTCCGACTGTTCCTTGTATCTATAAAACTATTATTTTAAAATGAAACTTCATTTTTTTTTCACTGAGTTATGTCAGTTTGAAAACATAAAGTACGTCTTTTAGAATGGAAAGTGAAAAAAAAAAGAAATGTATTTTGTTTTTTTATAAAATTTATCACATGTTTAGCAAAACGTTTATATGACAAGTAAAAGTCATCTGTTTAAGAATTAAAAATTAATTAACCATAAAACTATGAATTAAAAACATTACTTGTAGAATAATGGGATTTTACACGCACTACTTAATAATCTACTTATTAAAAATAATGTCTCTTATTTGCTAAATGGTTTACAAACTTTAGCTTCATGAAATATGGAAGTATTTTCAAAAAACGTATTTGAACTTTTCAGAATTCGACTAATTTGAATTAATTATGGCCATTTAAAACTAACGGCGTGTAGTAGTTTGTTCCTTTCTTTTAATTTTATTATTTCATTGCAATTTGGTCTTAATTGTTGCATACAGATTATTTCTATATTTGACAAATACAAGAATTAGAAATTAATTGCTTGTTAAGTAACAGAAATTTACACGGTTTATTAAATAATTAACTTATTCAACAGAAATAACGCCTTTTATTTGCTAAATTATTTCGAAAACTTTGACAAACATCGATTTCATTTTCAGAATTATTTTTTCAATTTTTAAAACAGACATAAATATCAACTAATCGCAAATAATTTGTAATAATAATAATAATAAATATCTTTGTTCAGTGTGAACCTTATACCACATATTTTTAATGTAATTTGTCAGCTTATTTAATCGAAACAAGTCCGAAATTGTACGTCAAACGTGGTAAATGAGGTGCGTTTCTTCTGTAACTAGTTTTATAAATATTCAGATCTTGGTGCAATAGCTGTTGCACTCCTATGCAAAAATGCATGCATGCAGAATTTATTACGAGTCCATATATTAAATTCAGTAATACGGAAATAATAGGACACCATCTTAAATAAGACATCATCACCATGGCAACTTAGAACCGTTACCTATCATGGAATATCACTGAATTAATTACGTATGATATGATTTAACAGAATGAAGAAAAATTTTATTAACATCTTTTTAAGATTTGATTCGATTTTCATAAAATTTGAAATGACTCGACAAAATCCAGATATGATGGTATTTATTAAATTTCAAACCATTCGGTTGGGTAGTTTTTGCGCTATTATATGCTGACAGATGGGCGGACCAGACGACGACTATAGGTGCTAAACACTTTTATATATTTACTAACGCACCTTAAGAAGTATTACAAAATCTGTAATTAAGCGAGATGATTAGGAATGCTATCATTTTATGTTCTGTGTTAAATGAAAACACTTTAAACAGAAATGCTGGTGCTAGACACCTGGTGCAGACTAGCAATTTGCTGTTTGTCTACCATCTTGAAATCCTGAAATGTAAGGCTTTTTTGATAATTTTGTTTAACCCCTTAACAGTCGCATTAAGTTACGGTTTAAATATTCTGATTGCGGATTGCCACCATTTTTTTGAAAAAGAAATATTCACCTTATTAAATGACTGGTAAAATGATACCAGAATAAGGCCAATTACACAATTTTATAAAACTGGTGGGAATAAAATAATCTGAAAAAGAAAGAAAAAAAAAAAAACACACAGTCTGTGAATATCACGGGAGCGAGAACTAAAGGGTTAAGAAATGAGATGTGTTCATAAAATTTCATTTAATACATTATTATACATACATTAAAGTAGAAAAATGTATTTGTTTAGTTTATTAAAAAAAAAAAAGAAGAAAAAAACCTAAAGTTTGTCAGCTGATAGCCGGAGCGCTTCCAAAAAAAAAGGGAGAGGGGTTAAACAGCAAACACTTTCTGCTGTTTTGTAATGGTTATTTATTCATCATAGACATAACGCAGAACGATCAGCCACAAAAGATTTTTTTAGTCCAAAATTCAATAAAATAGGTTACTCTTTCAAAAAGTATACATTTCTAGTGAAATCGCATCAATTCAAAGTTTATTCTAGATTTCAATCTAAAATTTCATCGTTATGAGGAAAATCCAGATAATCAATTTTTGAAACATTTCTAAGTATTTTGCTACAAATATATTTGCAAATTAATTTTCAAAAAAGATCAAGTTATTTGATTGAAAATAAACGTAAAAGAAGATTCACGGAATTTTAAAATGCTGCAAAAAACAAATAATAATTAGAAAACAGGAATTCTGCTTTTTCAGAATTTAGTGCCGCCCCCGATGAAAAAAAAATATATGTACATATAAATAGTACAAAACATATTTCAGTTTTAAAACTTAAAGAACACACTTTTATTTTATGTAAAATTACATCATTCGCATCCACTTAAGAATTCCACATTTACTATTCCCTCTTAAAAATCTACAAAGCATGCATAGGATGTCACTATCACAAAATAATACACAAATGCAGCAAAAAGATGCCGTCATTAAAGAAACTTGACAAAAAAAAAAAAAAAAAAAAAAACGGCTATCTAATAATTCATAGGCCTTCATTTGTTTGTAACATTAACATATATAACTTAAAATTAAATAATTTATAACAGCTCCATGCTTTAACATAAATTATTCGTTTATATTTTTTCAAAATAGCACGCATTTTCTTTCAGTTGTTATGAGAAAATATCAACAAAAAGATATAATTGCTATTTTCCAACTATTTTCTGTTTACTTTCTACATAAATGGAGTACTCGAGTTGCCAAAATTAAACAAATGATGCTAAAAACTACAGAAAAATTAATATTTCAAAAATCAATGGAGATACAGTTTTCAAACAAATTGCTTTTAAAAGTACTTTTTTTTTCCAATACGACGGTATAAAAATTAAAAATGTGCGATGCTTAGAAATTTTAAAAAATGCTATAGAGTATTTAATTTTACAATAATACATCTGCTTTGTTTATTGCTTGCTTTTGTAAGGTAACGTTATTTTTTGGACACAAAATAAGCTGGGAGAAAAAAAAATAGCATATCGTACCGGGGGCTAATAAAATAAAAATAAAATCGAGCTTAAATTTTCGTTACTCTTATATCGCATGTTTGCCAATTTGGTCTCCACTTTTAATCAGGAATTCCGAGTTCAAACCACAAATAAAGAATAAATAGTATGTGATGCTTTATTTAATGAGAGATATGAGCAGGTTAATTTTTTCTATATATTTGTATAAAACAATAGTCCCAGTTTCGGAAAAAAAATTACATCGAATTACTTTTATTGAAACAATTTTATACAGACAGCTCCAAACTTAAAAATCAGCATCAGGGACACGGGACAGTAAGGAATTTCGTGGTATATTTGGATATCCAACATCGTCCAAAATTTAATTATCTCGTTAATATTGTTATACATACAGCCATGCAAAGAAATGTCTTCCAGTATAAGAAATAAAAATAAAGAATACGTACGAAAATCAAAATTATTATTCAGGGATTTCGGTGTGAAAATTATATGAGAATGCCTCTTATACATCCATATTTGTTTGTCCTTAAATATGTTTCAAATTTTTACTTTAAGTTTTCCTGGGTACTTATCGTCGGTACCATGTCAAACTATCCAATGTAAAAACAGTGTTGCCAGTGGTCTACTTTTTTAAAATTCAGATTTCTTGATTGGCACCGCTTTTCTGAATGCAAATTTCCCCTTGTTTTCGCCTTGATTAACATGCCATTATTAAATCAGTCAAATTTTACTATTTCAAAAAAGTGGTGCCAATCAAGATATCTTAATTTAAAAAAAGTAGTCCACTAGCAACACTGTTTTCATATTGGATAGTTTGACATGGCACCGACGTTATCATATCATTTTCAAAATCTAGTTTTAGTGTAATGTTAGTTAGATTTCATTCTGTCAATGAGATAAAAAAAACTTTACACAAAGTGACTGCGTACCTCTAAGGGATACGCGTACCATATCCTGATCTAGGTAATTTGTAAGTAAATACGCATCGTTAATTTTTACAAAGTATTAAAAATTATCGCTATCTATGTTATCAAATATTTTGTTTCCCCAGCTTAAATAAAAGTTATCGCTGAGTAAAATGAAAAAAAAAAATCAGAAAAGATATATTCTATAAACATAATTAAATGAATATGAAACCGAAAACTTATCAAATATATTTTAAATTTTTATGTTATAGAACTAGTCTAGGCATTAGAAATAAAACTTATTTTATCGAATTTTGTTCAAAACATATAATTTTTTATTTGGATCTTCACTTTACGTCGTTACGTGACGAACGTATGTCAATTTATACGTTCATATTTTTACTGGTAATAAAATAAACCATTTAATGGTATTTCGTGGTAAGTTTCAAAAGTGATAAACTAACCTTAATGAAAATTCAATGCAGCTGTTAAAACCAAACATTTTAAAAAGGTAAACTAGATGTTATAAATTATTCAAAATATTTATCTTCTAATGTAAAAAGAAAAAAAAACGCGAATCAGACATATATAATTTATTATTTCGCTTTTTTTTCTTAGTTTGCTAAATCATATTTTTATTACCTGAAACCGGAATAGCTTTAGAAATTTTATCGAAGTTGTTTTGTTTATGAGGTAATTTGGACTATGTCCTAATGTGAAAAAAAAATTACCTTGTATTTATATTATCATTCCTCATAATAAAAGAATTTTGCTACGTGATAATACTTTCATTTGTGATGTTAGAAGAATTTCATTACATGTTTATCTTCTTTTTGAGACTGTAACACAAGAATGTGAAATGTTTTATTAATTAAAGGTGTAAAATATTATAGAATGCCAAACAAAATTTCAAAAACATGTTGAAAGAGAATACTGTCAGAGGAAAAATGTTTGGCGCAATAAAAAATACTTTGTAATTTATTGATAAGGATCAAGTATTAAATCACATATTATTTTGTTTTTCAAATTTTAATGATAAGCTTTTAAATATAAAGGATGAATATGTTGACAGTCATTTATTTTATTATATATATATATATATATATATATATATATATATATGTCGTATAAATTTAGAAAAATATTGTTTTCAAATGCATGGGCACAATAAATTCTAGTTAGAATTGAAGTTCAAGTAAACAAGCCTTATAATTTAACACTAGAACGCCCGGAAGAAGTAGATTCGACTCCAACCACATGATGAAATGTCAACTGGAACCAGAATTCTTTCACAAAATAAGATAAATTTAAACCACGCAGATTTGCGTTAAAGAAATCAGTCAAATAATTTTTAATAAAAATTCTGGTGTCAAATATTTTTATGAAACTTGAGTAAAATTTCCGGGCTTTCTAGTGTTAAAAAAGTCGGAAATTGCACGTCAAACGTGGCAAATGAGTTGCGTTCATACTATAACTTAGTTTTATAAATATTCAGATCTTGGTGCAATAGCTGTTGCACTCTTATACAAAAATGCATGAATACAAAATTTATTACGATTCTATATATTAAATTCAGTAATAGGGAAATAATAGGACGTCATCACCATGGCATCCAGGAACCATTACCTATCATGAGATATCATTGAATTAATTACGTATGATAGGATTCAATAGAATGAGAAAAACCTTTATTCATATCTTTTTAAGTTTTGATTCGATTTTCATAAAATTTGAAATAACTCACCATGAGTATATATATTAAATTTGAAACCATTCGGTTGGGTAGTTCTTGCGCTGTTATATGCGGACAGATGGACGGACCAGACATCTTTTCTTACAGTTTATTTCGACATCTTTAATCATAGATAATTCTACCATTATATCATGGAAGTGTTAATAAAAAGGAAATGACAAATCCATAAAATATTGAAGCTTCAACTGTAACTGCTTTCACCGGGGCTGATTACCTCCAGTCGAAGCTGCCACCAGTAAATTTATATAGAAATTTTCTTCCTATGTATGGCATTATTCATGCAAAGCGTTATAAGTAAGCGAACAAACTTAACGCTGGAATCAGGCGTAAATTAACACAGTTGCGCCACCTAGTGGACGGAGTGATAATTCACATACGCGGGCTTTTAGTGTGGCGCGTATTTCCTAAATCTTCAGTCACTCATGCAAATGAGTTTTGTTTGCGACATTTATTGCAAAATAATGGCGTAACGAGATGGGCATTCACACGCAGTTGACACCACGAAGTTTTCTTCGCCTTAACAGCGGCACTTCAGTTATTAATCAAGGTGAAAAAAACTTTACAATTTTAGTGGTGTCAGTAAGAAAACAGTTAGATATCTACCTGTAGTTCACACTCCATCCGCTACGTGGCGCATGACCTTGATTGATGTGACCTCGCTTTTAATCTTGCGGTTACTTCATCCATTTAAGATAGAACGCTTACTTATATCGCTTTGTTATTCATGTAAGTTTTAGTCATAAATAATGGCAGAAAAAGATTTAAATTTTAACTGGTGTAAGTTTACTTTTGCGGTAGTCAGGTCCTTCATTTCTGCCATATTGTGACTATCGGTGATGCAATCTAACTGTTTTACCTGTCAAACTGACACCAGAAAATATTTGTGAGAAAATACTTGCACGAATAAGACGCTTAAATCAGACAAAATTTCCTATTGAATTATTCTGGCGGGAAATTTGCCCCGGCGGTATTTTGAAACTGCAGATCCGATTTTTAAAAAATCAGCCGCCATCTTGTGACAACCTCCTCAGTTACTTCACTCGCAGCTGGTAGACAGTACACTATATGTCAAATGGAGTTATGAATAAAAAGGAGAAGACATATAGTGTATTGTCTACCAGTTGCGAGTGAAGTAACTGAGGAGGTTGTCACAATATGGCGGCGGCTTTTTTAAAATCGATTCTTCAGTTTCTGATTACCGATAGGTCAAACATCCCACCAGTAAAATTGAATAGAAGATTTCGTCTTAAAGAAGAGTCTTATTCATGGAAAATTTTTTCAAAAATTTTGTAATAATTTCTATTTATTTTTACTGGTGTGAGTATGCCTTATAAAACTGTCAGTTTGTTTCCATGGTTGTCACAATATGGCGGAAACGAGGGCCTAACTACCACCAAAGAAAGCTCCTACCAGTAAAAATTAAAATATGTTTCTGCCATTATTTATGACTGAAATTTTGTCGTAATAAGGCGTTTAAAAAAGTTGAAAATATCTATATAAACATACTGGTGGGAGTTTCCACCGTCGATAAATAACGCCTGTGATAGCGGTTACAGTTGAAGCTTCACTATTTTAAGGATATGTCAGTTCCTCTTTATTAATAGTTCCATGATATGTCACTTCCTCCTTATTCATAACTGCATTCATTATATAAGGCAAGGAAAAATATTTTAAAATACTGGTATCCGGAGCATTTGGAGCCTTGATTTTAGCGGGACAGATGGCAGCACAAGCGTCGACACAAAAATGGTGGCTGTTGTAGGCGATGTTTTTTTTTTTTCAGACATTTTACGGTCCCTTTACTTTTAATACCAATATTTTCTAAAAGTTTTCGTCGCATTGTTTAATCTCTGAAAAAAGTAAGCAAAGAATACTCTTTGAAAATACTGATATTAAATATTAAGGGCCCGTAAAATGACAGAAAAAAATCGCCTACAGCATTCACCATTATTGTGTCAGTGCTAATGTTACCTGTTTAGCTAGGTGTCCCACGTAAATCGGGTCCAAACGCTCTGGACACCACTAATTTCTTGCAGTTCATTTCGCCATTTTTAATTGTAAATAATTCTGTCGTTATATAGGCGAAGAAAATTGTTTTAACACCTTAAGGATAGCTTAATATTCGGAAAAACCATGAAAAAAGTACCAAATTCTTTTATTACAGAAATCGAATAATTAAAAGTTTTCTAAATAAAATATGCAATTAGTTTTTTTTTATTTATTAAGACGGAAAAAAGATGTTATAGAACAAATTCACATTTGTAGAAAAGCCATCATGCGAAAATTATGCGTTTTAATGTTTGTTTTACACCATACAAATTAATGCGAATAAGACTTTTATTTTTCACATCTTAGATCTTTGTTTATCACCATCGCACAAATTTTTACCAATAATATTTGAAATAGTACATATATACACATTATATTTTGATTAAGAATAATTTTTTTCGGAGTGATATATTTCGAAACAGGCAACACAATGTCCAAAATCACAATCAGCGTCAACTACCACACTCAACAGATAATATTCAGACTTCACACGGAAATGCCAGTTAAATTTTTCTGGTTTCAGAAATTTTTCCAGCAATTAAATCTCTAGCCTTGAAACAGGACTCGCACGAGAAATAACGAACAACACCTTAGCCCGTGATATTGACGGGAGCGAGAATTAATGGGTTAAGAGCTTTATAAGAGCGTGGATGGTAAAGGTTTAACAGAGTCATTCAAATGCCCGAGTGCTCATCGTTGGGTCGACGATGGGTCCTTTCTTCTCAGTGGCAAGGACTATATAAACTTTATTCATATCAGATACGGCACTTTGTACAACAGGAGCAGGTGCACATAATTTTTTTTAAATCGAAATCGCAGTAGTACTTTAGGAGTTAATGGGCATTTTAGCTGAAAAGTACAATTTTTCGGAGAGCTAAAAAAATTAGACACTTCTAACTTGTGAGAAGTTCTTGCACAGTTTTGTGAAACACACGAACTGAACTAAAGTATATAAAAACACTTGAATAAAATTTAGTTACGTATGGTTGAAACAAGAGAAAAATTATGTCCTTTTCATTTCCACAATTAGAATTTTTTTTCCTTTGTAAAATGAGAAAGAACTCTTTTTATTTTTTTGTTTCCATTAAAATAATCAGTAAGGACTTCATTAGAAAAAAAATTGTCTAAAAAGGTATTTTTTATAACTTAAAACATCCATTTTTATTTATCTTGACTAAAAAGAACAGTCTGTCCAGATAACTGTACGCATAGTTTTCAATTTAAGTTTTTTACTAATAATATTTAAAGTCACACATTTAACTGTTTTTATGTAATCATAAAACCTAGTATTTTAACTAGTTTGGCCCTAAACTCTAAAATATTGATTTATTATTATTATATTTTAAGATTAAATTTTGTACATTGAAATTGTAACATCTGTTACTGTAACTTTTCTTACTAAAGAAATGACTTCCATTCCCTCCAACAGAGGTTGCTTACCTTGTAGGTAAAAATATTAGAAAAGATATGCTAGAGCCATTCTGAATTTGTTCTGCACACATATGGCCAATAAGCTGAAACATCTAAATTTTAGGTTAGTGTGTTTTCTGTTTGTAACTTCTGTTACATAAATTTTAAATTTAAACATTGTCAATTTAATTAAAGATTTATTATATGAAAGTAAAATGATTTAATTTAAATAAGTACATTATTTAAATATTTTTATAAAACTATAAAAAAAAATTCTTAGTTAAAGATAACAACTGTTACCTGTAACTTCTGTCACTACATATTTGTAACAGATGTTGATAAATTAACAAAAATCTAGTTTAAAACTTATATCCTTAAAAAAAAAATCCGTCAACGTGCTTCAGTGGTGCCATTGTTTTTAGATTATGTAAATACACTTCTACTGTCTAATTTGTGTTGCTCAATGTAACTTCTGTTACAAAAATGTAACCTCTGTTACTACATATATAATTTCTGTTACTCGGACTTTCTCTCTTTTCTTGTTGTATATGAGTAGCTCTTAAAAAATGTTCCAAAACATCAAAAGGCATCTCTTCTTTCAATATACTAAAACTAGTTGGCCATTTAAAATATATTTAGTACAGGGCACTGAAAAATTTGGCTGTAATGTTGAATACAAGTAACAGGGGTAACATATTGTTATATAAATTAATCCACAGTATTGTTTTCATTTGAATGTAAAATTACATATTGAAGTCTAATACAGTGATGATGATATAATACACTAGAAATAATATGGTGATAGGAATATAAATGTTAGAAATTGAGTTGGTGTTGTCCTGTACAATATTCACCTTTAACCGTTTCAGGTGCAATGCACTTCTATTCGTAAAATGCTGAAATGAAGGATCGAAACCAGAATTTACAAACAAATTTATTTCAAAATAAGCAAAAGCATTCAGGTACTTAATTAAAAGAAATTTTTTATTTGAATATTCTGGTGCCTATGTGGCATTTAGGAATTAAAATTAAGTTTTCCAAAAATGAACCACCGCCCTCAAATTGGTTAAGGCATTTTCAGGTTACTGTATTTTTATCCTAATTATGAATTTTTCTATGATGGAACTGATTTTATATAGGTTGTTATATATATATATATATATATATAAACACAGAAGAAAAATTATTTGATGAAAACAGCATACTTAAAAAAAGAAAAAATATATTGGGAAAAGGACATAATTTTTTTTCACCCATATAATAAATGAGTATAAAATGTTAGAGTAAAATTAATGTGAGTGGGCGTGGCGTCCCAGTCGTGTCTTCCCTTAATGTGAGTGGAGTGGCATCCCTGTCTTGTCTTCCCTTGAATTTTTACAACTATTTTTAATTGCCAGAAAAAAAAAAAAAAAAAAAAAAAAAAAAAAAAAAAAAAAGCCTGAACACACCAATCGATTCAGAAAGGTTCGAAGACTTTTTTAATCCAATAATAATAATAATAAAATCCACTTATTTCACCTTTAATATTTCGAATATTCACCCTTAAGACCTTCTCGACGACAGCCCGTTGCTTCATTTTTAATCTTTTACCATCGGTTTTTCAAGACAGAAAAATTTCTAGAATTGAATCGCGAAAATGCTCTGATCAAAAAAGATAAGCTTTACAATTAAAAATAACTGGTGGGAATAATGAACAATTCTGAACACCTTAAGTGGTGCGTATACCGGTCGCTGGTCCCCAAGGGGTTAAAATACTCGTGTCCAGAGGATTTGAAGCCACGATTTACAATACTAGTGCTGACACAAAAATTGTGGCTGTTGTAGGCAGTGGGGATTTTTTTTTCAGCCATTTTACGGTCTCTTAACTTTTAATATCAGTATTTTCTAAAAGTATTCCTCGCTTTATTTAATCTCTGAAAAATCTAAGCAAAGGATATTTTTAGGAAACACTGATATTACTGATATTACATTAACCCCTTAATCCTCGCTCTCGTGATATTCACGGGTTGTGTCTTTTATTGGGATTGTTTGATTCTCTCCAGTTTTATAAAATAGTGTAATTGGCTTCATTATGGTATCATTTTACCTGTCATTAAATAAGGTGAATATTTCTTTTTCAAAAAAGTGGTGCCAAAAAGAAAGTTTAATTTTAAACCGGAATTTAATGCGACCATTAAGGGGTTAACAGAAAATACTAATGATGTGAAATACCAATACTGTGTAAATAGCGTCTTTATATTGAACATTGAGTAAAATATGATGTAACAGAAATATTTTATTTACGTTGGGAATACTTTCAATGAAACGCTAATATTGCAGCATTAATCGTTTTACGTTTAAAATTTTGGCATTGAAGATATTTTTTACTACTACATAGCTGCCAACTTGTACGAAATTTTGCTACCACTAAAATTTAATAAAAATTTTTTTCCTAATTCAATCGCCGAATTGCAGCGAATGTTGATAATTAAATAAGGCAAAAATGTCTGTTAAATTTTAGTGGTAGCAAAAATCCGTACAAATTGGCAGGTATGCTACTATAAAAATCCGTTTTCTGATCAAAATATTGCTTTAGATACATCAGAAAACGTTTTGTTTAGGGGAAAGTAGGGTAATGACGGTCAGCGGTCAATCCCGCTCATTCAAATATCTCTAAGCAGAATAGAATTGAAAACGTGTGATCGGTACCGGCATCTAGCGACCTTCATCGTAAGTTCCCAGTAAGGATATAGTGACCGTCGGAAGAAAAGTATTTTTGTGTCGCCACGTTATTAGTTTGCAGTTGTTTTATTATAAAATTCTACAACATCTAACTTGAAGGTAAGTGTACACTCTTATTTTCAAGTGATAATTTACTCATTCTATCTAGAAAATACATTTAGCTGTACGTTTATGCTTTTATTTATTTTTGTAGTACGTTGTTACGCCAAGTATAATGCTTTAAAATCGAAAATGACGAAGAAAGGTAACGGCGATCACGTGGAATTCCAGAAGCAGTGTTGCCAGTGGGCTACTATTTTTAAATTTAAATTTCTTGATTGACACCACGCTTCTGATATAGAAAATTCCCCTTGTTTTCACCTTAATTAATATCTCATTAAAGGAGGCGAATTTTACGATTTCAAAAAAGTGGTGACGACCAAAAAACCTGAATTAAAAAAAAGTAGCCCACTGGCAACACTATCCAGAATTGCTACAGGATGAAAATGACGAGAAAATGCTTAGCTCTTCGAATCAAGCATAAAGACCAGTTTCTGTAAAAGATATCAGGCCTACATACATTCCCGGCCCTTCAAATTAAACACAAAGACCAGTGTCTACAGCAGAGATTCCCCCTATTCCTGGTCCTTCGAAGAGTACCAAACGGCAACAATTCGGCAAAAAAGAAAACAAAAATACTCGGAAATCTTAACAGCTTCTACATTTAAAAAAAAAAATTGGAGGATTAACAAAGCGAAAATCTGAGAAGTCACAATAAAAAATTGCAAAGAATAATGCTTCGAAGAAGTCAAACGTCAAGCTTACAACGAAACCTAAGGTTTCAAAAAGGAAGTTATATGACACCAGCTCAAAGGAAGACATTGATGAGTCGCAGGTGTGTGATGATGATGACCGAGATGAATTGCTTCTAATCGGACAGGATACGGAGGTAGAAATCTACTGTTTTTGCGGAGAATTCGGGAGAGAGAACGAAACGTGCTTTTGTTGCACAATATGTGGAAAGTGGTCACATAAATTCTGCAGCGGTGTGATCAGCCAACACAACTACATATGTGAATTTTGTCGTATTTAAATGTTGTATTCAAATTTTGAGCGCATTTACCCTACCATGTCGGGCATTACCGCTCAATCCCTGGTTAATTAAAACGTTGACTGCCACGCTACGAGTATACTCGAAGCTTTAATATTCGGGCTTTAATTTATTACTTTCTCACCATTATTTTAAAATAAAAAAAATGCCTTTTTTATTGGCAGAAATTTTGCTGTATTAGTAAAGAGAAATTTACCTTTCAGAATTTAAGGTGGCGAACGACGTCCAAGAAGAAATGTGAAAATTCTTACTTTTTGCGGCAGTCAACGTGTTAAATAAAACGATTAAAAAAAAAAAAATCTGAAACTTTTATGCAAATTTGTTTTTTGAAAATTGCTCTTTATGCTTTGGAGTTATACCTCGTTAATAAAATATTCATTTTTTGTGTAAATTTGACTAGCTAATCATGTTTTTCCTTAAGTGAGATTCTTTATCCTACTTTACCTTATATTTCGTTAGCATCATACATACGTATCTGTAGTATTCTTCAAAGAGTTTTAAATGAATTTAAGCCGTGCTGTGTAGTATTACAGGCGAAAAACTGCATCTTTATTTGCATTGTAAACGAAGTTTAACATCACTTTTTTATACATTAAAATGATTTATGATAATATTCGTTCTGGCAAGAGTGGATGCAAATGTGGCGAGCAAGCGAAGCAAGCTGGGATGGCGTAACGGTTCCAATGTCAATTGCGTTCCAATTCACGAGGGTTGGCGAGCGTTAACGATCATAGGGCTGATCCTCCCTAGTATAGTACTGTTTAGTGTTTCCTTATTTCCATTGATGGAGTTCGAAAGCTTGTTTTGAGCATTCGTAAATTTTAACTGTAAGATTTATCCCCTTGAGAGGCAAGCAATTGCGCTTGTGTAATACAGAATTCCCACCGGAAAGTTTGCAAAATTTAATTTCTAAATAAGGAACAACGATTTTCAATTGTTTTCCCTCAAAGTTATAAAAGTAAAACTTAGTTAAAGTTTCTGGTGCGAATCTTAATTAAACTTAGGTGGGATATAATATATCCTACTGCCCCTCAAGGGGTTAAATGTGAGCTTAGAATGTTTTTCAGATTTTAATATTTCAAACAGATAAAATATATAAAATATTACATAAAACTCACTTTTTTTTTATATTTAACCACAAATATTTATCCGAAATGTATAAAAATGATTTAATTTTAAAAAAGGTCTTAAAATGCAAAAAAATAAAAATAAAAATATCCCTAAAATTGCAGATTACAACAAATTTTTAGCCAATGGTAAGGCGTTGCAAATTTATTGGGTTATTGTAACATATTACCAAGCTAGTGGTGTAATGATGGTACCTGTTAACAAAAAGCAACTGTTTTTCCAACTCTATTATTTAGATAAAAATACACACTTTATTTAATGAATGGATTAGAAGATAGATTCAACTGGTAGATTAGTTGATAGATTTTAAATGATTACCACATAGAAGCAAGCATAGTTTCCAACCTCCAAATTTTTTTTAATACCAATATTTTTATGCAGAATTTACTTTATGCAATGATACAAATTCTGAAATTAAATAAAGCGAACATTTTAGTAAAAATTTGCCAGTATAAAGAAATCGGGAGATTGGCAACTGTGGAAGCAAGTGAAATTAAATTAAACACAATTTCTAGTTCAAAGTACTGTGTGGCGGAGACAAGAAAAACCCTGAGTTATGTTTCCTGCTTTCGAAGGTTCCAAAATTTGTAGGGAAGGAACTTCGCGGAAGGACAAAAAAGACTGCGATAATTATCGGTATGACCGATTGAATAGCAGAAAAGAAAAAGCCGGGCTTCCCTAAAATAAAGTCGACTGGCCATTTACCCTGACAACAAGACCGAGCCAAAACCAGCCCCAGGGTCTTTCTTGTGTGAGCCAAACAGTATGTTTTTATTTGTTTATTTATCTAAATATATATTTTTTAAAAAGCCAGAGGTTGGAAAGTAACCTCTTACATTGTTCGCGTTAGCAAGACGTATCAAAAACATAAAACGCAGCATTGAAAACGGGAGCAACCGATTTTGATCATAAAGGGGAATTTCAGCTGACGAATAATCACTGCCAGACAGTTCAGTGCCGAATTAAAATGACATCACTTTCATCGCAAAATTTGAGCGTTTTCGTCTGCATTCGCACTCGCTGAACGCTCAGAGGAATAAAAAAAAATCTTCATTGATTCACTGAACAGAATTTTCAGTTTCAAAATGTGTTAATTAAATAAAATCGTTGAATAAATTTACTCCCTTAAAAGTCACAAAAATATTAATGAGGCTTATTTATTTTTAAATTAAAATAATGAAATTTAAATTGCGTCTGAATAAAAATGCAGGCTTTTATTCTAAATAAAATGTTTCACATTTATTTGATTGTTTCCTTTTCAGATAATGATTATACAGAAGAAAGTCAATCAAGTAGCAGTAGTGGAGGAACAGGTAGAGGTCAGTTTGAATCTATATGTTGTGACTTTTATTTAGTTTGCATGTATTTTCAATAAAGCTTGCAGCTATTATATTTAAATAGGTGTTTCTTCTCAAACAATATGTCGCATGTTTATTCATAAAGTGACACAACTCAAACAATGATTGTTTTTAATATACAGGGTGTCCATAATTAACCGACCCTATTTTAATGTTACCTACAGACGAAATTATTGTTCAGGAAGTTGTTAATTTTTCTGAAGGACATGATAAAGGGATGGGAATTTGTTTAAGCGAAAAAATTAGTTCAAAATTTTGCCACAAGAGGGCGCTTTTAAATGAACTATACATTTAGCACATATTTACGATAGTTTACCAATTTTGTTTACTAACTTTACCTGATCTTAAAGATAGCCTTTTACGACATGCTTTTAGCATTTCCCAGAATACTCTGCGGTCAACTGAGGAATGGAACTTCATGGAACTAATAATAGAGAGGAACTGACATATCCTTAAAACAGTGAAGCTTCAACTGTAACCGCTGTCACTTGGGTTGATTACCGTCGCGGTAAACTTCGACCAGTAAATTTAAATAGAAAATTTCTCCTTATTTTAAAACCCCATTAATACAAAATTCCACTAAAAAATAATGGCAAAAACGGATATTCATTTCTACTGCTGTAAGTTTACTTCTGTGGTAGTCAGGTCTTGCGTTTCCGCCGCAATTTGACAACCTCTTGTCAGTGTTAATAAAAAATATATAATATTTGGGTAAACTGACACCAATAAAAACAAACGGAAATTTTTTACCAGATTTGTGAGAGATATTTCTCATGAATAAGTTGCTTGAATAAGATGAAATTTCTATTCAAGTTTACTGGTGGAAGTTTTCCTCGCAGGCATTCCCAGAAATTGTTGATCCCAATCAAAAAATTAGCCGCCATCTTGTGACAACCTCCTCAGTTACTTCACTCGTAACTGGTAGACAATGCACTATATGTCCCCTCCTCTTTATTCAGAACTCCATTGCTATATTACGATTTCAGATGGTACCTGTAAAGGATGGCTGTCATGTAGAACATGTTTTGCTGTAACAAAATTTATAAACGTATGTAAATCTATGCTAAATGTATAATTCATTAAAAATCGCTCTCTGAGGGTGAAATTTTGAACTGTTCTTTTGGCTCGCTGTTTTAATCGCGAGAGTATTTAGTTGTGTCAATTTCTGTTTAAATGTGCGATATACTTCATCATAACGTTTTATTAAATGATCAGCCTTTTGGGTTCATTTTTATCATGCCTTGGACTTGTCTTTTTCAAATATTTTTATTCGATTTAAATCCTGCATGTTTGTATTAAAACATCTTTATTCTTCATAATATTTCCAAAATAAGTCTTTTTCATTCTTTATTGCTTTAAAAATCTATTATCGCTTTCTTATCCGTTTTTATATGAATCTTTTTTATTTTAAACACATTATTACATTTTTTGGGAGAAAATATATTCACTTTCTTAAATTGCTTGATTTTGTGTATACATAGTGTATAAACTTGTGAAAATGATTGATATGTTAAAGAACATACAAAATACGAATCTATTTTCTTAATAATAAATAGATTAGTGTACTTGGTTCAGTGAGTTTATTTTATTTATTTTTTATTTTTTTATTTTTTATAAATAACACTTTTCAAATTTTTGCAATTTCCTTGACTTAAGTCCTATGATAAAAATATTGTTTTGCAGTAATTTTTTATTATCAATAATGGTTTGATATATATATTATTCGCTGCTAACTTTTTTATTTTCCTCAGTCAATTATCATCTTACCGTACACTGTAAAAAAAAAAAAAAAAAAAAAAAAAAAAAAAAAAAAAAAAAAAAAAAAAACGGACTAAAAAACGGAAATACTACTGGCAATCTAGACGCCAGTACTATTTCCGTTGTTTACGGGAATTTTTCCCATAAATTGCAGAAAAGTTTCCGTTTTTCTAATTAAAAACGGAAGTTTTTCTGTAATTTATGGGTAAAAATTCCCTTAAAAAACGGAAATAGTACTGGCGTCTAGATTGCCAGTAGTATTTCCGTTTTTTGGTCCTTTTTTTTTTTTTTTTTTTACAGTAATATTTCCATGTATAAGCCGAAAATTTGTAGGCATTTTTTTGGCTCCAAAATAGGAGAGTCGGCTTATACACGAGTATAAGAAAATTTTAAAAGTTGATATTCTAAAATGAAAAAAAAAAAATGGTAAATATAGAAAACTTTAAAAATACTTACAAATTTCTATAAATACTTTAAAACTCCATTCTTTTACAGTGAAAAAAGTTACCAATCCTCATTCATTACTCAAAACATTATCAGAGTTTTTAAGGAACTCATTAAAATAGCTTTATTTCATTGGTACATCAGTATAAATACCGAGAGTGTCTAATTCATCATCATCACAATCGCCATCTTCTTTTAAAATGACAGCATCTCCAGTTCCAATCCATCGCATTATTGATGCAACATTTTTTGAAGGATCAAACGATCATTTCTTGCGGTAATTTAAGCCAAAAATAGAATATTTGAATTTTATGAACGAGCAAGTCATGACAGTATGAGCGGGACCCAATTAAACAGATTTGGCAGCCATGGCAAAAAAGCAGAGATCAATAATTTCGGAAGGCGCATTTTTTTTTCTATTATCTATGTACAAAAAAGTGCTAAGTTTTCGTTCGCTGAATTTTTCATCACCATTTTTTAACATCGGCTTATATACGGGTTTGGACGATTGTTCACTGAAAAGTCGTATACTCGGCTTATAAAAGAAAATGTACGGCAATTCTCATGCCCGTGACTTTCTCGGGCTTTGTAGGCTATATTTTTTATTGAGATTGTTTGATTTCCACCAGTTTTTTTTTTTTTTTAAATAGTGTAATTGGCTGTATTCTCGCATCGTTTTATCTGCCATTAAATAAGGTAAGTATTTATACTTGAAAAAAATGTTGGCAATCAAAGAATCGGAATTTTTAAAAAAGTAGCCTGCTCGTGTGGGGCGCGACGCTTAAGCAGGGTTCGCACACTATTAAGCCACGCCCCATTTTGTAAGGACCCTACCACCAGTATTATTATAAAGATAATTTTCTTCACGATTCATTAGCTAGAAGATAGTTTTATGAGATTGCTGGTGGTGGAGTCCTTATATAATGGGGAGTGGCTTAATAGCGTGCGAACTTCTCTTAATTACTCCAGAGTCTGATCCAAGATTAACGCGTTTTCAACCGGAAATTTTATTTAACCAAAAATTTCAAAATGGAGTCGAAAATGTACCTGATAGAAATAAGTTACATTTTCTTATATATTGTTTCAGGTTTAAACTTGCACATTTTAGCACAGATCCCGCAGTAATTAAGAGATGTTGGCATCTATGCTTAACCACTTAATTCTCGCTCCCGTGACATTCACGGGCTATGTCTTTTATTCAGAATGTTTGATTCTCACCAGTTTTATAAAATAGTGTGATTGGCTTTGTTATGGTATCATTTTACCTGTCATTAAATAAGGTGAATATATTTTTTTTTTCAAAAAAGTGGTGCCAGTAACCAATTCGAATTTTTAAAGCGTAATTTAATGCGACCGTTAAGGGGTCTTGTATCTTTTAAACGCGTCGAAAATTATCGAAAAACTTCAAAGTTTGGATTAGTCTATCTTCAAAGCCTTTTCATGTATAAACATGAAATTTTGGATACTGATTAAAAAGATTGTGCTTTGTAATATGCTACCATTAGAAATTTATTAACCCTTTACAGAATTTGTGTATTTTTGAAATCAAAATAGCTCTTTTTTTACCCCATAAGTCATTGCGCGCATGATATCTTGAGGATGTATGTATGGATTGGTATGAAATTTGGTAAAGATACTAAACATATATGTGTGTTTAAAATGACCTACTCTTAGGCTAAAATTATTTCATTAACCATATAAAAAATATATTTTCGTAAAAAAAAAAAAATAAAAATTTTGTATTTTTAATGAATAAAAATAGTCATAACTAAAAATATTACCATTGTAAATACTTAAAAGTAGATCATTTTAAACACACATATTTGTTTAGTATATTTACAAAATTTCATGACAATCCATACATACTTTCTCAAGATATCATGCGCGCAATGACTTATGGGGTAAAAAAAAGAGAGATTTTGATTTCAACAATACACAAATTCTGTAAAGGTTTAATAAATTTCTGTTGGTAGTATATTACAAAGCACAATCTGTTTAATAAATATCCGAAATTCCATGTTTATACGTAAAAAGGTTTTGAAGATAGACTAATTCAAACTTTGAAGTTTTTCGTTAATTTTCACGTGTTTAAAAGGTACAAGACCCCTTAAGGGGTTAAGGGGTTAAAAGACTGATTTTCATTTTTTTTAAATGCTTATTAACCCTTTCGCTGCGCAACCCGACATTTTATCGGGGATGCACTTTTTCCTCCTAATTAACCTTCTTTGATTATTTCCACCAGTTACTGTTTATTGTAAATTTAGGCTTATTTAATCGGAGCATTTTCCCGATTAAATTAGATAAAATTTTTTGTTTTGCAAAACTGATGACTAAAGAATAAAAATTTTATAAATACGCAAATATATTTTGCTATTTTGATAAAACAATTACGTAGTGAGAGGATTAACAAACGTGATGTAACTATAACATTCAAAATTTCGTAAAATATTAGAAAATTTTAAATTATCTCCTATTTAATTCTTTATAATGGAATTAATAATAACCATTAAATATAATGCAATTATAGCACTCATGTGCAGATTTAAAGCTTTTAGTCATGGCTAATCTAGTCATTTAAGTCATTTTTCTAATTATTTATTTGTTTTATTTTATGATATGCAAATTACGAAATCAAGAATAGAGCCTTTTAAGCATCGCTAAATTTAGAAGTCAATATTTATGATGCCATATATAATCTATTTATATTTAATTGAAAAGAAAGTGTAAAAAAAATATCTATATTCTAAAATTAATCAACTGTTAAAAATGTTCCTAATCTTTACGCAAAATATTAAAATTGCTAAAATGAAAAAATTAATTTTATGATATGCGAATTACTAAATATAAAACATCGCTTTTTACCGTCGCTAAATTTAGAACCCATTATTTATGATGCCATATATAATCTATTTATTTTTAATTGCAAAGAAAGTATAAAAAAATATCCATATTCTAAAATTAATCAATTGTTAAAAATGTTCCTAATCTTCACACAATATATTAAAAGTGATAAAATGCGTAAATTAAATTAACCAATGTATTTAACAATCTGGTTGTGACATAGTTTGTTGTTTATCTTCTTTAAAGATAGCATATAAATTAATTGTTAAACTTTCGTTCACTCATTGCTTTTACTTCGGTTTATTTTCAAAATGAATCTTTTTAAAAATAGAATTGCGTGAATGAAAAAAGTATTTAAATCTAAACTAACAAATATTTAATACCACTGATAAGACATAATTTATTTATTTCAATATTTTCCCCGCAATTTTTCAATTTTTCTCCTTTAAAAATTTACTAGTGTTGTAAATGAAAGAAAATAATTAAATTGAAATTGAAAGTAATAATTTTATTGATAACATGATCGATACTATATGACTCATTCATTAAACTATATATGAAGCAAAAACCTCTATAACGGTCACTCCCGAATTGTTGATAGATTTCACGGTCCCGAGGTGTCCGCTGTTCAGAGGTTTTAGTCTATTAATTATATATTTATTTATTTATAAAGTTCATATATTAAATAAATAAACACAAACAAAGTACAGGGTGTCTTTTAAATAACCAACAACTTTAAAATGAAATAATACAAGAATCGTTACAGATAGCACAGCAAAATTTTTTTTATTGAAAAGAACGTCGAAAAGGTAATTAATGCTCAAGGTTTTCAAATAGTAGGAGAGCTGTTGAACATTTTTGAGTAGGTATTTGAGGCACCCTGAAAATTTGTGCAACACTTCTTTTGTAATGCCTGAATACAAAATCGAATGTCTGGCTGAAGGATCGTCCCCCAAAAACTGCGCCAGACACGTGTCAAGTGCCAAATGGCACTTGACACGTGTCTGGTACAGTTTTTGTGCCGACTAAAGTGTCTGTCATTTTCAAAATATTTTTTTCTAAGCATAAATATTATTCTGCCTCAATCTCAGCGTGCCTCAAATACCTTTTTTGGGTAGTCAAAAAATGGCACTTGACACGTGTCTGGCACAGTTTTTGGGCCGACTAAAGTGTCTGTCGTTTTCAAAATATTTTTTTCTAAGTATAAATATTATTCTGTCTCAATCTCAGCGTGTCTCAAATTCCCTTTTTTTTTGGTCAGTCAAAAAATGGCACTTGACACGTGTCTGGCGCAGTTTTTGGGCCACGATCCTTCAGCCAGACATTCGATTTTGTATTCAGCCATTACAAAAGAAGTGTTGCACAAATTTTCAGGGTGCCTCAAATACCTTCCCTAAAATGTTTAACAGCTCTTGGACTAAAAGTGAGAACCTTCAGAGGCGATATTGTAGCGCAATCTAGTCACAAAGTTATCAGTTACTTGTTCAAGTGTTTCTCTTTCAATGCTTGAAAATGAGACAGTAATGGATTTCTTGAGACTATTGAGGTCTGTCGGCTTCTTTTTGTACACCAAGTCTTTCATGTGACCCCAAAGATAGAAATCGCACGGATTCATACCCGGTGAATAACGTGCCCATGCAATGCACCAGGATGGTTGTTTGGGCATTGATAAGCAATAACCCGGTTTCCAAATACACTGTTAATGGTGTCAAACACTCTGCCTGTTTTATGCGGAGGACATCATTCTGCATGGACCAATATCCACCGGTGTTCAAACCCAGATTACGAATTTGGGGGGAAAACGACCGTCTCAGCATTACCTAAAACCTTTCAAATTTTCGTATCAAATCCCTTACCATTGCTCTAGAAGGTTTAGGTCAGTTTCTGAATGTTGAAAACAACTTCCGTAGAAATAGTGTTGCATTTTCACCAGATAAATACATATTTTTAACGCGATCTTCAGTTGAATAGGACCTGTGAGAGACATTTTCAAAATTGCGTGGAACTGGCCCTAAACTATTTTCCTTTTATGACCTCTCTCACTGCACGCCTTCATGCCGTCATCTAGTAAGCCTCAGAGAAGTTATTTCAGTTTAAAGTTGTAGGTTAATTAAAAGTCACTCTGTACATCATTTAAGATACGTTATCCCACTACGTTTGATTTTTTAAAACTAGTTACTGAATCTGAAGTTTAATAATAATTCGTGCATTAGCTCTTAAGGTAGAGCTATTTTAAAATTTCTAGTGGTAATTGATTAAACATATATATAAAGCATATTAGATTTAAATTACCAACTTGGCGAATAATGTCCGGACCAGGATTCGAACCAGGGATCTCCTGGCTGAAGCCGCCAGTGCTCTGCCATCTGAGCTATCCCGGACGAATCTGGTAGACCTTTTTCACCCAGCTAACCTTAATGATTATAGCATCTGGTCTGAAACCTGTTTCAGCTCAACAGAATAAATCTCAGGTATTGGAACTCCAGAAATCGCTGGATACGAAATTACACTAGATTAATTTTAACACAATTATTCTAATTCGTAAATAAATCATATTAGATGTAAAATTTTCTAACATTAATCATAAAATTGATGATGATAATAATTGGTAAATATGATTTATTTACCAATTAGAATAATTGTGTTAAAATTAATCTAGTGATATATATAAAGGTTGGAGACTATGTTTTTGCGCATGCCCCAATAATTCCTTCGATAGTAAATTCATTCATTCTGCCCATCACTAATTCTGAGCACTTAATGCGTCATGTATACGTGACGCTCGTCCCGAAAGGGTTAATAAAGTGTCTTTGAAAGAACAATTAACATTTAAAGACACGCTTTCGTTAAGTAGATTTCAACAAAAATTAATATAACCTTAATCCGTAGAGTGGCTTCCTAATTTTAATTGGTGGAAAAGTGTATGTAAAAAAAAAATGAATTACCGTAATTTCCGGCGTATAATTCACGGATCAAACAATTCTGTCTTGACCCAGAAATTTTATTTTGTAATTAAAGGCAAATATTTACCGCGATTTAAGAAGCTGCTTTTTATTTTTAAAAAATTTCTAGGTCGAAAAATGATTGTTTGATCCGCGGATTATACGTAGGTATTTACGGTATGTGAATTTCTATTCACATTGTTAATACGGCGTAAAACCAACAGAGTAAACAAGACAAAGTGACAAAGTGCCAACAAAGTGAAAGTAAAGACAAAGTGTCTTTTTTTTTTTTTTTTTTTTTTTTTTTTTAAGGAGGAATTTAATGATGAGCTGCCAGGCTCCCACTAAACTTCCATAATATGCTGCTTAACCCCTTCAGGGGAAAGGTGCTTCTATTCGTAAAACGCTGAAATGAGTGAATGACACCAGAATTTACAAACAAAATTTATTTCAAAATAAGCAAAAGCATACTATATATAGTTCACATACTTAATAAAAGGAAATTTTTCGTTCCAATATTCTGGTGCCAATTTGACATTTAGGGATTAAAATTAGGTGGTTCAAAAATGAACCACCGCCCTTAAAGGGGTTAATTTGACCCATGTTAAACACGTTTCGTATAAGAAAATTTATTTACAGAATGCATATTCATTTAATTTCAGGGATTCTACTTAGAACTTATATAATTTCATTTCTTCAAAAAAAGTTTTGGTTTGAAAGTATTAAACCTGGATCAAATTAACCCACATATTACGGAAGATTAGTCGTATGTTGGCACTTATTCATATGCATACTTGCCCTTTTTTTTATTATTTTTAAATAAGCATACTTCGAGCCACAAATTTTAATTTATATATGAAATCATTTGAGCATCAGACGCTCAAGAAATAATACTAAATAATATTATTAAATACACTTTCTTTTTTTTTGACAAAAAAATCCTCCAATAAAATAAAAACAGAAGGCTATCAGCGATGCATATACCATCAAACGTTTTCAGAGAATAGAAATATTTAAATTTTCAGTGTCAAATATAATAATATAAAATAACTGCTAAAAATTAAAAGAGGCGATAGAATACTGATTCGTTTTCATCCAAAATTTATATGGTTTTCAAAAACGAAACTATTGAACAAAGAAAATAATTGAGAAATATAGATTTTTCGTGGAATGTGAAAAGAATATTGAAAAGATGATTAGTTGAAAAAAAGCTTTCAAAGTACTCTAAGAGATCACGGAGATTAATTATTCTTTAGTTCCCGGCTTTAGTTGCTTTACAAGAATATATAAAACGCGACAACTTTACACGATTGTGCAAGTGGGTTAAGGTTAATTTGTTAGAAGAAATGAATTAATATCTGTAAAAATATATGTTATTAGAATTACAAAATTAAATTAACACAAAAATCGCAATGTACAGCGTGTTCGGAAATTACTATTGGCGATGTTGTCATTCATATGTTAACCCTCTCGCTGCGCAGCCCGAGATATACTCGGGCATTCATTTTTCCGTCAAATTAATACTATTTGGGTATTCCCACCAGTTATTTTTTAGCGAAAACTTTGTGTGATCTAATCAGGACATTTTCCCCGATTACGATAGTCAAATATTTCTGCTTTAAAGAACCGATGATAAACGATTAAAATTCTGTAAAAGACGCTCATCGCGAAGAATTACTTACGCAGCGAGAGGGTTCAGTTTTATACAAAAATTAAAGTTTAGTTAGATAGTCTAAATTTTCTTAAAAGTAATAATGAATGTAAGAAACCATATTTTCACTTTAATATCAATAATAAGTCGGAAATTGCACGCCAAACGTGGCAAATGAGGTACGTTCGTACTATAACTAGTTTTATAAATATTCAGATCTTGGTGCAATAACTGTTGCACTCTTATGCAAAAAGGCATTAATACAAAATGTATTACGATTCTATATATTAAATTAAATAATACGAAAATAATAGGACTCCATCTTAAATTTAACGTAATCACCATGGCAATCTAGAATCATGACCTATCATGGGATATCGTTTAACTAATTATGTATGATAGGATTTAATAGAATGAAGAAAACTTTATTATTACCTTTATAAGTTTTGATTCGATTGCCATAAAAATTGAAATGAAAGGACAAAATTCTGCAAATATTATATATATTAAATTTCAAAACATTCTGTTGGGTAGTTTTTGAACTGTTATATGCGGATAGATCGACAGACAGACACACAAACGGACCAGGTGACGACTATAGTGGCTACTTATTTATATAATTACGAACGCACCTAAAAATATCTTCATGAAAATGAGTTTTCTTTCTTTTAATTTTCTACATAAATTTAAGTTTCTAAATTAAAATTCTATCATAGTTTCAAATAGGAGCTTACAGTTACAAATGCCAAAAAAAATAGTTCTTTGCTCCCTTGCTATCCATGATATGTATTGTTTTCGCAAAAGGAACTATTGGACAAAGAACATAATTGAGAAATATCGATTTTTTGTGAAATGTGAAAAGGGTATTGAAAAGCTGATTAGTTGATTTTTTTTTCCTGCAAAGTACTCAAACAGATCACGGAGATTAATTATCCGTTAGTTCTCATCTTGAGTTTCTTTCATTGAAAGATAAAGAGTATGTCTTACGATAAAAGATAAAACACGGCAACTTTAGACAACAGTTAAAAGAAGTGGATACTTCAGACAGCGACTGATTATTAGCGGAGCAAACTCCCACCAGTATAAAGTTATAGAACCTTTTGCCTTATTCATGACAGTGATTTTGCAAGGTAACAACGTAAAGTTTTTTAATGGAGTTCCTAGTTGAAGAAACAAAATCATAGTTGCCAACCTTCTTAACTTAATAAATTATCTTCAGAAATTTTGAAGGTAAAAGGATTTTTTTTTTATATATTGTTGTGGGTTTCTTAAATTAATTCTAATTAAAATAAGAAAAGAAAATCCATACAAAATTTGTGGTAGAAATTGAATAAAGGAAAAAAAATGTTGGCGGCCATGCTTTTGCGCATACCCGAATGATTAATTCGAATAGTAAAATATCCATTCTGTCCATCACTACATAAGAGATTCGAGGACGGGATTTTTAATATTTTGATAACTTTTGTTGAAAAAATATTCACAAGTACAAAAACTAGTCATTTTCTTCTTCTTTGTTTTTATGCATTTAGTTATTATTAATTTTTTCTCTATAACTATTGCTATTTTAAAAAATTTCGATCCTACAATATATTCAAAATATCATTACTAGCCAGCAGTTAAAAAATCAGGTGAAAAATAAAAAATACCTAATACTAGTAGCGTTTAAAATTAAAATATATTTTTTTAATTTTTGTGAAAAAAATATTTTTTTTATTTTTAAAGTTTTTCTAGAATTAAATTCTAGAACTGTTTCCTTTAAGTTGATATATATATATACAGGGTGTTCCGTTAAAGGGGTCCAATATTAATAGGGGTAATAGAGGAGATCACACGGAGCATAAATCAGTATATAATGCCTGGCCGGATCTCAATAATTTTCAAGTTACAGCAAAAAGAATGAAAAATCGGAAATTTGTAAAAAAAAACCCTCATTGCTAAACTATCGATAATGCTACATAAAAACGAAGCACATATTTAGAAAGAGCAGAAAAAATCCTACGAAATGACATAAGTTGTTTTAGAATATTGAGAATTAATGGCGAGTTACAAGCTCTGAAACAGTGAAAAAATACAAAATCAAATATTTAGCAAAATAGTTAATCGTTAATTCCAAAAATGCAACTCTACCTACATCAAGGAAAATGTTATAAAATTTGGTCCATTCCGAAAGCTTTCGAAGAAGCTGACAATAAACCATATCAGTTTAATTGTATGGGAGAAATCAAGCAGTTCCCTAGTTACAACTCTGTACTGTTGCACGCTCGGAAAGGGCGAAACTCCGCCCATGACGATTGTAAACACCCCGTTTTAATATCTTTCAATTATACATTTCTGATCAACCTCTATCAATACCCTTTCATTATTCAGTCTGGTCAAGTGAATGACATATTGTGCAGCTCTCGCCTTGTCTTAAAGCAAACTCCGTGACTGCTGCGTTTCCTCCATGAACTTTCAGGATGATGAAGAAGAAGTACTTTTTATGCAAATTTTCTATGTGTATAGGAAGAAAAGTGTAATAAAACAGCAGTCATCAGTGGGCGTTATGTTAAAGGGAGGCTGTTGTAAGTGGGATTGTAGTAAGTTGATGTATAATAATTATGCCGGAATACTCTAACGAAGAATATGCGGACATGCATCTGATGTACGGGCAAGCTCATGGAAATGCATGTCTAGCACAGCGCATGTACCGTGAGCAATTTCCAAGGAGACGTTGCCCAAGTTCGAAACTCTTCATAAAAATCGATAGACGATTACGGGAGACTGGATCGTTTAATACAGCAAGCATTGATGCAGGGAAACCTCGACATGTACGAACACCTGCAATGGAAGAAGATGTACTGAATATTTTTAAAGATAACCCCTCCACGAGTACACGAGCTGCTGCGTCTGAAGTCGGTGTTTCTCACCAAAGTGTGTGGCGTGTTCTGCGTGCAGAAAACATGCACCCCTTTCATGTGCAGCGGGTACAACTGTTATCAGTAACAGATTGTGCTCAGCGGACAGAATTCGTACGCTGGTTTCTTAATGTAACAGTAATGTAAAATATTTTATTTAATGATGAAGCAACATTTACGAGAGAGGGCGTGGTAAACACGCACAATATGCACACATGGTCATATACAAATCCGCACACTGTTTTCCCGTCGAACGCACAACAAAAGTTCAGTGTGAACATATGGGCAGGTGTCCTCGGCGATTATCTCATAGGACCATATTTACTCCCAGATGTACTCAATGGCAGTACGTACTTGGTTTTCCTACGGGATATCTTACCGCAGTTACTGCAAAATGTGCCAGCAACATTGCGCCACAATATGTGGTTTATGCACGATGGCGCACCGGCACATTTTTTCATAGGTGTTCGCAATCACCTCAATTCAACATATCCTGGGAAATGGATTGGACGCAGTGGACCTGTTGCTTGGCCTGCACGCTCTCCAGACCTCAATCCGTTAGACTTTTTTGTTTGGGGACACCTTAAATCGCTGGTGTATGAAACGCCTGTGGATACACCGGAGGATTTACTAGCGCGAATCGTTGTTGCTGCAGGAGACATTCCCAACTCCGTCGGAGTTTTTCGGCGTGTTCGCCAATCTTTACGACGTCGCTGTCGGCTGTGCGATTCTGTTAATGGGCGCAACTTCGAACACCTATTATAATAATGTCCGTTCGTCTGCCTTCCGACATTGAACTGTGCAGCGCAGGCCAGAAGACTATGCTTCACATATGTCATAAAGTACGTGGAATGTAATTCTTTATTTGTCATTTGTCTTTTATTTTCAACCCTTTTTGGCACAGTATTTTGTAAGTCACAGACTGTGGTGTACTCAAATTGTAAATTACAAAGTTTGTATGAATTAATTTAAAATTTAGTGTCTTTTTTAAATTTATAATTAATAAAATTATTATGCTATTTGTTATTATTATTTCCTATCATAAATTATGATGCACATATACATACAATAATTGTCCATGTAAAACATGTACTGAAACTTCTTGCATAGTTACAAATCGCAATATTTTTAATTATTTCCGAATTTTCACCACCAGTTTAATTTTAAAGAATTTAACTTAAGCTTTATATCAATAAAAGACCACTTTAAAATGTAGACTATTATTGTAAAGTTATTTTGGTTCATTCAACTCTTGAATAATTAAAAATGTTGCATCTCAGAAGAAGCATGATCGAAAATGTATAGTTGAGAGTAATTAAAAAGGCGGTGTTTCCAATCGTGATGGGCGGAGTTTAACCTTTGCTAGTGTCAAAGAAAGCGGAGTTGTAACTAAGAAACTGATTAATTTCTCTCACACAATTAAACCGATATGGTTCATTGTAAGCTTTTTCGAAAGTTTTCGGAATGGACCAAATTTTACTACATTTTCCTTGTTGTAGCTAGAGTTGTCTTTTTGGAATTAACGATTAACTATTTTGATGTATATTGGATTTCGTACTTTTTTCACTGTTTCAGGGCTTGTAACTCGTCAATAAATATTGCTATTTTAATACAATTGATTTCATTTTGTAGGTTTTTTTCTGCTCTTTCTAAATATGTGCTTCGTTTTTATGTAGCATTATCGATAGTTTAGCAATGAGGGTTCTTTTACAATTTTCCGAATTTTCATTCTATTTGCTGTAACTTTAAAACTATTGAGATCCGACCAGGCTTTATATACTGATTTATGCTCCATGTGATCTCCTCTATTACCCCTATTAATATTGGACCCCTTTAACGGAACACCCTGTATATATATGGATTTTAATTTGGTAATTTTTTTTCCTCTATCCTTTTTTATCTTGTTTTATTTTTAATTTAATTGGTGTTCAATGGTTTATTTCTCGGTTTTCTGTGTGTGGTAGTACCAAATTCATATTCTTTAGCTAATTTATGGCTAATATGAAGATGAAACCACACGTTTTATTTGTGGAACTTAAGGCATTTGGGACACAATGATTATGTCTAAGTTCTACAAATTCCCATCACTCCATTTATGTTATTCAATTTCTGCTGTTTTTTACTGTATTTTTGGAATCTATGTTAAGTGTGTTGGAGGGAACTGTATTTTTTGTTAATGTCATTTTATTCATAATTTCACAGTTTTTGTTGGTGGTTGGTAATGTTTATTTAATGGTTATATACATATACATATATATATATATATATATATATATATATATATATATATATATATATATATATATATATATATATATACATTTGCAGAATAGAATATTGAAAATGTGATTAAAATTAATAGACTATGTAATATAAACGTGTTTTACTTTTAGTTTTAGTTTTCTTGGTTCTACTAATAGATAAAACCACGGATTCATAGAATTCGTATTTCTGAAGATTGATTTTCACTTTGAAGTTCGATAAAGGATACATTATATTCGGCAAATTAAATGACTTGATATAAAAAGATAAAATGAATTCAGTGTTGAATTGTAATAAAATTGAAAAGAGATGATTAAAAATAAATGGAAACTTTAAATTTTATTTTGTGGCATTTCTCTTCAATGAATAATTATGATGGCACGTGTGATTTTAGTATATTTAAAACCTATTTGAGAAATATTTCATATAAAATTCATTCCCTAAAATGAAATTTATTTTCTGATTTGTCATAAACATAAATGTAACAATGAAAAATTCATTACTTTGAAAATATAATAAATTCACTTTAGCGTCGAATACAAATTAGTGAAAAGTTTGAAAAGAGTTACCTGACCAAAGACTAATTAAAAACATTTAAACTATTCACAAATGGAGGATATTTTTTTTTACAGCTAGAAAATATAATATTAAAAAGGTGATTAAACGTTGTTGGTCTTTGTATTATAAATGTCATTAACTATTAGTCGTTCTTCTCTTGTTTGTGCTAAAAGTTAAAAGATGAAGACTCATAGAATTCGAAGTTTCTGAAGATTTCTTTTCACTATGAAGTTTAATTGAAGACACACTATAAAGAAGATGAAATAAATTAAATGTTGAGTTTTAATAAATTGGAAAGGTAATAAAAATAATTTTAAAAGATTTTAAATTTTATCTTAAAATATTTCTTTTTCTCAATAATGTATCATAGCACGTCTGATTACAAATATTCAATACTTGTTTCAAAAGTATTTAAAATGAAGGTGATTTCCTAACACGAAATTTCATTTTTATTTCTAATAATACATATAAATACAACAATAAAAAATTAAAATTTGGAAAAACAATAATAAAGTTAAACTAGAGTCAATGAAGAAAATTGTTGAAAAGTTTATATCATTTATTAAGTTAATGACAGGCTAGAAATAGTTGTGTGACTCGCAGGTGTAGATTTATATATATATATACATACATTAGCAGAATAGGATATCGAAAATGTGATTAAAATTAATAGAATTCGTGTTTCTGAAGATTGATTTTCACTTTGAAGTTCGATAGTCGACACATTATATTCGGCAAAATAAATGACTTCATATAAAAAGATAAAAAGAATTCAGTGTTGAATTGTAATAAAAATAAAAAATGATAATGCAAAAAAAAAAAAAAAAAAATTATATTTGAATTTTATTTTTTAACATTTCGCTTTAATAAATAACGTATGATGTCAAGCGTGATTTTAGTACATTATAACTCCAATTATCAGAACTCCCACTATCCAAATCGCTGATTATCCAAATCGCTCTCAGAATTTCAGAAAAAAAAAATGACGGAAACGTACTGCGATTCACAAAATAATAATTCTGTCTACGCGCGCTATTGTCCTTCCCTCCGCGAAGCTAGTGTAGGCGCAGCACGAACATTTTTGGGATGATGAGTCTTTTTATCGCCAATCGTTACAAGATTGTTACAACCAATGGACCAGACTGTTATCGAAACCATAAAACGTCATTACAGAAAGCAGCTTTTAAAGAAACTTTTGGTAGAAGGCGAAGACGAAGAAGATGTGTTAGGTAACGACAAAAATAAATAAATAAATAAATAAATTTGAAAGATTGCGCTTACATGGTGGCGGAAGCTTGGAGCCTGGAGTTTGTCTAAGACAGTCATAAGACGTGCGTGGAACAAGTTGAAAGGCATATCAACTAAAGAATAGAAGGAAAAGGAGAAAAAGGAAAAAGAAGATCAAGAAAACGAAAGGGAATAGACAAGGGAAGATGAGGATGACGTGCCACTTGAGGAATTCAGAAACATTCTTTTGAAAATTCCTGGGTGTTCAGAAGTTAATGCTGAAGATATAGGAGAGTAGATGGTATGTGATTCGCCACACCTTGGATTTCAAATTCTAAATGATGATGAACTTATTGAAAGTGGGAGAGAATAAAGTATCGAAGAAGAAGATGACCTTAATGTCGAAGTTGAAGCTGGCACGGGACCATCAGATAATCCCTTGATGGGCAAGTGATTGTGTTCCTGTAATGTTGAATTCATACCGGAATCTTCGAAAAATTTCGTTTCAAAATGATGAAGCAATTTTACAACATTTTTCCATCAAAGTTAGAAAAATAAAATGTTTATAAAAGTTTCCGCTGCGAATCTTGATTAAACTTAGGTGGGATGAAATATATCCACCGGCCACCAAAGGGTTAATGAAGTACTCCATTTCGGAATAATCTATCAATTAATTACTAAGCACTGATTCCGATATCTAATGTCTAATAATTACAGGCCAGAATTTTCCGATACGAAATGATTTTCCCAAAAGAACACGACTTTCCGAACGACCCAATACGAAAGTTTGAATAGAACAAAGTTTAAAAAGCTACAAACTCTACATTTTTAAATTTATTAACTGTTAATGTAAATGATCTCAAATAACTGTTAGTATTTGAATCCCAGTGAAAAAGGCGTGAGTAAGTTAGATAAAATTGGGACTTACCCGTTCTTCAGGATACTTATCTATTTCGGTGTAAATCCACATTTTGTGTAATTCAATATAATGGTTTCCCAATGTAATGTGTTAGTTGTCATATTTTTGATCAACCACTCTTTATAACATCCTTTGACAAAAAATTGTAGACTATTATATCAAATGAATAAGCAGTGGTAACACTTTAAGCTATTTAATTCACTTTCTTTTAAATTGTGAAAAAGAGAGAGCATTTTTCATCCCTCTTCTCTGGAATAACTACATTTTCAGAATGAAAAAATATTTACATTCTAAGATAATAAATCAGTAATAATAATTGTAATAGCAATATCATAATAATAATAATAAATCAGTTTAATGTCTATGAGTCACTCAACAAGTCATTATCTTTATCAAGGTTTTCAAGGTTAAATACATCTTTCACATTTTAAAAAATTTATGGCTGAGTTGAAATGACGCATTATTTATGTAACTGAGGAAATTATCTTTATCACGGCTAATTAGCTTGATTTATATCCATCAACTCCTCCTTAATTTCAGAAGTTTCATTCTCACACAAATTTAAGTTCCTTCTATGGATTTGAAAAACAGTTTGGGAACTGGTTTCGTAAACAGGTCTGCTATCATCAATTTGGTTGGGCAGTACTTTAGGTTGATAGTCCCTTCTTGCTTTAGTTGTTTTATCAGGTGGAACCTAATTTCAATATGTTTAGTCTTACTTGAGTGCTTTTCTAGTTCTATCATCTTGATCGTGGACTGGTTGTCTTCATATAGGTCTATGGGTAAGGTTTGCTTTAGGTTTAATTCTTCCAGTAGATTGACTAGCCACTTTATTTCAATTGCTGCATTTGCTGCTGACACATACTCGGCCTCTGCCGATGATAATGCAATGCAGGATTGTTTCTTGGTCGACCATTGTATGGGGTTTCTTCCTAACATGTATAGGTTCCTACTCGTTGATTTTCGTGAATCTACATCTCCTCCCCAATCTGCATCCGCATAAACTTCAAGTATCGGTTTCTTTTCTCCGCTCAGAACTAGACTATAATTTTTTGTAGTTTTTAAATATCTTATCACTATTTTTACTGCATTCCAGTCTTTCATTCTTGGTGATTCATTTCTTCTGCTAAGAATGTTTACTGCTGCACAGATGTCGGGTCTGCTTATAGTTGCTAGATATAGAAGTGCTCCTATGGCTTGTCTGTAATATGTGTTGTTTGGTAAAATGTTATCCTCATCATTAAAACGTGTGTAATTTGTTTCCATGGGTGTGCTACACGGTTTTGCGTCTTGCAAATTAAATTCATTGATTAATTCTTCTATTTTCTGAGTTTGATTTATCATGTAGCTTTTATTTACTTTTTTAATGTTCATAGATAGGTAGTTACTGATGTCACCTAAATCTTTTAGCTCGTATTCTTTATTTAAGCTCGCGATTACTTCCTCTATTATTTCGTCTTTTCCAGCAATTAAAATGTCGTCTACGTATGTTATTATGTATGTTGTGTTATCGCCCCTTTTTCGCGTAAAAAGGCATGAGTCAAATTTGCTCTGACTAAAATTCATCTTTTTTAGTGTTTCTGTGATTTTATTATGCCACGCTCTCGCGGCTTGTTTAAGTCCGTATATAGCTTTGTTTAGCCTACATACTTTATTTTCCTCATTTGGTTTAGCGAAACCTTCTGGTTGTGACATATATATCTCCTCCTCAAGCTCTCCATGTAAGAACGCGGTGTTAATATCAATATGTTTTACATTTAAATTTTGATTCAATGCTGTTATTAATAATGCTCTTATTGTTGTATATGGCACGACTGGTGCATAAGTTTCATCATAATCCTCCCCGAATTTTTGTGAATATCCTTTTGCAACTAAACGCGCTTTATATTTTTGGATTTTTCCTGTGTTGTCGCGCTTTAGTTTGTAGGTCCATTTCAAACTTATTATTCTCCTATTTGGTGGAGGTTCTACAATTGACCAAGTTTTGTTTTTCATAAGGGAGTTCATTTCGCTTTTCATTGCATCTATCCAATTTTGTTTATCCTTAAAATTTTCCATGTTTTCGATTTCCTCATAATTTTTTGGTTCATTAGCTTTTTCGTTCTTAACCATGTATATTAACCTATCAGGAGGTACACCTTTATTAATTCTTTCTGATCGTCTAAGTTCTGCTACTGGTTGATTGGACGTGGATGGTGTCTCATTGCTATTTGAAATTTCTATTTCTACAAAGTTTTCGTTAACCCGATTTTCATCTTGTTTTGGTTTGTTTTCTACTTTCTCGTTTCTATATTTAAATTTGTTTTCGAGAAATTTAACGGTTCTCGCGATCTTTATTTCATTTCCTCCTACATATATTCTATATCCTTTGGATTCATTATCATATCCGACGAAAATTCCCTCTATAGCTTTATCGTCTAATTTTTGTCTTCTGGCTTTACTGATATATGCGAAGGCTTTGCAGCCAAATACCCTAACGTAACTTAAGTTTGGCTGTCTGTTTGTCCATAACTCGTATGGCGTCTTTTCATTTGCTTTTGTCGGTAGTCTGTTTTGCAAATGATTTGCTGTGCAAATTGCTTCCCCCCAGAACTTTAATGGTAAATTTGATTCACTTAACATTGTCCTTGCCATTTCAACTAACGATGTGTTTTCCTCTCTGCCACACCGTTCTGGCTTGCGCAATATGGAACTGTGTGTTGATGTTTTATCCCATTAGCCCTGAGGTAATTTTCTATTTCATCTGATGTGAATTCCCCTCCGTTATCTGTTCTAATTGCTTTCGGTTTTTCTCCAAATTTGTTGTTAATTAACGCGATGAATTCTTTAAGTTTTTCGTAAACTTCACTTTTTCTAGACAATAGGTATATGATCGTAAATCGTGAGTAGTCATCAATAAAAGTAAAAAAGTATGATTTCCCCCCTATTGTCGGTGTTTGAAAAGATCCGCACACGTCGGAGTGAATGAGCTGGAGCCTTTTAGTTGCTCTATACTCTGCAATTTTTGGATAGGGTTCATCAGTTAATTTTGCCTTAATGCACGGTTCGCAATCTATGTTATGCTTACAGTTGTTTATTTGGATTCCTGTAACTAATTCCTTTTGCGTAATTTCTTTAATTGATGTTAGATTTCTATGTCCTAACCTACGATGCCATAATTCTAGGCAATTTTTGTTGTTGCAGCTTTGTGCTATGTTTGCATAGCTTTGGAATGCCAACTGAACTTCGTATAGGTTATTTACTTTTCGCGCTTCTAAGCATATTTCTCCGTTAAGTTTGAACATACATCTATCATTTCTGAGTATAATTTCACATCCATTTTGCGTCGCTTTGCTAACCGATAATAAATTTGTTTCGATTTCAGGTACTAGTAATACATTTTTAAGTGTTATTTCATGAACTTTGTTGTCTGATGTTCGCGTGTTTATATTTACGTCACCTGACCCGTAACTGATAAGTTTTTTTCCGTTTGCGATGGTTACATTTGTTTTTTCGCGTGATTTTATTTCTGTAAACATTGATTCTGAACATACAATATGTCTTGAGCTGCCACTGTCTACTATAAATGTTTTGTTTTCTATTCCTTGTGTTATAAAGGCGTAATTTTTATTTTCGCTCGCCCTCCATGTATTGTTTTCATTTTCAGAGTGACTGTACCTACAGTTTGATTCTGGTGTTTGTTCACTTCTAAAATTGTTTTCACTCTTTTGAAAAACTAGTGATGTAGAGTAATGTTTTTTTGTTTGGTCTAATGTGTTGATTTTGTGGTGTATTTTGTGTTTTGGCTTTATTATGCCAACATTCCTGGGTATAATGGTTTCTCATCCGACAATTGGAGCAGTATTTATTACTTGTTTTGTTGTTGTAATTTTTCAGTGCTTTAAATGCTCTGGCAGGATTTTCTGTTCTCTCATTATTATCATATCGTCGGTTATATTCGTCAATAAGTTTAGACTTAATAAATGATGGTGTGAGTTGATTTTCTTCTCTCGACACAAGGGCAGTAATAAGAGTATCATAAGATTGGGGTAGGGAGCATAATAACAGTGCAGAAATGTGGTTATCATTTATAACTTCTCCTATGGCCGCTAATTTATCTACTAATTCCATTATTTTTGTAATATGATTAACAACGTTGACACCTTCCGCTAATTTAATCCCGTAAAGTTTTCTTAAGAGATAAAGTTTGCTAGACAAATTATGTCGCTCATGGATTTCACGCAAAGCTTGCCAAGTTTGTCTGGCTGTCTGTAAATTTTTAACATGAGTAATCTGACTATCATCAATTGTTAGGTTAATTAGAGCACGGGCTTTCTTATCACTTTTGGACCAAGCGTCCGTAATTGGATTAGGCGGTTCTTCCGTAATTACATGAAATAAGTCTTCTTTAGTTAACATCATTTCGTCCTTGAATTTCCAAATCGAGTAGTTCGTAGCTGTAAGTTTTTCAATTGCTAAATTATCTTTAGAAGCTGCCATTTTCTTAACTTTTGATTACTTACGTGTTACCGTAAAAAGTTCTTCCAACTTTTCTTTTTGAAAGTTTAAAAGCTTATTTATTAAATATCTGATATTTCAGATTTCAGTGGAGGCTATTTAATTTATTTATTTTTATTCAGTGATCAGTAATCATAATCTTGTTAGTATTTGAATCCCAATGAAAAAGGCGTGAGTAAGTTAGATAAAATTGGGACCTACCCGTTCTTCAGGATAATTATCTATTTCGGTGTAAATCCACATTTTGTGTAATCCAATATAATGGTTTCCCAATGTAATGTGTTAGTTGTCATATTTTTGATCAACCACTCTTTATAACCTCCTTTGACAAAAAATTGTAGACTATTATATCAAATGAATAAGCAGTGGTAACACTTTAAGCTATTTAATTCACTTTCTTTTAAATTGTGAAAAAGAGAGAGCATTTTTCATCCCTCTTCTCTGGAATAACTACATTTTCAGAATGAAAAAATATTTACATTCTAAGATAATAAATCAGTAATGATAATTGTAATAGCAATATCATAATAATAATAATAAATCAGTTTAATGTCTATGAGTCACTCAACAAGTCATTATCTTTATCAAGGTTTTCAAGGTTAAATACATCTTTCACATTTGAAAAAAATTATGGCTGAGTTGAAATGACGCATTATTTATGTAACTGAGGAAATTATCTTTATCACGGCTAATTAGCTTGATTTATATCCATCAATAACAACAGTTTAACTTCTTAATTCTCGCTCCCGTGACTTTCACGGCCCGTGTAGTCTGTATTATTCAGATTGTTTGATTCCCACCAGTCTTTTAAAACTATGTAATTGGCTTTATTCTAGAATCATTTCATCTGCCATTAACTAATTGCCATGTGACTATTTCTACTACAAAAAAAGTGGCGGCAATCAAACAATCTTAATTTAAAAAAAAGGAGCCTATACTTATTGGACACGAAGCATAAAGGTTTCAGTTACAATTAAATTAAAAAAATCAAAAAACCCGACTGCGTAAAAAACGAATTAATTATGTCTCATCAATGATAAACTATTTTTTATATTACTTACCTATTTTTTTTTATTTACTTGTATTGGTAACTTTTAAGTTGCGTTTAATTGTTAGTGCCTATCTATAAACACTGTTTTGATGAGGACTATAGATGTCTATGATGGTTAGAGTTGCAGTAAAGCTAGAGATCCTACCTACACAACTACAGGTTGTGTAATATTTAAACGGAGCTTCTGACTGTAAAATAGTCAATGGAATATCGTCTCCATTTTGAAAGACCTATCCAATGATATGCCACGCAATATGTCGCGTAAACATTTTTTTCGTGTCTACCGCCATTTTGTATTTTACAGCCGTCATTTTGAATTTATAAAGACAAAACCTAGCCTATAACCATCGGACGGTTAAGACGAATCGATAGAGACCTCATTCATTAAAATCCATCCAGCCATGGATGAATTGGGATGTTTCGAGGGTATAAAGAAATCCACATACCCAGATACGCGTGAAACACATAACCCTTCTTAGCAACCGGGTAAAAATTGCGTATGTTGCTGTTGAAATCTTTTCCTCGGGATTGCACTTCAATTCTAAAGCGTAAGCTGAGTTCTCGAGGTGGTCAAGGTCATCCCTAGGTGGCCATCCCTGTAGCTATTGAAGAAAAAATATGAAATAACTCAACAATACTTACTCTTTTTTCTATATGAAGATATGAGTTTCAAAACTCGCATTATCCAATATTTAAAAAAAAATGTGTTTTCTCAATTAATCGATTCTATTCGTAAATCTGCACCGAAAAAAACAGAACAATATGCAGAAAAACTAATTTCATCTTGTATTTTCCGCATTGTAAAATCTTGGTTTTTAATGAAAACCAATAAACGCAGTTAGAAGTTTTCATGATTTCCAAATTTTTTTCATAGGGCGAGTTTTGAAACTTGCGTCCTCATATCTATACCAATAAGACTTATATCTTTCTAATTGTATACTGATTTATATAGATTCAGCTCTTTTCCAAAGATTTGCAGTTTCACTTGCAATTTAGAAAGAATTAAGATTAAAAAATAAACCAAATAAAAGATATAATTTCTATATTATTTCATAACAGAATACGTTAAAAGTTTTATTTTCTTTACTATATTTGCCATTTTTTATTTATTTTGTTATATTTGTCTGGAATACGCTTTAAAAATTAAACTGCGTGAAAATTACAGTGCCGTCTATCAAATAAAATTTTGAAAAGAAATGATCACAGAAATCATTTTATTTTTTCCGAAATCAAAAGCTTTAATCTTTTTTTAAATTTCAAGCCTAGTAATTTTGTCTGATGAAAAGTTATAATAAAAAGATGGATGCGGTATAGAAAAATAATGATCAATGTTAGATACTTATATGTTTATAGATATTCTTACTAGTGTAAGTGATTGTATGGTTCTAATAAGATAACAAAATAAAATTTGTTATTCGGTATTAAATAAAATTTAATTCGTAGTAATAAGTTTTAATTGATGGATGATTATGCATTTTTTCGCGAAAAGAAACAAATATCCTACAATTTATATAATTAAAAATATGAGTATAATGTTGCATTTTAATAGTAACATGAAATGAAAAATTGATGGATATTCTTCCAAACATTGAATTTAAAGCCATAAATTGAATACATTGCTACATTTTTCTTGATTCTATTTAATGCGATTACATTTCAGTGTTTAGAAGTTTTTAAAATTATTTTATGCGCTTACACTGAATATATTTTAATTTAAATTTGCAGTCTTACGATCTTATAATACAATAGTTTATAAAATTTAAGTGAAACCCCTAAACATGTTAATAATAACTCCACACTAACAAAAAAGGATTTTTTTTTTTTTTTTTTTTTTTTTTTTTTTTTTTTTTTTGCATAATGCTCTTTTACTTACATGCTTTGATAGTACGTAAGTTTGAATGGTACAAAGTTTAAAAGGCTACAAGCTCTACATTTTAAAATAAAAATTTTCAAATCTGAATAACCCTTTGAGGGGCAAGCAATTGCGTTTGTGTAATGCTGAACTCCCCGAGAAAATTTAGAAAATATTTATTTTAAAATATAGAATATCAATTCTTCAACACTTTGCCTCCAAATCTTTAAAAGTAAAACTTAATTAAAATTTTCTGGTGGAAATCTTAATTAAACTTAGGTGGGATATAATATATCCCAACGCCCCTCAACGGGTTAACTGTAAGTGTAAATAGGCTCATATAACTAAACATTAATTTAAAAAAAAAGCGTATGTAGCTATTGAAAAAAAATATATAGAACAATTCAACAATACTTACTCCTTTTTATCTATCTATCCCAATAAGATTTATCTCACTATAATTGCATACTCATTTATATTAGACTAGCAAACCCCGCAGCTTTGCTCGCGTAATATTTGAAATATGCCAAGTGATATTTACATGTCTAATTTTTATTAAAAAGTACTAACTAAATTTTTATTTTATTAAAAGGTAATATTTTATTTTATTAAAAGGTTTTTTTTATTAAAAGGTACTTATTACTTTTAGGAATAATTAAAACATTACTATTTAAAACACAGTTTGATTAAACATCATTATTACACTGTATTAGGCAGAAATGAGACTTAAATTAATTAAACGAAATAAAACTAAATAAATGATAATTTAGAAATAGTTTTAAACTTTTATGCTCAATTAATACGCTCCAATTCAGTATTCATTTGAAGTTTTAAATATTTTAGAAACCATCTTCTTACATCTTAAAATTAACCATCATGTTAAATTCCAAGTCCTACCACCTCTCTCAACATAAAGGGCTATGTTGAAACAGGAACTGTCACCATTAATTTGCCAACATTAATTTTGAAATCGGTTTGTTATTTCATAATATTCCACAGAAACGCAACTTAAAAAGCTTTTAAAGCCCTTTTTTAGAACTTTTGTTGTTCCTGTGAATCTCAGGTGGTAGAATCACCGGCATAAAATATAGCCTGTGTAGGATCAGAGACTGTTACCATTGATACGCAACAATTACTTTTATAATCGGTTTATATTCCCTGAAACTGCATAGAATCGTAATTTAGAACTTTTTTAGAATGCTTTTCGCACCTCCACTTCGCTTCACCCCTTTTTAATTCGAATTTATTTTCGACGTTACTTCGAGGGCATTTATATTTTATAAATAACTACCATGTCATATTTAAAGTTTCTACCCTTTTCAGTATCACAGAAATCGCAATTTAGAAAGGTTTTAGCTCCTGCAACCCTCTGGTGGTGGTGGAACAGACTTAAAATATAGCTTATGTTTAGCAGGTTCTATCACCAAAATTTGTCATCATTATTTTTTTAATCGGTTTGGTAATTTATAAGTTAGCTTAAAAATTGTAATTTATAACGCTTTTCACTCACTTCATTTTTTAAAATTTGGAATTTTCTTTCGACTGTTCTTAGAAAGCAGTTGCATCTTGTAAGTAAATACCATGCGATACTTCAAAGTGTTAGACCCCTCAGTTGTGCAAAAAACGCAAATTGCAACATGTTTTGCTTTTGCAACCCTCAGATGGTAGTGACAGCAACATAAAATATAACCTATGTTATAGCAGGGACTGTCACCATTGATTTGCAACCATTACTTTTGAAATAGCTTTGGTATTTCCTTAGATTGAGTAGAAATCACAATTTAGAACGTTTTTACGACGCTTTTCGCGTATTTTCACCCCTTTTTAAATTTCCAATTTTTTCGAAACTGTTCTTAAAGATCATTTATATCTAATAAATATGTACATTGCCTAATTTTAAGTTGCTAGCCCCTACCGATCACAAAAATCGAAATTTAGAACGCTTTTTTGCTCCTGCAACGTCTTGGTGATAGTGATACCGACATAAATTAGCGTCTATGTTAGAGCAGAAGCTGTTAGCATCAATTTCCTACCATTACGTTTGAAATCAGATTCATTCTTTCTGAGATATTGCCGACAAATCGGCATTTAGAACGTTTTTAGAACGCTTTTCGCGCATTTTGCTCCTGCATCTCCTCTGGATTAGTGGAAATAGATATAAAATATATTGGAGCAAGATCTGTCACCACCATTTTTACACCATTATATTTGAAATCGGTTCAGTACTTCCTGAGATTGCATAGAAATCGCAATTTAGAAAGTTTTTTACAACGCTTTTTTGCACATTTTGACCCCCTATTAAATTTCGATGTTTTTAGGAAATGTCCTTAGAGATCATTGATATCTTATAACTAACTACCATTCTAAATTTCACGATTCTAGGCCCTTCCATAACGCAAAAGCCACAATTTAGAACTTTTTTCTCCTGCACCCCCTTTGGGGTAGTGGCACCGACATAAAACACCGTCTATGTTGGAGCAAGGGTTGTCACCACCATTTTGACGCCATTATTTTTTAAATCGGTTTGGTATTTCCTGAGATTATGTAGAAACCTCCATTAGAACGTTTTTTAGAACGCTTTTCGCGCATTTTGACCCCCTATTAAATGTCGATTTTTTTAGGCAATGTCCTTAGAGATCATTGATATCTTATAACTAACTACCATTCTAAATTTCACGATTCTAGGCCCTTCCATAACGCAAAAACCGCAATTTAGAACGTTTTTCTCCTGCACCCCCTTTGGGGTAGTGGCACCGACATAAAACATCGCCTATGTTGGAGCAAGGGTTGCCACCATCATTTTGAAGCCATTATTTTTTAGATCGGTTTGGTATTTCCTGAGATTATGTACAAACCACCATTAGAACGTTTTTTAAAACGATTTTCGCGCATTTTCACTCCTTTCAAATTTCGAATTGTTTAAGAACTGTTCTTAGAAATCCTTTATATTTAATAAGTAGCTAATATTTCTAATTTCATATTTCTAGGCCCTTCAGTAACACATTCATCGCATTTTTAGAACGTTTTTTGCTCTTGCACCCCTTTGGGGTAGTGACACCGACATAAAACATAGCTTATCTTGGAGCAAGCGTTATCACCATCATTTTGACACCAATATTTTTCAAATCGGTTTGGTATTTCCTGAGATTGTGTAGAAACTACCATTTAGAACGTTTTTTAGAACGCTTTTTGTGCATTTTCACGCCTTTTAAATTTCGAATAGTTTAAGAACTGTTCTTAGACATCATTTATATCTTATAAGTAACTAATATTCAAAATTTCATATTTCTAGGCCCTTCAGTAACGCTGAAAGCGCATTTTTAGAACGTTTTTTGCTCCTACACCCCCTTTGGGGTAGTGGAACCGACATGAGATATAGCCTACGTTCTAAGTTGGACTAACACCATCATTTTGATACCATTACTTTAGGAATCGGTTCGGTAGTTCCAGAGCTTACCTCCTACAAATAAACAATTTTTTCCTTTTTATAATAGGAGTATAGATTGATCTCTTTTCCGAAGATTTGCAGTTTCAACTCCAATTTAGAAAGAATCAAGATTTAAAAATCAACTTAAAATACAGTACATCCCCGATTATCCGCGGAATTGGGTGGCAAGGGCATCGCGGATAACCCGAAAAAGACTGAAAATCGGGTGCAAGCACGAAAAAAAAAAAGAAAATTCAACATAAAAACTATGTTTTAGTGTACAAAGAACATAATAAAATGTTTAAAATACATACATATTCACAGTACAGCAGAAACCTCTGCTTTACGTCTAAATCACTAAAATAAAGAACAGTAAACAAGAAATAATGCCATACATATTGTACAAAAAGTGTTGAGTTACCCTTTTTTTAAAAAATCAGTCACTTGTTCTTGCTTCTTGCTTTGGAAACACCTTTTCTATCTGAAAAATGAAGCTATTCTTGATATGCTACCCTGGAATTTATCATAATAGTCTTATTTAATTGTTAAATATTTTAATTGCTGTGTTTACGTTTGGTTAATAAAATCAAGAAAAGACATCAAGACTTTATATCTGATATTTTAAACATAATAACCAAATCTAGAAATATTCTTCTATTACTTTCGAATACATGAATTTTTCTGTTTATATTTATTAGTAGGGCTTATTGTATTTTCCTTGTTGTTGACTTGAATTAAAAACACTTCGAGGATAATCGGGGCTTTATTGTATCAACTAAAAGATTAATAAACAAATTTTGTCACTCTAATCAAAGGGAAAATAATTCTTATATATATCCCATAACGGCATTTAAACGTTTTATTAACGAATTTAATCGTTACTTTAAACGTTTCATTTACTTTGCTATATTTGTCTTTTTTTTACTTATTTGGTTATATTTGTCGGTGAAATACTGTAAGAAATAAACTGCATGAAAATTATAGTAGTGCCGTCTTTCAAATAAAAGTTTAAAAAGAAATTATTGTAGAAATCCTTCCATTTTTTCCGAATTCAAAAGCTTTAATCTAATTATAAATTTCAAGCCTAGTAATTTTGTTTGATGGAAAGTTATAATGAAAAGATAGATGCGGTATAGAAATATAATTATCAATGTTAGATAATTACATGTTTATTAATATTCTTTGAATTGTAAGTAATTGTATGGTTCTAATAAGATAACAGTATAAAACTTCTTATTCGCTGTTGAAAAAATCTAATTCGCATCGATGCGCTTTTATTGATAGATCATTATGCACTTTCTCGCCAACAGAAAGAATTATTCTATAATTTATATAATTAAAATATATGATTATCATGTTGCATTTTAATGGTAACAATAAACTGAAAATTTAATGGATATTTCTCTAAATATTGAAAGGAAAACCATAAATTGAATACATCGCTGCTTTTTTAAAAAATTCTATTTAATGCGATTACATTTCGGAGTTTAGAACTTTTAAAAATTATTTTATGCGCTTACACTGAATTGATTTTCATTTAAATTTGCAACGACATCTTATAATACAATAGTTTATAAATTTAATTGAAAGGATGATTCGTATCTGTTTTTGTTCATGTCTGTTTTTCGTCTTTTTTAGTAATTGCATATGTCGGAAATATCTACTGGGTTTGAAGGTTATTAAATAATGACAGAAATTCTGCGATTAAAAAATTCAAATTTACTATACGAAAATAGTGGTACTCAAAACGCAGGAAATTTTTGAGCCCAGTGTATATTTTCCACTTATGTAACTGCATTTTAAATGCTTGGATCGAGAAGAAACTTTAATGTATTATGGAAATGAATTACAATATTTACAAAAGTGAATTTATTTTAAATATCGCGGAAAAAACTAGGTTCTCAAAATTGAGTAAAAAGTACTAAATATTGAATACGTCACATACTCAAAATAGGTCCGATACAATTGTGCTCAAAATTGAGAAACACACGTACTCATTTTTCATTCCATGGATGTGTCCCTATGCACTGTCTCTATGCACCGCACCCTTGAATTTGTTTACTACAGATTAAAGTAAAAACGTACTTACATTTATTTCCCGTTCAAAATTATTAACAATAAACATTAATCGATTATTTATCAAAGGAAAGTAGTAAAATTATTATCAAAATATCCAAATCAAATATTTTTATGACAAGAGCACTGTTTTCCAGTACTTTTAAATTATTTTAAAATACTTTGCATAATTTAATATTTGCATTAATATACATCTTTCATACCCAATGAATGAAATAAACCATTACAAAGTGCAAAATTATCGTTTCTTTTGGGCTTGATAACATGTGATGTTTCAAAATTGAGAAATTATGGATTAATTTTTTATCCAAATATACTCAATTCAATATGAGTACATCGATTTATTCCTTTTTGAGTACTTCATTTTTTTTCAATAATCTTGTTATATTGGTATCATCATATATCGTCGGTACCATGTCAAACTATCTAATATGAAAACAGTGGGCTTTTAATCTTTTTTAAAATTCAGATTTCTTGATTGGCACCACTTTTTTAAAATAGTAAAATTAGCCTTATTTAATCTTATTTAATGACGATCAGCCCATCAATTCTCACTTCCGTGATATTCACGGACTGTGTATTTTACTGAGATTGTTTGATTCCCAACAGTTTCATAAAATAGTGTAATTGGCTTTCATTATTGGTAAAATGGTATCATTTTACCTGTCATTAAATAAGGTGAATATTTCATTTCAAAAGTGGTGCCAATTAGCAATTTGAATTTTTGAGCCGCAAATTAATGTAACCGTTAAGGGGTTAATCTAGACGAAAAGAAGGGGAATTTTACCATTTCAGAAAAGTGGTGCCAATCAAGGAATCTGAATTTTTAAAAAGTAGCCCACTGTTTTCATATTGGATAGTTTTACATGGTACCGACGGTATGGCAGGATCTTCTCTCTATATATAGTTCGCCGTTTCACCTCAAAAGTAAAGAGAATCAGAATAAAAATCTTCAGCAACAGTTAATGATAAACAAATTAGAAACACTGAATCATTTCATCCAAACAAAAAGCATTTCAGTGTGTATAAACAAGATGTATGACAATTGCTTAGTGGGTCAGAAATATTATTCTTAAAACACTACTATGAATACAGCAGAAAGTTTCATGCCACCATATAAAGAAATACTTCAAGTTATGTTAAGCTTTACAAGTGTTTACTGCACCTATTGGTAACGAGGTATACTTTAACTCTAAAAGGATTGCCAAAAGATTTCTGCGGAAATGCCGAGGATGTGTGTCACTGGTCATATGTCACTCAAATGAAATTACCTTCGAAGTCCTGCACAAAATTAATCTGTAGACTAGTGATAAAAAAATGAAACACGCTAGGTATACTGTGGTACATTAATGGCATTTTTATTCATGTGAAAGCATACGTATATGCGATCAGAAGCTATTAACATGAAGTGTTGCAAATACTCTAATGGACATATCTCCCTCTCGCAAAGTTCTCGGTTTTTACGGTATAACATGACCTCACTTCCCTTCATTGCATTTGTGTTGATGTGGAGGGGAAATGTATGCTGCCTATCTACCATACAACCCCCCCTCCGCTGGTGCAAATACTCTAATGGACATATAAGAAGACATGCAGCAAAGAAGCATGAGGCAGTGTTGCCAGATTGGGAACTTTTTTGCCCCCATTTTGCTCCCTCTCGCAAGTTCCTGATTTTTATGGTGCAATATGAGCAATTTCACATACGCAATTTCATTACGTTTGTGTTGATGTGGAGCAGAGTTGCCAGTTTGCCTTTCAATTTTAATCCGTAATTTCAAAAGAAGAATTTTCAATTTATGTGATCGCTAAATTTCTCTCGTTAAATAAAGGATAAAATACTATGCTGTATTTCTGGCACGAACTCTAAATTTCTCAATAAAAACGGAGGCCGTTCTGTCAAACCTGATGCGAAGGGAAAAGAAAATGCGTGCTGCTAATCTACCATGTTTTACTCAGACGTGTCTGAGTATCTATCTTATGTGTACATAACATAAAAATCATAAAGTAGCATTTAGATATTTTTTCTGGTTTGAGTTTAAAAAAAAAAAAACAATAGTATAAATAAATAAAGTTTGACAGCTATGCGAATGACTCTTGGCCTGTTTTTTAGCATTTTTATATAAGGAAATAATTTAACCTTACTAAGGCAAATGTCTTATGATTTCGCGGAAAACTTTTGTTTATTAACCCCTTTAACAGCTGTTGGATATTATGTACTTCACTTAATTTTAACCCTTAAATGCCACAATGTCTCCAGAATTTTGGAATGAAATTTTAGTTTTAAAATGTACGCGAAGAAAAGTTTTTATTTATTTTCAAATAAGCTTGTACGTTAATTCTGGTATCATTTAAATATTTTAATATCTTAGAAGCATAACACTTTGCCCAGAAACGGTTAATATTCAAAGAGACATGCCGGGCCACGGGTACAAGACCACTATTGTATGTTAATTCATGTAACTAAGTTAATGGTTTTTTTTACGTTATATTTGCATATTCATCTATGATAGAATCTTCCTGCTAAATAATCGTAGTTTCTCTTCAAAATTTAAAACACACAGGATAAATATAACCAACATAATAGTAATTACAAACATCCTAGAAAAAAATTCAATCACACTATCCAATTTGAAAACATGCTCCATATATCATTTCATGACATAATATTTACAGAGCTGCAATTACATTTTTGTATTTATATTTATATGGATTAAGAATTTAAAGAAAAATCAAACGAAAATTATAGTGCCACCAGTAAAATAATGTCACTAGAAAATATTTAAAAGAAAATGAAGGTTGAAGCCCTTTTTTTCTTCCAAACATCAAAAGTTTTAATGTAATCATAAATTTCAAACCTAGTAATTTTGTTTGATGGTAAATTACTACGGGAAAAAATACCGTAGTTAAATAATAATCAATGTTAGATACTTATGTATTTATTAATATTGTTTGTCTTGTAAGTAATTGCATGGTGGTTATCTGATCAACGGATGATATTTCTTATTTGGTATTTAATTAAATATAATTTGCAGCGATGAGCATTTCTTAATCCATCTTTATGCACTATTTTGTCAAAAGAAACAATTATTCCTGTATTTATGTAATTAAAAAATATGATTATATGCTGCAATGAAAACAATAAACGGTTTAAGTAATCGAGATTCTTCATTTCGTTGAAATAAATTATAGGAGTTGGAAATGCAGTTTCTTTTTAAAACGACAGAGTTGTATATTGATTTCAATAGCTAAAAAAATCTCCTTTTAATTAAAAGCACTTAACTATTTAAGAACCATTCTTCTTATAGTTGCTGTTTTGTGGATTATGATTATGGAAGATTTCTCATTATTTACTTTAACTAGGACTTGGATGGGACGTTGATTTTCAATATCATTATTTGCGAACAGTAATCTTCATACGATAATTCACATTTGGAAAGTTTAATTCTCACACCATAAAGTTTGATTGCACATTTTGGAAAGTGCTCCTATGGCTCCTTTGGATCCTATGCTATTTCATAGGAGTTGACCCGTTTTCAAAATAACCGATTCAATTAAAAAAGGCGAAACTATTCGGAAATAGTGGTACTCAAATACGATGATCCGTTAAATTCTATAACCTCAAATATTTTTTTTTATTTCATTTGTTTAAAAAAGGTTATTATACCCTATTGCATGTATTGAAAGTTGTATGTAAGTACGTAAGTATATTATAAGGAGTATACAAAAATATATGATATAGACGTAGGTATATTAAAAGCATGTAAATGTATAAGATGCAGGATAGATATTAGATGCAGTGTTGCCCAGTGTGTTATTTTTTTCTATTCAGATTTCTTGACTATCACCTCTTTTTTCAAATGATAAAATTCCCCTTGTTTTTGCCTTAATTAGCCCTTTGAGGGGCGCCGTTTGCAGTCTGCAAACAGTTAATTTTAAGGCTTAAATTGCCAAATGATACCAATAATATTTTAGTACAATTTCGATTTTATAATATACGTTAAAGAAAAAAAAGCTGTTGATTATTTTCAAATAAATTTGTTTGTTAATTACGGTGCGAATTAATTATTTGAACATTTTTTGAGCAGAAATGCCTTGTCCCTAAAAGGGTTAATAAGTCGATAAATAAGGCGAATTTCACTATTCAAAAAAACTAATAGCAGTAAACGTATCTGAATAAAATAAAGGTAGCGAACTGCCATCACTGATTACATGTATTATGTATTTATCAGAAGCGAATCTCCCATTTGAAATTAGGCATTCTCTTTCCATTATTAATTTCTACTAAAGTTTTTTAGTAAGATCTAGAAAGTTTTTACGATTAACCTCTTGCGCTCTATGACGCACGCAGCGTACGTCAAGCTATTTTGGTCATTTCCGAAAATGACATACTTGACATAATGACATAAAGACATAATGACATCCATCTCCCAAAAATGAAAGAGGAATAAAATCGGATGTATAGTTTAATTACAGGGACAGTCAAAAGTAGAGATGGGAATGCTCGGAAAAAACCGGTTTTTTTCAGTTTTTTTCCGAAGGGCTATTTTTTAATTTTTCATGTAATTTTTTAATTTTTTAATTTTTAATGTACGGTGTGATATCTGGATGATTTTTTATTTAGATACCAAACGTGAAGTCATTCGGTCAAGTAGTTTACAGGTCTCCCCAATGGGCCGCCAACTGAATACCAATAAATTTTAACAGAAAATTTTATGGTAGGTCTGCGCTAGAATTAACTTTCAAAGGTGATTCCGGGGCGGTTTGTAAGAAAAATCTAAAAAGAAAAATTTTCTAAAATAATATTGGTATTCAATTGGTGGACCATTTGGGAGCCCTGAGTTTAGGAATTATGAAGGTTTAAAGATGGAACTCCTAATGTTAAATTTATTTGTAATCATTGCAAAACAGATTGCAATGTAGATCGTTCATTAAGCCGAATTCAAATCTACTTGGCAGAATGGGGAGATATTTTAAATTCACATGATAGAAGCTTCTAGAAATCAATTTCTGTTAAAAATTTCATAGATTGCAACTCATATTTCTTTCGAAAATATATATGTTATAATAATAACTTTGTAAATATAAGGATTGTCCAAATGAAAGTAGCACTGCTGTGATAAGTCCGCCATTTGAAGAGAAAGATGACTGCCCATGCTCCTATAGAGGGTGCGGAGTGCTGGGAATGCATGCGATATCGTCAGATCCTGCTAGATGCATGTGTGATAGCGTGGGAGCACGTTAACCACTTAACTGTCACTTTTTTTTGAAACCATAAATTAAAAACAGGGAGGCAACACCACTTTTTAAGTACAAAAATATTTGCCCCAAGTAATCGAGAAAAGTCTGATATTTAAAGAACCAAAGATTCCAGGTAAAAATTAGTGGTACGAAAAGCTTTTAGTAATGAAGCAAGCTAACTTTTCTTGCCAGAACAGAGTTCGGACAAAACAGTTAAGTTGTTAAAAGACATCGTTCGCATCATGGATGCCTCCAAACGGTGTCAACACAATGGAGTTATGAATAAAGAGGAGGAGACATATAGTGTACTGTCTATCAGTTGCGAGTGAAGTAACTGAGGAGGTTGTCACAAGATGGCGGCTGCTTTTTTTAAAATGCGGTCTTCAGTTTATGATTACCGCCAGGGCAAATATTCCACCAGTAAAATTGAATAGAAAATTTCGTCTTAATTACGTGTCTTATTCATGGAAAATTTTCTGAAAAATGCCATACAAATTTCTATTTGTTTTTACTGGTGTAAGTATGCCTTGTAAGACTGTCAGTTTGTTTCCCTGGTAGTCACAATATGGCGGAAAAGCAGGGCTTAACTACTGCCAAAGTAAACTTCAACCAGTAAAAATGAAGACCTGTTTTTACAATTATTTATGACTGAGATTTTGGAACAAATAGTCGTTTAAATAAGTTGAAAATTTCTATATAAATCTACTGGTGGAAGTTTCCACCGGTGGTAAACACCTACTATGATAGCGGTTACAGTTGAAGCTTCACTATTTTAAGGATTTGTCACTTCCTCTTTATTAATAGTTCCATGGTCAACATGCGGTCATGCAATTTTTAACAGCGAAAAATGTGAGTGCTCGTAAAATCCATCGTCATATGCAAAATGTCTATGGTACGCAGTATATGTCACGCAGATCGGTATTCCGATGGTGTAGGGATTTTCGTAGTGGAAGAAGACCACATGCGCTTGACGAGGTCGTGACATGTCGTCAGTACTGCTTCTTCTACTATGAAAATCCCTACACCATCGAAATACAGATCTGCATGACATACACTCCGTACCATACGCATTTTGCATTCGACGATAGATTTCAGTAGCACTCACATTTTCAGCTGTTAAAAATTGCACGACGGCGCGTTGACCAGTTTGGAGGCATCCATGATGCGGACGATGCCTTTTAACGTTCTCCCACTCTATCACACACGCATTTGGCGGGATCTGAATATATAATGGAGTTATGAATAAAGAGGAGCAGACATGTAGTGTACTATCTACCAGTTGCGACTGAAGTAACTGAAAAAGTTGTCACAAGATGGCGGCTGATTTTTTAAAATCAGATCTTCAGTTTGTGATCACCTCTAACGCAAACGTCCCACCAGTAAAATTGAATAGAAAATTTCGTCTTATTTAAACGTCTTATTCATGGAATAATTCCTCAAAAATGAGGTAAAAATTTCTATTTGTTTATACTGGTGTCAGTGTGCCTTTTAAAACTGTCAGTTTGTTTCCCTGGTTGTCAGAATATGGTGGAAACGCAGGGACTAATTACCGCAAAAGTAAATTTCTACCAGTAAAAATGAAAATCTGTTTCTACCATTATTTATGACTGAAATTTTACAATAATAAGGCGTTGAAATAAGTTGAAAATTTCTATATAAATCTACTGGTGGGAGTTTTCACCGGCGGCAAGCAACGCCTGCGATAGCGGTTACAGTTCAGGCTTCACTATTTTAAGGATATGTCAGTTCCTCTTTATTAATAGTTCCATGGAATATATTGCATCATTCCCAACTCTCTGCCTCCTCTATAGGAGCATGCACAGTCATCTTTCGCTTCAAAGGGCAGAGTTATTACAGCAATACCACTTTCATTTGGGCGACTCTTATAAATAGGAATTATAAGCTTTTCTAATTTTTTTTTTAAGAAATCGATTGCGAGGTAATTCAAATCGAAAATTACAGATCATTACACCAAGAAATTTGCAAACATTCCAGGCCCGTGCTGTCCAACCTTTCGGTAAACATGGGTACGATTCATCTAATTTCAAATGCGTCTGTCATAAAACTATCGTTAAGAAATTCTAATTTTTTCCCAGAAGGTTTAAATAGTTATTTTTATAACAATAGATATTAGTATTAAAATTTTTCTGGTGTAAACTCAAAATTTCTGAATAACAAAACCGCTAGATTTGGCAACCTGTGTTTGCGGCGTGTTTACAATAGATTTTTAAAAAAAAAGAAACGTAGTAATGGGAAACATTCGTAAGTGCGGCAGCAAAATTCTACAAAGAAAGAAAAAAAACCTTCAAAGGGCGCCATGACACCCACGAAATTTGGACAGCCCTGTTGTAGACTACCTTTACCATAACAAAATATACACATTGTTTTACAATACTATGTGCTTCTCTCTTGGATATTTTGCATTTTTTTTAAATCACCTTATTATTCTGGAAAGAAAACATTGTCACAAATAAGACTTCCTTAATTAATCATAGATACTTTTGGAAATGCCAGTATTGAAATCAAATAATTTGATTTCTGTCCTAAATTTTTAGAAATAATTAATTCTGTCCTACCTTAATTATTGGAAAAGTTATTAATCAGTCTTTCTTTCATAATTCATCTTATATTAGTAAATCAAGAAACATGAATTTTTAGAAAAAATTGTCAGCAAAGAGACTTTTGGTGATGATAAAGATTGATGAGAATTTGAATGATTGCTTAATTAAGACGATATCAGATAGAAAGAATAAAAAAGATTAATCTTTAATTTGTTTTATAGATTTAGGTTTTCACTTGTAGAATTCTGGTTATTTTTTTTTTTTATATTTAACTTATCGAGAAGTTATTTTACACATATTACGTTAGTGAAGTGTTGTTCAAGTATTAAAATTATTGATTTACCAAACTTTCCCAGGCTAACTGGGGACTAATAGAAGAAAATATCCTCAAAATAAACCAAGCATCTCAATTATAATGAAATAAGCTTAATTTTAACTTTACACTGCTCAGTGACACGTATGAATGTATTTAATTTTGATAAATGAATTAAGTTCTATGCAACCACTTTATTTTAAAAAATATATTCGTCTTATGCAGTCACACTATCAATTAAGGGGGAAAGTGTCTCTTTAAAATTTCAGTTATATAACTTTAAAAATTAATGCCAAAAAATAAATAAATAAAAAAGCAATTTATCAAATTACAACGACCATTTGGAAAATGATTTTTTCGAAGACTAAAATTTAAGACATAAAAAAATCGTACGGAGTTGATCATACATTACGTACGCCATGAATTAAACATTAATAGTGTTATTACACGTAAAAATTCCAATCGACAAAAATCGCCTGCGACTCGTACGTATTATCCACCTGAAACTTATGTATTATCCAAGCATTTCATTGGCTGTACGGGAAAAGGCTTTTCCATCGTCAGATTTCCAAGAAATCTGACGACTCATTTTAAAGGAAATTTCATTCTTAAACTTCTAAACATCCCACAATATTACTTTTTACACCGTCGTATAGAGAAAAAAATTTGCTTTTAAATAAAATTTGTTTGAAAGCTGTATCTCAATTTGTTTCTGAGTTATTAATTTTCTTTTTTGTAGTTTTTATTACTTTTTTGTCATAGTGGCAACACTCTGTTGTTCATCTCTGTTGAAAGTAAAGGAAAATACAGATTACTGTATAGACCAATCAGAAAACGAATAAAATGCGGATTAAACCAATAAAAACCTTCAGATATGCTTTTGATTTCCCATCCTGACGAGAACAATAAACATTTTTGCAAATGGTTAAAACAAAACGTTCTTCCAGAAAAAAAAAAATGTGTAGTGTGTAGGCCGAGGGCAAATAAATATTGTCTGGTTATTCGATTGGTGATTACCCCGGTGCTCGTGCCCGATTTCCTATGCATCGAGTTTCGAAGTGCACCCAAGTTGCTTTAAATGGCCGAATTGTCAACATTTAGTCTCTCAACAATATCTTCAATAGCAATCCGTGGATGGATTATTATTCACTAAATCATGTATTAAGTCATTATCAATGCCAGAAAGTCGCGCAGAGCGAATTTTATCTTTTAGATTGAAATTACCATTTCAAAATCGAAAAAACTTTTATAACTGTCCTAAGAGCGGGAGCACGATCCAAATAAACATTTTGAATATTTTTCGTAGTTCGTTCAAAACTCACTCCTTTTTTAAATTCATATATTGGGTCAGTGTTGCCAGATGGGCTACTTATTTTAAATTCAGTTTCTTGATTGGCACCACTTTTTTGAAATGATAAAATGCGCGTTTTTTAATAACATATTAATTAAGGCGAAAACAAAGGTAATTTTACCGTTTCAAAACAGTGGTGGCAATCAAGAAATCTGAATTTAAAAAAAGTAGCCCACTGGCAATACTGTTTTGGGTCGTTCGAAAAGTCGTGTCGGTTTGCGAAAATAAATTCATACCGGAAAATTCTGTCCGGTAATTATTAGACATTAGATATCGGAATAAATGTCTAATAATTAAATGATATAATTTTCCGGTACGAATTGATCTTCCCTAACGGATCCGACTTTCCGAACGGCCCAATAATATAACAAGACGAAAATGTAACTTTTCATTCTCCAATTTGGATATTGAACCCTCTCCAGTGTTGCCAGATTGGAGACTTTTTAAATTCACATTATTTTACTGTCACCACTTTTGTACAATAGTATAATTCGCCATATTTTTCAGAATTTTTAATCTATTTCGAAATAGGCCGAATATTTCTATTTCAAAAAAGCGGTGACAATCAACAATCAGGGGACAAAAAAGCCCCCAATCTGGCAACACTGACCCTCTCGCTGCGCAATCCGAGATTTTCTCGGGGATGCATTTTTCGTCTAATTAACCGTCCTTGATTATTCCCACCATTTATTTTCTTATTGTAAATTTTGCCTTATTTAATCGGAGCATTTTCCCATTTAAATTATATAAAAATTTTTGTTTTGAAAAAACGGTGACAAAAGAGTAAAAATTCTTAAAAAACGCTCGTCGCGAAGCTATTTTGATAAAACAATTACTGTAAAAGCACTTATTTTCGCGAGTCGTAATTTTCGCGAAAATGAAGATATCCGTGATTTCGCGAATTTTATATGAACTGAACCGAATGTTCAAAAATTCCGAAACTACCCAAATAGAACCGCTTTTGCATAAAGCAATTTAAGAAGCTTCTTTTGTCAGAAAAGTTCTTCGCCCCCCCCCCCCCTCTTCTCCCCATCGCTCTAAAAATGAATGGCTTCAAAGAAGATGGTATAAATGAGCTGCATTCTATTAATTGTATTATTGTTTTTATTCAAGAAGTAGTAGTATAATATTCAAGAAATAATTGTAAGTATCCAAGAAATTTTTATACGTATTTCCTATTTAAGTAACTGTAATCTTTAAATTTCGAAAGTGAAACATTTCAGATTTTTCATTATTATTTGAGGCGAAAAAAAATATAGTATATATTTCGCGAGGCATAAACTTTCGCGATTACAATGGGCTAACGAAAATCGCGAAAATTAAAGCCTCGCGAAAATAAGCGCTTTTACAGTACTCAGCGAGAGGGTTAACCTTGCACACAAATTAATTTGAAAAACTTTTTTTTTACGTTATGTTCACTCGCGACACATGTAGATAACTGTCAGTTAATAATAATTTTACAAAAGGAATATCAGCATTCAGCACAGTCAAAATTGCACATTTCTGTCATCTATGAAATAGGGCACGAACTTTTGCAATCACCCAATGTATTTTCAATTGGAACCAGAAATATCTTAATAAAATAAATTAAATACATAACAACTCAACATCCACAAACACATTAGGACTTAAAGTGATACCTAACTCTATCTAAGCATGATGTTTTCAACGAGCTGATGGCAGGTTCCAATAATCTTCCTCCTAGTTAGCCCAAGCAATAAGGAATTTTACCTAGCAAAATTAATTGTAGTTCTGAAAATCGGCTTACTGGATGTTTTTTGGGTCGCTGAATCCGAATTTGTAACTTCCCACCAAAATTTCCCCCGGCAACACCCCCAAATTTTGGTAAAAAGCCCCCCCCCCTAAAAAGGTTTTTATTAAAAAAATCAATTTTTTTATTGTTTTAGGGGGAAAGTATCTAGAAATTCAGAAAGTAGACAAAATGTGCAACAAATTATATGTATGACATTATGACTTAGGATGAAGGGGAAGGGGGGATCTGCTCGGAAGTTGCGCGCGGTGCTGCGTGGACTAAGTTGCGCAATTCCACTTAACCACTCACACGCTTACATTCGCCCTCCCATCTCCCCTCCGAACTTTCCTTATAAGGTTTACTTTAAGTTTTTGGGTCGCTGAATCCGAATTTTTAACTTACCCCCAAAATTTCCTCCCCCCGAAAACCCCCCAAAATAGTTGTTATTAACTTAAATTTCTTATTGTTTTAGGGGAAAAGCATTACGAAATTCAGAAACTAGACAAAATTTGCAACAAATAGGATATATGACATTATGACGTAAGATAAACGGGGAGAGATGCGCCTGCCTCGGAACATTCCCCGCGCACTTTTCTCAAAAACCAATTTTTTTCAAAAAATCAATTTTTGGGGGGGTTGCCGGGCGAAATTTTGGTGGGAAGTTACAAATTCAAATTCAGCGACCCAAAAAACATAAAGTGAGTCGAAATCCAGAGCTAGTATTAATTTTTCCAGGTAAAATCCCCTATTGCTTGGACTTCATAACTTAGTGCACGTAGCGCCGCAGCTCATGTTCAGAGCCAGCCCTCACCCTCGCCGTTCATCCTACATCATAATGTCATATATCCTATTTGTTGCAAATTTTGTCTAGTTTCTGAATTTCATAATGCTTTTCCCCTAAAACAATAAGAAATTTAAGTTTAAAACAACTATTTGGGGGGGGGGGGGTCGGGGGGGGATTTGGGGGTAAGTTAAAAATTCGGATTCAGCGACCCAAAAAACTTAAAGTAAACCTTCTAGAGAAAGTTTGGAGGGGAGATGGCAGGGCGAATGTAAACGTGTGAATGGTTAAGTGGAAATGCGCAACATAGTTCACGCAGCGCCGCGCGCATGTTCCGAGGCAGATCCCCCCTTCCCCTTCATCCTAAGTCATAATGTCATGTATCTAATTTGTTAAAAATTTTGTCTACTTTCTGAATTTCTAGATACTTTTTCCCTAAAATAATAAAATATTTGAGTTTTTTAATAAAAACCTTTTTTGGAGGGCATTTTACCAAACTTTGGGGGGGGGGGGGGGTTGCCGGGGAAAATTTTGGTGGGAAGTTAATAATTCGGATTCAACGACCCAAAAAACATATAGTAAGACTTTTTGCAGAACTACCATGAATTTTGCTAGGTAGAGCCCCTATAGGGTCTCTATTGCCTAGACTAAGTAGAGAGTCACAAGTTTACATTTGACTCCGTTCCGGAAATTTTGCAACGATGAAAAAAGAAGGTGTAATCCAATCTTCTGATTAATTGTGACAGCAGGTCTTAATTTACAATATTTGTAAACGTAAATTTAGTGCTCATTTTCGAAAAATGGCCAGAGTATAGCTTCTTGCATAGTATATAATTTTTCTCTTCTTGATTTATTTTTAACCCCTTTAGGGGCGGTAGGATATATTTTATCCCACCTACGATTAATGAAGATTTGCACCACAAAAATTTTATTAAATTTTACTTTCTAACTTTGGTGGAAAAAAAATCGTAAAATTGCTTTTCCTTATTTTGCAATAAATCTTTTTGGAGATTCCGGTGAGTATTCGACATTACAGAAACACAATTACTTGCCCCTCAAGGGGTTAACTGTGAACATTTCGTTGGCTTATTTTTATATTTGTTATTTCTATATCATTATTTTAATTTAATTTGTACTTTATTTATTTTTGGCCGGAAGCGTTATTTTTATTGTTTATTTATTTATTTATTGCTCTTCTTGGGATCCTTTCTCTTTTCCATTGCATAGCTGCCAACTTGCACGGATTTTTACTACCACTAAAATTTAATAATAAATTTTAGTTAATTGAATCAACGAAACTCAAGCATTTTTAACGTTTAAATAAATCAAAAATTTCTATTAAATTTTAGTGGTAAGAAAAATCCGTACAAGTTGGCAGCCATGCCATTGTAATTGCTTTTCTGGACTTCGGCTACAGCCATAAATCTAAGATCCTCATTGCTCTTACTAGAGATACGGACCCCATGACTCCAGGAACTCTGTATCCAGGAACGAGTTCATAATTCTTTCCAAGTTTCAAGTATACATTTCATTAAATAAACTTTCGTTTTGAAATTGGCATATTGGGCAGAAGTCTTTGAAATTACCGTTGCATTTAGTATTGGCTAGGGGATTACTTTTTGGTTGATCAGCAATTTAATAAAAAATCTGGGTTTTGAAACAATTCAAGTCTTGCCATTTTCTGTAAGTCTCTTTTTCCATTGTAATTGATTTCTGGACTTCGGCTACGGCCATAAATCTAAGATCCGCATTGCTTTTACTAGAGATACGGACCCCATGACTCCAGTAACTCTGTATCCAGGAACGAGTTCATAACTCTTTCTATGTTTCAAGTATACATTTCATTAAATAAACTTTCGTGTTGATATTGGCATATTGGACAGAAGTCTTTGAAATTACCGTTGCGTTTAGTATTGACAAGGGGATTACTTTTTGGTTGATCAGCAATTTAATAAAAAATCTGGGTTTTGAAACTATTCAAGTCTTGCCACTTTCTTCGGAACTATTGATGGGCACAATAAATGATTTTACTGTTCGAATAAATCAGTCGGAAATAGCTGCCAACCCTTCCGTTTTAAAGTTCAATTTCTACCGGAAAATTTGTATCGAAAAAGAAAGTTTAATATTTTAATTAGAAGTAATTTTGGAAACCCATAAAAATATAAACTTTCTTTTTACCCTCCTAAGTTTCTTGAGATAAAAAATTTACGAAGGTTGACAACTATAATTTTATTCTTTAATTTTTGGTGATAATTGATTAAAAATAGATAAGGAGGTTGGAAACTATGTTTTTGCGCATGCCCGAATGATTCATTCGAATAGTAAAATCATTCCTTCTTCTCATCACTATTCGGAAGGTTGATTCTCTAGAACTTTTTGTTTTTAAATTTATTCATTAGTAAATGCCTTTCAATATATATGGATTTAATGCAACATTTCTTACGGACTAACAAAATATTCTTAGATGTATTAATTAAACCTCTAGTGCATACTGTTTCCAATTGGCAACAAATTAAAATTTTTTATCCTTATCGTTTATTTACCATTGCCTAATGATAACTTTATGCTTTACGCATTCATTTTGACCCCATATTTAAATTTAGTTCATTAAAATTACCATAGGTGACAGTGTTGCCAGATTGGGGACATTTTTAATTCAGATTATTTGACTGTCGCCACTTTTTTAAAATAGTATAATTCGGATTATTTTTCAGAATTTTTAATCTATTTTTAAAAAGGTCGAATATTTCTATTTCAAAAAAGCGGTGACAATCAACAATCTGGGGACAAAAAAGTCTCTAATCTGGCAACACTGACAGGTGATAATAGTTGTTTATAACTTACAAATAAAAGTAACTTCCGAAGTATTCCATTTTCCTAGCTATAGATGGATTTCTATCAGAAATAAAAAAATTTTAAAATGAAAAATTTCACTTGAACAAAATCCTTTTTAAAATAATATGCTTTTAAAAGTTATTTTAAATAATTTTCAGTAAGGTTTATTGCAACAAGTATTGTATGCATGCGAATATACGTTTGTTTCGATTTCGCAACACCATGAATTGAGTTCCGCTTTTATTTAAATTTTTAGTATTCTGTTCAATGAATTTGCTGTTTCATCTTGCTTTTTGTCTATTTTTTCATCAAAATGTTTGTTCTGATAAAGCCTCCTCATGCTCAATATATATTTTAAAGCAGATACACTAAAAAAATTATTAACAGAAGAAATATGTATTATATTGTCAAGTGAAAGTGACATTTCTGACAATGACAGCGATGACGATCGAACTTTTGATCCAAACCTTCTGTTAACTCAATGGAACTATGAATAAGGAGGAACTGACATATCCGTAACATAGTGAAGCTTCAACTGTAACCGCTATCGCATGAGTTCTTTTCCGCCGGTGGAAATTTCCACCAGGAGATTTATATAGAAATGCTTAACTTATTTAAACGCGTTATTATTACAAAATTTCAGTCATAAATAATGCTAGAAACTGATTTTCATTCTTTCTGGTAGGAGTTTAATTTGGCGGTAGTTAGGCCCTGCCTTTCCGCCATATTGTGACAACCAAGGAAACAAACTGATAGTTTTATAAGGCATACTGACACCAGAAAAAGCTAATAGAAATTTTTATGACATTTAAAAAAAAAATGCCATGAATAAGACTCTTAATTAAGGCAAAATTTTCTATTCAATTTTACTGGTGGGATGTTTGCCCTAGTGGTAATCAGAAACTGAAGATCCGATTTAAAAAGAGCAGCCGCCATCTTGTGACAACCTCCTCAGTTACTTCACTCGCAACTGGTAGACAGTACATTATATGTCTCCTCCTCTTTATTCATAGCTCCATTGTTAACTCTTCCAGGTGCATGGTACTTGCATTCGTAAAATGTTGAAATAACAGAGTGACACCAGTATTTAGATCAAAATTTATTTATAAAGAAGTAAAAGTATATTTTCGCTTACTTAATAAAAGTGAAATTATCAATAAAAAATTCGGGGCCAATGTGGCAAATAGGAATTAAACTCATGTGATGCCATGGCGGCATCACCTCCCTTCAAGGGGTTAAAAAACGGTTCAGACACTTATGATGAGACTGATTCTGATTTACAAGCAGATAAATCAGCTAATGAAATTGACTAGAATATTGATGAAAACGTTGGTATAGTGAACAGGGTGTCTACAGATCAGGGAAAAACATAGTCAAAAAAAGGGTGAAACCCCAGTATTTACTAATAGAGAAATTCATCTTGTTTAAACACGCAAATAAATTACGCGAATTTTCTATAATTAAATACTGGTATTTTGTATTTGACTGTGATTTTCCCTGATCTGTAGACACCCTGGTGAATATTCCCTCTGCATCAAAACAAAAGCAGTTAGGTAAACGTAAACAGAAAAAAGTGAAAGCTTCAAACTCTTCAGCCAGATCCTTCTTGGATAAAGATTATTGGAGATGTCTCTCTGCCTGAAAGTGTTTTATCGTAAAAAACACCACATAAATATCTTTTGTATTTTTCCACACAGTACTTTTCGAGCATATCTCTGTACAATCAAACCTGTATATTGCTCTAAAACATATTCAAAAGCCACTCAATATATGCTCCACAGATATCAAAAAGTATCTAAGAATTTGTATCTTGAGTAGCGTGGCAAACTTTAAAATCATAAGATCGTTTGGGAACCCTGTCATTGGTGTTCCACCAGGCAGTCGCACTATGATCTTGAATACATTTGAAAGTATACGACAATTTTACCATCTGAATGATTACATTGTCTATTGGGGAAGATAAGATATTCAAGTTGAGACCAATAGTCGCTACACAAGATGGAAATTCATATTCATTCCAATGAAAGAATCTCTCTGTGTTTATGAGCAAATAAGTGCGACAAAGGCTCGTTACCACATGAAGCAGTATATACATCGCCCCCAATCAAAAAAAAAAAAAAGAAAAGAAAAACCCGTATAATTGTGGTTTTTAATTGTTATTTTTCGCAGTAGCATCAAGATTTGCGTACAGTTTTGATATTTATTGCGAAAAAAAAATACAACCAGTCTGCCAAGTGGACATGACTTGGGGGTTAGCGTTTGAGTAAATGCTAGGCTAACTTATCCAGTTGTTGAACCTGTAAATCGTAAGCTGTATTTTAATAACTATTAAACATCATTGAACCTAATGATACTTTTAAAATCAAAAGTAATTTCGTGCCTTGGAATAATAAGACGAAACAGATTCCTGGGTTGCAAAATTCCACCGGGCAATTAATAGAAAAAAGACCAGAGAAGTATGGTAGAATATGTTTAGAATTCGCTTAATGCTTGGTGTTGCCATTTGGCAACCATTTAAAAAAATCCAAAATACTGAAAAATATAACAGTGATAATTTTTTCAGTATTTTTCCTTTAATGTATTCCCATTAACGAATCAAATATTTTTTTAAAGGGAAAATAAAAAATCATGCACTAGAGGGTTAAATACATATTCTTTCTTAACCCCTTCAGGGGCAAAGCATTTTCACTGCTAAAATATTGAAATTAATGACTAATACAGGAATTTACAAACAAATTTATTTGTAAATCAGTAATCGCTATTTTTCACATACATAATAAACGGAAGTTTTTTTTAAATCAAAATTCTGGTTTCACTGTAGCAATTGGAAACTAAAATTATGTGGTTTCATAAACATACCACAGCCCCTAAAAGGATTAACACATTTGTCCTGATTGGCAAAATTGGTTTGGCACATCATTAATTCCATTGCTTCTGTAACTCGCAAACAGTTCTGACCATAAAGAATATTTGACGACTTATCACCTTCGGCGGGCTAGCGAAAAAATGCTTAAAAATTAATTTATCAATTTATAATTATAATTAAAAAAACTAAAATGTTGTATTGCCGTGGAAAACATACCTGTGTACGAAATTTTTAAAATTCTAGCCTATCAGGAAATGGTTTAAAGATAGATTACAAAATTCCATATTTACATATAAAAACCAAGTTGAATTAAATAAAAGAGTGCAAAGACCAAAAAAAATCTTCAATAAATAATACTGGATGTGATAATTTTCTTCTCTCACGAAATTTTCAAAGTTTACTGTAAATTTCACACAAATTTCGACCGATATTTCTCGCGATAAATGTTTAACCCTATAACAAATTCAATACTGTGCTTATGATATATAACATTCGTGGTATTCCAAGTAATTTTAAATTCTCATAAGCGCAAATACGGTGTTTAACCCGTAACTAACATCCTTTTTTCTTTCTTTTTGCAGATTACATAGAAGAACAGAAAATCTCTTCCAATGGTAAGTTTGTGCATGTTTCCTAATTGCTTGGATTTCAGATTTTCTGAGAAAAATTCTATTCAGAGTAACTCGGATGTTTCACATGTTTTTTAATTCCGTCATCTGGAATTTAATTAAAAATCCAATGATGATGAGAACATTGGCTGCATTAATACAAAAAATGGAGGATTATGTTTGTGCCAATATTTTAAGAAAAAACTGTCAGTGTATTAAGAAAATTGTCACATTAAACGCTCCGCTATTACTAATGACTGCTCGTCTAACAATCACAATTTTAGATGCTCCGATGGTTCAATAATACAGAAATTTTCATCAGTTTAGGATCCTGATTTTTGGGAAGCATATCATATATGGAAAAATTGTAACAGTTTGATTAACGATTTGTCCAATATGCCCAATTTTTTAAAGGTATGACTCCCGTTTCTTTAATTCTCTCTACTCTCTCCCCTTTCCCCCCCTTTTTGAATAAGCTCTGCGTGAATGGTTGAGCATGAATGGTTTTAATTAGTCTCCTTGTATGCGCGGGAAAGCTTGACTCCGCTGTTGTTTTTCGACTCTCACAGCTAGTTCGCCGATGACAGCGAGCCGTGAGGCGCGTATCTCCGGCTTTCTTTGCTTTAATATTTAACAAATAAATTTAGCAATGATAATGTAGCTTTAGAAGCTTTGAAACAGCTGTATGCACCTTTAGTATACATACATTTGTGCTTTTTAACGTTGTTCATTTTTTCTTAGTGCATTAACTATTACCAGGACAAATCAATTTTGCGGCTGAAATGTTGAAATGATTGATTGCCACCAGAATAAACACATATTGATTTGACAATTTAAAAAAAGGGGCTATTCATCACGTGCATTATAAAAGGGAAAATATTTAAGAAAAATTCTGGAAGAACTTTATCCGTTTTGAATAAAAATTAAGTGGGAAGTATATTCCCAATACTCATATAAGAATTAATAATTGCGGATTTAAAAAAATCCCCGTTTACAACCAATAAGGAATTTTGCTGGAACAGCAATATTTTGTTGTTCCAGCGAAAAGTTCACCACTTACATCGTCAGGCACAAAACCAAGTACTTTTTTTTGCAAAACTGATTTCATCCATGGATTTTCTTAACCATGCGCAAAATTTTACCGTCACTCCTAAATTGTAAAAATCATCGTTCTACAAAAAATACACTTCCAAGTGCATCATTTGCATCTTTAGCGCATATATGTGTATTTCAGAATTTTCTTTTTTATTCAGAAATTCCGGGTTCTTACTAGAAGTTATTAATAATAAAGTATTGTTTTATTTAATGACACGTTTCTCCAGGTTACATAAAGTTTTTAAAAAAATCGAAATTTCTCAATTAAAAAAAAAACCTATCGAAATTCACTCATAGATGCACTAACGCGATGAAAAATAGTTTAAAAAATAATCATAAAATCAAATAGTTTAAGATTATTTTAGTAACTAATATAGCCTGTTTTGTCATAAAAATGAGGCTGATAAGTACTGTAATTTATTCGCATAATCTGCGGATCAAGCAATCCGGTTTGGACACAGGAATTTTATTTAATAAAATGTAACTTATTACATCGCGATAAATATTTGGCCAATTTTTCAATAAAATTTCTTGGTCCACATGATTGTTTGATCCGCGGTTATACGCCGGAAATTGTGATAATTAAAAACAGTCCATCAGGAACTTTATTGGAACAGCAATATTATTTTTTTTCGAGTTCATTTATAATTATCACATAGAATTTTTACGCAAAGGACCCATGCACATACGTGGCCCGAAAAAATTGGGTAAAAATTTTGATATGTTGTAGTTGATGTAATGCTGATCAAATATCTAAATGGGCACAATCCTAAAAAAGAAATAAAAATGCAATTTAACATATTACAACGACCATTTGGAAAATGATTTTTTCAAAGACTAAAATTTAAGACATAAAAAATCGCACGGAGTTGATCATACATTACGTACGCCATGGATTACATTTTTCGGTACTGTAAATTTGCAAACTTCGGTGGTCGTACATTACGTACGCCATGGATTAAACTTTAATATTCCTGGACCAATTTTAAATGAAATTTCATTCTTAAACATCTAAACATTTCACAATATTACTTTTTACACCGTCGTATAGAGAAAAAAAATGTACTTTTAAATGCAATTTTTTGAAAGCTGTATCTCAATTTGTTTCTGAATTATTTTTTTATTTTTTTTGTAGTTTTTATTACTTTTTCGTCATAGTGGCAACAGAAGTTGAAATGAAGAGTTACCCATCTCTGTTGAAAGTAAAGGGAAAATACAGATTACTGTATAGACCAATCAGAAAACTAATAAAATGCGGATTCAACCAATAAAACGCTTCAGATATGTTTTTGATTTCCTACCTTGACCGAGGACAATAATCATTTTTCCAAATGGTTAAAAAAAGGCTAGTTTTCAGGTTATGACTGTCAACATTTCTGAATTCGTCGTTACACAGTTGCTCCACATTCAGCGTTCTTTTTTTCTCAAGTAAAATAAACATAAATGAAACCAGAAAAAATATTACACGAAGTATTTCCTGTTTCAATGTGGTTCAAAATTAGATTTTGTTATTCATTAAAATTCCTGGCTTTATTTGATATTTTTTTAAAGCGGAAGGTTAGTAGCTATGACATTATTACTCAAATATTATATTTTTTCAAATGAAATGAATGCAATAATAATAATAATAACAAAAGTTAATGAAAACTTTATGGAAACATTTTATTAGCCCCCGGTATGCTATTTCTTTCTCCCAGCTTATTTTGCATCGTCTCCAAAAAATAACGTTACATTACAGAAGCCAGAAATAAACAAAGCAGGTCAGGGTTGCCACGCTACAGGGAATTTCCTGTCCAGAAAATTCTTCGGCACCAGTTCTTACTTAAAGAGAATCGCTCTTTAAATAAGGAGAAATTTCCTGCGGTTATTTGTAGATATATTTTCCTATAAAAATATTCTGATATTTGACTGGAAATTTCCCTGAAGCGTGGCAACCCTGCAGATGTATCATCGTACGATGAAAAACTTTATAGCAATTTTTAAATTTCTAAGCATCGCACATTTTCAATTTTTATACCGTCGTATTGGGAAAAAAATGTACTTTTAAATGTAATTTGTTTGAAAATTGCATCTCCATTTATTTTTGAAATATTAATTTTTTGTAGTTTTTAGAGCCATTTGCTTAATATTGGCAACGGAAGTACTTAATTTCTGTAGAAAATAAAGGAAAAATAGTGGTACAGTAGTTATTATATATTTTTGTTGCCATTTTCTCATAACAACCGAAAGAAAATGTAATTAAAATGCGTGCTATTTTGAAAAAAATATAAACGAATGATTTCTATTAAAACATGGAGCTATTATAAACTATATTTAATTTTAAGTATCTATATTAATGTTACAAACAAATGAAGGCCTGTGAATCATTAGATAGCCCTTTTTGGTCGAATTTCTTTAATGACGGCATCTTTTGGCTGCATTTGTGTATTATTTCGCGATAGTGACGTCCTATGTATAATTTGCTGTAGATGTTTAAGAGTGGATCGTAAATGTTGAATTCTTAAGCAGATGCAAATGACGTCATTTTACATAAAATAAAAGCGTGTGCTTTGTCTTAAAATTAAAATATGTTTTGTACTTTTTACATATACATATATTTTTCCCCATCGGGTGCGACACTAAATTCTGAAAAAGCAGAATTCCTGTTTTCTAGTTAAATATTTTTTCTTGTTCAAATTGTATTTATCACACTTACAAAAAAAAAAAAAAAAAAAAAAAAAAAAAAAATCACGAGTTATTCCGATGGTTATGAAATCAAAGCCAAGCAGTTTTTTGGTGGTATTTGAACATAAAGGGATATTTAAAAAATTTTATTAAAGGGATATAAAATCTGTGAATATTAGCAATTTTAACGATAAATATCTCTTCAAGATATTTTGTGATGATAAAGATGCAGATATTTTAACACTTTTCTTTAATATCGAGGTAAGTAGGAAAAGTGCAGCAAAACTCTTTTTGCTGCGAAGGCGAATATGCATAGCGTCTTTGCATTTGTAGAATTATATTAAAAACGCATTTGTGACAGAAGAGTCACCTAGAATTTAGAATTTAGAGGAGCTTCGAATGGCAAATATAAAACAATAATTAAATAATTTAAATTACATGCGTGGAAAATACGCTGAAATAAAGGCATCCGAATACGCGTCATAGTAAGTACGTATCAGGGTTGCAGCAGTGTTGCCAGTGGGCTACTTTTTTAAAATTAAGATTTCTTGATTGGCACCACTTTTTTGAAACGGTAATATTGACTTTGTTTTTGCCTTAATTAATATGTCATTAAATAAGGCACTCTTTACCATTTTAAAAAAAGTGGTGCAAATCAAGAATGTGATTTTAAAAAAAGTAGCCCATCTGGCAACACTGGTTGCCAGTTTGGCCAGCGCTTTTATTCAGAAAATACAAATCCACACCAGAAAATAAAAGTAGTATTTTTTTTATTTTATTTAATGATGGACATTTTGAGATTACCTATAGTCATGGAGGAAAGAGATAGATAGAGGTGCAGTAAGGTGGTTGGAGGTGGCGCCAAAAAAGTAACCCTAAAATCCGCTACAGAAAGCCCAAACAAAACCACGTGCTTTGACACGCCTATCAATTCAAACCGGTTTAAACCTGTATTTCTTTGCTTTCATTTTTTACCGTCGGAAATTATTATTCAAGATATCATTAAAATTTCGATAAAAAATGACTTATGCGCTGTTATAGGATGTAGTACTAGATCAGAATGTAACAAAGATACTAATGTATCACTTCACAGAATTATTTGATTATTTGATTATATGTATTTCATATATAAATAGCGTCTTTTAAGATTTTACTTGAAAGGGTAACATTCTTTCGTTATTGTCCTAAAATCGTTTGCACTCGAAAATCTAGATTTTCGATTAGTATTTGTAATTTAAGTTTTCATATATAATTTTAAAAGAATGCTTTCATCATTATATTTTATCTATTTACATGCAATTATTAATATGCTGTTAAAAACAAACAAAGACGTTTAATTAAATTAGTAGCGATTGATACAGTCAAAAATTGTGGCCTATTTGAAGCGCAATTATAAAATTTCATTCCATCAAAGAAACTCCATTAATTAGTTTGAATTACTTGAGTTTTGAGACATTATTATTTGCAAAAAAATAAGTTCACCTGATAGGAAAATTTTAGCTGTAAGAATGAAATTATTATCAATAAATGCTTAGCTCGCATTTGAGGAATTGGACTTGACCTTTCGATACAAAGCTTTATTTTTCACAAAATTGTTATGCATTTCTCAAGAATAACTTTTTCTTTTCAGAAAATTGACACACACACACACACACACACAAAAAAAAAAAAAAAAAAAAAAAAAAAAAAAAAAAAAAAAACCTTCCATCTATACCAATTCCAAAACTTTCTTCTATCTCATACATGTTAATACTTCAAAATTCGCTAGCACACTGTCAAAATTAAATGGCAGTCTATACCCATCATGAGGATTCTAAAGAAACGAAATTCCGTGCATTAGTTCTTGAGATATGACTATCGCTGAAATCATGTAAATCCAGCAAACTGCAGCCTAGCAGCACCACCTGTTTGGTGCTTTACACCAAAACCACCAAACAACAACATATGTCAACGTCAAACTGAATCTGAAGTTTGGAAAGAATCCGTGCATTAGTTTTTGAGATAGAGCCATTGCGAAAATCATGAAAATTCTAGCGTAGCAGAGCCACCTATTGGACGATTAACACCAAAATCTAATCAGCAACAATTTGTGTTAACATCTAACTCTGAAGTTAGAGGAAAATTTGTGCATTAGTTCTTGATAGAGCTATTGCGGAAATCGTGAAAAATGCAGCAGAACAACGCCACCTGATGGGCGATTTATACCAGCACGCAATCAGCACCAAGTCATATCAAGGACTAACTGAATCTGAAGTTTGAGGAAAATCCGTACATCAATCAGTTCTTGAAATAGAGCTGTTGCGAAAATCGTGTAAATCCCAGAAAATGCAGCATAGCAGCGCCACCTGTTGGGCGATTTACACCAAAACGTAATCAGCATCAACTCATATTAAGGATCAACTGAAAGTGAAGTTTGATGAAAATCCGTTTATTAGTTCTTGAGATACAGCTACTGCTGAAATCGCGAAAAATGCAGCATAGCAGCACCACCTGTTGGGTGATTTACGCCAAAAACTAATCAGCACCAATTTATATTAGGAACTATATGAATATAAATTTTTATTAAATTCCGTGCAATAGTTCTTGTGATAGAGCGCCCAGAAAATTTGTGTGACATACTGATAAGTACTTTAGATACAGTACTGTATCCGAATCTTTTGTGTGCCCTTGTAAATGAACGATAAATGCTATGCACATCATATTTCACCGCAAGTACATTGTAGTAAAGCTGAGTAATTTATGTCTATTCCATTATATTTCAGTAACATAATATCGCTGTAAAAAGTCCCTCACCCCCCCCCCCCCCCATATATCAATATATAACGGAATTCTTTTGTGTGCCCTGTAAATGAATAATAAATGCTTTGCAAACCCCATATTCTACGAAATGCATGTTTTACTGCACTTTATAAATGCATATCAATTTCTTTATGTTTTAAATTGCCTAGCATCATTAAAATGCACTTGAAACGATTTTTCCCATTGACCGTAATGTAACAGAATACTTTTTACCGCCCATGCAAATGAACTATAAGTGCCACACTTTTTTTTTTCAATAGCGATCACGCTATAATAAACGTCAATAACATATAAAAAATGTAGGGTGATCCCAGTATATTTACAAGAGTTAGAACTCGGCCAGAATTCCATACAAACCGAAGACAAACATTTTTCATCTATGTTGGAAAGGGTTAAAGAAAGAAAACTTTTAATAATACAATTTTTAGTTTTTATTAGATGTTTTCAATATTTTATTTAATCTTATTTCGACATTTATCTATTGCTAATTTTCCAATTCCAATTATTTTAAAAGCAAGCATTTATTTTAATAAATAACAACAAAACAAAGGCCCTTTAAAAAATGTACCATTTTTTCTTAAAATATACTTCAGCTGTGATTCATTTCTTTGAATTCGTCTTATTAATACAAAATCCCTTCCACGTGCTTGTTTTGTTTGGGCCTTCTTGGACGTTAAAATTTGAGCGATAAATGGTTTCATATTGCAAACCTTTTTTAAAGCATACTGCAACTCCATCTATCTCTTTCCTTCATGACCTATAGTATAAATTAAATGTTAAATGTTTTTCTTTCGAAGTTTCCAGCGAGAATCTGAAACTTCGAAATATAAATGGAGGCCAAACTGGCCTCCATTTCCACTCCCTCCCATTCTTACGCCCTGGTGCGTAAGAATTTGCTTGGAATTTCCAAAGAGACTGATACCATTATTTAAAATGAGAAATTTTTAATTTAATATATAAATAATAGAAATCTTATTCATCGCGTTGAATTCCAGAGTTTATAATATTATTTTGACATTAAGGAAGAGTTGGAAGTCTCGATACTTACCATGTTAAATTAATATACAGTAGCGCTCAAAAGTATTTTGATACCATTGTATTTCCTTTTATTTTGTTTAAAATAAAAATATAAAAGAAAATACATTCTCTATCATTAACCCTAGACTACCGGAAATTTTACTCAAGTTTTATAAAAACATTCTACGCCAGAATTTTTACTTAAAACTATTTAATTTGTTTATTTAACTTATTATTGTCTGATTTATACATTTAGTTTGTTTTGAAGAAATTTTCTGGTTTGAATAGATATTTTGAATATACATGTCGGGTCCATTGGACCCTTCTGGTAGACAGAGGGTTAAGAACAATATGACTGCAGTATTTCAAAGGCATCAAATTTCAAATTGTTTGTTTACATTTGGCGAAACCGAAGAAAAATGACTTCTCCTTAGCTGAAGAGTATTTTGACAATTCGTTTGTACTTAATAGTTGGAGGTGTCAGTTGCTCTATAGCTTCAATTAGTGTTTATATTGGCTTATGATTATTTTTAAATGCCGAAACGCAAAGAATATTATAGTGATTTTAGAAAAGTTGTTGGCAATTGGCGGCAAATGGAAGGTAAACAAGGAAGGATGCAATCAGAAATTGCTCATTTTTTTAACGTACCTCGGCATCTAGTTGGTACATGGAATAACGTTTTGAATAAACGGAAATCTATCAGAAATAAATCCAACAACTTGCAGTGTTGACCGTATTATTAAAAAAAAACCCTATCTACAAGTGATTCACGTAAGACGGGTGTAGTGATAAAAATGAATTGAAAGAAAATTACGGCATAGACATGCACGTTTCAACAGCCAAACGAAGCCTAAACCTCTATGGTTTACATGGCCGAACACCAGCAATAAAGTACTTTGATACCTGCTAAGAATAGGAAGGCCAGACTTGCATTCGCAAAACGGCTTAAATCGTTTACAAGTGTAGAGTGGTGTAATGTTTTGTGGAGCGATGAAAGCAAGATTAACCCCTTAACGCTCGAATTAAATTACGGTTGAATAATTCAAATTGCTTATTGGCACGACTTTTATGAAAAAGAAATATTCACCTTATTTAATAACAGTAAAAACGATACTAAAATATACCCAATTTCACTATTTTATAAAACTGGTGGGAATCAAACAATTTGAGTAAAAGATACAGCCCGAGAATATGACGGGAGCGAGAATTAAGGGGCTAATTTAGTGTCAACTGGTGGAATGAAGTACAGTCGTGGGGAAAAAAAGTAAACACCCCCTACTAACTTCTCAACAAATTATCGTAGAAGAAAGTTACTGGTACCGAACGATTGGAAATAAAGTCTACTTTTAAATGATGTATATAAAATTTGCTTAGGGGGCCATCTACATATTAAAACGAACCAAAACTTCACTGTTTTCAATAGCAATACCCAATTTTAACAAGATATTTCATATCTTCGGTTCAAACTATGCCTAGACACAAAATTTCAAGTCATTTGAATGATAAGTTTTTGTATTATAAACATTCAAAATTTAGTGCTTCTAATATATTACATTTTCATATTTTTATTTGTATCTCCTGAAATTATATTCCTAATGTGCTAATTTTTTGTGTAGCAATAATAGTAATATACCCAAACATAAATGCGTTGAATTTTCAATTTTTATAATTTTGTGATATGAATTATGAATTATGAAATTAACATTCGAAAAAATTATGAATTGCAACCTACAATTTTTTTTTATGTATTTAGATTTATTAAGTCCTGCTTTATGGAAATCCAAAATTTCACATTTTTCTTCCTAGTAGTTTTCATATTATGCTTAAAAAACGGGAAAATGATGGATTAAGGGGCCATCTATGATAGAAGTGACAGATATTTTGAAATTTCTTCTGCTATTCTGTAATCTAGCTGTCTTCAATAATTACTTGAGTAGCGCTTAAGATGCCTTGATCAAGAAGGAGACTCTCTAGCTTAACAATGGAGTACCGAACTTCTATTTGGATACAGCCCCTAAAATAAGGTCGTTTAAAAAAATAATTTATCGGAAACTTATTGTACAGATTGCATAAAAATTTGTTTTTTGGTTAATTGAAGAGTGTAGAGTTCATTTATGCTGTCAGAATTGTGTACTGCTATTGAAAAGTTATGGTTCGTCTTAATATGTAGAGGGTCCCCTAAGCCAATTTTATATACACCATTTAAAAGTAGACTTTATTTCCAATCGTTCGGTATCAGTAACTTTCTTCTAAGATAATTTGTTGAAGAGTTAGTAGAGGGTGTTTACTTTTTTTCCACGGCTGTACATTTGACGTCCTAAAAACAAAAATATCATGTTCGATACCAAATACCCACCGCCAAACATGAAGGTGACAATGTGATGGTTTGGAGTTGTTATTTTTTTTTTTCGCAACGTAGTTGGACCCTTAGTTCGAATTGAAGGGAATATGAATCGGTTCACGTATGCGGATATATTAAAGACTCATATGCTACCATATGCTAAACAAAACATGCCTGCTAAGTGGTATTTTTAGAAAGATAATGACTCGAAACACAAATCCAGTTGCATAAGTTATTTTATGAAACGAAGAAAAGTTCTAGAGTAGCCAAGTCAAAGTCCGGATTAGAACCCCGTAGAGCATCTGTGGAAGGAGTAAGATGGCAGAGTAAGATGCCAAAATTATTCAAATACGGAGGCTTTATCCGAAGCTCTTAAAAATGAGTTGGACCGAATACTTTTAGATCGAATACAAAAGTTAGTCGATTCGATTCCCGCGCGTTGTGAGGCCGTCATAAAGGCCAGAAGATATGCTACTAAATATTGACTGACACATTACTATATTTGATAATTATTGTGTTAAAACGACTTTTTATTATAATGTCCTAATACTTTTGATTTATCAATTTTGTGATTTTTCATGGGTTTCACGATATTTTTTAGCAAATGATAGTTAATTTAATAAAATTCTGTAAAACAATGAATATGGTTGGATAAAATAAGTGATTGATTTTTTGTATTTTATTATTATTTTTTTTTAATTAAGTCAATTATTATCTTTGTCAAAATACTTTTGAGCGCGACTGTACATTTTCTCAGAAACTACCTAAGATATTCACTTGATTTTTTTATATGCATGATATAAATAATACTTGATAAAGTAAAGTCATATTTATAAGCATATATTTTTTACTTATTTTTTTTTTTAATCTGGAATAAAAAAACGTTTTAAATACCAAAGAACTTGCATTTTTCCAAAGCAAACCTTTTTAATAAAAGTTTTGTACATATGTTAGCAACAAAAGTTCACTTCAGATTGGTCAGGGATATGTGTAAATTATTCAGGCAAGATTACAGACAATACTATGTAGTAGTGTCTATAAAAAGGCACATTGAAGTTCAAAAAACAACATTTCGAGAAATTTTAATTTAACCTTTTCGGTTCCTGGGTCCCCGTACGGTGACCTCTGTTCTTTTCCTTATAAAAACTAAAATGTCCGATTTTTTTACATTTTCACATCACTTCTTAATAGCTGAATGTTTTTGCGTTCAAAGCAAACGAATAAATGGCAACATCTAAGCTGATTCCTACATGAAATAAATGTTATTTTCATCTGAGTTTGCAAAACGCCTAACAATGCCCAAAAGACAGCATGACCAAGAAAGGGAGAAAATGTCATAAGTATTTAACTTAAATTTTTTTCAATAATTTTTTTTTAATATTAGTAGATTATTTACTTGTTTAAAGCTCTTAAATTTGTGATTGCATTAATTTAGGTCAATGGTTATTAAATTGATGTTTTAAAGGGGGTTTGTAGTTTTAGATCCATATTTTTGAACCTAAATTACTAAGAGCCTAAAGGATCAATTTCAGAAAATATATTTTTTCTTTCATTTACGATGTCAGTTTGTTTGGAAAAACTAATGAATAAGCATTTGTATTATTATTTTAGCTTCGGAACTGAAGATGTTAAAGCTTAAGCGTGTAATGTTTATGTATGCTGTAAATAACAGCAATATTCTGCAATAACATCAACATTTAGTAGACTATGTGGACGATTTTTAAAAGATTTCATTGATGAAGAAATTAAAATGAAGGAAAGTGAAGAGCAAAGTGGATTTAAAGCAGGAGGATCATGTATGGATAATATATTTTGTCTTAAATAAATTGTTGAAAATGAAATGGCAGTGGGAAATCAAATTCATCTTCTATTTATTGATCTTACACAAGCATATGATAATGTTCCAATCACAAAATTATGGAATGTATTGCATTAAATGGGCATAAATCTACGTGTTATTAGAGCAATTCAAGTACTTTACAGACCATCAAAAATAAAGATTAAAACAGACCAAAGATTATCAAAAGGCTTTATAACAGATAAAGGACTCAGACAAAGATGTTGTATCTCCCCAACGCTTTTTAAAATTTATGTTGAAGAAGCATTGAAAATTTGGAAGGCGAAATGCAGAGGAATAGGACTTAATATGAATGGAACATCAATTTTTACTTTACAATTTGCAGATGACCAAGTTATAATTGCAAAAAGTAAGAATGATTTAGAGAAAATGACGGTAAAAATTAAGGAAGAATATGAGAGATGGTGACTTCACGTGAACATCAGAAAGACCAAATACCTATGTATAGGAGGAAATGAGACAGTCCTAAATCTAAATAATAACATAAAAATAGAAAGTTGTAAGCATTATAGATATATAGATGTAGACATTAATAGAGAAGGAAGAGACTCACAGGAAATTAAATACAGAATTTATCAGGGGAGAAAAGCTGTAAAACTATTAAATTCTATTTGGTGGAGTAAGGAGACCTCTAGGAAAAGAGAATATAATATATACAACTTTATTGTAAAGGGTGTATTGTTATATGGAGCAGAAGGATGGAAAATTATGGGAACAGAAAGAAAGAAATTAGCGGCAGTAGAAATGGATGCCCTAGGAAGATTATGCAGGTTATCAAGAATAGAAAGAAAAAGAAATGAAAGAATAAAGGAAATGATGAAAATAAAGGGAACCATATTAGATGACAATAAAAAAAAAGCAATTAATCTGGTATGGTCATGTTAAAAGAATGAATGATGAAAGTCTACCCAAAATCACATTCAGTTATAAAAGAAATAAAAATGGGAAATAGGGAAGACCAGGAAAGAACAGGGTGGATGATATTGCAAAGGCAATGAGAGATAGAGGTCTGGAGGAGGAATGGACCCTTGACAGAAGAAAATGGAAATGGACTGTTGTAGATTCTTCGGATGATGGCATCTGACGCCATAAACCGAGTTTATATATATTCTGTAAACAAGCTGAAATGCTTAAAAACTTTAACTGTTTGTTGTCGTAGAAACAAAAGTAATGTACCATTTGAAAGAGCAAAAAATATAGATTAAAAAATATAAAAAACAAACAAACAAACAAAAAAACCGATTTTGTCACGAATTTGCCTTTTAACTGCCCTTAAATGAAGCGAAAAATTATATTAAAAGTTATGGTATAACTGTATGTACCCAATATGCATACAAAGTTTTTTTTAGCGATACTACAAATACGGAAAAGAATTTCAATATTTGTATAGTAGCTCTTATAAATGTGAAAATAAATTTTACCTTAATAATTTATTGTTATTGAATTTTAGTAGTAATATGTAATCTTCAATAGACAAATCTTTCGTAATGATTGATACAAATGGACAAAGATAAAGAAAGTACGTGGTACAGCTCATATTCAAAATATTAGAATAATTACTTTTTTAACAAATTGAAAATATCGTTTGGTAATTTAATGTCTTTTAATGCAAATATGCAAACGATATTTTTATTAAGAACTTATTGTTGATTAAACATATTATCTTAAAATTAATATAATTTTAAAAAAGACTAGTTGAAAAAATAATTATTTTGAAAAGTCATAATATTAGAATATTTATTCCAGTGGTTCAGAATATTAGATCATTTCACATTAATTCTCCTTTATTTATCACCAATTCATAACTGGTGGCATCATTGATTAAATTCAGGCGATTTTATTTAAAATCAGTATTCTTTTTGCAGTTTGTTTGATTTTTCGTCTTAAAAATTATTATTATTCCGAATTATTATTATTCGAATTATTTACATTTTTCGAAATAAGCCTTAGTAAAATACTAACACAATATTCAAAAAATGGAATTTTTCAAAATAATCGCCGAAATGGCGGCCGAAAAACAAAAACATCTGCTAGAGATTACAGGAAGCTGAAGCGTATTGTTAAGAAAACCGTTTTCAAAGTGTGCAATTCTTGCACCAAAAATGGAAAGAAGAAGGAGTTGAAGTTTCTACATCGGCAACATTAAGACATCTTCATAAATTTATGTTTGAATCTCGTGTACCGAAAATAAAACCTCTCATGACTGCAAAACAAAAGCGTATAAGATTGAATTGGTGTAAATCAAGACGTTTATAATCGAAGAAGATATGAAAAATATATTATTTAGTGATGAAAGTACGTTTTGTGTTTCACATGGTAATCAAGGTATTCGAGTTTGGAGAATAATGCAAGAAGCATTTGATAAAGAATGCCTTAAACATTCATTTTTGTTGTCATGGTTTGGGGTTGCATGAGTGCAGAAGGACCTGGAAAGTTATGCATCGTCTACGAAAAGGTTAACTCTCAGATAAATCAAGAAATTTTGGAATATTACATGATTCCATCATCAGAAGACATATTTGAAGATAATTTCATCTTTCAACAAGATGTAGCGTCACCGCATACCTCGGTGTCAACTAAGAATTGGTTCCGCCAACGCAACATTAAGGTACTTCCATGACCACTAAACTCACCAGACCTTAATCCCATCGAAAACTTATGGTGTATAATGAAGAAAAAACTCCAAGAAAATCTTCCTTCAAGTAAAACTGAGTTAGTGGCACATATAAAGTCTATTTGGGCTAATATTGATAGAAATGTTTTAAACACCTTGTATATAGTACTATGCAAGATCGATTGTACGCTGTTATGAAAGCTAAAGGGGATGCTACAAAATATTAACTACCATTAATTTATATTCATAAGGTAATATTGTTGCAAAAAATAAAGTATTCTAATATTTTGAACCAAACTAAATTTTATTTTAATATTTTGATGCGTTTCGGAAAGCTGTATACCTAATTTATTGTACTGTATTTTATGTTTTGTAAATGTTAAAATCTTATTCCAGATTTAATTTATAAGAAATTTAATTGCATTTACTTAGTATTAAAAATATATAAATGCAAAATAATTTTTTCTTATTACTTCTTCTCAATTATACTAATATTTTGAATATTAGTTGTAGAAATATGAAAGATTTAACCGTATCACTACGAGTTCATAGAGGTCGGAGGAATAAAAGTGTCTATATTTTGAAATAATTTTTTATACTAAAAAATATTGAAAAACAAATATATACCAGAAAAATTAACAAGCATTATTTTAATAAAATTTTAATCATTTTGTGCTATTTACCAAAACATTATCGTCATCTAGACGATCAAGAAGTCTATTTGTCTTTCTTAGATGGATGGAAAATTCAGAATAGGTTTAGCCTATATGGTAAGCATTTGGTACACTTCTTGCTCTGTGGTTGATACCGGAGAGATTTTGAGGGAAAGGTGTAATGTGTAATTAGAGTATATGTTTATAGTTACTTTATTGGATTTTTTTATGATTTAACCATGGAACTATTAAGAAAGAGGAACTGGCATATCCTTAAAATAATGAAGTTTCAACTGTAACCGCTATCGCAGGGATTCACTACTCAGGGAGCCAGCAAATTTAAACAGAAAATTTCTCTTTATTTAAACGTTTTATTAATGGAAATTTTCAACCAAAAACAGTGGCGAAAACTGATATTCGTTTTTACTGGTGGGAGTTTACTTCCGCGGCAGTAGTTCCGCCATATTGTGACAACGAAGACAAACTCCTGTCAATGTCGCTAAAAAATTATAATACCTGGGCAGACTGAAACCAGTAAAAATAAATAGAATTTTTTTTATCATATTTGTGGGAAAACACTTCTCAAGAATAAGGGGCTTATATAAGGCGGAATTTTCTATTCAAGTTTATAGGTGAAAGTTTTCACCGGCGATAATCAGAACTGTTGGTCCAATTAAGAAAACAGCCGCCATCTTGTGACAACTTCTTCAGTTAATTCACTCGCAACTGGTAGACAGTACACTATATGTCTCCTCCTCTTTATTCATAACTCCATTGTGTAAACACTAGAACGACCATAAAGGTCTTTTTGACTGCTGCCAAATAAATTATTTCGAATCAAACCAGAAATTTCCTTCTAAAATATGCTGAAAAACTATCATGGAAATAAAAATTCTGGTGTAAAATATTTTATAATACATGAGTAAAATTTTCGGTCGTTCTAGTGTTCCGGTAATTCCACGTATCACTGAAAATTTTGCAAGAAATAAATTAAACATTTTTTTTTTTTTTTTTTTTTTTTTTTTTTTTTATGATATCATTATTGAATCCACGGCCATAATAGTCCAAGAGCTGTTAAACATTTTAGGGAAGGTATTTGAGGCACCCTGAAAATTTGTGCAACACTTCTTTATGGCTGAATACAAAATCGAATGTCTGGCTGAAGGATCGTGGCCCAAAAACTGTGCCAGACACGTGTCAAGTGCCATTTTTTTTTTGACTACCCAAAAAAGGTATTTGAGGCACGCTGAGATTGAGACAGAATAATATTTATCCTTAGAAAAAAATATTTTGAAAATGACAGACACTTTAGTCGGCCCAAAAACTGTGCCAGACACGTGTCAAGTGCCATTTTTTGACTACCCAAAAAAGGTATTTGAGGGGCGCTGAGATTGAGACAGAATAATATTTATGCTTAGAAAAAAATATTTTGAAAATGACAGACACTTTAGTCGGCACAAAAACTGTGCCAGACACGTGTCAAGTGCCATTTTTTGTCTGGCACAGTTTTTGGGCCACGATCCTTCAGCCAGACATTCGATTTTGTATTCAGCCATTACAAAAGAAGTGTTGCACAAATTTTCAGGGTGCCTCAAATACCTACTCAAAAATGTTCAACAGCTCTCCTACTATAAGTATGAATTGTAGATTAATAACACTTTCGCAGCCGATCCTGCGCCAGCGCGTGATCGGCAGCGAAAGTGATCAGAAATTTTAAATTTATACCGGAAATTTCGAAAGAAGATATTTTATTTTATGTTAACGCTAAATGTCTTTTATTAAATAAAGCGTAAGATACTATTCTTTATTTCTGATGTGAACACTAAATTCCTGGATAAAAATGGAGGTCAAACTGGCAGATCTGTATGGTGACGCTCAACGTGTTAGGGGAAGATCGTTTTATTTTTGGAAAAGTCATTGCTTGTAAGTTAATTATTTGATTTGCAAAAATAAATTTATTATTATTATTATTATTATTATTATTATTATTATTATTATTATTTTGAATGTATTTTTTACTTCTTCAATGAATACCTGGGATTATTCCGTCTGTTTCTTTTCTTTCCATACTAATAACAACGAGTATTTTTAGCACTATACCACCGATTTAATGTTGTAAACGAATATTATAATGCCGTTCATGGACCAACGTATCAATCAAAAATTTGCAATATCCTGTGAAATCCTGACGGGAAAATTGTGTAGCCGAGATCACATATGATAGTCTACCTAGGGGCTGTTGAACCCTTATTTTGTGAGTGTGTGTGTGTAGGGGGAGATATTATCTGTTTAAAATTGCCATATGCCTTGATAAATCTTTTTCATATTTTTATCCTCCTGAAACCTGGCAACCATTTAAATGGATGGTTTGCTTTCTCCTTCTATTGCGTTAAATTTCATTGTAGCAATCTAAAACCAGTTTGGCATGGTAATGTATGAATCAAAAATCAACTTTCAGCTTTTGGATTTTGGCAACGGTAACTACTTTGTTTGCAAAATGGCGTAATAAATGAGTCAAGTTGGAATTCTACTTTCTGCTGCTAAGTTTCGTTTTTATGTTATTTTAATTTGTTTAAACTATTTTTATATAAGAAAAGGTGAAGTAAAATTTGTTTGAGTTTTTACGAAAACTTACAACGGTTTTTGACATTAAACTATTTTTTATTTTATTTTATTTTATTTTATTTTTTTTTTTTTTTTTGCAATTTTAATAGCAGATGTTAATACTTGCCTTTTGTTCTTTATAATAAATTCTACTCTTTTCCTTACTTTTAGCATTTTTTAATTACTTTAAAGCGAGTTATGGCCTGAACATCCTTTTATATGGATGTGCTGTAAAACAAAATTAAAAAATCGAAATTTATTAATTTCTTTAAAAACATCATTTTTGATGCCTATTTATTGAAAAAAAAAAACTCATATTAAATATATATATATGCATTATATTATGCTTGTGTCTCAGGAGGTTATATACCATGTAACAAAATGTGATGCCATGTACAGTCTTTTTCTGGTTCATGAGGGAGGGATTTACTAAGATTATAAACTTGAGCAATCGTGCACTTCGGAGTTACTTTGAATATTTTAGAGGTATTTCAATTCTCTTATTGAGTATATTTTAATTTTTAGTTGTCCCCTAGAACAGTGGTTCCATAATTTCAGAATGGAATAACGCTAAATGGACCTTAACCCCTTGGGGACGGGAGCCTTTTACGAAATTTTTAATCTTTTGTCACCGTTTTTTAAAAACAAAAATTTGTGTCTTTTTGAATCCAGAAAATGCGATGATTAAATAAGGCAAATTTTACAGTAAAATTTTACTGGTGAGAATAAAGAAGGATTCTGAGCGCTTCATGCGGCACGTGTACGTGCCGCTCGTCCGCAAGAGGTTAATAATTTTACCATACCGTAATGCTAATAGTGACTGATTTACAACAGGGCATTTGGTGCGCTTATATTGGACCTCTACTATGAAAGTGGCACGGAAAACGTATAATTAGATATAATATAAAAATTAATATGTATATAAGTTTTTTTAATCCATTACCCGCTGGTGTTGCGTTCACGCAACAGTACAATTAACCCCTTCACGCTCGAATTAAATTGCAGTTAAAAAATTCAAATTGCTTATTGGCACCAGTTTTATGAAAAAGAAATATTCACCTTATTCAATGACAGATAAATTCATACTAAAATATAGCCAATTTGACTATTTTATAAAGCTGGTGGGAGTCAAACAATATGAGTAAAAGACGCAGCCCGAGAATATGACGGGAGCGAGAATTAAGGGGTTAAATGCAATGCTTAAATTTGCTGTAATGTTACCCCTATTTTTGAATTTAAAAAATTGCCTTATTTAATAACAGGAACTTTGATCATTAAATAAAGCGAAGATTTTCTTTCAAATTTTATGGCGGCTAACTTTTTTCTGCAAAAAAATTGAAGATCCTTAAGTTGGCAGTTGATGGGTTAACACTGGAACTACCCTGAGCCGTCATTTTGACGGCTACCATATTAATACGTTTCGATTCAAACCAGAAATTTGATTATGAAATAAGTTTAAAAGATACAAAGAAGAAAATCCTTAAATAATAAAGTTAAACTGCAGCTAATCAAAATTCAGGCGTGAAATATTTTTATAAAACTTGACACAATTTTCCGGTATTTCTAGGGTTAAAGTTTTCCTTGCACAGAAAAACATTTTCGAAAAAGCAATTATGCAAATCTTCCCCTTGCCCCCAAGTTACTAAATTTATTTCTGAATGCTAATATTTAAAACTGCATAGTTATTTTGAAATTATGTTTTCTGATTTACATTAATATGAAGAGTTGCATCATGATGATATATTGATAACAGGCAAAAGATCATAGAAAAATTTAGAAGAGACTGCCGAAGAATTCGCGAATCGTGCGTTCCGTCCGCAGTTTTTTTTGCTGTTCTTTTCTTATTTTGACTCTTCAGAGGAATCGAGGAAGAAAGGTCCGGACCCACGTCCAACGTGTCGGAACAAGCGGAAGCCAGGTTGAAAAGAAAAAATATCAAATAAATGAAACCGGACAAATTTAAAAGGGAAGTTTATTAAATTAAAGACATCGACAACAGTTGAAGGCTCGGTTTAAAACAGTGAAGCTACCAAGCGACCGCAGCGGCTTTGAGTTCATTATTAGTCTCGGAAGGTCGCCGCAGAATTCGCAGAGGGCGGCGTCCCCCATCCCTGTTCGATGTCCCTTTTGCCGAGACTCTTTAGTGGAAGCATACAAATTTAAAAGGAAATTTGATTAAATTAGAGATATCGGTAAGCGGGTAAGAGTTCCTCAGAAATGGAACTATTACTAAAAAGTAACTGATATATCTTTAACATAGTTAAACTTCAACTGTAACAGGTTTCGCAGGGGTTGACTACTACCATGAGAAACTTCCACCAGATAAGGGTATACCTAGGTTTCTTAGTAAAATACACCCTTGAGTCAACCAAGTCGAGTCCTACATGAATCGATCGCCCATAAAAAGAAATGAATTTCTCCCTAGTTTGAAGCTTATACCACAAGCCCATGGGGGGTTATGACCCTTAATGTCCGTTTTGGAAAAGATTGCATTGTGATGAAACTGCTAATCGGATTTCAACGAAAAAAAATAAAGGATGTTTAATATTACCATACAAATAGTGGATAATTTTTTTCAGATTTTTTTTTCAACAAAAGAACAAATTTTATTACATTTTTCTTGTTCAAAGCGAAAGTGCTTGAGCATCAAAGAGAAAAAAAAATTATTATTGATGAAGTGGATAAAGGCATGAAGAAAAAGAATACTGCTTTAAAATTTGGTATTCCTCCAAACAGCTTATCAAACATAATAAAAAATCGTGATTTTAATGTAATTTTTTTTTAAACTGAAAATACAATGTATTTCCAGACAATGTTTTGTTTCATTCTTATTTCCCTTGCAGATTTCTTTTTGATGGGGAAAATAAGTAAAACAAATAGATATAATTTATAAAAAAAATGTGACTAATTACTTTTTTTAATTATATTTAGTGTTTATGGAATTAAAATGTGTTTTACGTAGTTTAAAGTATTTTAAAGGGTGATTTTCTGTTTAAGGAATTTTCCATATAACGAACATTTTTGGGGGATTTAGCAACTTCGTTAAATAGAGGTCCGACTGTATAAAGTTCTAAGAATAGAGATATGAATAAAGAGGAGGATGCATATAGTGTATTGTCTACCAGTTGCGAGTGGAGTAACTGCGGAGGTTGTCACAAGATGGCGGCTGTTTTTTTAATCGAATCAACAGCTTCCGATAACAGACGGGCCAAAATTCCGCTATAAAATTTGAATAGAAAACTTTGTCTTATTTAAGCGCTTTATTCTAAGAAAATTTTTCTTACAAATATGGTGAAAATTTCTATTTGCTTTTACTGGTGTCAGTTTGCTCATGCAGTATAATCTCTTTCACGGACACTGACAGGGGGCTGTCTAGGTTGTCACAATATGGCGTAAATGCAGTGCCTGACTACCGCCGAAGTAAATTTCCACCAGTAAAAATAAATATCTGTTTTTGGCATTATTTATGACGGAAACTTGGCATTAAAAAGGCGTTTAACCCCTTAACACTCGAATTAAACTATGGTTGGAAAATTCAAATTGCTTATTGGCACCACTTTCATGAAAAAGAAATATTTAACTTATTTAATGACAGGAAAAACTATACTAAAATGTAGCCAATTTCGCTAATTTATAAAACTGGTGGGAATCAAACAATTTGAGTAAAAGATACAGCCCGCGAATATGACGGAGCGAGAATTAAGGGGTTAAATAAGGAGAAAATTTCTATTTAAATGTACTGGTAGAAATTTTCCCCGGCTGAAATCAACTCCTGCGGAAGCGGTTACAGTTGAAGCTTCACTATTTTAAGGTTATGTCAGTTCCTTTTATTAATAGTTCCATGGTTCTAAGTAAGATCTTGACACATACGCAGCAAATCGTATCGATGTTACGTTGACTATACACCAAATTCGATCGGATACTCGGTCATTAACCCTTTCAGGGGCAAGGTACTTGTATTCGTAAAATGTTCAAATAATTTATGGACACCAGTATTAATAAGAGATTTTATTTGTAAATATGTAAAAGTAAATTTTCGCGTACTAAATAAAGATGACAAATTCCGGTGCCAATGTGGCAATTTGGAATTAAAATTATGTGATGCCGTGACGGCATCACCGCCCTTCAAGGAGTTAAACGTCATTACTGCAAATGCGAAAACGGCAATAGAACGGTCGGTTGTTATTCTCATCTTGCTGCTATACTATTCTATCTTTCGCATGCCCGGTATCTGTCTAAAATTGTCCGTCCTGTGCAGATTTTAAGCAGGATTTTCGATGTTGAAAACATAAATCCTGTTATTAACGAAGACAGCGATGAAGATTGATTGTTAATTATTTTCTAAAAACAGTCCAAACAATCAGTGTTATTGCTTTTTTATAAAAAATACCTATGATGTGAATTAAATTTTATATGGTTAATGGGTTGAGGTTTTTTTCTTTCTTTCTTTTTACATGTGTTGAAGGAAAGTGTGATAGTTTCAAGAATATGTTTTACATTGCCATAATATGAACAATTTCTTAAAAGCATTCTACCATTATATTTTTTTTCAGCGGCTGCTAAATCTCAAGTATATTATTCTTTCTTTATTCAAACAAAGGAATCTGTTTTAAATATGGAATTTTATAGCGCGCTTTATTTCTTTTTTCGGCAAAAATATTTCCCAGTTAACCTGAGTTTTTACATCCTTAAATTTCTTTTATTATTGTATATGTATAATACCTCAAAACTTATTTACTCCTCATTAACCCCTTGAGGGGCGGTGGGATAAAATATATCCCATCTAATTTAAACAAGATTCTCACCAGAAAATTTTAACTAAATTTTACATTTTTAACTTTTGGGGAAAATCGTTGAAAAATTGCTTTTCCTTTTTTAAAAATAAAATTTTTCGATTATTCCGGTGAGAATTCACTATTTAGAGACATTTTTGCTTGCCCTTCAAGGGGTTAACAGAGTTAAAGAAGGAAAAAGAGGAAATATTTTATCTTTCGTCGGATTATATGTTTATGCTACAGCTTGTACATAAAATGGTTGTCGCCATCTATGTATATTATAAAGAAATCATGTCCGTGAGTAGTAATAACAATATTTCCCAGTTAACCCCAGTTTCTTTTTAATCCTAATTAATTTTAATTGTATATGTTTCTGTAAATATGTAATACCTCAAAACCTATATTACTCCCCATTTCCATAATACAGACGGCTGACGCATTTATGAGTCATTTATAAAACTACCGTTAAGAAAATCTAAATTCTTTACAGAGAGTTTGAATAGTTATTTTTTCGTTAGTATATTTATAGATTTTCCATAAATAAATTACTATTAAATTTTTTCTGGTGTAAATTCGAAATTTTAAAATAAAAAACCCGCTAGATTTGGTAACACTGTTTGCGGCAGAGTTGAGCAAATTTGTAATTGCAATTATCTGCAATGTAATTACAAATTAATTGTGTGTTATTAATTACAGTTAAAATTATATGTTGTGAAAAATCCTTAAAGCATTGTAGCCGGAACCCGACGAAATTTGTCCGTTTCAATATGTGTAACTATAATCGATTCATGCAATTAACTTATAATTACATTGCGGATAATTGAGATTACAAATTCGCTCAACTCTGGTGCGGCCTGTATAGTGTTAAAAGAGTTAAAAAATAAAAATGTGAATGAATATTTTTTTCTTCATCGGAGTACGGGTTTTATGCTTGCACATAAAACGTATGTCGCAATCTATATTATAAAGCAAAAACATGTCCGTGAGAAATGCTAAAATTATTTCCCAGTTACATCTGTTTTTTAGGGTTCCGTACTTAAAAAGTAAAAACGGAACCATTATAAGATCACTCCTGTGTCTGTCTGTCTGTCACAGCCCTTTTACTCGTAAACTATGCAACGTGGAAAGTTCAAATTCGGAGAAGTAATGAAGACTATTGACCCACATATTTACAGATTAATAAATATTAATAAATATATTTAGCAAAAATGTAGAGGGGCTAATTAAGTTACTTGAAAAAAATCTTTTCTTTGTATATCGTGTGGGGTATCGTGTGAAAGCTTTCGTAACGCTGAAATCAAAAATATATTTGATTTAATTTCAGGTATTATATTTTCAAAGTTATGGTGGAAAATGTAATGCAAAAATACGTTTCCCCCCCCCCCAATCTAACTCTGAATCTATTGAAACTAAAATTATGAAAATATTAGAGGTAGTAGACATTAATTTAAAACTTGCAGGAAAAATATAGCGATCACCCTAGGTCACATAGTTTTTGAGAAAATCGCATTTTTCCGTTACACTCAAATTTCGATTTACGGGCTTCAGCAAAAGCGTTGAGCAGAGCTGGAGGCACCTATCGTAGCAGAAGTATAAAAGCATGGTTGATCATGAATTTCGGAAAAAATCGTCGGTAATTAGCCGAGATATTAACCCTTAAAGACACGGACGGTTTGGACATATATAATGACAGGGACGGCATACTCTATGCTCCATCGGCTTTTTAAGCCTAGATAACAAATTTTAAGAATATATTTATGTAATGCAATGCCCAGTAGCAGTATAAAAGCAATAAACGTCAAATTGTTAAAAACAGACTAATTTAATGAGAATTAATCACATAAATACTATGGGATTCGCGACTAGTTTCCATTGAGTGACTCTTTCAATAGACCTACTATGTCTTTAACCCCTTCATTCTCGCTCCCGTCATATTCTCGGGCTGCGTCTTTTTTTCAGATTGTTTGACTCCCACCAGTTTTATAAAATAGTGAAATTGGCTATATTTTAGTATGGATTTACCTGTCATTAAATAAGGTGAATATTTCTTTTTCATATAAGTGGTGCCAATAAGCAATTTGAATTTTTTAACCGCAATTTAATTCGAGCGTGAAGGGGTTAAAGGTTAACTAAAAATCTATATAGAATGACAAATATTTAGGTTCCATATATCTTTGACATTCATGGTATATCCATTTATACTTTTCTAGTATACAGGGTGCAAAGGAAAGTCCCTTTAACCCTTTCAGGGGCAGAGGAATTCTGTTCGTGAAATGATGAAATAATTGGCTGACACCAGAATATTCAAACGAATTTCTTATTAAATAACAAAATGCTATTTTGCGCTTCAATTACAAAAGCAACATTTTATTAAAATATTATTGGTGCCAGTAGTCAGTTTTGTAATTAAAATTAGGTGGCTAGACCCTCTAGCCACCGTCCTTGAAAGGGTTAACCTGAAAATACTTGTGAACGGCTCTCCGTTCTAGCTACAGTTATGCAAGTGAGGTAACGGTATAGTAAAGCGACTGAGCCCGATTTAATGAAAACGACAGCAGCGCCCCCTAGTGGCGAAATTTGGAAGATAGCCACTGCAAATCGAAAACGAAAAGAGATAGAGCAAAATTTCCAGTTAGAAAGTTTTAGAGCATCAATTAATTAATAGAATACGACATTTGGATAAGATAAATCTTCGCCTGTTTACCCAAAAATGTCCGAATTCGATGCACTCCATTTTGTGTAAACGTTTGAATGGAATAGTCAGAAGTATGAAGAAATACGCACAATTTATACTATAAATACGTACTTATCTGAATACATTTTGATAACATCACACACACAAAAAAAGACAAACTGTCTCACAGTGATAAAAAGTGAATATTCAGTATGTTCGAAAAGTTTGCCATTGCTCACGATACACGTTTGTATTCGTGCGAGTAATTCTGCATGCACATTTCTCAGCATGGAATGTCTATTGCAAGCCTCTTCAATACAACGACATAGATTTAAGCTTTTCAAGGGCGGTGGCTACACGGTCTAGCCACCTAATTTTAATTCCAAAACTGACAAATGGCACCAAGAATTTTTTAATAAATTCTACTTTAGTAATGAAAGTGCAAATTAGCGGGTTTTTATTTTCAGAGAAATTCGTTTGAATATTCTGGTGTCAGTCAATTATTTCATCAGTTTACGAACAGCATTCTTCTGGCCCTGAAAGGGTTATTCTAAAATTTTAAATGCATTGGATATTGAATCTTTACAGACATTACAGCACAGTACAACGTCACAATCTGTAATTGTACACTGCTACATTTCAGGAATGTGAATAATCAAAGTAGAATCGTCACTCATCGATTTCGGACATTTTTGGGTATGCAGGCGACGATTTATCTTATCCGTGTGAACCAAATGTTGTTTCGTACTAATTAATTGATGCTCTACAACTTTCTAACTGGAAGATTTGCTCTACCTCTTTCGTTTTCGATTTGCAATGGCTATCTTCCAAATTTCGCGACTAGGGTTGCTGCTGTCGTTTGCATTAGGTCAGGCGTAGTTGCTTTACTGTACCGGTACCTCACTTGTATAGCTGTAGCTCTCATGTATTTTCAGGTTAAAGGGACTTTCCTTTGCACCCGGTATACTATACAGCTATACCCAACCCTACGTTGTATAGTTTTTACAAAGTCTTAGTATTCTTTTAGCAACGGTGTTTTTTTAATAATACACTTACTAATTCATATATTATTGTACGGAACCCTCTGTGCGCGAGTAATACTCGCACTTTAATGTTTATTTAATCCTTAAATTGGTTTTTTCTTGTAAATATGTAGTACATTAGAACTTATATAGGGGTTCGTACGGGTATTTTTATTATAGAAAAATAAATGTTGTTTAAACGGAAGCAATTTCGCCTTAATGAGAGATCTTTCCTTAAGAAAATACTGGTACAGAAGAATTTCTTAGTCTGGAAATTAAAGGACCCATACGAACCCTGTTATATTAATATTTAATATAGTCATTAATAGCGTGAAAATGGAAAAATGGTGAAAGAATATTTTTTCATTATCGGATTATGAGTTTATACTACAGCTTGTACATAAAATATACGCCACTATCTAATGTTATAAAGCAAAAACATGTTGTGAGTAACGCTAACGTCATGTCGACTGTGGCAACGAATTATTATTCGCCTAGTTTCGCAGGATGCTTCTATAATGCAGTGGTTCCCAACATTTTATTGACCACGCCTCATCAAAGCACCTGTTACATCACCATATCCCACCCCTTCTAAACAGTGTAATATATGTCTTATATTATTTAAAAACTGAGCTATATTCACATGAAGAAACCCTAACAAAGCCTCAAGAGCAATTATTCAGTTATATATTTTTTAACTTATCAAAGAGGTGAATTTTCTGTCATAAATGCGTTTTCAAAATTACTCTATAACAAGGTTCGTACGCTTAAAGCAATATATTTGTCTTATTTAATGAAAAATAAAATCTATCTTCTGATATAGCGACCAATACTTTACGAAAATTCTGGTACTTGAACTCCAAAAATTTCCCGAATATCTTGATGCGTACGAACCCTGTATAAATTCAATGAGGTTAAACATATTCACATTTATTCCAAAAGCGTTTTGCTGTTCCTTTCCAATTTATCACAATATTAAACAAAGGTACTATGTGGTCTGCGTTTGTATCTTTAAAATTACAATATAAAGAAACTCACACATTTAGCATTAAAATTGATAACATTGCTGCATTTTATAATTCATTTTAGTAACTTATTAAGAGTTGTTACAAAAGCTTTGGATACAACATATCTCTTTCTGTGGACAGCACACTACACAAAAAGCATTTCAAAATAGTCCTTTTTATCAGTTTTAAATAGCCATTTTTCTCCATCAAAATACAGTAAACTCTCAGTAAGGCGGACTCTGTGTAAGACGGAAATCTGTCTAACTCGGAAAGAGTTTCAAGTCCTTTCGAATCCATAGACATAGAGTAAAATTTGTCTAAGACGGAATATTGCCTACTGCGGAAAATTTTCTTGGTCCCAATCGGTTCCGCCTAAGACAGAGTTTACTGTATATTTTTTCTGTTTTGCCTTCCCAATATCGTTAAACGATTGCCATGTACTATCAGATTTTAAAATTTAAAATGTATATATCATGATATATTTATTTACTGAGTAAGAGGCCTGCACTTGAGCCATATATATTTATTATTTACTGCATAGATATTTACATAGATACTTGTATTTACTATTTCCTTTTCTAATGCTATTTAAAACTTAGAAATTTTATAAAGATGGTTGCACCAGTTTTAGACATTTCAAATATTTTGTAGGTTAAATATGTTTAAGTCAGTCAGATTTAGATGTAACCTGAATTAGTTACATGTGTAAAAGTTTCTTCATGTGACGCATAGCAGAACAAACAGAAATTCCATAAATAATCGAAAGAGTTTCAAAAAACTTAAAACAAATCTTCAACAACCAGAAAAATTATAAAGATATTTAATTATGAAAAGCACAAAAGGTGGAAGAGTAAAATTTTATAGATATTTTTCATATGATTATTCTAGTTTCCGTTTTATTCTAAAATTTTTATTGAGAATTTTTTTTAATTCAGCAGAAAGCTTTTTTGTAGATATTTTGCTTATATTATTTTTATTTTTATTCTGCAATGTTAATTTTCTAAATAAAACCTGACACCGAATGTGTGAGTAACAAATTTGGAATTACCGTCTTAAAAAGTCAAAATATCCCTCGGTACACCCCACATTTGGAACCAATGGTATAATGTATCCTATTGGACAATGCTCTGTTCTATTTTTAAGATATGACAACAGGGGAAAAAAAGCATTATTTAACTATCTATTCAAGATTCCATAACTGTTTTCTTAACATCTAACCATAATTTTATTATTATTAAACATTAAATTGATAAAAGTGTAATTAAAAAAATATTATGCTTTTATTTTCTATTTTTTAGTTTTAAAATATTTCATAGTTGTAGTTTCCGAGCCAACTGGCATATTTTAGCGAGCGTAGACTGTCGCACAATTAACATCGATTTTGCTGTAACTCATATATAGTTCTAACGATAAAGACTATTTGGCGATTAATTACTTGCACCCGATAAAAGGAAAAATGGCTTAAAATTATTTTATAAATTTATACTTAAGTTCGGAAAGTAATACAATGTTGTATTATCGTCATTGGTTGGTTGGTTGTGTTTATGACGGCCACTTAACACGAGGGATATAGGCCCTGAGGGTGGGGGGGGGGGTGACCTCCGTGGCGGTTTTTCTAAGGGAGCCTAACCCGTATTTACGCAAGGATATCTAAGGTTCGAAGAAAACCACGGGTAACGCCGAACGATTAGGCCGACGGGCGCGATTGGGTTCGTCATCGGAAACAAACTTGTGTGCACAACTTTTGTAATGCTACCATATCAGGAATTGGGTGAAAAATCTTTTACAATATTTCATCTTTACAAGAATGGATTTATGAGAAAAGATGAGGAGACATATAGCGTACAGACTACTAGTTGCGAGTGAAGCAATGGAGGAGGTCATCAAAAGTTGGCGGCTGATTTTTACTTTATTCTATGTTTACAAGAAGAAAGTATTGGATTCGTGAAAAATTTCAACTTCCGGTTTTCGATGGATTTATACTTTTCAAAATGTCCTGAACATAATTTGATGGCTTAGGTTTTTAAAAAATGTCTGTCTGTGAGTGTGTCTGTCACTCTGTGAGTCTGTCTCTCTATATGTGGCAAAAATTTTGTGAGCGCTTTATCTGAAGAACTAATGCACGGAATTTCACAAAACTTTAGAAGGAGTTAGACCTTGACATAAACACTGATTAGTTATTGGTGTATATCGATCAGCAGGTGGTTTTTTCTCGTTTTTCGCAATAGCTCTAGATTAGTGCTGCACAACAGTTTTGTCAGGAAATTGTTTGCCACCACAAAAATTTAAAAATAACATTTGAATTATTTAATAGCAAAGTTTTTGTCATTTAATCAGGAGAATTATACTGCGTAAAAATAGCAGTAATTTTGGTGACCCGCGACCACAGCAAAGCGATATAAGTAAGCGTCCTATCTTAAATGGGAGAAGTAATCGCAAGATTAAAAGCGAGGTCACATCAATCAAAGTCATGCGCCACGTAGCGGATGGAGTGTGAACTACAAGTAGATACCTAACTGTTTTCTTACTCACACCACTAAAATTATAAAGTTTTTTTCAACTTGATTAATAACTGCAGTACTTACGATACGGAGAAGAAAACTTCGTGGTGTCAAGTGCATCTGGGCGCCCTTCTCGCTACGCCATTATTTTTCAGTGAATGTGGCAAACAAAATTCATTTTTATGAGTGACTAAAGATTTAGAAAATACGAGCCACACAAAAAGCCCGCGTATGTGAGTTATCACTCCGTCCACAAGGTGGCGCAACTATGTTAATTTACGCCTGATTCCAGCATTAAGTTTGTTCGCTTACTTATAACGCTTTGGACCACAGGCAAAGCGAACAAGCTTAATGCTGGAATCAGGCGTAAATTAACATAGCTGTGCCACCTTGTGGACGGAGTGCTAATTCACATACGCGGGCTTTTAGTGCGACTAAATCTTTAGTCACTCGTGGAAATGAATTTTGTTTGCCACATTTATTGCAAAATAACAGCGTAGCGAGAGGGGCATCCAGATGCAGTTGACACCACGAAGTTTTCTTCGCCTTATTAGAGGCACTTCAGTTATTAATCAAGCTGAAAAAAACTTTACAATTTTAGTGGTGTGAGTAAGAAAACAGTTAGGTATCTACCTGTAGTTCATACTCCATCCGCTACTTGGTGCATGGCCTTGATTGATGCGACCTCGCTTTTAATCTTGCGGTTACTTCTCCCATTTAAGATAGGACGCTTACTTATATCGCTTTGGACCACAGGTTGTGCGCCCCTACTGTAGATCAAGAACTAACGCGCGAATTTTCATCACACTTCAGATTCAGTTACAAGTTGACCTAAGTTGTTGCTTATTAGGTCTTGGTGTATATCGCCCGACAGGTGGCACTGCTATGCAGCATTTTCTCGATTTCAGCAATAACATTATCTCAAGAACTAATGTACGGAATTTAATAAAAATTTAAATTCAGTTAGACATTGATATAACATGGTGCTGATTCTGCTGCATTTTGTACGATTTTCGCAATAGCTCTATCTCAAGAACTAACGCACGGATTTTCATCAAACTTCAGATTCAGTTAGACGTTGACATAAGCTGTTAAAGATTAAGTTTTAATGTAAATCGCACAATAGGATGCGCTGCTATGCTGAATTTTTTACGATTTTCGCAAAAGCTATATCTCAGAAACTAATGCACGCAATTTAATCAAACTTAATATTCTGTTACATTTTCACGTAAATATATCCTCATTAGACGGGTGTATATAGAACAACAGGTGCTGATTTTATAATCTTTGGGCTGGAAATTGTGACTGCGGACATCTAAGAAGTTAGGTTCCGAAATTGAAAAATTTGTTTAAAACAATCCTATACTTATAACTCCTTGTTAAATGCACCCAATTCACCAAACTTATATACCCCTTCCATTCCCCATGATGGGCATAGGTTGTCATTTAATTTTGGCACTGTGATAGCGAATTTTGAATTATTAAAATGTATGAGATAAAAGAAAGTTTTGGGTTTGGCACATCTGACTAGTTTACATAAGATCAACAGTTTCTGATTACCGCCAAAGCAAACTTCCACCAGCACGTTTTGAATAGAAAATGTCGCCTTATTCAATTCCTACTATTAGCTCACACTCTCCCTATATTTATTTATTTATATATTTATGTTGTTCAAATTTTCAATCGTTAATAAAATACTCATTATTCATCCTATCAAGTTGAAATACATTTTTTAAAACATGTACTGGATGACAATTGATGTTAATACAGTTTTTTAAAATATTAATTAATTAATTAAATTTTAATTAATAAATTTTAGTTTTGCATGGGAAACAAAATGGCGGCCATTGGTTATTGAAGATCAATGAAACTATTTTCAATAATGGGTTACCATAGGGGGGACCCTGTTCTGTCGCCAAATACTGCCAAATTTGGCGATATATCGCCAAATTTGGCGGCCAAAATGAATCGCCAAAAGTGACGCCAACTTGGCGATATTTCTAATATTTCGCCAAATTCCCATAGAGTTCCATTGTAAACCTACTTGCTTATAGAAAATCAACCAATTGAGATATTTTAATGCAACAAAAACTCATATTAGCTTAAGGGATTATATTAAATTTTTCTTTGATGGCCTAAGTAGGAATTGACTTTAAAAACAAAATTTTTATATTATTTGTTTTAGAGGTTTAGTCGTGGAAAATTACTCTCACAAATATGATTAAAAAAATATATTATTTTTTATTTGTAGAAATTGATCCGGGTATTATAATCTCATCCAATGATACTGACAGGAGGTTGTTTAGGCTGTCACAATATGGCGGAAATATGGAGCCTGACTACAGCCGAACTAAACTTTCACCTGTAAAGAAGTCAACACCAGTAACACCAGTCTATTTTTGGCCATAATTATGACTGAAATTCTGCAGTAGTAAGGTGTTTACATGAGGAGAAAATTTCTATTCAAATTTACTGGTGGAAGTTTGTCTCTATGGTAATGAGCCACTGCGAAACCGGTTACAACACAGGCTTCACCATTTTGAGGATATGTCGGTTCCTCTTTATTCATAGTTCCATGGTACCAAGTTCCGTTAACCCCTTAATTCTCGCTCCCGAGATATTCTCGGGCTGTGTCTTTTACTCAAATTGTTTGATTCCCACCACTTTTATAAAATAGTGAAATTGGCTATATTTTAGTATCGTTTTCCTGTCATTAAATAAGGTGAATATTTCTTTTTCATAAAAGTGGTGCCAATAAGCAGTTTGAATTATTCAACCGTAATTTAATTCAAGCGTTAAGGGGTTAAGTAAAACAGTGCAATAAAAGTGATATAGTGTCAAAAACAGAATAACTGTACGTTACATTGTCAAAACACAAACAATTTCTTAAAAGAATTTTTAAATGTATTTTTCTCCGTTTTCCTCAAAATCTCGGGTACGTCATTCTTATTGTTTATTTTCTTTTATTACATTGTGCTAAATGATTTTATGGCGATCATTATTATGTTCCTCAGCAAAACATTTCTCCGCTATCCTAAGTTTGTTTAAATCGTTAAAGTCCAGTTTTATCTTTCAGCAAAGTAAAATCAAACAGACTTTTTTTTTATTGTTCCTCATTAACGAAGTAAAAAAAGAAAATGTTAGAGCGTTTTTTCTTAACTGGATTGTAAGTTTACGTTATAAAAAACGCTTGTGCGTAAAAAAAGTAATATAAGCATAATATTTTCTTCTTTATTTCTTTCATTAAATCTTTAAACCTTTTTTACTTTTTTTCATTTATTTGTGGAACTTGACAAGAACATTTTTGAGGCATGTTTATTCTGTATTTCAACAGCAAATGGTGTAGATACTTTTTAGTATGTTTTTATTGTCTTTTTGAAAGAAATTCATAAAGTTATAATGCATCTCTAAAAATGCATTTAAAAATATATACGATGTATTCATAATTGAATTTATGCTTATTAGATATCTAAAATACGAAAATGTTATGTTAATGTGATGAATTGTACTACAATGAAAAAATTAACATTTATATTTTGATACTGAAGAAATACAACTAATGAAGTAAATATTTCCTTTACTTTAGTTAAGGGGCAATACTGTAAAAAAATTTGTAATTTTTTCTACACTTTATATTGTAATTTTTCAAGCACCGATGTTGTGAAATCGAATTCAAGCACCGAACGTGTGAAATCGAATTGAGGCACAGAACGTGTGAAATCGAATTCAAGCACCGATGCTGTGAAAGCGAATTCAAACAATAAGTGAAGTAAAAATCGAATTACTTCTGTCATGTGCACCACACGTGGCTTATAACAAAGCGACTTTCCCCTGATTTGATAAATTTTACAGCACTCTACAGACAAAAGCTTGTAAATTTTACAGCAACTGTGTTGGCAGCCGGTTTGCCAGCACAATTTTTTTTTTTTTTTTTTTTTTTTTTTACAGTGAAGTAAATGTCAATCCGAATCGACAATAATTTTTTTCAACTTGGCTAAACTTTTATAAAAAAAAAATCCCGTAAACCGTCTGGGTTTTAAATCAAGAAAAAAATAATTATTTGGATTTTCTGGTATGAATTCGGAATTTTTTAATAAAAATTCCGTCAAATTGGAATGACTGATTTGATTGTCGTTTCCGACTCTACATTGCTGTACGATTCTGTTTCATCTTTGAATATCTATCCCTCCTAGAAGTTTGCACACGCGGTAAAAAATCACCTTGTATAGTATTATTGTAACTAAATCGATCTAATTGATAAAAATACCGCGCAAGTTGAAATTTGTTCCAGCTGAGTGTAACAAAACTAATTTTTATAGATATCATACATGTTGAAAAATTTTCCTACTGAGTGAAATGAAGACATTTATACATATATCATAAAAGTTAAAATTTGTTTCAACTGAATTAAAAAGAACAAATTTATACAGATATCATACATGTTGAAATTTGTTCTAACTGTGCGGGAAAAAAAAAAGATTTATACAGACATCATACATATTGAAAATTGTTCCAACTAAGGGAAAACGAAGATTTATACAGATATCATACAAAAAAAAAAAAAAAAAAAAAAACTAATTTATACAGATGTCATACAAAAAAACCTAATTTATACAGATATTATATATGTTGAAAATTGTACCACCTGAGTGAAATGAAGACATTCATACAGATATCATACATGTTGAAAATTGTTTCATCTGAGTGAAAAAGAACAGATTTATACAGATATCATACATGTTGAAAATTGTTCCAACTGTATGAAAAGAACTGATTGATAAAGATACCATACAAGCTGAGTTTTTATTTTTCCAACTGACTGAACAAAGCCTTCTTCACTCAAAAATTCAACTTCTATGATATCTTTATCAATGACATCAGGGGTCGTATCGGTACTGAAATTTCAAGACCAGGTAATTCTTCGGTGCCAGTATTTTCTGATAGAAAATCTCTTCTTAAATAATGCGAAATTTCGCTCATTAAATCTAGATCTATTTTTCTACAAAAAAAAAAAAAAAAAAAAAAAAACTTATATTTGTCCTGAAAACTTCCCCGAAGCATATGACCCCTGCAATAACTACACTGAGTTAAACTTATACAGTATATCTATATAAATCATTTCTGGGTTTTCCAAATGGATCTTCCCCTAAAGAGTTTTAACATAAAGTAAAGACATACATAGCTGTCAACTTTTACGATTTTTTCCTACCACTATTTTTAATCAGAAAAATTTGTCTTATTTAATCCTATGTTTTCGATGATTAAATAGGATAAATTTCTCTGTTAAAAAATAGTAGTAGGAAAAAAGCGTAAAACTTAACAGTTATGCTTATAGAATCCTGTGCAATTACGAATTTACACTCTTTTATTTCTTTTTCTTTCTTTTTTTTTATTTTTATTTATTTATTTATTTTTTTGTAAATGTTTCTTCTATACGAGAAAACTTTTTATTTATTTTTTTTTTTTGATTTTTTTTTTTACAATAACGGATTGTTTACCGTGTGATGTTCTAAGCAAAACACTCAAATCCATTTTAGTTTTATTGGATAAACAGAAATATTTTTGTCACTTACATTCCTTTTAGATATTCGAAAGACAACAATAATCATTACAAAAACAGTCGAGTAATTTCGATTCTAACTAAACTGAATTAATTTGAAAATTTCTAAATTTGTTTCACATATAAAGAAACTAACAAATCTAAATCTTCCTTTCATTGGTCTGATTATTATATCATTAAAGCTGGTCGGAAAGAAAACTTGCCATCTAAGGCGAACAAAACTTTTAAATTTGAATACCAGTATTTTAATTTGGAAATTTTTACATTATCTAATCCCAGAGTTTGAGCGATTACATAAATCGAAATTACAATTTGGAAAAAACCGGTGTAGAAAAATTAAAAGAAATGTAAAAGAGGTTCGTCCTTAATGGGTTAAAACAAAATTGCATTTCTACAAATATAAAATGAAGATTGAAATTTTTCTTAGGTTTATTAGTGCACTTGCACCCGAAGTGCGCATATGCGTCATTTCAGGAATTTCTTTTTTATTCAGAAATTCCGAATCTCTGCAGGAAATTCCGAAAGAAAAACTAGCAAATCTAAATTTTCCTTTCTTTGGATCTATTAACAAAATTAAATTCCATTTCTACAAATGTAAAAAGAAGGTTGAACTTTTTCATAAGTTCATTAACCCATTTGCATCCTATGCGCATCCATGCGTCTATTTCACGAATTTCCTAATTATTCAGGAATTCTGAATCCCGACTGGAAATTCCGAAAGAAAAACTAACAAATCTGAATTTTCCTTTCATTGGTTCGATTATTAAAATTAAATTCCATTTCTACAAATATGAAAAGAAGGTTGAACTTTTTCATAAGTTCATTAACCCATCTGCATCCTATGCGCATACATGCGTCCATTTCAGAAATTCCCTTATTATTCAGAAATTCCGAATCCCTGTCGGAAATTACGAAAGAAAAACTAGCAAATCTAAATTTTCCTTTCATTGGGTCGATTACTAAAAATAGATTCCATTTCTCCAAAAAGATCTCAACCACAGAAGGCCAAGTTCATTTTGAAAATAAAAATTATATAGTCCATATAGAAGGTGCTTAAAATCTGTTTTATTCACTCCCACGGTGAACAGAATCTGTAAATAGATGCCATATATGAGAAAGTATGTGAAAACAGGCTTGGTTCACTGTGGGAGTAGATAAAACAGACTTCATGTACCTTCTAAATGGACTATCTCATTTTTTTTTTCCAAAATGGTCTACTATGGTTGTGAACCCATCATATATAAAAGGAAGATGGAAGATTGTTCTTTTTCGTAGGTTCATAAATCGACTTCCATTCGAAGCGCATATCAGTCAATTTTAGGAATTTCTTTTTTTATATAGAAATTCTGAATGGATTTTTAATTTATGAAAATTTCTGATCACTGGAGCAGTATTAACTCTTAAATGCGCAATTTATTACTTTGTTTCGAGAAAATTATATATGATACTCTGAAAGGTTTATAACGAAAAATAATGAAAAAAAAAATAAGAGATATATTTTTCATACAATACGTCAATCTTTTCTTCTGTTCACACCTGCAACACAAGTAAAAACTACTGTCGTGTAACTGTTTTAAGCTAAAATATTGCAAATTAGTAAATACGTTAATAAGTGTGTCTCCAAATACCTTATTTTATATAATTATTTATTTTATAAAACAACCTTTAACCCTTTAATTCCCATTATAGAATACGTTCCAGAAATTACGTAGTTTAGAGAATTTGACTTTACACCAGAAAGTTTCAATGATTAATTTCACTTTATTTAAATACGGAACAGTGAACAGCAACGCAGTTCCAGGGGCTACCTATTTGAAGATCAAATCCACGCCCTGTCGATGAGTATTTGTAGAGCACATCATACAGAAAATGTCTGTTTTTTTTAATATCACAAATATTGCTATTTTAATTTTCTGGTGTGAATTAGGTATATGCGAATAAAAAATATCTATTAAATTCAAAACAGTGTTGTTTGCATATACGCAAAGCTGCGCACTAAAGGGTTAAGAATGGAGTTATGAATAAAGAGGAGGCGACATATTGTGTACTGTCTACCAGTCGCGAGTGAAGTAACTAAGGATTTTATCACAAGATGGCGGCTGCTTTTTTTTTAATCGGATCTTCAGTTTCTGATTACAGCCAGGGCAAACATCCCACCAGTAAAATTGAATGAAAAATTTCGTCTTAATTAATCGTGTTATTCATGAAAAATTTTCTCAAAAATGTCGTAAAAATTTCTATTTGTTTTTACTGGTGTCAGTATGTCTTGTAAAACTGTCAGTTTTTTCCACTGGTTGTCACAATATGGCGGAAACGTAGGGCCTAACTACCGCCAAAGTAAACTCCTACCAGTAAAAATGAAAATCTATTTCTACCATTATTTTTGACTGAAGTTTTGTAATAATAAGGCGTTTAAATAAGTAGAAAAATTCTATATAAATCTACTGGTGAAAGTTTCCACCGGCGGTAAACAACTACTGCGAGAGCGGTTACAATTGAAGCTTCACTATTTTAAGGATGTGTCAATTCCTCTTTATTAAAGTTCCATGGGGTTAAGGGCCTTCCTAGATGCAGACACCTTCACGTCCAGTCTATGGATAGATTGTTTTTCAATTAAATGAGCCAGCAGTTGTGTAAAAATATAGCTGTAGTTTTAAACTACTAAAAAGGTTTAATATTACTTAAGGTTGTTAAGAGTAAAAATAGAGAAAGTGAGGATAATTTAAAAACTAGTATGTTGTGGCCCTCAGAAAACATTCTTCTGTATAAATCACGTCAATTAAATGATTTAAACAGTTCAAGAAATTACATCATTATAGCACCAATTCACATCAAATTATATCTGAATTTGAAGTTTCATGGAAATTCGTGCATTAGTTCATTAGACAGAAATATACCGGGAATTCTGAAAAATGTAGCGTAGCAGCGCCACCTGTTGAGCAATTTACAACAAAACATATACAGCACTAACTGATATCAAGGTATACCTGAATCTGAAGTTTGATGAAAATTCGTGTATTAGTTATTGAGATAGAGCTATAGTGGAAATTTTTAAAAAATGCAGCATAGCAGCGCCACCTGTTGAGCGATTTGCACCAAAATGTAAACAACATTAATTCATATCAAGATATACCTGAATCTGAAGTTTGTTGAAAATCCAAGCATTAGTTCTTGAGATAGAGCTATAGCGGAAATCGCAAAAAATGTCGCATAGCAGCGCCACCTGTTGAGCGATTTACACCAAAATATATAAAACGTCAATTCGTGTCAAGGACTAACTAAATCTCAACTTTGATGAAAATCCATGCATTAGTTCTGGAGATTGAGCTATTGTAGAAATCGTGAAAAATTGCTGCCTAGCGCTGCCACCTGCTGAGGGATTTACACCAAAAACGAAACAGCACTAATTCATATCCAGGTATAGTTGAATCTGAAGTTTGTTGAAAATCCAAGAAATAGTTCTTGAGGTAGAGCTATTGCGGAAATCACAAAAAATGCAGCATAGCGGCGCCACCTGTTGAGCGATTCACATAAAAATGCATAAAACGTCAATTCATGTCAAGGAATAACTGAATCTGAAATTTGATGAAAGTCCGTGCATTAGTTCTGGAGATTGAGCTATTGTGGAAGTTGTGAAAAATGCTACATAGCAGCGCCATCTGTTGAGCGATTTACACCAAAAACTAATCAGCATCAATTTATATCAGGGACTAACAGAATATAATTTTTTATTAAATTCTGTGCATTAGTTCTTAAGAGAGAGCACCCACAAAATTTGTGTCACATACATACAGACAGACAGACAGAGTCACAGACAGACATTTTGTAAAAACATGTTTTTTGGAATCTCTGACCCATAAAACGCGTAATATAAATTATAAATTAATAAAAATTATAGTTGAAAGAATGAAGATAACACTACTTCCGTTCCAAAGCAGTGTTGCCAGTGGGCTGCTTTTTACTTTCATCTATCTTTAGAAGATGAAAGTATTGGATTTGTGAAAATTTTCTACTTCCAGTTTTCGACGGATTTACATGTTTTAGGGGTCAGAGATCCCAAAACACATGTTTTTACAAAATATCTGTCTATGAGTCTGTGAGTTTGTCTGTCTGTATGTGACACACATTTTGTGGGCTCTGTATCTTAAGAACTAATGCAAGGTATTTAATAAAAATTTACATTCTGGTACTCCCTGGTATAAACTGGTGCTGATTAGTTTTTGGTGAAAATCGCCCACCAGATGGCGCTACTGTGCGGCATTTTATACAATTTCCGCAATCGCTCTATTTGAAGAACTAATACACGGATGTTCATAAAACTTCAAATTCAGTTAGTCTTTGATATGAATTGGTGCTGTTTATGTTTTGGTGTGAATCGCCCAGCAGATGGCGCTGCTATGCTGCCCTTTGCAAGGTTTACACGATTTCCGCAATAGTTCTATCTCAAGAACTAATGCAAACATTTTCATCCTGTTGAAATAAATAAAAGGCAGACATAAAGGCGTGGATCGAATTGAGTATATTTGATATTAACAAGAACAATTACACAAACATACTGAAAGAAAACAGAAAATTTACAGGTATTTATAGATTTTGCAAGGTCCATGTTGGGGAATTGGTGGCCGTGAAAGAAAGCTACATTAAACAACCAATCACAAGAAACATAGTTGTACAAAAAGAAATTAATAAGAATTTAATGTAATGCTATGATTATTTTCAACACCCGCCCATAATCTAGCATTACATCAGAAAACAAAGAAATTTCTTGAAATCAATCATTAATAATAATATGACACAATTTAAACATTACTTGTACAAACAACAAAGAAATAATAGTTCATAAAATTTAACTTTAGGTAATGCCTTTGTAAATAAATCAGCAATATGCATATTCGTAGGAACATATTCAATTTTGATGTTATTTTCTTTTATAATATTGCGAACAAATTTCAATTTGATATCGATGTGTTTCATTCTACCATAAATACTCTCATTACTGATACATTTTATACATGATTGATTATCCTCAAAAATTACTAAATCCTTAATATTTACAATTTCACTAGCAATATTTTTAAACCATAACAAGTCTTGCAAACTTTTAGTTAAAGCAATAACTTCAGCTTCAGTTGACGATAAAGCAACTGATTTTTGTTTATTACAACACCACAGAACAGGCATGTTACAAAACATTAAACTATAACCTGTTACTGATTTGCGGTCATTTGTGTTAGCCTCCCAATCAGCATCAACATACATGGACAATTTAGGATCAGAATTTTGCTTTTTATACACAAGTTTTAAAGCCAATGTTTCTTTTAAATATCTTAAGATTTTCTTAAGTGCTTTCCATGCAATTTCAGTAGGATTTTCTTGCGATTGACTTAAACAGTTAATAGCATACAAAATATCAGGTCAACAAATATAAGCTAAATATAATAAACAACCTACAAGTTCACGATATGGGCCATTAAAAGGTTTACCATTTTTGAAATCAGATGGGGTGGGCTTAGGAGAAATAGGAATGTCACTGGGTTTACAATCTAGCATATTAAACTTACTTAACAATTTAATTATGTAAGACTCTTGATCCATTATTAAACTATCAGAATTGAATTTCATATGAATACCTAGAAATTCTGAAACACTTTCCGATTTTGACATATGAAACTCTTTATATAATAGGGAAATAACTACATTAGTTTCATTTACAGCTGAACCTGCAATTAACATATCATCTGCATACAAAGCAATAATTATTTTATGATCATTATTATAGCGAATAAAAATACAAGGTTCATTATCACAAAATTTAAAATTTAACTTTGAAATAAATTCATGAAACCTTTCAAACCATTGTCGTGGGGCTTGTTTTAGACCATATAAACTTCTTTTAAGTTTACACTTTCGCCCACTTTTATCATCATAGCTTTGTGGCTGATCCATAAAAACAAGTTCATTTAACTTACCATTCAGGAACGCTGTTTTAACATCTAACACAAATGCATATAAGTCTTCATTTAAAATCAAAATAAGAACCAAACGTAAAGCTGGCATACTTATTACAGGGGAAAAGGTTTCACTATAGTCTAGCCCTTCTTTTTGCATAAATCCACGAGCTACGAGTCTCGCCTTATGTCGACCATCTCTTTTGATGGTAAATACCCATTTGCAGGAAATAGATCGTTTGTCAGGTGGTAATTTTTCAAGATCCCAGACATCGTTGATTTTCATACTTTCAATCTCCGCGTCCATAGCTTCTTTCCATAAGCGTTGTTCATCACTAGGGAGGGATTTGATATCATTAAACGTTAATGTTTCTTGTTGGCAAAGTAATGCTTCGTAGACTTCAGGATCTGGATACCGTACAGGTTGCTTTTTAAATCTTTCAGATTTTCTTGTTTTGTCTTCTTTCTCTTCAAGATCATCTAATTCATCACTCGTATTTTCTAGAACATCTGGATCAATTTCATTATCGACTGGTTCTGAATTTTCTAGAATGTATTGTTTCGATTGAACATTTTTCTTTTTCTCTTCATCGAATTTCACATTTCTTGAAGTACGGAGTTTTGTTCTCAATAGTGCTGCTTGGCATTCGATTTTTCAAGTAAGCTGCTGAAAGGATAGCTTGACCCCAAAAAGTCTTTGGTAAATTTGATTCAGCAATCAAAGCACGTGCTATATTCAGAAGCGACCTATTGCATTGTTCAGCTACTCCATTCAAAGATTGCGTGTATGGAGGATCGGGATCGATCACTATACCAAGATCTCTAGTAAAATTCACTAAATCATTAGAGAAATATTCCTTCCCGTTATCACATCTAATTTTCTTCACTGTAGGGTTGGATTTTAAGAACATTTTTAATTTTTCTGAGACTTCACTTTTATGTTTCAGTAAAGGTACTTCAGTAAAACGAGAAAAATCATCGATAAGAGTCATAAAATAGCACTCGCCAGAAAAAGTTGTCGGAAAAATAGGTCCACAAATGTCACTATGAATCAAAGTCATTGGCTTGGTTTCTCTTTTTCTTGGTCCTCTTCCCATTGGTGTTGCACTCTGTTATGCCTGAGCACAAATATCACAAAAAGAATCAGGTACCGGAAGCTTCATATCTTTCAATACTTTCTCACTCGGATGACCAAGTCTGCGATGCCAGATATCACAATGATTTTCCTTTGAAGTAAGAACTGTTTCGTAAACAGGGACAAAGTCACTTACGTATTGTCCATTCAAATCACGTTCACCAAAGTAAAAACGGTTTCTCCCTTTTTCTATAAATACTTTTGATTCTTGAAAATAACTGTATAATTTGCACTTTAAATTTTCCTAACGGAAATGAGTTGCCCGTTTAAGTCTGGAACATAAAGCACATCCTTTAAAGTAATTTCCATTCCATTTGACAGTTTTCCATTAATATTTCCAATACCTTTTTTCAAGATTCGTTGTTTTCGATGCGCATTTAGTAGTTCCTGAAGAAGGTACTAAGGATGCAAAATAATTCTCATTAGAACACATATGGGAAGTTGCTCCGGAATCTACTATAAATTCATTCTTTTTTATGCTTCCAGCAACGAAAGAAACAGCTAACGAGGCAAATTTTTCTTCATTTGAATTTTTAACAGCTTTACAGTTACGTTTTATGTGTCCGGATTTTCCACAAGAATGGCAAGTAATTTTCTTTCTACAATATTTCGCTGTATGCCCTTTAGAGTTGCAAATTTTGCAAAAGAATTCTTTGCGAGTCGACACAAATGCAGTATTATCATGAGCAGCCTTAGTATATACTTTTTCTTTCTTTGAATCCAAAAGAAGTGCTTCAGCATCTAATAATCTTTGTGTCACAAAATCTAATGTCAAAACAGAATTCGGTTGGTTTTCTAAAGCAATCTTAACATTTTCAAATTCCTGAGGCAATGACATCAAAATATAAACAATAGTATCCGTTTCATTAACTTCTGCCCCAGACAGCTTAAGATCCGAAATTAATTTATTAATTTCATCAATGTGATTTCTCATAGAAACTGTACGATCTTTCTTAATCGTTGCCAATCTCTTCCGAATTAAAATTTGATTCACTGCACGCTTTCTATCATAAGTGCGTTCTAATTTATTCCAAATTTCATGAGCTGTATTTTCATCTTGAAGTGACGCAAGAACATTATCACTTAATAATGATAATAATAAAGCGTAAGCCTTTTTGCTTTCACGACACCGGCGGCATTGTCTGGATCCGCTTCATTTTCCAGGAATTTTTCCAATTCCTTAGCAGCAAAAATTGCCGTTACTCTTCGTTTCCATACCGAAAAAACTTTTCCATCACCTTCAAAAAGAGTGATGCCGTAAACATCTTTTGAAGAATCCATTCTGCTCGATAAAATATATAAAAAGAAAGATAAAATCTTTTTCACTCAAAATCCCAGCAGAAATGAAAAACAGAAAGATAACGGCGTCAGTATGTCTCGCAGCTCATTTCAACACTTGCTAGAACCAACGCTCTGCAGTTGAAATAAATAAAAGGCAGACATAAAGGCGTGGATCGAATTGAGTATATTTGATATTAACAAGAACAATTACACAAACATACTGAAAGAAAACAGAAAATTTACAGGTATTTATAGATTTTGCAAGGCCCATGTTGGGGAATCGGCGGCCGTGAAAGAAAGCTACATTAAACAACCAATCACAAGAGACATAGTTGTACAAAAAGAAATTAATAAGAATTTAATGTAATGCTATGATTATTTTCAACACATCCAACTTCAGATTCACTTAGTCCTTGATATGAAATGATGCTGATTACCTGTTGGTGTAAATTGCCCGATAGGTAGCGCTGCTGTGCTGCATTTTGTACGATTTTCTAAATAACTCTATCTCAAGAACAAATGCACGAACTTTCATCAAACGTCAGATTCAAGTATACCTTGATTAATATTGCTGCTGATTATGTTTTAGAGTAAATCGCTCAACAGGCGGCGTTGCTATGCTGCATTTGTCTTGACTTCCGCAATAGCTCTATCTAAAGAACTAATGCACGAATTTTCATCTAACTTCAGATTCAGTTAGACGTTGATACAAGTTGATGTTAATTAGCTTCTGATGTCAATCGTGCGATAGGTGGCGCAGCTATGCTGGTTTTTTAACGATTTTTGCAATAGCTCTATCTCAAAAGTAATGCACGGATTTTCCCCAAACTTTATATTCAGTTAGACATTGACATAAGTTGATTACGATTAGGTTCTGGTCTAAATCACCCAATAAGTGGCACTGCCATTCTATTTTTTGCTGGATTTACACGATTTTAGCGATAATCATATGTCAAGAACTAATTCACAGAATTTCATCTTAAATTTAACCTATATGAGATAGAAGAAAGTTTTGGGATTGGTACATTCGACTAGTTTTTACCCCTTGAGGGCGGTGGGATATATTTTATCCCACCTAAGATTAATGAAGATCTGCACCAGATATGAAATTTAACTTTTCTGGCTTTGGTGGAAAAAAGTCGCAAATAGCTTTTCCTTATTTTGAAATGAAATTTTTCTAAATTGCCAGTGGGAATCCAGCATTACACAAACGCAATTACTTGCCCCTCAAGGGGTTAAATTCAGATTTCTTGATTGGCACCACTTTTTTGAAACGGTTAAGTTCCCCTTGTTTTCGACATAACGAATGTGTCATTCAATAAGGCAAGTTTTAACATCTGAAAAAAGTGCTGCTAATGAAGAAGTCTGAATTAAAAAAAAATAGTGGCCTACTGGCAACACTGTTTCAAACAGCCAGTGGCCAAGCGAACTAAGCAGAAGGAAGCGGGCGAAAGGCACAGGAAACAAAAAAAAGACTTTTCAAAACAGGTTTTTTTTTTTAAATAATAATAAGACAAAGTGTCAAAAGGAAAGAGAAAAATTGCAGGCGTGGTGAATTCAAGTTCATTGGGGATGTATGGAGATCATGGTTATTACATAACCATAGAGTATTTAGGGATTTTCGATGCATGGGTTCGAAGTGTCGTAGTCGGGCAGCTCGCTACGCTTTCGTTATTGCTCTAGGTTATGACAAAATTTCCATTAAAGCCAAAAGTTCTGGTGTGAATTCTAAATTTCTAAGAGATATTCCTAAAATGCAAGCCTCTGATGCAAATGGGTTAATTTCTCATTCAACTCTAATGTACGTGGAAAAAAAGAAGTATTCAACAGCTTTATTAAGTAAAGTTTTCAAGACGGTACCACAAAATGAATTCATGAAATGCGCCGCAATTTCAATTTTTCTTCATTCAGATAAATTAACCCAATAAATAAATCAGTCTTATTATCGGTGTTACTTTGAAATCTTAAAACCGTGGTAGTTATTTTTGGTATGTTTTTAAAGGAAATAACTCAATTTTAATTTTATTAAATGAATGTAGGGGAGGTAGGGCAGGTTTGATACATAGGGAGGGTTGATATATTGACAATTTTTCTCAACAAATGGCATTAACAGCCATTGTAACAGATGTAAAGTTTTCTTTTATTAGCAGAGGCTATCATTAGCTGGACTTAGCAGTGAAGAACTAACTTTTTTTTTCTTTTAATTTTGAAGACTTTTGGAATGTCAATGTAAATTTTTTTAATACTGATTTTCTTTCATAACTCTTATTATTGAGAAGATAATATCTTGTTTTTTTTTATTTGTAAAGCATATTGTTAGGGTGAGTTTTACCAGAAAGCAGATTGGCACTTTGCAACTGCGTTTATACAATGTGATTGAAAATACAATGAGCCATGATAGGGAGAAATGATACATTAGTGCTAGGGAGAAATAATACACTTGCATATTTGAAATTTAATAGTTTTTTAAGTTGTAAACTAATATAGGACTGTAATATTCATTATTGTTTTACAGCAAGAGCTACTGAAATTGATAAGGAAGAACAAAGAGACTATTCGTAGACATTATGTAGGTTACATAGAAAAGCAGTGTGTTGTTAGGTTAGTTCGCTTTGCTCGTCATGTAGAAGAAAAAAGTTTAAATGGCCTGAAAGGGAAGATGTTTCTATAATTGACGAAGGGCAAATTAAAAAAAACATTAAATCCACCCGATTTTACTTACCAAAATGATAAAGTTATTAGTTTTTCTTTAGACCATTTCAGGGGTGGTTGTATTTTTATGAAACCACTTAATTTTAATTACTAAACGCCACATTTGCACCAGCATTTTGGTAAAATATTTTCCATTTAATATGAAAGTGAAATATAGCCCTTTTCTTATTTTCACTTAAATTTGTCGGCAAATTCCGGTGTCATTCATTTATTCAACACTTTAGCATTGAAAATGTTTTGCCCTGAAAGGGTTAAAGAAATCTTAAATGGGCTAAATTTTGTTAAATTTTTTGCAAATCAGCAATGTTCACTTCATTTTTCCTTGCAAAAAGACCTCTAGGAGTTTCTTTCATTATTTATTTTCTAAAAAGTGTGTTAATAGAATTATTTAAATAGTAGCAATTGTTTAAATATTTTTGTAAAAAACATTTCTGAAACAAAAATACGTCGATGCCATTTCTTTTTAAATTTTACTTAAATGTTTCAAGATTTATCGTAAAAAATTGTATGACACATAAATTGAACTGTCTGCATTTTTTTTTTTTTTCAATTTACATAACAATGTATCAAATCTCCCTTGCTAGTATCAATCCTCCCCAGCAATGGGGTTATATGATACATTAGTAACCATTCACAATAATTGGGATATATTTTTTGAATGATTATTTTTTAAATTCACAATATTTTTAATAAATGAATTAAAGGTCACTTTATAAGAAAACAAGAAAAATTTGTTTAAAAATAGGTTTCTAAGGGTTGTAAAAAATTAGTTAAAAAAAAAGTGTATCATACCTCCCTTACCTCCCCTACCTTTAAAAAAATCCGTATTATATATATAAAAAGAAATCAGCTAATTTAGCTTTGAAGAAAATTGAGATCTAGTAATTCCAGTGTTGCCAGTGGGCTACTTTTTTTTTAAATTCAAATTTCTTGATTGCCACCACTTTTTCGAAACGGTAAAATTACTTTTGTTTTCGCCTTAATTAATATGGCATTAAATAAGGCGCATTTTACCATTTCATAAAAGTGGTGCCAATCAAGAAGTTGAATTTTAAAAAAGTAGCCCATCTGGCAACACTGTTTACTTCTACAGATAAATCATCATAGCTGCCATTCTTCCACTAATCTTCCGTAATATCTGGGTTAATTTAACCCAGATTAACCACTTTTGAACCAGAAAATTTATTTCTTGAATCTTTATTCATTTAATTCAAGGTTTCTTCGTGGGACGTACTTAAATTCATTTCTTCATAAAATTTCTGGTTCGAAATGTATTAAACCAGGTTCAAATTAACGCGCGTATTACGGAAGATTAGTTTGAGGTTGGCAGCTATGAATCAATAAGCACATGTAATAATCCTCAATTCAATATTACAATTTTTTCACAGTTTTTATAGCATCTCATACAACTCTACTATGCGCAAAAAAAAAATGTCTCCAATTTCTTTATGAAGAAGAGTTTTGCAAACTCGTAAACTCATAATACACGTCTTTCAGATTTACCCTTAAATAAAAAAGAGTAAGTACATTTTCCAGGTTCTCTTTCCTTTCTTTGAGCTTTCCGGATCCATGTTTGTAGTTTTATGATTTACAAAAACTTTAAGCTTCAATAAAATACCGCCACATATTCGTATAAACCTTCCTGAAAGATTTATAAAAAAAAGTCGAAAAGGTGTTTTGAAATTTTAATCTGAAGTTCGCACTTTTTCTCTTCAGACATTATTTTTTTATTAAATAAATAAGAAAATTCTATCTAGACTGGACAAGGCTTATTATTAATTTTTAACGCTTTCTAACAATGTTGAAACGTGTTTATGAATTCGGTTTTTTTGTCCATCTGTCCGTCTGTCTGTCCATGCTCTAACTAGCATAAGTATACTTGGATTTTCATGCAATCTATATATTTTATTGATGTTTACCATGTCATGTTCGGTATTAAACAGGAAATGTGTAGCATAAATTGTTCAATTACAGGGGTACTCAAAAGAATTCCGTTACATTATGGTCAATGGGGAAAAATCGCTTGTAGAGTATTTAAATGACTACGCTATTTCAAATGTATTGAAATTGATTTAACACGTTAAGTGCCACGATGACTGATACTGAAGCGCTGAAAATTCACAATGTTTAAAGTAATTTTTAAGAAAGTATAATCCTGTAATAAATAAAAGGTTTGTAAATTTTAAATATTTGTTCGGTAATTATTTAAAACAATGTACATTTTTTCAGTTTTGTATCATATTTTAGACGTCAGCCGTCGGTGAATGACACGTTTTAAACGAAAAGTTCGCTGTCAGCCACCGGTGGCTGAGGTGGCGCTTAACGTGTTAACCCCTTGGGGATGACCGTCACATGTATGTGACGCATAAAGTGCTCACAAGTCGTAATTATTCCCACCAGTTATTTTTTATTGTAAATTTTGCCTTATTTAATCGGGGCATTTTCCCGATTCAATTACACAAAAATTCCTGTATTGAAAAACCGGTGATGAAAGATTAAAAAATTCTGTAAAAGACACTTTTCGTAATGGGGTTAAATCGCTGCATTTTACTGCAAGATGATTACTATAGGATCGGACATTCATAGCATTTATAGTTCATTTACAAGGACACACAAATGAAATCGGTTACAGTATTGTCTTTGAGCAATAATTGCTGGAAGTGCGTTTCAATTTCGATATGCGCTTTTAAATTGAAATAAATTTTTGCATACTACTCGTTATGTATACAGGGGTTACAATTTATAGGGAAAGTTCTATTGTTCTTAAACCTATTCTGGAAATAATATCTTTACCGTACCTTTCTATCTATCCCTTTGAGCTCTGGGAATGAATTTCTTCAAAATGCCCAAATGTCACACTTACACCAGGATTTTGTAAACAAAAGATTTGGATTATAATATACACGAAAACAAAATGCATTAATCTATTTTCAAATAAATTTCGTTAAATATTCCGGTGCCAATGTGACACTTGGAGATTAAAATTAAGTGGGAAGAAATTCACCCATCAGAGCTCAAAGGGCTATACCATATGTGAAATAAAATTATCATAAAGATTACTGATTAAGGGTTCGGGTAGGAGCTATAAAATTTTCTCTATATAAAGCGTCTCCTGTGTAAACATTCTACACATCGTTTACAGGGCTGCACAAAAGAATTTACGTACCATTCTCCTTATTAGTGGAAATTACTGAAGGGGAATTTTCAACTGGTATTTATTTCCAAACTGAATTAAATTTTTGCATGCATGTAGGATTTACATATATATAGATATCACATACAGGGCTGCTGAAAGAATTCGTGTAATTTTCCGACTGTAGATTGGAATTGCTGAAAATGAGATTTCAAATGTGTTAAGCTCTTTCGAATGGTTCAATTAGACATCTTATTCAACGGTGAAGTTTTTTTACATTTATCTGAATGTGTTGGTAAGTGTTTTATAATTCATGCTCTACGCATGATTTTTCATTTTAGTTTTATGTGAGGTAAGGTAGAACAGAATAAAACAGACAATTTATTATCTACTCAATAGGGTCAAAACACTGCATTAACCACTAGTGTCGCGAAGGAAATTTTCCCCTTGTAAAGTTTATTGACTTAATAAAATTTATAACATATTTATAACTACTTAAAAGGTGACTCAAACACAGTGTTGCCAGATGGGCTACTTTTTTTAAATTAATATATTTGACTGGCACCACTTTTTTGAAATGTTGAAATGCGCCATATTTAATGACATATTAATAAAAGCGAAAACAAAGGTAATTTTACCGTTTCAAAAAAGTGGTGGCTATCAAGAAATCTGAATTTAAAAAATGTAGCCCACTGGCAACACTGCTCAAACATATAAAAATATTATTAATTGCAACCCTGAGATCTTTCGAACACACACGCGTTCATTTTCAAAGGGAAAAAGAATGATTGAATAGAAATACATTTTAAAAACAAAAACAAAAATAGTACGCATGCGCAAGTGGAGTTTAGGTCATTTCTTTGCAGAGGGGTGAAAAGATCAGTTCATATTATCAGGAGGTCTTGAAATATGTAGGATATTGTACCAAATTGAGGGAATATTATAGGAAAGGATATCGTAAATCCATTAAAATTTTATTTAGAATTGATAATGTTTGTATCGATGTCCTTTCTATAATATTCCCTCAATTTGATACAATATCCTAAATATTTCAAGACCTCCTGATAATATGAACTGATACTTTCACCCCTCTCCAGAGAAATGGGCTGAACTTCGCTTGCGCATGCGCACTATTTTTGTTTTTGTTTCTAAAATGCATTTCTATTGAGTCAGTCATCTTTTTCCCTTTGAAAATGAACGCGTGTGTGCTCGAAAGATCTCAGGGTTGCAGTAAATAATACTTTTATATGTTTGAGTCACCTTTTAGGTAGTTATAAGTATGTTATAAAGTTTATTATTATCTACTTATATAATAGTTTTCTATGGTTGTGTTTCTCAGCTAGTAAAGACACATATGGAACATTAACACTTTCCAGCACACTGTGCCCGGGTCGGGATACCTAACTTTAATTCCAAACTTACGAACTGCACCAAGAATATTTTTGTAAAATTTTGCTTTTACAATGAATAGTAAAAATAACATGTTTTTAATTTCTAAAAAAGTCGTTATAAAATTCCGGTGTCAGTCAATTATTTCCTCATTTTACAACAAAAATTGCCCGTGCCGGAAAGGGTTAAATGCAAGAAAAAATAGCTCTTTTATAGGCAATCAATGGCCATCTTGAAAATACTTCCTAATTTTCAGATTGCCATTGATATGTTTTGCCAAAAATTTCCGTTACAATACATTAATTTAGTGAGGGCAACGAACTCAATTATGAAAAATCCACTGTTTTTTTATACCTGGTAGAAAGCTCAAGCAAATGGATTTATTAAAAAATATGTAATTTCTGCTCTGTTTATTTTTGAAGAAAGGGAACAGGAAAGGAAAATGTGAAAAATCATTGAAACGATCTTTTTTGGATTTCTAAGTTGATTGTTCAAAGTACAATAGCAAATTAATTAATGTTTAACCCTTAAGGGATCTCAGGACTCTTAAAGCTTAAAAACTTTTGAAATTTTAATCTTTTTAGAAGTCAAACTCCTATCTTCTCTGAATACTTTGATATAATTGTTCCCTTGAAATTCCTATTAGAACAGAAGTTATGGATTTTAGAATTATACCCGCTCAATAACTGAAGCGGATTTTCCGGAAATTTGAAGTCATTTTTCTCCAAATGACGTTTTTGGGCATAATGAGCAGAGTATATCTCAAAAACTTCTGAATATTTTTTTCACGAAATTTTCAAAACATATGTTTCATGTTAGTCTGTATAAACTGAATCTAAAATTTCCTTTTTATTGTTCAAAAAAAAAAAAAAAAATACTTTGGGGTGATTTTACTGTTGAAATTTTCTCAATTTTGTATTAGCTAAATACAACTTTGTATTAAAAGTATAAAATTGATTTAAATACAAAATTATTTAGGTTCAGGGTAATTATTACAATCTTAAGTATAAGTAGGCACCAAAATTTTCATTTTTCTTGATAAATTTATTTTGTAATCCTGAGCAACATAAATCCTGTCAACCCGATTTTCTGTTCGTCAAATGTGTGACAGTTTGAAGCCTCCTTAAATGCTAATTCTGCATCTTGAAATTTTTTAAATACATGAAATGAAAGAACATACTTATATATTTCATCCTAATAAAAATTTTGTTTTTAAATTAAACATTTTAAGAAATTAAATGCTGAAAATGGTCTTTTTTTTACATTTTTTCCAATTTTAAGAGTCCTGAGACCCCTTAAATGTACTAGGGGATCGAATCCGGGCTTCTCTGCTTTACAGACTGATAGGTAAACCATTTTTTTTTTTAATTGAAAACTCTAATAAATTTTTTACATGCAATATATTCTTTAGAATGCCCACTAACACCAAAAAATCAGTGTTATATGAAAAATATCAATTATGCAATCAAATAAAGTTTTGAAATTTATCAAAAACAATGCTTTCGTATTAACCGCATGATAAGAGATAACCGTATCACAAGATTTTGTTACTTGTCTTTTTACCCGACTGCCAAGACGGGTTATGTGTTTCACGCGTATTTGGGTATGGGGATTTCTTTATACCCTCGAAACATCCCAACGGCTGGATGGGTTTTAATGAATGGGGTTTCTATCATTTCGGTTTAACCGTCCGATAGATATAGGCTAGATTTTGTTTTTATAAATTGAAAATGGCGGTAGAGACGGAATTTTTTTTTACGTACCCTATTGAGTGGCATATCATTGGATAGGTCTTTCAAAATGAAGACGATGTTTCTTTGACTATTTTACAGTCATAATCTCCATTTAAATATTACACAACCTGGAAGTTGCGTGAGTAGGATCTCTAGCTTTACTGCAACTCTAACCTTCATACACATCTATAGGCCTCATCAAAACAGTGTTTATAGATAGGAACTAACAATTAAACGCAGCTTAAAAGTCATCAATACAAGTAAATAAAAGAAATCGGTAAATAATATAAAAAATATTTTCACATTGATGTGAAATAATTAATTAGTCGCTTTTTACGCAATCTTTTTTTTTTTTTTTTTTTTTTTTTGATTTTTTAAATTTATTTATTATGGTCATTTCAGTGCTTGAAGCGTGTAGTTCAGTTATATGTAGGTTAAATTTGTGTTTTTTTTTTTACATTACTTTATTTATGGAGGAAGTTTTAATAATTTTATGAATATTAGCCGTAAGAAAATACTGAATTCTTTACATTGTTTTCAGGGCAAACGGATTAATACGCGATAAATTAAAAAATATTTCACACTTGGAAATTATTTTTAAAACCATAGACAGTCAGTAAATTGAAAGGCAGTTTGCAAAAAAAATTCATTTGAAAGTTTTTTTATTCCTTATTTGGCCGTATAAAAATTTAAATTGTTTGTTCTATTACATGCTTTACATATGTTAAATTTGTGTCTTTTTTAACATTATTATTTTATTTTCGTTTATAGAGGAAGTTTTAATTTCTTTATAGAAAATTAGTCAGAAATAAATGCTAGACAATTTTCATTTCTTCATTTCCAAAATGTTTGTTATTAAGTAATAGAGCCGGCACGTGATAGAGATAAATTACAAAAATTCATGCTTGAAAATTATTTTTAAAAACATAATAACTCTGTTAATTAACGTACAGTTTTCAAACAAATTGCATTTAAAGTTGATTTTTTCCTCTATACGATGGTGTAAAGAATGAAAATGTGCGATATCTTGAAGTTTAAAAATTTGTAGCAACGAAAATGGCAAAACCGAAATTTTATCGTGAAGTGTTGCCATTCGCAAAATGACGTCAGCGTTACGCACAGATATGTTTGTCCTTTATAATATAGATAAATAGTGTAACTCAGGAGTTGCATGATCTTTTTTTGCCATTTGGCGCTTTCTATTGGTCTTCTGGGGAAGTATTATGGATTATTTAGGCATGATAACATGTATTTAAGGTCATGAAGTCTGGTTTTGTTCTGATTTGTTATCACGGCTAGGTTATAACATCTTTTGTTGATACTGCTTGCAATGTGCTCGACTGGCGTTTTTTCTCTATCTTTATAAGTTAGCCATTATTAATTCTCCAAACTATTAAAAGAATTATAAAAATTATTATATCGTTGAATAGTTGTTTTTGTGCAGTGTATACACTTTAAAGTAAGTAGTATATACTTTAAAATTATCATTTTTTGAGCGATATTTCTGATGTAATTCAGAACTGACATTATGACATTATGTCCAACAGAAACATAAATAGTTTGACTATTTTTTTCGTGGATAATTAACATAAATAGAGAAAAATATAATGTTTTACTAACAAAATAAAAAATCATGCATTATGGGTTTAGTTAGCAATTGATAAAAACAAATTTTTTTTTTTTAATTTTACACCCTTCATTTTTAATTTATACTTTATTTTATACTTTTATGTCTTTAAAATGTTTCATTGTTCCAGTTTCACAGCGCTTTCGCATATTTTGGCATATTTCACAGCACTTTTTTTGTCACGTTTGAGGCACAATTTCCGACTTGTTTCTTTTCACAGATTAAAAACCATATCACTCAACACTGTTGTACGTAATAAAAAGAAAGAAAAAGAGAAAAGAAAAAGAAAAAGTACCCAGCACCTTTATGAAGAAAAGTTTTCCAAACTCGTAAACTCATAATGCACGCCTGAAGCGTGTTATAATTCCAGATTTACTTTTTAAATAAAAAAAGACTAAGTATGTTTTCCAGGTTATCTTTCTTTTCTTTGGCAATTTCTGGATCTATGTTTGTAGTTTTATGATTTATTCAAACATTTAGCTTCAGTAACACATGCCTTCCTGAAAAGATTGATACGAAAGTGGAATATGTGTTTTGAAATTTTAATCTAAAGTGCTTTTTCTCTTAATCAGACTTTTATTTTTATTAAAGGAAAAGGAAATTCTATCTAGACTGGACGGACAAGGATGATTAACACTAGAATCGCCGTAGTGGTCATTTTGACCGCATACATTTTGAACCCATGTTTTCAAATAAAAACATTTCGATTATCACCAAAATTTCTTTCTGAATTAAGCTTAAAATGAACCAAGGAGTAATAAGTTATATAAATTAGTTAAGTAGTAATTCAATATTTCTAACTGAGCGTAAAAATGCCCAGGCTGGGAGTCGAACACAGATCCTTGGCTTAAAAAGCCAATGCTTTACCGTTTAAGCTAACTGGGCCGACAACCAGCCCGCATATTTAGCTCAAAAATCTTATTGGTAGTAAAATCTGGTCTGTCATGTAGACAGCTCAACAGAATAAACCGCAGGTAAAGGAACTCCATATAAACGACGGGGACGTAGATTATTTTTAACAATTATTTTTAACACAATCAAACTGATTGGTAAAGTTAACTTACGAATTGAATATTTCCAACAGATGAAAAAAATGCCCAGGCTGGGAATTGAACCCAGATCCTTGACTTACAAGCCAAGGATATGGGACAAGGACAAGGCTTGGCTTGAATGCCAAGGATCTGGGTTCGATACCCAGACTGAGCATTTTTTCGCTCAGTTGGAAATATTGAGGGGAAAGCAAAAATGTCTCTAAATATTGAATTCTCACCGGAATAATCGGAAAATTTTATTTATAAATAATGAAAAGCAATTTTCTAATGATTTTCCTCTAAAGTTAAAAATATAAAATTTAGTTAAAATTTTCTGGTGAGAATCTTGTTTAAATTAGGTGGGATATATTTTATCCCACCGCTCCTCAATTAATTAGTTTCAAAAAACAAATTCCGGTGTAAAATATATTTATAACACATCAGTAAAATTTCCGGCGGTTCTAGTGTTAATAAATTTTTTCTATGCTGTCGAACAGAATAAAACAAAGACAATTAATACTAAAATGAACGGAAAGTTCACTCAAGTTTTATAAAAATATTTTACGCCAGATTTTATAATGAAAACTGTTTAACTAATTTATTTAATTTTTTTCTTCTTTCTCTCTTTTAAACTTATTTTATAAAGCAATTTCTGGTTCGAACCGAAACATATTCATCACGGTCCTACTAGTTTTAACCCCTTAATTCTCGCTTCCGTGATATTCACGGGCTGTGTCTTTTATTCAGATTGTTTGATTCCCACCAGTTTTATGAAATAATGTAATCGACTTTATTATGGTATCATTTTACCTGACATTATATAAGGTGAATATTTCTTTTTCAATAAAGTGGTGCCAGTAAGCAATTTGAATTTTTAAACGGTAATTTAATGCTATCGTTAAGGAGTTAAGGGGCATGTGACACTTTTTGTCACAATATGTGCAATAATTGACATTTTTTGAAAAAAATTGATTTTTGTATTGTTGGCTTAACCTTTTATGTACTGAATTGTGAATTCATGAAAATTTTATCTTCTAATGCATTTTTCGTGAATTTTTGAAACTATGTTAAAGATTTACATAATCATTTAATAAATTTTACACGGATTTTAGAAAGATTCAGAAGGATTAATTAAATTTGAATTTATAGGGATTTTGTGCAATATTTATAACCCCACTGAAATCTTTTATTTAAATATTTTTCTTAGTATTTTGTAGAATTAGGATATTTACAAATATAATGTTCTTACAATATAAATATTCCCAAATTTAAAAATCCACTCCCCCCTCCCCCCCCCCCCAACGCCAAGAAAGCTGAACAGATGCAAAGGCAAAAAAATCATCCTTTTAAAAATATTTTTGTTTTGTGTAACCAATATTACTTTTGGAACAAGATAAAATAATGCATCTATAACTCAATCTAAACTGTAATACTACTACTAATCGATGTATTAAATTAATTTTATAACAAGTTATTTTAATGGTACTTGTAAGTACCGTCAGTACATAAAGGGTTAAAAGTTCTTTGAACCTTCCTGAATCCATTGGTATGCCCGTTTTTTTTTTTTTTTTTTTTTTTTTTTTTTTTTTTGGCTGACCATTACAAATACTCGTAAAAATTCAAGGGAATATGCCGACTCGGACGCCACGACCATTCACATTAATTTTACGCAAACATTTTATGCTTATTTCTATTTTTATATTCTACTCGCATCACTGTATTTTTAAAATAAATTTTGTAGTATGCACATGTTCTCAAAGTACAAGTAAAAGTCTTTCTTATAAAAAAAAAAAATGGCGCGTACCGAATAAAAATCGTGTAAGAGATGGTGGTCCGAAAGTCACGCGGGCAGTGATATAGAACCGATAAGGGTTAAAACATTACCTTATTTATTATATGAAACTAAATTTTATTCAAGTATTTATATATACCTTAATTCATGTGTTTGATAAAATTCTGTAAGAACTTCACACAAGTTTTACGCAACCAGTTTCACACAATGTTTACGAAGCCACTTAATTTTAATTCCCAAATGCGACAATGGCACCAGAAGTTTTGTATAATTTTTTCCGTTAATCATGTATGTGAAAAATATCTTTCTTATTTGTAAATAAATTCGTACGTAAATTCCGGTGCCAATCAAAGCGATATAAGTAAGCGTCCTATCTTAAATGGTAGAAGAAACCGCAAGATTAAGAGCGAGGTCACATCAATCAAGGTCTTGCGCCACGTAGCGGATGGAGTGTGAACTACAAGTAGATACGTAACTGTTTTCTTACTCACACCACTAAAATTGTAAAGATTTTTTCACCTTGATTAATAACTGAAGTGTGTCTAACAAGACGGAAAAAACCCCGCGGTGTGAAGTGCATCTGGATGCCTCTCTCGCAACGCCTTTATTTTGCAATTAATGTGGCAAACAAAATTTATTTCCATGAGTGATTAAAGATTTAAAAAATACGCCCCACACTAAAAGCCCGCGTATGTGAATTATCACTCCGTCCACAAGGTGGCGCAACTGTGTTAATTTACGCCTGATTCCAGCATTAAGTTTGTTCGCTTACTTATAACGCTTTGGGTGCCAATCATTCATTTCAACCTTTCAGCAATGGAAATGCTGTGTCTCTAAAAGGGTGAAAAAACTTTAATTAGTTTACGGAAAAAAATTCGGAAAAATTGACATTGCTCTAAAATAAAAAGTTTTTTGTCGCAGAAAAAACTGTTTGACATAAATCTTGAGCATAATCCAGTAAATATGGATTTCAAATATCATGAAAATCGTTCGGATAATTTCCGAGAAAAGGGGTCTTAACACTGGAACTGTCGGAAATTTTACTGAAGTTTTATAAAACTATTTTACATCAAAATTTTTATTTAAAACTATTCAATTTATTTATTTTACTTATTTCTCCGTGGTACATCTTAAACATATTTTTAAAAAGAAATTCTGGTTCGAATCGAAATATTTTCATTTTTTGCTGGTCAAAATGACCGCTATGGGGGTTCTAGTGTTAAAGCTGCCATATTTTCTATAGGACTGCACCAAGTCTTGTTTTCCCTTAACCCTTTGAGGGACATGCAATTGTGTTTGCTGAATTCCCACCGGAAAATTGGAAAAAAATTTATTTCAAAATAAGGAAAAGCGATTTTTCAACGATTTTCCCACAAAGTTATAAAAGTAAAATGTAATTAAAAGTTTCTGGTGCAAATCTTAATTAAACTTTGGTGAGATATTGTATATCCTACAGCCCCTCAAGGTGTTAATTCTCTACTTTCTAAAAAGTAATTGCTTTCTTCGATTATATGACGCAGCTAGTAAGGCAGGTTTACCAGTATGGCCTTTTTTTTAAATTCTTAAATTTTGCAAATTCCTTATAATATTCTTTTCTTTATTTAACTCCTCGAGGGGCGGTGGGATATATTTTATCCCACCTACGATTAATGAGGATTTGCACCAGAAAAATTTTATGAAATTTTAATTTTCTAAATTTGGTGGAAAAAAAGTCGTAAAATTGCTTTTCCTTATTTTGAAATAAAATCTTGCTAAATTTCCGGTGGGAATTCAGCATTACACAAACGCAATTGCTTGCCCCTCAAGGAGTTAACGACAGACATTTGGTGACTACTTAATGGGTCACATTACTTTTAAAATGTCCGTTGCCATTTCAAAAGTGATGGGATTTCGAGTTCTCATAACATTTTAAATACTTATTAAAATTACATAAAACTTAGTAATATATTTAAGCCATATTTAAATATTTATAAAATATAAAAATAAACATAGTATAATATAATAAAAAATACAGTTCAATTAATATTGCACAATTTTTTCACATGGTATGGCCCAATCCGCACGATAATTTAGTTTAGAATAGATATATCAACATGAAACTTATGTTAAAATGATCCTTAAACTATACTTTATAGAATGACTTAATGATATATAAATTATTTTAAAAATTCAATTGACTTTGAAAAATGGAAAAACAGTTGAAAAATCAATTAATTAATGATTAAAAATAATGAAAATACTCAATAATATAAATTAATTCTATAAAATATAGGTAAGAGCTCATTTTAACACAATTTTTATGTTCATATATCTATTCTAAGTTAAGTTATCGTACGGATTGTGATATAGCATGTAAAAGAAAATTGCAATATTAGCTGAACCGTATTTTTTGTTATATTATATTAAAGTGTTTATTTTTACATTTTAGAAAGCTTTAAATATGGCTTAAATATATTACAGAGATTTGTGTAATTTCAATAAGTATTTAGATATTTATCATAAATTAAAATTAGATCACAGATTTTAAAAGGTGTGTGACCTCTTTTAACCCTCTCAAGGGCAAGGCACTTCTATTCGTAAAATACTGAAATGACACCGGAATTTACAAAGAAATTTATTTGAAAATATGTAAAAGATTATTCATGTATTTATTAAAACGAAAATTTTCAAACCAAATTCCTAATGTCAATATCTTATTTAGGGATTAAAATTAGGTGGTCCAAAAATGAAAACCACCGCCCTTGAAGGGGTTAAAGTAAAAATTCTTCTTTCATAATTTGCGGTATGAACTCGAAATTTTTGAATTGAAACAAGAAAGAAAAATCATGCGTCAAGCTCAGATTATGAAACCCTCTCCAACACATTATGAATAATGTAACAAAACTTCACTATTTAATAAGTTGAAATATGATGTCTCAATGACCTTTTGGAAAAGTATAGCACATTAGAAAAACCACTTTCAGCAATTCCCATCCACAACCGGAAAATTATCCGAAGTATTTGAGCAGCCCTGTATATGATATATAGATTTGTATCTATAAGCTACATGCATGGAAAAATTTATTTCATTTAGAAAATACATTCCACAGTTGAAAAACCCCACTTCAGTAATATCCGCTAATAAGGAGAATGGTACGTGAATTCTAATGTGCAGCCTTGTGTACGAGGTATAGAATTTATACAATACTAGTAACATGCAAAAAAATTATTTAACCCCTTGAGGGGCACCTGTATATATTATATACCAACTACGATTAATAAAGTTTCACACCAGAAAAATGTTATTAAATTTTACTTTTCTAGCTTTGGTGGAAAACAGCCGTAGAATTGCTTTTACTTATTTTGAAATAGAATTTTTCAAAGATTCCGGTGGAAATTCAGCATTTCACAAACGTAATTGCTTGCCCCTCAAGGGGTTAAGGCTGCTTTTAGCTGCTCTGCTCAACAAGCGCAAAACGTTTTGGCACATTTACAAATTTATTTTTTAACGGAAAAGTATAAAATTGGAAATCCTGACCATGGAAGCGATTTGGAATCGAACTGTGTTTTCCATTTTTTGATCAATCAATTACCTATCGAGTTATAAGCGATTTTGATCACGTGACACTGCATTTTTCTTCCCTTATTGACTGGATTTTCTTCTTTCGTTCGGAAGTTCAGTTCAAAATGCCAATTTTGACAGTATTTTCTGAAATAGCTATTGCGTTTACAAGAAAACGTTAAAAAACAGTTCGATGACATAGTTTCTGAATAACAACACCTTCTAGTTTCATGCGTTTCTGAACAAAAATGAATTAAAACTTATGTCAGAAAGTTGACCCTTTGGATTTGAGAACAGTCTTAACTTCAAAAGCGCATAGCGAAATTGAAAATGCACTTCCAGCAATTATTGCTTAAAGACAATACTGTAACCGACTGCTTTTGTGTGTCCCTGTAAACGAACGATAAATCATATGAATGCCCTATTCTATGGCAATTATCTTGTAGTGAAATTCAGTTATTTATATCAATTTCAATACATTTGAAATAGCGTAATGTCATTAACCCCTTAATTCTTGCTCTCGTGATATTCACGGGCTGTGTCTTTCATTTAGATTGTTTGATTCCCACCAGTTTTATAAAATAGTCTAATAGGCTTTATTATGATATCATTTTACCTGTCATTAAATAAGAAGAATATTTCTTTTCATAAAAGTGGTGCCGATAAACAATTTGAATTTTTAAACCCTAATTTAATGCGACCGTTAAGGGGTTAAAATACACTGCAAACATTTTCCCCCAACTTACCACAATGTGACAGAATTCTTTTGAGTGTCCTTGTAAACGAACTATTAATGCAATACACTTCATATTCAATACCGAATATGCCATGCTAAACATTATTAACATATATTGATTGCATTAAAATCCGAATATATTTACGCGAGTTACAGCATGAACAGACAGATGACCAGACAAACCGCATTCATAAACACTTTTCAACTATGTTTTAAAGTGTTATAAAAGGGTAAACTGACAACCCTTTAGTAAGGATACATAGAAAACTTTAAAAAATAGATATATGTTTTATTAACCTTCGGTCTACCAGACGGGTCCATTGGACCCGACATGTACATTCAAAATATTTATTCAAACCAGAAATTTCTTCAAAACAAACTAAATGTATAAATCAGACAATAATAAGTTAAATAAACAAATTAAATAGTTTTAAGTAAAAATTCTGGTGTAGAATGTTTTTATAAAACTTGAGTAAAATTTCCGGTAGTTCTAGGGTTAAGATGAAACTTATTACAGTAAACTCGCGATTTTACGACCACTGAATTAACCCCTTGAAGGGCGCTGGTATATTATATATACCACTTAATTTTAATTACCAAATTCCACATTGGCACCAGAATTCTAAAACTAATTTTTGCTTAAATTTACATACACGAAGTAACTTGTTTACTTAATTTCTTCTATATTTTCTTGTAAATACTGGTGTGAATCAATTATTTTACCATTTTAGCAACATCAATAGCTTGCCCCTGAATGTGTTAACGAGACCTCGCGATTTAGTGACCACTGAATGAAGTCCTGACCGTTTGCCAATACTGACAATGTTTTTCCTTACTCGTTTTAACTATCCGCAAGTAAGCCTAATCTTGATTTAACGACATTTCAGATAACATGAAAAAACTTCGCATTGTATTTAACTTTTACGGGAACTCTAAAGAAAATCATCTAACCATACATTTCCTTAACGTTGACGATAAGTTAAAAACTGAGGATAATTTTCGGAAGATGACTTACACTGCAGAAATCTCAGTCCTGAACAGGACATCCCAAATAATTCTTCCGGCGAGGAAACTGACGATATTCCAGAAATACCTCCTGCATCAAAAGAAGCAAAGGATCCCATCAAGATACTACGAAAATTTTTATGAAGAGGAGCAAATTCTAAAGACTACTTTCTGATTATCCATGGCCTCGAAAGCAGCATTCTGGAAGTTTCCAGTGTACATTTGAAGGAAAAAGTATAACATATTTTTTCAAAAAATGTTAATTAACTAGTGTGAGTCATTTCTTAATTTTTTTAAATGTTTATATTGATTCTTATGAAATCAGTCCGTAATTTTTATGCATTTTTTAATTCTAAAAATTTAGACAAAATGCCACAAATAGTTTTAAGAAAATGTACAATTTAGTAGTTTTTATTACATTAAAATGTTATTTTATGAAACTGCATCAAAATTGAACAACAATTGCAACTTTTGATTTAACGATCACTCGATTGAAAGTTCTGCTTTCCGAGGTCCCGTGAAGGTCGCTAAATTGCGAGTCTACTGTATTATTATTTTAAATTATATTCATTTTAAGGTATATGTATGCCTTCGAAACTATATTTTGAATTTTTGTAAATTTTCAGTTTATTAAAATGGTCATAAAATTCTAAAGCTTTTTCATGAAAAGTTTTCCAAACCGAAAACTCAAAATGCATTCGCGAAACGTTTTAAAACTTCTATTTTCTCGATAAATAAAAAGTATTCGAGGTTCTCTTCCTTTTCGGATTGCATTCTGAATGTATTATGTCTGGAACTTTGATTCATACACACTTCAGTCTTCAGTAAAACAGCGGCATTTGTCTTCGTGAAAAATTTTTTTTCAATAGTCTAATGAGAGAAATCATGTGAAATTTTCTATCAAAGTTTGCGCTGTTGCCAGATTGGGAACTTTTTGTCCCCAGATTGTCGATTGTCACCGCTTTTTTGAAATAGAAATATTCGCCCTATTCAAAAATAGATTAAAAATTCTGAAAATAAGCAAATTATACTATTTTAAAAAAGTGGAGACAGTCAAATAAACTGAATTTAAAAAGTCGCCAATCTGGCAACACTGGCGCTGTTTCTCATGGTCAGATTCTTCTTTTATTAACCCTCTGCGGTCGCGCGTCGGCAAATAATGGAACTATGAATAAAGAGGAGGAGACATAAATTGTATTGTCTATCAGTTGCGATTGAAGTAACTGAGGAGGTTGTCACAAGATGGCGGCTGTTTTTTTTTTTTTGTTGTTGTTCTTTTTTAATCGGACCAACAGTTCTGATTACCGCCGCCGAAAATTTCCACCAATAAACTTGAATAGAAAATTGCGCCTTATATAAGCGCCATATTCTTGAGAAGTTTTTCGCACAAATGTGGTAAAAAAATTCTATTTATTTTTACTGGTGTTAGTCTCCCCAGATATTATAATTTTTTAGCGATACTGACAGGAGGTTGTCTTCGTTGTCACAATATGGCGGAACTACTACCGCGGAAGTAAACTCCCACCAGTAAAAAGGAATAACAGTTTTTGTCACTTTTTTTGGATGAAAATTTCCATTAATAAGGCGTTTAAATAAAGAGAAATTTTCTATTTAAATTTGCTGGTGGAATTTGGCACCCTGGGTAATGAACCAAAGCGATATAAGTAAGCGTCCTATCTTAAATGGGAGAGGTAACCGCAAGATTAAAGGCGAGGTCACGTCAATCAAGGTCATACGCCTCCCAGCGGGCGGAGTGAACTACAAGAGGATTATTAACTTCTTTCCCTTTGTGGATGATCTATAATTTCGATATCTATGAAATAACTATGCGCACGCGCAGCCTTGATTTTATTCGTTTGTCGCCTGCAGTACTTAATTGTTGGAAGATATAATTCGATTTATTTATTCGCTATTATTTAATTTATTAATTGAAGTTAGTTATTTAAACAAAATCAGTTCTTTTAAGAACTTATATTATTTGGGGATATGCCACGTTGGCGTTCTAATTATTGCAGTTTTCAAAACTGCAAAAATAACTCTCTATCTGAGAGAACTCATTTTTTTCGCTTCCCAAAAGAGAAAAACAGGTTAGTTTTGTGTTTTATTATAATTTTTAAAAAAAGTAAAAATATTATTTAATATATATTATTAAATGTCAGTGATTTTAATACGTTCTATTTGAATTATGTTTTTGTAATGCAATGAACAAGGACATATAAAAATTAGTTAATATATATTAAGAATAGAATTTTACAGTAGCGTTTTTAATTCAATTCCTGATAAGATAAAGTTATAAAAATTACATAAACATGTGTATTTCCAATGAGAATTAAACGTTTTATTACGCTTAGAGTTTAAGTATAAATTATTTAATTAATTTTAAGGCATATTTTTTATTTACCGGGCGCAGGCGATAAATTGCCAAATATTCTCTTAATCGAATTGTATTTATAATATTTAAAATAGAAGCGTTTCATTCATTCCATTTAAAACTCATATAATTTTACATTAGGATCCACTTTAATTTAAAATGCAAGCAGTAATTCTTGTACTATTAAACCAGCAATAATTGATTATTTATAGTTTTAAATATTTTGAGAATTTTAGACAACAGCTTTAAAAAAATTCCTAAAATCGACAAATTACTTTTTTTTTTTAAAATCTAGAAATATGTCGGTCATTGTGTCATATCCGGAAAAAATAGTTCTCATGGGATACCTGCACTTCGCACAGGTGAATAACATTGCAGAAAGCATATAAAGTATAGAAGAAACTTCAAAAATTGGAATAAAATATAAAATATTTACAAATAGTACATGGTATGCTCAATTAAACATTTATTATCTTACACAGGTTCTTCGCAGGGGTAAAATGGATAACTTTCCGTAATCGGGCCGATAGCTATGATTGGCGTCAAATGAAAAAACAGTATACAATTGTAACTGTATAAAAGTTAAATAATGGTTAGAAGATGAAAGTAACTTTTATCGAAATAACCCAATTGCGGAACATTCTCCAAATTTGAAAAAGGCTTATGAAACACACAACAATTGCCAATAACTGAAAACTATAGACTAATAATAAGCTCGACGTAGCAGTTGTTGGTCGGTAGCCAATAATTTCAAATTTCCCTTTTAATTTTGTCCGGTTTCAATTTTTTTTTCTTTTTCAATCTGGCTTCCGCAAAATAGTCGGAATAAGTAGTAGAAAAAAGGGCTGCGGACGGAGATGGGCCAATTGAACGTATTAAAATCACTGACATTTAATAATACATATTAAATAATATTTTAACTTTTTTATAAAAAATTATAGGACTGAAAATCACGTTTAAGATGCTTAACCCCTTGGGGACGAGCGACACGTATACGTGCCGGAAATAGGCCTAAGGACCCTCGTTTATCCTCACCAGTAAAATTTTACTGTAAAATTTGCCTTATTTAATCCGAGCATTTTCCCGATTTGAATAGGCACAAACTTCTGTTTTTTAAAACCGGTAGCAAAGTAATAAACATTTCGTAAAAGGCTCCCGTCGCGAAGGGGTTAAAGGTTTTAAATATTTCTCTTTTGCAATTTCCCAACCAGCTGGTATATTCTAGAAATTGTAGTTTGTTACATAACTTACTCAATTGTTGTACTTGTATATACAGTTGTAACAACCATAAAGAATGTTTAAGGATTTATCAGCTACGTTTAGATAACATAAAATTAATTTGCTAATTTATAATCAAGTTGTAAAAATACTAAAATGTTGTATTGTTACTAGAAACACATCCATGTACATAATTTTTATTTTTCTAGCATATCTGGGAGGGAAAAATGATTTTTTTTTCTTTTCATATATATGAACAGGGTTAGATTAAATAAACAGTGTAAAAAAGTACTTTTATGTTAGCCGGCCGCAGTTCATAAACCGTCAGATATTTTCCCCCATCACCAGTGTTTATGTTGCATTCATTTCATTCAAAATATAAAATCATCATTTTAAAAATATACTCGTCATTTGAAAAACATAACTTTATTTAAAATACATACATACTGGTATATCACATCAATTTAAACACATGCTTTTCGCTCATTATATTTAAAATAATTTTTTTTTCTAATAAATAATAACATAAACCCAAGGTGGACAAGTTTCTTCCAATGTGGAAAAAAACCTGGAAAAAACCATGGAATTAAAAGTTACGCCTATAACTTTTATTAACAAAAATGGTTTTCTTTTAGCCTGCATATGCTTTTAGCTTGCATAAAATTCAGGTCTATTTGAAGATATTTACAATTTAAGAGTTATAGGCGGAAAAGCAGACAAAGTCATTTTAGAGAATACCTGTTAAAATTTTAATCGTGAATTTCAAATATTTACTCACTCATGGAAGATTAACCTTCTTTACCAGATTTATTTCAAAATATTTTTGTTACAGCTTGTTTTGATAAAAATATATGTATTTAAAAAATAGTTGCAATGCAGAACTGCCAAGTCTCCGGCTTTTTGGATACCAGTATTTTAATACAAAAAATGTTGTTTTATTTAATTGTAATATTTGAGATATTTAAAATAACATTTTCTCTAGCATAATAGTGGTGTGCAAAAAGCCGGAGACTTGGCAACTCTGGCAATGTCAGTTTAGTTTCGGGGCAAAAGGCAATACTGTTTACGTAGCATTAGTGCTTTTTCTCCCGAAATCAAAATGACATTGCGATTTTTTTTTTAAATACACATACTTTCATCAAATCAAACTGTAACAAAAATATTTTGCAATAAATCTGGTAAACAAGGTTCATCTTCCACGAGTGAGTAAATATTTGAACATGATTAAAATTTTAACAGGTATTCTCTAAAATAGCTTTGTCTGCTTTTCCGCCTATAGCTCTTAAATTGTAAATATCTTCAAATAGACCTGCGCACGAGATGCGCAGATGGTAGATATTCTGTCATATATGACGTCATACAAAAAACCCGCGTGTTTGCGTTATTCACTCCATCCTCAAGATGGCGCAGCTGTGTCAATTTACGGCAGATTCCAGCAGTAACTTTGTACGCTTACTTATAGCGCTTTGTAATGAACCTCTGCGATAGCGGTTACAGTTGAAGCTTCATTATTTTAAGAATATGTCACTTCCTCTTTCTTAATAGTTCCATGTGGCAAATAGCCGCCCAAGCTTCACATACATGATTCTATTTTTAAATTCTATTCGCATCACAATTTAAAAGTACATGTTTTAGTAAATTTCTCATGCACGCGTTGTTAAAGTGCAATTGAAAATGATTCCTTCAAAAAAAGTGGTGCCAATCGAATAAATTCGTGTAACAGATGCCTGTGCCTGGGAGGAGCACATCGACCGCAAAGACTTAGAGCAAAAAAAGTTGTATCTAGACTGGAAAAACATATTTTTCACTTTTGTGTGTGACATCAACAAAATTAAGCACAGAAAATGTATCGGTAAAAACTATTGCTTTCAGTTGTGATACTGTACTGCATAGCTGCCAACTTGTACGGATTTTTGCTACCACTAAAATTTAATAGAAAGTTTTGCCTCATTCAATCGCCGAATTGCAGTGAATGTTGATAAATAAATAAGGCAATTTCTGATAAATTTTAGTGGTAGCAAAAATCCGTACAAGTTGGCAGCTATGTACTGTACTGGCATATATTTAAAAATATTACTAAAAAATATTCTTGTTTAGGTATTTGATAAATAAACTTTTTGTTATAAAATATATTTGCTTTCGGATGTAGAGATATTTAAAAAAAAAATTCATAATTCATTTATTGCACAGATTACTCTGAAACTTTTTTTTCTTCAAATACAAAAAAAATACATACAGTTTTCCTGAGAGATCTGCTAATTAAATTTATGTAAAATTTATTTTAAATCATTACTATAATTAACAATTATAAATAATAAACTACAATCTAAGCATAACAGAAAATCGGGTTATTTCGTAATAGTTATCTCTCTATATAAGATATCCTTTTTAGGTATTTGATAGATAAACTTTTTGTTACAAAATATATCTGATTCCAAGAGTAGAATTACTTTAAAAAAAATAGTTCCATAATTAATTTATATATTTGATTTCGAGTGTAGAGTTACTTAAAAAAATTATTCCATAATTAATTTATATAATAAAATACTCTGAAATAATTTTTCGAAAAACAAAGAAAACATATACAGATTTCCTGAGAGATATCCTAATTAAATATACGCAAAATTTATTGTAAATAATTACTATAATTAATAATTATAAATAAGAAACTGCAATCTGAGCATAACAGGAAATCCGGTTATTTCGTAATTGTTATCTCTATAATCTATAATTATAAATAATAAACTGCAATCTAAGCATAACAGTAAATCTGGTTATTTCTGAATTGTTATCTCTCTCTGTGAAATGATTGTTTTTGATACATAAGGAAAAGTGCGCAATGTAAAAGAAAAATATGCTATATGAAAATTCACGTTTTCTTCCCTATGTTACTGATATTAAAATTTGTGATCAACACATAGCGCCATCTATTAAGATAAAAAGATATAGAAAACCGCAACTTCTTCAGCTGAGCAATAAAAGTTTTTAATTTTTTCTTTACCAAATATTAAAATTAGCAACATTGCAAAGTTTCTTTTTTTTTCCAAGTAACCGGTAATGTAATGCCACCATCTGATTTTATTTTTTCCATTAATTTTGGATAAAGCGCAAGCTTTAAAGGCTGAAATCATTTATATGGTAAAAAAATACAAGTATACTGTAGGTTTGAAATAATATTACTGCATAAATATTGATATTTCGGGTGTACAAAGAAATAAAAATACCTAATTTACGCACAATCTCGTAGACAAACACTTTACTTCTTTAATAGAGACACATATTTTTTTAGCTTTCACTTAAAGGCTAATTTTTAATAATTAAAATGAAATATTTATATCAATTCAATAACAATATCTCCTGAACGTACATTTAAAAGATAAATATCTAATAATTTTCTATAACTAAATATGATTCTTTATATAAGAAATACGTTAGTTACTGTAATTATTATTTTTTTTTTTCATTTTTAAATAAATTACTAAAGAAACCAGAATGTAAAGATGATAAATATTCCAGAAACAAAATAAATTACCACATATAAAATTTTCTATTGCGAATTCAGAATTTCTAAATTAATGGGTCTCAGAACTCTCAAAGCTTCAAAATTTGATTTATATATATATATATATATATATATATATATTAAACTCCTATCTTTTCTGAACATTTTGATATAGTTGTTTACTTGAAATTTCCATCAGAAAGGAAGTTACGGCTTTTAGAATTATATTCGCTCATTAGCTGAAGCGGCGTTTCCGAACCTTTGAAGTCATTTCTCTCCAAATGACGTTGTTAAGCATAAAATGCAGGATATCTCAAAAACTTCTGAATAGTATTTCAGGAAATTTCCAAAACATATTTTATTTTTCATGCCAGTTTGTATAAACTGACCCTAAAATTTCATTTTTATTGTTCAAAAAATGTATTTTTTAGGTGATTATATTGTTGAAATTTTCAAAATTTTGTATTAGCTAAATACAACTTTGTATTAAAAATATAAAAAGGTTAAAATACAGATTTATTTAGGTTCAGGGTACTCATTATATTCTGATGTATAAGTAGCAATGCTGCCACAGGCGACTATTTTTATATTCACCAGTATTTTTCTAATATTAATTTTGAAGTATACTTCTCTTGCAAATGTTGTGAAAGTGTGTGTTAAGGATTTCTCTTTTGAGAAAGTGGTGCCAGTTAGAATTAAAAAATAGTCGCCTGTGGCACCCAGAAGTAGACATCAAAGTTTTCATTTTAGTTGCAATATTTATTTTGTAATCTTGCGCGTAAAATGTTATATTAATTTTCTACTTGTCAAATATCAAACAGTTTGAAGCCCCTTGTAAATGCTAATTCTGTATCGTGCAATTTTTTAAATACTCGAAATGAAAGAACATACTTATATTCTTTCATACCAGTAAAAATTATGGTTAAAAGCAGGTGCATTTTAAGATATTAAATGTTGAAAAATGGTCGGTTTTTTTTAATTAATTTTTCCCAATTTTAAGAGTCCTGAAATCGCTTAAAAAACGGTTTTCAAATCGAATATTTCATACTTAATGACTTAATACAGGGGTGTCAAACTGTGACCCGCTGAACACCACTAAAATTTTACAGTAATCATTACATTTCTCACTATCGAATCTCTGCGATTCCAGAAGTCGACTATTTCTTTAAAAAAATAGTGGTATCACGCGGGCCACACTTTGACCCCCCCCGATTTAATGTATGCCTGATTTTTTGTTTATTCTTAATGTATCATGTATTACGGCATAAATATTTTAATTCTGTTTTTCGGAAAATTTATTTTTCCAAAATAAGTTTCCAGCAGTTCAACCCATTTGTGCCTAGCGTCCCATTTTTGAGACATTTCGAATTTTAATAAATTTGTATAATTTTCTTCTTCTGTATTACATGAAAATATTATGAAATAATTATCCATACATTTCTTTGTCTGTTACTGAGAGATGGCAGCATAAGATGCATATTAATTTGCTTAAATGAAGGCCTTTTTTCGGTGTTTATAGATATTTCATTTTTCAAGATGGCGAAATGTAAAAAGTGAATGTATTTGTATTTTTTCTATCAAGGATCCAAATAAAAAAGTCATAATCTGAGCTTATAGACTTCTTTGAAATAAGAGTTTTTTTAAGTGGTGAAATTATTTGTTCAAGCCTATTTTTTATGCATCTTTGTGACTTACAAAACACAGGGCGCTAGGTACGAATGGGTACATATTTTTATTAGCCATTTCGGGGACAGTTATTTATGTAAAGTTAAGATGATTATGAAATAAATTGTTTTTAAGCCTCAAATATAATTATTCTTATTTTATTATTAATAATACGTATAATGTTATTAGTCTCTGTAAAAAAAATAAACATATATTTTTAGTAGTTCATAAAAATATTAATTACAGTGTATAATATACAATTTAAAAGACATTATCCCAATAAAAATTGTGTTTTAAAATCATGTGCATTTTAACCCATTAATTCTCGCTCCCGTCAATATCACGGGCTGAGGCAAAGTCTTCTCAAGACTATCAAGCCAGACACGATTTCATTCCCCCACATATGTGACGTAATGACCCGGGGCTGGCGCCAATGCCGAGATTTTGAAACTTGTATCTGGTTGTTTAGAATTAAAATGTAACGTATGCACGTGCTGTTTACTTAACTAATAGAACATATTCTTTTGAAGGTAAGTTTTATTTTCAAATTAACTACTTATATTTTATTAGTACTAGCTCTATTTTTGTGTTCAGAATATCTTTTATTTTTAACTTCTTTAAAATAAATTAACTATGAAATCCCAGTATCGTATTGTCAACAATCCCGTATCATTCCCTGTCTATCGTAATTTGCTAAAAATTGGTGCTTGAATGGTGTGAATCGGTGAATTATCACAAAAGTTAATAATTAATAAAGCTTTCATTGTTTAATTATATTCTTTATAAATATGTAAAAATAGCTTCATTTTAATATGTGCCAGAGCTAGACAGCTCTGTTCGGGCCAACACATTTCTCCTTATAATTTGGAAGCTATACGGCCAATTCAGTTTGAAATTTTAATGTCTTATGCGACATATTTTTCTACCTCAACTATTATATTTTCAAGTGGAAATTTTAATTAGTTCTTTTAATTTAAACAAATTAATAAAAAAAACTTTAAAATTATTATTACTCAGAAATTTACCACTGAAAACTGATGAAATTTTGTATACAGTAAGTACAGCATAAATATTATTAGTTTAAACTTTACCTTTCTTGATCTTCAATAATTTCGTTTAAAACTTCTGACTTTATTTACTCGGAAATACTGGCACCAGATAGCTGAAATTTATGTCAGACTGAGTTTCTTGGATACTAATCATGCTAAAACATTTTCAGCCAAAAGTCTTAATTACAAGCTTAATTATTATGTAATTTATAACTTGTCACACCTTCCTATCTTTTTAATTTGTTTTGTTTTCTCTCATTAGAGTGACTTTTAATGATCGACTTTTATTAGAAAACACTGGTCGTGAGAATAGTATAACTCTGATTATTCTGTAGGCAGAATTGATTGGGCTTTAATTTGATACCAAAATTTATGTATTTTTATAGATATTTTCATACTTAAAAATTTAAATGTACTAGAAACTTTCATCATAATTTCTATGGATGCATAACATTATTATCTTGTTTATTTCTTTTAAAGCCCGATCAATATACATACTAATTTATTGGTGTTTTTCAATCTTAAACTCTTAATAAAAATTCATTTTATAATATTTGTTACACAGTGCATGCTTATACATGACAATTACGGATATGGGAATGATATGTCTGAATCTCTTTATTTTTACAATGACTGTAAACAATTTATTCCACCCCCCTTCCGAATTCGCAAAAAATTTGTGTGTTTTTATATAACTTTTAACGTTTAATTAAAAATAACAATAAATAAAATTATTGTTACATAATTATAAATTTACTTTTCTGCGTAGTCAGGACCCGACTTTGTTTATCTAGGTCCTCGGAGCAAGCACCATTTTATCTATCGGTAGAAATTATTCGCGAATAATGCATAAGTGGTTAGTGCTAAACTTCATACGTATTGTATGCATGCATAAATTTCGTACCAGGTACTATTTACATTTGTATACAGGGTATCACAAAAAGATGGTCACAGCTTTATGAAAAAATATTAGTAGAATAATAGTTGAAAAAATCATGGATTTGTTGCAAAGGAGTATTTGTTTGCAAACTTTTATTTGTTTTTCTATTTATGTTATAAGGTGTCCAAAAAAAATACCCCCAATTGGTCCATAATAAATGATTTCAACTTGACTCGTTATGAGGAAAACGTGTATGAAGAATTTCTTTTGAAAACAATGTAATACTAAGTTGTTATAATAAAATTTAAATCATTAGTCTTCTAATGATATATAGTACAAAGTCCAAAATCTTAATTCTTGAATATCTGAACAAAATAAATATATGTTAGGAATATTTCAATTCCAATGGATGAAAGTGTTTTCTTTCTTTCTTTTGTTCTCACCAGGTTTCAGTACACTTTTTAAAAACTGTATTGCTTGTACCTTGCATAATATCTTAAAATAATACAAAAATTAAGAAAATAATAATTTTCTGTTTCATGACCTTGTTTTGTTTTATTATGAGAGCTTTGTGTTTTTTCAATTTAATCGATTTTATGTGAAAATTACCCACTTCTACTAAGTAAAGTTTACAGTAAGAAAAATTTATCTGTGTTGTTACTTAATTTCATGCACTCTGTAGTTTTACTATTTATTTATATTAAATTTATTATACTCCTTTGCATGTTTCAAATCACTAAATATTTAATAGGATATTTATTGTGTTATTTCAAGCCACAATGAATAATAAAAATAGCATACAACTTGAATTTGTTTTCATTTAACAATCATTTTTCATCCACTTTAATTTAATTTTAAATGTGGGTTTTGATTGACAGAATATTGGTATATATTTATTTATTATTTATTTATTTATCTTTTGAAAATGAAATAATTGAAAGCAAAGTAATTCTCTATGTGTTTAAAACTACATATATATGTTTATATATATATTATATACATATTTGTAGATTTTGCTTATATATATTTATTAATGTCTTGTTTTAGAATATATAGAAAATAGATAATTGATATTTTTGTAAATTTCAAAGTAGAATAAATAATGAAAACTATTCACTAAATTAAATTTAATACTTCGATTTTTTTTTTCATTAACCAATCATTTTTCTTTAATGTAACTTTAATTAAGTGCACATTTTGACTGACACAGTGATATTATTTCATAATTTTTGTTTTTGTGTTATCGTTATTATTATTGTTTTGAGTGATCGAAATTGATTAAAAAGCACTTAATTAGCGTCTTTAAACTATACGTTTTTATTTTTTCCCATATGTTGTGATAATAAGTTGGTATATAGAGGAAAGAATTAATATGTTTTAAATAACGCATGTGCTCTTCACGGCTGATCTAAGCCCCGAATCGTGACGTCACGAAACCTCGTGTTTGGCTTGTAGTCTTGAGGCGGCTTTGGCTGAGGTGTCGTTCGTTATTTCTCGTACCCGTCATATTTCCGGGCAGGAGATTTATTGCTGGAAAAAAAATTCTGAAACTAGAAAAATTTAACTGGCATTTCCGTGTGAAGTCTTTGAATATTAGCGCTCGGATTTGGTTTTTGGCACTGATTGTGATGTTGAACTTGGTATTGCATGTTTCGAAATATATCACACTCAATAATAATAATAATAATAATAATAATAATCAAAATTTAATGTATATTATATTATTTCAAATATTATTCGTAAAAATTTGTTTGATGATAATAATTAAAGATCTGAGATGTGAAAAGTAAAGGTCTTATTCGCATTAATTTGTATGGTGTAAAACAAACATTAAAACACAGGATTCTCGCAGGATGATGGCATTTCCACAAATGTGAATTTCTTCTATAACATCTTTTTTTTCGCCTTAAAAAAAAAACTAATTGCATATTTGATATAGAAGCCTTATAATTATTCAATTTCTGTAATAAAAAAATAGGTATTTTTTTATGGTTTTTTCAAATATTTAGCGACCGTTAAGGGGTTAAGGTATTAAATGTTGAAAATAATCTCTTTTTTTTACCTAATTTTCCAACCCCCTTCAAAGCTGCAGTACTCCCACTAATCTCCAGTAATAAGTGGATTAATTTTACCCCGGTTAACCCCTTGGGGACGAGCGACACGTATACGTGCCGGAAGTAGGCCTAAGAATCCTCGTTTATCCTCACCAGTAAAATTTTACTGTAAAATTTGCCTTATTTAATCCGAGCATTTTCCCGATTTGAATAGGCACAAACTTCTGTTTTTTAAAACCGGTAGCAAAGTAATAAACATTTCGCAAAAGGCTCCCGTCGCGAAGGGGTTAACCACGTTACGAAGCAGAAAATTTATTTAATTAATTATCATCTTTATTCACATGATTTCAAGTTCCTTCGTGGAACTTATTTTATTTCATTCCTTTAAAAAAATTCTGGTTCGAAACGTATTAAACCCGGATAAAATTAAACCACATATTACCGAAGATTAGTTCCAGGTTGGCACCTAAGCAGGGATGCAAGCGCTGCGCCACAAATGGCTGATTGCTACCACTAAACTTTTATAGTATTCCTCACCATATTTAACCCCTTAACGGTCGCATTAAAATACTGTTTAAAAATTCAAGTTTCTCATTGGCACCATTAATTTGAAAAAGAAATATTCACCTTATTAATGACAGGTAAAATGATAACATAATAAAGCCAATTACACTATTTTATAAAACTGGCGGGAATCAAACAATCTGAATAAAAGACACAGCCCGTGAATATCACGGGAGCGAGAATTAAGGAGTTAATGACAGAGTTTCTGATATTTAATAAGGCGAAGAATACTGTTAATATTTATTGGTGAAAATCAGGCGTTTGGGGTGTAGCGCTTGCATATCTGTGCCTATGCAACGTATGATGATAATTGGGCCGTGATGATATCACAATCAAATTATTTTGTTGCAATTTCCCCCCATTTTTAACATTTCAAAACATTTAAAACATTTCCACGTCTTTCTCTTAATTCTCGAACATTAAAAAAATTCTGTATAGACATTTATACATCAATATGTTTTGGATTTTATCAAGTCGTTGCTCACGTTCTCATATGCGAAAAGAACGTAATTCGAATCTCTAAGACCGAAAATAATTTTCATCTTTGTAATATCGCATTTATTATTTTTTATCTTTTTATTTTTATCTCCGGGTTTCTTCAGCTGATTTTTAAAAACACAAGTCTTTTCTTTCTTAAAAGTATCTGAATTTATTTTAAAAGTCAACAAAGTTTTGAAAGTAAAGGATCAACAGAATTCCAATACTTTAATAAAAGAGGCAAGATGAAAGATTTGTTTCTGGGATTTTTCTTTTACAAAGCTCTTATGATAGAATTTAAAATTTATCAGTTTCAGTAACAACACTTAATGTCTTTAAGAAAATAGTAATAATAATCAGTATTTGTTTAACAATTTTTTAAACGTACTTGTAAATGCTTTTCTTTTCAGCTTCTCTGTTCGCTTCTTCATCAGTACGCTAAAGAAGTAATTTGACTTCAACTATTACTTTTATATATCAAAGAAAAAAGTACTCCAGAAATACTTGACATATTTTGGATTTGTATTAAAAAAAATAATAATAATTGGCATAAAAGAGTACTTGTTTGGACGAATATGCATACTTGCGAACTTACCCTTAAACTTCAGTAAAATTTGAGTTAAATTGATCCAGGTTAAACACGTTTCGAACCAGAAATTTACTAAAGAAATTAATTCAAATAGATTTCATAGAGAAACACGATTTTAAATATATAATGATACATCAAATACATTTTCTGGTTAGAAACGCGTATAACATGGTTTAACTTAACTCACATTTTACGGAAGTTTAGTTGAAGGTTGGCAAGTATGAATATGCGTACTGGGTATGTTTGGACTTTTCAAGATCGAAAAGTTTCAGCAATAGAGTTATGAATAAATAGGAGGAGACATACAGTATATTGTCTAGTAGTTCCGAGTGGAGTAACTTTGGAGATTTTCACAAGATGGGGGCTGATTTTTTTTACATTGGATCAACAGTTTCTGATTATTGTCGGAGAAAACATCCACCAGTAAATTTCGAATACAAAATTATGCCTAATTTTAGTGGCACTTTTATGAAATTTTTTTCTGGCGAACATAGTTAAAATTTCTATTTCCTTTTACTGTTGACAGTTTTACCATGTGTTATAATCATTTTCACTGACACTGACAGGGGGTTGTCTAGGTTGTCAGAATATCGCGGAAAAGCATGGACTGATTACCGCCGAAGTAAACTTCCACCAGTAAAAATTAATATCTGTTTTTGTCATTATTTTTGAAAGCAAGGCGTTTAAATAAGGAGAACATTTCTATTTAAATTTACTGGAAGTTTGCCCCGGTGGTAATCAACCCCTGAAAAAACGGTTACAGTTGAAGCTTCACTGTCTTAACACTTTCCGATACAGACAAATTTTGTTGTAAAATGATGAAATCATCAACTGAAACCGGAATTTACATACGACGTTTTTAGAAATTAAAAACTTGTTACTTTATACTGTCATTGTTAATGCAAAATTTTATTAAAATATTCTTGTTGCCGTTTGTAAGTTTGGAATTAAAATTAGGTATCCCGACCCAGGCACACTGTGTCGGAAAGTTTTTAAGGGTATATCAGTTCCTCTTTATTAACCTCTTAATTCTCGCTCCCGTAATAATCACAGTCTGCGTGTTTTATTTTGACTGTTTGATTCCCACCAGTTTAATAAAATAGTGTAATTGGTTTTAATCTGTTATCATTTTACCTGTCATTAAATAAGGTGAAAATTTCTTTTTCGAAAAAGTGGTGGCGCAAGCAATCTAAATTTTTAAACCGTAATTTAATGCGACCGTTAAGGGGCTAATAATTCCTTTGATAAGGATAGATTTAAAACCTTAATTCTCGCTCCCGTGATATTCACGGGCTGTGTCTTTTGTTCATTTTATTCCTTTTTGTTTTATTCCCACCAGTTTTATAAAATAGTATAATAATTGGCTTTATTATGGTATAATTTTACCTGTCATTAAATAAGGTGAATATTTCTTTATCGAAAAAGTGATGCCAATAAGCAATTTGAATTTTTAAATCGTAATTTAATGCGACCGTTAAGGGGTTAATTAAAGATTACCCATAGATGGCGGATAACGTTTAAAGCTGCAAAAATAATGGAGCTATAAATAAAGAGGAGGAGACATATACTGTAGAGTGTACCACTTTCTATTGAAGTAACTGAGGAGGTTGGCGGCTGAATGGCTGGTACAAAATGGCGGCTGATTTTTTACATAGAATCAGCAGTTTCTTATGACCGCCAAAGCAAACTTCCACCAGTAAATTTTGAATAGAAAATTTCGCCTTATTTTCGCGGCTTATTCCTGTAAAATTTTTCTCACAAATATTGTCAAAATTTCTATTCGTTTTTACTGGTGGGAGATAGCACGGGTATCAAAATCTCTTTCACTGACACTGACAGGAGATTGTTTAACCCCTTATTTCTCGCTCCCGTCATATTCTCTGGCTGTGTCTTGTACTCAAATTGTTTGGTTCCCACCAGTTTTATAAAATAGTGAAGTTGGCTATATTTTAGTATCGTTTTTCCTGTCATTAAATGGGCTGAATATTTCTTTATCATAAAAGTGGTGCCAATAAGCAATTTGAATGTTTCAACCGAAATTTAATTCGAGCGTTAAGGGGTTAAGCAGGGCTCGCAGCGTTCCTAAAATTTTCGGTCTTTGCTACCACTAAATTAAAATGATAATCTTTGTTGTATAAATCTATTATAGATGTTAAAGGAATTCACCACGAAGAATTCTTGTTTAAAATACTGGTAGAAAAGTGCGAAAATTTTAGGAACGGTGCGAGCCCTGGGTTAAGTTATCATCATAATATGGCGGAAACCCATGCCTGAGTACAGCAGAAGTAAACTTACACCAGTCAAAATAAATATCTGTTTTTGGACATAATTAAAACCGAAATTCTGCATTAATAATAGGATTAAATAAGAAGAACATTTCTATTCCAATTTACTGGTGGAAGCTTACCCGACTACATTGAGCAACTGTGAAACCGGTTACAGTTGAAGCTTCACAATTTTGATGATATGTCATTTCCTCTTTATTCGTAGTTCCATGGCAAAAGTAGAATAAAAATCTCAAGCAGTTATAAGCCGTTTAAATTGCAGAATTTATTACAACAGGTGTGCGATCCTTGTAGTTCGAGCTCGAATGACATAACGAGAGATACTGAATTCAGAGTTAACGATTTTTTTTAAAATAGAAATGCTGGTTTTCAAAAGTAGAAAAGTAAGCACACATTCAAACACAGGAATTTCATTCCCCGTGTTAGTAGATTGTACAAAAAATAGTCTTCAACAAAAAGGTTTCTTTCTTTTTTTCAGATTTGAAGGTATTGCGTTATATATGGAAAATATTCTGGACAAATATTTTTACATTTTCTTTAATATAAGTTTCCACGATGAAAAGCAATTTCGTTTAGACCGCATCTTCGTTTTCTAATTATATTAAATTTTATTTATATTAGAAATAGAAATGCATTAACCCTTAAATACATAGCATAACACAGGAGTTACAGGATCTATTTTGGCGCTATCTATTGGTCTTTTGGTGAACTATTATGTGTTACTTAACTTGTGGTGACATGCATTTAAGGTCGTGAAGTCTGTTTTTGTGCGGATTTGTTATAACGGGGAGGTTATAACACCTTTTGTTGATACTTCTTGCACTGTGCTCGACTGGCGTTTATTCTCTATCTTTAAAGGGTAACCATTATTAATTCTGAAAACTAATAAAACCATTATAAAAATTATTTTATTGTTGAATAGTTGGTATTGTACACAGTGTTGGCAGTGGGCTACTTTTTTTAAAAATTCAAATTTGCTGGTTGGCACCACTTTTTTGAAATGGTAAAATTTCACTTGTTTTTGCCATTAATTGATATGTCATTAACCAAAGCGGATTTTACCATTTCGAAAAAGTGGTACCAGTCGAGAAATCTGAATTTAAAAAAAAGTATCCCACTGGCAACACTGATTGTGCAGTGCAAACACTTTAAAGTAAGTATATAATTTAAAATTATTATTTTTTGAGCAATTTTTGTTATGTTACACAGGAATGATATTATGTCTAACAGAAACATGGAAAATTTTCTTCACTATTTTTCTAGAGGGTAATTAACAAAAATAGAATTTTTTCCAAACAAAATAAAAAATCATGCTTTAACCACTTCAAGGGTGGTGGTTCATTTTTGGGCCACCTAATTTTGATCCTTAAATGGGACATTGACACCAGAATTTTGGATTAAAAATTTTCCTTTTATTAACTACGTGAAGAAAAGATTTTACTTATTTTCAAATAAATTTGTACATAAATTTCGGTGTCATTCCTTCATTTCACCATTTTACGAATAGAAGTACTTTGCCCATGAAAGTGTTAAATGGTTAAGGACTTTTAGCCTACCCACTATGACGAAATCAGGGCTTCAAAAGATCCTTTTTTTTAAATACCAGTTTTTTCAAACAAAAATCTTTTTAGATTTTATTTACAAATGTCGAAGGAAATTACCAGAAGAGTATTTCTTTTGCCGATGTTGCAGAAACCTATCACGAAAATTTTTCTTGTTCAAAAAACGGAACATTTGCGAACACTACAATATTGAAGTACTAATGACAGGGTTCAGTATTTGGTTTACTTTTATGGAATCATTATCAGTTTGAGAAATCATATAGTTTAATAAAAATTCACTCAAAGTTTGTTTTTATCTTCATAAAATTAATTTTATTATTCATATCTTCTTTTTATATTTTTCTTCCAAATGTTAAAGGAACTTACCAGAAGGGTATTTCTATTGCCAATTTTGCAGAAACCTATCACGAAATTTTTTCTTGTTCAAAAAACGGACCATTTGCGAACACTACAATATTGAAGTACTAATGACATGTCTCAGTATTTGGCCTACTTTTAAGGAATCGTTATCATTTAGAGGCATCATATTATTTAATAAAAATTCACACAAAGTTAGTTTTTGTCTTCATAAAATTAATTTTATTATTTATATCTTTTTTTCTATTTTTTTCTTCCAAATATTGAAAGAACTTACCAGAAGGGTATTTCTATTGCCAATGTTGCAGAAACCTACCACAAAGTTCTTTCTTGTTCAAAAAACGGACCGTTTGTGAACACTACAAAATTGAAGTACTAATGACAGGTCTCAGTATTTGACCAACTTTTATCGAATCATTATCAGTTTGAGGCATCATATTGTTTATTATTAATTTCGTTATTTACTACTGACATTTTATTTAAAAGATTCTAAAATTGTAAAAAAAAAAAAAAAAAAAAAAAAAAAAAAAAAATTCTTTCTTTCTTTCTTTTTTTTTTTTTTTTCACATAAAAAGTAATCTAATTTTATTTTTGAAATCACCAAAGATTTTTAAATAAAGGTGAGATAGATTTTCCATACTATAAAAGAGGTAAGTTTGTTTCTTTGATTTTTCGTTCACAGTCATCTTAACATAAAACTAGATAATTTAGTAATTTCAAAGTTTATGAATTTCTATTATAAGATTGCACTGTTTAAAAAAAAATCTAAGTTTTTAAAAATTATTATTGCTTTTCGACACATGTGCGTATTATGTGCTACTTCATAACAAATTTCAACATATGTGTCTATATGTTCATCTTCAAACCAATAGCTTTGTTTATGACCTCAGTCCATGTGAAATTTTATATAAAGTAACACTTCGTAACTATACTTACGTTTTAATTTTTAGTCATGCATTTATACTCATTTGTATCACGTTTTGTATAAAGCTTTACATACCTAGCAGCCCTTATTGTTTCATTTTCATCTTAAAATGTTTGCATAATTTGGAAGCATTTTAATGTGCAGATTGTCCATAATTAAACGATCTTAGTTCACCCCTTAATTCTCGCTCCCCTGATATTCGCGGGCTGTGTCTTATTCAGATTGTTTGATTCCCACCAGTTTTGTAAAATAGAGTATTTCGCTTTATTATGGTATCATTTTACCAGTCATTAAATAAGATGAATATTTCACTTTAAAAAAAGTGGTACTAATAAGCAATTTGAATTTTTAAACCATAATTTAATGTGACCTTTAACTTTTTCCGGCGCGGAGTATTTGTTTATAAACTCATGAAATAATGGACTAACACCAGAATTCATAAACGGATTTATTAGAAAAAATGAACTTGCTTATTTTCACGTACATTATAAAAGGAAAAAATTGATTAAATATTCTTGGTGCGGTTTGTCAGTTTTAGAATTAAAATTAGATGTCCTTTTTTAAGGACAACGACCTCAAAAGGGTTAAGGGGTTAAAGTCGTCTACAGACAAATCTATTGTTCAGAATGTTGTGAACTTTTATGCCGGACATAATAAAGGTATGAGAATTTGTTTGATCGGGAAAAAAGTTCAAAATTTCGCGCCAGATGGCTTTTTTTTTATTGAACTACACATTTAGCATACATTTACTATAGTTTATAAAATTTTTTACAACCAAAGATGTTCCTCACGACGGTCATCATTTCCAGATATCCTCTGAAATCGTAAGATAGCATGTTCCACAGTTGACCTCTGTGTGGAATACTAAGAACATATTGTGTTGCCTTTAACATATCTTCTAAAGTTAATAAATAAAAGTTATGAACTATCGTAAATGTAGGCTAAATGTGTAATCCATTAAAAAACACTTTTTGGTGACGAAATTTTCGACTTTTTTTTCGCTTTACCAAATTTCCATCACTTTATTATGTCTTTCACAAAATTTCACACCTTTATGAACAATAGTTTCGTCTGTAGAAAACGTTAAAGTAGTGTCGTTTAATTATGGACACCTGTATTTTGCATTGTAAAAACTGTGTAGTTTCTGAAAATTATGAGCTTTACACCGGAACTTTTTAACAAAGAAAATCTTTTAGTAATTTTTTAAAATTTTATCATAACTAAGGTTATATTAATTGATTAATATCACATTATTTCTAAGACCAAGGGATTCCCTTGAGCTTGTCTTACTAGCATATGGCCTGTGTTGGCAGTGAGCTACTTTTTTCTTAACCCAGATTTGTTGTTTGGCACCACTTTTCTGAAATGGTAAAGTTTCACTTCTTTTTGCCATGTCATTAACCAAGGCGAACTTTACCATTTCAAAAAAGTGGTGCCAATCAAGAAATCGGAATTTAAGAAAAGTAGCCCAATGGCAGCACTGCATATGGCAACATTTTAGGTTTCGTGATTTTGTCTTACTAGCGTATGGCGACATTATTCTGAACTCCGTTTGCCGAGTCGATTTAGCCGCTAGTATAAGAGACTTAAGTATTGCACATGGAGATTTTCAAAAACTTCTGAATATTTTTTCATGAAATTTTCAAAACATATATCTCATGTTATTCTGTATAAACTGAACCTAAAATTTCCTTCTTATTGTTTAAAAAAAATAATTTTTAGGTGATTAAATTGTTGAACTTATCTAAATTTTGCATTAGTTAAATAAAACTCCGTATTAAAAATATAAAAAATGCTTTAAATACAAATTTATTTAGGTTCAGGGTAATTATTACAGTCTGAAGTATAAGTAGGCACCAAAATTTTCATTCTATCTGCAAAATTTATTTTGTAATCCTGCGCGTAATCTGTTATGCCGATTTTCTGCTCGTCAAATGTTTGGAGCCCTTTGTAATGCTAATTCTTCATCTTGCAGTTTTTTTTTAATCTTTGAAATGAAAGAACATACTTATATCTTTTATCCCAATTAAAATTGTATCTTAAAATAAAATGCATTTTAAGATAGTAACACTTAAATGCGCGATTTTTTATATTGTTTTGAAAAAAATATATATGATTCTCTGAAGGGTTTATTACACGGGTAAAATAGTGAAAAAAATCTTAGATACATTTTTCATATAATACGTCAATCTCTTCTTCTGTTGCACATCTGTAATACAAGCAAAAACTGCTGTCTTGTGGTTCTTTTACGATATTGCAAATTAGTAAATATTTTAATAAGTATGTCTCCAAATACTTTATTTTATAAAGCTTAACTTTTAACCCTTAAATTCCCATGATAGAATACGTTCAAGAAATTACGTAGTCCAAAGAATCTGATTTTACACCAGACAGCTTTAATGGTTAATTTCACTTTATTTAAGTATGGAAGTCTGTTATTATTTAGACCAAATATTGCTATTTTAATTTTCTGGTGCGACTTAGGTATGTACGAATAAAAGATCTATTAAATTAAAAACACTGTTCTTTGCATACATGCAAAGCTGCGCACTAAAGAGTTAACTGTTGAAATTTTTTTGTTCAGTTTTACCAAATTCTAGACTCCCGAGAACCAACCAATTAACCAATTAACCGTTTTAATGCTACACGTCGCGAAAGCTCTGCAATGTCTTGCACCAAAAATTGGGATGCATCGCCATCACGCCGAGATCTCAGTATGAGTATTTAATTCTATCTCGCACCACTTTCTCAAAACAAAAATCTTTCACATACACTTTCAAAACTGAAAAGTGCTGAACAGTAGAGCAGCTTTGAGGGAGTTTCCTAGTTGAGAGCAACTTTACACCATGGAACTATGAATAAAGAGGAAATGACATATCATCAAAAGAGTGAAGCTTCAACTGTAACCGGTTAAAGATACGTAAAGTATAGCTGTAGTCACGAAAACTACTGAATTTAAAGTTTAAAAGATAAAAAAAATTAAAGTTAGCACTTATTCAGAAATGACACTTACCAAGGAATGGCAGGAAAAGCTTTAACCCCTTGGGGACGAGCGTATACGTGCCGCGTGAATCGCTCAAAATCCTTGTTTTTCCTCACCAGTAAAAATTTACTGTAAAATTTGCCTTATTTAATCAGCGCATTTTCTCGATCCAACAAGACACAAATTTCTGTTTTTAAAAAACGGTGACAAAAGATTAAAAATTTCGTAAAAGGCTCCCGTCCCGAAGGGGTTAACCCCTTGAGAGGCAAATTTAATCGAGATTCCCACCGGAAACATTTAATTAAATTTTATTTTTATAACTTTGATGGGAAAAAGGCCACAAAATTGTTTTTCGTTATTTTGAAATAAAATTTTCAAAGATTCCGGTGTGAATTCAACATTACAGGAACACAATCACTTGCCCCTCAAAGGGTTAACTCTTTGAGCTCTGGGGGTGAATTTCTTAAAAATGCCCGAATGTCACATTGGCACCAGTATTTAGTAAACAAAACGTTCGGCTTATAATATAAACGAAAAAATGAAATAAATTTGGTTGAATATTATATAGTTGTATATATATATTCCGGTGCCAACGTGACATTTGGCGATTAAATGTAAAAGGGAATAAATTCACCCATCAGAGGTCAAAGGGCTAAAGGTGGCGGCAAAAGCCACATTACAAACGAGCCGTTAATTCCCAAATTGGCTCAGCCGAGCTCAGCAATCTGATTGGCTAAAACTGATATTTATATAGTAGAAAATTATATTTATTTTCTTATGAAGTAGTGTAATGTAAAATAGAATGCAATTATAATGACTTAAATTGATTTATTTTGGTAAATTCGATCAAAATCACAGTAAAGTAATCCAAAATATTAATATTGACGAACAATCAGATTGCTGAGTTCGGCTGAGCCAATTTGGGAATTAACGGCTCGTCATTATTACAAAAAAGGGTGCACCCTGATAACATGTGCAAAAGAAATGTACTATAAAATTTACTTTGTTAAAATAGTGGTACGAATAGAATATAAAAATAGTCCCCAGTGGCAGCCCTACTATAGCAGCGTCAGTACATAAAAAAAATTTCAGCATTAACCCTCCGTCTACCAGACGGGTCCATTGGACCCGACAGGTACATACAAAATATTCATTCAAACCAGAAATTTCTTTAAAATAAACTAAGTATATAAACCAGACAAAAATAAGGTAAATAAATAAGTTAAATAGTTTTAAATAAAAATTCTGGTGTAGAACGTTTTATTAAAACTTGAATAAAATTCCCGGTAGATCTAGGGTTAAAACTTAGTGTTGCCTCATGGTAACATTATATCTGCCAATACGTTTGTTGTTTGCACATCAGTAGTTGTGAAAGAAAATATTAGCTTTCTTTGATGACAGAAACTCCGTGAAAAAATAAGACACAAAATTCTATTCTGGAAAAGTAGTGTGAAATGAAGTATTTCTATATTAGAGATAAAATATTTCCGACATTTATGGGTTAATTTGCCTTTAGCATTTTAAAAACAAAATCTTTATCAATTTGACACGCTTAAAAATATTTGCATTTAGCTTTCGAAGAATAAAAAATGATTGATATTGATTAATAATGCCTAACTTTTAATAACATTGAAATCTAAAGTACCCAGATGTTATGATAATAATATCTTCTACGTGAAAAATATTTTTACTTCTTGCTTCGTGTACAAGGATTATGTTAATGTAAATACAAACAAAGGATTACTTTAATTCTTTATAAGTAGGTTTAAGTAGTCTAATTAATAAAAGAATGGCAGAAAAAAATCATTAAAAAAATCTATTTTTTTAATTAGCATTGTAAACTACGAATATTTTCCTAGAGTGCAGATCTTTTTTAAATTCGAAGGGTGATTTTTTTTAAGATTCTCCTATTTTTGTAAGACATTTGGAAAAGGTCTATCGGTTTATAAACTTCGCTTATTATAATTATTATTGTTATTGATAAATTTAATCGTCTTTATTTTATAAAATTGGCTTTTCATGCAGCTGTGATGCGGAAAAATTCCTATTTTTCTACTAAAGTATTTGCATTTTGAGAAACTGATAAATAGGGAGTTTAAAGAAATTTTACGAAATTTTTCCACTGCTAGATGTATAGAATTAACACTTTGATAGGCGTTTGAAATTACTTGATTTTAGAACATTTTCTGAATGCGCATTAAAACCTTTCTCATTGCATTAGGTAACTATGCAGTCACAAATGTTCTAAATCCTATTTAAAGTGAAAATTTCAAAGCTAATTCACTTTGTTTGAAATATTATACCACAACAAGAAAGCCAGAAAAGGACTTTATTTCGGTCAGTGACACTGTACGTATCTACTTTTGTACTTATTTTGTACTTAGTACTTTGTATTTACTGTAGGTACTTTTTGTATTTTCTCAGCTACTTTATGAATTATATAACTTTATATACGTGTATTGGCTTCACTACATTTTAAAAATATAATGTTTACTAAATTCCTCTTAACATGTTGTCGAAGTAAAAGTAAAAATGTTTCTTAAAAAAAGTGGTGCCAACCGAATAAATTCATGTAAGAGATTTCTGTAACTGGGAGGAGTAATTCGACCGCAAAGGGTGAACCCATTAAGAACTATTATGTTTTACAGAAATTTTATTTAGTTTGCACCACTCTTTGTTAAATATTTACCTTTACTCTATGAATCACTGAAACGTGACGTCAGTCTCTAATCTGTTAATCTTCGCTCGTGTTATCATCACATTTCACGAAAGTAAAATTAGTTTAATTTATCGAAATCGCTCGATTACTTTAGGACATAATGGGATTTTTACCTGAAAATCATATTTTTCTGGAGAAAAAAAAAAAAAAAAAAAAAAAAAAAAAACGACACTTCAAACGTGTGTCAAGTTCTTGCACAATTTTACCAAACGCATGAATTAAAGTATGTATAAACACTTGGATAAAATTTAGTTACATATAACAAATGGATAACATTTTAACAATTATAGGTTCTATGTCACTTCCCACGTGACTTTGGGACCAGCATCTCTTATACGAAATTTATTCCCTTAGCGCAAGGTTTATATATATATATATATATATTAAACTTTTACGTGCGCTCTGACAACATGTGCATATTACACAATTATTTTATAAATATAGTGATGCGTATAGAATATAAAAAAAGTATTAAGCAAAAAACGTTAAAGTAAACGGTCGCATTAAATTACGGCTTACAAATTCAAATTGCTTATTGGCACTATATTTTTGAAAAAGAAATATTCACCTTTTTTAATGACAGGTAAAATGATGCCATAATAAAGCCAATTACACTATTTTAAAAAACTGGTGGGAATCAAACAATCTGAATGAAAGACACATCCCGTGAATATCACGAGAGGGAGAATTAAGGGGTTAGTGTGAGTGGAGTGGGTGTATCGTCCCAGTCGTATCTTTCCTTAATTTGAATTTTTAGTTGAATCTTGTTTTTTAATTTTTTTCGATTTCCAATATATTAACGCATACCGCAACAACTGTGGCTTGATACAAAGTGAATTTCGTGGAAACACCTTTGTTTTATACATAAATATGCACAATATAAATGCTAATCTGTGTGACATCAATATGAAATGCTTTTTTTCTTCTTCTTTGAACTATTATATTGAATTATATTTGAATTATTATAAGCCTATAGAAAAAGCCTGAAGTTTGTATATGATTTGTAGATATTTTGTTTTGAGCAATTTGGAGAAGAATTTATGATTGTGATTTCAGTAGAATACCATAGAAAAATTTTGAAGCATAAAATTATCCCGATTCTCGCATTGTCACAGAAATTATAAAAACACTTTGAAAGTTTTCAGCGTTTGTACATCTCGGAGATTTAGGAAATGTTATAGGTTTGAATATCAGTAAATTCATAAAGTAATGGTTTCTCTATTTAAACAGAAAATTGCTTGCATTAACACTTTCAGGGGTGGTGGTACGATTATGAAACCACTTAATTTTAATTCCTAAATTGCACGGTGCCACAAACTTTGTTAAAAAAACTTTTCCTTTTACTATGAATGTGAAACATACCTTTTTCTTATTTCCAAATAAATTTGATCTTAAATTCCGGTGTCAGTCATTCATTTCAACATTTTAGCAATGAAAGTTCTTCCCTCCTGAAGGGATTATATAAGACAAATATTACTTTACGAAAAATCTAGTATTCTACCACCGAAGCGTACGAATTCTGATTTTACATAGCTATCCACTACTAGAACCTCCAAATTTTATGTATATTTTTGCAATCAACGCGTAAGCCATGGTAATGAACTATGATAAAACGATTTGATGATGAAGTGCAGTATTTTTGTAGTTTGATAATAATTGCTTTAATTGTTTAGATTTTTGTTAATTTTAGAGTTGTTTTTAGAAAATCGTGTAAAAGAATTAAAAAGTATTACTTTCTCTGTTCAATTATAAATTCCATAATTAACTTAACATATTATTTAACACAAAAAATATTTTATGAGATGTTCCAATGTTAAAATCTTATATAAGTCATGATAACAAAGAATTACATTTAAAGTTGAATTTGTTTTCTTTTCAAATATGCTTTCTCTTCACCTTTGTAAAAATTCTCAAGATTTTTAAACAGAAATAAATATAAATTAAAATAAACTACATAATTTTGTTTCTCAATGTATAAAAAGTAAAAAATATATTTTTCTTTCTCTCAACTTTTCATCTCCTTATTTTCGTTTCTTATATAAAAAATTTAATTAAAAATATTTTATTTTATTTATTTATTTTTTTTTTTTTTTTGCACTTACCGTTTAAATAAACTGATAATAAATCAGCTTTAATTCTATCAAAACAGAACTTTAAATTTCAATTAACTTAATCCACTCATTACAAGCACTTTCTAAGAAACAGGTTATTTTATTTTCGCAATGAATTATTTATACAGATTTTTTACGCCCAGAGATGTGTCATTTATATATGCAAATACGCTTGAACAGCTAAAAAAGCAAACAGCTTTAAAGCTTTTGAAAACACATTTTAAATTTTAATTTAGATAATCCTCTCATGCCATCTATACATTTCTGTAGAAATTACTTTTAATATCAATAATTTGAGCTTATTTGACTCTTTACATATTTGAATAAAAGAAGGAAGATAACTTTTCCGGTTTCGAAATGAAATAATTCTTTATTTGAGTGTTGGAGAATATTTACTTACTAAAACGATTATTAGATGACAGCTTATCTGTAAAAAATGAGTGTCTCCTAATTACTGTAAGGGTCACCCAAATGAAAGTGGTATTGCTGCAATAACTCCGCTACTTGAACAGAAGGATGACTGCGCATGCTTCCATAGAGGTCGCAGAGTGCTGAGAATGCATGCGATATCGTCAAGTCCCGCCAGATGCGTGTGTGATAGCGTGGGAGCACGTTAAAAGGCATCGTTCGCATCATGGATGCCTCCAAACGGTGTCAACGCGAGGTCGTGCAATTTTTAACAGCGGAAAATGCGAGTGCTAGTGAAATCCATCGTCGAATGAAAAATGTGTATGGCACGGAGTGTATTCACGTAGATCGGTATTCCGATGGTGTAGGGATTTTGGTAGTGGAAGAAGACCACATGCGCTCGACCTGTCGTCAGTACTGCTTCTTCCACTACGAAAATCCCTATACGATCGGAACACCGATCTGCGTGAGATACACTCCGTGCCTTACACATTTTGCATTCGACGATATATTTCACTAGCACTCGCATTTTCCGCTGTTAAAAATTGTTGTTGGCACCATTTGGAGGCATCCATGATGCGAACGATGCCTTTTAACGTGCTCCCACGCTATCACACACGCATCTGGCAGAATCTGACGATATCGCATGCTTTCCCAGCACTCTGCGACCTCTATAGAAACATGCGCAGTCATCTTTCTCTTCAAATGGCGGAGTTATTACAGCAATGCCACTTGCATTTGGGCGACTCATATATTTTAACACAAGCATACCCATTGTTAAAGAAATTAAATGAGATGCAATTTTTGCAACTTAGTGAAAAAATGACCTGCAATCGCACGCTGTTTGAATAAATCTATTTTACAATAGTAGAATAAATAAGCTGAAACCAGATACTGAAAATGTTATTTTATGAGAAGATTAAGTAAATAAGAAACAAGTGGTTAAGTCTGATCGCAGATATTTCAGGGGGTTTCGTTTAATTTCTCTTTTAAAACACTTTATCCTTAAATTAATAAATCAAAATTGTTAATTTATAATTATTAAATCCTTACATAAACGGCAGCACCATTACATTTAATTTTAAAATAATTAGAAAAATATTTTTAATCAAATTAAAAATATTCAAGAAAATTATTTAAATAAAATAAAAAAAAATCCGAATGTTTTTAAATTCAGCAATTTCAAAAATTTAGCGTATTCTTAAATATATGTATAAAATTTTTAAAAGCAAAAAATTGTTTAAAACATATTTAAAATGCTCAAATAATTCAGAAAAAATCCATATTAATTCTTTGACTTTTAAAACACTCACTAGATGGCACGAAAAAATAATGTTAACATTTATTAAAATTCGAAATAAAAAAGAACAAAAACCTTTCAATTCCTTAATAATTCTTATAATGATAAGTAGAAAAAAGTTGCCTATAGAATATTTATAATAGATATGTATATATATTCTATACATATCTATGCCTATATAATAGAATAGTCTATTATATCAAAAATGGCCAATAGATGGCAGAAGCAAACAAAAATATTAATTCGAGATTGAAAGTTGAATTTTTCTCTGTCTGAAACAAAAGAAATTTTAAAAATTACCGATGCGAAAATAAATAAATAAATAAATAAATAAATAAGCCTTTAAAATGGCCAAAAAGTTAATTTTATTTTAATTAAATCCATCTAAAAAAAATGTAGTAATAATAAAAATAAAAAATTTAAATTTCCGCCTGACAGATTCGAACCTACTACATTCCGCGTAGAAGGTCAACGATTTACCACTGTGCTATGGACACTGCAAAATTAGCTGATATTAAGATTATGTTTTGAAATCGAAAAAGAACGCAATTCATTTACGTAAAATAATATGACTTTTTCAAAATTTCATAATTTCGGGTATGACATGGTGCATTCAGATTTATGGAAAAAAAAATCAAGTCTGTAACTTAAATAGTTTCCGAATACGAGCGCTGTAACGGACAGACAAACAACAAAGTGAGACTATAAGGATTTCGTGTGATGAACGAAACGCTGAAAATATATAGCCACCCCATTGGGTGCCGCTGGTTGCTGCAGCGGACACAGTTTTAGTGTACTGTAAGATAGTACTCAGAATCGAATCCCGAAGAAGTACAGCAAATATAAACTTGTATGTGGTATGAATTGCATTACAAATAACTAGTTCATACCCCCCAGGATCCCATTTTGAATAAACAAAAAAATTCTTTGGAAAAACTGAGAAATGCCGGAACGGAAGTTTTGTGGAAAAAAATAAAGCAGTCATTTATTCAAATGGCTATAGACCGGGAGCCGGCAGCACAGACAACCACCTCATCGAGTTGGAGGCTGAAATTCCAGAATTAGCTAAAACTCGATTCCCATATTAAAACGCAATCGGTCTGCCAAGTTATATCTCGGTGGAAAACACCTAAAAACCCGATTTTAGCGGTCGACTCGTAGGTTTACCATTGCGTTTTCCTGCACCCAAAGGTATGAAAACATGGCGGACTGGGAGCAGGAAAACACAATGGTAAACCTACGAGTCAACCGGTAAAATCGGCTTTTTAGGGGGTTTTCCACCAAGACTTGGCAGACCGATAGCTTTGTAATATAGGAATCGAGTTTTAGCTAATTCTGGAATTTCAACCTCCAACTCGATGAGGTGGTTGTCTCATGGTTCGTACGACTCCTTGAATTTTGCAGACCAGAAAATCTTTCGGCACCAGTATTACCTAATAGAAAATCTCTTCTTAAAAAAAGGCGAAATTTTGCGCGTTCAACCTAGATTTCTTTTTCTATAAGAAAATACTCGTAGTTTTCCTGTAAAAATAACGGTATCCGTACGAACCATGTGTCTGTGCTCCCGGCCTATTAGTTAGCTGCTCGTAGATTTTCCATTTTTTGACGGAAATTTTTTTATAGTGTAGAATTTCGGTTAAATTATAAATTATTTTTTCAAATAAATAAGTAGAATGCTAAAATTGATCTTTAAAATATAAAAATTAAAATTACACGTAATATGCTCTATTACTTAAAAGGTGATAAAAACGCCTAAAGATTTTGTTAAGGTAATGTTTATAGTAATTTATGATAATGTAGTTTAACACATTTTAAAGTTTTATCAACTTTTAAGTAATAAACAGAGCTGTCACAGGCAACTATTTTTATATTCTGTTCGCACCAGTATTTCTCTAATATAAATTTTGAAGTATATTTCTCTCGCAAATGTTGTCAAAATTTGTGTTGAAGATTTCTCTTTTGAGGAAGTGGTACCTGTTAGAATTAAAAAATAGTTGTCTGTGGCAGCTCTGAATAAAGCACATTATATGTAATTTTAATTATTTATACCCTGTATTCTAGTTAAAAGTGTTATTTCTGAGTTATTTTAATCCTTTGCACTCTAGAGGTAACGCTCACTCCCCACTAGTGCTGCCAGTTTCTTGCGTAAATCGGAGCTCTAATTGCTCTGGACACCAGTATTTTAAAGCAATTTTCTTAGTCTTATCAAATGGCAGAACTATTTGCGATTAAAGATGGTGAAATAAACTGTAAGAAATAAGTGGTGTCAAGTGGAATTTGGAGTTCTGATTTGCGCATGAAACCTGGCAACACTAGGGGTGAGTTTGAGTCCCCTCTCGAGTGCAAAGGGTTAACACGCAGAAGACAAATTTACAGACATATAAACACTGTTTGAACAGCTGAAAAGAAAATCATATTTACGTCAATCAGAAATGTGCTTTAAATTTCAATTTAGCATTTGAGACAATCCAACAATGAGATTTTTTTTTTTTTTTTTGAAAATGTGTTTTTATTTTCCGTAATTTCCTTGAAATTTAATACAGCGCATAAAGTAATAAAGCACATTATGTGTAATTGTAATTTTTTTAAATCAGTGTTTTAGTAAAAAGTATTTTTTCAGGAATTATTTTCATACGTAGAAGCATAATTTACAGACATAGAAATGCAGTTTGAACAGATAAAAAATACTCATATTTACGTCTTGTCAGAAATTCATTTTAAATTTCAATTTATCAATTGAGACAATCCAGCCATGACACAGATATTTTTCTTGAAAAAGAACTTTTAATGTCAATAATTTTATTGAAATTTTCCTTGAAATTATTTACAATGTTCTGCTATAGAAATTGTAAGGATTCATAAAAAAATATACAAGATTGAATAAAACATATTTTTAAAATGTAAAAAGGAACAAAGAATCTTTTAACTTTTTCTGTTTATTTTATACAATTTAAAGGTTTTTTTTTTTTTTTTTTTTTTTTTTTTTTTAAATAAGCACCTCTTAAAAATGCAGGTAATCAGTTTTTAATGTACAAAAAATGCACTTTAAATTTCCGTTAATGTAATTAATTCAAAACAAAATTTTGTCCAGAGACAATAAATTTAATTTCCGTAATAAAAAGCGAGACAGTTTATTTACATACTCAGAATTGTCATTTATAAGCATACAAATACCGTTTGAACAGCTGAAAATAATGATAATTGCATCTAACAGAAATGGATTTTAAGTGTCAATTTAGCAATTGAGATAATCCTACCATGAGGTAGATAGTTTTCATGAGAAAGGTCTTTTAATTTCTGTAATTTAATTTTAATTTTTTTTTTAGACTTCTGACAACGTTCTTCTATAATAAAAACAAAACAAAACATGAAAAGAATTTTTAACAAACTATTGGGCCGTTCGAAAATGTCTTTTCCATATTTCAAATGAAAATCAAATTTCAAAGTAATTGCTTAAAAGGCGCAAAGGTCAACATGCCTTTGCGCCTTTTAAGCAATTACTTTGAAATTTGATTTTCATTTGAAATATTGTATGCAAGGCGAATGTTTCCCTCTGGAATGATTTCCATGTATTAATAAATCTTTTCCAGTTGAAAAAACTGTACAGCAAAATTCTATCATTTAATTATTATACATTAATTTCAATATTTAATGTCTAGAACTTAATGGGTACAATTTTCCGGTACGAAGGGATTTTCCCAAACGGAAAGGACTTTCCAAACGACCTAATATATTTCTAAAATTATAATACAATAATTTTTTTTATTTATTAATAAATTTTTATTTTATATATTTTGAGGTAATTTGTATACGTACCGTTCCAAAAGACACCGATTAATCAGCTTGAAATCTGCCGAAATTGCCCCTTAACGCTATCGCTGTTCAACCCGAGATTTTCTCGGGGATCCATTTTTTCGTCTAATTAACCCTACTTGATTATACCCACCTGTTACTTTTTTATTGTAAATTTTACCTTATTTAATCAGAGCATTTTCCCCTTTTAAATTATACAAAAAATTTTGTTTTGCAAAACCGGTGACAAAAGAATAAAAATTGTTAAAAGACGCTCGTCGCGAAGCTATTTTGATAAAACAATTACGCAGCGAGAGGATTAAATTTCACTAAAAATAATTCATATCATTAACAATTTATATGTACCGTTCCAGAAAACGTTGATTAATCAGCTTTAAATCTTTTTAAAATGCACTTAAAATTTCATTTAACATATTCATCATTTACATTTTTTTTCTAACGACAATTTAACTTCTGTAGTAAAAAGGCGACAGATTACTTACCCCACGCAAGAGTATCATTTATAAAATTTGAAGGTATTTTTTATAAACACCGCTCCAAAAAAACGAATATTAATCAGCTTGAAAACTTCTAAAATGCACTTTAAATTTTGCTAAAAATAATTCATCATAAACAATTTATACGTAACGTTCCAAAAACAGTTGATTAATCAGCTTTAAATCTGTCAAAAGTGCACTTTAAATTTCACTTAACATATTCATCATTACAATTTTTTTCTAGAAACAGGCTATTTAATTTCTGTAATAAAAAGGTTACAGATTATTTACACACGCAGAAGTGTCATTAATGAAATTTGACGATAATTTTTATAAGCACCGTTCCAAAAAACGAAGATTAATCATCTTTAAATCTGTCACAAGTGCACTTTAAATTTCACTTAACATCATTATTATTCATCATTATTAATTTCTACGTACCGTTCCAAAATAATAATAATTATTATAATAATCAGCTTTAAATCTGTCAAAAATGAACTTTAAATTCCACTGTACATATTCATGATTAAATTTTTTTTTTCTAGAGACGCTGTTTAATTTCTCTAATAACAAGGCGACACACAACTGCGACACACGCAGAAGTGTCATTCATAAAATTTGAAGGTATTTTTTATAAACACCGCTCAAAAAAAAAAAAAAAAAAAAAAAATTAAGAAGAAGAAGAAGAACAAGATTAATCAGCATTAAATCTGTCAAAAATGCACTTTAAATTACACTTAAAATAATTCATCGTTATTAATTTATACGTACGGTTCCAAAATACGTTTATTATTCAGATTTAAATCTGTTAAAAATGCGCTTTAAATTTCACTTAACATATTCATCATTAAAAATTTTTTTTTCTAGAGACGCTGTTTAATTTCTGTGATAAGGCGACAGATTAATCAGCTTTAAATCTGTCAAAAACTAACTTTCAATTTTAATTAACGAAATTCACGCAAAACAATTTTTTTTCCAGAGACAGGAAATTAAAAAAAAAGACAGACAGATTATTTACATACTCAGAAGCGTCATTTACAAGCATACAAATATCGTTTGAACGGCTGAGAAGTAATCAGCTTAAAACCTCTCAGAAAAGCATTTTAAATTTCATTTTATATAATCCTTCTCTGACATAAATATTTTTCTAGAGAAAGGACATTTAATTTCAGTAATTTGAACTTGTTTGGAGTTTAAATATATCAATAAAAGAATAGAAATATTTTTCTGAAACGAAATAAATCTTAATTTAAGTTTTGAAATATTTTCATTTAAAATTATTAATATAAAAAAGTGTATCTAGAAGAAATGGGTATGTAAGAACTTGGAGTAAATTAATCTTTTCCTGGTCATTGTTTTTGTTTATCTTCTTGGGACGGGAATTACTTTTATGCTAAAAAAAAAAAGTGTATATTTGTAAATCAGCCACAATTACTCACCGGGCTCTTAAGCATTCCTATGCTTAGTTTCGTGCTAATTTGGCAGATATTTTAGATTTGTGGAAAGAACATCTACATGAAAATTTTTTACAGCGTTCTTTATATATATATATATATATATATATATATAATTTTAAATAAGCTATATTCATAAAATGCAGATTTCAATATATTTTTTTTTTAATTTTAGTTAATAAGTATTTATTTTATAAATTTTTAAAGCATTTTTTATGCGTACCGTTCTAGAAAACACTGATTAATTAGCTTTAAATCTGTTAAAAATGCCCTTTAGATTTCACTAAAAATAATTCATCATTAACAATTTATACGCACCGTTCCATAAAACGTTGATTAATCAGCTTTAAATCTGTTAAAAATGCACTTTAAATTTCATTTAATATAATTCATCATTAACATTTTTTTTCTAAAGACAGTCTGTTTAATTTCTGTAATAAAAACGCGACAAATTATTTACACACTCAGAAAAGTATCATTTATAAAATTTGAAGGTATTTTTTATAAGCACCGCCCCCCTGCACCCCCCCCCCAAAAAAAAAGATTAATCGGGTTTAACTCAGTCAAATATGAATATTTTAAGCTTCAATTAACGTAATTCACACAGAACAAAGATTTTTCCAGGGACAGGAAGTTTAATTTACACAGTAATAATTTTTTTTTTAATCAACAGGTTATTTACACACTCAGAAGTGTCATTTACAAGCACACAAATATCATTTGAATGGCTGACAAATAATCAGCTTAAAACCTATCAAGAAAGCATTTTAAATTTCATTTTAGGTAATTATTCTCTGACATAAACATCTTTCCAGAGAAAGGACATTAAATTTCAGCAATTTAAATTTGTTTGACATTTAAACATATGAATGTAAGAATCGAAATATTTTTCTGAAACGACATTAATCTTAATTTCAGTTTTGAATTATTTTCCTTTAAAATTATTAATGTAGGAAGGTATATCTAGGCGAAATGCGTATGTAAAAACTTAATGTAAATTAATACTTTCCTAGCCATTGTTTTTCTTTCTCCTTTTTGGGAGGGAATTAATTTTATGTTTGAAAAATAAATAAATAAAGGTAGATGTTTTTAAATCAGCCACAATTGTTCACTGGGTTCTTAAATAGAATTTTACGATTTCAGAAAGTGGTGTCAATGAAAGAAATCTGAATTTTAAACAAGTTGGAAACTGCACGTGAAACGTGGCAAATGTGCTGTGTTCGTACTATAACTAATTGTATAAATATTTTTTTACCGCATATTCTACAGAATGTATATTTTAGTGCACTTCATAAGTGCATATCAATTTCATTCTCTTGGAAAGGCTGTAACATCATTAAAATGCACTTGAAATAACTTTCTCCCATTGGCCGTAATGTAACGGAAAAATTTTGACTGTCCCTGTAATTAAACTATACATTCGATTTTCATAAAATTTGAAATGACTCGACAAAATCTTGCAAAAGTTTTATATTTAAAATTTCAGACCATTCGGTTGCGTAGTTTTTGCTCTGTTACATGCGGACGGACAGACTCACAGACAGACGGATGGACCGAACGACGTATATTGGTGCTACGTATTTATATAATTACGAACGCGCCTAAAAAGTAGGCGTGAAATAACATTATCGGACAGAACTTTCCGCTAGACCTAATATCTAATTAGTGTTAAAGTGTTATTGACTTCCAAAAGATATATATTTTTTAGCCTAGTCGTAACCTTGATGTAGTCGAAAACACATTCAAAGTTTCAATATGTATACTTCGTAAAAAAAAAAAAAAAAATATTACCTTTTTCTATGCTCCAGTCATGGAACAATTAATAAAGAGAAACGGACATATCCTTAAAATAGTGAAGCTTCAACTGTAACCGCTATCGCAGGCGGTGCTTACCGCCGGTGGAAACTTCCACCAGTAGATTTATATAGAAATTTTCAACTTATTTAAACTCTTTATCGTTGCAAAATTTCAGCCACAAATAATGATAGAAAAAGATTTTCATTTTTACTGGCAGGAGTTTACTTTGGTAATAGTTAAGCCCTGCGTTTCCGTCATATAGTGACAACCAGGGAAACAAACTGGCAGTTTTACAAGACATACTGACAAAACAAATAGAAATTTTTATGTCATTTCTGAGAAAAAATTCCATGAATACGGCACTGAAATAAGACGAAATTTTCTATTCAATTTTACTGGCGGGAAGTTTGCCTTTGTGGTAATCAGAAACTGAAGATCCGATTTAAAAAAGAAGCCGCCATCTTCTGACGACCTCCTCAGTTACTTCAGTCGCAACTGGTAGACAGTATCTTAAATGTCTCCTCCACTTTATTCATAACTCCATTGCTCCAGTAGCCGGCCTGGTCAATTTCAGATATATGAACTTTTAAACTTACGGCTTATCCAACAAATGATTTGCAATGCAATAGCGTACATGAACGGTAGTTTAATTTAAAGTAAAATGTAATATTAAAAACAATATTTTGAATGGAAACTTATTTCTTTATCAAATTTCGAAGAATTTGCCAAAAAATCTGTTTTTGAAGAAACTCTAGAAAATAAAAAATGTACCAGAAGAAAAAACAAACAATCATTCCAAACAGTATATGGAAATTTAACTCAGATGACACGATGGCACAAGTATTTTAGTAAAAAAAAAAATCTCGGTTTGCTATGTATATGTGAAATATAGCTTTTTCATATTTAGGAATAAATTTGTTTTCAAATTCCGGTGTCAGTCATTAATTTCAACGCTTTAGCAATGAAATTGCTTTGCCCCTGAAAGGGTTAATTTTTCTAAAATATCAAAATATTTCTAAAATCTATGCTGAATTTAATATTTTATGTGTTAAAAGCGGGCGAACTGTGAGTAAGATTTTAACACTTCCAATAAAATTAAGTCTATACTTTAGAAATATTTTAAGAACTAAGAAAAAAAGAGACATCTTTTAGGAAGTGTACACAAAAAATAGAAGTTAAACATGTTAATTTCCCGAGGAGATATTTTATATATACGATGCATCAAATGCCCATCGACTTTACATTAGTGAGGGGAAATCGGAAGCTGGGTGACCAGCGTCCTTAAGGATGTTAGTCAATCAGATTTCTTTCAGCAGTTTTGCAGAAATGCATTTTGCGCTTGTTTTTAAACTTTAAAAATTAGTGACCCACTACAGAAGTATTTGCCTTAAAGTTTTATTTACGATTAAAATATGCATTTTGAGATGTATGGGAGGTAGGGATAATTAGGATCACTTTTTGACAATTTGACAATTAATTGCCAGAAAATGAAGTGAACTACATACATGTTATGTATAATTTTACTCAATAGGTAGTTGTCTCTTGAAATGTGTAAATAATTATTTTCAATGGGCGATGTTATCTGGTACAAGTGTCTTTTTCAAAAAATACCTCTTTGATCCCAATTATTCCCGTGATATGGGGTAATTTGGATCAGTGGTATTTTCTCTCATGCCTTAAAATATACATAAGTCATAGGTAAACGATTAAAAGATCTGGTTGTGGGATTTACAGCAAGATATTTTTGGTTTTACAAGTACAACTATTCTCAGAGATACAGTATTGGAAAGATAAGTATGCTGGAAAACACGCTTTATAAGGGATTTTCAATGTTGAGATATTTTACACTCTGTCTACAAAAGAAAATTAAATGCAAAATTTTCTATTGGAAATTAATAGTCTTGTTGTGTTACCAAAGAACTAATTTTTTAAGTAAAAAAAAAAAATGCCAAAATAACATGAAATGCAAGCAAAGAGGGAAAAAGAATCAGTCAAAGCTCGTATGTGGTAAAGGAGGAAAATTTCATTTACGTTGAAAGTTTTGAGGCCAAATTAGGCGTAAAACATGTATAGTCAAGGCTGAAATTTGGAATAAATGCAAAATAAAATTGTAAAATAAATGTTTTTCTAACACAAAATGTGCGGTAAAGTAAACCAGTATATGAAAGCTGAAAGTTTCAAAAATGCATTCTAATCGACAATTTGACTTAAATAGAAAATAAATTATGCCCATTTACCCTTAACCCAAAAACCTTATGATCTTAATTACCCCGAAAATGCTATTTCTGGGGTAATTGGAATCATGCAGATTATTAATATTATGCTTCGTCTGTTTCAAAACGTAACTATTTCTTCTCAAAAACAACCTTTTTCTAAATTTAAAGTCACAGCTATATTTCAATATTCCTACAACATTTTACACATGATCTTTTTAACTAAAACATTCTCACTTTGACGGACATCGTTTTCTTTTGTGTACTGAGAAAACAGCGATTACTTCTACAAGTACATACATTTTTAGTCTAAGAAAACTGCACATGTATAGAATATTAGTCACACTTCATAATTTGCATGGCCAATTTTTTTATCTCTTACAGATTGCCCCTGAACCCAATTACCCTGATCCTAATTACTCCTACCTCCCCTATCACATTACAAAACACTTTCTGAAGTTGCTGTACTGGGATGCCAGTTCGGCCTCTGCTTTAAAACTTCGAATTTACATCGGATATTATGAAAGAAAAATTTTTACTTTAGTTAATTGCAAAATGTCTGCATTAAAGAAAGAAGCTAATACAATACACAATTTCTAGTGTAAACGCAAAATTTCAGAATTAACACTCGAAAGACGAGGAGCGGTCATTTTGACCGCTACCAAATGAATGTATTTCGGTTCGAATCTGAAATTTCTTTATAAAAATAGTTTAAAAGATACAAAAAAAAAACTAACAAAAAAACTAGTTAAATAAATAAGTTAATAACTTAAAATAAAAATTCTAGTGTGAAATATTTTTATAAAATTTGAGTAAAATACCCATCTTTCTAGTTTTAAATAAAAGGCCAAATCTGGCAACCCTGTTGCTGTACTATTATTGTGAGCAATAGGGATAGAAAATATCTTGATATTTTATTCACAAAATAATTGGTGGTGTTAAAATCAAAAAGATACTTGTTATATTGTAATCAATAAATTATTAATGCTCGTGAAAGATATAGTATCAGTAAATCATTGATGCTATATTATACTCGAAGTTGTAATTGATATCTCTAATCAGTGCTATTACCTGCTTCCAGGCATTCTCTGTCACACTGTACGCAATGAGAGCTTCTAGAGATTTATCGCCTGCTGCTGAGTCAATTAGCACGTAAATAGATTATTGTATTCGAATTCAGAAATGAGAATTATAGAAGGTAGATTAATGGTAATTTCGAAATTTCGTGCACGGATTATTTTTCTTGCAAACGCTGTCCGTTTTTACGCTCTTTTATTTAAGGCTGTTCTTCACTGCTCTGCTCAACAAGCACAAAACGTTTTGACATTTTTACAAATTCATTTTATAACAAAAAGATATAAAATTGGAAAGCCTGGCCATGGAAGCGATTTGGAATTGAACTGTTTTTTCCATTCTTTGACCAATCAATTACCTATTCAGTTATAAGCGAATTCGATCACGTGACAAACACGTTTTTTGCCCGCTGTTGAGTGCTCTTTCTCCCTTCGCACGGAAATTCGGTTCAAAACGCTCACTTTGACTCTATTTTCTGAAAGATGTATTGCATTTGCAAAAAATGGAAAAAACAGCTCCCTTACATAGTTTCTGAACAACAACACCAGCTAGTTTCATGCATTTTCGAACAAAAATAAGTGAAAGCTTATGCCCGAAAGTTGCCCTTTTGGATTTGAGAACACCCTTAACACTAGAAAGGCAGAAAATTTTAATGAAGTTTTATAAAAATATTTTTAAATTAAAAAATTAAAAATTAAAAATGTTACATTGCTCTATCCTCTAGTAGTGGGTTAAGTGTATTTCTGATGCACGATCTTTGAAGTTTTCAGCTTTTACCACAAATTATTTACAGTTTAATAGAGTATATCAACAATAGTTTAATTTAAAATAAAACATAAAATTTAAAAAAAAAAAAACTTATTTCGTGATGAAATCTCAAAGAATTTCTCAAAATATCTGTTTTTGAAGGCACTGTAGAAAATAACAAAATGTAACAGCAGAGAAAAAAAAACAATTATCAAATCAGTTTAGATAACATTTAAGGTTATTAGTCAATCAGATTTCTTTCAGTCGTTTTTCAGAAATGCATTTTGGGCTCGTTTTTAAACCTTAAAAACTAGTGGCTCACAACTGGTACTTGTTCCACTATAAAAGCATTTACTTTAAAGTTTGATTTCCTATTAAAATGTGCATTTTGAGATGTAACACATTACAAAACACCTTCTAAAGTAAATTATTGCGAGCAATAACGACAGAAAATATTTCTTAATATTTTATTCACAAAATAACTACTGCTGTTATAATAGAAAGATACTTGTTATATTGTAATCAATCAACTCTGTTCATGCAAGATATAGTATCAGTAAATCACTGATGCTATATTATCCTCGCAATTGTAATTTCGAGACACAAATTTCATTTGGTTGGAACCGCTTTTTTTAAACAATTCTTTTTAGTTGTAAAACACCAAGCAATAGTCCAATTAAAAAAGACAAATATTGCATTTATTTATTTGTGGTGCTAAAAACGAATTCCACATGTACCTTTTGACGGCGTGTATATGCATCACCCGTCACGAAAGGGTTAATGGCAATTTCGAAATTTCATGCACGGATTATTTTTCTTGCAAATACTGTCCGTTTTTACGCTCTTTTATTTAACATTATAAATGCCGGAAATTTTACTCAAGTTTTATAAAAATATTTTAACCCCTTGAGGGGCACCGGTATATATTATATACCACCTACGATTAATGAAGTTTTACACCAGAAAATTTTTATTAAATTTTACTTTTCTAACTTTGGTGGAAAAAAGCCGTAAAATTGCTTTTACTTATTTTGAAATAGAATTTTTCGAAGTCCGGTTGGAATTCAGCATTTCACAAACGTAATTGCTTGCCCCTCAAGGGGTTAAAATTAAAAATTAAAAATTTTATTTTCTGCTATCTTCCAGTACTGCGCCTAGCAAATTTCTGATGCACGAACTTTTGAATTTTCGGCTTATCCAACAAATGTTTTACAATGTAATAGAGTACTTTAGTACTCTATACTAAAATACAGCAGTACTTTAGTTCAAAATAAAACATGGTATTAAAGAAACGATATTTTAAGTAAAAAATTAATTTTAATGAAATTTTTAAGAATTTCCTAAAAAATCGGTTTTTGAAGACACTTTAAAATATAAAAAAATGTACCAGCAGAAAAATAAAACAATTATTCCAATCAGTTAAGTTAACACTTACGCATGATTGTGCGTTAGGTTTCCTTCACTGTTTTTTTTTAAACTCATTTCAGGCATTCCACAAGGCAATTACTTATTTTATATTTTGTTCGCACCACGTTTTAAAACAAGTTGGAAATTGCTCGTCAAACGTGGCAAATGAGGTGCGTTCCTACTATAACAAGTTTTATAATTATTTTTTGCACCCCATATTGTACTGAATGTATAATTTTTTGCACTTCATAAAGTACATAGTCTTTAACATCATTAAAATGCACTCCCAATAATTTTTTTCCCATTCCCCGAACAATTTTGACTGTCCCTGTAATTAAACTATACATCCGATTTTCCTAAAATTTGAAATGGCTCGACAAAATTTTGCAACAATTATATCTTTAAAATTTCAGACCATTCGGAAGGCTGTAACATCATTAAAATGCACTTGCAATAATTTTTCCCATTGGCCGTAATGTAAAGAAAAACTTTTGACTGTCCCTGTAATTAAACTATACATCCGATTTTCATAAAATTTGAAATGGCTCGACAAAATTTTGCAACAATCTTATATTTCAAATTTCAGACCATTCGGTTGGGTAGTTTTTGCTCTGTTATATGCGGACAGACAGACGGACGGACAGACGGACGGACTGAACGACGACTATAGGTGCTACGCATTTATATAATTACGAACGCACCTAAAAAGGCATTTTGTTGTGTATTTCTCTTGCAAATGTTGTCAAAACCTATGTCAAAGGTTTTTGTTTTGAAAAAAATGGTGCGAAAAGGAATTAAAAAATAGTCTATTGTTGCCCCTCTGCATTTTGAGCTTGTTTTTACACATTAAAAATTAGTTGTCAACAACTCAAATTGGCCCATTATAGAAGCATTTACCTTAAAGATTTTTTTGCGATTAAAATGTGCATTTTGATATGCATTACATTGAAAAATACTTCAAAAGTTGCTATACTGCTGTTATAATCGAAAGATACTTGTTATATTGTAATCAATCAACTCTGAATGCTCATGCAAGATATAGTATCAGTAAATCACTGATGCTATATTATCCTCGCAATTGTAACTGATATCTTTGATCAGCATAATTATCTATTTCCATGCATCTCTGTCACACTGTATGCCATCAGAGCTTCTAGAGATTTATCACTTGCTGCTTAATCAATTAACACGTAAAAGGATTATTGTGCTCGAATTCAGAAATGAGAGTTATAGAACGTGTATTAATGGCAAATTCGAAATTTCATGAACGGATTATTTTTCTTGCAAACGCTGTCCGTTGTTACGCTCTTTTATTTAACATTAGAAATGCCGAAAATTTTACTCAAGTTTTGTAAAAATATTTTTAAATTAAAAAAAATTTAAATTTTGCCTTCCTCTATATTCCAATAGTGGGCCTAATAAATTTCTATTGCACGAATTTTTAAGTTTTCGGCTTATCCAACAAATTATTTACAATGTAATAGCGTATGTCAACAGTAGTTTAATTTAAAATAAAACATAATATTAAAGAAACAATATTTTAAATAAAAACTTATTTTTTAAGCACTTAACTGTTTTCTCCGAAATCAGTTCGGGCGAGAAGACTTTTCTTGCTTGTTTACTAAAACCTTTTGGACACCAATAATTTGTAACGGTAAATCTTCTCTTAATTAATTTTCAGAAATTTTTCGATTATATTATGCAAATATTTTAGTACAGAAGAAGTGGTGTTAAGCCCCTATTTTTAGTTTTTGGTGTGAAAGAAAATGTAACAGTTAAGGGGTTAATCAAATTTTTAGGATTTTTCCAAAAAATCGGTTTTGGAAGAGACTCTAGAATTTAGAAAAATATATCCGCAGAAAAATAAAACAATTATTCCAATCAAATAAGTTAACCTTTAAGAATGTTAGTCAATCAGATTTCTTACAGTCGTTTTTCAAAAATGCATTTCAGTCAAGTATTTTTATATTTTGTTCGTTCCACTATTAAAAAGAATGCATTTTGTGGTATATTTCTCTTGCAAATGTTGTCAAAGCGTATGTAAAAATTTTTGATTTGAAAAAGTAGTGCGAAATAGAATTTAAAAAATAGTCCCTATGGTAGCCCTGCATTTTGAACTTGTTTTTAAACATTAAAAATAAGTGGCCTAAATCGTGGTAACTCGTACTTGGCCCATAATAGAAGCATTTAGCTTAAAATTTTATTTACGAATAAAATGTGCATTTTGATATGCATTACACTGCGAAACACTTGCTAACGTTGCAAAACAATTATTGTGAGCAATAACGATAGAAATTATTTCTTAATATTTTATTCACAAAACAATTGCTGCTGTTATAATCAAAATGTACTTGTTAAATTGTAATCAATAAACTATTAATGCTCATGCAAGATATAGTATCAGTAAATCACTGATGCTATATTATCCTCGCAATTTTAATTGATATCTTTAATCAGCGGATTTAATTCAACCTGACCTTGTAACCCGACCCCCAGGGATTTGGATGAAACTCGGTGTATATACTAATTCTATCATGATAGGATTACATCAGAGATTTTTCCTTCCTAGACGTCATAGTTTGTGAGATATGGAGGGTCCAATTTTTGGATTTTTCTCAAATCGCACATTTCTGAGTCTGTATTTTTAGACTGCAGTTCCATTTTCAAAAAATTGTTTCTCTGGATCTTAAAATGCGAATCATCTTTAAAATATCACAGTAAGTACATCAAAAGATGCAGATTTTAATAAAAAAATATTTAAAAAATTAATTTCAAATATTTAGGGCCAAAAAATTAAACCAAAGTTAAAAGTTATGGTTATTTTTCCAAATTTTTGTGACTTTACGAATAAGGCTCTACACAAAAAGGCAAATGAAATTTCCAATTTCTTTTTGTTTTAAATAAAAGTTTACACTTTGGGCTTTCTATTTACGAAATAAAAATGATGTCTTTCTCATGGCTTATGCAAAATTTTTGACTTATTTTGGGATGCTGTACCTATCAAGAGATAAATATCTTTAACTTTGCTTATGGTACCTAAATAATTGCTGCACATTTTAAATATAAATTTATTAATCATTTTGATTTATTTCCTAAAATGAACCCTTAAAATCAGACTGATTTATTTATTTTTATAACAGTAGAAAATTTGTATCTTATTGGTACATATCACACATATCTGAAATTGTGTTGTTCTCAATCTTATCGCATATGCTTATCACATAAATGTACATTGGATTCAGTGGTATAGCATTTCTGTAAATACTTTCACAAAGGTAGTATGTAAAGAATATGTACAATATTTAATGGAGGGGGTGTAGATATTGAAATCATAGATTTTTTTCTCATTTTACTCAGAAAAAACAAAGCAAAAACTTTACTTCGTAAATAAAAAAAAGAAGCACTTATATTAGATAAATTCAACAAGTCATAGAAACCACAGTAATTATTTAGGTACCACAGTTTAAATTAGACATATTATAGATATATATTTTTTCTTGAATGGTACAATTTCCCAAAACAGGACAAAATTTTTACATAAGCTAGGAGAAAAACTACATTTTTATTAAAATTGAAATAATCATTAATTAAATCTAAAACATTAAAAATAAAATTGCTTATAAATAATTTAAAGATTTAGATTGTTGCTTTTTTTATGTAACAAATAAAGAATTTGTTAAATTATATGCAAATTTTTAAAGCTAAAAAATCAGAATAAACATTATATTTAAAAGATTGAAATTCAAAAATATAACTGAGCTAAATATAAATATAGAAATAAATGACGTACTTTTGCAGTATCACTTAGACTTATGTTGCAACATTCTTTTTTGTGCAATTTAAAATTTATATTTATTATGAATAAGCAACCTTGAGAACCTTCTAATATATATGTCAATTTTCCTATCTTACTATAACTCCAAACATAATAACACAACAAAACATCGGTATATTAGAAGATCTTCGTGATTTAGTATCTAAAACATTAAATCGGTGGCTATCTCCACTCCTCCCCCCCCCCCACCCCCTAGAAAAGAATTTAAATATCTTAAGGGGAAATTCTCTTCATTTTGGTAAAGGTTTATGAAAATTTGCAATTTTATATTGCCAGAGCACCCATCACAAAAGTCAAGGACTTTCTTTACATCTGGAAATATCTCTTTTACAAATGATATCACTTCCTTCTGTGTTAAACACATAAGAGTGAAATCATGTTGCATATCATAAGATAAAATGTGCATATTGCTTGCTGATAATATAATACTGAGAGATAGAGTGCTTATAACAGTTGGATCAAGAGTGCAGCTTCTTTGGTCCAATGGTAACTTTAAGCCTCATCTTGAACAAGAAAAGTAAAATTTTTGCGGAAATCCTACAAAACGATAGCTTTTTGAGGGGCAAAGTTTGCTTTAGTTTCTTTTAGGAAATTAGATTTAGCTTTCGTTATAAAAGAGTGGAATAACATTTTCCAAATATTTTACTTAGCTTGTCACAAATTCAATTAAATGAACAGTGCTGCTAATACTGGATTGAATACCTAGAGTTATAATTCTCAAGTTTTTTGGAAATTCCTGTTTAAAAAGAGAATACAACTCATATAGATACACATAATATCAATTGCTTTTGTGCATAGTACATTCTTAGCAATGCTAACTACATTTTTTTTCCAGTCGTGATTCTTCAATATTCATTACAATTATAAAACTTTTCAATTAGTTCAATTGTTTCTGGACCTTGTAGCTGTGGCTTTAATTTTTCTTATTTCTGGCATAGACAAGATTCTCTTTTCTCTCAGAAGTTGTCATGACGGTCTGGCAGCATAATTAGTTACTTCAAATTCATCTATTATTTTCATTTGCAGCACAAGAAAAAATAGATCCCCCTTCTATTATGAGAAACAGCAGACTAATAATAATTTTATTAACAGATTCGAAAACACCTGCTTTAACTAAATAATTTTATCCTGCCTTTGTCAGAATTTCTTTATACAAGGCAGGAGTAAAAATATGTTTCATACTGTAGAAATGAACTAGGCTTTGTTAAATATAAGGTATTTAAACTATAAAAAACATATTTAAAATGATTAAAATTATCCAAGACACTAATATAGAAAGTTTTAAAAGAATGTTAAATATAAATAAAATATTTTAATTCAAAGACACATACACACACAGAAAAAAACATATTGAAAATTTGATGGGTAAAAAGTCATTATTGCATTTTCGTATTCTATATCAACAAAAGATTTTTTGTTTACAGTTATATTGTAAACACAAAACTAAGGGATTGTTTAAATTTTAAAAAAATGCTAATAATAAAAGGAAATATATGAATGAATAAATAATGGAAATATAAGGATTATGCACTAAATTTAATGGAGGGAGGCTAGACTGCAGTCATAGACTTTTTCCCCCTTTTACTCAGAAGAAAGAAAAAAAAGCAAAAACTTTACTTTGCAAAAGAAGGGAAGAAAGAAACATTGAATAATATATTCAACAAGTCATAGGAACCACAGTAGTTAGTTAGGTACCTCAGCTAAAATTAGGCAGAGATTTTTTTTTTCTTGATTGGTGCAGTTTCCCAAAACAGGGCAAAGTTTTGCATAAGTCATGAGAAAGACATCATTTTTATTTCATAACTAGAAAGCCCAAAGTGTAAACTTTTATTTACAACAAAAAGAAATTGGAAATTTCATTTGCCTTTTTGTGTAGAGCCTTTTTCGTAAAATCACAAAAATTTGGAAAAATAACCATAACTTTTAACTTTGGTTTAATTTTTTGGCCCTAAATATTTGAAATTAATTTTTTAAATATTTTTTTATTAAAATCTGCATCTTTTGATGTACTTACTGTGATATTTTAAAGATGATTCGCATTTTAAGATCCAGAGAAACAATTTTTTGAAAATGGAACTGCAGTTTAAAAATACAGACTCAGAAATGTGCGATTTGAGAAAAATCCAAAAATTGGACCCCCATATCTCACAACTTATGAGGTCTAGGAAGGAAAATTTTCTGATGTATTCATATCATGATATAATTAGTATATACACCGAGTTTCATCCAAATCCCTGGGGGTCGGGTTACAAACCATAAAAAATTTGGTTGAATTGACATGGAATGACCCACCACTTTTTTGAAATGGCAAAATTCTCCTTGTTTTCGCTTTAATTAATGTGTCATTAAATAAGGCGAATGTTACAATTTCAGAAAATTCCCAATGGCAACACTGATTTCATGCACGGATTGTTTTTCTTCCAAACGCTGATAGTTTTTAGACATTTTTATTTAACCCTCCGTCTACCAGACGGGTCCATTGGACCCGACAGGTACATACAAAATATTCATTCAAACCAGAAATTTCTTTAAAATAAACTAAGTATATAAACCAGACAAAAATAAGGTAAATAAATAAGTTAAATAGTTTTAAATAAAAATTCTGGTGTAGAACGTTTTATTAAAACTTGAATAAAATTCCCGGTAGATCTAGGGTTAACTCAACCTGTTTTTTTGTATATAAAGATTTAAAAATTAGTGGCCCACTATTAAAGCATTTACCTCAAAGTTCTATTTGCGATTAAAATGTGCATTTTGAGATGCATGCATAGCAAAACACCTTCTAAAGTCGCAGTTCAATTATTGTGGGCATTAAAGATACGAAATATTTCTTAATATTTTATTCACAAAATAATTGCTGCTGTTATAATAGAAAGATACCTGTTATATTGAAATCAATAAACTCTTAATGCTCATGCAACGTGCAGTATCAGGAAATCACTGATGCTATATTATCTTCGCAATTGTAATTGATATCTTTGATCAGAGCTATTACCTACTTCAAGGCATCCATGTCTCAGTGTATACAATCACATCTTCATGCTGCTGTGTCAATTAATGCGTAAATAGTTTATAGTGTTCGAATTCAGAAATGAGAATTATAGAATGTATTAATGGCAATTTCAAAATTCGAAATTTCATGCACGGATATTATTCTTGCAAACGCTGTCCGTTTTTACGCTCTTTTATTTAACACGAGAAAGGCCGGAAATTTTACTCAAGTTTTATAACAATATTTTAAAATTAAAAAATTAAAAATAAAAGATTTTACCTTCCTCTATCCTTCAGTTGTGGGCCTATAAATGTCTGATGCACGAACTTTTAAGTTTTTGGCTTATCCAACAAATTATTTACAATGTAATACAGTATATCAACAGTAGTTTAATTTAAAATAAATCATAATATTTAAGGAATAGAATTTTAAATAAAAATTTATTTCTTAACCCTAGAACTACCGAAAATTTTACTCAAGTTTTATAAAAACATTCTACACCAGAATTTTTACTTAAAACTATTTAATTTGTTTATTTAACTTATTATTGTCTGATTTATAAATTTAGTTTGTTTTGAAGAAATTTCTGGTTTGAATAAATATTTTGAATGTACATGTCGGGTCCATTGGACCCTTCTGGTAGACAGAGGGTTAATGAAAGTTTAAAAAAATTGTCAAAAACTCGGTTTTCGAAGACACTCTAGAATATAAAAAAATGTACCAGCTGAAAAATAAAGCAATTATTTCAATCAGTTAAGTTAACATTCAAAATGCTTATTGGCACCAAATTTAAAAAAAAAAAAAAAAATCACCTTATTTACTGACAGGTAAAATGATACCATAATAGAGCCAATTACACTATTTTATAAAACTGGTGGGAATCAAACAATCCGAATAAAAGACATAGTCTGTGAATATCATGGGAGAGAGAATTAAGGAGTTAAGCATGTTAGTCCATCAGATTTCTTTCAATCGTTTTTCAAAAAGGCATTTCAGAGTTCCCACACACAACTATTCTTATATTCTATTTGCACCACTATTTAAAAAAATGCATTTTGTAGTTTATTTTTAAACGTTGGATATTAGTGGTCAACTATTCTTATTTGCCCATTATATACCCTCAAAAATAATTTACTTAAAAATGAGAATTTCCATGTACTCGTATTTTTTTAAGTACAATTGTTTCAAAAAGAAGTACATTGTTAATAATAATCTATTTAAAAATGAGCATTTCTACGTACTCATATTTTTTAAGCACAATTGCTTCAAAAAGGAGCATTAATCTACTTAAAAATGAAAATTTCTTTGTACTGGATTTTTTTAAGTACAAATAATTCAGAAACGAGTACATGATATTTTGAAGTTGTGTATACTTATACTTGATTAATAAATGTATGCAGAGATGAATGCATATATTTTGTATTTTAAAGCCTTAATATTCATGTTTAAATCCTATGTGCTCAAAAATATGAGTTTTCTGATAAACCCTTTTCTAATACCGAATTGTCAGTAGGGATTTCCAAGCTTTTATTTAAAAATATGTCTATCTTTGTTATAATTTTTAATTTATAATGCACACTTTTCAAATTTATTTACAATTTCATTAGAAATGTTAAAGAAGAAAATTTAGTTTAAAAATTGTTTTATTAGAAATTAGAATATTTAAGAAAGGGAAAATTCATCTCTGCTGTTAGCGATCTTCCGTCGCTGATTGATAAAAGGTGTCATTTGGAAGCAGTTGCTAACTGCTCTTATAGCACACTCAGTACAATACTGATCTCCCACCTAGAGGACTCGGGTTCAAATCACGGGGTGACTCATACACAAAATTTCAAGAATTAAAATAGTAAATTCGTTGTTCTTTACTCCAAAAATTGTAGTTCTTCGCAATTAAAAATGGTGATTTGTCGGTTCTCTGTAATTTCGCTTTTTTTTTTTCTTATAGTGTATGTGTGTTTCTATAGGTACTTATTTTCGAGTCCCTGTATGTACTCAAAAAATGAGTACATGCGTTTTCAAATTTAAGAGTTAAGTACTCGGAGCTATTTTAAGATCGGAAAGAGCTCAATAATTAGTACAATTTATTTATTTTTAAGAATAGTATTTTAACAGTGTAGAAGCATTTACCTTAAAGTTTTATTTGTGATTAAAATGTACATTTTGATATGAACTACATTGCAAAACACTTTCGAAAGTTGCTATACAATTACTATGAGCAACGATGTAAAATATTTCTTAATATTTTATTCACAAAATAATCAATGCTATTATAATCGGAAGATACTTGTTATATTGTAATCAATAAACTCTTAATGCTCAGGCAAGATATAGTATCAGTAAATTACTGATGATATATTATCCTCGCAATTGTAATTGATATACAGTAGAATTCCAATTATCCGAACTTCGGCTATCCTAATCGATGATTATCCGAATCGCTTTCAGAATTTCAGAAAAAAAAAATCAGAATTTCAGTTACGGTGCTTAACTGTGCGAACTCTACGAGAAGCCATAAAATATCCCTTCTGTTGATAGGAAAGTCAAAAATCTCAAGAGCATTTAAGAAAGTTAAAAAGCTTCCCTCTTTTATAAAAACCAACCCAAGGATTGGATGACTGCAGCATTGTTTACCGAGTGGTACGAAGAAATTTCCATAACTGAAGTGAAAAAGCACCAAAAAGGTCTTGGAAAAGAAGGCAGTAAAATGCTTTTGATTGTTGATAATGCAACAACTCATCCCACCGAAGAATTGCTGGAAAGAGGGAATGGCTAGTTTAAAACAACCTTTTTACCGCCAAACGTTACAAGCAATGAATTTCATTTACAGTACGGTACGTACATACTGTACTAATGTACAGCTCTTGTAAGTACCCTTAACTCTTTGAGGGGCGCCGTTTGCAGTCTGCAAACGGTTTATTTTATTGCCTAAATTGCCAAATGGGACCAGTAAATTTCTAGGCACCAGTAAATTTCTAGTACAATTTCGATTTCATAATAATCATGAGAAAAAGCTGTTTATTATTTTCAAATAAATTTGTTTGTTAATTGCGGTGCGAATTAATTATTAGAACATTTTTTGTTCAAAAATGCCTTGCGCCTGAAAGGGTTAATATATAAAAGTGTTGCCTTTTCATTTAATTAATTAAACGCTCTTTTTTTTTAAGAAATAGATTTTTTCTCCTATTTTCGACATACATACAGTAATTAATTAAAATAGACCCTTTTTTCATAAAAAATCCAATTGTCCGAATTTTTGATTATCCGAATGGAGTCCGGTCCCAATTGATTCGGATAATTGGAGTTGTGCTGTAATAGATGAGCGCTATTACCTGCTTCCAGTTCAGGCATCTCTGCCACACCGTATACAATCAGAGCTTCTAGATATTTGTCACCTGCTGCTGAGTCAGTTAACGAATAAATAGATTATTGTGTTCGAATTCCATTTACTATTTGGTTAATTAAACTAATAAAGTTTTATTTGCGATTAAAATGTGTATTTTGAGATATATCAAATTACAAAATATTTACTAAAGTTACTTACAATTATTGTGAGCTATAAAGACAGAAAATATTCCTTAAGGTTTCAATCGCAAAATAATTGCTGCTGTTATAATCGAAATATACTTGTTATATTGTAATCAATAAACTATTATGCTCAAGCAAGATATAGTATCAGTAATTCACTGATGCTATATTATTCTCGCAATTGTAATTGATATCTTTGATCAGCGCTATTTCCTACTTCCAGGCAAATCTGTCGCAATGTTTACAATCAGAGTTTCTAGAGATTTATCGCATGCTGTTATGTCAATTAACGCATAAATACATTATTGTGTTCGAATTCAGAAACGAGAATCATAGAACGTGAATGGCAATTTCGAAATTTCATGCACGGATTATTTTTTCTGCAAACGCTCTCCGTTTTTACACTCTCTTATTATGTGTGTTCGTAATTATATAAATACTTAACACCTATACTCCTCATCTGGTACGTCCGTCTGTCTGTTCGCATATAATAGCACAAAACTACCCAACCGAATGGTATGCAATTTAATATATATAATCGTTGCAGAATTTTGTGGAGTCATTTCAAGTTTTATGAAAATCGAATCAAAACTTAAAGCGATATTAATAAAAGTTTTCTTCATTCTATTAAATCCTACCATGCGTAATTAAATCAAATGATATCCCATGATAGGTAATGATTCGATGTTGCCATGGCGATTACGTCAGATTTAAGACGGAATCTTTCCTTAAATTCAGATTTCTTGAATGGCACGGCTTTTTTGAAATAGTAAAATTCGCCTTATTTCATGACATATTAATTAAGGCGAAAACAAGGGGAATTTTACAATTTCAGAAAAGTGGTGCCAATCAAGAAATTTGAATTATAAAAATGTAGCCGACTGGCAACACTATTTTCATATTGGATAGTTTGACTTGGTACCGACGACATGCATAGCTGCCAACTTGTACGGATTTATACTACCACTAAAATTTAATGGAAAATTTTGCCTAATTCAATCGCCGAATTTCAAAGAATTTTGATAATTAAATAAGGCAGAGATTTCTGTTAAATTTTATTGGTAGCAATAATCCGTACAAGTTGGCAGCTATGGACATGTCTTGGCAAAATCGTTACCAAAGTTTGTCACTCACAAAACCGCAGTTTGCAGGGGAAATATTCGGAATGAGTTATGAAGAAAACAAATTTTTAGATACATATTGCAACCAAACTTCTGATAACTTTGTAGCAGACTGGTCACAAGCTCATCATAGGTCTCAGATTTTTTTTTTTTTTTTTTTTTTGCATTATTTGAGATCAGTTTTTCTAGAAGAAAATACTGGTACACAAGAAGTTTCTGGTCGAAAGATTTCCTGACCAGTAGGTACCCTTGTGTATAACCAACACTTGCGAAAACGCAAATGTTAACTCACTGCCCACTGAATACTAGGTCTAGGCAGTATTGCAGTGGGCTACTTTTTTAAAATTCAGATTTCTTGATTGGCACCACTTTTTTGAACCGCAAAAATTCCCTTGGTTTCCGCCTGAATTAATATATCATTAAATAAACTGCATTTTACCATTTCAAAAAAGTGATGTCAATCAAGAATCTGAATTTAAAAAAAAGTAGCCCTTCTGGCAACATTGGGTCTAGGTGCTGACACAAAAATGGGGGTTGTTGTTGACTAGTATTCGTTCAGTGTTTGTGCTGTCCCTTGAATTTGAATACCAATAATCTGGAAAAGTTTTCTCAGCCGTATTTTTCTGAGATTAAATACTTGAAATAAAGTTTTTAGAAAATTCTGGTGAGGGAATTCAGGGGACCACACAGGCGCTTAAAAAAATCCGCCTACTATTGCCGCCATTTTTGTGTCAGTGGATAAGCTTTATCTTTCAGTGAGCGGTGGTTAACTCTTTCATTACGGACCAGAATTGGCAACTATTTTTATAATCAGTCGTACCACAATTTACAAAAAGTTTGTTTGTGGTAGATATCTCTTGAAAAAAATCCGAAGGCCTGTACATATATAACATTATCGTTTTATGTGGGAAGAGGGGTCTGGCACTTGATATGGTATGATATTGTTATCATGTTGATCCAAACAAAAATTTTTGTTAAATATTTTTTTTATGTCAAAATAGTTTTCTTTTTTTAGTCTTGCCTATTTTTATGAAAATGCAAAGTTATAAAGCCATTAAGTAATTATAAAATCATTTCAATCCAAAATTGGGAATATCCCAACGTTCAGCATTGCCATTCTTCTACCATATGTGCATATAATAAACGCCCCCTTGATAAAGGAGAAAGCCTTGACACGCGTCATGAAAACGTCACACAAAGCCGGCAAAACAAAGAAAAAAATTCGAACAACTTGCATGTTTCGATTTCGTTGACTTGTGGAATAATTAATTCTTATTTTCTAATAATAATGAATAATTCCACGAGTCAAAGAAAACGAAACATGCAAGTTGTTCGAACATTTTTCTTTGTTTTCCCTGCTTTGTGTGACGTTTTTGTGACGCCGGTCAAGGCTTTCTCCCTTATCTAGGAGGCGTTGATATAATGCGCTGTGAAAAGATATCAGTATCGAAAAGTTACACGCTACGTTTGCTTGATCAAAATGGTGAAGAATGTTATCCACCTGTATTGTTGAAAAGAAGTTCTGATTACCATCTTCCTAAGGACCGAGTGCAAGAAGTTAATATTACTGCTGAATGCATTATGCAACAAAAGCTGTTGTACATTTTCTTTCCCTGTTTGTTTCTAAAATACACTTCGTATCCCTTTATTTGTTATTATATTCTAAAATACAATTATGTTTAAAATATTTTTTCTATAACAGATTTAACCCCTTGAGGGGAACCGGTATATATTATATACCACCTACGATTAATGAAGTTTTACAGCAGAAAATTTTTATTAAATTTTACTTTTCTAACTTTGGTGGAAAAAAGCCGTAAAATTGCTTTTACTTATTTTGAAATAGAATTTTTCATAGATTCCGGTGGTATTTCAGCATTTCACAAACGTAATTGCTTGCCCCTCAAGGGGTTATTTGGTTTTTGGAAAACCAAAAAATACCTCCAAACCGCTCAGAGGGTTAAATATTTATAAATAGCAAATGTTTCTTTAAAGTTTTATGTGATATAAAGTAATTTCATATATAATAGTGATATTTCATTTCCTTCTTTTCATTTAAATCAGAAAAATATGCGAATAATAACTGTATAACCACATCTGTATATCATTGCAAACATATTAACCCCTTAACGCTCGAATTAAATTACGGTTGAATAATTCAAATTGCTTATTGGCACCACTTTTATAAAAAAGAAATATTCACCTTATTTAATGACAGGTAAAATGATACTAAAATATAGCCAATTTCACTATTTTATAAAACTGGTGGGAATCAAACAATTTGAGTAAAAGACACAGCCCGAGAATATCTCGGGAGCGAGAATTAAGGGGTTAAAGGAGAAAAAATAATAAAATTTGAAAAAAAAAAAATAGACACTGATAAAGATATCATTAGGAATGGGGAGAAGAAAGGTTAGAAGAATGATAATATATGATATCGTAAGAGGTGAGGAGAGCTCCAACAAAATTACCAAAAAATTGATAACATGGAGGGGAAAGTAGGGTAATGACGCTCAGCGGGCAATCCAGCTTACACAAATATCTCTAAACAGAATAGAATTGGAAAGTACGATCACTACCGGCACCCAGCGAACTTCATCGCAAGTTTCCAGTAAGGATATAGTGGCCGTCGGGAGGAAAGTATTTTTGTGTCCTCACGTTATTAGTTTGCAGTTGTTTTATTATAAAATTCTGCAACATCTAACTTGAAGGTAAATGTATACACTTATTTTCAAATGTTAAGTTACTCATTATGTCTACAAAATATATACATTTAGCTGTACGTTCACGCTTTTATTTATTTTTGAAGTGCGTTGTAACGCCAAGTATGATGCATCAAGATACAACATAGCGATGAAGGGTAATAACGCTCACGTGAAATACCAGAAGCAGTATTGCCGGTGGGATACTTTTTTAAATTCAAATTTCTTGATTGACACCACTTTTTGGAAGTGGTATGGAAGAGGTTTTTCTTTAAGTTGTACGAATAGAATTAAAAAATAGTCGATGGGATGTATGGCGTCCCAACCTTTAATGAAAAGGTTAAAGTACTACTCTTTTTTAACAATTTGACCTTTACTAGGATTTTCAGCGTGTTCGGTTAGCTTAACGCAGAACCGTAAAATTTTAATGTTACGTTCTTTAAAATTATTATCCCACTATCTCAAAAAATTAAAAGGTATGAAATGAAACAGCAATGTCATTCTTAAAGTTCAAACTGCTATGGGATATCTATTTCTTTGTTAAGTATTTTCTTTATCAGCTTTCGTTTCATTTTCGCTATTATTAAACGAGACATATTTTCATAAATAAATATATCGCAAAGTAAACGTAGCATGTATTTCTATTAGAAAATGTGAAATTATCAATAAGCAGCTTCGTTTAAATTTTATTGGAGACTTAATAATTCTAAAAGGTTTCAAGATAAAAGATAACGTTCAAATTCATAAATATAAATGAATTAAGGAAAGAGTTGTTAGATTTTAAGTTTTTAGAGAGTGCGATTTTCAAATTTAACTACTAACTTAGCTTTAAATATTCTAGAAAAAGACTTTTACGTATACCGGTTTAATGTCACCTTTTGCACTCATTAAATATTATTGCAGCGTTGCCAGTATGCTTTTTTTAAAATTCAGAATGCTTGAATACTACCACTGTTTTGAAATAGTAATATTCGCATTATTAATCTTGAAACAATTTTAAAATGTTTTTAACAATTTTCGGTCGCGCTTTTTCGGTATCGATCTCGGTCTCTGTTCACACAAAATTTTTCGCATTCAGGCGATGCAGGATTTCATATCGTCGGGATGAAAATAAAAAGCCTGAATTCGTCTCTAATACATATAGAGGTCAGTATATATGTATGAAGTGTACTTTAGTTTTAAAATAAATTCTGAAGGGAAAAGAACTGGGTGGCATTTTCAAAAAATAACAATGATTAGATAAATTAGTATTGCGAAAACATTAAATTAATATCTAGCGTAATCGATAAATTCAGAAGAATGTGAAAAAAAAATTCAAATTAAATAAAGTATGTTATTATTGCTTAAGATGTCCTTTAACAGAGAAAAATTTTGCCACAAGCTTGTTTAATAATTGATGAATATTTTTCGAACCACAATCAGTGTTTCGTAACATTATCGATTAGGTAAAAGTGCTGAATATTTAACTTTAGAATTAGCTGGAAACACATCATAAGTATTAATTAGAAAACCGTTTTTTAATTAAAAAGTATTTAGAGAAACGATTTTGTAGTTAAGTCATTTAATAACACGAAACTCAGGGATTTCGAAACATCTCAATGGAAGAATTGTTTGTATTGTCTTTCAGACTTTAAATAATCCTTGAATAATATAGGGTCGTTCGGAAAATCGTGTCCGTTTGATGAAAATAAATTCGTACAGGAAAATTCTATCATTTAATTATTAGACATTGATTCCGATATATAAGGTCTAATAATTACCGGTACGAATTGATTTTCGCAAACGAACACGACTTTCCGAACGACCCAATGATATACTGTATATAGTCGCGTATAAGTCGACTCCTAAATTCAAGAAAAAAGTATGTTCCATACTAGCATTTTCTTGTAGCTCTCTTCGCTTTACTTAATATCAGTAAATTCTGTATTTAGGTAAGATGAAGATAACTTTTTTTAAATACTGGTATAAAGTCTGTTATTCCTCTCAAATTTGGGGTCGACTTATACGCGAGTATATACGGTAATTCTTTGAATAATTCTTGAGTTCGTTTCGCAATAATTGTTATCGATGTGTTATAAGGCAATGTCTCCAGTTTGATTCTGAAGGCTTTGCACGGTCAGTGTGACTAACACAAATAAATCGTGGTATATATTTTATATTCTTTTCCTAACATTTGAAATTTCAACTAGCTTAACACTAGAACGGCGGCAAGGGGTCATTTTGACCCCTGCCAAACGAATACATGTCGATTAGAACCAGAAAACTTTTTATAATTTAAAATTAATATACGCTGCGCGAAAATAACTTAAATAAATAAGTTAAATAGTTTTAAGTAAAAATTCTGATGTGAAATATTTTTCTAAAACTTGAGTAAAATTTCCCGCCGTTCTAGTGTTAAATAGCGTACAGTTAACAGAGTGAAAAGGTTTCCAAGACTGGGATCGAACCAGGGTCATTGACATTACCCGTGAACGTTCTACAATTCAGCTACCTCGACGATACCAAACGTAGCACTTTTATATTTTTCTGTTGGCAAGTCTGCAACCGCAAGGTCCGATGGAATGTTTTCTGTGAGCCGCCAACTCGGGGACAAACACGAAACAAAAGAGAATCCGGCATCGATGAAATTATAGGTTTATCGCTATTTTTTTTTCCAGAATTAATCTAAAACATATTTTCAGTGATGGAACAGTGTAGCACCAGGTAATTATTTGACGCCGCTAAAGTTTATTGGTATTCGTCGTCTTATTTCAAGATAGAATTTCTGAGACTTTTCAAGGCGAAGAATACAATTAAAATTTAGTCGTGACAAACGCCCAACTGCTGCGCCCCTGTTCCATCACTGTATTTCGTTACTTTCTGCCGTAGTTGTACAATGGCATTTTAAAACAATAAGAAACGTAGCTTTTTCTGAGTACAACTAACTAAATTGCTATTTTAAAGATATTTTTTACGTTACATGGGAGATTACTTAGGACTGAAAGCATGCAGAAAATTCTTCCGCTTTTTTGTACCACAAAAATTTTAAGAAATTTCTGCTTTATTTGTTCGGCAGATTACGGCGAATAAACGAAATAACATTTATTATAAAATCTTTGTGGTACAGAAAAGCATAAGAGTTGGCAACTATACTAAAAGTTATTTCTATGTAAGAAGATATTTTGAATGAGAAAATTAATCTTGAGACAATTTTAAAATGTTTTTAACAATTTTCGGCCTCGTTCATTCGGTACCGTGTCTTTTACACACAAAATGTTTCGCGTTAGGGCGATTTTGGATTTCATATCATCAGGATGAAAAAAAAAACCCGAATTCATCTCTAATATATGTAAAGGTCAGTCAAATCTCTTATATATGTATCAAGCGCACCTTAGTTTTAAAATAAATTTTGAAGCAGTGTTGCCAGATTGGGGACTTTTTAAATTCAGATTATTTAACTGTCGCCACTTTTTTTAAATAGTATAATTCGCCTTATTTTTCAGAATTTTTTATCTATTTTTAAATAGGCCGAATATTTCTAATTCAAAAAAGCGGTGCCAATCAACAATCTGGGGACAAAAAAGCCCCCAATCTGGCAATACTGTTTGAAGGTATGAAAACCAAGCAGCATTTTCGAAAAATTACAATAATTCGATAAACTGGCGTTGCGAAAACATTATGTTAAAATCTAGAATAATCAATAAATTAAGAAGAATGTGAAAAAAAGTTCAAATTAAATAAAGTATGTTATTCTTGGTTAAGATGTCACTTAATAGAGAAAAATTTTGCCTCGAGCTTGTTTAATAATTAATGAATATTTTTCGAACCACACTCAGTGTTTCGTAACATTATCGATTAGGTAAAAGTACTGAATATTTAACTTTAAACTTAGCCAGGAAAGCATTTTAAGTTTTAATTAGAAAGCCGTTTTTGAATTAAAAATTGTTCACAGAAAGGATTTTGTATTTTAGTCATTTAATAACATGAAATGCAGGGATTTCGAAGCATCTTAATGAAACTATTGTTTGTTGCTGTTCAAATAGTGGATAATTTTACTTGTGAGTTGGTTTCGCCAAAAAGGAAACTGCGTTTTTAATTCTTTCCGGCATAGTGGGTTAAATTCTGTCCCACTTAATTTTAATCCCCAAATGCCCGAATGGCACCAATATTGAAATTTAGATTGTACGTGAAGAAAAGGTTTTACCTATTTTCAAATAAAATTGCGCACAAGTCCCGGTGTCAAACAATTATTTCAAAATTTCAGCAACAGAAGTACTTTGATCCGGAAAGGGATAAAAGGTAGTGATCGCGGGTCCAAACCTCTAAAATTAAAGGATGAATCAAATATAAAGAATATATTTTATATTTTTAACTCCTTGGATACATTCCACGACTGAAACTTCTGATATGTTTCTCAAGATTTTTATTTAATTATTATCCCCTTGTGTACATTTGCGGACTGAAAATCGTCATGCATTTGGCCACTGGCGTCTAATTTTATTTCTTTTCATACTACAATTTAAAGAAAAAAAAATATTATTAATCTCATGCATATTTTGCAAAGTATATATGAAAGATTTTTGTTTTGAGAAAGGGGTGCAAGATGGACTTAAAAAAAGAAAAAAAGGCCACTGGCAACCCTAAAAAATGTGTATCCAAGAGGTTAATTTTTCACATTTTTCTATCTATAATAAAAAGCAATACTGTGATAGAATGTTTTTTAACGTCGGGCTTTCGGCGGATTTACACGTTTTGGAGATCAGAGATCCTGAAAAACATATTTTTACAAAACGGCTGTCTGTCCGTCTGTGTGTGCATCCTCTTTTTATCATCAAAAGTATATGAAGTTAGGCAAAGAATCGAACCAAATTTCTCATATGTTTTTTACTATTTCCAGCAGATCCTAGTTGAATTTGGCGATTTTAAGTCGTAAGGTATCTGCACACCTTCGGAAGTGATTTTTTGAAATTTTTGAAATTTTCTCTTGTTATCCATTTTTTTATAACATTTACTTTAAAACTTTGAATAAAAATATAAAAATTTTAGAAATTACCCAGAGCTAATTTTTTTAAAGAGAAAAATCGTCAAAATTATGCCAAAAATTGACATTTCCGAAAACGTGATAACTCAAAAATGAAACAATGTATTGATATTTTGTAAATTGCATAATAAACAGAATAACTTTCTCTAGGACTTAGACAACACACATTATAATCGCATCTCTCTCTCAGAGGATATGGCAGTTAAAGTACTAATGTAATGAAAAATTCGCAAAATTCATCTCAAGTTTGTCATTTATACCAGTGTAAATATAAAACTATTTAATATATTATCATGAGTGTAGTCAATTCCCTCAAAAGACATTTGTAAAAGAAGTACAGAAAATTTCGCGGAATTTCATGAATATTTTTTTGTTTTAGGATGTTTTGCTCATAGTGAAAATCTGAAAAACTTCATTTTGAGGAAAAGCTGAAAATAAGTTTTAAACACCATTCAAAAGTTGTACTAGCTGTAACTTTAAACGCCTGTAACTCGAGTTCTATTTTAGATACAGACAAAATTTAAGCAGATTTCGATAGAAAAAAGATTCAGTATTAATATTATTGCAAAAATGTAAAATCGATTTGATCGAAAATTACGTTTTAAAGGTGTTCGGATATCTTAATTACAAAACCGTTTTTGAATAAAAAAATTGTTCACAAAAAGGATTTTGTAGTTTAATCATTTAATAACATAAAACAGAGGGATTTCGAAACATCTTAATGAAATTATTGTTTGTTGTCTTTGATGCTTTAACATTAGAACGCCCGAAAGGAGTCGATCCGACTCCAACCATATGATTAAAAGTCAACTGGAACCATAATCATAAAATAAGTTCAATTTAAACCACGCAAATTTACGTTAAATATATCAGTCAAATAATTTTAAACAAAAATTCTGGTGTTAAATATTTTTTATGAAACTTGAGTAAAATTTCCGGGCGTTCTAGTGTTAAATAATTATACTCGGGAGATCGTTTCACAAGAATGGATCTGCGACTTTAACCCCTTCGGGACGGGAACCTTTTACGAAATTTTTAATCTTTTGTCACCGTTTTTTAAAAACAGAAATTTGTGTTTTCTTGATTCGAGAAAATGCGTTGATTAAATAAGGCAAATTTTACAGTAAAACTTTACTGGTGAGGAAAAACAAGGATTCTGAGCGCTTCAGACGGCACGTATACGTGTCGCTCGTCCTCAAGGGGTTAAAAGTTAGAGATCTTGGTTAACTCTAAAAAACCGAGTCTGCAGGTAAAAATGTAAGAGCGAATCCAATATAAAGGCTACTTTTACCAATAATTTTTTAAGCACATTGTATGCGGCGCATTGAGTGAGCACGAAATTTACGGTTACAAATGCAGGTCTGCCTCAGGCGACTATTTTTGCGTTCTGTTCGCACCAAAGTCGTTAAATAATAAGCCTGATGATATGAGATGAATGAAAGAAACTTTTCAAGTTGACAAAAGCGTCTTCTAACGTCTGCTATTCTTTTTGCATACTGTAAAATGAAAAGTTGACACCAAAAAAATTAAAAGAAGATGACTAACAAATTTTAATCCAAATATTTGCTGCAAACATGTAAATCAAGCGTAGAACTTAAATTAAAAACTCACGCTGACCAAGGGTATTATGATGGGTTATGTAAAATTTTTATTTCTGCAGCTTTATTGTTGACAGAGGTGGGTGGAGTTCATGTATGCGAACAAAATTTACATATGTACGTTTCCAGGTCATTTCTATTTTGCACAACGGCCGCAAAGTATCGCTGATGTGCGCTAACAAATTTAATACGTACTGAACGCGCACAAAGTATAATCGCACTGGTTCGCAACACTATTTAAAAAAAAATACATTTTGTAGTATATTTCGCTCTCAAATGTTATCAAGGCGTATGTGAAAGGTTTTTGCCTTGAAAAAGTGGTGCGAAATAGAATTTTAAAAAAATCTCTCGCGGCATCCCTGTAAATGCCACTGCAAATTAAAACCTCTTCACAATAATCAAAAGCATTTTTTGCATAAAGCAGAATACAATTTAAGCGTCCTATCTTAAATAGGAGAGGTAACCACAAGATTAAAGAGGAGGTCACATCAATCAAGGTCACGCACCACGTAGTGGACGGGGTGGAACTAGAGGAAGATGCCTAACTATTTTCTTATTTCACACCACTAAAATTGTGAAGTTTTTTCCACCTTCATTAATAGCTGAAAAGTCTCTGATTAGTTAAAGCAAAGTAAACTTCGTGGTACATCGTCTAGAATACCTAGTGTGGAAATATGCTATCCGAACAATGCTAAAAATTTGTATCCCTTAAATGTGCGACGATGCTTCTAAAATCCCAAGTGTCGATCGCAGTGACATCTGCGGGATTTTCGTATTACTTGTATAGACTAGCAATATCTTGTAGTTGTAGAAAATATCCTGCAGATGTCGCTGCGATCTTCATATTTCAGCAGCATCGTTACACATTTAAGGAATAAAATATTTTAGCGCTTTTTTAAGTATTACAGAGATAGCCGATTTCCACACAATATATTCTACGCGTTATACACTGTTAAAAATATCGTGAAAAATTACCTCTGTTTTCAAGGCTATCTATTTTCTGACCAATGAGAACGCTTCATAGGTGTTAATGTAGCGTTCTCATTGGTCAGAAAATAGAGAGCCTTTAAAAACAGAGGTAATTTTTCACGATATTTTTAACAGTGTACTTCATGGTGTCAAGTGCATCTGGACACCACCCCCTTCTCGCTGCGCCAGTGGTTTCAGTGTCATTTTAGTTTCGGGACAAAATGTAGTATTATTTTCGTAGCACTAATTTCTTTACTTTCGAAACTAAAATAATATTGTGGCTATGTGTATTTATTTTCATTATCATTCATTATTTTATCACAACAATCTGTAAAAAAAATTATTTTGCATAAAATTTGGTAAACAAGATTCATATTCCATGAGTAACTAAAGATTTAGAAAATATGCGCAGATGGAAGATATTCTGCCATACATGACATCACACTAAAAGCCCGCGTGCGTTGATTATCAAGCCCGCCCACAAGATGGCGTAGATGTGTTAATACACGCCCAATTCCAGCATTAAGTCTGTACGCTCAATATACACGCAGTCTTTTTTTAATTTTTTTGCATGGATTACATCTTTTTCCGTTCTTACATAATTTCCGGTGCCAGTAATAATTTAATTCGGTTTATATTGGGCAGTATGATACTCCAAACGTTCTCCATGTGATTTAGATCAAAACTATTGGCTAACCAGTCAAATATTCGAATCTTATTTATGTTCAAATGACTTCTTCATGTTTTTTTTTCTTCAGAGTGCATTCTCTCACCACTAATTTTGAAATGTTTTTCCCTAAAAAATGGTGGTGAAAGTTTTCGTCTTTGTTCCCACCCTCTAGGTTATGTCGGCGCAGTGTTGCCAGATTGGGGACTTTCTTAATGCAGATTATTTGACTGTCACCACTTTTTTGAAATAGTATAATTCGCCTAGTTTTTCAGAATTTTTAAACAAATTTTAAATCGGCCGAATATTTCTATTTCAAATAAGCGGTGACAATCAACAATCTGGGGACAAAAATGTCCCCAATCTACTAACACTCTGTCGGCGCCTGTGCATAAAGCTATTTATCAACCGAGAGCAGTGTTGCCAGTGGGCTACTTTTTTTTATTCAGATTTCTTTTTTTGAAATGGTAAAATTCCCCTTGTATTCGCCTTAATTAATATGTCATTAAATAAGGCGAATTACACCATTTCCAAAACGTCGTGCCAATCAAGAAATCAGAATTTTAAAAAAAGTAGCCCACTGGCAATCCTGACTGGGAGTTAGGATCGCACAAGATAACCATGATGTTCAGCATCATCTAACATACTTGCCAACTTACGACTTAAATTCCGTAAAATGTGAGTTAATTTAAATGAGGTTAAACAGGATTGTAACCGGAAAATATTTTAGATGTATCATTATCTGATTCCTGTTTTCACATGGAACTTCTTTAACCCCTTGAGAGGCACCGGTATATATTATATACCACCTACGATTAAACCCCCTCACTGACAAGCCCGTGTTAATACGTTCACTAAGCTCCAGGTTTCACTGCAATACAAACAATATTTAAAGTAATATAATTCTACTGATTTAATGTATTTTTAATACATTGAAAAATGATTAATACTTCCAAGGATTACATTCATATTCGTTTAGTTTTTTTTTTTATAAAATGTTCAAAGAATCATTTTTTTTTAGCATTTAAAACAAAATGCAGAGAAAACAACATTACAATTTTGCCCTTTTCCAAGACAGTCGGAGGGTGAATGAAGTTTTATACCAGAAAAATTACATTAAATTTTACTTTTCTAACTTTGGTGGTAAAAAGCCGTAAAATTGCTTTTACTTATTTTGAAATAGAATTTTTCAAAGATTCCGGTGGGAATTCAGCATTTCACAAACGTAATTGTTTGCCCCTCAAGGTGTTAATATAATTTCTCTTTAAAAAATTCTGGTTCAAAACATGTTTAACCTGGTTTACATTAACTCACATTTTACGGAAGTTAAATCGGAAGTTGGCAAGTAAGAGCTAATATAGGGTGAGCGATAGTTCTGATTTTACGAGCTTAACCCGTTCGGGACCATGGGTGCACATTAGGATGGAACTAAAAAACGAAGTTTCGAATTTTATATTCTAATAGTGATTATTTTCTTCCTTTTTAACTTCATAAAACGAAAATATTTTTTCTTTAATTTTAAAATGATATTTTCTGGCTCCTCAAAGCGTCTGATTTTTCTAAAATACGAATAAAAGCTAATAATTGCATGAAAAGTGTTTTAAGTTTATTATTAAATTTATACTTTGCAAAATTAAATTAATGAAGTGTTAATGTCCTGCAATAAAGAAAATAATTTAGTTTGAGTGCCATGGAAAAGATAGCCCCACTTTATTTGACTTTTGTAGAAGCCAGCGTAGTGGGCGTCGGCTTTCATTGTCTCTGATTTATTTGGCTGCGGCTCATAATAAGTTAGTTCGATTTAGCGTGTGTTAACAGTTACTTCGATTATTTTTCAAGAAACAATCGATGCCAAATGTGACAATGTCTAAATCTAGAAAATTGTTGAAGTATCTTGTATTTCGAGAATCAAAACAATTAATATGAGGCTGTCATCTTTGTCAAACATATGAAGATGTTATGAAAAATTATTCATGGGTTCAATTTCACTTAAAATCTGACTGTTGGAATCTAGAACACTCTGTTTTTGAATTATCTAAAGCTGTTGCTGATACAATTAAAAGTGTATTGCTGAGATCTTCAATTCCAACGGTTTCTGATACACAAATCATAAAAAATGATCAGAGACTATCATGAGAAATGCCAAAATTTAAAAAAAAAATATTAAGATTAGAAGGAATAATCCCACATGCAATATAAAATTGCAAAATGTTAGGTAATCATGTAAAAAACTTTTCTGTGTGTAAATGCACTAAATATTATCGTGTATCAGATCAAGAACGTCTCTTTCTCAAAGACAATAGAGAGTTGGGGTGATAGCAATAGGATCAATAGATATAAAAACTACAAAAAAATGTGTAGCAAGACTGGAAAAGGAAATATCAAGGAAAGAAAAAGTTATTTTAAAACAAAAAAGGGATGTTTTGATTGAATGACTCGCCAAATGAACAAAATTCAATTGGTTCAATTAGTTCAATTGGTAGTTCTTCTAAACCTGAATTTGAAAATCAACAAGGTGAAAGAACTGGAATATTAGGCAAGATCACATACTGAACAGACAAGCAAACAAAAACGTCAGACACGCGACAAATTGTAGCGTTCATACCGGTTTCTCCTTTGTTATCAGGGTGAAATGTCTCTTGACTTACGCTTTTCTGTCTCTTCTCTGTTTAGTGTGTGATATGCCTTAGACAGAACTGCATATATTATTGCAAATGGCACCCTAGAAAATATGGGTATTTCTGATGATAATAAAGAAAAGTACCTGAAAGAAGGACGTCAAGAAGACAAAGAGAAAAGAAAAGGAAGAATTTGAAAGAACAAGAAAGACGAAATGAGTTAAGGTTTGTATTTTGATGGCAGAAAGGATAACACTATGATAACTGAAGCAAAGGGAAAAAAGCACAACGAAAAATCATTAAAGAAGAGCACATGGTCTTAGTTCAAAAACCAGGATCAAAATATATTGGTCATATTTCATTGACATCTTCTTATATTAATATAGCCATTGCAATTTTGGCGTATTTTTAAAATATTAATACGGACATTTCACGTTTGAAATTTATTAGGTCAAACAGTACCGGCGTCAATGTAGGACGTAAATCTGGTCTTTTCAAAACATTGGAAGCAAGACTGTGAAAACTTTACAATGGATATTTTGCTTATTACATGCAAATGAATTTTTTAGACACTTATTTCAACATCTTGCTGCAAAAACTACGGGTACTAAAGGATTTTCTGGACCAATAGAAAAGCAACTTAAAAAAATGCGAACATAATGAATTTATAGAGTATTAAAAATGGATCCTGTCTTGACGGACTGATCAAATGAAGAACTTTAGATTTTCCTTGTCAAACAATAGAAATGTGTGTCAAAATTGTCTCGCGAGCTGCATCACCCATCTTTAGATATTAAGCAAGAGATGGCTTTATCTTAGGAAAGTTGAATTCCCGCAATGTAATGACAAAGTTTGCCTAAGAAGGATTATAAGCCAGTAGATTGAATATCCAATTGAATTAATCCATAACAAAGGGAGGTAAGGAGGGTGGAAGTCGATATTTAGCTACCTCCTTGTGGTGACTTCAAGGCAGTATTTGCTTAATATAAGCAGATATGAGCTAACAGCCACGTTGTTTACTTTAAGTTACTTTATACTAAAATTTTAAACTTTAACGTCTTTGAGGAACCGGAAAACAAATTAATTTTAAAAAACCTTTTCAGCCGATAGTTTAGACATACAAAAAGGAAAAAAGTTTTCACTATTACACATTAAAACAAAAAAGTTTTTTCTTTTACCCTATACTTAAGTTCCACCCTAGTGCACATATGCATCCTCAAAAAGTGCTTAAAACGCTTGAGTTTGATACCAGTAAAAACGAAAAGCAAAATTGATTTTATCTAATTACGACATTTTCGTAATTTTTATAGTTAAGTCAAATAATTAACAAAAAGTGGTGCCACACGAATAAAATTCGTGTAAAAGATGCTGGTCCTGAACGGGTTAATCAAAGCGATATAAGTAAGCGTACAATGTGAATACTGGAATCTGGAGTATATTGACACAGCTGCGCCATCTGGTGGACGGGGTGAATAATGCAAATACGCGGGTTTTCAGTATGACGTCATATATGACAGAATATCAACTATCTGCTCATGTCTTGCGCATATTTTCTGAATCTTTACTCACTTATGGAAGATAAATCTTGTTTACCAAATTTATTGGAAAATATTTTTATTACAGCTTGTTTTGATAAAATTATGTACAGTTTAAAAAAAATAGTTGCAATATTATTTTAATTTCGGGAGAAAAGCACTAATGCTACGGAAGCATTACTGCTTTTTGCCCTTAAACTAAAATGACATTGCGACTTTTTTTTTTTAAATACACATATTTTTATGAAAACAAGCTGTAATAAAAGTATTTTGCAATAAATCTGGCAAACAGGATTCATCTTCTGTGAGTAAGTAACAATCTGAAATTCGTAATTGAATTTTTAAGAGGGATTCTCTAAATAGCTTTGTCTGTTTTTAAAAAAAATCTAATCTGGCGATTTTAGGAAAATTATTGAAGTTATTGCCTAGACTCGCAAAATATATAAACAAATAAATGAACAACACTTGCTCGCTTAATATTACAACATTTAAAGAAAGCATTTTAAATTAAAGTGATTCGGAATATAAAATGAAATGTGTTTTAAATCATATGAATGAAATATTTGTTAGTTAAATAAGATGATTGCAATGCGATTAAAAGAATATTGGAAATTTATCGTTTGCGCATGATAAGGGAACAAAAGGACTTAAAATTTAATATTTTATTCATAATTAAATTCTATACATATTCTAAGTATTCATAAACGTTGTATTCTCATCGGAAATACAACCGTGTATATCATTTTTTTTTATAACTTTAACACATCAAGAATTGAGTAAAAAATAAGACTACAAAATTCAATCTTTACACATTAACTACTTACTAATTTTTATGAGTCATTTTTCATTTCATTAAAAGAAAATAATTAAAATCGAGAGTATTTAAATCAACAACATTTGATACTATGTATTAAATAATATTTTATCTTTTTTAATAAATTAAAGTTAAAATACGTAACTAACTTGTTTTACTCTTTGGAAAAGGACAGATATGGATTCTATGAGAAAAAGAATTTTCTTACAATTTCGGAAACTACAGTTATTCAATGGCCAACATTTTGCCATTTTAACAAATAATATTAGTTCTAAAAATAGTTGTTTTTATTTAAATAATTAACTATAATAAATAAGTCAAAAAACACGAATAAAACTTAATAAAATATTATATTACTGTCAGAATATAAATGCTACAAACAAATGAAAACACGGCGTTTGCTCTTGCGCAGTTATTTCATAGATGTGCAATTAATAGATTATCCATAAAGAAGAAAACAGTTAGGCGTCTTTCTGTAGTTCACCCCGTCCGCTACGTGGCGTGCGACCTTGATTGATGTGACATCGCCTTTAATCTTGCGGTCACCTCTCCCATTTAAGATAGGACGCTTACTTATATCGCTTTGTGTTAATAGAGTGTATCACGGTTGACAGTTCAACATCTCCTTTTATTCAGTATTTTCGAATTCATACCAGAAAATACGACTAATATTTTTCTAATTTATTTAATGACTGACATTTCGTGATTACTTAAAGTAAAACGTCTTCTTTAAGAGTTTCCGGCTTGAATTCAGAATATCGAAATAAAATGGAGACTCAACTGCCAACCCTGCAGCGTATAGTATTAGTAGAAAATACAGTACTCTTATAGTAATCTTTATTTTCTATTTTTCAAATCCACACGAAAGTTTACTTTTTTCCGGTTTTTCATTTTTATTTTGGTATTATTTAACTAAATTTATTGCGTGTAGAACAAGAGATAAATAATTTTATAATTGACACATTTTCACATAGTTATTTAATATTGTATTTCACTATAATTCTAATAATGATCTATCAACGTCTTCAAAATGTAAATCCAGGAAAATTTAACGAAAAACAGTTCCCAAATAAACAAAAATGAAGCTCTCATTTAAAGTACTTCTTAAAACGAAATTATTTTGACTTAAGTTTAATGAATATTTAATGAATATTTTAAAATTAGTTCTTGTGTTTCGTAATATGACCCTTCTGCAACGAATAGAATATTTAACTTGAATATTTAACCAGGGAAAACATTTTAAGTTTTAATTAAGAAAGCCATTCTTGATTTAAAAATTGTTAACAGAAAGGAATTTAGACTTAAGTCATATAATTTACAGGGTGATCCAACAGTCACAAAATGAATAAAAATTTAATAATTTGAAAAGTATAGACAGTAGAGCGATACGGATTTCCCATAAATACACAAAAAGACGTGAATGTTTTGATAGAAAAAAAGAAAAAAAAAACAGTTGGAAATTGCACGTCAAATGTGGCAAATGTGGTGCGTTCGTACTATAACTAGTTTTATGAATATTTTTTGCACCGTATATTTTACTCAATGTATATTTTAGCGCACTTCATAAGTGCATTTAAATTTTATTCTGTTCGAAAGGCTGTAACATCACTAATATGCACATGAAATAATTTTTTCCCATTGGTCGTAATGTAACGGAAAACTTTTGATTGTCCCTGTAATAAAACTATACATCCGATTTTCATAAAATTTGAAATGAATCAACAAAATTTTGCAACAATTATATATTTAAAATTTCAGACCATTCGGCTGGGTAGTTTTTGCTCTGTTATATGCCGACGGACAGACAGACAGACAGAGTGACCGAATAACGACTATGGGCGCTGCGTATTTATATAATTACGAACGCACCTAAAAGGAAAAAATCGTCCATGTAGGAAAAGCTACATTTGTCATTAACATTTAACCGCTACCTATATATACCGTTTAATTTGCACGAAATCTCTGAATTTATATACGAGCTCTTTAGTACAGAAGTTTTAGCTTTTATTAATCTCTGAAGAAAGCTTTTTTACGTTAAAGTGTGCGCTCTATGAGTAAATTTTGTTTGAATACGTGAGCTATACTTTCCTCTCCTAAGTTGTCCAAAATAGAAGCTCCTCGCAAAAATAAGAAGAAAGAAAAATCTTTCGCCAAGCATAGATTTTGAAACATTTTCCACACTTGCAGAATACTTTAGCAAAATTTCGCTGCTAATAAGGTAAAGAATACACCTAAGTGAACACTTTAGAAAACATATAAAATATTTAAAATACAGATCTCAACAATTACCGCCCAAAGCCGGAAAGGTATTCCAATTCTTTTTTGAGGCACTGTATATGACGTATAGAGTTGTAGAGATATGCTGAAATTTAGTTTAATAAGAAAGCACAGAAAAAAAATTAGAAATTAACTTTCGACAATTTCTCCCAATAGATGGAAAACGTACTTGAATTCTTTTGAACAGCCCTAACTGCAAACGCACTTTCAGCAATCATCCTTAACCCCCTCGCTGCGTAAGCAATTCTTCGCGAGGAGCGTCTTTTACAGAATTTTTAATCTTTTATCACCGGTTCTTTAAAGCAGAAATTTTTGACTATCATAATCGGGAAAAATGTCCTGATTAAATCAGACAAAGTTTTCGCTAAAAAATAACTGGTGGAATTAACCAAATAGTATTGGTTAGACGGGAAAATGCATGCCGAGTATTTCTCGGGTTGCGCAGCGAGAGGACTAACCCTTACCGGCGCGGAGTAATTCTGTTTAGAAACTGGTAAAATAATGGACTGACCCCGGAATTTATAAACAAATTTATTAGAAAACACGAACTTGCCTACTTTCACGTACATTATAATAGGAAAATTTTAATTAAATATTCGTGGTGCCGTTTGTCACTTTTGGAATAAAAATTAGGTGTCCTTTTTTAAGGACACCGCCCTCGAAAGGGTAAAAAGACAACAAATAGGATAGAGGATTGTATCCAAAATTTTTCTTGTATCTCTGTAAATATTCATTGCACATTATATTCTACTGTAAGCATTTTGTAGTAAACCTTGGTAATGTATATAAATTTCATCTCCTTTCAAATAATGCAACATCGTTTAAATACGCTGCGACCTAGACCGTTATATTACCAAACACTTTTGTGCGACTTTGTAAATGACTGTTAATGCTTTGCACCCAATATTCTGCAAAAAGCATGCATTAGTGCACCTCAGAAATTCATATAAATTTCATTATGTTTGTACCAGAGTAACATCAATTAAATACGCCGCAAACGATTTCTCTTCATAGACCTTAATATAACGGAATACATTTAAGTTCTCCTACGCGTACTTGTAAGTGCTACACATGCAACATATCCCATAGTAACCATCTTCTAGTGTACCTCAATAATGTATATAAATTTCATTATGTTTAAAATAATTTAACACTATTAAAATACACCGCAAATGATTTTTCTCCGTGGACCGTAATGGAACGTCATACTTTTGAGTACCCCTGTAAGTGAACTATGAATGGTACCCTATTCGGTTTCAATACTGAACATGCAATGGTAAACCTCAATAATGTATATCATTTACCTGGCATCCAAGTTTAATTATGCGAGTTAGAGCACGGAAAGACAGACGGACAGACAAACCCAGTTCATACACATTTTTCAACATCATTTTAGACACTCTTCAACTCTTTTCAACTCATGTTGGAAAATGTGTTAAAAGAAAACACAGTGACTACTAGGTTCCATTAGCTGTCATTTATGTAAAAATACAGCCGAAACCTTTCTTACTTTTAAGCCATATCATGACCTTACACATGTGTGAGTTTGTATCCAGTGTGGATATTTGACCTTAATTTTTCCAAAAATCTGCAAAAATAGTGGAATGAATAGTGGACAATGAATTAAAACGATTAAAAGTTTCTGCAAAAACTGGTGGGACTGAGCCTATTGACCTCTTTGAAGGTCGGTGGCATATTATGTATCGCACTTAATTTTAATTCCCAAATGCCACTATGACACCAACAATTTCAGTAAAATTTGCAGGAGGATTGTTTATGTAGTCACAATATGGCAGATTCGTAGGGCCCGGCAGAGGTAGGGTTCCACCACTGAAACTGAATTTTTTTTTTCATATTCAAATTTATTAGTGGAAGTTTGCTCCAGCGGTAATCACCCACTACGAAACCAGTTACAGTTGAAGCTTAATCATTTTAACCCTCTAATTCCCATGGTTTAATAATGGAACTATTAATAAAGAGGAGCTGACATATCCTTAAAACAGTGAAGTATCAACTGTAACCGCTTTCGCAAGGATTGATTACCGCCGAGGTAAACTTCCACCAGTAAATTTAAAGAGAAATTTTCTCCTTGTTCAAACGTCTTTTTAATGCAAACTTTCAGTCGTAAAAAATGGCAAAAACAGGTATTAATTATTGGAATTGTGGAAGTTTCCTTCGGCGGTAGTCAGGCCCTCTGTTTCCGCCATGTTGTGACAACCTGGACAACCACCTGGCAGTGTCAGTGAAAATGATTAAAATACTCGGCCAAACTGCGACCAGTAAAAATCTATATATATATATTTCTCTTACGTAGCGCTAAAAAAGGGCTATATTTGTAGCTTGCTATTTGGCAACAGCAAAAGCGACGTTTCTCAGTGGTATTTACGGTCACATGTCCCAACTCACTCAGCAAATCAAAATCCAGACAGGATCTCTCTTTTAACGCAAACCGTTTGAGCAATACATGAATGCTAATGGTCCGTTTTACGGTGACGTAGCTTTTTGGTCCAAGGTTGTATTTAGACACAGGCGAAAACGTTTTGTTTACATTTCGATAGCGTGATGCATAGCATGTTTTACAGCGTCTTATTATAGTTTTAAATTAATTTAAGCGGTGATTTTCAATACTATAGGCAAAATGAAAGGAGAAGGACCCCATCTGACACTAACATGCCATTTAAATTTAAACGGCGTCCATTTCCTGTTGGCTTAGCTTTCTCAATGATGATCAACAAGTCACAGCTCCAAACTTTTGATAAATGCATTTTTATTTATATTTTCAACAAAAATTTCAATCACTTTTTTATGAATTAAAATATTTGTAAATTTCATATGTTGCTTGCTCGGATCTCATAGCGGCCCAACTAAAAATATTTTTTATTGTGTTTTCACTAAGGTTTTTAATTTATTCTGTTTCCAAGGTACGCTTTTATTTGCATTTTCAACAGTTTTCCATTACTTTTTTATACAATAAAAATATTTGTAAATTTAATATGTTGTAATGATTTATGATAGCACTCATTCGGGCTAGAGTTGACATAAATAGTGACGAGCGAGCGAAGCGAGCTGGGATCGCGTAGCGATCCCAATATGAATTGCGTAGCAATTCGTGGGGGTTTGCGAGCGTTAGCGAGCAGGGGGCTGAGCCCCCTAGTAAATAGAAATTTTAACAATATTTGTGACAGAAATTTTTCATGAGAAAGGCTGCTAAAATAAAGCAAAATCTTCTATTCAAAAATCAATGCTTAGTTTTGTAAGTGAACAGTGTGGACTAATTGCTTCAGAAATTGATGAAGGAAATTTAAAGGAGCGTTTACGTATGTTTTGTGCAAATACAAAAGATAGCTGGCTGAAATCTGAACAAAAAATAGATTGTTTCAATAATAAAAACTGTTTTTCACTTCAGCGTTCCTTTAAAGTTGGTAATGAGCTTAAACCATTTGCAGTTGAAAATTTGCAGAAATCAACATCACGAAAATGTTTTTCAGACGTAACCTAAACTGGTGAAAAAACACTAACTCAAGGTTTCAGAGAGGATATTTCTGCAGAAGCTAAATTAAGAAGAATCAACGAGAAAAATTCAACGCAAATTCAGAAAAGAATTAGGTTTGCTAATAGATGTTGTAAAACAGGGAAGTGGTTTGACACACGATGGAAACACTGCAAGAGCATTTTTGACTGATTCTGAAAAGACAGCTGAGATCACTGGATTAGATAAAGAACTTATTAACACCTTGAGGGACAAGCTGTTGCGTTTGTGTAATGTTGAAATCCCACCGGAAATTTAGAAAGATTTTATTTCAAAATAAGGAAAAGCAATTTTACGACTTTTTTCCGCCAAAGCTAGAAAAGTAAAATTTCATAAAATTTTTCTGGTGCAAATCTTCATTAATCGTAGGTGGGATATATTTTATTCCACCGCTCCTCAAGGTGTTAAACGTTTTGCAATTATGATGCAAGTGATCGCGTGACGAAGTAATTAATGCCTAAAAATTTGGCAATTTCGCACTGGGAACAGCTAAACAATGTGCCTCAAAGTACGGTTGGTATTACATGCCAGCTTCTGTACATAAATTATACTCATGGAAAGGATATTATTACAAATTTTGCTGTTCCAATTGGATAATTATTGGAAGATGCTAGTGCAGCTCGAAATAAAGAGTTTCAAAGGTACCGGGGATGTCCCATAAGAGAAAAATAAGTCCAAGAGCATGTAACGAAGGCTTATTGCACCATTTGCTAATAACATCTGACGCTCTGATTTCCAGTATTATACACAAAATAAAAAATGTTCAAAGAAACAGAACATTTCTAGAAGCATTAGAACTTTTACTTTAAAACACGTTATCACTGACTGCATCCATTTATTAAAGTACATTTAACCCTATGAGAGCCTTTGCGCTTTTCAGCATTTTCATGTAAACGTTCATATAACCCGATATACGAGTATATTAAATTTAATTTCGCAGTTTAATGTTAAATTAGTTTTTTACATCATTTCGTCGTAAAAATTTCTTACAGCATAATCTTCTTATAAAAAAAAAAAAAAAAAAAAAAAAAAAAAAAAAAAAAAAAATGTGTACAGCCAATTTAACATGCTTTCTGGAAACGGAAAATTACGTAATAGTCGCTTCAAGTCCATTTATTTCGAAAACGCGTAGATTTGCGCAAAAAAATCCTCCATACCACATTAAAGTATAGGCTTTCAGGAGTACCAACATGTGTTTGAAACTGAAAACAACTTTAAACAATTTAAGTTACATAATTTTGAAAATTATGATACCGTTACTTCTATATGTATTGCTCATAATGTAGAATGAAACATAAATTTCAATCAAAATGTAATCAGTAGTGGTTTAAAAGGTATTTGAAGAAATTAATAATGATATTTTAAATGAGTTATTAGTAGAGGTTACTTAGGTTCCATTTCTGCGCACAGCAAAAAGTCACTAAAATTCGCAGAAAAATCCCTCTGCTGAAAGGTGCATATTCCGAGCTGTACAAATACTATATAATTTTGTATAATTTAATAAATAAACATATATTTGTATTTTGTAGATATTCTTTTAAAATATTTCATTGTAAAAAATTAATTATTTAATGATTATTTTTTGTCTCTATGTTCGCATTTTCTTAACCCCTTGGGGACGAGCAACACGTATACGTGCCGCATGAAGCGCTCAGAATCCTTGTTTTTCCTCACCAGTAAAATTTTACTGTAAAATTTGCCTTATTTAATTAGCGCATTTACTCGATTCAAAAAGACACAAATTTCTGTTTTTTAAAAATGGTGACAAAAGATTAAAAATTTCGTAAAAGGCTCCCGTCCTGAAGGGGGTTAAGGACTGATCCACTGTTCGCCGGGCAAACATCCACCAGTAAATTTGAATAGAAAATTGTGTCTTATTTAAGCGCCTTATTCAACAAAAAATTCTGTCACAAATATGGTGAAAATTTCTGTTTGTTTTTACTGGTGACAGTTTTCTCGGGTAATATAATCTTTTTCACTGATACTGACAGGCGGTTGCCTAGTTTGTCAAAATATGGCGCAAACGCAGGGCCAGACTACCGCGGCAATAAACTTCCAATAGTAAAAATGAATATCTATTATTTCCATTATTTATAACTGAATTTTTGCATTCAAAAGGCTTTTGAAAAAGGAGAAAATTTCTATTTCAATTTACTGGTGGAAGTTTTCCCCAATGGTTATCAATTCTTGCGTCTTCAAGTTCGTTTCGTTCTTCAAGTTTCGCTATTTTACGGATATACAGTGCTCAGCAAAAGTTTAGACAATGACCTATTATGCTTCTGTACTGCGAAGTATATAACGAATTGTTGTAATTCAACTGTCACGTATTACTGGGGACTTATCCTTTATTCACAAACAATAAATTTTAAATTATACCTTTTACATAATAAATAATGGCAAAAAAACAAAATTAACATGGTGACAAAAGTATAGACAATCTGTCTATTTACTGAAAAATAACCATAAATTAAAATCGAACTACGCCTACATTGTGTGAAATTAGTGCAAATATGTGACTAGGAAACTAAACTGTGTGAGGAAACTAAATCCTGCATCATTTGGGAGTCTATTTCGTACCAAAAACGTTAAACAGCAGTTCGACGTTCATTAACAGAGGAGTATTGCCAAAAATTGCGTAAACCTTATGAGATGTGATGCCACAAACGTTTTCGATTGGGTTCAGATCAGGGCTACACGCGGGTCAGTCGAGAACAGTAATATTTTGAGAGTTAAATCAACTTTTGTCCTGATGCAAGATCAATGGACGCGTTATCTTGCACAAATACATACATTGGAACAGCTAAAAGTTCACCAAATGGCTGTAAAGTGTTTTCCAATTTATGTATGTTGTCTTACGCTGCATGGCAACCATTGAGGATCTCCAAAGGTACTTGAACATTAAAACAAACTGAGGCCTAAATCATTAAACAGTCACCTCTTTGTTGACGACGAAAGAAAGCCCGTGGCTGCTTACGCAAGTTATGCCAAAAGTATTCCACCCTATCTGTGTTATCCATTTTCCGCTTTTTTTCTGTCAGCGAAAGTCACAGTACACCACTTTGGTCCATATGACACATCTTTGCGAGCCCATTGCATTCTTGTCAATTTGTTGCGAGATTTCAAGGTTGGTTGTTATATCATTTTCGTGTAAACTAATTTACATCTTTCTTTTATTCCTCTACGAATCGTATCCGTTGACACAAAAAGCTCTGACTCACTTTTAATGCGACAAGCAATCATCATTTGTCTAGATGACAGTTTATGGGTCCTTCTACCATCTCGTTTTCTGGCCCCGCGAGATCTATGGTTTGTTTTGAAAGAGTCACCCTTAGACAGTACGTGATAGACAGACTTCGTTGGACGATTCAAAACAGCTGAAATTTCTGCAACAGTCTTCCCTTTCGATTCAGCTACAACTACTTATTCTGACTGAAAATTTCTAGCTCGCGGCATCTTCAATAACCAATGCTATTGCGAGGTGCACTTAAATACTTTATGCATGTGGCGTCAAAAGTTTGCGCTTTTCTGTGAACAGTTGCCAAAAAATCACGAAAGTGTCTAAACTTTTGCAATAAGCAAATTTCACATTTTTCAGTTAAATTAAATAAAATCCGACATTAAAACCGTTATATCCGCCCTAAAATGTTTAAAATATGTTTAAAAATAATTACAGCCATTTGTATAGCCCAAGTGTTCGTATTTTTTATTTAACCCTCCGTCTACCAGACGGGTCCATTGGACCCGACAGGTACATACAAAATATTCATTCAAACCAGAAATTTCTTTAAAATAAACTAAGTATATAACGCAGACAAAAATAAGGTAAATAAATAAGTTAAATAGTTTTAAATAAAAATTCTGGTGTAGAACGTTTTATTAAAACTTGAATAAAATTTGCGGTAGATCTAGGGTTAAAGGTCAAATATCATCAGCGTCTAAACTTTTGCTGAGGACTGTATCAGTTACTCTTTATTAACCCGTTTAGAGGCAAAGCACTTCTTCTCGTAAATTTCTAAAATGATTAGTTGACACAGAATTTACAAATAAATTTATTTCAAAATCAAGTAAAAGCTTTTTTTTCACATACTTAATAAAAAGGAAATTTTCATTCCAAAAATCTAGTGTCAATGTGGCATTTAGACATTAAAATCAAGTGGTTCATAAATGAACCACCGCCCTTGAAAGGGTTAATAGTTTCATGATTGCAATCCACTTCATTGATGATATTTTAACTATCACAATATTAATAAAATGCACCACAAAAGATTTCCCTTATAACCCATGAAGTAAGGGATTCTTTTGTGTGTCCCTATGAACAAACTATGGATTCTACACACTTTATTTTCAATACCGAGCCTTCTATAATAAATCTCAATAACATAAAAAGCCTACATGGGAATCCGAGAATATTTACCAGACTGGTTATGCGGATACACGGAATTTATAAACCATTTTCAACTATGATAATTGTTAACAAGTAGGAAATTATACGTCAAACGTGGCAAATGAGGTGCGTTCGTACTGTAACTAGTTTTATAAATATTCAGATCTTGGTGCAATAGCTGTTGAACTTTTATGGAAAAATGCGTGAATGCAAAATTTATTACAATTATATCATCGAGGAAAGAGATAGATGGAGATGCAGTATGGTGGCTGGGGGTGACGCCAAAAAAGCAACCCTAAAATCCGCAACAGTAGACCCAAACACAAGCTCGTACACGAAAAAAAGAAAACTTTTAATAATGCACTTTTTAATTCATAATACAATGGAATGCTGCTTTAGAATGCATAAAAATAAGCAGATCACTTTCATTTAGAGAAAAAGATGCACGAGTGATGTGAAAGAATTCGGTCCCTGTTCCAGGTGCTTGTTTTGTTTAGGTCTACTGTGGACGTTTAAATTTGGGCGATAAATGGTTTCATATTTCAAACCTTTTTTACGGCATACTGCATCTCCATCTATCTTTTTCCTCCATATGCGGTTACATATGTTAAATTTAGGAATACGGAAATAATAAGACACCATCTTAAATACGACGTCATAACCATGGCAACCTAGAATCATTACCTACCATGGGGCATCATTGAATTAATTACGTAGGATAGGATTTAATAGAATGAAGAAAACTTTTGTTAATATATTTTTTAAATTTTGATTCGATTTTCATAAAATAATAAATGACTCGACAAAACTTCTGCAACAATTATATATTTTAAATTTCAAACCATTCGGCTTGGTAGTTTCTGCTTTGTTATATGCAGACAGACAGACAGACGGACGGACTATATGACGACTATAGGTGCTACGGTTTTATAAATTTACGAACGCACCAAAAAAGGCAATATTTTATATTATTTTCCTGAAAAATATTTACGGTTTTATTTCTACAAAATTTATAAAACGTAAACAAAAATGTAGTTTTAATAATAGAAACTGCTTTCAGACTATAATGCCACGACATTCTATTAATGTTAAAATTAATTTAAAAATAAACAATTGTAATTTCAAAGGAAGAGAATTTCAAATTAAATGAAACATGTTGTTTTTATCTAACGTTATTTAAAATAGAAACATTCCCCCTAAAGCTTGTTGAATATTTAATGAATAATTTCAAACCGGAATTAACGTTTCTTAACAATATAGATTGGATAAAATACAGAGTATTTAAATTTAGATTTGACAAGAAAAGAATTTTAACTTTTAATTAAGAAAGCCATTCTTAATTTGAATTTGTTCATTTATAGTACATTTCAATTTAATTGTTTAGTAACGTAAAATGCTAGGATTTCTAAATAATGAAATAGAAATTGCGTTTGGGGACTTTTTGGTCTGATTTTTTTAATTTGTGAAATGTGGTTTGTGTTGCTATTTACGTGGTTTTTCGAAATAGACTACCTAACTTTAAAATTCAATAATTCTTTAATTAAAATTAGTATAAAGATGAAATAAAATAATTTTTTTCGGTTAATTCGTACATTTTGTATGCAATAATTTTAAATATCGTTGAAATATCGTCAGTAGGTGGTTCTGCAATCTCTTGAATGTGAGGAAGTTCTAACTAAATTGTAAAACTTCACCAAATGCCGTGCTCGAAATATATAGGATACATTTTATTGTTCCTACTAGTAACCCTGATCAGTAACCTTCGGGGTAAATTTCTTTAACATATACGACAGTGGATAAAAAAAAGGTTACAAGCAGCAGCATTTTAAAGGTAATTATTATGGAGGGAATATTTTTTCAGTCAGCCCATTTCTCCAGAGTAGAGACAGATGGCGCTAGTTGTCTTACCGTGATTGTACGGGTAGGTAGTATAAGTTTGCAGACGCGTCAGAACGCTCAAAATGACCAGACGTTTAGAAAAGTGGTTTCGCTTGTGCGTATTTGACACGGTTACGTGAAGCCATACTACGCTACGCCCTGGCATATTGAATAATGGTGTCAGCTTCCTGCTTAACAACATCAGCCACCATACTACTTGTCAAATTCAAAAATCGCTGCAAAAGTTCAAGTAGGAAGTTTGGAAATGCACGCATACAGCCCAGATTTGGCACCCGGTGTTTGTTTCTTTTTACTGCGAACGAAGGATTTCTTATGTGGAAGAAGGTTCTCATCAGGCAGTGATGTGAAAATAGCTGTCGAGAACTGACTCAATGGCCAGGGATGTGATTTCTACCAAGCTAGGTTAAACAAGGTGTCCTGGGTTCAGATAAATGCCTAAATAGATTTTGTGATTATGTGTAAAAGTGATCGGCAAGTACACCTCTTAATTCCCTTTTGTATTTTCGGTTTATTGTTAATGAATAATTTTTCATTATCCTTGTAACATCTTTTTGGATCCATTCTCGTTCAACAGGAATATATCATAAATATACTTTTTTTTCGAAATAGTAATAATGACGGAAAAAATTCTCTTATGCTTCAAATGTATCCCAGTGCTTACTCTATATTATATTTAATTAATGAAACGCGAAACAAACATTTTTTTTTCGCCAATTTAAGCATTTTTACAGTTTGAGACAGCGCCATCTATTGATAACAATTTAAACTATTTTTAAAGTTACTGCATACGAAATTTATAAGTTACTCGAGAAGAATGTCAGTTATTTCCTATATTTATTTATCATGTTTACTGGATTGCTGAATTTTTAACATAGGGCGCCCTGTGCGAAACAACCTATAAATAATGGAGTTATTAATAAAGAGGAGAACATATATAGTGACCACTTCTACGAGTGGCGAGTGAAGTAACTGAGGAAATATTCACACGACGGCGGCTACTTTTTTTTTTTTTTTTTTTTTACATCAGATCAACAATTTCTGATTAATGCTGGGATAAACTTCCACCAGTAAATCTGAATAGAATATTTCCCCTTATTTAAGCGCCTTATTCATGCAAAATTTTTCTCATCATTGCGGTAAAAAAAAATATTCGTTTTTACTGGTAGAAATTGTCCCCGGTATTATAATCTCTTGCACTGATACTTACAGGAGTTTCTTTAGATTGTCATTATATGGCGAAAATGCATTGCCTGTCTACCGCCGTGTTAACTCTTTAACCCTTTCGGGGGCAAAGCAGTTCCATTGCTAAAGGCTTGAAATTAAGGAATGATACCGGAATTTGAAAAACAAATTTATTTGTAAATATGAAAAAGCTATATTTCCCACACATAATAAACCGATTTTTTTTAATCGAAATTCTGGTGTCAATGTGGCATTTGGGAATTAAAATTAAGTGGTTTCATAAACATACCACCGCCCCTCAAGGGGTTAATTCTCGCTCCCGTGATATTCAAGGGCTGTGTCTTTTATTCAGATTGTTTGATTCCAATCAGCTTTATAAAATAGTGCAATTGGCTTTATTATCATTTTACCTCTCACTATATAAGGTGAATACTTCTTTTTCAAAAAAGTGGTGCCAATAAGCAATTTGAATTTTTAAACCGTAATCTAATGCGACCGTTAAGGGGTTAAAACTAACACCAGTAAAAATGAATATTTGTTTTTTGCCATAATTATGACTCATATTCTATGCCAAAGCAGTATACAAAGTAAGCGCCCTATCTTAAATGTGAGAGGTAATCGCAAGATTAAAGAAAAGGTCACATCAATCAAGCTCACGTGCCACGTAGCGGATAGGGTTAAACTACAGCGTCTAGAATACCTAGTGTGGAAATATGCTATCCAAACAGTGTTAAAAAAGTTTTATCCCTTAAATGTGCGAGGATACTGCTAGAATGCCAAGTGTCGATCGCAGCGACATCTGCGGGATTTTCGTATTACTAATATTACATTGTATAGACTAGCAATACCTTGCAATTGTAGAAAATATCCTGCAGATGTCGCTGCGATCTGTATATTGCAGCAGCATTGTTGCATGTTTAAGGGATACAATATTTTAGCGCTTTTTTAAGTATTACAGAGATAGCCGATTTCCACACTATGTATTCTAGTCGCTATAGTTAAACTACAGGAAGATGCCTAACTGTTTTCTTACTTCACACCACTAAAATTGTAAAGTTTTTTTCACTTTAATTAATAGCTAAAAAGTTTCCAATTAGATAAGGAGAAGAAAACTTCGTTGTGTCAAGTGCATCTGAACCCCACCCCCTTGTCGCTATGGCATTATTTTACAATAAATCTGGTAAACAAGATTTAGAAAATATGCGCAGTTGGTAGATATTCTGTGATATATGACGTCACACTAAAATCCTGCTTATGTGGATTATTAACCCCGTCCAAAAGATGGCGCAGCTGTGTTAACTTACGCCCGATTCCAGCATTAAATTTGTACGCTTAATATGTATGCAGTTTTGTTCTATACCCTTTTAGGCGCAAGTTATTGTGTTTCTGTAATGTTGAATTCACACCGGCATTTTCCAAAAAAATTTATTTCAAAATAAGGAAAGCATTTTTTTCACCTTTACTAAACAGTTATAAAAGTAAAATTTAGTTAAAAGTTCCTGGTGAAAATCTTAATTAAAATTAGGTGGGATATCATACATCCTACCTCCCCTCAATGGTTCAAATAAGGAGAAAATTTCTATTCAAATATACTGGTGGAAATTCGCCCCGGTGGTAATCAGCCCCTGCGAAACCGGTTACTGCTGAAGCTTCACCATTTTGAAGATTCCTCTTTAATCATTGTTCCATGCTATAATGATACAAAATGATACAAATATATGATATACACAAATATAATGAAGCAAAATGATACAAAAAACTAACTTTTTGTGAGGAATCAAAAATGTTCATTGTGAACAAGTAAATATTTAAAGTTACATAGAACCGACTTGAAATGCTATTTTTTTTATTCTACTCCATGTTGTTCTTAGATACAAGGTAGTTTCTGAATAAATTCTGGATTCATTTTTTGTTCCGAAAATCTGAGATTGATAGGTGCTCCTATTCAGAAACTATATAATCTTAACAATAGAACCAAACGAAATGAAATTGTAAACATTCGTTTCTAATTTTCTCTTTCAGACAATAACCGCCAAAGCTGGTAATAAATAAATTTTCTTCAGTTGTTTTATTGTAAAGAATAATCTGTTACCAATTCATTATTGTGTGATGTTTATAAATTATCTATTGGAAAAATTGAAGAAAAAATACTTTTGCATCAATCTAATTTGTTTAAATAGTTGAACCTAGGGCCTGATTCGAAGCAGGCAAACTTCCACTAGTAAAGAAATAGGAATTTTTGCCTTATTCATGGCAGTAATTTTGCATAAATACGACGTTTAAATCAGACGAAAATATCTATTAAAATTTACTGGTAGAAGTTTTCCCCGTTTCTGATCTTGACCGGATTGAACGGGCCGAAACAAACACCCCAGTTCCCGCGTTGCAAGGTTAGAGTCTTTTTTACCCTTTTTCTTTTACGTCTTTTTGGAAATAGATTTATTCGCATAATTCGCAATTATATAATACTAATATGTTGCTATATAACCTCCTGAGATCTGGCATCCATTTAAATGGATGTTTTGCTTTCTCCTTCTATTGCGTTAAATTTCATTGTAGTAACCTAAAACCAGTTTGGCATGGTAATGTATGAATGAATAATCAACATTCAGCTTTTGAATTTTGGCAACGGTAACTACTTTGTTTACAAAATGGCGTAATAAATGAGTCAAGTTGGAGTTCTACGTTCTGCTGGTAAGTTTCGTTTTTATGTTATTTTAATTTGTTTAAACTATTTTTTTTTTTTTTTTGCAATTTTAATAGTAGATGTTAATACTTGCCTTATGTTCTCTATCATAAATTCTATTCTTTCCCATACTTTTAGCATTTTTTTAATTATTTTAAAGCGAGTTATGGCCTGAACAGCCATTTAGATGGATGTGCTGTAAAACAAAATTAAAAAATCAAAATTTATTAATTTCTTTAAAAACATCATTTTTGATGCTTATTTGTTGAAAACACTCATATTAAAAAAAATATATGCGTCATATTTTGCTTAGGTAAAATATAATGCATATATTTAAAAAAAAAGTTCTAGCTATAAAGCCTGTTTTTTATATTTTACCGCCAAACTGGCAACACTGCTAAATACAAATCAAATCCAAATTGATAAGAAATGAGTGCCATATTTCCAGTAATGTAAGAATTTCTTATAATATAAAAACGGGTATACTGAAACCTGACCTGCAAGAATCCAAATTTAACCTGAAACAAAGATATAATCCGATCCTTAGCAGAAAAGAATATTAGGATTTTAACCAATAAAATAAGATTGCCTGGTCCGACGCAGCACTCTGCTTGAAACCACTTTTGATATAAATATAGACCGAAAGCCGGCAGCACGGACACATGGTTCCTACGGATACCGTTATTTCTCCAGGAAAAGTATCAGTATATGTAACAAATCCACAAAACGTACCACGCAAAGCAGATTTATATTTACTTTTAAATTCTACGAATGAAAGACTTTTACTGAACTTTAAATTTTAAACTTAAGCCATACTCACATTAGCACCTTTGTGCTCGTATAGTTGTACTATTTATGGAACAACTCCTACGGTGAGATAACTGCAAAACTTAGTAATAATAACTCATAAAAACAAGCTACCAGCATTTATTTTCTTTCTCACTTGAATCTACAAAAATATAGGAAGTTGCCACAGAATACATCAAAACTTGTCCATTTTTCTTTTTTAACCAGCGACAATAACATGTGAACGCGCAAAAACAAAATAATAAATGTCATTTCAAGTCAATTGTTTTTCTTTACATTTTTCATCTCTGATCGCGTGATTTTGAACAAAAATAAATAATGCCGATCCCGTAACATCCTCCCACCTTCCGATTACCTTGTATAATCAGAACTAATTTTAAACGTAGATAAATTGACAAAGTCACTTGCTATAAATTCAGTCTTTCAGGAATTTTTAGTATCCTTCCAGCCTTGCTGTGTCTAGGAGATTCCTTGCTTGAGGATACATCCAAAATTGTAGCTTTGTTAAGTATTTTCACTGGATTGTGAGAAATCTTTGGTTTCGGACAGTCAGTAGACGAAGCTATCTCTAGTGGATATATTCTTTGTATAGGTCGTAAAAGCTCATGTTGTGATGTTTGAGCTCTTACGAGTCAAACTTTCTTGCCTCTACGAGGTATAAGTTCTGTAATTCGACCTAAAGGCCAATCAGTTCTCTTTTTATTATCAGATCCGATCAATACAACATCACCTACAGCTATAATTTGCTCTTGGTGTTTGTTCCTTGTTCTTTCAATTAATGCACCTAAATATTCGGACCTGAAACGATCCTTCAATTCTTTTTGTAATGACTGCCGATACTTCAATCTCTTGCTTAATGATTTTTGTTCCACAACATCCAGGTCTGAAAGATTGCATTCCTCTATACTCTGCAGAAACATAGATGGGGAGATAGGTTTCACAGTTGGGTCTTCCGAAAGGTATGTTAGCGGTCTTGCATTTATTACACTTTCCACATCTGTCAAAATTGTGTTCATTTCTTCATAAGTGAGGTAAGCATGACCTAATACTCTTTTGAGAAGATCTTTCATTATTCTGATAAGCCTTTCCCAAAAGCCACCCCACCACGCTGCGGTTGGTGGATTAAATTTCCAATCAATAGCATTAACAGAACTGTATTTTTGTATTCGTGACCAATCTAGGCTTTTCAATAAATTAGCTGATCCAGTGAAGTTTGTGCCGTTGTCAGAATAAATGACAGCGCACCTTCCTCTCCGTGCTACGAATCGTCTGAGTCCCATCAAAAATGCCTCAGTCGAAGCAGCGGTCACTACCTCTAAATGCACTGCTCTGTATATTGCGCAGGAAAATATCAATATCCAAGATTTCTCAATTTTCTTCAAGTATAACGGACCCGCCATGTCTACACCTGTGATCTGAAACACGTTAGCATCCTTTATTCTATTTTCCGGTAGAGGCGCACTATCTCTCCATATACTCTTCCCACTGAAGCGTTTGCAGACAACACACTGTGCTAACACTTGTTTTACATTTCTACGACCATTAAGTATCCAGTATTTTTTTCTCAATAGATTAAGTAGAATCTGTAATCCAGCGTGACAATGTTTTACATGTACATGATATATGAGTCGTTTTACAACTTCATGTTTTGCTGGCAGGACTATAGGTTTCAGAAAATCTTCATTGTCTTTCCTGTACGTTATTTTAGTCTCCAGTCGAATTATATATTGTTCATCTTTCCATGTTTGTAAAGTTCTCAATCTGTTATCATTCTCGGGAAAAAACGCTTCTTTCTGAATCATACGTAGAGTCTTTAATTCAGCTTCTTTAAATTCAGATGACGTCAGGTCTCCTCCTCTTTTCACTTCGGTACTTCTGCAGTTATGCCTAAAACGTAATATCCATGCGACCATCCGTATGATTTTTACATAACTCGAGAAATATCTGTAATACCAACCATCTTGTTTAACATCAGAATTCGTTATCATGGAAACTGACTTTATTCGTTCTTTCCGAATTTAATCTTCGTCATAGTCTTGATCACTAGAGTTCGTATATTTTTCAAACTCTGCTGAATCTCTCAACCAAGCTGGACCCTCCCACCATCTCCTGGCAGCCAGCTGTCTCGCTTTACATTCACGAGTTGGCAAATCTGCAGGATTTTTATCACTTGGCACATAGATCCATGATGAAGGACTGCTTAATCTTCTGATCTCTAGAACTCGATTTCGCACAAATACTGACCAATTGACATCTCTGGATATCCAAGCGAGTACTGTAGATGAATCGCTCCAATAATATCTCTTCATCTTTTCCCAACCGAGGGCATCTACGATAGTTTGCGCCAAACGAGTTCCCATAGTTGCCGCCAATAATTCCATTCTTGGTATTGTGACGTTCTTCAAAGGTGCAACTCTTGATTTGGCTGCTATAAAAACTAACTCGACTTGGCTACCAATTTCTATTCTAAGGAATATAACTGTTGCGTAAGCATCTTTACTTCCATCTACAAATGTGTGAAGTGCACACGCTTCTATGTTTGCTGGAGTCATTTTCATGTATCTTGGGATCTCTATATCCTTCAAAACTGTTAGTTCTTGAAACCATAGTAAAACGTCTTTACGTAACTCACCAGTTATCTCTTCATCCCATTTAAAACCTAATTCCCAGTCTTTTTGCAACATTATTTTCGGACAAATCATGACTGGCGACGTAAAACCAAAGGGATCAAATATTTTATGCACAGCTGACAACATACTGCGTTTGGTGATCTTTTCTGTGTCAAAATCTTGTAGCCAACTTAGGTTGATTTTCAACATGTCGGATTCCTTATTCCAAACAAGTCCTAAGACGTTAGTTTCATTCGTGTTTGGCGTTTCTTGGCGATCACCTGTGTACTCCCACTGTCTTAGATCAAAACTGCCTTTCGCCATGAGCATCCTCGCATCTTCGATGAAATGTTTCAATTCTTCTTCGCTATTTACACTGGTTACGACATTATCCACATAAAAACTGTGCAACAATCTATCTTTAAAACTTTCAGAGAAATCTGGAGCCCTTCGGATGTGATATTCAATGACAGATGAAAGAAGAAATGGACTGCATTTCACACCGAATACTACTCGGGTATGCCTGAATGTCATTAATTTCTTTTCCTTTAAGTCCTTCCACCACAAAAAACGTAGGAAATTTCTATCTTTCTCACAAATGCTGATCTCTAAAAAAGCTTTCCTAACATCTGCAATTACACCAAGTTTTCTTTCTCGAAAGCGTAGAAGAACATCTGGAATGAGCTCGATCAAGTTGGGTCCACATTGTAGGCATTAATTCAGAGATGGATAATTTGCTAATCTTGCTGACGCATCAAATACAGGACGGATCGGGGTTGTAGTACTACTCTCTTTTATGACTGCATGATGCGGCAAGTAATTGCCATAAGATTTCGTTTCGTAAGAAGGAACTTCCTCTATAATACCTTCGTTAATCCAATCATTAAAAACATTCTCGTATTGTTGAAACATGTTCTTGGCGATTAACTTTGAGGTGATGCCTTCCAAACGTTTCATCGCCAACTTAAAGTTATTTGGCAGTGTTGTTATGTCATCAGCCCAAGGAAGACAAATCTCATACCGATTTTCATCGTTTATTTTTACTGTTTCGAAGAAATGCTCCTTAGTTTGGCGATCTATCTCTTCTCTTGACTTCTTCTCTATGGGATCTGTAATTCCAATTAAGTCAAGTCTCCATAGTTTTGAGATATCCGCTTCTTTTACAAACATTGATGTTACTGTCATCGCCAAGTTTTCGGATGAATATGGCTTTTCACATGGTGCTTTTCCCATTAATGTCCATCCAAGATATGTTTCTACTGCAACTAAACCAGAAGACAATATTTTTCTTTTACCAGTTAACATTTTCCCCATAACATCAGCTCCAATTAAAACTTCTATACTACCACAACATTGACTCACATCACTTAACATGATGCCACTTTCCTTTAATTCTTGTAACCATGGCCCTTGTGTAACGGGTTGAATATCTCCGCATATGCTAACTTGATCTCGTAGTTCGAAATTACACCTGAATTCTTCGCTCAAATCTCTAACTCTTATTTTGTAACAGTTGTGTTGGCATTCTTGAGTAGTAATGTCGCCAAACAGAGAATGTATTATCTTTTCTTGCCGAATAGGCTTGTAATTCATTTCTTCCGCCACACTTTTTAATATATACGATTTCTGTGATGCTGAATCTAACAATAAACGAACAATCTTCTGTTTACTTTCAGAAACTAGCTTCACCTTCAAGGTCTGCAAGAACACTTTGGCACTCTTCTTACTAATATTTGTCATATTCACTTCATCTCTTTTAGACTTCTCCTCAGCTCCCTCTTGAGTATCTTTACCGGATGACTTACGTTGATCACATAGTAATGGCACATGTCGCTTATTACAAATAATACATTTCACCATCGCTCGGCATCTTTTAGCGGTATGCTCTGGTACTAAACATATGAAGCAGCATCTCTTCTCCTTGGCGATTTTTTGTATTTCCGCTAAGTTTAATTTTCTCGCAGAAAAGCATTCCGAACTTGCATGTCTTCCCTGGCAAAAAATGCAGACTCCTTTTTTATCTGTTACGGAAGAGGTAGTCAACAGACCTGCCGCTGTCGAAGTTTTACCGGTTTTATGTTCAAAATTATTGTGATTCCTTTTTGCGACATATTTACGGTCTTCACTTTTAGCTAATCCAAAACCAGCTACAGCGAGTGACACCCTTTCTTCACCTTCTACTTCAGTTCGCAAAAACTGCATCAGACTATTTAATCTGTCCTGTGCCTCAGTTTTCTCAGACGATATGTTCGTACGATTCCACGCTTTTAGAAATTCTGCTGGAAAACAGGACTCAACTAATGGATATAAAATTGATGCACATTTGTCAGTTTTGACACCTAATGTATCTAAGGCTCGTAAATATAATTCCAATTTACCATATAACGATGTCAACGAGAATTTTTCCTTCGTTTGTACTGATATTATTAATTTGAGTAGTTCTCTCACATAGACTTCTACCAATATATCTTCTCTACCGAAACGGGTTTTTAAACTCTCAATTGCCTTGGCGTAATTAGTGCCACTTGGCGGGAAACTCTCTACCACTTCTCTTGCTCGGGAGCCGGCAACTGTTGCTTGCATCAAGTACTGAAATTTATCTTCTGGTGCTATTTCTGTATCTTCATCAATTTGTCTAAATTGACACCAAAACGGTAACCAGTCTATTATTTCACCGCCATACTTTCTGAATTCTAATTTGGGCAGCTTAAACTTTCTTCTCATTGCATAACTATCGATAATTGAATTAAGAGCTCCACCTTGGCTGTTTACTGCTGACTGAAGTTTCGCCAATTCTAACTCGTGCGCCAATTTTAACTTTTCGCCTTCAATCTTTGCTTGTAATTCCATATTCAATGCTTCAGTTTTTTCCTTTGCTTGTAATTCCATATTCAATGCTTCAGCTTTTTCCTTCGCTTGTATTTCTAATTTTTCTTTTTCCATATTCAATGCTTCAGCTTTTTCCTTTGATTGTCTCTCTAATTTTTCCTTTTCCTTTCTTTCTGAAGCGGCATTTTCTAAAACGCTCTGTACAAATTCAGGATCATCTTTATATGCCTTACAATTCAAAATTAAATCTTTAAGTGCCACAAGTGAAGCCGTTGGTGCTGCTATTTCACCTAATTGCTCGGCTACGAAGATCAAATCTTCCTTTTTAAAACCTTTAACCAACTTAAACATCATGGAAAATCTTTATTTCATTTAATTTTTTATTAACACCTTTTAAACTACGTGTGATAGATAACCTTGTTTAAACTCAGGTCCTGTACCGGCGGACGCCACTAATGTAACAAATCCACAAAACGTACCACGCAAAGCAGATTTATATTTACTTTTAAATTCTACGAATGAAAAACTTTTACTGAACTTTAAATTTTAAACTTAAACCATACTCACATTAGCACCTTTGTGCTCGTATAGTTGTACTATTTATGGAACAAATCCTACGGTGAGATAACTTCAAAACCTAGTAATAATAACTCATAAAAAACAAGCTACCAGCATTTATTTTCTTTCTCACTTGAATCTACAAAAATATAGGAAGTTGCCACAGAATACATCAAAACTTGTCCCTTTTTCTTTTTTAACCAGCGACAATAACATGTGAACGCGCAAAAACAAAATAATAAATGTCATTTCAAGTCAATTGTTTTTCTTTGCATTTTTCATCTCTGATCGCGTGATTTTGAACAAAAATAAATAATGCCGATCCCGTAACAGTATGTTTTTATAGAAAAAGAAATCTAGGTTAAATGCGCAAAATTTCGCCTTCTTTTAAGAAGAGATTTTCTATAAGATAATACCGGTGCCGAAAAATTTTTCTGGTCTGCAAAATTCAAGGAGGCGTACAAACCATGAGACAACCACCTCATCGAGTTAAAAGCTGAAATTCCAGAATTAGCTAAAACTCGATTCCCATATTAAAACGCAATCGGTCTGCCAAGTCATATATTGGCGGAAAACGCCTAAAACCCGATTTTACCGGTTGACTCGTGGGTTTACCATTGTGTTTTCCTGCTCCCAGTCGGCCATGCTTTCATGCCTTTGGGTGCAGGAAAACGCAATGGTAAACCTACGAGTCGACCGCTAAAATCGGGTTTTTAGGTGTTTTCCATCAAGATATGACTTGGCAGATCGATTGCGTTTTAATATGGGAATCGAGTTTTAGCTAATTCTGGAATTTCAGCCTCCAACTCGATGAGGTGGTTGTATGTGAGTTTCCGGTCTAATAGTTTTGCAACAACATTCTGTTCGCGGCTAATTTCAGAAAAAAAAAATGCATCACATTTATCATAAAAAATTTGCAAATTAAATAAAACGTTGCACAAAAAGAACACAGTCATATAGATCGACAGACTGCTGTACAGACAGCCACCTCATCGAGCTTACGGTTGAAATTCCAGGAATAGACGGAACTAGATTATCACATTAAAATACAAATGGTCTTCCAAGTCATATCTTGGTGGAAACCACTTGCATACTTGCCAACTTACCGATAACTGCCGTAAAACTGTGCTGTAGTAAATAAACACGTTTTGAACGAGAAAAATTATTTAACAGAATGTGCTGAACAGTAGAGCAGCGTTGAGGGGTTACCTAGCTGTTATCAGCTTAACACGCAATCTGAATATCTAATGTCTTACTAATTAATGAGCCATTGGACAAAAGTAAAAGTGTAGCTGTTAAAAACTGCATAATAATTAAGAAAAAATATTAAGGATAGAATCTAAAATTAAGAACTTATTATTAACCCTTTCGCTGCACAACCCGAGATATTCTCGGGCATGCATTTTTCGTCTAATTAATACTATTTGGTTATTCCCACCAGTTATTTTTTAGCGAAAACTTTCTCTGATTTAATCAGATCATTTTGCCGGTTTACGATAGTCAAAAATTTCTGTTTTAAAGAACCGGTGATAAAAGATTAAAAATTCTGTAAAAGACGCTCATCGCGAAGAATTACTTACGCAGCGAGAGGGTTAAGATATAAGTTAAGTCTTTAAACATAGATAAAGTTATAAGAATTATATTAACCCTTTAAGCGTCCTGCTGAATTTTGCATGTATGTTCAATAATTCATAAAATAATAGCTATGAAAAGTATTTGAATGACGATCTGTTTATGATTACCTTACACATTTATTTATACTATACACTGCACAAAAATAACATTAATATCAATTTTGTGTTAAATCAGCCGAATTCAAAGGTTATATGACGGAAAAACATGGTTAGGACGCTTAAAGGGTTAAATATAGGTATAACTGTAGTTGCGAAAACTACTATAAAAAAGATAAAAATTGTGAAAAAGAATGAAAGTTGGCACTTGTTCAGAAGTAACAAGTAATTAATATGTCATTAAATAAGGCGCATTTTACTATTTCAAAAAAGTGCGGCCAATCAAGAATCTGAATTTAAAAAAAGTAGCCCATCTGGCAACACTGAACTGAACAAGAAAGCTCAGAAATTGAAAGTGAAAAATAATTTAATTAATATATACACATGTACAGTAAAACACAGACTAATTACTTCAAATGTGTACATTTAATTTAATCATGAAATTCTTGAAATTTGAATATTAATTTAGAATAATATAAATGTTAAAATATGCACATTCAGGAGATGAGGTTGAGCAAGATATAATTAAAAAAATATGTATAAGTTAAGCAATCATCGTAGTAAGGAATATCAGGAAAACAATATTTCTTATTTTGATTTTGCCACACAAAAGTAAATAAAAAAATTGTGAATGTGTCAGATTCTTTTACACAATAAAAATCAAAATACATTTCAAACATTTGCTTTTGTATAGTGAAAATTATCTTTAAAGAAACAGCTGGCGACTTAGACTCCAAAAGTAAGCTACAGCAAAACATTTAGTCGCCACATGGCGACTGGTGACCGTGAATCTGCACCTATAGTTTGCAGGTAGTTTCCACTAAGATATGACTTGCCAGTTGCATTTCCATATGCGAATCATAGGACTATTAAGAATGAGAATATGACATATCCTTAAGATAGTGAAGCTTCAACTGTAACTACTTTCACTGGGAATCATTACCGCCGGTCAAAGTTCCACCAGTAAATTTGAGTAGAAAATTTCTCTTTATTTAAACACTTTATTAATGGAAAATTTCAGTCAAAAATAATTGTAAAAACTGATATTTATTTTTACTGGTGGCAACTTATTTCAGTGGTAATAATTCCGCCATATTGTAACAATCAAGACAGCATCCAGTCAGTATCAGTGAACAGATTAAAATATCTGGAAAAACTGACACCAGTAAAAAGAAATAGAATTTTTTTACAATATTTGTGAAAGAAAATTTTCATGATTAAGTAGCTTAAATGAGACAAAACTTTCTGTTCAAATTTCTTGGTGGAAGGTTTCATCGGCGGTAATCAGATACTGTTGATCTGATTAACCACTTAATTCTCGCTCCCGGCAATATCACGAGCTGGGGTAACGTTCGTTATTTCTCGTGCCCGTAATATTTCTGGGCTGGTGATTAAATTGCTGGAAAAAAAACTTTTGAAACCAGAAAAAATTAAGTGGCATTTCCATCTGATGAAGTCTCTGAAGACTTCTTTGGTTTTGACGCTGATTGTGACGTTGGGTTGCATGTTTCGAAGTGTATCACACTCAAAAAAAGTTATTAATAATTAAAATTGAATGTATATCTGTTATTTCAAATATTACTTGTAAAAAGTTGTATGATGATGATAAATAAAAATTTAACACGTTCACGCCGGCGCGGTGGGTCACACTCGACTGTCTCAGAACTGACAAGTCTCCGGCTGTTTGGATACCAGTATTTTAATACAGAAAATGTTGTTTTATTTAATTAGAACAATTGGGCGATTTAAAGGAACAACATTTTCTCTAAGATAATAGTGGTGTGCAAAAAGCCGGAGACATTTTCAAACACAAACTCTGAGACATTTGAGTGTGACCCACCGCGTCGGCGTGAACGTGTTAAGATGTGAAATATAAAGGTCTTATTCGCATTAATTAGTATGGCATAAAACAAACATTAAGACACAGAATTCTCGCATGATCGCTTTTCTAGACATGTGAATTTGTTGTATAACATATTTTTTTTTCTCCTTAAAAAATATTTTATTTAGAAACCTTATAATTATTCAATTTCTGTAATAAAAAATAGTTACTTTTCCAAATATTAAGCCATCTTTAAGGGGTTAAAAAAACATCCTCAATATTGTGACAACTTCTTCGGTTACTTCACACGCAACTACTAGGCAATACACTATACATCTACTCCTCTTTAACCCCTTAACGCTCGAATTAAATTACGGTTGAAAAATTCAAATTGCTTATTGGCACCACTTTTATGAAAAAGAAATATTCACCTTATTTAATGACAGGAAAAACGATACTAAAATATAGCCAATTTCACTATTTTAAAAAACTGGTAGGAATCAAACAATTTGGGTAAAAGACACAGCCCGAGAATATGACGGGAGCGAGAATTAAGGGGTTATTTATAACTCCATTACGCAAATCGAGTTTTAACTAATCCTGGAAATTCAGCTATCAACTCCATGAGATGATGGTTTGTGCAGTCGCATCCCGGCAGAGTTGCCAGATTAGGAACATTTTTGCCCCCAGATTGTTGATTGTCATCGGTTTTTTGAAATAAAAATATTGGGCCTATTTAAAAATAGATTAAAAATTCTGAAAAATAAGTGGAATTATACTATTTAAAAAAAGTGGTGACAGTCAAATAATTTGAATTAAAAAAGTCCCCAATCTAGCAACATTGCATTCCGGTGTAATACAAAACATCATTTGAAAAACATTTTTTTCCGAAAAAAGTTGCAGTATATTATCAATAAAAAAATAATTAAATGGTGAAATTGTGGAGGAAAAGAAAACTGCAAATTAAATAAAACATAGCAGAATAGGTACAGTCGTGGAAAAAAAAAGTAAACACCCCCTACTAACTGCTCAACAAATTATCGTAGACGAAAGTTACTAGTGCCGAACGATTGGAAATAAAGTCTACTTTTAAATGATGTATATAAAATTTGCTTGGGGGGACATCTACATATTAAAACGAACCCAAACTTCATTTATTACAATGGCAATACCCAATTTTAACCAGATAATTCAAATCTTCGGTTGAAACTATGCCTAGACACCAAACTGCAAATCATTTGAATGATAAGTTTTTGAATTATAAACATCCAGAATTTAGTGCTTCTAATGTTAAATTACATTTTCATATTTTTATTTATATCTCCTGAAAGTTCCTAATGTGCTAATTTTTTGTGTAGCAATAATACTAATATACCCAAACATAAATACGTTGAATTTGCAATTTTTATAATTTTATGATATAAATTATGAATTATGAAATTAATATTAGAAAAAATTATGAATTGCAACCTACAATTTTTTTTTTTTTTTTTTTTTTTTTTTTTTTTTTTTTTTTTTTTAATGGATTTAGTTCTATTAAGTCCTGCTTTATGGAAATCTAAAATTTTACAATTTTCTTCCAAGTAGTTTTCAAATTCTGCTTAAAAAACGGCAAAAAGGGCCGTCTGTGATAGAAGTGACTAGATATTTTGAAATTTCTTCTGCTGTCGTGTAATCTAGCACTGCTTGAGTGGTGCTTAAGGTGCCTTGATCAAGAAGGGGGCTCTCTCGGTAAACAATCGAGTACGGAACTTCAATTTGGATACAGCCCTTAATGTACGCTAGTTTTTAAATAATTAATTTCTCGGAAACTTATGGTACGAATTGCATAAAAATTTGTTTTTAGGCTAATTGAAGGGTGTAGAGTTTATTAATGTAGTCAGAATTGTGTACTGCTATTAAAAAAACAAAGTTATAGTTCGTTTTAATAAGTAGATGGCCCCCTAAGCAAATTTTATATACATCATTTAAAAGTAAACTTTATTTTCAATCGTTCGGTACAAGTAACTTTCTTCTATAATAATTTGATGAGGAGTTAGTAGGGGGTGTTTACTTTTTTTTCCACGAGAGTACATTTCTTGGAATTTCCGAGTTGTTTGCTACCAGTATTTCTAATTAGAAAATTTAGCATTAGTATTTTAATCGCAAAATTTGTAACCACCCATTACCGTCTCAATACTCAAGGCCTCCGGACTGATTTCGTGACGTACCAAATGAAGATTAACCCCTTGAAGGGCAAGCAATTGCGTTTGTGCAATGCTTAATTCCCACCAAGAATTTAGAAAAAAATTATTTCAAAATAAGGAAAAGCAATTTTACGATTTTTCTCCACTAAAGTCAGAAAATTAAAATTTCCTAAAATTTTTCTGGTGCAAATCCTGATTAATCGTAGGCAATATATGATATATACCGCCGCCCCTTAACCCCTTGAGGGGCGGTGGGATATATTTTATCCCTCCTACGATTTAAGAAGGTATGCGCCAGAAAAAATTCATTAAATTTTACTTTTCTAACTTTAGTGGAGAAAAGTCGTAAAATTGCTTTTCCTTACTTTGAAATAAAATTTTCTAAATTTCCGGTGGGAATTAAGCATTACACAAACGCAATTGATTGCCCTTCAAGGGGTTAATCTTCATTTGGTACGTCACGAAATCAGTCCGGAGGCCTTGAGCATTGAGACGGTAATGAACCACCGCGTGTAAGTGCTGAATTTATGATATCTTTCTTTGATTAAATAATCTGAAAAATTACTTTAAAAAGCTATGGTAGAAACGTGTGCACGCGGAACATATTTTTCTTATTTAAAATTCCACTTAAAATTGAAAAAATCATCAACCTTATGCTTCCTTATCATTTAATGAATATTTTCGAACGAAATTCAGCATTTGGAAACATTATCAATTACGCAAAGTTCGCGGTATTTAATTTTAAACTTACCAGTAAAAGCATTTTAAATTTTAATTAAGAAAATTATCCTTGAACGAAAAATCGTTTTTAAAAGGTATTTTAAGTTTGGTCACGCGAAATGCCAAAATTTAAAATATACCTAATGACCATTTTGCTGCAAAGTTTTTTAATTTTAATTCTTATATTTATCTAGTAATATGCTTATATATATTAAGAAATTAAAAATATTTTTTGGCATTTGATCAAAAAAATTATTTTTCCTTTATAGAACGATATGAATCGTTTTTATCCTCTATAGATCTATATGAATCGATAAATTCAAAAACTACAAAGTCAACTTTCTTTCTAAAAACATTTTTTCTTGTTGCAAATGTGTCTTTGAGGTTTGACTTACTTGCTCGTGTGGTGGTTAACCCATTAACGACGAGCCTGTTTTACACTTCTTTTAATTCTTCGACACCAGTTTTTACAACTTTGTAATGTTTAATTATTAAATCGCTCAAAATCTGATATTAGATAATGTGAAATTTTCTAAACTAAAATACTGGTATGGAATTTTTTAATTTTGTATGCCTTGCAGGGCAAGTTCTCTTGTCAACCGGCTTTAATGAGTTAACCCCTTAATTATCACTCCCGTGATATTCACGGGCAGTGTCTTTTATTCATTTTATTCTTTTTTGCTCGATTCCCACCATTTTTATAATATAGTGTAATTGGCTTTAATTAAATAAGGTGAATATTTCTTTTTCAAAAAAGTGGTGCCAATAAGCAATTTGAATTTTTAAACCCTAATTTTGTGCGATCGTTAAGGGATTATGGCGCTGGGTACTAAAAAAAAGTTTCCGGTTTCGAATCCCGACTCAGGCATGGAAATTTGTACTGGGTGCCATTCAGGTCGCGATTGAGGCAGGAGCTAACTTCCACCAGAATTTTAGTACAGAAAATTTCGTCTTTTTTTAAAAAGCGAATAATTTTAATCTCGTTATTATCGTTTTCTGATTGGATTCCACTTTAAACAAAGGCAGTGGCAGTGTTACCAGTGGGCTACTTTTTTAACCCGTTAAGGGTCGTATTAAATTATTGTTTGAAAATTCAAATTGTTTATAGGCACCACTTTAAAAAGAAAAAAAATCACTGTATTTAATGACAGATAAAATAATACCATAATAAATCCAATTACACTATTTGATAAAACAGGTAGGAATCAAACAATCTGAATAAAATACACAGCCCGTGAATATCACGGGAAAGATAATTAAGGGGTTAAAATTCAGATTTTATAACTGACACTACCTTTTTGAAGTGGTAAAATAAGCCTTAATTAATGATATATTAATTTTAGAGATCGACCGAAAATTCGGTTTCGTTTTCGGCCCTAAATCTGAGTTTCACTGAAAATTCGTTTTCGGAGAAAATTCAACCGAAAACTCAACCGAAACGATCAGTATTCCAAAAATTTCGTTTCTTCCATCGGAATTTTTCAACATTACTCATCCATCTGAGCTTTATCGGCTCAAATGAGACTATTTATTGCTACGAACTTCGTTGTTTATAATTATCAGTCATGACTGACTCAAGACGCGAATGCAAATTATAAAGCAAGCAATGCATATATGTATAACTAAACTTTTTCACTTACTCATTAAAAACTGCAGACATAACAGCAATAGAAAATTTTCAGTTTTAAACCACAGAAGTGGTTCGAATACTCTTCGAGAAAGTTCTAGTGTAACATATGACCTTTGCAGAAATCATTATAAAAGATAAATCGCGGTGTGTATACATAAAACTAAAATATTTTTTAATGAAATGAAATTCGTATAATAAGAAAATCTTTCTGTGTCGTTGACGAATTAATTAAGTTTTATTTTATATGAAAATAAGAAGTTTTGTCTCTAAGGTACACAGAGCCAATTTGGGCCACACGTATAGTTAAATAATAATTTTGTATATTTAATAAACACGCATAATTAATGATTATGCATATTTAATAAAAAAGTATAACTAATGAATAATTATGTACATTTATGCATGTATTAATTACTTTAATACATACAATTTAATTACTTCAAATTTTTATGGACATTTTCATTTTTGTTTTCAGCCGAAAATAGAAAGATAACCGAAATTCGATTTGTCCTTAAAAACCTGTTTCGGCCAATCTATAATTAATTTAGGCGAAAATATTCCTAAGGGGAATTTTACCATTTCAAAACAGTGGTACAAATCAAGAAATATGAATTTAAAAAGAGTAGCCCGTTGGCAACACTGGGCAGTGATCTGTTTTGTTTATGGAACTATTAAGAATGAGGATATGACATACACTTAAGATAGTGAAGCTTCAACTGTAACCGCCTTTGCTGGGATCATTACCGCGAACTTCCACAAGTAAATTTGAGTAGAAATTTTTTCTTTATTTAAACACATTATTGAGGGAAAAGTCCAGTCAAAAATAATTGCAAAAACTGGTATTTATTTTTACTGGTGGCAGTTTACTTCGGCGGTAATAATTCCGCCTTATTGTGTGGGTTAAAATTCAGATTTTATAACTGACACTACCTTTTTGAAGTGGTAAAATAAGCCTTAATTAATGATATATTAATTTTAGAGATCGACCGAAAATTCGGTTTCGTTTTCGGCCCTAAATCTGAGTTTCACTGAAAATTCGTTTTCGGAGAAAATTCAACCGAAAACTCAACCGAAACGATCAGTATTCCAAAAATTTCGTTTCTTCCATCGGAATTTTTCAACATTACTCATCCATCTGAGCTTTATCGGCTCAAATGAGACTATTTATTGCTACGAACTTCGTTGTTTATAATTATCAGTCATGACTGACTCAAGACGCGAATGCAAATTATAAAGCAAGCAATGCATATATGTATAACTAAACTTTTTCACTTACTCATTAAAAACTGCAGACATAACAGCAATAGAAAATTTTCAGTTTTAAACCACAGAAGTGGTTCGAATACTCTTCGAGAAAGTTCTAGTGTAACATATGACCTTTGCAGAAATCATTATAAAAGATAAATCGCGGTGTGTATACATAAAACTAAAATATTTTTTAATGAAATGAAATTCGTATAATAAGAAAATCTTTCTGTGTCGTTGACGAATTAATTAAGTTTTATTTTATATGAAAATAAGAAGTTTTGTCTCTAAGGTACACAGAGCCAATTTGGGCCACACGTATAGTTAAATAATAATTTTGTATATTTAATAAACACGCATAATTAATGATTATGCATATTTAATAAAAAAGTATAACTAATGAATAATTATGTACATTTATGCATGTATTAATTACTTTAATACATACAATTTAATTACTTCAAATTTTTATGGACATTTTCATTTTTGTTTTCAGCCGAAAATAGAAAGATAACCGAAATTCGATTTGTCCTTAAAAACCTGTTTCGGCCAATCTATAATTAATTTAGGCGAAAATATTCCTAAGGGGAATTTTACCATTTCAAAACAGTGGTACAAATCAAGAAATATGAATTTAAAAAGAGTAGCCCGTTGGCAACACTGGGCAGTGATCTGTTTTGTTTATGGAACTATTAAGAATGAGGATATGACATACACTTAAGATAGTGAAGCTTCAACTGTAACCGCCTTTGCTGGGATCATTACCGCGAACTTCCACAAGTAAATTTGAGTAGAAATTTTTTCTTTATTTAAACACATTATTGAGGGAAAAGTCCAGTCAAAAATAATTGCAAAAACTGGTATTTATTTTTACTGGTGGCAGTTTACTTCGGCGGTAATAATTCCGCCTTATTGTGTGGGTTAAAATTCAGATTTTATAACTGACACTACCTTTTTGAAGTGGTAAAATAAGCCTTAATTAATGATATATTAATTTTAGAGATCGACCGAAAATTCGGTTTCGTTTTCGGCCCTAAATCTGAGTTTCACTGAAAATTCGTTTTCGGAGAAAATTCAACCGAAAACTCAACCGAAACGATCAGTATTCCAAAAATTTCGTTTCTTCCATCGGAATTTTTCAACATTACTCATCCATCTGAGCTTTATCGGCTCAAATGAGACTATTTATTGCTACGAACTTTGTTGTTTATAATTATCAGTCATGACTGACTCAAGACGCGAATGCAAATTATAAAGCAAGCAATGCATATATGTATAACTAAACTTTTTCACTTACTCATTAAAAACTGCAGACATAACAGCAATAGAAAATTTTCAGTTTTAAACCACAGAAGTGGTTCGAATACTCTTCGAGAAAGTTCTAGTGTAACATATGACCTTTGCAGAAATCATTATAAAAGATAAATCGCGGTGTGTATACATAAAACTAAAATATTTTTTAATGAAATGAAATTCGTATAATAAGAAAATCTTTCTGTGTCGTTGACGAATTAATTAAGTTTTATTTTATATGAAAATAAGAAGTTTTGTCTCTAAGGTACACAGAGCCAATTTGGGCCACACGTATAGTTAAATAATAATTTTGTATATTTAATAAACACGCATAATTAATGATTATGCATATTTAATAAAAAAGTATAACTAATGAATAATTATGTACATTTATGCATGTATTAATTACTTTAATACATACAATTTAATTACTTCAAATTTTTATGGACATTTTCATTTTTGTTTTCAGCCGAAAATAGAAAGATAACCGAAATTCGATTTGTCCTTAAAAACCTGTTTCGGCCAATCTATAATTAATTTAGGCGAAAATATTCCTAAGGGGAATTTTACCATTTCAAAACAGTGGTACAAATCAAGAAATATGAATTTAAAAAGAGTAGCCCGTTGGCAACACTGGGCAGTGATCTGTTTTGTTTATGGAACTATTAAGAATGAGGATATGACATACACTTAAGATAGTGAAGCTTCAACTGTAACCGCCTTTGCTGGGATCATTACCGCGAACTTCCACAAGTAAATTTGAGTAGAAATTTTTTCTTTATTTAAACACATTAGTGAGGGAAAAGTCCAGTCAAAAATAATTGCAAAAACTGGTATTTATTTTTACTGGTGGCAGTTTACTTCGGCGGTAATAATTCCGCCTTATTGTGACAACCAAGACAACCTCCAGTCAGTGTCAGTGAACAGATTGACAAACTGACACCAGTAAAAAGAAATAGAATTTTTTTTATCATATTTGAGAAAGAAATTTCGCAATTAACCTCTTGGGGGCGATCGACTGGTGTACGTGCCGCGTAAGGTGCTCAAAATCCGTAATAATTCTCACCAGTAAATTTTTATGGTAAATTTTGCTTTGTTTAATCAAAGCATTTTCTCGATTCAAATGGCAAAAATTTCTATTTTGAAAAACCGGTGGTAAAAAGATTAAAAATTCTGTAAAAAAGGCTCATCCCGAAAGGGTTAAGTAAGACAAAACTTTCTGTTCAAGTTTACTGGTGGAAGGTTTTGCCGGGAGTAATCAGAAACTGTTGATCCTAAAAAAATAAATAAATAAATAAATAAATAAAATCTTCCTTTTTCTGACAACTTCTTCAGTTATATCACTTTCTAGAAAATACACTATGTGCCTCCTCCTTTTTATTCATAACTCCATTGTTTAGTTCTGATATGCAAACAATAACTCCAGTTTAATTATGGTCACCTTGTATATGTATAATATGTATACACTGGTAAGACGGTGTCCCATCTCCCGGTCCCAGGCCCTTGCAGGCCCATGCGTCTACGTGCGGAAAGACCCCCGCGGCGCGTCCCGAGGGTCGCCGCCAGGAGTGGCCCGTTAGGGCTGATCCACACGCAAATATCGGTCAAGCCGGTGCACTGCCCAGCGCACGTCACACCGGTTATTCCCAAGAGGACGAATGGTCGCGTGCGACAGATCCCACCACTTAGTTAGAGGAGCCAAATGGTTCTTTCTCTTGGTTCCCGACCCGGGACGCCCCGACAGCCCACAGGAACCGAGCACCTATAAAGGAGTCGGTCCCACGAACCAGTTCGAGGTTGCCGAGCCGGAGTTGATGTACGGGGGCCCCTCAAGATCAAATACCATTATCCGGCAATGGTATTTGGTAAAACAAATTATTGGAGCAAGCAAAAAAGTGAAGAGAATAGTGTGTGACAGTAATGAAAGGGCATAAAATTGAGAGTAACAAGTGTGTTAATGCACAATACAGAAAAATAGACGCAAAAAAGTTTGCAATAGAGCTTTAATTCTTTGAAACGATGGGTTGAACGTGAAAAGATGGTTAAGGCCAACAATTTGGTTACATGTAAATGACAATATAAAGTAATGTTTAAGAATGTTGCTTAATATGGCGTGTGGTTACTTCGAATAGATAAAACTATCGCATGCCTGTTTTCCATGGACTCGATGACATTATCGATAAGTGTTCGGGGAGTACTGTTCCACTCCTCAAGAATTGCAATCTCCAAGTCCAAAACAATAAAAGGAGGCCTCAGTCTCGCTGCAATGCGTCGTCCAACTGTGTTCCAGACATGCTCGATCGGATTCAGGTCAGGAGGGCATGTTGGCTATTCCATATGTTGTATTGTTTCCACTTTAACCCTAGAACTACCGGAAATTTTACTCAAGTTTTATAAAAACATTCTACACCAGAATTTTTACTTAAAACTATTTAATTTGTTTATTTAACTTATTATTGTCTGATTTATACATTTAGTTTGTTTTGAAGAAATTTTCTGGTTTGAATAGATATTTTGAATATACATGTCGGGTCCATTGGACCCTTCTGGTAGACAGAGGGTTAAGAATGTCCTCCACAAGATGAGCTGCATTGTGTATGGCATTATCATGCATGGAAAAAAAAGAAATCACCAATTGTTACAACATAAAATATAACATGAGGTCTCAGTATCTCGTCTGTATAACTTCGAACCATCAAAGTGCCATTCCGAATTATATGCAAGACCGTACGTCCACCTATGCTGATTCCAGCCTATGGCATCAACTCACCTAGTCTATAATTTTATCTTTCACGAACCATTGTTGGATTATTTTGAATGCCCCTTATCCTCCATGCTAAAAGACATTGGATGTCACATTCAGACTTAATCGGGGATCGCCTGTAAACAGAATTTGACCCCAACAACGTTGCTTCCGAACTCAATGTTCAATTGCACACCTTCTTTCAGCCGCACAGTTGCTTGAGGACAACGGGATACAGACTATTGTCCTGATGAAGCCTATTTCGGACTGTTTGGCTGGACACCCTTCGCCCTGTGGCCAAGAACAACTGTGTGGGACGCTGAGTAGCACTGCCCTTTCCGTCTCGACGAGATGTTAACAGGATATATCGGTCATCAGTTTATGTGGTAGCACATGCCCGACCTTGCCCTTGTCTATGTCTGTCATTGCATGTGTCTTGGAATCGATTCCACAGCCTTGCATTGATACTTCTTGCGACTCTAACAGTGTCCGCTACACTTCGTTGTGTTTCCCCAGATTCAACTGTCCCGATAACACGTCAAGCCATGAATTCCGATAAATCACATTGCTGTGACATTTTTAAGTCACCTTTTCTCAAAACACAAGCTGAGCAATTGGATTTTACAATTGAGACAGTGAAACAGACGTTTTTGCAAAATCCCGATTTCTGCCCTTAAAACCTTTCTCTAATTTTTGACACCATAAACTTTGATTTGCATTTGAAGTTTTCTACTACTCTTTAAATTATGGATGTTTTATTTTACTTCACTTATCCGTGTAAATATTTGCGTACTTCCGTTAAAATCATGTGCTCCCCTAATTGTTTTGACCAGTGTATATACATACATGAAGATACCGGGTGTCCCAAAAAGGACTGACTGATTTTAAAATTCAATAACTTCCAAACGGTGACAGATATTAAAAAAATTCTTGCAATGCATAAAGTCAAAAGTTTTATTACAGTGTTTTTCGATTTTAGTTCGAATTACAAACAATAGATAGCGCTGTAATCAATAGTCGCTAAATACAGGCTCGATTTTTGGTTCTTTCTGTTGTTCCATGCAGAAAAAGGAGATGGAAATGTATTATCCGGGCCACGAAGTACCAAAAATCGAGCCTGAATTTAGCCTCTATTGATCGCAGCGCCATCTATTGTTTGTAACTCGAACTAAAATCGAAAACCACTGTAAAAAAAACTTTTGACTTTATGCATAACCCTCTTGCAAGAATTTTTTTAATATCTGTCACCGTTTGGAAGTTATTGAATTTTAAAATCAATCAGTCCTTTTTGGGACACCCGGTATATTCCAAAATCTAACTGTAATGTGAAACGAAAATGTAATCGAATATGACTAATTGCCTTGCCTTAACACTTTGCGACGGGCAATTTTTATCAAATCTGAATTTTAAAACAGTAGAAGTCCTCCCTGTTCTGAAAGTTTTTTGTAACATTAATTTAATAAAATTTCAAATAAGTCGGGTTCTAATAAACAACTTTCATGAATAATAATTCAACATAATGGACAATGTAGTAATTTTCTACCATATTATTTTAGATGTATTAATGTTAGAAATACATTATACGATCTGTAATACATTTAGAATTAGTAATAATAATAATAAATAATACATTATAATATTTGTAATATATTTAGAAGAAATAGCTTTAAATGTTTCACTCTGCTTTAAATTTACAAAAAGATTATCTTAAATTCAATATATTTTTTATGTCATGGTTAATTAACAAGTAAAATTTGATTGCTTACATTTAAAGATATGTGAAAAGGTGAAATTGAATACATTACAAATGAAAATACCATGAAATAAACGATTTATTAAATAAATTATTCTTTCCTTATTGAAAAGAAACGAAATGCACAGTTCTGAATAACATCAACCAAAATTACCTTTTCAAACTGAATTAAGTCACTCAATTAAAATTATTATCGCTCTTAATTAAATGGGAACAGTATAACATTAATTTAATAACTTTGCAAATAAGTCGGTTTCTAATAAACAATTTTGATGAAATTAGAGATGCAGGCAAAATTAAATCGGGAAAACGAATTAATTACAGAGCGTGTAGTATTTTGAATAATTATCATCAATTTTTGTGTTAAAAAGATAAATGAGTTAAAAAGTGCAATTTTGCTATTTAAGTAGTTTTGTAAGAATTAAAAAATTGTATTTCAAATGGATGATGATTTTCATTATTCATAATAAAGGTATGATAATAATTGTACTCATAATACTGAAATATGATTTAACACGTGCTTTAAAAAAGAGGGGAAAAAAGATAAAGAATGAAAAATACAATGTTAGCGGTCATATGTAACGTATTTCGGGTGATGGAAGCATAATGCAGTATATTTCAATTGTATTCAACTGTGATGAATTTGTAAAATATGTACGCAAAATTATATCTATAATTCTACAGCTGTCTCCTAGAACAGCTATGCACTTGAATGGAACATATTAATGTTATGTTATAATACTAGGTCATTTTTATTTTTATTCTGTATAAAACGTTTTCGTATATTTTTCCTGGTGCAACTTATTATTTAAACAACAATGTCATTTCAAGCAAACGTCAAATAAATAGAGAAAAGAAGCTTTGTTTTTAGAAATGTTTCGTTAACTTACTCTCATTGAATAACTTAAGAGCCACTTCATTCACGGGAAAGAAGGAAAACGTTAATGATATGTCTATGGGAGCGTTATTTTCAAATATCTCGCTCAAATTTTAATAAATGAGAAATATGAATATCAAATTCACAATATATGTTTTTAAAAATGTTTTAACATTTGTATTTTAGCACCTATTAAGTAAAGATATATATTGTGAATTTGATATTCATATTTCTCATTTATTTTATTAAGGTGAATCTGTCGTTCAACTTGAAATTTAGTTTTTCTATATTTATTTATTTCAAATTTTAATATTTTTGAATGATCTTTTTGCATAGGATGACTGAGGACGATCTACAAGCGGGATAGTTTTTACTTTTTCGATTTCGGCTTCAGATTCTCTTTAAAAAATTACTTTTACTTTTGGAACCGGTTCCGAAATTGAAACTATACTGTTATATATATATATATATATATAAAACTATAGCCAAAATAAAAAAGTTAAAACTAGCCCGGTTGTAGATCAATCTCAGCTATCTCATGCAAAAAAATCATTCAAACATTTTGAAATTTGAGCGAGAATTTGAAAACAACGCTCCCATAGACTTAGCATTAGCGCTCGAGTTTTTCCGCTTGACTAGTGGGGTAGATAAAAATATTTTTTCAACTAAAGACCAGTATTGCCGATTAGTAACAAACTGATTTTTAGCCGTAAAGCATACTTAAAACAAAATATGATTTTCAAAAGTATTTTTCCCATGATTTATTTTAAAAATGAATGCCGAAAAACATTATTAAAATGATTTTTGGAAAATCAGGCATTTAACGGTTAACTTAAAAATATAATTAAAATGTTTCTAATTTTTTTTTTTTTGGTATTAGTAAAATAAGTGGCATAAACACTAGATTTTATAGTAGCGTTTTTAAGGGGTTTCAGAGCTCTTAAAGCTTTAAAAGTTTCGAAATTATTATTATTTTTTAGATGTTAAACTCCTATATTTTCTGAACATTTTTATATAATTTTTCCTCGAAATTTTTATTAGAACAAAAGTTATGGCTTTTAGAATTATACACGCTAAATAGCTGAAGCGGCGTTTCCGAAACTTTGAACTCATTTTCCTCCAAATGACGTTTTTGAGTATAATGCGCACGATATCTCAAAAACTTCTAAATATTTTTTCATGAAATTTTCAAAATACATGTTTCATGTTAGTCTGTATAAGCTGAACCTAAAATTTCTTTTTCGTTGTTCAAAAAAATATTTTTTTAGGTGATTATACTGTTGAAAATTTCTAAATTTTGTATTAGACAAATACAACTTTATATTAAAAATATAAAAATGCATTAAATACAAATTTATTTAGGTTCAGGGTAATTATTATAATATGAAGTATAAGTAGGCACCAAAACTTTCATTCTAGTTGCAAAATTTATTTTGTTATCCTGCGCGTAATCTGTTTCTGCTCGTGAAATATCTGACAGTTTGGAGCCCCCTGTAAATGATAATTCTGTATCTTGAATTTTTTTTTTAAATACATAAAATGAAAGAACATACTTATATCTTTCATCCCAATTAACCCTTAAAGCTCCGGCGTCTCTTACACAAATTTTATTCGATCGGCACCACTTTTTAAAAAGCAGTTTCCTTCAAGTACACAATTTCAAAAGTGCTCTGATTAAATAAGGTGAATTTTATTTTCCTTTATTACTGGTACCAAAAACAAATTTTGCAAAGACTAAGGATGTCTCCGCAGCGGAGCCAATGGAGTGGGAAGGGTTAAATTTGTGTCTTAAAATCAAATAAATTTTTAAATATTGAATGTTGAAATTGGTCTTTTTTTTCTTTTTTTTTCCAAATTTAAGAGTCCTTGGACCCCCTAAAACAATCTCTAAATTTGCTGAGCGCAAGCAACAAAATTGCGACAAAAATATATATTTGATAGCAACTGTTATTTCTATCAAGAATGTTTTTAAATCCATATTTGTTATTTTGTGAAATATTCGTGACATCTATTTGGTCGAAAATATTTTATTCCGTAAAAAGGCAGAAGTTTTGCTTGCAAACAACAAACGTTAAAATTTTTACAATGTGTTTTCTGAAAATTGCTTTTTAATAGACAAAATGACAGGTTTCTACTACACAGAAAAGCAAATTCTCTATGCAGAAACTTCTTTAAAACTTATATAAAATCGTATTATAATTTGATTTTTGATTATATTCACTTTATGGAAATGTCTAACAGTATCTAATTGTCTTTTTCTTTTTACTTGCAGGTAAGTGAATGAAATTTGAACTCTTTTTCTTTGATGGATTTGTGTGTGTAAGTTTTACATTTTTATTACGTTTAAAAACTAGAGTTTATTGAAACATATAAAAAAAAATCTATTTTCAATTTTCTAATTTATACTCATTCTTTCATAATTTCTCAACATAGTGAAAAATAGCTCATTAAAAAAATTACAATAAAATTTTACTATCGAGCCACATTTTTCTTTAAAATTTAAAAGGTTTTTTTTTATTTTAAATCCTGAACTTAAACACACTGTAGCTCTGGGATCTTTTAAGATAAACCGGCATAAAGCATTACTATATATGCATTTTTTTCATATGGTAAAAAAAATTGAATTTAGAAAAGGAAGCATTTTTGCATTTTAAAAACAAGCAAAATTTAAAATTTGAAAATTTTATACTTATATGAGATCTTACTCAAAACATTTGGCAAACTGTTTGGTTTGAATTAAATTTTAAATTAAAGCATTTAAATTAAACTAAAGGTGTTACATATTAATATTGACAAAAATTTTCTTTTATTATTAATTTAACCGTTCAACTTCAAAGTACTTTCAAAGCTTAAGGGCTTTACGTAAATATAATTTAACGAAACAGCACATTTTAAATCAATCTGTAATCTATTCGCTTAGTAAAATAAATAAATAAATACAAATACGTATTCTGAAAAAGTTAAAAATTGGTATTAAAATGGACATTTATTTATTTATGGATGATATATTTATTGTGTATAAATAAGCAAAAAATAAAAATATTAGGTTTTTTTTTATTCGTGATAAAATTTCGCGGAATTTTAAAATTTAGCGTGAATGGTCTACCAATTTCGTCAATTTTTTTCCTCGACAAACGTTCAACCTTAACTAAAAAATTCATAAAAAATATTTTTAAAATTCGATTTCATAACTTAATAATTTAATGTTTCGCTTGAGCACTTTAAAATCCCCAGATTCTTCTTTTTTTCCGAAAAAAAAAATACTAAAAAGGTGCAAAACTCTTTTAATTTTTATGCGGCGATTAAAATTTTATCACATTTGTTTAAAATTTTATCGATCTTCACCGTTTGTTTAGATATTTTTTTTGCTATGTTTTTTTATATCTGAAAAATTAAATAGCGCATAAATAAAAGTTTAAAATAGATTTCAAGTTATAATTTAACGGCTGGATATTTTAAAAAATAGTCCCACAAGATTACTGAGTACAGTTGAAAACAGCAATGTTGTTCTGTTCACGGAACTATAAATAAAGAGGAATTGACAAATCCTTAAAATAAATGGAGTTATGAATAAAGAGGAGGAGACATATAGTGTACTATTTACCAGTTGCGAGTGAAGTAACTGAGGAGGTTGTCACAAGATGGCGGCTGTTTTTTATTTAATCGGATCTTCAGTTTCTGATTACTACGAGGGCAAAAGTCCCACCGGTAAAATTTAACAGAAAATTTCGTCTTAATTAAGCGTCTTATTCAGGAAATTGTTTCTCAAAAATGTCCTAAAAATTTCTATTTGTTTTTACTGGTGTGAGTATGCCTTGTAAAACTGCCAGTTTGCTTCCCTGGTTGTCACAATATGGCGGAAACGCAGGGCCTAACTACCGCCAAAGTAATTTCCTACCAGTAAAAATAAAAATCTGTTTCTACCATTATTTATGACTGAAATTTTGTAATAATCAGGCGTTTAAATAAGTTGAAAATTTCTATATAAATCTACTGGTGGAAGTTTCCACTGGTGGTAAACAACTCCTGCGATAGCGGTTACAGTTGAAGCTTCACTATTTTAAGGCTATGTCAGTTCCTCTTTATTAATAGTTCCATGTTAAAATAGTGAAGGCTCAACTGTAACCGGTTCCTCAGGTGCTGATTACTGCCCGAGCTAAACACCAGTAAATTTGAATAAAAATTTTCTCCTTATTTAAATGACTTCTTTATGCAGAATTTCTGTCATAATTAAGCGAAAAATATCTATGGATTTTTACTGGTGAAAGTTTGCCCTGGCGTTCGGCAAGCTTTAAAGTTTCGCCTTATTGGGACATTTTAAACAAAATTGTCAATGCCAGTGAAAAAGATTATAATAACGCCGGTGAAAACTTCCACCAGCAAAACAAAAGAAATTTTTATCGCGTTTAGGACTGAACTTTATCATGTACGTGGTGTAATAAAGCCTTTAACCAAAGCGATATAAGTAAGCGTATCTTAAATGGGAGAAGTAACCGCAAGATTAAAAGCGAGGTCACATCAATCAAGGTCATGCGCTACGTAGAGGATGGAGTGTGAACTACATGTAGATACCTAACTGTTTTCTTACTCACACTACTAAAATTGTAAAGTTTTTTTCACCTTGATTAATAACTGAAGTACCTCAGATAAGGCGAAAAAAACTTCGTGGCGTCAAGTGCATCTGGATGCCCCTCTCGCTATGCCGTTATTTTGCAATAAATGTGGAAAACAAAATTCATTTCCATGAGTGACTAAAGTTTCAGAAAATACGCGCCACGCTAAAAGCCCGCGTATGTGAATTATCACTCCGTCCACAAGGTGGCGCAACTGTGTTAATTTACACCTGATTCCAGCATTAAGTTTGTTCGCTTATTTATAACGCTTTGGCCTTTAACCCTTTGCGGTCGAAGTACTCTTCCGAGTTACACGAATTTATTTGGTTGGTACAAGTTTTTTGTTTTCAGAAACATTTTTTGCATTCCCTACAACTACATGTGCAATAGAAGTTCACTAAAAGATGTACTTTTAAAATACAGTGGTGCAGATAGATTATAAAAAATGGAATCATGTATATAAAGTTTGAGCAGCTATTTGACCGCAGAGGATTAAATAAGGCGAAAATATACATTCAAATTTATCGGTTTAATTTTAATCCGGTGATAATTAGGTTTTGTTGATCCATTGTAAACAAACAACAGCCACCATTTTGTACAGTGTGTGTCGAAAGTTTAAGCACAGAAGCAAATTTAAAAATTAAATTTAATTATTCACTGCAAGTTGCATTCCTTTTCATATGAGCTACAAATTGTAGTTTAAAAAAATTATTTAACAGAATTTTGCTTTCAAATTTGTCTCAAACGGTAGAATTTATGAAAATAACAAAAATGAGCGTGTCAAATGTTAAAGCACAGTAGTTTTTTTATTTTTTAGTAGAACAAGAATAAAAATAAAATAATTCTCGATTCTTGCTCCATTCTGTTAAACGAGTATAAATATATGGTCTTTCACGGATAAAACAAAGTTCTGTATTGTTTCCAGTTCGATTTTAACCCTCCGTCTACCAGACGGGTCCATTGGACCCGACAGGTACATACAAAATATTCATTCAAACCAGAAATTTCTTTAAAATAAACTAAGTATATAAACCAGACAAAAATAAGGTAAATAAATAAGTTAAATAGTTTTAAATAAAAATTCTGGTGTAGAACGTTTTATTAAAACTTGAATAAAATTCCCGGTAGATCTAGGGTTAAACAAACCATTCTCAGTAACATCTTTCATGTCTTTAACCTAAGAAATATTGCTTACCATTTGGATAAACTGCGTGTAAAAAAATACCCAACATATTTTCTATAGGGGTTAAATCAGGGTTAATTACCAGCCATTTCAAAAACGATACATTGTTCGACTTTAGCCACATTGACGTTGAGTTTGAGATATGCACTGAAACATTATCGTGTTGAAAAATGCATTCCCCCCCCCCCTAAAATTTCGTCAACAGGAGGCAAATGATTGGGAGGTGTCTCCTGATAGTTGACAGAGTTTCTGCGATCATTGATGAATGCTAGGGACATCTGACCCTTGAAAGAAATACCCAACCTCCGCATATTATTACACAACCACCACCATGTTGTCCATAATATATACTCCTGGGTTCTTTGTGGAGATCATGCGAATAGTATTTAACCCTATCGCTGCGTAATTGTTTTATCAAAATAGCTTCAAAAATTGCGCATTTATTTCCTTTACGACGAGCGTCTTTTAAGAATTTTTATTCTTTTGTCACCGGTTTTTCAAAACAAAAATTTTCGTCTGATTTAATCGGGAAAATACTCCGATTAGATAAGGCAAAATTTACAATAAAAAGTAACTGGTGGGAATGATCAAGGAGGGTTAGGTAGACGGAAAAAATGCATCCCTATGAAATCTCGGGTTGCGCAAATTTTACTACTTTTACGTTGCCCGAGAAACTCTCGGGTTGCGCAGCGAGAGGGTTAATCTCATCAGGGCCGTCGAGGTTCCCTTTTTGTCATCACTGAATGTAGTATTCAGTCACTTTATCACAAAATGACATATGCTGTTTGCCCCAGTGTAATCTATTTTCTTTATGGTGTCGTTTCAGATATGGTAACCGAGTCATTTTACAGTTTTTGATGTATTCCAATTCCAAAACACTTCTATGCACAGTTTATTTACGATATTTGTCCTCCAACTACATGTTTTGTTTGAGAAAGAGATTAGTTATCAGTTGAAGTGAAGTTTCTGATGCGGAGGTCTTCGCGAAAAGTGATCACTTGTGATATTCCAGAATGGTTGGTTGGTTATGTTTATGACGGCCAATTATCAACACGAGGGATATAGGCCCTAAGGGTGGAGTGCCCTTCGTGGGGGTCTTTCTAAGGGAACCTAATCCGTATTAACGCTTGGAAATCCAAGGTTCGAAGAAAACCACGAAAACTCCGAACGATTAGGCCGACGGGCGCGATTGGGTTCGAACCCAGCACCTCCCGTCTACCAGCTTCGAGAGCAGAACCTCTCGGCCACTGGTGGGGCGATATTCCAGAATGGAATTTTCGTTTAACCCTCCGCCTACCAAACGGGTCTAATGGACCCGACAGGTACATTCAAAATATTTATTCAAACCAGAATTTAAAAAAACGTAAAATAAATATATAAACAAATATGTCAAATAAACAAGTTAAATAGTTTTAAATAAAAATTCTGTTGTAGAATTTTTAAATAAAACTTGAGTAAAATTTCCGGTAGTTCTAGAGTTAAAAAGGTCACCACGAGCCAAAACCTGATGAATTCCCTGTTTTGATCTTTTTAATGCACTTGCAATTTCAGAAACTTATGTTTTGCTCTCATACGCCTGATTTTTAACACCTTCTCATGTGAGAATTCTTTCCATTTTGGCGCTTTGTACTAACGCAAAAACTACAACATACTGCTTCTTATACAAAAATCAATTGCGTTCACAAATGATTACGTCATTTTGTAAAATTTGTATGAAAACAATTTTGTGCTTAAACTTTTGACAGAGCTATTTTTGTTTCATTCTTAAACTCCATGCTTTGAAGTAAAACTTAAAACACAATATTTTTGAATATGATGCTAAAACTGCAACTACAACAACAACACATGCAAATCAGATATTGAAATAAAGTTAATATTTTAAAGGTTTATTGTAAAATTGTTGTTGTGCTTAAACTGTTGACACCGCACACATGCTCACACAACATGCTCAGTTACTTCACTCGCAAATCGTAGACACTGCACTATATGTCTCCTCCTTTGCACTCATAGTTGTGCAACCCAACTAGGTATTTTGTATTCGTTCCTAATATTAGCATCTAAATAAATGAATGTATAAAGAATAAAACGACGCCAAACGAACGTTTAAACCATAAATAACTTATCATGATTGCCATTTTTTAGGGTCCTGCTGAAATGAATACATTACAAGCTACCTGCTAAGACGATGAACTGTCAAAAACGGAATATTTCTCCTGTCTCTAGCAATTTTATGTTTTCACGTTTTAATTTACTTGGTTCAGCAAATCCTATGAAAATGGAACCTTTTTATAATAAAATTCTGTAATTCACGGAAAGTTTTCATACAGAAGGAATACCATACAATTATTACATTTCAATTGAAAATTTCTCGAAAACCAAATTTTGTCTTGATCCTTAGCTATGCCGATGTCATAGATTTTACTTTATCCGCTTGAGGGGCAGTGGGATATAATATATCCCACCTAAGTTTAAATAAGATTTACACCAGAAACTTTTTATTAAGTTTTACTTTTATAAATTTGTGGGAGATTAAAAGCGGTGTTGCCAGATTGAAAATTTTGTCCCCATTTTGAGGAATTTTCAACCAGGAAAATTTTTGGGGACAAATTGTTCGTGGAGAAATGTTTGGGGACATAAAAAGTTTTGTGGAAAAACTCGGGGAATGTTTGTAACTATTTTACTCAAAGTTTGCGATACTCATTTGACAGCACTGGATCTGCCTCGAACTCTATTTTGATTTGGAAAACGAAAAGGAAATACAGAAATCTGAAATATCAATCATTATTCACGTGGATGAGCTCATCGTGTGCAACATTATAGCTTACCCGTATCACAGATGCATTAAGACCTATTTTAGACTATCCCCACCTGAATTTCCAGATCACTAAGTGCGGCAGATTTTCCTACTCATCGCCGATAGACACACACACACATATACAGATTTATTTTATTAGTATAGATTTATAAACCAGTAATAAACACAATTATTTAACTTTTATTTTGTTTAACCCCTTAATCGTCGTGCTTGAGAAGTGTCGAATACTTTTTTAAAATTCAGATTGTTTGATTGCCACCACTTTCTTCAAGTTGAAATATTCTCTTCATTTAATGGCAGATAAAATGTCGAGAGAATAAAGCCAACCTGTATTCTTTAAAAAAACTGGTGGGAATAAAACAATCTGAATAAAAGAAAAGAAGCCTACATCGCCCGTGATAGTCACGGGCGCGACGATTAAGGGGTTAAAGCTGGTTATGCTTCATGGAATGACATTAGAGATTTTTGCAAGACATGCAATTCGCATACTAGAATCACATTGCTACGTTTATTATTGAACCTTGCTCAATGAATGCAGCAGACCCCTTGTTTCTCCTTATAAGACACCTGAAAAAATAACTCAGCGCTATTAAACGGCATAAACCTTCACTTTGCTAAATCTTCAGGTCTTATCCAAACGTTCTTTTGCCGTGTTTTTTAAAAGATTTAATTAAAGATTTGGAAAGCAGGTATTTTTATTTCATTATTGAATTAAGCACGGTGATTCATACAAAGAAGGTGCTTTGTATTACGATTAGGTACTTCAGTAGGTATGACAAAAAATTGAAAACAAAGTTTTATAGATTAAGTCAGATAGAAGCAGATGATGCCAACACCATCTCAGATTCATTCAAATCTCTTCGGATTAGAGATGGTCTAAACCTTGAAAAGGTTGTAAGTGTAGATAGAGCTATCGCCCAGCATCCTCGATTGGCAACAGTTTAAAAGAAGTGTAAACGAATTGTCGGTATCTCTCATTCCTTCATTTTGCTGCGAATATGCATGCAAAATTCTGCCGAGTTTAAATGTTTATTTTTTGTAAATGGGGAATTTTTTCAAAAAAAAATGCTTGATTTGGAGAAAAAGTTTGAGTTTAAATTCGTTACAAAAACTTTATACTGGAAAATTGAAGATTTACTTTTTTGAGTAGAAACTGCTTTTGGGATTTCTTGAAAAATAACACTGATTTGGGGAAATTTTCAAAAATTTTGGGAAAATTGACTTTCGACTATCTGGCAACTCTGACTAGTTGAAATATTGCTTTTCCTTGTTTTGAAATAAAAGCTTTTCCAAATCTCCGGCGGGAATTCAGCATTATACAAACGCAATTGCTTGCCACTCAAAGAGTTAAAAGGTTACTGTACAGTAAAGTATAGTAACCTTATAAGTACTGTAAAACCTAGTAAGACATAATCTCATGACCAGATAAACATTGCGTTTTAGACAGGTCTTCGTCTTAACAGGCACAATTATATGGTATTCCTTCCGAAGGGACTGTGATTTTTTTACGTTTAAGACAAGATTAATTTATAGACAGGTTTCATTTCCATGGGATTTACCTCATATGTCATAATTTAGAAGCTGCTGCCCCGCTATTTTTGTTTCCTTGTACCGCTTTGTGTGGCAACACTATAAAGAACCTAAATTTTTCCCTTTCGACCGAAAACTTTCTTAATTGTTTACTTCCAATGTTTTCTGTGGAGTAAATTATCTTCCGCTATAATGTTCTCTGTTATGGTCTCATCAAACTTTTTTTCCGCATTATCTTCAGAGTCTTTCTCTTTCTTGTACCAGGTGGTTCTCATTCCATAATAATTTTTGGTAATATCTCGTTGCAATTTTTTTTGACACATCCGCACCATAGCAATCATTTTTCGTCTATACGATTAACCAATTTTAGTGCTCCCAACATTGAACTATGAATAAAAAGAAATTAGTATATCCTTAACACGTTGACTGCCACGCTACGAGTATACTCGTTACTTTAATATTCGTGGCTTTATTTATTACTTTCTCACCATTATTTTAAAATTAAAAAAAAATTGCCTTATTTATTGGCAGAAATTTCGCTTTATTAGTAAGCGAAATTTACCTTTCAGAATTTGTGGTGGCAAACGACTTTCAAGAAGAAATTTGAAAATTCTTACTTTTTGCGGCAGTGAACGTGTTAAATTGGTGAAATCTCAATTGTAGCCGGTTCTGCAGGGCCTAATTATTACCGAAACAAATTTCCACTAGTAAATTTCAATGGAATATTTTCTTCCTTAATTTAACGTCTTATTCGGACAAAATCATAATTTTGTTAAAATATCTGATTGTTTTTACTGGTGGAATCTTTTCCAAGCTATAGTCAGGTGCTGCGGTTCTTCTATATTGTGACAACATAAACAATCCTCCCGTCAATTTAAGTAAATTTGATGACTGCTGGGGCAAACATCCAACAGTAAATTTGAATAAAAATTTCCTCCTTGTTTAAACGCCTTATTCATGTAAACATTCTGTCATTATTAAGGCAAAATATCTTTGCTTTTTATTGGTAGAAGTTTGTATGGCGTTAATTAGGCCCTGATTCAGTGTAAACAAAGAACAACCACCATTTTTTTACTGCATCCTCAGTTAGTTCACTCTCAAACTTAGGCACTACACTGTCCTTCACATCTTCTTTATCCATACTCCATAGCTCCCACTGGTGCGTCCAGTATTTGTGAAGAAAATATTCCGTGCTATGTTTTCACAATATTTACAGAAGAAAATTACGTTTTCGGTAACTATCAATAAAAATTGTAAGAAAAAATCTAAAAAGATATTTTTTTTAGGAAAAAGTCCTATTAAAAATAGACAGAGTTTGAGGCCTGTCCCTTTCATCATTAGTGCATATATGTGCGTATTTCAGGATTTTTTTTATTTAGAAATTCCAAATCCATACCGGAAATTATGACAGAGTAATTTTTATTTTATATAACCACGCGATGGCAGCCACTTAGAAAAGCAAAAATTACTATTGAGAATTTCTGGTATGAATTTGAAAATCCTGAAATACATCCATATATATTAGGGTGGAACTAAAAAACGAAGTTTCGAATTTTATATTCTAATAGTGATTATTTTTTTCCTTTTTAACTCCATAAAAAGAAAATATTTTTCTTTTAATTTTAAAATGATATTTTCCGGTTCCTCAAAGAACCTGATTTTCCATAAAAAACGAAAAAAAGCCAATAATTGCATGAAAAGATTTTTAAGCTTATTGTTAAATTTATATTTTGCAAAATTAAATTAATTAAGTGTTAATGTCCTGTAATAAGGAGAATAATTTAGTTTGAGTGCCTTAGAAAAGTTAGCCCCACTTTATTTGACTTTTGTAGAAGCCAGCGTCGTGGGCGTCGGCTTTCATTGTCTCTGATTTATTTGGCTGCGACACATAATAAGTTAGTCCGATTTAACGGGTGTTAACAGTTTCTTTAATTATTTTTCGATAAACATTCGGTGTCAAAAGTGACAAAGTCTGTTAACGTACCTAAATCTAGATAATTGTTGAAGTGTCCTGTATTTCGTGAACCAAAACAATTAACATTAGACTGTCATCTTTGACGAACATATGAAGAAGTTATGAAACATTGTTTTTGGGTTCAATTTAACTTAAAATCTGGCAGCTGGAATCTGGTACACACTCTTTCTAAAATATCTAAAGCTGTTGATGATACAATTAAAAGTGTATTGCTGAGACCTTCAATTCCAACGGTTTCTGATATACAAATCATAAAAAATGATTAGAGACTAGTGCGAGAAATGTCAATATTTGAAGAAAAATATTAAGATTAGAAAGAATAATCCCACATCCAATATAAAATTGCAAAATGTTAGGTAATCCTGTAAAAAACATTTCTTTGTGTAAAAGCACTAAATATTATCGTGTATCAGAACAAGAACGTCACTTTCTCAAAGACCAAAGAGAGATGGGGTATAAAATATGGATCAATAGATATAAAAACTACAAAAAATGTGTAGCAAGCCTGGAAATGGAAATATCAAGGAAAAAAGTTATTTTAAAACAAAAAAAATGATATTTTGATTGAATGATCGTCAAGTGTAAAAAGCAGTTTGGAAGGAAATAGTTCAATTGATTGTTTTTCTAAACCTCAATTTGATAATCAACACGGTGAAAGAACCGGAGTATTAGACAGAACTGCAAATATTATTGCAAATGGCACCTTAGAAGATATGGGTATTTCTGATGATAATAAAGAAAACGTAACTGAAAGAAGGACTTGAAGACGACAAAGAGAAAAGAAAAGGAAGAATTTGAAAGAACAGGAAAGACGAAATGAGTTAATTTTAGAAGGTTAGTATTTTTATGGCAGAAAGGATAACGCTATGATAACTGAAGCAGAGGGAAAAAAGTATAAAAAATCATTAAAGACGAACATCTGGTCTCAGTTCAAAAACCAGGATAAAAATATATTGGTCATATTTCATTGATATCTTCTTCTTATATTAATATAGCCACTGCAATTTTGGTGTATTTTCAAAATAATAATACAGACATTTCAAGTTTGAGAGTTATTAGGTGAAACAGAAACGCCTTTAATGCAGGATGCAAATCTGGAGTTGTTAAAACATCGGAAGCAATACCCTAAAAACTTTATAATGGATAATTTGATTATTACATGCAAATGAACTTTTTTCTTAGATACGTATTTCAACATCTTGCTGAAAAACTACGGGTACAAAAGGATTTTCTGGAACAGTAAGAAAGCGACTTGAAAAAATGCGAACATATTGAAATTATAGACTATAAAAACATTGATCCTATCTTGACGGTCTGATCGGATGAAGAACTTAAAAAAAGTACAAACAGGGAATACACCTGAATTTTAGATTTTCCTCTTCATACTCAAACAGTGGAAACGTGTGTCAAAATTGTCCCGCGAGCTGCGTCAACCGTCTTTAAATATTAAGCAAAAGACGGCTTAATCTTGGGAAAGTTGAATTCCCACAATGTAATGACAAAGTTTGCCTAAAAAGACAGTAGGTTGAATATCCAATTTAATTAATTCATAACAAAGGGAGGTAAGGAGGGTGGAAGTCGATATTTAACCACGTCCTCGTGGTGACTTCTGGATAGTATTTGCTAAATAAAAGTAGATATGAGCTAACAGCTACGTTGTTTACTTTCAGTTACTTTATACTGAAATTTTAAAAGTTTGACCTCCTTGAGGAACCGGAAAACAACTTAATTTAAAAAAACCTTTTCAGCCAAAAGTTTAGACATCTAAAAAGGAAAAAAGTTTTCACTATTACACATTAAAATAAAAAAGTTTTTTTTTTACCCTATACTTAAGTTCCACCCTAATATATATGCGCTAATAATAAAAATGAGCTAATGATGTTACTTTGTATTTCCATAATTTTTAGCACTTCTGTATTATTGCAGGATAGTGTAGGGATCGGCAATAAGGTCTATAAGTGTCACATTTCATAATTTGAAGTGACCTATTTGAGATCCGAAAAAAAGTATAATATATAAAACTAAAATTATAAAACAAATATGAAACGAACACTTGAAAAATACCTAAAATAATAAACTGAAAATAAATGATAACAATAACACTAACATTTTTGTTTGATTACAAATTTGCAGTAACGGAAATGCCTAATGAATGCAGCGATTGGACGAATGAAGGCGCGGCGGAAGGCAGCGTCCAATCGCTGTCTTCAACACATTCCAATCTTGGCCTTGACCTTTTGTCCAATCAATAGTTGGCTTCAGTTGATTCTACAATTTGGCAATTAGACGCATCTTTGCAGGCAAAATCAGAGGATTATGATCTTTCCATGATATCGACATGTTGGGCATCACTTCCTATGAAGTTTTCATCTCTGAAAAAAAAAAATCGCATTCGATTCATTTCATCTCTGAAAAAAAAAATCGCATTCCATTTTGTCCGCATTCGATTCAACTTATACATGAAAGCAAATGTTTTCACATAGGAAATTTATTTTAAATAAGAACATGAGCAGTTTAAGTGCCGAAAACTCAGATGCTTGCATTCTACTTAGACGATTAACTATAAGCAGATGAATTTACTGAATTGTGTCACAAGTTCGTATCAGAGAAGCCATTGACATTGAAAGAGAAGTAAAGTTAATTCAGTTGTGTGTCTGTTTATAATAATTATAATTTTTATTTTTATTTAAAATTTAAAAGCGTATTGTAAATATTTTCTCAATAAAATTAATTTTATTATTTATCGAAAAAGACTTGATTGTTTAAAAGGGACTGCTCAGACCATGGAACTATTAACAAAGAGGAACTGACATATTCTTAAAATAGTGAAGCTTCAACTGTAACCGCTGTCGCAGGAGTTGTTTACGGCCAGTGAAAACTTCCACCAGTTGATTTATATAGAGAATTTCAACTTATTTAAACGCCTTATTATTGCAAAATTTCAGTCATAAATAATCATAGAAACATATTTTCATTTTTACTGGTAGGAATTTATTTTGGCGGTAGTTAGGCCCTGCGTTTCCGCCATATTGTAACAACCAGGGAAACAAACTGACAGTTTTACAAGGCATACTGACACCAGTAAATACAAATAGAAATTTTCATGACATTTTTGAGAAAAATTTCCATGAATAAGACACTTAATTAAGACGAAATTTTTTATTCAATTTTACTGGTGGGATGTTTGCCCTGCCGGTAATCAGAAATTGAAAATCTGATTTTAAAAAAGCAGCCGCCATCTTGTGACAACCACCTCAGTTACTTCACTCGCCACTGGTAGACAGTACATTATATGTCTCCTCCTCTTTATTCATAACTCCATTGCTCATACAGGGAAACTTAGTCATTTGAGAATGGTGTCCCTCCCAGTCCCCTTAAACAAATTACGATTTTAAGCCAGAACTGACCAATTAATGGTATTTCCATAAATGTTCGTGAGAATAGTTCTGGACGTACGGCCGGCCCTGCCAGGGAAATCCCAATCGCACAAAAAGTGTCCAGTATAGCCAGTAGGTTACCTTTTTTATTTAGATTTCTTGATTGGTACCACTTTTTTGAAATGGTAAAATTCACCTTATAGAATGACATTTTAATTAAAGTCAAACGAAGAAGAATTTCACTTATTCAAAAAAGTGATGCAAATCAAGAAATTGAATTTAAAAAGAAGTAGCCCACTGGCAACACTGCAAGGGTCGGGGACTGGCTTAGGCTTTACAGGAGTGAGCAATCGCTTCTGGAAAACAGTTTTCCTACGCGACACTGGGCAGCGAGGGCCATCAAAAGATAGTGGGAATTTCTGGGTGCGCCCAGAGAAACTCCCTCTCGTTAGTCTGTGAAAGTAGAGCTCTACCGTTGCCATCGAAATAGTCAAGGCCAGAGGACACGAGTTGTATGTCATCACTAATCTACCGACTTCTCACTAGTGTTGGAATTCACAGCGGAAATTTTTGAATAGCACTTTTATTTGTGAAATATCTATCAATAATAATTATTTAATCTTATTGATGAGTATTTGAAATAACTAAATAAAAATTCAGTCAGATGCGGAATACCAAAGTGTTGAAGCATCTGGCTGATTTTTTATTGGGGGATTCGAAATTCTCACCAGTACGTTTAAAAGGTGATTATTGTTTTTTACGATGTTCCTCAAATAAAATAAAACAAAATTGCTATTCAAAATTTTCCGGTGTGAATTCCAACACTAATGAGAAGTCGGTCGATTAGTGATGACTTCACAACTGGTATCCTCTTGTCTTGAGCATTTCCATGGCAGCGGCTTCACTCGTGACAGGTGACGGAGGTTAGAAGGGTGAATAGACAGACGCGTTCCTTTGGTTAAATTAGAGACGCATGTTATGGAAATACCACTGACCCGAAACATCATTTTAATACACACATTTTGGTTGATTGTGACCCACAGCCAAAAAAGGTTGCCGACCCCTGCTCTAGCACCTTTCCTCCAACAATTCTTCTCTGCCGCAATAAGTTCATTCCATTTTGCTACCTTTATAGTCCATGTTTTGGCCCCAAAGTCGGTCTTGTTTATTTTGTCCAATTTTCTACTGAAAACAAATTTATTTCTTGTAAATCAATACAAACATAGATAAAATTAATTTATCTTATTCTAACAATATAACGCAACATTTTAACTTGAAACAAATATTAGGATATTTTATTTGTCAAAAACATGTAATTAAATATTATTAAACTTGCTTAGAATATTTTTTCGGGAATTGAAAGTTTATCTTCGTTGTTTTTTTTTGTTTTTTTGTTATTGTTATTCAAAGGTTTTTTAAATCTCCACTAATTAATTTTTAGTCGAATACATAAACATGCATCTTTATAGAGAAAAAAAATATTTATGTGGAATTTCTAGTTTTAAAATCTGCTTCTGTCACGTAGGCTAAGAAATTTTATCTTTTTAAAGAGAAAATATTTCTTCATTCATTACATCTCTTTTCGCCTAAGATAGTTCCCCGGATTTTCTTTCTCTTTTTCGAAAATAAAAGAGCTCATTAAAAAGTTGAAACTATTTATTTCAATTAAAATTTAATAGTGATTTCAGAAGTAATTACTACGCTACTTAAATAGATAGGTGTAATTGTATTTGATGATTAAAGAAGTATTAAACAAAAATGTGAAATAATTGGCGAAATGCATAAGATTCTACAGATTAAATTTCTATAACAAATGCGTTTTAAAATGACAAGTTAGTAATAATAATTTTCATGTTTTCACAGTATATACAGGGTGTCTATCTTTAAACGACCCTACTTTAAAGTTGTCTACAGACAAAACTATTGTTCATAAAGTTGTGAAATTTTGTGAAAGACATAATAAAGGGATGGGAATTTGTTTAGGCAAAGAAAACAAACAAAAAAAGTTCAAAATTTCGCCACCAGAGGGCGATTTTTAATAAATTGCACATTTAGCATTACGGTAGTTTAGAAATTTAAATTTACAGAGTGTTCAGAATTCAACGACCCTATTAAAGTTGTCTATAGACGAAAGTTCAGAATGCTGTGAAATTTTGTGGAGGACATAATAAAGGTATGGGAATTTGTTTGAGCGATAAAAAAAAAATTTATGAGACTGTTTTTTAACGAATCACACATTTAGTATACATTTGCGATAGTTTAAGAGGGTCCGGGACGCAAAAATCTTCAAATTTTGCAAAAACATTTTATTTCATTAAAAATTTCTCGGTTTTTTCCTGCTTAAAATGACATTGAAATCATGTTTATATCTGAATTACAACAAAAAATATTAATTTTTTCTTTTTTGTTTGTTTTCAAAGTCTAGCTTTCAAGCAATGTCTGTCATGGAAACGACTTCTTGTAAAAATGCGTTTATCTTCATGATACGTTTTTTACCATTTCTCGTATTTAAATTCTTATAACTCGAGAACTGTTAAAGATACAGGGTTCAAACTTGGAACATATATTTTTCTATTGCTTTACTTTAATTTTGATTCAGCATATTTGAAAAAAATATTTACTTTTGAAAATATGATTTTTTTTTTAAGTTGCACCACTTTAAAAAAATTTTTTTCGTTAAATATTTTTAATTTGTTTATAAATTAATATTTTTCAAAATGCTGAATCAAAATTAAAACGTATATATTTCTGTTTACTTAACTGAAAAAAAAATGAAATTCTATAGATAATATTTGGAGTTATAACGATTTTAAATTACTCCACTTTTTTAATAAATTTTAAATTAAAAAAAATTTTTAATTTTATCATGAATTTAATTTTAATTAAAACATGAATTAGTTTTAATTTTAACATGATAAATAGTTTTATCATGTGATTTTGTTTACAAATGATAAGGTTAGCCATCACAAAAAAATCAGAATTTTAACTCAATAAATAAATATTATTTTAAAATATGTCCCGGACCCCCTTAACAAATCTCTTAAAAAAAGTTCTGCAAGACGGTCATTATTTTCAGATACCATTTGGAATCGTAAGCTAGCATTCCACTTGCTACAAATGACCGCAGTGCGTTCTGGGAAATGCTAGGAACATGTCGTGAAATGCTGCCTTTAGAATCAGGTTAAGTAAATAAATAAAATTTTTAAACTATCATAATGCTAAATGTGTATTTTATTAAAAATTGTCCTCTGGTGGCGAAATTTTGAACTATTGTTTTTGTTTGTTTTCTTTACTTAAACAAATTCCCATCCCTTTATTATGTCTTTCACAAAATTTCACAACTTTATGAACAATAGTTTTGTCTGTAGACAACTTTAACCCTCCGACTGTCTTGGAAAAGGGCAAAATTGTAATGTTGTTTTCTCTGCATTTTGTTTTAAATGCTAAAAAAAAATTATTCTTTGAACATTTTATAAAGAAAACTTAATAACGAATATGAATGCAATCCTTGCAAGTATTAATTATTGTTCAATGTATTAAAAATACATTAAATCAATAGAATTATATTACTTTAAATATTGCTTGTATTGCAGTGAAACCTGGAGCTTAGTGACCGTATTAACACGGGCTTGTCAGTGAGGGGGTTAAAGTAAGGTCGTTTAATTATGGACTCCCTGTATATTGGATCGATCGGAAAGTAGTGTCGTGAGAAAATCAATTCGTACCGGAAAATTCTAGCATTTAATTATTAGACATTGATTCCGATATCTAATGTCTAACAATTAAAAGGCAGAATTTTCCGGTACGAATTGATTTTCCCAACTCTACACGACTTTCCGTTCGAATCAATAATAGTAAAATACAATATTTTAATCTAGCACACAAAAAAACATGTTAATTAATAAGGAAATGCTTATGTTACCACTTATCATTTTTATTTCTCAAATGAATTGTTGATCAAATATTGTCAACAATATTATATTTAACACTGATTATAAAACGAATCAAACGAAATTACAGTACCAAATGAAAATATTTCGGTTTGCACCGGGAATGTTCTTCTTAATCCCTTGAGGGGCGGTGGGATAAAATATATTCCACCTAATTTAAACATGATTCTCACCAGAAAATTTTAACTAAATTTTATATTTTTAAATTTGGGGAATAATTGTTAAAAATTACTTTTTCTTATTTAACCCCTTGAGGACAAGCGACATGTATACGTGCCGCATGAAGCACTCAGATTCCTTGTTTTTCCTCACCAGTACAATTTGCCTTATTTAATCAGCGCATTTTCTCGATTCAAGAAGACACAAATTTCTGTTTTTAAAAAACGGTGAGAAAAGATTAAAAATTATTCAAAGGCTCCCGTCCCGAAGGGGTTAAAAGGGACTGCTCAGACAGGGAAACCAAGTCATTTGGGTATGATGTCCCTCCCAGTCCCCTTAAAAAAAGTACGATTTTAAGCCAGAACTGACCAATTAATGGTATTTCCATAAATGTTCGTGAGAATAGTTCTGGACGTACGGCCGGCTCTGCCAGTGAAATCCCAATCGCGCAAAAAGGGTCCAGTATTGCCAGTAGGTTACTTTTTTAATTTAGGTTTCTTGATTGGCACCACTTTCTTGAAATGGTAAAATTCGCCTTATAGAATGACATTTTAATTAAAGTCAAACCAAGAAGAATTTCACTTATTCAAAAAAGTGATGCCAATTAAGAAATTGAATTTAAAAAGAAGTAGCCCACTGGCAACACTGCAAGGGCCAGGGACTGACTAAGGCTTTAGAGAAGTGGGCATTCGCTTCTGGAAAACAGATTTCCTACTCGACATTGGGGAGCGAGTGGTATCAGAATATAGTGTGAACTTCTGGGTGCGCCCGGAGAAACTCCCTCTCATTAGTCTGTGAAAGTAGAGCTCTACCGCTGCCATCGAAATAGTCAAGGCCAGAGGACAAGAGTTGTGACGTCATCACTAATCGACTGACTTCTCACTAGTGTTGGAATTCACAGCATTAAATTTTGAATAGCAATTTTCTTTTATTTTATTTGTGGCATATCTAGCAATAATAATTATTTAAACTTACTGGTGAGAATTTGGAATAACTAAATAAAAATTCAGTCAGATGCAGAATATCACAGTGTTGCCGTATCTGGCTGATTTTTTATTGGAGGATTTAAATTCCCACAAGTAGGTTTTAAAAGTTATTATTGTTTTATAAGATGATAGATGTGCCAGAAATAAAAGAAAAGAAAATTGCTACTTAAAATTTTTCGGTGTGAATTCCAACACTAATGAGAAGTCGGGCGATTAGTGATGACTTCACAACTCGTATCCTCTGGTCTTGAGCGTTTCCATGGCAGCGGCTTCATTCGTGACAGGTGACGGAGGTTAGAAGAGTGAATAGACAGACGCGTTCCTTTGGTTAAATTAGAGACGCATGTTATGGAAATACCACTGACCCGAAACATCTTTTTAATACATACATTTAGGTTGATTGTGACCCGCAGCCAAAAAAGGTTGCCGACCCCTGCTCTAGCACCTTTCCTCCAACAATTCTTCTCTGCCGCAATAAGTTCATTCCATTTTGCTACCTTTATAGTTCATGTTTTGACCCCAAAGTCGGTCTTGTTTATTTTGTCCAATTTTCTACTGAAAACATTTTTATTTCTTGTAAATCAATAGAAACATAGATAAAATTAATTTATCTTATTCTAACAATATAACGCAGCATTTTAACTTGTAACAAATATCAGGATATTTTATTTGCCAAAAACATGTAATTAAATATTCTTAAACTTGCTTAGAATTTTTTTTCGGCAATTGAAAGTTTATCTTCGTTGTTAATTTTTTTTGTTATTGTTATTCAAAGGTTTTTTAAATCTCCACTAATTAATTTTTAGTCGAATACATAAACATGCATCTTTATAGAGAAAAAAAATATTTATGTGGAATTACTAGTTTTAAAATCTGCTTCTGTCACGTAGGCTAAGAAATTTTATCTTTTTAAAGAGAAAATATTTCTTCATTCATTACATCTCTTTTCGCCTAAGATAGTTCCCCGGATTTTCTTTCTCTTTTTCGAAAATAAAAGAGCTCATTAAAAAGTTGAAACTATTTATTTCAATTAAAATTTAATAGTGATTTCAGAAGTAATTACTACGCTACTTAAATAGATAGGTGTAATTGATGATTAAAGAAGTATTAAACAAAAATGTGAAATAATTGGAGAAATGCATAAGTTTCTACAGATTAAATTTCTATAACAAATGAGTTTTAAAATGACAATTTAGTAATAATAATTTTCATGTTTTGACAGTATATACAGGGTGTCTATCATTAAACGACCCTACTTTAAAGTTGTCTACAGACAAAACTAGAGTTCATAAAGTTGTGAAATTTTGTGAAAGACATAATAAAGGGATGGGAATTTGTTTAGGCAAAGAAAACAAACAAAAAAAAGTTCAAAATTTCGCCACCAGAGGGCGATTTTTAATAAATTACACATTCAGCATTACGGTAGCTTAGAAATTTAAATTTACAGAGTGTTCAGAATTAAACGACCCTATTAAAGTTGTCTATAGACGAAAGTTCAGAATGCTGTGAAATTTTGTGGAGGACATAATAAAGGTATGGAAATTTGTTTGAGCGATAAAAAAAAAAAAATTATGAGACTGTTTTTTAACGAATCACACATTTAGCATACATTTACGATAGTTTAAGGGGGTCCGGGACGCAAAAATCTTCAAATTTTGCAAAAAACATTTTATTTCATTAAAAATTTCTCGGTTTTTTTCCTGCTTAAAATGACATTGAAATCATGTTTATATCTGAATTAGAACAAAAAATATTAATTTTTTCGTTTTTGTTTGTTTTCAAAATCTAGCTTTCAACCAATGTCTGTCATGGAAACGACTTCTTGTAAAAATGGGTTTATCTTCATGATAGGTTTTTTACCATTTCTCGTATTTAAATTCTTATAACTCGAGAACTGTTAAAGATACAGGGTTCAAACTTGGAACATATATTTTTCTATTGCTTTACTTTAATTTTGATTCAGCATATTTGAAAAAAATATTTACTTTTGAAAATATGATTTTTTTTTTTAAGTTGCACCACTTTAAAAAAATTTTTTCGTTAAATATTTTTAATTTGTATATAAATTAATATTTTTCAAGATGCTGAATCAAAATTAAAACGTATATATTTCTGTTTACTTAACTGAAAAAAAATGAAATTCTATAGATAATATTTGGAGTTATAACGATTTTAAATTACTCCAATTTTAATAAATTTTAAATTAAAAAAAAATTTTAAAAAATTATGAGGAGTTTTATCATGTGATTTTGTTGACAAATGATAAGGTTAGCCATCACAAAAAATCAGAATTTTAACTCAATAAATAAATATTATTTTAAAATATGTCCCGGACCCCCATAACAAATCTCTTATGACAAAAAATGTTCCGCATGACGATAATAATTTTCAGATACCATTTGGAATCGTAAGCTAGCATGCCACTTGCTACAATTGACCGCAGTGTGTTCTGGGAAATGCTAGGAACATGTCGTGAAATGCTGTCTTTAGAATCAGGTTAAGTAAATAAGTAAAATTTCTAAACTATCGTAATGCTAAATGTGTAATTTATTAAAAATCGCCCTCTGGTGGCGAAATTTTGAACTGTTTTTTTGTTTGTTTTCTTTGCTTAAACAAATTCCCATCCCTTTATTATGTCTTTCACAAAATTTCACAACATTATGGACAATAGTTTTGTCTGTAGACAACTTTAAATTAGGGTAGTTTAATTGTGGACACCCTGTATATTGGATCGATCGGAAAGCCGTGTCGTGTTGAGAAAATGAATTCGCACCGGAAAATTCTGGCATTTAATTATTAGACATTGATTCCGATATCTAATGTCTAATAATTACCGGGCAGAATTTTCCGGTACGAATTGATTTTCCCAACACGAGACGACTTTCCGTTCGACCCAATAATAGTAAAATACAATATTTTAATCTAGCACACAAAAAAATATGTTAATTAATAAGGAAATGCTTATGTTACCACTTATCACTTATATTTCTCAAATGAATTGTTGATCAAATATTGTCAACAATATTATATTTAACACTAAATACAAAACGAATCAAACGAAATTACAGTACCAAATGAAAATATTTCGATTTGCACCAGGAATGTTCTTCTTAACCCCTTGAGGGGCGGTGGGATAAAATATTTTCCACCTAATTTAAACAACATTCTCACCAGAAAATTATAACTAAATTTTATATTTTTTAATTTGGGGGGGGGGGGGGGGGAATCGTTGGAAAATTGCTTTTTCTTATTTAAAAATAATATTTTTCGTTTTTTCCGGTGAGAATTCGATATTTAGAGACATTTTTGCTTGCCCCTCAAAGGGTTAAAATAAATAAAATTTAAATCGGTTGGAAATAAGTTAAATAAAACAGTTAAATGGTTTCAAATAAAAAAATCTGGGGTGAAATTTTTTTATAAAATGTCAGTGAAATTAAACGTTAAAATCGAATTATGCTTCATAGTGTGGGATATTTACGTAATTTAAAATTTATTTATCACCTATTATATGCAGAATTTCTACACGGAATTTTTTAAAAATCTTTTAGTCATTTATAGGCAATCTGAAGATTTTTTTTGACCGATTTCTTAAATTATGGTCATGTATTTTAATAATTTAATGTTTCTTTAAAATAGTTTAAAATTATAAAAATACTTTTGTTGTGGAAGAAAAGTACAGACTAAAAAAAAAAAAAAAAAAAAAAAATACTTCGCTTACCATCAAAACGTATGCATTAAATAAAGTTTTACTAGCGCTTTTTTAGTCGTTCTTAATCAAAATAACTTTAATAATTACGATTAATTGAGTTTTAATTTGAATGCATAAGCAAATATCTAGCTACAAGGGAAAAAATGAAAGAAAAAAAAAGGAAATAGGCGATGTGCAATTTTCAGTTTTTTGAATTATTAGGCAGCCACATTTGCTAATATGTGTTATTTTTTCACAAAAAAAAGATTTTTTTCGTCCATATTATATATTTTATATTACAGGGACGACGAACCTATGCAGATCTTCCAAATCTCCTGCTTTTTGGATACCGGTATTTTAATAAAGAAAATGTTGTTTTGTTTACCGTAATTTCCGGCGTACAATCAGCGGATCAAAAAGTCACTTTTCGGCCCAGAAACTTTTTAAAATAAAGTTGAATTTATCAGATCTCGGTAGATATTTGACTTCAATTACTAAATAAAATTTCTGGGTTCAAACAGAATTGTTTGATCCGCGGGTTATACGCCGGAAATTATGGTAATTGGAACATTCTTCGGATTTAAAATAACAATATTTTCTCTAAGATAATACTGGTGTGCAAAAGCCGGAGACTTGGCACTTCTGCATAGTCTATGGTACTCGTGCCATAAGAGAAACATGAATACATATTTTCGGCTCGACGTAAACCTATTAACAGCCGAAGCTGGAAGATAGGGATCTTCAACTTTTTTAGGTTTGCCACCACAAATATTAAAAGATAATCTTCGATTTATTTAATGCTCAAACTTTCTGTAATTAATCAAGATAATTTTTTTAATTAAAAAAATAGTGGTATCTAGATAGTTAATTTAAATTTACTTTTAACCGTAGGAAAACGCACCATTAGCAGGTAATGGGTTAATTGATGTTCTATGACAAAATATAATGAAATTAAATAAACTACAAGAAACCTAGTTTTTCTAACCTACCAAGAGCTGAGTTTTTTTATGTTTATTATTATTTTCTTAAGTAAAAATTTAACTTTTTAAAACCAAACCTATTTTTATACGGACTCTATTAAACTAAACTTTATTAAACAAAAATAATATTTTCTGAATATCAAAAAGAAAGATCATCAGGAATTATAAGCAAAAATGACATCGAGGAAATTATAGTGATTTGGTATAAAATTTGCCATTTTGCCAATTTTTAGGTATCTTCTTTTGAAGTTTTGTTATTCTGTATTCTGAAAGTCTTGGAAAATGTTTTATAATCTATGATTGACGCATTATTTTTCTTTATTGTTTATTTAAGCGCCATTTCTTATGGTTTTCTGATCTTTGATAGTTAAAGAATAAAATACAGCTTATTTTTTTTTCGAAAAATTTATTTACGTCCGTACAGTGGGGTCGAAAATTGTTCTGTAGATTTAGGATTCTTTAGAGTTTTGGAAATTCGTCAGTTTTGGCAGAATTTTGTTCCCCTTCGTTTACCTTTAGTTTCAATGAAATAAGTTTGAAATTTTGAGGGTATTTAATTATTATATTGAGAACGAGAAACCACACTTAAGGCGTTTAAATATTGCACTACTATATGGAGAATTGAGGTATACAATATTTATATTTTAAAATAGCGGCAAAAATTGATTGTCCAAGCACTTAAAATAAGTTACATTAGCCTACGACAGAGTTTGGCAATTTTTCTTACCTACATACATTCAAAAAACCGCTATATTTATTTCAGCTGCATTTATTTGCAATTATGAGCATCTTATTCTCTTTTATAATCCCTCTCCATTCCGTTAACCTCTTGCGCTGGAAATTAATTGGCAGAAGCCGTCCATATTTTAGAAAAATATTTCACACCAGAATTTTTATTTAAAATTATTAAGTTATGCATTTATCTAGTTAATATTTTTCTGTGTATCTTTTAAACTAGTTTTATAAAAAAAAATTCTGATTCGAACCATGATGTATTCATTTGTCGTGGGCTTTCTAGTGTTAATCCAAGGCGACGCTACGCACAGTCGTGGAAAAAAAAGTAAACACCCCCTACTAACTCCTCAACAAGTTATCGTAGAAAAAAGTTACTGGTATCGAACGATTAGAAATAAAGTGTACTTTTAAATGATGTATATAAAATTTACTTTACTTAGGGAGCCATCTAAATATTAGAAAGAACCCAAACTCCATTTTTTACAATGGCAATACCCAATTTTAACAAGATATTTCAAATCTACAGTTCAAATTATGCCTAGACACCAAATTTCAAGTCATTTGAAAAATGAGTTTTTGAATTATAAACATTCAAAATTGAGTGCCTCTAATGTTAAATTACATTTTTATATTTTTATTAATATCTCCTGAAATTATTATCCTAATGTACTATTTCTTTTGTGTAGCAATAATACTAAAATACCCAAACACAAATACGAGGAATTTGCATTTTTTATAATTTTATGATGTGAATTATGAATTATTAAATTAATATTGGAAAGAAATATGAATTACAACCTACAATTTTTTTGATGGATTTAGATTGTTGATTTGGATTAGTCCTGCTTTATGGAAATCCAAAATTTCACATTTTTCTTCCAAGTAGTTTTCAAAGGATACTTAAAAAACGGCAAAAGGATGGTTTAAGGGGCCTTCTATGATAGAAGTAACTAGATATTTTGAAATTTCTTATGCTATGCTGTAATCTAGCACTCTTCAATAACTGCTTGAGTGACGCTTAAGATGCCTTAATCAAGAAGGTAGCTCTCTTGGTCAAGAATGGTGTGCCAAACTTCAATTTGGATACAGCCCCTAAAATACGCTCGTTTTAAAATAATTAATTTCTTGGAAACTTGTCGTACGAATTGCATAAAAATTTGTTTTTAGGCTAATTGAAGGGTGTAAAGTTCATTTATGCTGTCAGAATTGTGTACTGCTATTGAATAAAACGAAGTTATGGTACGTTTTAATATGTAGATGGGCCCTTAAGCAAATCTTGTATACATCATTTGAAAGTAGACTTTATTACCAATCATGTGGTACCAGTAACTTTCTTCTACGATAATTTTTTGCAGAGTTAGTATGGAGTGTTTACTTTTTTTCCACGACTGTACATAGCACGTCTTTCCAGGTCAAGAGGTTAAAGATCCATAATTATCCAGAGAATCATTAACCGTATCAATTTGGGACTGGTCTTATTAGATTCCTTACGCAAAAATACGTTAGAATAACTTCAAATAACTTTAAATCATATGATGTGTTTTGTTTTTTTTAAACTTTAAAATTAATATTCCATTTATTTATTTGCTTTATTCAACATATTCTGTTATTTTGGATTAACTCCTTGAAAGGGTGGGTGGGGGGGGGGGGGGTAATTGCATAATTTTAATCCCAACTAGACACATTAGTACACGAATATTGTATATGAAAATTTCACTTTTATTAAGTACGTGAAAATATACTTTTACTTCTTTACAAATAAATTTTCTTCTAAATACTGGTGCCATACAATTATTTCAACCTTTTACGAACAGTAACCTTTCCCCTGAAAGGGTTAACTCTTTGAGCTCCAGGGAGGAATTTCTTCAGAATGCCTAAATATCACATTGGCAACAGTATTTTGAAAACAACAGATTCGGCTTATAATAAATACAAAAAATGCATTAATCTGTTTTCAAATAAATTTGGTTGGATATTCCGGTGCCAATGTGACATTTGGAGATTAAAATCAAGTGGGAAGAAATTCACCCATCAGAGCTCAAAGGATCAAGTTTTTTATTTAAAAATTTTTTGTCAATTTTGTAATATAATGAGACTAATATTATAGATTATACAAGTTTTGAGACGAAATTCCGGTTTTTCGGTAAAATGTATGCTTTGAGCACGTATTCAAGCTTTTCATCACATTCAAACTATTCTTAGTTCCCCTAAGTTGTCAAAAGTGCGCAATAAAATTGTTGCAACTCGATAGCAATGGCTCGCATTGACCTGCGGATAGTTCCGTTCGATTCAGAGGAAAAAAAAAACATAAGAATCGACAGTGAAATCTCTTTATAAGGAAATATATTTTAGTGCCCTGACATAATTCAGAATTTAAGTTATCAAATATCGGTAGAAAAGTAGTTAAAATTTATAAATTATAAGTCGCATCGACCTGCAAATTGTCTCATTCAATTCCTCTCGAAAACGGGCATTGATAACAGTGGTTAAAAGCAAATTTTCTAAAGGTTGGGATGAATTGAGGAATTTTTGACAAACGCAGGGTTTCACCAAAATGTGCGCCATATTCATGTAAAATGAATTAAGCACGCCGATGTCAAAAGTTCGCTTTTCCGGTTTTATAGTATAGTTCTCGATTCCTCGGTGTTTTTAATGTTCCTAGAGCCAGGGGTCATTCGATTCCGCTTGAAAAAGTACATTGAAAACAATGCTCGAAAACGAATTTAATAAAAGATGGGATCATTAGCGAAATTTTTGCCAAAAACCAGGGTTTCACCCCACCGTACGTCATGGTTAAGTAAAACCTTTTTTGAATATTTTCGCGTTTGTGTGAAAAGGTTTTTTGTCCCTGTTTTATATAGTTTTCGATCCCTCCGCTGTTTTTACTGCCTCCAAAGCCAGGTCACATTCGATTATCCTCGAAAAAGTACATTGGAAACATTGGTCGAAAACGAATTTCCTAAAAGATGGGATGATTTGCGGAATTTTTGCCAGAAAGCTGGGATTTCAAACCACTGTGCGTCATAGTCAAGTATTTCTTTTTTTAATTTGGCACGTGTATGTGAAAAGGTTCGATATCCCAGTTTTATACAGTTCTCGCTGTTCCCTCCGCTGTTTTCATTTTCTCCAGAGCCACGTCTCGTGTATCCATTTCTCGATCTCTCCGCTGGCTTTATTTTCTCCAGAACCAGATCTCATTCGATTTCTCTCGAAAATGTACATTGGAAACAGAGGTCGCAAGCGAATTTCCTAAAAGGTGGAATGATTTGCGGAATTTTTGACGGAAAACCGGGGTTTCACAAGGACTGCGCATCATGGTGACGTAAAATCTTTTTTTAATTTCGCGCGCGGATGTGAAAAGGTTCGCTGTCCCGGTTTTATATATGTCTCGATACCTCAGCTGTTTTATACTTTCTCCAGAGCTATGTTTCGTGTGTCCATTTCTCGATCTCTCCGCTGTTTTACTTTCTCAAGAGCCATGTCTCACTAGTTTCCTCTCGAAAAAGTACATTGGAAACATGGGTCGAAAGCGAATTTCCTAAAACATTGGATGATTTGCGGAATTTTTGCTAGAAAGGCAGGGTTTCACACAACTGTGCGTCATGATCACGTAAAATATTTTTTGAATGCTCGCATGGATGTGAAAAGGTTCGATGTCTTAGCTTTATTTAGTTCTCGATCCCTCCGCTATTTATGCTTTCCAGAGACAGGTCTCATTCAATTCCTTAAAGTTCATTAGAAACAATGGTCGAAAGCGATTTCCTAAAAGATTGGATAATTTGCGGAATTTTTGCCAGAAAACTGTTGTTTTGCACCACAGCGCGTCATGATCAAGTAATTTCTTTTTTGAATTTGGCGCGCTGATGTGAAAAGGTTTGCTGACCGGTTATTTCATACAACAGGGTATTTCATAAAATATGGACAAAACTTTAAGAGGTGATAGTGGTATGCGCTATAAGCAGAGGGTATACGCTAAAGTCATGAACGTCATGCCTAGGGTATACGCTATAGCTTTATTTGAGAAACACAGGGTATACTTCGCTTCTTAAAAAATCTAGAAGCTATACGGCATATACCCGCGTATACTCTCCCCTACACTCCTGGATAGTACACATCCAAACAAACAACTTTTATCAAAGAGAGCATGGTCGGAAATAAAACGCAAAGATGCTGGCGCATTTGGAAACTTGGTCCAGTGTTGTCACTGGTATGCTTTTTTAAAAATCAGATTTATTGATTGCCATCATTTTTTTTTTTGAAAAAGCTAAATTCACCTTATTGAATAACATAGTAAATAAGGTGAAAACAAGGTGGAATATTATTTTAAAAAACAGGTGGCAATCATCAAATTTGAATTTATAAAAGTCGCCCACTCGCAACACTGACTTGGTCCATGTAAACGTTAAAAGTCCATTCCTATTGGGAGTTATCGGGAGACGAATGACACTAATAGCATGTAGATGTGATGTGGGGAAGAAGAAGAACGCGTATGCTAAATTTTACCTCCATTAATGCATAAAAGCTGCTGATCCGAGTGTGCAACTGTCAATCGCAGTAGGAACGTAACGGAAGAAGTTGCCCTTCACTAATAGGGAAAAGGCTGATATGCATTTTATCTACGGAACTGCAAATGGAAATGGTCCAGACACTCAACTATTTTACGGAGGGGGGTTTCCGACCTTGCTTTTGTCACTTATTCGTTTTTTGCTTGTTTTTGTCTCACATAACAATATATCCAGTGTTGCCAGTGGGTTACTATTTTTAAATTCCGATTTCTTGATTAACACAACTTTTTTTTGAAATCGTAAAATTGTCCTTATTTAATGGCATATTAATTAAGGCTAAAACAAGGGGAATTTTACCATTTCAAAAAAGTGGTGCCAAATCAATAAATCTGAATTTAAAAAAGTAGCCCACTGGCAACACTGAATATCTCCTTTGGCCCCCTCTAGCACCTTCGCGTTTTAATTCCGACCATACATTCTCCCACACAGCAATATTAGTTTGCAGAAAATTTGCAGCAGTCTTGTTTTGCAATCCTGCAAAGTTGCAGCAAGTTGAACATAACAAGATTAAAAGTTCATAACAAGACTCCAGCAAGATAACGCAAACGCCGAAGCCACCACACTTTGAACATCCAGCTAACTTGTCGTGCAAGTTAAGCCCTTGTTGTATCAAATTTATTGCAAATTAACGGCAAACAAGTAGAAAATTTAGTTCTGCCATGACTAAAGTACTACAAATTCTTTGCAAGCTATTAGAAAATTTAGCTTTATTTTGTCCAAAATACTGCAGTAAGTAGCAGTAACTGCAGGTAGTAATCGTGCCATGCCACATTATCTGTTTACAACTGTTACACTATAAGATTAACCCCTTCGAAGGAGTTAATGCGTATGCACCGTCAGAAGGTGCATGCATCGTTTTTATCACCACTATTAAACAAAGATAATTTTTGCGCTTTTAAATGCGTTGCCATCGAAATACTCAAGGCCTCAGGACACGAGTTGTGACGTCATCACTAATGGACCGACTTCTCACTAGTGTTGGATCTCACACCGGAAATTTTTGAATAGCAATTTTCTTTTCTTTTATTTGTGGAATATTTATCATCTTATAAAACAATACCAACTATTTAAACTTTCTGGTGAAAATTCGGAATCCCTCAATAAAAATTCAGCTAGATGCGGAATGCCACAGTTTTGCCTCATCTGGCTGATTTGTTATTGAGGGATTCCAAATTATCACCAGTAAGTTTAAATAGTTAGTATTGTTTTATAAGATGATACATAGTCCATAAATAAAACAAAATAAAATTGCTATTCAAAATTTTCCGGTGAGAATTCGGTCCATTAGTGATGACGTCACAACTCGTGTCCTCAGGCCTTGAGTATTTCGATGGCAACGTTAAATGCGGAGTCTTTTTGGTATTTTATAAGTATAGCTGTACATTTTAGGTGAGAATGTAACTTAATTACTTTAAATGATAAAATCAGAAGGTTAATAATAACTAATAATATTTATTAACATCTTGGAAAATACGCGCAAACGACATTCACGGAAAGGCAAGCCACAATAACACCCGTGGACTGTTGCCAAATTACAACGAGAAAAGTTCTTGTGATGATATCAGTTCAATTCAGATTCAGCCAAAAACGGCTATTGCATGTTGCCACATCACCCCCTTCCCAGTGACGAAGTGGCGTCAAGATAACGGGGGTTGAATTTAACTCGGCGACCAGATTTGGTAACATATGGCTGTTGACTGGTAGATGGGTCAGAAGACAGCGGTTGGATGGTTGTCAGGCCAGAAGGAGACTGTGGTAGGTCAGGCATTGCTGAAGGGAAAAACACAGTCTGTTCTGGAGGCACAGCATCAGGAACTACATTGATAAATGCTGGCTTCAACCGATCAATGTTCACAGTTGAGGTTTTGTTGTGTAGCTGGATGGTGAAGGTTTCATCACTGCGGGATAACACCCGAAATGGTCCAGTGTAAAATGGTTGAAGACTTCTACGAGTAGCATCCTGTCGTAAAAAGACATGACTACACGAAAAAAGTGCATTATGCACAAAAATGGAACGACTAGTGCGCAGGCTGGTTGGAACAGGGCGGATTGTAGATATGTGGTCTTTCAAGCGACCAACAAATGTAGCTGGATCTATATAGTCCTTGGATGCAGAAAAAAATTCACCAGGTAAGCGAAGAGTTTCACCATAGACGAGTTCAGCAACACTAGCTTGCAGGTCTTCTTTGATGGATGAGCGGAGGCCCAGGAGAATAGTGGGTAGTATCTCAACCCAGCGTTCTGTGGCATAGCAGCGAATGGCAGCCTTAAGACTTCTATGAAATCGTTCAACAAGTCCATTCGATGCTGGATGGTATGGAGTCGTGTATATATGGTGGGTGCCAATGATTTTGGACAAACTTTCAAACAGCTGAGATTCAAATTGTCGTCCACGGTCTGTGGTGATCCGGAGAGGTACACCAAACATGCAAATCCACTCAGAATAGAATTTGAAGGCAATAGTGTCAGCAGTTATGTCCTCTATTGGAAAGGCCTCTGGCCAACGTGTAAATCTGTCCACTAGTGTTAGGAGATACTGGCAGCATTTCGATTGAGGGAGAGGACCCACTAAATCTAAATGGACATGCTCAAAGCGAAAACTTGGAGTGGCGAACTGACCTGGGCGACTGAATGTGTGCTTGTGGACCTTGCTGCGCTGACACGGAATGCAGGAACGAGTCCACTTGGTAATGTCAGTTTGCATAGACGGCCAACAGAAACGTTGTTTTATCAGCTGCACAGTTGACTTGACACCAGGATGGGACAGTCCATGAAGACTGTCAAAGATCTGACGACGCATCACTAGGGGTACAAAAGGTCTGATTTTGTCAGTAGAGACATCACAATAAAGTTCAGATGAGGAACCACTTTCTACTGGAAACTTCTTAAGAACTAAATTGGATGAAGTAGGGTTTTGCAGTAGCTCACACAGTTCACTGTCACTAAGTTGTGCTTCAGCCATTGTTTGTAGACCGAGATCCAGGGATATTGCATTTATGCGGGAGAGTGCATCAGCAACACTGTTATCCTGCCCGCTGACATGTTGAATATCCGTCGAAAACTGAGCTATGAAATCAAGATTCCTAAGTTGTCGAGGAGTACATTTATCAGGTTTCTGTGCAAACGCAAAACACAAAGGTTTGTGGTCAGTGTATATAGTAAATGATCTAGCTTCAACCATGTATCTGAAGTACTTAATTGCCTCGTAAATAGCTAACAGCTCTCTATCATAAGCCGAATAGCTTTGCTGTGCAGGAGAAAGTTTTTTTGAAAAGAATGCAAGTGGCTGAAGACATTGTTCCGTTTTTTGGTGTAATGCTGCACCAATAGCTGTATCGGATGCATCTGCATGCAACACTAATGTAGCAGTTGGATCAGGATGACATAGCATTGTGGCCTGAGAAAGTTTTTCTTTACAAGCTTCAAAAGCTTTTGTCGTAGCATCAGTCCAAGAAATTTCTCGTTTGTCATTCTTTTGATAATTTTGCAGCAAGTGATTTAGTGGCATTTGAATGGAAGCCATCTCAGGAAGAAAACGTCTGTAAAAATTTAAGGCACCTAAGAATCTGTGGAGTTCTTTCACTACTTTTGGTTGGGGAAAGTCTATAATTGCCTTAACTTTATCTGGAAGAGGTTTACAACCATGCTCAGAGACAAGGTGTCCAAGGAACTGAATTTCATCCTGGAAAAACTCACATTTAGATGGATTGATAGTCAAATTATATTTGTCAAGACGACTTAACACTTGCTGAAGGTGTGCTTCATGCTCAGCTGGAGATTTACTGGCTATCAAAATGTCATCCAGGTATGGAAAACAGAAATCGAGATCATAGAGAACTTCATGAATGTGCCTCTGAAATGTTTGGGCAGCATTCGACAGCCCAAATGGCATAAAAACAAATTCGAATAAACCAAATGGGGTAGTAATGGCTGTTTTGGGAATGTCAGTAGGGTTAACAGGGATATGATGAAAAGCCCGCACAATATCTACTTTTGAGAAAATTTTAGCACCATGCAAATTATGAGTAAAATCTTGAATGTGGGGTATAGGATATTTATCAGGACGTGTTATCTTATTAAGTGCTCTGTAATCCCCGGTGGGACGCCAGTCATCTGAACTCTTACGAACAAGGTGCAAAGGAGATGCCCAATTAGATTTAGATGGCCGACAGATACCCTGTTCTAACATAAATTGGAACTCCCGTTTAGCTGCAGCAAGTTGTGCAGGGTGGAGTCTTCGCGGTTTGCTAAAAACAGGTGGGCCAGAAGTTTCAATGAAATGGTAAGTATTATGAGGAATTTTGCTGTTAAAAGGGCGGAGACGAGTAAGGTTAGGAAACTGGTTTAGAATTTTATGAACGGTTGAATCCTTACAGATACTTTTGACAGATGTAAATATACCCTTTATAAATTGGCCTTTGCTAGTTAATTTCGTTAGTGGATCGATAAGACAGTGGTTTTTAAGATCAATTAATAACCCGAAATGAGCTAAAAAATCTGATCCAATAATAGGACGCTTAACATCTGTCAACGTAAACTCTCACTTGAAGCTACGTCTAAGGTTTAGCTCAACTTCAACAAGTTTTTGCCCATAAGTGGATATCTTAGTATTGTTGGCAGCAAAAAGACAAAAAGTTGATGGGTTTGATTTGGTGGTGTTGGGAATTACAGAAACATCTGCACCTGAATCAATTAAATAATTTGTCTTAGTGGCTGGATCATAAATACATAAGCGACTATTGTGTGGAGGTTGTGTGCGATCACATGCCGCTACTGTGATGCACTCGTGTCGTTTCCCGTTTGGGAAAAAGAACATGGCTTTGTACATTTTCTAGCTTGAGGGCCAAAACGTGTATGATAGTAACAAATATCGGCATTATGTCTCCGGCCGTTTGAGAAACTACGATTTCTATAAAAATTGCCTCCTCTGTTACGATGTGGAGAACGAGAGCGATTGACGGACAAAGATACTGTTAATGCTTCGACCTTTTTTGACAATTCAGAAACCTGAAGACGTAGAATTTTTATCTCGTTGGACTCTGACATTGCAGCTATTACACGATCATTGTGGGGGGTGCTGATTTCGGACACTTTATCTGCCAGGACGGCAAGTTTGTCCAATTCATCACCCCCAACTGCTAAAACGGCTTGAATATTACTTGGCAGGCGTTGTAGCCAAAGAGTTCTTAGAAAATCGTCTGTAACTTGGCCGGAGGCAAGGTCCTTCATCTTTCTGAGCAACACACTTGGTTTCTGGCCCCCAAGTGTGAGCTCTTCCAGGAGCGCCTTCGTTTTTTGGGCAATAGAGTTTTCAAAAATTGTTAGCAACTTTTCTTTTAGAGTAGTAAAAGGGTTTACATCGGGCGGTGTGAATATAAGATCACTAACAGAGGACAGGATATCAGTATCTAAAATGTTGATTAGATAATTATATTTAGTTTTTTCATCAGCGATTTTATTAAGTGTGAATGCCGAATCAAGTTGCGCGAAAAATAGTTTGATATTGTGACAAGACAACGTTGGCATTTTTGCCTGCTCGGCAAGAACTCCTGTCTCCTGATCGACAGACATAGCTTTATTTTACTTTTGAAGGCCAACAAAATAAGGAAATAAAAATTACTAGGTGTGATAAGAATGATTAAAATTAATATACATTTATATTACACAATAAAGTTGTTCCGATTACGATACGATTTGCAACACGAGAAGGGAAAAAAATAAATATTTACATATCAAGGTGCAAGTACAAAACAAAAAATAAAAATGATCTAACAGATACCAGGTGACAATTAATTTCTTAGTAGAAGTAATACTTGCGATTGACACAAAACGGGGAACAGCCATTACGAGAAAAAAAATTGTATAAAATAAAAAAAAACTGTAACCGTACCTGGAGACAGCGTATTTATTTACACTGTTAGCGTTTTATAATTAAGCAGATACGAGGCATAATAACATATTGCGAACTTATCATCGAATTGGAGATCTTGAAAGCACGTTGCTTGAGGTTAGGCCTAAGTAGCCATCAGGCTGATCGATCACGCTGTTTTTAGGTGCGTTCGTAATTATGTAAATACGTAGCACCTATAGTCGTCGTTCAGTCCGTCTGTCCGTCTGTCCGTCCGCATGTAACAGAGCAAAAACTACCCAACCGAATGCGCTGAAATTTTAAATATATGATTGTTGCAAAATTTTGTCGAGCCATTTCAAATTTTATGAAAATCGGATGTATAGTTTAATTACAGAGACAGTCAAAAGTTTTTCTTTACATTACGACCAATGGGAAAAATTATTGCAAGTGCATTTTAATGATGTTAAAGCTTTCCAAATGGTCTGAAATTTTAAACATATAATTATTGCGACATTTTGTCGAGCCATTTCAAATTTTATGAAAATCAGATGTATAGTTTAATTACAGGGACAGTCAAAAGTTTTTCTTTACATTACGGCCAATGGGAAAAATTATTGCAAGTGCATTTTAATGATGTTACAGCCTTCTGAATGGGCTGAAATTTTAAATATATAATTGCTGCAAAATTTTGTCGAGCCATTTCAAATTTTATGAAAATCGGATGTGTAATTTAATTACAGGGACAGTCAAAAGTTTCCCGTTACATTAAGGGGAATGGGAAAAAAATATTGCAAGTGCATTTTAATGATGTTACAGACTATGCACTTATGAAGTGCAAACAAATACACATTCAGTACAATATCGGGTGCAAAAACTAATTATAAAACTAGTTATAGTACGAACGCACCTCATTTGCCACGTTTGACGAGCAATTTCCAACTTGTTTTTTAATTATCGATGAAACGCGTTCAGAGTCCGTGGTCACCACTGTACATTTTAGGTGAGAATGTAACTTAATTACTTTAAATGATAAAATCAGAAGGTTAATAACAACTAATAATATTTATTAACATCTTGGAAAATACGCGCAAACGACATTCACGGAAAGGCAAGCCACAATAACACCCGTGGACTGTTGCCAAATTACAACGAGAAAAGTTCTTGTGATGGTATCAGTTCAGTTCAGATTCAGCCAAAAACGGCTATTGCATGTTGCCACAATAGCATTTAACAAAAGTGGTGTCAATCAAATAAAATTTGTGTAAGGGATGCAGTCCTGAAGATATTTTAGAAAAATCCAATTGAGAAAAATCATTTAAAAATATAAATTTAAAATTGCCGAAAACATAAATGTAACTTAGTAAATTAACATGACTTTTTAATTTGTAAGAATTTTTATGTGAAATAAGCTGGAGATTATAAATAAAATGTTACCTTACAAAAAATAGCTGAGAGAGGAGAGTTAAAATAATAAGTACCTTTTCCTGGGATCCATAACTTAACCAATCAATGAAAATGAAACTCCATAACCGTAACAATGATGTGGGCCTTTAAGTAGCACCCAATTTCTGCAACTTTCTGTGCATGTGCTGATTGTCTATTTCTCAACAGAGGGATTTTTTGCTTTCGTCACTTTCGTGAATTAGTCTTTCATCAATTTCACAACAAACTACTCATGAAAGTGGGTGATAAAATATCGTGCGGGAGATTTGCTGCGAAATTGCCAAATCAAAATTATCACGGTAAGATATTATCAGAAAAAATCAAACTTGCTCCTAAAGTACATGCCATCTGGTCTTTAATGAAAATTGTTTGTTTTGATATGTACTATGACCTCTAAATGTTTTGCCCATCGTTTATGAAAGACCCTGTATATGTCTCGATATCTCAGCTGTTTTTTCTTTTTCCGGAGCCATGACCCTATTGACGCAGGAACCAAGTTCCACCGACATTTTATATGAATATTTTCCGATTTATTTAAAACAAAAATTCTGTATTTTGGAAAGACAATATTTTATGAAAAAAAGTACCGGTGGAAGTTTATTCATGTGGCACTCGGGCGTCCTGATAGTTTGGACAATATACCACTCTGTTAAAATAGTTGAAACAATTCAATTCAATTAGAATTTAATAGTGGTAGTAAGGGTAATTTTTATTATACATACAAAGATAAAGGCATCTGTGATGATAAAAGTTAGTTATAACTGAGGCAATTATTACTGTGCATAAAAACATAAAAATGTCTATGATGATAAAAGTCGTATTAAAAAAGAATGAAATATATTTTTTTATAATATGAAAAAAGTGTCAAAAGTTTTACTTCTAAAGAATGCATTTTTGAAATAAAAAACACTTTGAATATATGCTTTATTAAATCTACTGACTGGATGACATTTCAAAGGAAAGTAATATAGATTATTTAAAATTAGAATAAGTAGGAAAAGATACTTTTTCAGGTAAAAATGCCAGTTATAAAGGATATTACAAAGCATGCTGCATTAAATCTTGGTTTTCTTCTTTCTAGTGGTTTTTTTTAATCAATATTTTATGAAGATATGTATTACTGAAATACAAACTTCATACTGTATCACAATACTAAAATAAGTTAATGCATAACCCCCCCTCTCCCCCAAAAAAAGAAAAAGAAAGAAACTACCATTTGTAATCTCGAAATAAATAAAATGTAAATCAATCTAATCTTTAACTAAATAATATTAACAATAAATATATTATTTAAAGTCACAAAGAAGAAGAACGTTTAAGAATGTATGAAAAATTTGTAATAATTTAAATTTTCATTATGCTCAACAAGATACGGAGTGTTTAAATAATAAAATTTTGAAAACGTGTTAGTTTTTTTTTTTTTTTTACTTTTTAGAAACTCTGGCAATCTTTGTAGAAATGTTTGAAATTATAATTTTGCAATTTCATAATTCATTGTTTTACTCAAAAATTAAGAACTAAAAAGTTTAATTTGTCGAAAACACAGGATTAAAAAAATATTTCGTTTATTTAATTTTTTTGCGGTAGTCAAAGCTTTGCGTACTCTAAATCTTTTTTTTTTTTTTTTTTTTTTTTTTTAGTTTTCTCGTTGTAGGAAATTTTTAAATAAACATTAATTTATTTATTGATGAACAAAATTGTCTCATGTATTTTAGTAATTTACAAAAAATCTTGTAGAACAGCCTATTTAAATAAAATTTAATTTGTGTATAACTATGGTGTATGTATAATCATCAATTAAAAAATCAAGGAAATTTGGATATTTAAAAAAATATTAACTATAAACTCGAATGTTTAAATACACCATAGAAAACAAGCAAGCTTTTATCTGAATTAGCGAAAAGACTTATCCTTTATCGAACAAGCAAGTTATGAAAATATAAGCATGGAGAAAATAAATTAATACTTTTCTTTTGCAAAAATAACACGTTTAAATTTCTAACTTGTGTGAAGTTACTGCACAATTTTATCAAATATATAAATCTCCATTTATAAAAGGCAATGTTCCGCTCACTGACTCTTCACTGCTCAGCCCAAACTACTGAACCTAGAAACATGAAAATTGGGGAAACATATTTTTTTGACATAAGTGAGCATTAAGGAAGAATTTTTGAAAATTCTCCACCTAAAGGGGTTAAAAGTTGAAAATTTTAGACCATGTGGCCATATCTCAGCAATCTTTCTAGGTAGGAGCCTGAAATTCCTGAAAATAAATCTACTAAAAATAAATAATTAAACACATGTTTCAGCGATTTTAGAAATTCCCCTGCCTAAGGGGCTAAAGGGGGGAGGTCGAAAATTTTAGAATATTTGGTCATATCTCGGCAATTGTAAAATTTTTCAGAAACCCTCAAGTGATATATCATCAGAAAATCCTCGGACTCATATTATGATCCTTTCTTTCCCCTCCCCTCAACCGAATTTGCCACACTTCCCCCAAAAGATTCGATTTTCTAACTCAGCTCCTAATTAAGCTACAGCGAGATCTCTTAAAACTTGTCTTAAAACTTACTAGAAACAACAAACTCATCCCGCATCTGAGTGTATTCTTCATACAGTTTTGTTTTGCGATCAAAAAAACATTTACTTCACAATTTACACATAGCAAAGTTTAAAGATAAAATTATGTACACAAAAATTTGTCTTTTATAAATATTACAATAAAATGTATGTTTTGCATATTAAGCAGAAATATGTGTAAGAGCAGAATATTACACAAAAATTACACACTCAAATGCTTATTTTGAAATTTACACATTATGGGTAAAATTGTATTTGGCAATTTACGCACCAGTTTACACATATAGACAAATTGTTTTTGTACCATCGATATACCAGTTTTATGTTAAATTTGCACATTTATTTTTTAGAGTGCATAAAGGAAAAGATCCCATACAATTTTTAATATTAGCTACGTGCTGTGACGCAGAGAATTTACAGAAATCTTTAATTTATTTGTACTGCAAAATAAAAAATGTAACAGAATTGCCTTGAAAAAATGTCTCTTTCCTCCACTGTCGCGTCCGGTAATTATATGCAAGAAACTTGCCTATACATTGGTGCATTTGTTACGTCCGATTATCTGCAAGTAACAACAACGTTAAAGTGCTTTACATAAACTAAATCTCCCCCCCCCCCCCCTGCTCCCTAACACACACCACTGTCACTTACTAGATGGAAAGCTTTAAAAATGGCTATTTAACACTAGAACCGCCGTAGCGGTCATTTTGACCGGTAATAAATAAAACTATTTCGATTATTACCAGAAATTTCTTTCTAAAATAAGTTTAAAACGTAACCCCAGAGAAATAAGTTAAATAAATGAGTTAAATAGTTTGAAATAAAAATTCTGATGTCAGATATTTTTATAACACTTCAGTAAAATTTCCGGCGGTTCTAGTGTTAATAGTCCAGGGGAAATGTACCAAAAAAAGGGGTTACCATTCAAAAGGTCGGGTAGAAGATTTTACTTTTTTAATTTGTTTATACTGAGGCAAGCATGGAAAAAAACAAGTTTTCTAACAAAATTTCTTAAGGCTAAATTTTCTGTGGCCAAAAAACAACAAAATTTTGGGACTTTTTTTGATTTTTCTTAAATGTCTCAAGACTTGTTTCCGTAACATATTATTTCTCAATTACAATATTAAAGATAATAAAATTCTCTACAGCACTCATATTTACAACTTTTTTATACACTCAATCGCAAGCGCAGTACGCCATTTCGAAAATAGGACACTTTTTTCAATTTCCTTAAAAACCGTGAAAAACGTAGTTCTGCCCCGATTCTTCAAATGTTTCCCACGGATTTAATCATGTATGTCAACTCCATTATATTGGTTGTAGTAAATTATGTGTTTCAGGGTCGAAACTAGTCTTTTTTGCACCCGTTGCAAACATGGATTTTGCCCCCCCCCCCTCCCCTTAAAAAGAAATTTACCACGAGAATTTTTATTAATATCTAATAGCCGGATTTTGAAATGTTTAAGTGTGTAATCATCAAATACATAATGCTGAACTACGTAATCAGCTTTTCCAAATATTGATTCATTAAAACCTTGAAAACCGAACCGAAAGGAACCCAAATATATTCCGCTTTAAACAGATTTCCGTCTTAGCAGGTATAATTGTTCATATTCTTTCTCTTTAAAATATATAATATTTTCTTTAAAGACAGGATTCTGTATATACAGATTTCCTTTTCAAAGATTTTACGGTAGTTGTAGTATTGAGACATTTAAAGTCACAGTTATATGAATTATGAGACTAAATTAGTCACACGAAGACATTCGCAAGATAATATTTAACCTATGGGAGCGTTCTTGATAAATATCTCGCTTGTATTTTATTACTTTTAAATAAATTTTTTTCATGGGATACCTGAGATCAATATCTAATGTTGTGCTTTTGTACTTTTTCGGCTTTATACCTCTAGATGAACATGATTAAGGTATCTCTTTTATTGAGGATAAGGATATTCCTTTGAAACTGGATGCTAATAATCCTACAACAGTGCCATCAAACAGAAAAAAATATTGTTAAATAGCCTTATAGAAATTAGTATTATTAAAATACATTTTTTCAATTAGCTTATGCAGTCATACTGCTTGCCTTTTTTTATTGTGTACGGAAAGTGGAGTTGAATGAGACAGGGGTTCAATGCGAAAACAAAAATGTTTATACGGTCTAAAATCATAAATAAATTGGTATTTCATTTGATAAATGGTATCACTGAGATCATTAAACAAAAATAGTTTCAAAACAGTACATATTACAGAAGATTTGAGTATTCCACGAATTGTATTTTTCAACAACCAAAGTAAGTTTTTCTGTTTGAGCTTTAAAACAATTAATAGATAAAACTAAAGTTTTATATATTTTTGCATGCTGAAATGATATAATCTCTTGTTATATTTATTGATATAAGTGCAAATTTTTTTTGACAATATTTATTAAAACTAATCTTTTAAATATTGTTATGAAACTAGTGATCTCAAATATTTTACTGACAGAATTTTTAAATTTTACAAGAGATAAATACATAACATTAGTTAGTGAAATAATCCGTTGTCATTTTTTTATATACCTATTTTATAAGGTAAAAGTATTTCTTACATAAAATATATTTATTTTTTAGCTTCCCTCTCCCCCTTTTATACGGAACTACAATCCAATGTTTTCTATCATTAAAACAGTAAAAGGTTAAAACATATGTTATCAATAAATGGTAAATAAAATATACCATTGTAGTGAGGAATAAAATATGTTTTTCGCAAAATTTCATACTTATCCCACTGATCCTTGGAAAAATATGTATGCATTATAAAAATTATTAAATTAAACAAGAATTCTTTCTTAATTGAAACTATCGTGCCAATAAGTTACTAAATATTGAAGTATTCTTTTAAACAATGCTTTGAAATTAACATTGTATACACTTAAAGCTACTGACTAAATATGAAAATTGTCTAATTCATATACACCCTGCCCTACTTTTAAAATTATATAAATTTATTGAATATAAAATGTCTGTTGAGATGAAAATAAAGACGTGGGTGTGAAAATAATAGATAATTTACTGCTATCAATTTTTAGAAGTCGACATACACGATTAAATTCGTGGGAACATGTGAATAATCGGGGCAGAACTAACGTTTTTCACGTTTTTTAAGAAAATTGAAAAAAATGTTCTATTTTTGAAATGGTGTACTGCGCTTGCCATTGAGTGCATAAAAAAGTTGCAAATATGAAAGTTGTAGAGAATTTTGTCTTCTTTAATATTGTAATTGACAAAAAATATGCTATGGTAACAGGTCTCGAGATATTTAAAAAAAAAATAAAAAAAGTCCCAAAATTTTGTTGTTTTTTGGCCACAGAAAATTTAGCCTTAAGAAATTTTGTTAGAAAACTTGGTTTTTCCATGCTTGCCTCAGTATAAACAAATTAAAAAAATAAAATCTCCTACCCGACCTTTTGCAAGGTAAAATGTACATTTCCCCTGGACTATAAGATGGTTGAGAAGTTTTTTCATTTTTGAATAAATGAATTACATCTTGTGTTAAAAGTGATTGTTGTCACAAGACGCCAGTTTTTTTCCTTTCTCTCACTGTCGCTAACTAAAATGTGATTCAAAACACTAACTTTCACTTTTCACAGTATTTTCTAAAAAATATTCTGCCTTTACCGAAAAATGAAACTGGATTAACAATTTCTGCATAAGAGATCTTGACAATTTTTGTTAACAAAATAAATTGAAAAATGTGTTAGAAATAGGTAGTTTAGATTTGAAAACAGACTTAAAAGCCAACTTGCATTTTGGTTTATAAAAGGGAAACGTTTCATAACAAATGTTTCAGAGTGACATCGTTTTCATCTATTTTAAATCACATAGGTTTCGGGATTAAAACCTATGAAATACAGAATCTTTCTAATGTGAAGAAAACGCTAGTTTTTCGATTTTATCTTCTTAAATTCGGCATCGAATAGCATAAAACTTTTTTTTTTAAATCTTTTGATCATTAACCTAAAAAAAAATTAGTAATATCAAAATAGGTTAAAAGTTTGTGACCCAGCACTTGATCTTATGGCTCTAAAATTTTTATAGATGGATCTTAAAACTAATATTAAATCTTGAGTGACGCTATGCTATTAATTAATAGATATATGCATGATTTATTTCATCATTTTTTTTTCTATTTGTAATCGTATATGCAAAAATTATGTTCAACATGAAAAGATGTATGAAACTTTATTCGCTAATGGTTTTTCATTCAGTCTCTCATAAATTTAAAATGAGTTTTATATTAAAATTCGAATGATATCTTGATGTGACTTTAATAGGTTTGTTTTAAGATTCAATTTAAATTATTTTTCGGTTTTTTCTTCCAAAATATATTTGCACGAATCACTAATTAATCACGTTATCAAATTTTAAGAATCAAATCCAAAATCAGTATTAGCGTCTTCAACTTATCTAAATCCTTTGCTTTATTGAATCAGATTCAGCTCAATAAACATGTTTTTTTAAACGGCTATTATGATATTTAAAAACAGAGAAAACAAATAATAGATGTCTGGGATAAATGAAAATCGTTCTCTAATTTCGAAAAAAAAAAAAAAAAAGACAACGGGCACAAAATCGCGAGGAAAAAACTAAAAACTATGAATGATTATTTCGTATTAAATGAGTATTAAAAATTTAAATTTACATCTTCTTTTGTCATTGCATTCAGATTCGCAAAGATACAATAATACGTGGTTAAAGGAGAAAGAAAGACTCCTTATCTCTGTTCGGTATTTTAATTTTTAACACTACCCTCTTTTTTTATCACCATTCCTTCGTTGGGGTGTCGAGGAATGACAGGAGAAACTGCAGGGGGTTCTGGGGAGATTTTTCGGCGAAAGAGGAAGGAATCGCGAGATTCGACCTCATTTGAAGACTTGACTGAAGGTGGAAATTCTCACAGACCTTCAATTCGTGGGGAACACTGAGACAGGTAGGGGGTAATTCCCCGGCCCTTGAGGGAGGGGAGGCGGCAATGGATTTTTTCATGCGACATATCGCTTGAAAGCTTTTTGCCTGTAGATTACTAAGCAGCCGCTTCCCTCCCCTCTGAACTCATTTTTTCAACATTAGAGGACCTTTTAAAATTTTAATTTGTTCATTAATACCCTTATAGAATTTCCCGAAAAAAAAATACATAACAAAACTCAACCGTTAGCAGCTTCTCCCCCCCCCCCCCCCATTTTCACAAAGTTAGGGTCACTCGATATCAGACAAAATCGAGTTAGAGATATAAAATCATGAAAATTTAAGATTCATTTAAGAATGTTATCACGGTCCCTGGCAACGCCGGGCGGAGATATATTATATCCCACCTACGATTAAGGAAGATTTGCATCAGAAAAAATTTATTAAATTTTGCTTTTCAAACTTTAGTGGAAAAAATTAGAGGAATTGCTTTTTTCTTATTTTACAGCAAAACTTTTGAAAGTTTCCGGTGGGAATTCGACATTAGAGTAACACAATTACTTGCCCCTCAAAGCGTTAAACACATTTCAGTCATAAATTATGGAAAAACAGCTATTTATTTTACTGGTACCAGTAATTTCTGCGGTAGTCAGACACTGAGTTTCCGCCATATTGTGACAACCTAAATAACCTCCTGAAAAAGATGAAGTGAAAAAGATTATAATACCTGATCAAATTGCCAACTGTAAAAACAAATATAAATTTTGCCATACTTGTAGAACCTTTTTTTTTCATAAATAAGTCGTTTAACCCCTTCGTGACGGGAGCCTTTTACGAAATTTTTAATCTTTTGTCCCCGTTTTTTAAAAACAGAAATTTGTGTCATTGAATCGAGAAAATGAGCTGATTAAATAAAACAAATTTTACTGGTGAGGTAAAACAACGTTTCTACTCATGCGGCGTGCTTCACGCGGCATGTATACGTGTCGCTCGTCCCCAAGGAGCTAGATATGACTTTTTTATAAAAAATTACTGGTGGAAGTTTACTCCGGTGGTAATCAGAAACTGTAAATACGATAATAATAAAAAAAAAAACAGCCGCCATTTTGTGACAACCATCTCAGTTACTTCACTCGCAACTACTTGGCTCTATACCCATATTCGGCAACAGACGGACAGCGGTCCACATCCGGACCGCGGAAGATCGAATACTGGACCACCAAAAATTTTCAATTTGAATAAATAATTTATTAATATTTACATATAGATATCGTTCGAGATTAACGGACGCCCACCTTGAAGACATTCTACGCATTAGGTATTCACCACGTGAACCGCCTTCTCTATTTTATTATGTGTATGTAAAAATTTTCGGAGCGTATAACCTGTGTATGTAGTAATTTTTCAGAAAGAACACCTGGCTTTTCTATTTTCGGTTATATATATATATATATATATATATACAGTAAACTCCCGATTATCCGGTCTAATGTGGCGGAAGGGTAGGCCGGATAACAAAAAAGCCGGATAGGCCGGAGTCCTATAAATATTTACTCACTTTCTGCACTCACCCCCCATTATATTAAACACGCATGTTACACATTTTAAGATAATCTTTATATACACAGTACATATATATTTTCAAAATAAGCAAAACGTTAACGTAATAAATGATTGCACAAATATGAAAAGTTGTGCATAAAATAAAAGAGTCATAACTAAGTTTAACCTTTTAAAAAAGTCCTTGATATATATATATATATAGATAGATAGATAGATAACTGCTTCTCCATGTTAGCCCTCTTCCGAGACGCAATGTACCTACATTTACGCAAGCAGATAATATCAGCTGGTGTCACTTCCTCCTGCTGACTCGTAGTTTCTCCTCCATAGTCACTTCAACCTTTTTTCATTTATCACCCATTTCGTTAATCTTCGATAAATAAAAGAGAAGCACATAAAAAGACTATACGAAAGTAACCAGGATAAGCGGAAAATAACGTCCGTACTTGTTAACACCCGTTTCACAACAGATGAAACAGGTTATCAAGCCTTCACCCCTCCCTTCCTGTCTGTCTGTGTTACTGGATCCGCAATCCCTTCTTGTTCCTTCCTGTCGTGAGTTAACACTTTCCTAAGGACAGGTACCTGCCTGTCTCGGCCACTTGCAACATTTCTCTTTCTTTTTTTTATTTTTTATTTTTTTACTAGGCCGGATAGTACGGAAGGCCGGATAGTAGGGAGTTTACTGTATGCATGTGTATGTATATGCAAAAAAAATTAAATTAATAGTTCTTATGTTACTTATGTGTTTTCTTTTCTCTGGACCTCGATAAAAAATTTCAAAAGTATTCGAACCCAACTTAAAATTACTTACAAACCCCTGCTCAACATTGTATGTCCCCTCCTCTTTATTTATAACTTCATTGTATCCTCTAATTAAATTTTAGGTCGAACAGCAAAACATACATGCATCAGATTAAAAGAACAAAAGTAAGCAACTTTTAATTTAAAATTTTGTTCTACTCAAGTTCTTTAATAAATTTTATCTTTTAAAAGAGAAAAAAATTCTGCACGCTTCTTTTCTCTTTTTTCCTGAATTGTTCTTTGTAATGTTTTTTCTCTTTCGAAAATAAAAGAGATCTTTAAAAAAGTTGAAACGATTCATTTCAATTAGAATTTAGTAGTGATAGCAGAGGCAATTACCGATCTACTTAAAAAGATAGATATAAACTTCTATGATGACTAAAGTAGTATTAAAAAAAGATGAAAAAATTATAAAAGGCCTTCAGAAAGTGTCGACAGATCAAATTTCTATTAAAAGTGGATTTTTCAATTGAAAGTTACAGAATGAAAAAAAAATGTACTTTTTATGAAATCTATAGACTCGATCGAATTTATTTCAAAGGAGAATATTCGAAGGAGAATAAATGGCAAAAAGCTTTAAAAAATTTTTAAAAGCCAGTTATAAAAGATATTACAAAGCAAGCTGTAGTAAATCATTATTTAATTCTTTCCTGTAGTTTTTATTTTATGTACTTGTATATTACTAAAATATTAAAATATGTTAACCTCTTCAGGGACAATTTTTTATGGAAAGAAATGATTTTTTTTAATAATTTATTTATATTATATTGATAGAACTTAAAAAAAGAAAACCTAGAAAACAGGAATTCTACTTTTTCAGGATTTAGTATCGCCCCCGATGAAATAAAAAAATATATATGTATATAAATATAGATATTACAAAACATATTTCAGTTTTAAGACTTAAAACACACGCTTTTATTTTATATAAAATGACATCATTCGTATCCGCTGAAGTATAACACATTTCGATCCAGTCTTACATTGCATCTACAGTAAAATATGCATATGACGTTACTATCGCTGAATAATACATAAATCCAAAAAAGTGATGTCGTCATTCAAGAAACTGGACCAAAAAAAAAAAAAAAAAAAAAAAATCCCTGCCGGCTCGGGCCTACAGGCGGAGGTAGATTTCGAAGTTAAGTACTGAATTCATCAACAGCACTTAAATCAAGATTAGAGATAAACCCTGTTCCTTCACTAAGAATGAGCTCTAAGGAGCTAAGCATTTTGTGAAAATTCTAATATACACGAATACACATACGCATGTATATGGAATAGGTTTAAAAAATAGCTAAAGCAAATTCAGAGAACCTCAAAGTGTTAAAATAAGTTAATATTTCCTTAGTCGGGTTTTTATCATGTTTTAATACGTTTCTTCAAATTCACATGACGTTACATATTCACCTGCTGAGGTCCATTTTATTTCCAATATGACGCAATATGTTGTTTGTTTTTTTAATTCGTCAAACTATTTATTTCATTTTGAGTTTTCATGCAGAAATCTTGCTCTAGGAAACTTATGACGTAATATTCAATTTGTTTTCAATTCGCCAAACTATTTACTTAATTTAACTTTTTACGTGAAGATCTTGCAATAGAAAAGCAATTGTTGTGGTGAGAATTTTATTGCTTTTTTTTTAATTGTTGGCAACTGCTATAACGAAAAATATTTATTTTTTCCTGTCATTGTTGTGTAAGAGCTGGTTTTATCAGAATCATGTTAAGGCGGTATTCAAAATTTTGAACCCTCCCCATTTCGATTCCCTTGGGCCGATTTTGCCCATTTTCAATCCCCGCCGAGATATTAGCTATCTCAAAGTTGTTGGCGAGTTTGAAGACGATCCGTGCATTATTGCGACTTTTATCGTGCGGACAAAATTTAGTACATACATACATATATATATATATATATATATATATATATATATATATAAACTTTTTAGGTGGGGGTGGTTTTGGGTTCCTGGGGTCCTATAATGAAAAGTTATGAAGGAATTTTTCAAAAGTCGCACCATGGTAACGACTGCAATAGGTAGTATTTCTTACGAAATCTACCTAAAAAAAAAAAAGTCTATCTAATGATTCATATGCCTTCATGTTTTCTTTATATTAATATACAGTGTGTCGACGTATAACCTGACTGACCTTTATTTTCGCAACCGTTGGCCCTAGATGCATACTTCCAATTACAAAAGTGGTCAAAATTAGGTGCAGAGTTAAGATTAAAAAAAAAATTGAAAAGAAAAAACAATTTAGCGAAGAATTACAGAATTTAAATTTTTATACGGTCCCCCGGTCCTATAAGTTATATTTAGTAAAATTTTCCTGTTACACTGACAAGTAAGGCCAAAAAAAGTCCCGTTGTTCAACGATTAAAATTGGCCGAGTAATAGCTGTTTAATGTTGGAGCATATTTTTTGCTACAAATTAGGGGTCATTCACAAATTTAGTAGAAATATAATTATCGTCAGATATATTAAAGAAATGATTGGGAGTAAAATTAGCATTGCAATATAACTTTGAAAACTTTAATCATCTGACATATTACTGCAAAATATACAATTTGTACTGAACATATAAGAGGATAAAAATAACAGAATTTTTGTTAAATAAAAGGATGAAAAACAACAACCTCAATTCTTTACAAAAATGATACATATTTTAAAATGCTGTTAGATTACACCGTCTTTCAAATTTTGGATTGTGCTACGTTTTTTAGCTTTTGAAAATTGATTCACATGTATTTTTTAGCGCTGAATCTGAAAATGACCTTCATTTTAAACCATCACGTTAGGATTTTTTTCAAATCGCAAATTTCAAAGTTAAAAAGCTCAAAGTTAAAATTGATCCCCCCTCTCCTACCAACCTCATCGGACCCCTTTGCTGTTTAGCTGTAAGAAACCCAGTATAAGTCACAAAATTGAATAACTTATTGAATTAAATAAAATTAAACTGAATAAAAAGTCTTACATCGACTTTTTAGTATCAGATTTTTCGCTATTTTTTAACTTTTAAATTTACGATTTGCGAGAAATCCTGACACGATGGTTAAAAGTGAAGGTAATTTTTTTTATTTAGCGTTAAAAAATGCATAAAACGTAATTATAAAAGTTAAAAAACACAACCATCGCAGCTTTATGTTATCTAATCTAAAACCATTTCTTAAACTTGTTGACGGTAATCTATCCGAATTATTTTATGTTATCCTCTAATATAAGTGCGTATAAGATGGTAAGCGTCGAAAATCATAATAATATTACATTATAATCCGATTTAAGTCAGTATGTAAAATTTTAACTTCGATCGGACATTTGAAAGTCAGTTAAAGTTCGAGTACAAATTTTAAACTGGAAAGACAGTCGTTGCAAGTTAAATAAAACCTTATGAAAATAACATAATTTTTGTTAAAAGAAGTCATAGCCTCAAATCCTTATAAAATACAACATATTTAAAAATACAATTATTTTAACTAATCTGAAATTTAACTAATAAAGTTAACTCAATCGTAATAGTTGTACGATTTCTTTCAAACCCGCAGATACCTTGATATAAGTTTAAGTACTTTATATACTATCTTTGAAAGCATGGTCGAAATCATCTGTTTTGATGTGCAAAAAAGTGAAATAAGTCATGCATTTCAAAGTTTCATAACTCGGTCAATTTTAATGTTAGGTGAATGGGACTTTTTCCGTATTACTTGTTAGTGTCATAGTAAATTTTTACTAAATATCACTTATAGGACCGGGGGACGGTATAAAAATTTAAATTTCGTATTTTTTTAATAAATATTTTTCTTGACCCAAATCGCTTTAAAAATAATTCTTTACCTTATTTAAACCATTTTTTGTAATTGGAAGTATGCATCTAGGACCAACGATTGCGAAAATAAAGGTCGGTCAGGTTATACGTGGACACACTATAGATACTTAAAATTAAATATAGTTTATAATAGCTCCATGTTTTATCAGAAATCATTCATTTATATTTTTTCAAAACATAAATGAATTAATTAGATTTGATTTTAGTTGTTTGTTGATTTTAGATGTGTTTTAATTAGATTTTTTTTAGTTGTTATGGGAAAATGGCAACAAAAAGACATAATTACTATTTTCCAATCATTTTCCCTTTACTTTCTACAGAAATGGGGTACTTGCGTTCCCGGAATTAAAGAAATGACGCTAAAAAATACAAAAAAATTAATATCTCAAAAACAAATGGAGATGCAGTTTTCAAACAGGTTACATTTAAAAGAACTTTTTTTCCTCAATACGACGCACAGTGTAAGATTTTGCGAATCTAGCGGGTCAAAATTCAATTTAGGAAAATTATCGATATTAAAGTAATAAAATTGATCTTACTAGAGATAAAATGGTTATGTATTGTGAAAAAATGCAGTAAAACCTCCCTGTGCGACCACCTCCTTTAAACGACCACCTACCTGAACGACCATTTTTTCATGGAACGAAATTTATTCCCATATGCTCAATACTAATTTTACCTCCATTCAGAGACCATCCTAGTAGGACTCCCCCCATGAGCGACCAATTTCTTTCAAGAAAATTAAACAAATTCCGTTTTTTCCTGGTCGCTTGAAAAAGGTTTTATTACAAAATAATTCCGGAAAGCGCATTATTCATCAAACTTCTAAACTAAGTTTAGATTTTTTTTTTATTCCGGTAACTTTTATGTATTTAAACCCTTTTGTGCCTTTTTAGCCAATGAATTTAACTCTGGTGACAAATTAATAATGACGGTCAATAAACTCCTCTGCCCGATTCTGCCAGGAGACTGTCAAAGAAATAGATAAATTAATGAAATCGTCATTACTTGTTCCCATCCAAAAAAAAAAAAAAAAATGCTTTTATTTACTGAACAACGAAAGGACTTGGAAATAAAAGTTATAAAAGATAAAACCGTAAAATCAAAGCAAACGTCAATGTATTCATTTTTTAAAGTCTGCAGTGATTAACTTATGTAATTAACTTTTGTTTTGATATTTAAATTTTCCTATTTTTTCCTAATGTGAAAAATAAATTTTAGTAACATTAATTGTTACCTTTTTCTTACAATTAAAATCTAGATTTAAACATGACCTCCATTAAGAGACCACCCCTCGGAGTGACAAATTTTTATTGGAACGGAACGTGGTCGCTTTAAGGAAGTTTTACTGTATATCTTTACACATTACATTGTACAATTTACGTCATTGTTATTCAGTCATCATAATCATAATAAAAAGATGTTTTGTCATTTTCATACGTTGACTTTTGCTTAGTGTTATGGTATTCAGTGCAGATTTTTAAAAATGTCATACAAATTTATTTTCAACAAGAAGAGTTTTCTTGTATTAAAAAAATAGTACTTAATTAATTACATACTGCTACAGTTACCAGTGTTATATAATGAATCACTATCATTTTCCGTTGTTTGTTGTTCTTTTATTATTTGTATATTCGGTGACCATATAAATTTTAAACTTTCAGGGTACTTCAGCCGCTCTATAGTTTTATTGAGATGTTAATGTCATGATTTGTAATGCTTAAAGGCAGATATATTTGTCTTGTATCCACATGTGATGTAAAATAATATCAAATCGCTCAAGAAGAGCTTATCAACACATGTTATGCTAGCGGCCACTACAGCATCCTTAAAAAAATCTTCCTTTTTCTATTTCATACATTAATATTATCTTGCCCTTGTTTTGGAGTTTTAATAATAATTCTCTTTTAAGTCTAAATCTATACTTCATTTTTCTTCAGGTTTTCGGAACTGCTATTTCTGTACATAAAATCTATAACCAATATGTAAGAGGCATTCCATAAATCTTAATTGTGCATGTTGTGCCGATAAGCCCCAAGAAAATTTTTGAGTATTATTCATAAATTATCAAATCATTTTACGTTAATCCCACCTTGAATTTTCCGTTACAGACATTGCATTTTTAAGTTGCTTTATTTGAAGATAGAATGCTGCAAATTGCGCTATCTACCACTGTGTCTTCTTTGAGCTCTATGCCATACGTCTGAACATCGAATTCTACTACAGTTAGTGCAAGAGCTGTAAAGATTTAATTTCTGAAATTTCAAATTCTTCTGCTATTGACTGATCCGTTTCCATGATAATCTTAAACAATATGGATCTACAGTAAAAAGTAGATGACGGCTGTGGATTTACCCATTATAAAATTTTGATTTTCTTCATTACAGCGCTTTTTTATGTGACGAATACCCGGCTTTTTGAACGATTTTTTAAAATGTCGTTGCTCTTTAAGGGTTTTCAGATATATTTTTTAACATATCCATAGCATGCTTTTCTTCCAGATTGCCTCAATTTTAAACACATGGCGCGTGGTTATTCATTTGTGTTCCGGGAATAACGAATGCACCTTTTGTCTTTTGGTTTCGATCCACTTAAATAAAAAAATTTCTTTGGTTGTCCAACCTCTTTCTGGTAGTAATTATTACTTCTACCCTGTAAAATATTTATTGTTATTATTCGAATCTGACCATCTCTTATTTTACTTCAAAAAACGTTCTTTAAGCGATGTCAGTTTCTCCATCTTTGATTATTGCCAATTTTAAATGAATGGATCAGCCGCTTAATCTGGTCTAACATAACAGATGAGATATGTTGAAGATTATATTTGTGTAATACATAGTCTATCAGGATATTTTTAGAATTAACAGGGAATGTTTCATGTCTAGTAACATAATTTTTTAAAATCTCATGTAATTCTCTTTTCGAAATTTACACTTCCGTACCTAATAAAAAATTACTTATATTCAAGAGTTGCAAATAGTGGCAGCTGAAATTGATTTATTCTATATCTATATGCATACATAATTTCAAAAAAATATATATTACAATGTACTGGCGTGTACAAAATTTTTGGCAGCTGTTTAAAATTTATCATATGCTATTAAATTTTCAAATAAGTTTTATATTGGCTTAAAAAATTATTTTTTAAATATAACACTTCTAAATAACTATTGTAACAGTAAGATATCTACATTGTTGTAGAGATTCCATACTATCATTAAAAAATATTTACAAAATAAGTATGTTTTTAGCCAAAAAATTTCAATGGCAATCACAACTACAGAATCGCCATTCTAAACAGTTTAAAAGAAAATTTGGTTTTTGAGCCGATTTTTGATGGTGTTGTTGTGGAGTTAGGCTGCTATCACTTTGCATTTTTTTTCTCCAATGTGTTAGATGTTATTTGAAATATCTAAAAGTGAAATTACTGCAAGTCGATTTTTGGACTTTTTCCCCACTGGATTTGCAAAATCTTACACTGTGCGACGGTATAAAAATTGAAAATGTGCGATGCTTAGAAGTTACAAAAATTGCAGTAGAGATTATCCCGTACAATGATACATCTACTTTGTTTTACGGCTGGCTTATACAACGGAACGTTATTTTTTTTTTTAGGGACGACATTTTAATAACCAGGAGAAAGAAATAGCATATTGGGGGCTAAAAAAAATGGGAAACACAATAATATAAAAATAATAATAACGCCCACATTTGTGGCTGCTGAGCGTTAATGGTAATTTATTAGTGAAATGATTTCTTATAAAATAAAAAGATAACCATAAATTTCTTTCTTGCATTTCTACAAGTTATTAAAACGTAACACTAGAACCACCATTAGGGGTCATTCCGACCTCTGCCAAATTAATAAAAGTCAATTCGAACCAGAAATTTCTCCGTAAGATATGTTAAATGTATGCAGCGTAACAATAGGCTAATTAAATAACTTAAATAGTTTAAAGGAAAATTCTGGTGTGAGAATACTTTTTAAAAAACTTGAGTAAAATAGCCGACGGTTCTACTGTTAAATATCAACCCTTACCGGCGCGGTGTCCTTAAAAAAGGACACCGCGAAGGATTTTAATTTCAAAACTGACAAACGGCACCAAAAATATTTAACTAAAATCTTCCTATTATAATGTACATGAAAATAAGCAAGTTCCTATTTTCTAATAAATTCGTTTATAAATTGCGATGTAAGTCCATTATTTCATCAGTTTATATACAGAATTGCTCCGCGGCGGTAAGGTTTAAATATAGCTGAATTTAATTTTTTATCAAAACGATTTGTTACAATAATCCGACAATTGTGATGCCGTAAAATTATTTCACAGTTTTCCTATATCTCTAACTATACATCGGTGCAGACAAACCATAAAATTTTTACTTCTGTTGTTGAGGGATTCTATCGAGATTAAGGGGACAAGGGACCTTAAAATCCTTTAAAAAATATTTTTTTTTTTTGTAAATTTCACCTAATTATTATTCAAAGGTACTTTATATGCATTATAGCATGCATTTATCATAAAAAAAAATTATTTTTATGAAAAAAAATGTAATTTTACTATGTAATATGTCTTTGAAATCTTCGAAATGTTGCTTGCGCATTCCATATCAATGAAAATCCCCAATATTTTTTATAAAAGTCTGTTTTATATATATAAATAAAATAGAGCATCGAAATTTATATATTTGAATTTAAAGGTTAAAAAAAATTAAAAATTTTGAAATTTTTTCGAAAAAGTTTTGAAAATTTTTCATTTTTTTTTAACCTTTAAATTCAAATATATAAAATTCGATGCTCTATTTTATTTATATATATAAACCACACTTTTATTAAAAATATTGGGGATTTTCATTGATATGGAACACGCAGGGGGCATTTCGAAGATTTCTAAGACAACGAGTAAAATTCCATTTTTTTCATAAAAATATTTTTTTTTTATTTTTTTTCGTGATAAATGCATGCCCTAATGCATATAATGTACCTTTGAGTAATATTTAAGATAAAATTTACAAAAAATAAAAAAAATTTCAAAATTTCAAAATGTTTTCGAAAAAAATTTCAAAATTTTTAATTTTTTTTTATCTTTAAATTCAAATATATAAAATTCGATGCTCTATTTTATTTATATATGAATCAAATTTTTATAAAAAATATTGGGGATTTTCATTCATATGGAACGCGCAGGGGGCATTTCGAAGATTTCTAAGACGACGCGTAAAATTCCATTTTTTTCTCAAAAATAAATTTTTTTAAAATTTTTTGTGTGATAAATGCATGCCATAATGCATATAATGTACCCCTGAATAATATTTAAGATAAAATTTACAAAAAATAAAAAAAAAAATTGAAAAATTTGGAAATTTGGAAATTTTTTCAAAATTTTTAATTTTTTTTTTTTTTTTTTTTTTTTACTTTTAAATTCAAATATATAAAATTCGATGCTCTATTTTATTTATATATGTAAAACAGACTTTTATAAAAAATATTGGGGATTTTCATTGATATGGAATGCGCAAGCGACATTTCGAAGATTTCTAAGACGACACGTAAAATTCCATTTTTTTTTTCTCAAAAAAAATTTTTTTTGTGCTAAATGCATGCTATAATGCATATAATGTACCCTTGAATAATATTTAAGGTGAAATTTACAAAAAATAAAAAAAAAATATTTTAAGGTCCCTTGTCCCCATAAATTATTATCAAATTTTCGTTCTATTTATTATTGACTGTAACTATCTATATTATAAAGGACAAACATATCTGCGCGTAACGCATACGTCATTCTGCGAATGGCAACACTTTGAAATTTGAAATGAAATTTCGGTTTTGCAATTTTCGCTACTGCAAATTTTTAAACTTCTAAACATCGCACAGTTTCAATTTTTACACCGTAGTATAGAGAAAAAAAAGTACTTTTAAATGGGATTTGTTTGAAAGCTCTATCTCAATTTATTTTTGAGATATTAATTTTTTTTATAGTTTTTAGTACCACTATTGTAGTTGTGGCAACTGAAGTACTCCATTTCTATTAAAAGTAAAGGGAAAATACTCTTTGTTTATTTATTTTTATTGATTATGTCCTTATTGATGCCATTTTCACATTACAAATAAAGGTAACCTTTTTTCTAATTTTTGAACAGAAAATGACGTCAGCCATTAAAAAAAGAAACACGCATTCTTCTTCATAAATCAAAAGATTGAAAAAGATATTTCAATATTTCTACATTACGCTGATACTGAGTTTGAGACGCTAGGCAAAATAATTCAGCGAATAAAAATGATGCCATATTTAAAACAAAGCGATCATTTTCTTTGATAAAAATAAATATTTGATCAATACTAAATGGCCAATACTATGGTAACTAAAGGCAAATTTCTGAGTGATAAATTTTCTCGGGTACTGATATTTGAACATAAATTTTATGCGAATGTTCACATGAAAAGTTGTATTGGACAAACGTGACTTTAAGTTTGGAAATACATTCATTAATAATGTATTGCGCGTTAAAATTCTTTTAAATTGTGAATTTGAGTGGTGCGTATGTAAATTTTGAGAATGTGAAAATAACGTACAGTTTAGATTTTATGGGGGAAAATTTTATGATGTGACAAAGCGAAATTCTTTTTACTGATCCCGTAACAACAAACGTAAGAGCCTCAATCGATTACTTCAACATAATTACTCATCTTGATTACGTAGTCTAATACAGTTTAATTTTTCAATAATTTTCGTAGTTGAAGTTTTTGGAAATAATATTTTGGTAATTTTAGGTTAAAAACATTATTTGGTTCAAGAGTTAGATAACCAATGCAAGATTAATTTTTTATTGTAATTATTTTTATAGGTTTATTATAAATTCGATCTAACAATTCCATTCTAAACATTTTAATTCGTCGAATTTTGACGGGTTTCAACTCGTAATTATAAGAAATTAAACTTCCACATATGTGGACAAAGGCGTGACGAGGCTAATGGATTAAAGAAATCCTTATAGGAAATTTTATCATTTGCAATTTCCAAATTATTCGTTAAATTTAAAAGAAAAAGTTAAAATAATCTTTTAAAATTCTTAAAGAATAAGACTTGTTAGTTTAAAAAAAACATATTTAAGTAATTTAAAACTTTATTACTATCATTTTAAATAAGAGTGTTTAAATAATTAAATTTAGAAATCGTTTCAATGATTTCTATACACCTTAAAAGGATTTTTTTTTAATATATGAATTTGTATCTTAATAATTTATTCAAATATTTGAAAATTTTGAAAATACTTTTAAGCTTTCAAGATATTTTCAGAGCACTTTAAAAATCGAGACATAGAAACAAATAAACATCTTTTTAGGTTCGTTCGCAATTATATAAATACGTGGCACCTATAGTCGTCGTCTGGTCCGCTCGTCTGTCTGTCTGTCCGTTTGTCCGCATATAACAACGCAATAACTATCCAACCGAATAGTTTGAAATGTAATATATATAATTTTTCCAGAATTATGTCGAATCATTTCAAATTTCATGAAAATCGAATCAAACTTAAAAACATGTTAATAAAAGTTTTCTCCATTCTATTAAATCTTATCATACTCAATTAATTCAATGATATCCCATGATCGGTAATGATTGTAGATTTCTACGGTGATTGCGTCCTATTTAAAATGGAGTCACATTGTGTACATATTACTGAATTAAAAATATATAATCGTAATAAATTTTGTATTCATGCATTTTTTAATAAGAGTGCAACAGCTATTGCAACAAGATCTGAATATTTTCAAATCTAGTTATAGTACGAACGCACCTCATTTTTCACGTTTGACTTACAATTTCCGACTTTTTAATTTTAGTTTATGTAGATTGACTATACTAAGTTTATATTTTCATTAAACTATTTTAGTTTTAGACTATTGATTACTACTAGAGAATTTGAAGAAAAATGTCAATAATGCTATATGCAAATCTAATCACCCTATTCAAATAAACTTAATGTCAAAATAATACTCATGCAATTATATAGGGAATGACTGAAACTTTTAGGCTATTTCTATAAATAAACCTCTTAGAGTTAGTAGAAAGATAATCACTGTAAACGTTTTGCCTAATCGTTTTATTAGGTCTACAGGGAAGTTCTGTCCGATAATGTTATTTTACGCTTACTTTTTAAAAAATTCAGATTTGTTCATTGGCACCATTTTTTTGAAATGGTAAAATTCCCATTGTTTCTACCTTAATGTTAGATGGCAATTTTACAATTTCAAAAAAGTGGTGCCAATGAACAAATCTGAATTTTAAAAAAGTAGGCGTCTAATAACATTATCGGGCAGAACTTTCCGGTAGACCTAATAAAAATATCCCACCATTATTTGAAAAATATTCTTATTTTGAACATTCTTTTGCTTCATGCTGTAGAAAATAATATAAAGAAAAAACATACCAAGTTTTAAGATAATTGAGTGATAAGATATTGCATTATTATTTTTGAAAAAAGAAATAAGAGAAAATTCAATTTTAATTAACACAACAAAACAAGTGTTGCAAATTAAATTATTCATTTCCGTGTACACTTATAAAATGTTAGTTATTTTAAATATTAAGAAAAAAATCTTTAAAAATTTATATTTGTTCAAAGAAATGCGAGTTGAAACCCATCGAATTTCCACGAAAGAAAATGATTAAAAGGACACTTATTTATAATAAACCTACAGTATTAATTACAATAACAAATTCATCTTACGTTTGTTAATGTAAGTCTTAAAAGAAATATATTTTTAACCTGAGTAGACAGAATAAACTTTTAACCTAATACTGAGAGAAGAAAAAGACCAAAAATCGGAACCTTATTGAACGCCTGTTGCTTGCAGCATCATCAATCGCTGCTATTTTAAACTAAAATCGACAATCGCAGTAAAAAACACTCCTGTCGTCTTACATAATCTCCCTGCAAGAATTTTTTAAATGGCTGTTACCATTTGCCAGTTATTGAATTTAAAACTCACTCAGTCTATTTTAGGACACCCGCTATGGCAATTAAAAATTATTCCACTCAGTGTTGCCTATGGGCTACTTTTTTAAAATTCAGACATCTTGATTGACACCACTTTTTTGAAATGGTAAAATTCGCCTTATCAACACACTGATTAAGGCGAAAATAACGGAAATTTTATCATTTAAAAAAGTTGTGCCAATCTAGAAATCTGAATTTAAAAAAAAGCCCAAAGGAAACACCGATCCCGCTTGCTTTAAAATTTATTTGGCATTTTGAAAAATACCATTACTGTGAAACTTTTAAAAGAAATTTTCTTTTCAATCACCTCTATGTTTTTAAATTGAAATGTGAAAACCTAAATCTATCCCCCTCCAACAAATATAAATAAATAACCAAACAACAGAACTATAAGTAATTTTTAATTTAAAATTCTGTTCCACTCATATACGCTAATAAATTTCATCTTTTAAAAGAGAAAAAAAATCTACATTTACAATTTCTCTTTTCCTTTACATACTTCTGTACATTTATTTTCTTTCTCGAAAATAAAAGAGCTCATTAAAATATTTGAAACGATTCATTTCAATTAGAATTTAATAGTGATATCAGAGGCAATTACTACCCTACATAAAAAGAAAGATATAAACGTCTATGATGAATAAAGTAGTGTTAGAAAAGGATGAAAAAAATTATACAAAGCCTTCAGAAAAAGTCGACATATTAAATTTCTATTAAAAATGCACTTTTGAATAAAAAGTTACAGAAGAAAAAAAACAAGAATGTACCATTTATTAAATCTACAAATTCGATCAAATTTATTTCAAAGGAAAATACTCTAGGAAGAAAAAATGGAAAAAAAGCTATTTTTTTTTTAATGTATCTTAAAAGGATATTACAAAGTAAATGTATAAAATTCTGATTTATTTTTTTCTAGTAATTTTTTTATTTCAATTTTTGTGTAGATATGTATTATAAGTTCCACAATGTTAAAATAATATAAAAATATGTTTCTGGGTAAAAGAAATTTTTAGAGGAAATTTACGATTAGCGGCATTGAAGTTGATCGAAGTAATAGTAACACTACTTTCCTATTTTTTACTGAATCATGCTGATTGGTAAACATATCACACCAAAAAATTATTTCGTATCACATTATTTACTAATCATTATCAAGGACGTGAATTAAAACTTTAGAAACAGTAAAAATAGGTTTATTCTGTTGGTTACATGTTTCGACTCTACTCTAGTCATTTAAAAAAAAGAATTGCATGGTCAATAAAACGGCATCATTTAAATTTTCGCGTACTCTTTCATATTATTCTGCCCTCGAAGCTGGTAGACGGGAGGTGCTGGGTTCAATCCCAATCGCGCCCGTCGGCCTAATTGTTCGGAGTTTTCGTGGTTTTCTTCGAACCTTGGATTTTCCAAGCGTTAAGTTCCCTTATAAAGACCGCCACGGAGGGCACCCCCACCCCCCTTAGGGCCTATATCCCTCGTGTTGATAATTCGCCGTCGTAAACACAACACAAACACAACACCCTTTCATATTATTCACGTTAATTATTATTTTTTTTTTTTAATCTTACTTGGATGTTTGTTAATTTTGTAACCATTGGGGAGCTCGAGCCATAATTTTAGTAAGTTAAATGATGTTGCACAGTTCAATATTGAATTTTTGCGGGCTACAATATCTATGGTTTCTCTGTATATTATAGATTATTATTTTAGTTACATATTTATTATAATTACATGACTGCGAACATCTTATGCTTTTTTATACCGCAAAAATTTTTTAGTAAATTTTACCTTTTTAAATTGCGGTAATCTTCAGATTAAATAAGATGAAAATTTCTATTCAATTTTTATGGTACAAAAAATCGGAAGAGTTCGCAGCTATGTAATTACCAGATATTATAACACGGAACATTTCAATATGTAATGATGCAACATAGTTTAACTTACCAAAATTATGTCTCAAGTTACTCACTGGTTACGGAAATAAAAAATGAACACCCAGGTAAGAAAAAAAGTGCATAACATGAAAGAGTACGTAAAAAAATCGAATCATGGCGTGTCATAGACGGTGCAAATTTAGAATATTTTTAATTATTTGTTTTAGCTCATTAAAGCCGGTTGGCAAGAAAACTTGCCATTTAAGGCGAACAAAATATTTAAATTTCAATATCAGTATTTTAGTTTGGAAATTTTCACATTATCTAATCTCAGATTTTGACCGATTAAATCAATCAAAATTAATATGTGGAAAAAACCCGTGTCGAAGAATTAAAAGAAATGTGAATGAGGTTCGTCCTAATGGGTTAAAAATAACTCGGATCGTGTCAAAATATGTAAACAGCCGAATAAACCTATTTTTACTGTTTTTAAAGTTTTAATTTACACCTTTTATCAATTAAAATTAGTATAGAAAATTGTCTTTAATCGCCTCCATGTTTTTAAAGCGAAATTTGAAGGCATGAATCTATCCTCCCCACCCCCCAAACAAAATAGAACTATGCGTAATTTTTAAGTACTGATTCTAGTACAGTCATGCACATAAATTTCATCTTTAAAAAAATCTACATTTATAATTTCTATTTTCTCCTAAAGAGTGCTTTACATTTTTTCCTCTTCTCCTCGAAAATAAAAGAGCTCATTAAAAAACTTGAAACTATTCATTTCAATTAGATTCAGCAGTGACAGCCGAGGCAATTGCTAATCTACTTGAAAAGATTGATATAAACGTCTATGTTGATCAAAATATTACTAGAAAAGAAGGGAAAAAAAGTATACAAAGCCTTCAGAAAAAGTCGACACATTAAATTTCTATCAAAAATGGACTTTTGAATAAAAAGTTACAGAAGAAATAAAAAATATGAATGTACTATTTATTAAATCTACAAATTCGATCGAATTTATTTGAAAGGAGAATATTCTAGTAAGTAAAAATGGGAAAAAGCTTACATTTTTTTTAAATGTCAGTTATAAGGGATAATACAAGGAAACTGTATAAAATTCTGATTTCATTTTTCCTAGTATTTTTCTGTTTCAGTTTTTTGTGTCGATATCTATTACAAGTTCCACAATGTTAAAATAATATAAAAATATGTTTTTGGATAAAAGAAATTTTTAGAGGAAATTTACCATTAACAACTTTGAAGTTGATCGAAGTAATATTAACACTACTTTATTATTTTTAGTTCAACCATACTGGTTGGTAAACATATCGCACGGAAAAATTATTTCATATCGTATTATTTACTAATCATTATAAAGGACGTAAATTAAAACTTTAGAAACATTAAAAATAGGTTTATTCGACTGTTTACATGTTTCGACTCTATTCTAGTGATTTTCAAAACAAATAAATAAAAATATTCTACAATTGCACGGTCATTGAAACGCCATTATTCAAATTTTCGCGTACTCTTTCATATTATTCACGTTAATTATTCTTATTATTATTTTTATCTTACTTGGATGTTTGTTATTTTCATAATCATTGAGGAACTCGAGTCATAATTTTGGTAAGTTAAATGATGTTGCATCGTTCAATATTGAATTTTTGCGGGCTACAATCTCTATGATTTCTCTGTATATTATAGATTATTATTTGAATTATATATTTATTATAATTACCAGAGATTGTAACACACAACATTTCTATATGTAACGATGCAGAATCGTTTAACTTACCTAAATTATGGCTCGAGTTACTCAATGGTTAGGAAAATAAAAAATAAACATCCAAGTAAGGAAAAAAATGTGCATAATATGAAAGAGTAAGTAAAAATCGAATGATGGCCTATCATAGATGGTGCAATTTTAGAATATTTTTATTTATTTGTTTTTAAAATTACTTAGATCGTGTCAAAATATGTAAACAACCGAATTAGCCTATTTTTACTGTTTTTAAAGTTTTAATTTACACCTTTTATCAATTAAAATTAGTATAGAAAATAGTTTTTAATCACCCCTATGTTTTTAAAGTGAAATCTGGCAGTATGAATCTATCCCCCCACTCTTCCCCAAACGAAACAGAACTATGCGTAATTTTTAATTCCAGATTCTATTATAGTCATATACATTAATAAGTTTCATCTTTAAAAAAAAATCTACATTTGTAATTTCTCCATTCTCCTAAATAGTTATTTACATTTTCTACCTCTCTCGAAAATAAAAGAGCTCATTAAAAAAGTTCAAACATTTCATTTCAATTAGAATTTAATAGCGATAGCAGAGTCAATTACCATTCTACAAAAAAAGATAGATATAAACGTCTATGATGATTAAAGTAGTATTGAATAAGGATGAAAAAATTACAGAAAGCTTTCAGAAAAATTCGACATATTAAATTTTTATTAATAATGCTCTTTTGAATGAAAAGTTACAGATGAAAAAAAAACATGAACGTACCAGTTGTTAAATCTACAGACTCGATCAAATTTATTACAAAGGAAAGTATTCTAGAGAGAATAAATGAGGAAAAGCTTAATTTTTTTTAATGCCAGGCATAAAGGATATTACAAAGCATCGGTATAAAATTGTGATTTAATTTTTTCTAGTATTTGTTTATTTCAATATTTTGTGTAGACATGTATTACAAATTTCATAATATTCCAATAATATAAAAAATATGTTTCTGGATAAAATAAATCCTTACAGAAAATTTACCATTTGCATCTTTCAAGTTGTGTTACAATCTCTAAGGTTTCTCTGTATGTTATAGATTATTATTTAAATTACAAATTTATTATAATTACCTGATATTGAAACACGCTAAATTTCAATATGTAACGATGATGCAGCATCGTTTAACTTACGAAAAGTATGGCTTTAGTTACTCAATGGTTACGGAAATAAAAAAATAAACATCCAAGTAAGTTAAAAAAAAAAAAAAAAAAAAGTGCATAATATGACAGAGTACGTAAAAAATCGAATGATGAAGTTTCACAGACGGCGTAACTTCAGAATGTTATTATTGATTTCTTTTAACTCCTTAAATTCGGTTGGCAAGAAAACTTGCCATGTAAGTCGAACAAAATTTTTAAATTTGAATACCAGTATTTTAGTTTGGAAATTTTCACATTATCTAATCTCAGATTTTAGCGATTAAGTAAATCAAAATTACAATGTTTTTTATTAATACATGGAAATTATTCTAGACGGAAACATTCGCCTTGCATACAATATTTCAAATGAAAATCAAATTTCAAAGTACAAAGTAATTGCTTAAAAGGCGCAAAGGCCAACATAGTGAAAAAGATTCCAATCCGGGACTCGAACCCGGACCATCAGTATAGCGCACTGACGTTCTACTGACTAAACCACTTGGAACGATACCCAGCACGGAAAATTTCTCACTATTATATGTTGGCAATGCTACAAACGCAGCACAAGATGAAATATTCAGCCCCAGTTTGCCCCAGTTCGGTGGCTCACGTTGAATATTCCATCTTGTGCTGCGTTTGTAGCCTTGCCAACATATAATAGTGAGAAATTTTCCGTGCTGGGTATCGTTCCAAGTGGTTTAGTCAGTAGAACGTCAGTGCGCTATACTGATGGCCCGGGTTCGAGTCCCGGATTGGAATCTTTTTCACTATGTTGGCCTTTGCGCCTTTTAAGCAATTACTTTGTACTTTGAAATTTGATTTTCATTTGAAACCAGTATTTTAGTTTGGAAATTTTCACATTATCTAATCTCAGATTTTAGCGATTAAGTAAATCAAAATTACAATGTGGAAAAATCCGGTGTCAAGAATTAAAAGAAATGTAAAAGAGGGTCGTCCTTAATGGGCTAAAAATGACTCGGATCGTCTCAAAATATGTAAAAAGACGAATAAACCTATTTTTACTGTTTTTAAAGTTTTAATTTACAACTTTTAGCAATTAAAATTGTTTTTAATCACTTCTATGTTTTAAAAATAAAATCTGCAAGCATGAATCTACCCACCCCCCCCCCCCCCGAACACACAAATAAAACAGAACTATGCGTAATTTTTAATTCCAAATTCTATTATAGTCATGCGCATTAATAAATTTCAACTTTTAAAAAATATATACATTTATAATTTCTCTTTTCCCTAAATAGTGCTTTACATTTTTTTCTTTTTCTCTCGAAAATAAAAGAGCTCATTAAAAAAGTTGAAAGTATTCATTTCAATTAGAATTTACCAGTGACAACATAATCAATTGCTACTAGAAAAGATAGATATAAACGGCCTTGGATATTAAAGTAGTATTAGAAAGGGAGGAAAAAATTATACAAAGCTTTCCGAAAAAGTGGACATATTAGATTTCTATTAAAAATGCACTTTTGAACAAAAAGTTTTAGAAGAAGAAAAAAAAAACATGAATGTACCATTTATTAAATCAACAAATTGGATCGAATTTATTTGAAAGGAGAATGTTCTAGGAACAATAAATGAAAAAAAGCTTTTTTTTATGTCAGTTATAAATGATATTACAAGGCAACTGTATAAAATTCTGATTTCATTTTTCTAGTTTTTTTTCTTCCTATATTTTGTGTAGATATGTATTACAAAATTCACATTGTTCAAATAATATAAAAATTTGCTTCTAAATTTAAAAAAAAAATCTTAGAGGAAATTTACCACAAGCAGCCTTAAAGTTGATCGAAGTAATATTAATTAACACTACTTTAGTATTTTTCACCCAATCATACTATTGATAAACATATCACACGGAAAAAAATATTTTATATCATATTATTTGCTAATCGTTATAAAGGACGTGAATTAAAACTTTAGAAATAGTAAAAACAGGTTTATTCTATTCTTTACATGTTTCAATTCTACTGTACTCATTTTCAAAAAAAAAAAAAAAAAAAAAATTAAAAAAAAAAATTCTAAAATTGTACGGTCAATGAAACTCCATCATTAAAATTTTCGCATACACTTTTATATTATTCAAATTATTATTATTATTTTTTTATCTTACTTGGATGTTTGTTATTTTCGTAACCATTGAGGAACCCGAGTCATAATTTGGTAAGTTAAATGGTATTGCATCGCTCAACATTGAATTTTTGCGTGCTACAATCTCTTTGGTTTATCTGTATATTATAGATTATTACATGAATTATACATTTATTATAATTACCAGAGATTGTAACACACAACATTTCTATATGTAACCATGCAGAATCTTTTAACTTACCAAAATTATGGCTCGGGTTACTCAATGGTTAGGAAAAAAATATAAATAAATATCCAAGTAAGGGGAAAAAAAGTGCATAATATGAAAGAGTGCGTTAAAAAAAAAAAAAAAAACAAAAAAACAAAAAAAAAAAACGAATGATTGCGTGTCATAGACGGTGCAATTTTAGAATATTTTTATTTATTTGTTTTTAAAATTACTTAGATCGTGTCAAAATATGTAAACAACCGAATTAGCCTATTTTTACTGTTTTTAAAGTTTTAATTTACACCTTTTATCAATTAAAATTAGTATAGAAAATAGTTTTTAATCACCCCTATGTTTTTAAAGTGAAATCTGAAAGTATGAATCTGTCCCCCCCCCCCCCCCCCCCTCCTTCACCAAACGAAACAGAACTATGCGTAATTTTTAATTCCAGATTCTATCATAGTCCTGTACATTAATAAGTTTCATCTTTAAAAAAAATCTACATTTGTAATTTCTCCATTCCCCTAAATAGTTATTTACATTTTGTCCCTCTCTCAAAAATGAAAGAGCTCATTAAAAAAGTTCAAACATTTCATTTCAATTAGAATTTAATAGCGATAGCAGAGTCAATTACCATTCTACTAAAAAAGATAGTTATAAACGTCTATGATGATTAAAGTAGTATTAAAAAAGGATGAAAAAATTACAGAAAGCTTTCAGAAAAATTCGACATATTAAATTTTTATTAATAATGCTCTTTTTAATGAAAAGTTACAGATGAAAAAAAAACATGAACGTACCAGTTATTAAATCTACAGACTCGATCAAATTTATTACAAAGGAAAATATTCTAGAGAGAATAAATGAGGAAAAGTTTAATTTTTTTTTAATGCCAGGCATAAAGGATATTACAAAGCATCGGTATAAAATTGTGATTTAATTTTTTCTAGTATTTGTTTATTTCAATATTTTGTGTACACATGTATTACAAATTTCATAATATTCCAATAATATAAAAATATGTTTCTGGATAAAATAAATCCTTACAGAAAATTTACCATTTGCATCTTTCAAGTTGTGTTACAATCTCTAAGGTTTCTCTGTATGTTATAGATTATTATTTGAATTACAAATTTATTATAATTACCTGAGATTGAAACACGCTAAATTTCAATATGTAACGATGATGCAGCATCGTTTAACTCACAAAAAGTATGGCTCGAGTTACTCAATTGTTACAGAAATAAAAAAATAAACATCCAAGTAAGTTAAAAAAAAAAAAAAAAAAAAAAAAAAAAAAAAAGTGCATAATATGACAGAGTACGTAAAAATCGAATGATGACGTTTCACAGACGGGGCGTAATTTTAGAATGTTATTATTTATTTCTTTTAACTCATTAAATCCGGTTGGCAAGAAAACTTGCCATGTAAGCCGAACAAAATTTTTAAATTTGAATACCAGTATTTTAGTTTGGAAATTTTCACATTATCTAATCTCAGATTTTAGCGATTAAGTAAATCAAAATTACAATGTGGAAATATCCGATGTCAAGAATGAAAAGAAATGTAAAAGAGGGTCGTCCTTAATGGGTTAAAAATGACTCGGATCGTCTAAAAATATGTAAAAAGACGAATAAACCTATTTCTACTGTTTTTAAAGTTTTAATTTACACCTTTTAGCAATTAAAATTGTTTTTAATCACTTCTATGTTTTTAAAATAAAATCTGCAAGCATGAATCTAACCCCCCCCCCCCCAAAAAAAAAAAAATAAAATAAAATAAAATAAAACAGAACTATGCGTAATTTTTAATTCCAATTTCTATTATAGTCATGCGTATTAATAAATTTCAACTTTAAAAATATATATACATTTATAATTTCTCTTTTCCCCTAAATAGTGCTTTACATTTTCTTCTTCTTCTCTCGAAAATAAAAGAGCTCATTAAAAAAGTTAAAAGTATTCATTTCAATTAGAATTTAGCAGTGACAACAGAATCAATTGCTACTAGAAAAGATAAATATAAAAGTCCTTGGATATTAAAGTAGTATTAGAAAAGGAGGAAAAAATTATACACATGCTTCCGAAAAAGTGGACATATTAGATTTCTATTAAAAATGCACTTTTGAACAAAAAGTTTTAGAAGAAGAAAAAAAAAAACATGAATGTACCATTTATTAAATCGACAAATTGGATCGAATTTATTTGAAAAGAGAATATTTTAGGAACACTAAATAGGAAAAAGCTTAATTTTTTTTTATGTCAGTTATAAATGATATTACAAGACAACTGTATAAAATTCTGATTTCATTTTTCTAGAATTTTTTTCTTCCAATATTTTGTGTAGATATGTATTACAAAATTCACATTGTTCAAATAATATAAAAATGCGCTTCTAAATAAAATAAAAAAATCTTAGAGGAAATTTACCATAAGCAGCCTTAATGTTGATCGAAGTAATATTAACACTTATTTAGTATTTTTCACCCAATCATACTATTTATAAACATATCACACGGAAAAAAATATTTTATATCCTATTATTTACTAATCATTATAAAGGACGTGAATTAAAACTTTAGAAACAGTAAAAATAGGTTTATTCTATTGTTTACATGTTTCGATTCTACTGTACTCATTTTCAAAAAAATAAATTTAAAAAAAATATTATAAAATTGTACGGTCAAAGAAACTCCATCATTAAAATTTTCGCGTACACTTTTATATTATTCACATTATTATTATTATTTTTTATCTTACTTGGATGTTTGTTATTTTCCTAACCATTGAGGAACCCGAGTCATAATTTTGGTAAGTTAAACGGTATTGCATCGTTCAATATTGAATTTTTGCGTGCTACAATCTCTTTGGTTTATCTGTATATTATAGATTATTATTTGAATTATATATTTATTATAATTACCAGAGATTGAAACACGCAAAATTTCAATATCTAACGATGGAACATTGTTTAACTTCCAAAAATTGTGGCTCGAGTTACTCAATGGTTACGGAAATAAAAAAATTAAATAAACATCCAAGTAAGGAAATAAAAGTGAATAATATGAAAGAGTACCTAAAAATCGAATGATGACGTTTCATAGACGACGCAAATTAAGAATAGTTTTATTTATCAGTTTTAAAAATATCTCGGATCGTGTCAAAATATGTAAACAGACGATAAACCAATTGTTACTGTTCTTAAAGTTTTAATTTACACCTTTTAGCAATTAAAATTAGTATAGAAAATTGCTTTTAATCACCTCCATGTTTTTAAAGTGAAATCTGAAAGCATGAATCTATCCTCCCCATCCCCCAAACAAAACAGAACAATGTGTAATTTTTAATTCCAAATTCTATTATAGTCATGCGCATTAATAAATTTCATGTTTTAAACAAATCTACATTTATAATTTCTCTTTTCCCCTAAATAGTGATTTACACATTTTTTCTCTTCTCTCGAAAATAAAAGAGCTCATTAAAATTTTGAAACTATTCATTTCAATTAGAATTTAGCAGTGACAACAGAGGCAGTTGCTACTTGAAAAGATAGATATAAACGGCCTTGGTGATTAAAGTAGTATTAGAAAAGGAGGAAAAAAAATTATACAAAGCCTTCCGAAAAAGTGGACATACTAGATTTCTATCAAAAATGGAATTTTGAATAAAAAGTTACAGAAGAAATAAAAAATATGAATGTACCATTTATTAAATCTACAAATTCGTTCGAATTTATTTGAAAGGAGAATATTCTAGGAAGTAAAAATGGGAAGAAGCTTAATTTTTTTTTAAGTGTCAGTGATAGGGGATATTACAAGGCAACTGTATAAAATTATTTCATTTTTTCTAGTACTTTTTTGTTTCAATATTATGTGTGGACACGTATTACAAATTTCACAATGTTAAAATAACATAAAAATATGTTTCTGGATAAAATAAATCCTTTGCGGAAATTTACCATTAGCAGCCTTGAAGTTGATCGCAGTAATATTAACACTACTTTAGTATTTTTTATTCAATCATGCTGATTTGTAAACATATCGCACAGAAAAATTATTTTATGTCATATTATTTAGTAATCATTATAAAGGACGTGAATTAAAACTTTAGAAACAGTAAAAATAGGTTTATTCTATTGTTTACATGTTTCGGTTCTACTGTACTCATTTTCAAAAAAAAAAAAAATATATATATATATATTATAAAATTGTACGGTCAATGAAACTCCATCATTAAAATTTTCGCGTACACTTTTATATTATTCACATTATTATTATTATTTTTTTAATCTTACTTGGATGTTTGTTATTTTCGTAACCATTGAGGAACCCGAGTCATAATTTTGGTAAGTTAAATGGTATTGCATCGTTCAATATTGAATTTTTGCGTGCTACAATCTCTTTGGTTCATCTGTATATTATAGATTATTATTTGAATTATATATTTATTATAATTACCAGAGATTGAAACACGCAAAATTTCAATATCTAACGATGGAACATTGTTTAACTTCCAAAAATTGTGGCTCGAGTTACTCAATGGTTACAGAAATAAAAAATAATAAAATAAACATCCAAGTAAGGAAATAAAAGTAAATAATATGAAAGAGTACCTAAAAATCGAATGATGACGTTTTATAGACGACGCAAATTAAGAATAGTTTTATTTATCAGTTTTAAAAATATCTCGGATCGTGTAAAAATATGTAAACAGACGATAAACCAATTGTTACTGTTCTTAAAGTTTTAATTTACACCTTTTAGCAATTACAATTAGTATAGCAAATTGTTTTTAATCACCTCCATGTTTTTAAAGTGAAATCTATCCTCCCCATCCCCAAACAAAACAGAACTATGTGTAATTTTTAATTCCAAATTCTATTATAGTCATGCGCATTAATAAATTTCATGTTTTAAACAAACCTACATTTATAATTTCTCTTTTCCCCTAAATAGTGATTTACATATTTTTCCTCTTCTCACGAAAATAAAAGAGCTCATTAAAAATGTTGAAACTATTCATTTTAATTAGAATTTAGCAGTGACAACAGAGGCAATTACTACTTGGAAAGATAGATATAAACGTCCTTGGTGATTAAAGTAGTATTAGAAAAGGAGGACAAAAAATTATACAAAGCCTTCGGAAAAAGTGGACATATTAGATTTCTATCAAAAATGGAATTTTTAATAAAAAGTTACAGAAGAAATAAAAAACATGAATGTACCATTTATTAAATCTACAACTTCGATCGAATTTATTTGAAAGGAGAATATTCTAGGAAGTAAAAATGGGAAAAAGCTTACATTTTTTTTAAGTGTCACTGATAAGGGATATTACAAGGTAACTGTTTAAAATTCTGATTTCATTTTTTCTAGTACTTTTTTGTTTCAATATTTTGTGTAGACATGTATTACAAATTTCACAATGTTAAAATAACATTAAAATATGTTTCTGGATAAAATAAATCCTTTGCGAAAATTTACCATTAGCAGCCTTGAAGTTGATCGCAGTAATATTAACACTACTTTAGTATTTTTTATTCAATCATGCTGATTTGTAAACATATCACACAGAAAAAATTATTTTATGTCATATTATTTATTAATCATTATAAAGGTCATGAATTAAAACTTTAGAAACAGTAAAAATAGATTTGTCCTATTGTTTACATGTTTACATGTTTATTGTTTACATGTTTACATGTACTCTATTCTAGTCATTAAAAAGAAAAAAGAAAAAAATTCAAAGAGAAAACATGTTTACATGTTTACATGTTTACATGTTTATTGTTTACATGTTTACATGTACTCTATTCTAGTCATTAAAAAGAAAAAAGAAAAAAATTCTATAATTGCACGGTGAATGAAAGCCATCATTCAAATTTTCTTGTATACTTTCTTATTATTCACGTTATTTATTTGTTTATTATCCTATTTGGATGTTTGTTATTTTTGTAGCCACTGAGGAACTCGAGCTGTAATTTTTGTATGTTAAAAGATGTTGCATCGATACATATTGAATTTTTGCGTGTTACAATCTCTATGGTTTCTCTGTATATTATAGATTATTATTTGAATTATATATTTACTAGTGTAAATTCCTGTCCTGGGTCGGTAGGTAAAAATTGAGTTTTTTACTTAAAATTTGAAAACTGATAAAAAAAATAATTCACAATATAGAAGCATTTAGTTCAACAAAGTTCGGCTAATTTATGTTCTAATAAACACTTGTGTACTAACACACTTATGTACTAATAAACATTTACAATACTTCTGGGTAAACCAGGCTTTCCGGCTAATATACCATAACAAAATTAACCCCTTGGGGACGAGCGACACGTATACGTGCCGGAAATAGGCCTAAGGATCCTCGTTTATCCTCACCAGTAAAATTTTACTGTAAAATTTGCCTTATTTAATCTGAGCAATTTCCCGATTTGAATAGGCGCAAACTTCTGTTTTTTAAAACCGGTAGTAAAGTAATAAACATTTCGTAAAAGGCTCCCGTCGCGAAGGGGTTAAGATTTCTTAATAAAACAAAAATGTAACACATATGCAATAAAACTGCGTAATTAAAAAAAAGTCTGCTGCAGCTATTGAAATAATACTAAATTTTTTATAACACTTTGAAATTGTATTCCCCCCTCCCCCCCCCCCCAAAAAAAAACCCAAAATAATAATAATATATATATATATATATATGTATATGTATCATTAATAAATAGGATAAATAAAAAAAAACCAGTCTGAGTGTCAGTGTGTTTTAAATCTGCCAATAAAACTTGTAAGCAAAAGACGAAAGCTATTTTTATTCGAATATAAGAATAGTGTTTCATAACCTTAATTTTTGGTTGATAGATGGCGCTATAAGTCTTGTTAAATCCATTTTTCACAACATCATGAGTTGGTATGAAAAAGTGAAAACGCATTTCAAAATATTTAAAAGCATTAATATGGGTTTTTTTTTTTAAGGTTTTAGAGAAAATAAAGAAGAATACATGTTATACAAAGCATATTATGTGTATATTTCCATATGTTGAACAATCTGCAAACTTACGGTCTGTTGAATACTTATGCCTAACATGGCCGCGATATGTTGCTTTTCCCAAGGATGGGTATGAGCCGGAATCGTTACACTGTGTTTTATTATATAGAGATTATAATTACCAGAGATTGCAACATGCAAAATTTCAATATTTAACGATGCAGCATCGTTTAACTTACCAAAAGTATGGCTTGAGTTACTCAATAGTTACGGAAATAAAAAAATAAACGTCCAAGTAAGAAAATAAAGTGCATAATATGAAAGCGTACGTAAAAAATCGAATGATGGCGTTTCATATACGGGGCAATTTTAGAATATTTTTATTTATCTGTTTTAAAAATTACTCGGATCGTGTCAAAATATGTTAAACAGACAAGTAAACCAATAATTACTGTTTTTAAAGTTTTAATTTACACATTTTAGCAATTAAATTTACAATAGAAAATTGTTTTTAATCACCCCTATGTTTTTTAACACGTTCACGCCGGCGCGGTAGGGCACACTCGACTGTCTCGGAGCTGCCAAGTTTCCGGCTTTTTGGATACCAGTATTTTAATACAGAAAGTGTAGTTTTATTTAATTAGAACAATTGAGCGATTTAAAGAACAACATTTTCTCTAAAATAATAGTGGTGTCAAAAAGCCGGAGACTTGACAACTCTGAGACAGTCGAGTGTGACTCACCGCGGCGGCGTGAACTTGTTAAGTGAAATATGAAAGCATTAATCTACCGTCACCACCCCCCACAAACAAAACAGAACTATGCGTAATTTTTAATTCCAAATTCTATTATAGTCATGTACATTTATAAAGTTCATCTTTAAAAAAAAATCTACATTTGCAATTTCTCTTTTCTCCTAAATAGTTATTTACATTTTTTCCCTCTCTCGAAAATAAAAGAGCTCATTAAAAATGTTGAAACGGTTAATTTCAATTAGAATTTAATAGAGACAGCAGAGGCAATTACCATTCTACTTAAAAAGATAGATATAAACGTCTATGATAATTAAAGTAGTATTAAAAAATGATGAAAAAATTACAGAAAACCATCAGAAAAATTCGACATATGAAATTTTTATTAAAAATGCACTTTGAATGAAAAGTTACAGAAGAAAAAAAAGCATGAACGTACCACTTATTAAAATTACAGACTCGATCGAATTTATTTGAAAGTAAAATATACCGGAGAGAATAAATGAGGAAATAATTTTCTTTTAATGCCAGGCATAAAGGTTATTACAAAGCATCGGTATAAAATTGTGATTTAATTTTTTCTAGTATTTGTTTATTTCGATATTTTGTGCAGACATGTATTACAAATTTCATAATGTTCGAATAATATAAAAATATGTTTCTGGATAAAATAAATCCTTAGAGCAGTGGTTCCCAACCTTTTTTTGGCCGCGCCCCACCAAAGCATCGGTAAAACCATGATGTCCCCCCTCCTCCCTTCTATATCATATAAATCTTATAAGATAAAAAATAAATCTCAATTTTCCCGGAAGGAACCCAAAATAACATTAACTCTGATAAATGATTTCAGATTCTTTAATTTATCAAAATCATATTTTTTTTTCATTACAAGTATGTTTTTAACATAACTCTATGAATGCAATGAGGCCACTGATCTTGGCAATTACATCTACAATTTTTTCCCCCAACTTACCTCAAATTTTAAATTGATTTTTATCTTTGTAAAATTCCTTGAAATCCCTTTCACATTTTGTATGATATCTGATTGAATGAATAAATTTTATAATGGATTTTAATACCCCATTAAGAACAAGTGATACTTGTTTATCACCGAGACTGCATGGGCAACATAATTCACAAGTAACAATTCCGGGTTCGCCCTTTTATCCATTTTAAGTAAATATTTTTCTTTCGCAACATACTATGATAGCGGGCTTTCTTTTTCCCATTATTATTATTTGGCCACCATGTTTTCCCAGATTTTAAATTTTAAAAGGTTTATGTAATGAAGTATGTTTATATATTGTGTATGCGGTGTGTACAAGAGCAATAAGAAGTTTACTTTCAACCCATTTCCTTCCGTGATGCTCAGGATATTTATTAGTTTAATAAAAGTAGTACCTCATTTAGATAATTCGACATTTTCCAGATTAAGCGTGTCCAAATAGTTCATTTTAGATATACCGTACATAATTTCACATGTAAAAGTTCCTACATGGGCCTATGACACTAAGAATGGATGCACAAGTTTTTTTTTTAGTTTTAAAAAAAAGTGTATTTACAAAAATAATATTAAAACTAGAAAAAATAGAATGTTTTTTAATATATAAAAGGTGTTAAAATGTCTTATAAAAAATTAATATAATTATTGCGGTGTCAGTGTATTATAAACTTGTAAATGGGAATGTTTTGAAAATTAATTCTTATTCAGTTATTTTTAGATTTTTTTTCATCTACTATTTCTATTTTTAGACTACTACACTACTTTTATTAAAAAATGGCACAACATTTCTTAAGAAATCTGAAATTGCCCCTCTGGAAAGTCATATTGCCCACCTGTGGGGCGTACGCCCCACGTTGGGAACCACTGCCTTAGAGGAAATTTACCATTAGCAGCCTTGAAGTTGATCGAAGTAATATTAACAATACTTTTGCATTTTTTTACCCAATCATACTTATTGGTAAACATATCACACAGAAATTTTTTTTTCCTATCATATTATTTACTAATCATTATAAAAGACGTAATTTAAAACTTTAAAACAGTAAAAACAGGTTTATTGTACTGTTTACATGTTTCGACTGTACTCTAGTCATTTTCAATAAAATAAATAAAAATATCAGATTGTAACGAAAGTTTCCCGCCACAGCTAATACGGTCTGTGCAAACAGTTCGCGTTGACGTGTTTGCTCGTATTTTGTAAAACTATTTTTGGCATTTGAAAGAAAGAGACTTGCTGTATAGCACTGTGTAGTGAAATTTGTAAAAAAATATCGTTATCATTAAGTACAAGGTGTCTGAAATGGAACTACCACTCTACCAGATTACAACCATCATTTACTTCCCTTTCTGTTGCAAAAAGCCAGTTACAGAATGTCACCGAATAAAGTGTACAGCTTTAGGTACTAGTGTTGTATCATATGACACTATGAAGGTTTGGCGGAATGGCGGTTATATATAAAATTACAGTTAATTATATATATTATAATTAGTATTACGTAATGGTGATTTGGCGGAAAACTTTCGTTACAACCTAATATTCTAAAATTGGAATGAAACGCCATCATTCAAATTTTCGCGCACTCTATTCACATTCCATCTATTCGCACTCTATTCGCACTCTATTCACGTTAATTATTATTATTTTTTTTTATGTTACTTGGATGTTTGTTACTTTAGTAATCGTTGAGGAACTCGAGCCATAATTTTGGTAAGTTAAATGATGTTGCATCGTCCAATATTGGATTTTCGCAGGCTACATTCTCTATGGTTTCTCTGTATATTATAGATTATTATTTGAATTATATATTTATTATAATTACCAGATATTGTAACACGCAGCATTTCAATATGTAACGATGCAGAATCGTTTAACTTACCAAAATTATGGCTCGAGTTACTCAATGGTTAGGAAAAAAAATAAATAAACATCCAAGTAAGGAAACAAAAGTGCATAATATGAAAGAGTGCGTAAAAAAACGAATGATGGCGTGTCATAGACGGTGTAATTTTAGAATATTTTTATTTATTTGTTTTAAAAATAAATCGGATCGTGTTATATTGGGTCGTTCGTAAAGTCGTGTCCGTTTGGGAAAATCAATTCGTACCGGAAAATTCTATCATTTAATTATTAGACGTTGATTCCGATGTCTAATAATTTCCGGGCAGAATTTTCCGGTACGAATTGATTTTCCCAAACGGACACGGCTTTCCGAACGTTCCAATATATAAACAGCCGAATAAACCTATTTTTATTGTTTTTAACGTTTTAATTTACACCTTTTGTCAATTAAAATTAGTATAAAAATCTGTTCTGTGTTTTTAAAGTAAAATCTGAAAGCATGAATCTATCCTCCCCCCCTCCCCCTTCCCAAACAAAATAGAACTAAGCGTAAGTTTTAAATCCAAGTCATGCACATTAATAAATTTCATCTCTTAAAAAAATCTACATTTATAATTTCTTTTTCTCCTAAATAGTGCTTTACATTTTTCCTCTTCCCTCGAAAATAAAAGAGCTCATTAAAAAAGTTGAAAAATGTTCATTTCAATTAGGATTTAGCAGTGACGACAGAGGCAATTGCTAATCTCCTTCAAAAGACAGATTTAAACGTCTATGGTGATTAAAGTAGTATTAGGAAAGGATGAAAAAAATACAGACAGCCTTCAGAAAAAGTAGACACATTAAATTTCTATTAAAAATGCACTTTTGAATGAAAAGTTATATGAAAAAAAAATATGAAGGTAACATTTATTAAATCTACAGATTCGATCGAATTTATTTGAAAGGAGAATATTCCAAGAAGAATAAATGGGAAAAAGTTGATTTTCTTTTTTTTTTCTTTTTTTTTTTCTTTTTTTAATGCCAGTTATAAAGGATACCACAAATGCTGATTTTATTTTTTTTCAGTATTTTTTTTTTCAATATGTTGTGTATATATGTGTTACAAATTTCACAATGTTCAAATAATATAAAATATGTTTCTGGATAAAAGAAGTCCTTAGAGAAGATTTACCATTAGCAGTTTTGAAGCTGATCGAAGTAATATTAACACTACTTTATTATTTTTAATTCAATCATACTGACTGGTAAACATGTTACACGAAAAAATTATTTCATATGAAATTATTTGCTACTCATTAAAATGGAGTAAAATAATAAGACGAAATGCAATATTCCCCCTTGATGCAATCACAAATTACACAATATGAACTTTCAATGTTCTCTGTTTACCTAAAAGGTGGCAGATAATAATAATAATACAGATGTTACAAATTTAAAATATACATTTGATTTAAATTTCCTAGTACTTTCGGCCTGAAAAACCCGCACGCATCGTCAGGGAATATTTTCATAAATTGCCGTTCTATTCATTTCAAATACGTTTGAGATGAAAGAGTTTATAATTCTTAGGGTAGCTGGAAGTAGAAGTAGTAGTACTCAAGATTAAACTTCTGTAGAGGGAAAAATATTTAACTGCCGATTCATTTATCTTAATACGTCACTTTGTTCGCATACGTTACTTTCGTTTTAAAATGCGTAGGTGGGGTAAAGTGACATATTAAAATAAATGAATGGACACTTTTTGACAAATATTATGGAGTAAATAGCACTCCGATGCAGCTGTTTATTACATTTTCGTGCCTTTTTTCAAACATGAACATATTTATGGGATGCTTGAATATTTTCCTTTTGTTTGCGCGAAAAATTTTACTTTTTGGCGAGTTTTATGGTGCCGTGTTTCCAGAGGGATACTTTTTTTTTTTTTATTCAGATTTCTTGATTGGGACCACTTTTTTAACACTTTCAGGACCGCATTTTTATTTACAAGAGGAAAAATCTGAATTTCTGGAATTAAGACTATTTTTAGCTAATATAAATACAAATATAATTTTAAAAAATTACTTAACATTTTATAATAGTTTTTTAAACGATGCCATTTGGCATCATTGGGATCAAATAGGAATTATACACGAAATGCTCATGATGCCATTTGGCATCATTGGAATCAAAAGAAAAGTAAATATGCATTCAATTTTTAATGTGTATTCATTTTTTAATGTCCATTTCATGTATAATTGTATTTACTGAAGTTCCAGGCTTTTGGCAAGAACAGAGATTTGTTTGATGCACGAAGGTGATGTTGGTGTTGTTCATGACTGCCGGTTATCTAAACGAGAGATATATGCCTGAGGGAGGGGTGTCGTCAGTGGGTGTCTTTCTAAGGGAACCTAACCAGTATTTACACAAGGATACCTATGGTTAGATGAAAACCACGGAAAACTCCGAGCAGTTAGACCGACGATCGCGATTGGTTCCGAACCAGGACTTCCCGTCTACAAGCTTTACCAGCAGAATCTTTCAGCCACTTGATACACTAAGTAATTTATTCATCTCAAAATAATTTGAAGTATTCATAAGGACTAAAATTTCATCAGGAGGCTATGAAGAAGTTTCTCTAAATGTCGTGTCGTCGAATGGCTCAAAATTCTTATCTCCTAATTGATCTATATTTTCAACTTAAACTTCTAATAATTATTACCTACAGACAGGACCGACTGAATCATTTGTATCTAGATCAAGAATATTGACAAATGAATTGAGCAACCGTGGAAAACTCCGAACAGTTCGGCCGACGAGAGCGACAATTGAATTGGGCAACACGCAATCAATTGTCACAACAGTGCACGCAGTCATCTGCATTTGATAGATTGCGTGCACTTTCACTGTCCTCTTCGTCAGATTTTTCAATTTCTGTATCAGAAACATCATCATTCCTTAGTAAATAATCTAATCCTCTTTCTAATGATACACACCTTTTTTCTCCTTTGAAAAACCTCCTCCATTGAAACTCCATTTTTCGCTTTGCGTGATTAATAGTTAAGGATTTTTTTTCCTTTCACAAAACTACCAAATCAGATAAGAAATCAAAATAGAGAGTTAAGTTGTAACTATCTGTCTAGTCCCAGTGATGCCATTTGGAGTCATGTATATTTACTATGTATTGTTACTGAAATAAAAATACAATTGTTGAATTACAAATACATAAATATGTACTTCATAGATATTATAACTTATATTTAAACAATTGTAATAAAAAAAAGGAAAAGTGGGATTAATATTTTTTTTCACAGTCATGTTTTCACTTCATGTTTTAAAAGGAAGTCAAGCAATACTTTTCATTTTCTGGAACCCCTGCTATTGAGTCTATTGAGGAAATAAAAATATACTGCTGAAAAGACAAAAAAAGTGTCTTTTGAATGACACCAAACAGAATCTCCGAGATTCAGTTAAAAAAAAAAAAAATCGTGAATGTCATGATGCCATTTGGCATCACTGGTCCCGAAAGGCTTAATATAGTAAAATCCCCCTTATTTTCGCCGTAATTAAAATGTCATTAAATAAGGCGAATTTTACGAATTGAAAGAAGCGGTGCCAATCACAAAATCTGAATTTGAAAAAAAAGAGCCCACTCGCACACTATTATGGTGCAAAGTGCATACGGATACAACAATTTATTACATTTCTGTGCGTTTTTGAAATGTCAACGATCTAATCATACTCTCTGACCCTCCGAGTGTCTTGAGGACTTTCCTGCATTTCCATAAAAAGACTTATAAAAATAATCTTAATTAAAGTTTTCTTTCCCTGTTTGTTTTTAAAATGCACTTCATTTGATATACATCTTGAAATAGAATTCTGTTTAAAGTATTTTTGTCTACAACAGATTAAAATTGTTTTTGAAAAACGGAAAATACGGGCAAACAAGTAAAGGTACTATAGTCCGTGTCGGTGAATTTCAATTTTTATAGCTCATTCGATTCGTATCATCGAGCTATGTAATTTTCTACCTCGCATATCGGCTATTGAGTTTTAATAATGACAGGGGGCCGGGTCAAAGTTTAAAAAATTGCATAATGCGAACTGCCGAAAGTTCAACAGCGCACTGAAAAAAATGGGTACTCAAAATTGAGTAAAAAGTACTCAATTTTAAATACGTCACATACTCAAAATAGCTCCGATCCAAATGTACACAAAAATTCAGAAACACTTGTACTCATTTTGATTCCATGGTTGTGTTCGAATATGAATCGTTATGTAGTGCCCCCCCTAAACCAAAAAATTAAAGCAAAAACGCGCTGGCGTTTATTTCTCGAAGTTATTAACAAGAAACGTTTACTTGATTATTGATTAAGAAAAATAGCAAAATTATTAACAAGATACCCCAAATCGAATATTTTTATGACAAGAGTATTATTTGCAAAGACTTTTAAATTATTTTAAAATATTGTGCATAATTTAATATTTACATTAATAAACATCATTTATGCCGCCATAAATGAAATAAACCGTTGCAGGGTACAAAACTATCCTTTTGTTTGGGTTTGATAACATGTGATGTTTCAAAATTGAGAAAGCACCTGTTCATTTTTGATCCAAAAAAAACCTCAGTTCCTTATGAGTACACAGATTTACTCATTTTGGAGTACTTCATTTTTTTTCAGTGTAGCAGAAAATTCCTTCGCATGCAACCCTACGCAGGCGTTCCACAAGTTACGAAGTGACTGAAAAGAACCGACAATGTGTACGAAGATTTTTGCTCGTAACTCGGGAAAAAGTATTGACAGGAAGAACAAACTAGACGGGGACATCATAACTTGCGAAAACCTGCCTATCAAGTAGCATACGAATATTTTATCTGCAATTACAAATTCTTATAATAACAGAATAATATAACCTTATAGTAATTAATAGCAATGTATGGCATTGTAAAAACAATTAGTAAATTTAAATCGCACTTATTTCTTTGAAGGCAAGTGTTTTTCAATGAACGAAATTTTGAACTCGTTCATTCGGCCCTCTGTCATTATAAAAACTGAATAGCTGATATGCGAGGTATAAAATTACTTAGCTCAATAAGAAGATTAAATTTAACTTTTATTGCAATTTTTTTTTAACTTACACTGCATCTTTTTAATTTTTACACCTTCGAATTTAGAAAAAAATGTACTTTCAATAGGAATTTGTTTCAAAACTGTATTTATGCATTTATTATTGTTTAAAAAAAAATTCATACCACGATTTTTTTTTTTTTTTTAATAAATTTATCTCTATTGCAGTCATACGATTGCCAAACATAAATCCGTTTGCATTTACATTAACAAAGAAAGCCCGAGAGCAGTCATTTTGACTGCTATCAAACGAGTATATCTCGGTTCGAACACAAAAAAAAAAAAAAAAAAAAAAAAAAAAAAAAAAAAAATTAAACTAGTTTAAAAGATACAAAGAAAAAAAACTGGTTCAATGGATAAGTTAATAATTTAAAATAAAAATTCTGGTGTGAAATATTTTTCTAAAATTTGAGTAAAATTCTCGCTCTTTCTAGTGTTAATATAAATAGCTCAGTATTTGTTCCCAGCTTATATTCCGTTACGAAATTTTTAAACATTCATCAACCGATAAAAATAATCCAATAAAATATAAATGAAACACAAATTTAAGGCATATAATCGAATTTCGCGCTTAACCGCTGCCATCGAAATATTCAAGGCCAGAGGACACAAGTTGTGACGTCATCACTAGTCGACGACATCTCACTATTGTTGGAATTCACACCGGAAAATTTTGAATAGCAATTTTATTTTATTTCATTCGTGGAACATCTATCACCTTTTAAAACAATAATAATTATTTAAACTTACTGGTGAGAATTCGGAATCCCTAAATAAAAATTCAGCCAGATGCGAAATGCCTGTTTGATTTTTTATTGGGAGATTCCAAAATCTTACCAGTAAGTTTAAATAGTTATTATTGATTTTTAATATGATAGCTATTCCACAAATAAAATAAAAGAATATTGCTATTCACAATTTTCTGGTGTGAATTCCAACACTAGTGAGAAGTCGGTCAATTAGTGATGACGTCACAACTTTTGTCCTCTGGCCTTGAGTATTTCGATGGCAGCGGCTTAACCTTTTATGCACTGAATTATGAATTCATCGAAACTTTATCTTCTAACGTCACCTTGTCACTACATCCTCGGTTATTTCACTAGTAACTGGTAGACATTACACATTATGTTTCCTCCGCTTTATTCATAACTCCATTGTTGTACTTCCAAATACATGGTAATTAAAATTTACTCCACTTGTTTTATAACAAAAATATATTTGCCTTTTTCAATTTACCATTATTGTTATACTTATCATTGATTTCTTTTTATATCACTTCTAATTTATTTTTAAGCCGAATATGCAAACATACATCTGTGCCCCGAACTCCCCTCCAGAAAAAAAAACAAACAAACAAACAAAAAAAAAAACAGACCTATATGCAACTTTTAATTTTAAATTTTATTTTACTGATGTACGCTAATAAATTTCATCTTTTAAAGAGATAAGAAAAAATCTACATTTATAATTTCCCTTTTCTCCTAAATAGTTCTTTACATTATTTTCTCCTCTCTCGAAAATAAAAGAGCTCATTAAAAAAAGTTGAAACGGTTCATTTCAATTAGAATTTAATAGTGATATCAGAGGCAATTACTATTCTACTTAAAAAGATAGATATAAACGTGTAATATGATTAAAGTAGTATTAGGAAAGAGTGAAAAAAAATTACACAAAGCCTTCAGAAGAAGTCTACATATTAAATTTCTATTAAAAATGCACTTTTAAATGAAAAGTTGCAGGGAAAAAAAAAACATGAATGTACCTTTTATTAAAGCTACAGACTCGATCGAATTTATTTCAAAGGAGAATATTCTAGGGAGAATAAATGTGAAAAGCTTTAAAATTTAAAAATGCCATTTTTAACCTTCCGACTGTCTTGGAAAAGGGCAAAATTGTGATGTTGTTTTCTCTGCATTTTCTTTTAAATGCTAAAAAAATGATTCTTTGAACATTTTACAAAAAAACTTAATAACGAATATGAATGCAAACCTTGAAAGTATTAATCATTGTTCAGTGTATTAAAAATACATTAAATCAATAGAATTATATTACTTTAAATATTGCTTGTATTGCAGTGAAACCTGGAGCTTAGTGAACATATTAACACGGGCTTGTCAGTGAGGGGGATAAAGGATATTACAAAGCGAGGCATATTGAATTTTCATTTTATTTTTTCTAGTATTTTATTTTATTTTTTCAGTTCAATATTTTATGCAGATATGTATTACATATTTGACAATGGTCAAGTAATATGAAAATATGTTGAAAATTAATAACAGGCATTTTTAGCGAAAAGTTACCATTTTTAGGTGCGTTCGTAATTATATAAATACGTAGCACCTGTAGTGGTCGTCTAGTCTGTCCATCCGTCCGCATATAACCCCCCTCCAGAAAAAAAGAGACCTATATGCAACTTTTAATTTAAAATTTTGTTTTAGGGATGTACGCTAATAAATTTCATCATTTAAAGAGATAAGAAAAATTCTACATTTATAATTTCTCTTTTCTCCTAAATAGTCCTTTACATTTTTTATCGTCTCTCGAGAATAAAAGAGCTCATTAAAAAAGTTGAAACGATTCATTTCAATTAGAATTTAACAGTGATAACCGAGGCAATTACCAGTCTATATAAAAACATAGATATAAACGTGTGTGATGATTAAAGTCGTATTAGAAAAGAGTGAAAAAAATTATAAAAAGCCTTCAGAAAAAGTCTACATCTTAAATTTCTATTAAAAATGCACTTTTAAATGAAAAGTTGCAGAAGGAAAAAAAAACGTGGATGTACAGTCGTGGAAAACAAAAAGTAAACACCCCTTACTAACTCCTCAACAAATTAACGTAGAAGAAAGTTACTGATACAGAACGATTGGAAATAAAGTCTACTTTTAAATGATGTATATAAAGTTTGCTTAGGGGGCCCTCTACATATTAAAACGAACCATAACTTTGTTTTTTTTTCAATAGCAGGACACTATTTTGACAGCATAAATGAACTCTACATACTTCAATTAACCTAAAAACAAATTTTTATGCAATCCGTACGATACGTTGAGAAATTATTTATTTTAAAACGAGCGTATTTTAGGGGCTGTATCCAAATTGAAGTTCAATACTCGATTGTTGACCGAGAGAGCCTCCTTCTTGATCAATGCATCTTAAGCGCTACTCCAACAGTCATTGAAGACCACTAGATTACAGGATAGCAGAAGAAATTTAAAAATATCTAGTCACTTCTATCATAGATGGCCCCTTAAACCATCTTTTTGAGGTGTTTTAAGCATAATTTTAAAACTACTTGGAAGGAATATGTGAAATTTTGGATTTCCATAAAGCAAGACTTAATAAATCTAAATTCATCAAAAAAATTGTAGGTTTCAATTCATAATTTTTTCGAATATTAATTTCATAATTCATAATTCATATCATAAAATTATAAAAATTGCAAATTCAACGTATTTATCTTCGCGTATATTAGTATTACAGCTGCACAAAAAAAATAGCACATTAGGAGTATAATTTCAAGAGATATAAATAAAAATGATAAAATATAATAACATTAGAAGCACTAAATTTTGAATGTTTATAATTCAAAAGACTTGAAATTTGGTGTCTAGGCATATTTTGAACTGAAGATTTGCAATATCTTGTTAAAATTGGGTATTGCTATTGAAAAAATGAAGTTTGGGTTCGCTTTAACATGTAGATGGCCCCCTAAGCAAATTTTATATACATCATTTAAAAGTAGACTTTATTTCCAATCGTTCGGTACCAGTAACTTTCTTCTACGATAATTTGTTGAGGAGTTAGTAGGGGGTGTTTACTTTTTTTTTTTCCACGACTGCACATTTTATTAAATCTACAGACTCGATCGACTTTGTTTCAAAGGTGAATATTCTAGGGAGAATATATCTGAAAAAGCTTAAAAATTTAAAAATGCCAGTTATAAAGAATATTACAAAGCAAGGCGTAATAAATTTTGATTCTACTTTTTCTAGAATTTCATTTCAATATTTTATGCAGATACACTATATGGCCAAAGGTGACCGGTCACTTGCGATTTTAGACGTTTTGTTTAATATCTAGAAAAGTACATGAGGGATTAACTTGAAACTACAGGTGTGTAAACAATATAGCATAGGTCATATATTTCTGCGAAGATCTTTTCCCGAAACTCCACAGGGGACCGTCAACAAATTGAAAAAAACGAATATATTTTGGATAACCTTGTAAAAACTAATGTAACAAAAGCGTTCAAACTCGAAATTATTAATAAGTGTCTTATTGTAATATACTGTGTTCTTTTTTATGAGGATAGCATGTATAGTCGCAGAGAAATTAAGGTTTTTATAAAAACAGTCCCAAATTTCGCCAAGTTTTTTGCTTATAATTTGCAGAGTTCTTAATATATATAAAAAAGTTCTTTTCAGAAAATATGACAAACAACATTGTACATAATACTCTGCAATCAGAAGTAAAAAATAATAAAAATGGGATGAAAAATGAGCAGGTTTACTAAAAAATGTATCACTGGACATGCGCGAATGCAATTGAAATATAATGTGCACAAAGTGTTAGCTAAATGTATAGAGCAACTTTTGTGAAAGTCTCAAAAACATAGTTTGAAAAGTCTGATAATAATCGTTTATAGAATAAGCTCAAAATCCGTTGTTCCCAAAATGAAGCAAAAAGATGAGGGGTTGTATCCATATATCCATTGATTAGTGCCAATATAGCGTAGACAATATTGCACGTACTGCTGTATTTGAATACAGTCCCTCATCTTTTTGCTCCCTTTTAGAAATGACAGATTTTGAGCTTATTCTATAAACGATTATTATCAGACTTGTCAAACTGTGTTTTTGTGACTTTCACAAAAGTTGCTCTAATATACATTTAGTTAACACATTATGCAAATTATATTTTGATTACGGTCGAGCATGCGCAGTGAATCATTATTTAGTAAACCAGCTCATTTTTCATACAATTTTGTTATTTTTTCGTTCTGATTGCAGGGTATTATGTACAATGTTATTTGTCATATTTTCTGAAAAGAACTTTCTTTTATATTAAGAACTCTGCAAATTATAAGCAAAAAACTTGGCGAAATTTGAGGCTGTTTTTATGAAAATCTTAATTTCTCTACGAGTATACATACTATCCTTATAAAAATGAACACAGTATATTACAATAAGCCACTTATTAATAATCTCGAGTTTGAACGCTTTTGATACATTAGTTTTTACAGGGTTATTCAAAAGATATACGTTCTTTTTCAATATGTTGACGATCCCCTATGGAGTTTCGGGAAAACAATCTTCGCCGAAATATATGACTTATACTATACTGTTTACACACCTGCAGTTTCAGGTTAATTCCTCATGTATTTTCCTAGATATTTGACAAAACGTCTAAAATTGCAAGTGACCAGTCACCTTTGGCCATATAGTGTATGTATTACATATTCGACAATGTTCAAGTAATATGAAAATATGTTTAAAATTAAAAAAAAGACATCTTTAGCGAAAAGTTACCATGTTTAAGTGCGTGTGTAATTATATAAATACTTAGTACCTATAGTGGTCTTCTGGTCCATCCGTCTGTCTGTCCGCATATAACAGCGCAAATACTAACCAACCGAAAGTCTCTTTCTCAATTTGTTCGGGAGATAGATCGTTTACACACGCACATCGGATGGCAATTTTTTTTCTTCTAAAGATATGTTTTTCGAAATCTCCAGTGTCTGAAACGTGTAAATCCGTCAACATTTTTTTTTTCTTTCGATTTTTAAAACGATTGTAAGACTTACCTTATACTACGTATGATAAGTAAGTAATAAATGTGTAAGATACCACTAGATGGCATGAATGTGCAGAATTTTTCAAGAAAATCCGTACATGGGACATTCTCACAATCTTTTGACTTTCATGTCCCTGAAAAATAATTTTTATTTTAATACACTTTTTTGTATTTTTTTTTATTTCATATACTGGGTAAACTCCCATTGCACGGCTGCACAATAATATTAACGAGATAAATAAGTTTTGGACGGTGTTGGGGGTCCAAACACCTGGAAAACTCCTGTACCGTCCCGTGTCCCTGATGCTGATTTTTAAGTTTGGAGCTGTCTGGATAAAATGTTTTCAATAAAAATAATTCGATGTAATTTTTTTCTGAAACTGGAACTATTATTTTATATAAATATGTAGCTAAAAATTAACCTGCACACATTTTTAGGGTTGCTATTATTTTTTAAACTCTGTCCCTTGGTTTTAGATTCCTTACCATCCCTCTTCTAAAATTATACAGAAAATCATTTCAGATGCAGCCACAGAATTTTTTTCAAGTTTTTTCTCATGCTAGAGAAATAATGTCTAAAATTCTTTGGCAGGAAATTTACCGTAGAATTTAAATCAGCATTTAAATATCAGTTTCAAGCATCGTGGCTTTATTGGTAGTCTCACCGTCCCCAAGGTTTATTCCTGCACTTTTCGAGATAAATTAAAAATAATAATAATAATTTAATCCAATGTTAACAACTGTTTCTAAAAATCAATGAACGTTGTAGCTATCACTTAGTCTTAACATGATTTTCCTAAAAATAGGTGGTAATTTGCTTTACCGTTCCATCCTTACCGTCCCTTTTTTCCAATACCATCCCCCTTTTTTTTTTTACCTTACCGTCCCTTCTTTAACACCCCTTTAAGACAATGTTATACAAAAATTCTGTATTAAAAGTACTATATTATTATTATTTCTTATTTGAATGTCCTGTGGGTACTATTCAAATTCATTATAAATAAAAATTTAGAAGATAATAAAAAGTTATAGTGGTAAAATGGTAAGAAAAATTAAACTTGCAAGTTTAACTTAAACCTTAGTTAAATAAAAAAATTTTCGCTGCTGACCATTTTTTCTTTATTTTGAATCATTAAGGTATTCGTCTATCAGATTAAAATGTTATTTTAACAAGTTTAATTTTGTCAGATTTTTTTCCCCAAAAGTCAAAAGATTGCGAGATTGCCCCACATGAGTAAGATTTTTTTTTAAGTTTCAGTTACTGGTTAGGTGTGAAAAACTGGGGGTTTCACAGTATTTGATTTTTCTGAAAACATCCTGAAAATTAGTCGGTAGTGCCAAGGGGATATGCATATATAACGTTATCATTTTAGGGAGGGGAAGGGTTCTGGCACATGGTATCGTAAGATATCTCTAGGGGGAGGGTGTGGTGGTTGTCTTTTGATATCGTTATCACTTTTTATCCAACCAAAATTTTCTCTTTTTATTTATTACTTGGTCTTTACATCAAAATAGTATGTTTTCTATTTTTATGAAAATACAAAGTTATTATTAAAATCACTAAATGATTGTAAAATTATTTAATTCCAAAATATATATGTTTGGCATTCCTATTCTTCTGTCACACGTGTATGCATATATAATCGTTCGACAAACCATATGCGAATTACGTTTGAAGTGATACTTGTGTTTACTAGTAAATAAAAGAGAAAGAATGTTGTCCATCTGCATTGTTGATAAGAAGTTCTGTGTGTTCCACCCTCTGCGGAAACAAGTGAAAAAAATATATTATTACTGTTGTATGCATTATGTAACAAAAACTGTTATTAAATACTTTTAAACAGTAACAATTTCTTTTAAGTGTTATTTGATATAAAGTTATTTCATATATAAGCTGTTATTTTATTAACTTCTCTTCATCTGAATCAATACAGTATCGAAAAAATAAATGTAATCATATTTGTGTATCACTTCAAACAAAAGAAAAAAATTCCAAAAATCTAAAGAATTTTTATACATTGATAACGATATCATTACGGAAGAGGGGGAGGGGGGGTGCGAGAGATGATAACATATGATATCGTAAGGAGGGTTCCAAAATTACCAAAAAGTTGATAACGTTACATATGTACAGCACCAATCTCAAAACTATCTTCTATCTTATGCACGTTAATACTTCAAAATTCACCGTCACAGTGCCAAAATTAAATAACAATTTATGTCCATGATGAGGATTGTAAAGGATCTATTTTTGTGAAAGTGTAAAATAATATGAAATTGATTAAATTCCATACATTAATTATTGAGATAGAGCTATTGCGGAAATCGTAAAAAATATATCCTAGCAGCGCCACCTGTAGAGCGATTTACACCAAAACGTAATCAGCGCCAATTTATATCGGGGACTAAGTGAATGTGAAGTTTTATGGAAATCCATGCATTAGTTCTTGAGATAGAGCTATTGCGGAAATTGTGAAAAATGTCTCATTTCAGCGATACCTGTTGGGCGTTTTACACAAAAATCTAATCAGCAACAAATTATAACAAGGACTAACTGAATATGAAGGTTTAAAAAATCCGCGGAGTAGTTCTTGAGATATAGCTATTTCGGAAATCATGAAACATGCAGCATAGCAGCGCCACCTGTTCGCGATTTACACCAAACCGTAATCAGCACCGAATTATATCAGGGAGTATGTGATAGTGAAGTTTTATGGAAATCCATGCATTTGTTCTGGAGATAGAGCTATTGAAGGAAATCGTGAAAAATGTAGTCTAGCAGCGTTACCTGTTGGGCGATTTACACCAAAACGTAATCAGCACCAATTTATATCGATGAATAAGTGAATGTGAAGTTTTATGGAAATCCATACATTAGTTCTTGAGATAGAGCTATTGCAAAAATTGTGAAAAATGCCTTTTAGCAGCGACACCTGTTGGGCGATTTACACCAAAAACTAATCAGCAACAAATTATAACAAGGACTAACTGAATCTGGAGTCTTAAAAAATCCTCGGAGTAGTTCTTGAGATAGAGCTATTTCGGAAGCTCATGAAAAATGCAGCATAGCAGCGCCACCTGTTGGCAATTTAGACCAAAAACTAAACAGCACCAATTTATATCAGGGAATAACTGAATCTAAAGATTTATTAAATTCCGTGCATTAGTTTTTTAAGCTAGAGCGCCCACAAAATTTGTGTCACATACATACCGGCAGACAAAAAGACTCACAGACAGACACTTTCTAAAAACATGTTTTTTTGGGTCAACTAAAACGTGGGTCAACGTTTTTTCAACTAAACCCTAAAACGTGCAAATCCGTCGGAAACCAGAATTTGAAAATTTTCACAAATCCAATACTTTCTTCTTGTAGAGAGAGAATAGAAGAGAGTAAAAAGAGGGAGGTATGAGCCACGGAATCGTGAAAATATTTGATAATGTATATTATAATAAATGTATATTATAATCTTATTGCATAAAAAATTATTTTAAATATAATTGCTTTACATAATATTATAGAGATATTTAAAAGAATATACAAATATTTATTCATTTCGAAAATTAATCTATTATTTTAGAATATTGTAATTTTATTTTTGAACAGTTTTCGAGAATATTATACATTTACTTGGCATTTGACTTTTTTTTTCTGTGTCGCAGATAAAATTATTATTTCCCAGACACGCAGCTCGTGAGCTGCATTAATACTGAGAATTTCAAAATCTGCTGACTTCAGTATTATTTGCAAGAAAGTATAATGCAGACTAGATGATAGTTTTCGTGAAAATTGTTGAAACGTGATCGAAGGTATTTCATTCCTTTTTTTCCCGAAAATTCTTATCCCTTTCCGGGAAATTTTCAAGAATGTTTTGGTCTTTCGTGTGAAATATTGCCACTACCAGAGAAATGAAATATAAACAAGTAATTTTTAATAAAACAAAAACTGACTTTTAGGGATTGTTTCGCAGTTTCGTGTTTTTGTGGTAATGTTGTATTGTTAGTCACAATAGATATTATACCAGGTTATACCGCTCCAAACCCGAATTATCTATTTGAACTCAACCCGATCTGACAGCGACGTAATTTAACCCCATAATTTAATACAATTATGAAAACATATTCTGTAATTATATTTATAATTTTCGCTCTCACACGAATGCAATTGGCAGGTTCTCTTATTCAGAATCTATATATTGTGCTGTATTGGTAGATTTTTTGATAGAAGAAGAATATATTTCAAAAAATGCTATCAAAGTGGCCATTTTGAACCGCATTTCCCGAAGCGATAGTGCTGGAAACGGAAAAAATGGTACTGAAGAAATAATTATAAATAAAATTCTAATTAATTAAACGAAAAATAAAAACACAGGTCGTTTATAAATCTCTTCAAAAAATCACGTCAGCGCAAGTTTCATGTTTTTACTTTTAAAAATGAGTCATAAAATGTGTCAGAAAATTTCGAGTTGTCGAGTGTGGAAAAATATTTTTTTTTTAATACCGCATTAACATGATTCTGATAAAACCAAATCTTATATAAAAATGAAATTAAAAACTCGTCAAAAGCGGCCAAATAAAATTGTTAAATTGGATTTATCTCTAATCCTGGTTTAGTTTTTTGTTGATGAAACTTTACTTCAAAATCTCCCTCCGCCAGTAGGCCGAGCTGGCAGGGATTTTTTTTTTTATATTTAACGACAACTCACAGCACGCAACGATTGCCTGAAATCTCTTTCCTCTGTTGTCACGTGACCCGCAAATGCGGAAATACAAATTTTGTGCATGTTTCACAAAATAAAGTGCATCCCGCACTCATGCAAATTTATATACGTTGCTGCGGACCTATTTCTAACTGTAAGCGTTGAAAATAACAGTGGTCCTTAAGTTTTGTCCACGAATGAATAAGTGAAGAATAATTTCACTTAACCCTTTGAGGGGCAAGCAAAAATGTCTCTAAACATTCAATTCTCACCGGAATAATCGAAAACTTTTATTTTTAAATAAGGAAAAGCAATTGTTCAGCGATTTTCGTCCAAAGTTAAAAATATAAAATTTAGTTAAAATTTTCTGGTGAGAATCTTGTTTAAATTAGGTGGGATATATGAAAAATCCCCCTCTCCCCAACGCGAAGAAAGCTGAAAAGATGCAAAGGCAAAAGAAATCATCCTTTTAAAAATATTTTTGTTTTGTGTACCCAATCATGCTTTTGGAACAAGATAAAATAATACATCTATAACTCATTCTAAACTATATTACTACTAATCGATGTATTAAATGAATTTTATAACAAGTTATTTTAATGGTACTTATAAGTACCGTCAATATATAAAGGGTTAAGGGAATAGGATCTGAACAATGTAATAGATTCATTAGACAGTTTTAAAAAACAATATGAATGTTTGGATTAAACTAATATTTATTTTTTTTTCATATTTTGACAGCTTTATTCCATTTTTTTAATTTTATAAAACATTACCTTACATATGTATTATTAAATGTTGCGGATTTTTTTTTTTTTTTTCGTTTAGGCGAATTATACTTCTTAATCTCTATTTATCGTGATAAACAAAGGGAAAATAGAAATTAGCTGAACGAATTACTGCCCTTAATCTTTTATTTTATCACTTATTAAGGTTGTTCGAAGACAAAAAAGTGCCTTAACCTCATACCCTTCATTTTGCATTTCGTTGGTTAATACTGATTTCGAACAACGATAAGGGGGAAAGGCAGTACTTGAATATCTGTGTTTCTAGATTTATATATGCTAATTATAATGAAATACTTTTAAAGGGTGTGTTTCAATAAACCAGTGATATTTTTAATGCTTGTGAAGCTAGATACAGTCAATTCAATATTCGATATGTTCAAACACTTAGTTTTGTCGATAAATGTGAGTGACTCTTTATACTTCGATATTATTAATCGAATTCAGGATTTAGTGCAAGACTATGCGGTTTTGGGTATGTATGATTTTTTTTCTCTTGAATGTTAGAAATTCCCTGCGTGCTTTTGTGCGTAGAAAATATATACTTAAGGGGTCTTTGGACTCTTAAAGCTTCAAATTTTTCAAAATTTTTATTTTTTTAAGGGGTCTTGTATCTTTTAAACGTGACAAAATTTAACGAAAAATTTCAAAGTTTGAATTTCTCTATCTTCAAAACCTTTTTATGTATAAACATGAAATTTTGGATATTGATTAAACAGATTGTTCTTTGTAAAATGCTGTCATTAGACATTTATTATCCTTTTACAGAATTTGTGTACTGTTGAAATCAAAATAGCTCTTTTTTTTTTACTCCATACGTCATTACGCGCATGATATCTTGAGAAAGTATGTATGGATTGTCATGAAATTTGGCATAGTTACTAAACGGATATGTGTGTTTAACCCTCTGTCTACCAGAAGGGTCCAATGGACCCGACATGTATATTCAAAATATCTATTCAAACCAGAAAATTTCTTCAAAACAAACTAAATGTATAAATCAGACAATAATAAGTTAAATAAACAAATTAAATAGTTTTAAGTAAAAATTCTGGTGTAGAATGTTTTTATAAAACTTGAGTAAAATTTCCGGTAGTTCTAGGGTTAAAATGCACTAATCTTAGGCCAATATTATTTCATTAACTATATAAAAAAATTTTGTAAAAAAAACAAAAAAAAAAATTGTATTTTTAATGAATAAAAATAGCCATAACTAAAAATATCATCATTGTAAACACTTAAAAGTAGTTCATTTTAAGCACACGTATTTGTTTAGTATCTTTACCAAATTTCATGACAACCCATACATACTTTCTCAAGATATCATGCGCGCAACGACTTATGGAGTAAAAAAAAAGAGCTATTTTAATTTCAACAACACACAAATTCTGTAAAAGGCTAATAAATGTCTAATGATACCATATTACAAAGCACAATCTGTTTAATCAATATCCAAAATTTCATGTTTTTACATAAAGGGGTTTTGAAGATAGACTAATTCAAACTTTGAAGTTTCTCGTTAATTTTCGACAAGTTTAAAAGGTACAAGACCCCTTAAATGTTAAACTTCCATCTTTTCTGAAAATTTTGATATGTTTCCTTGAATTTTCCATTTGAACAGAAATTATGGCTTTTAGAATTAACCCCCTCAATAGCTGAAGCTGCGTTTCCGAAAGTCATTATTTTTTTCAAATGATGTTTTTAGACATAACGCGCACGATATGTAAAAAACATCTGCACATTTTTTCATGAAATTTTCAAAACACATGTTTCATGTTAGTCTGTATAAACTGAACCTAAAATTTTATTTTTATGGTTTAAAAATATATTTTTTTAGGTGATTATATTGTTGAAATTTTCAAAATTTTGCATTAGCTAAATGCAATTTTGTATTAAAAATTTAAAAATGTTTTAAATACAAATCTATTTAGGTTCAAGGTGATTAAATGCAATTTTAAGTATTAGTATGCATCAAAAATTTCATTTTAGTTGTAAAATTTATTTTGTAATCCTGCGCGTAAGCTGTCGTACAATGTTCTGCTCGTCAAATGTCTGACCGTTTGAAGCCCCCTGTAAATGCTAATTCTGCATCTTGTAAATAAATAAATACGTGAAATGAAAGAACATACTTATATCTTTCAACGCAATAAAAATTGTAATTTAAAATCATCTTCATTTTAAGATATAAAATTTTGAAAATTGTCTTTTTTTTTTCATTTTTTCCAATTTTAAGAGTCTTGAGACCCCTTAAACTATATTATTCATTTATGTGGATAAATGCGTATGTATTAGCTGATTGCAAAAGTTCGTTCCCTCTTTCATAGATGGCAAAACTTTCAGTTTTGATTGTGTTGGTGTTTCTTTTATAACCATATTAACTGACTGTTATCTACATGTGTCGTGAGTGAACATGACATTAAAGAAAAGTTTTTCATATTAATTTGTGTGCAAGGTTAATATTCAAAATGGAAAATGAAAAGTTACATTTTCGTCATGTTATGTTATAATGAGTTTAAAAATGAGTGAATGTTGAACATACAGTCGTGGAAAAAAAAGTAAACATCCCATACTAACTCCTCAACAAATTATCGTAGAAGATAGTTACTGGTACCGAACGATTGGAAATAAAGTCTACTTTTAGATGATGCATATATTTTTTGCTTAGGGGGCTATCTACATATTAAAACGAACCCAAACTTCATTTTTTTTCAATTGCAATACCCAGTTTTAACAAGATATTTCAAATCTTCTGCTCAAACTATGCCTAGACACCAAAATTCAAATCATTTGAATGATAAGTTTTTGAATTATAAACATTCAAAATTTAGTACTTCAAATGTTAAATTACATTTTCATATTTTTATTAATATCTCTTGAAATTATATTCCAAATGTGCTAATTTTAAATGTAGCAATAATACTAAAATACCCAAACATAAATAAGTTGAATTTGCAATTTTCATAATTTTGCGATATGAATTATGAGTTATTAAATTAATATTCGAAAAAATTATGATTTACATCCTACAATTTTTTTTGATGGATTTAGATTTATTAAGTCCTGCTTTATGGAAATCCAAAATTTCACATTTTTCTTCCAAGTAATTTTTAAATTATGCTTAAAAACGGCAAAATGATGATTTAAGGGTATATGATAGAAGTGACTAGATATTTTGAAATTTCTTATGCTATCCTGTTATCTAACAGGCTTCATTGGCTGCTTGAGTGGTGCTTAAGGTGCCTTGATCAAGAAGATGGCTCTCTTGGTCAACAATGGAGTACCGAATTTCAGTTTAAATACAACCTCTAAAATACGCTCGTTTTAAAATAATTAATTTCTCGGAAACTTATCGTACGAATTGCGTAAAAATTCGTTTTTAGGTTAATTGATGGGTATAGAGTTTTTAATGCTGTCAGAATTGTGTACTGCTATTGAAAAAAAAATGTTATGGTTCGTTTTATTATGTAAAAGGCCTCTTAAGCAAATTTTATATACATTATTTAAAAGTTGACTTTATTACCAATCGTGTCATACCAGTAACTTTCTTCTACGATATTTTTTTGCAGAGTTAGTAAAAGGTGATTACTTTTTTTTCCACGACTTTACTACAAAAAATGTTCAAAATGTTTAGTTGGATCGTGCTCCGACTCTTAGGACAATTAAAAAGTGTTTTTGTCGGTTTCAAAATGGTGATTTCAATCTAAAAGATAAAATTCATTTCTGGGTAACCTTCTGGCATTGATATTGATTAATCCATCCGTGATTTAGTGGATAATAAACCATGGATTACTATTGAAGAGATTGCCGAGAGACTAAATGTTTACAATTCGATTGCATGTCGCCATTTGAAAAAACGAGGTTACATTTCGAAACTCGATGCATCGGAAATCGGGTATGAACATTTGCAATCACCCAATATGTAGCAACTTTGCTCGTATATATGCCAACTTTTTTTTGTAACCACTAACATTTAACAGAAAATTTTTTCTTACTTATTTATAAGGGTTTGTGTTGAGACACTCTCACAGTAAACATTTTGTTTTAATTCAGAAGACCTTTCGACTTCTTATACACATCGTAGCTTGTTTATTTACATGTGTCAGTGTAATAAAGTTTGAATTTCTAGGGGAAAAATAACACTAATTTACACTGGAATTACTTTAGTGTGGAGACACTGTTCGCAGCAAATATTTTGTTCTAATTCAGAAGAGGTTTTGACTTCTTATAGACATCGTTCCTTCATGTGTGAGTGTAATAAAGTTTGAATTTCTAGGGGAAAAATAACGCTAATTTACACTCGAATTACTTTAGTGTGCAGACACTCTTCGCAGCAAATATTTTGTTCTAATTCAGAAGAGTTTTTGACTTCTTATAGACATCGTTCCTTGATGTGTGAGTGTAATAAAGTTTGAATTTCTAGGGGGAAAATAACGCTAATTTACACTCGAATTACTTTAGTGTGGAGGCACTGTTCGCAACAAATATTTTGTTCTAATTCAGAAGAGTTTTTGACTTCTCATAGACATCGTTCCTTCATGTGTGAGTGTAATAAAGTTTGAATTTCTAGGGTATATTTAAAGATAATTTATACGAAAGTTACGTTGATTAAACATTAATTTATACGCGCATTACAACTTTCTTAAGAGAATTAAAGCTATAGACATTGTAATCCTCAAATGTTAAAAGTTACTTAAAAACGGCAGTAGTAGACCTTTTCTTTTCTTTTGGGCAATAAATCAAGACTGTTCATGAATTATATGGAGGTAAAAGTTACTTAAAAGGTGCAAATAAAGTAGAATATTTTATTTTTTCAGGGCAGTAAATAACGACTGTTCAATGATTTTTATGGATGTAAAAGTTATTTAAAAAGTGCAGATAAAGTAGAACATTTTCTTTCTTCTGGCCAAGTAAATCACAGCTGTCCAATGATTTACGTATATGAGTGAGAACACACTACAACAAACATCTTGGGAGTATGAAACAAAGGACGTAATCTATTTATTCATTCAAAAATACAGGGTGAATCCCTCCAGCTTAAACCGGATTTTTTATCACAACTTTTTAACAATTAAGGTAAATAGTAAAATGCACCTAGAACTGGTGACAAGTAAATAAATTACAATATACTTTGTTGATACTACCATAAAAAGAAGTACAATGTACACAATAGCGCTGTTTCTGATAACATAAAATTTAACCTTGATCAGATGTAGAAACAATACTCTGTTGCCGTCAACCCACGTGTTGTTCTACACCTCATGAAGGATTGATTTTATATGATCCGAGAATAGCTCTATTGTGCGCTTTGTATTAATTTTTATCGTAATATCAACAAAGTTTATTGTATAGTAATAAAGATATTGCTTTCTTTTGTATAAAAATATAATGATGTAATGTAAAATTAAGAAACTGGCCACCAGCCGTATCCAAACATTGTTTATCAGGGAAAGTTGCGAAAGTACTACTATCAGCGTTGAACTGAATGCGTGACGTTAGCATTGTTGCCAGTGGGCTACTTTTTTTAAATTCAGATTTCTTGATTGGCACCATTTTTTTGAAACGGTAAAATTTACTTCGTTTTTGCCTTAATTAATGTGTCATTATTAATGTGTTATTATAGGCACATTTTACAATTTCAAAAAAGTAGTGCCAATCAAGAATCTGATTTTAAAAAAAGTAGCCCATCTGGCAACACTGAACGTTAGGACTGTCTGTAGTTGTCAATACATAATGCGCCATTGACCCCTTAACCTACGATTTACTTTTAGCAGCTCCGCGGTTTCGCAAATCCATAGCTACCACTAAAATTTAATAGAGATTTTCGCCTTGTTTAATCATGGAATTTCGACGATTAAATTAAACTATATTTACTGTGGAATTTTAGTGGTAAGAAGAATTTATATTTGGCTCGATCATCGTACGCGGGCTATGCCCGTCATTGTAGGTTAAGGGGTTAACAAATTTTTTCCCCCAGAATATTTCATAATGTCATCGAACTTCATCCGAGTACCCCGACTGCAGAAAAAAAAATATCTATAAAACTTTTGATAATAAACCTTAACAATATCTGCAAATTTCATGGTAATTCAAATATATCTACGAGAGATAACGCGCAAATATACAGACGGATGAACATAATTAACAAACATTTTTCAACTATATTGATAAGTGAAAAATGTTTGAATTTCTTGTAAGCATTTAAAATTTTGTAAACTTCAATTAGTAGTCATAATTGCTTTTTGCTTCCCATTACAATAAATATACATAATTTACATTTTTAGCACTTTTCAACATAGTTCAAAAGTATTTATGAATTCGGCTTGTCTGTGTGTCCAACATAGTCTGTCCAACATGTTTCAACATACAGTAGAGCGCCGATTATCCGAACAAGTTGGGACCGACCCTAATTCGGATAAGCAAAAGTTCGGATAAATGGACGGACAATTTAAGGGATGTTCCTGACTATACTAAAACTTTTACACTTTATCCAGGCTTAGGACTGCCAGCAACAGTTAATGCAGGCGTGCTTAAAAAATGTTTATATATATATATATATATATTTGTCTTCTTATTTATTTATTTTTTTGCTTTTGTTTTCTTTTTTATCATTAAATTTTTTTTTCTCTTTTTATCATTTTCTGAACTTTAGAGATTATAATTTAAGCAAAAAAGCTTTCGATTGTTGCTTGTTTCAAAGATGACATTCTTTTCAATGCTGCCATACCTCGAATTCTTCTTAAATGCGTTAGATGAATAGGATTTAACAACTCGTTAATTTCATTTTCTTCATAGCTTAGGATTCTTCCCATCTCCTTCATTGTTTTATATTCCTCATTTTCTGATACACTATCAGGTTTTTCTTTATTTAAAATTTTATTCCAAGCGTTTTTTAATGTTGAGGATTTTACTAGATTTCAGGAATCAAAAGCCATTATACAACAATCTTTCAAATCAATTTTTATGGTATTTTGGGAATCAGGCCCTTTTTTTCTTCTGATTAAAAGAGCATTCTTAACATTTGTTTTCTATAAAGTCTTTTGAATGTCTCTATCACACTTTGTTCCATTGGTTGGATTACAGATGTAGCATTAAGTGGCAAGAACTTTACCCGAAAAATGAGAGAAATAGGGTGTTTGGATAACTGGAAGTTCGGCTTAAAAAATAATAATAATAATAGTGAGAGAAATAGGCTGTTCGGATAATTGGAAGTCCTGTTAAATATTTTTTTTGGGAAAAATAGGCTGTTCGGATAATTGGAAGTTCGATTAATTGGAGTTCCGATAATCGGCGTTCTACTGTAGTTCAAAAGTATTTATGAATTGGGTTTGTCCGTCTGTCTGATCTAACTCACGCAAATATAGTCAGATTGGTATGAAGTTAATATATGTTATTGGAGTTTGCAATGGTATGTTTGGTATTGAAAGTGTGCAACATTTACGATTCATTTACAAGAACACATAAAATGATTGCCTTACACTAGGTCTTATGGCAGTAATGGAACAGTGGTACAGCATTTGTTTGATTGTCACCAATAATTTTTTTATAGTACTCTTCAACTTAAACAATCTCAGAAGTTATGTTCTGAAATAAGACGAAAAATACAGTTAAAATTTAGCGGTGTCAATTGATTCTCTGCTGCGCCATCACTGTTATGGGGGAAAATCGTTAGCGGTGTATTTTCCTGATGTTACACTATTTTAAACATATCGAAATTTATATATGAGCCGGTCAGTGCACAAATCGATTAACTCCAACAAATGAAAATCTTCAGTATAAACAGTTAAAGTTATTATAACTATAAAAATATTGTATATATATAATATTTTTTCTCGGGGTATTTTGATTGAACTGATTAGTTTTTCTTTAATCAGTGTTGCCATATTGGGGACTTTCTTAATTCAGATTATTTGACTGTCACCATTTTTTTTAAATAGTATAATTCGCCTTATTTTTTAGAATTTTTAATCCATTTTTAAATAGGTCGAATATTTCTATTTTAAAAAAGCGGTGACAATCATCAATCTAGAGACAAAAAAAATCCCCAATCTGGCAACACTGCTTTTAAACAAGGGTGACTTTTAGCATACTATGGAGTATACATATACATACAAACCTATATATCATGTACAGGAGTTCATAAAAGAAAAACTCAGATATTTTTCAGACTATTGATGTTAACCGCAGAAATTGGATTTTCAAATGCGTTATGTGTTTCCCAAATTGTTTATTTAGACTCTTTCCCACGGGATTGCTCTAACAAGGAGAGGGCCAACCTTGCTAATCACAGATTTTGATTATTTTAATGTATGCTGTAGAGTAGAGACCTCTTAGTGTCAGGTTCAATGAATTTTATCCAACGCTGCTTAGTTCTTGAGAAACCGGGGGAGTCTAATATTAGTACACAACTTAAATACTTATTTTGCAAGCAAAATGATAGGTTAATCGTAGCTCAGTTAATATGGCGTTTGCAGGCTGATCCGCTGGCACGGGTTCGATACCTGAATGCGCTACATTTCTTTTTCTCATTTTTTTGTTTCATAAATATACTTGTAACTATAATTTAATAATTTCAATTGAAAAATTTAATATCATACATTAATTATAATGTTAATAAACTTAATTTTATCATTTCTTATTTGTAAACTATTATTTCTCATCCTTTAAAGAGGTTTAAAAAGAAATTGGATCTATTATTGAATGATAAAAATTCCAAAATCGTGACAAAATCTGTTGTGTCACCATCCAGTTTTGATAAAATAAAAGAATATTCAAATAAAATAAAAATAAAAGCAGATTGAAGATAAAGGGGGAAGCAAAATAATTGAAAGCGCAAGCATACTTATTACAAATTTAAAAATCTTTAATATGCAAAAAATCGGTTGTAATTTAATTCTGATGCTAATTTTTAATATAATCATGCTTGTTACTTTAAAAACAGAATAATAGTATTATCACATTGACTTCCTTTGTTAAAGCAATGCGTGAATGATGTTTCTTTAAAATCAAGAATTGACACAATTGCTCAATATCATTGCATCGATAAAGAATATATGAAATACATTTTAAAAGTGATTTTAAAAAATTAACAGTTTTATGATGTTTTATTACAACTATTTAGTTAAAAGTAAAAAATTAAATAGGTTAAAATTATAATTGATATACAATATTAAAAATTTTAATTGACAATGAGATTATTAAGTTATACTTACAAGTATATTTATAAAACAAAAAATGAGAAAAACAAATGTAGCGCATTCAGGTATCGAACCCGAGCCCGCGGATCAGCCGGCAAACGCCATACCAACTGAACTACGAATAACGCAGCATTTTCGTTGCAAAGTAAGTATTTAAGTTGCATACTAATATTAGACCCCCCCCCCCCCGCGCGCCCGGTTTCTCAAGAACTAAGGAGCGTCGGATAAAATCCGTTGAACCTGACACTAAGGGGTCTCTATTCTACAACACATATTAAAATAATCAAAATCTGTGATTAACAAGGTTGGCCCTCTCCTTGTAAGACACACGGGATTAGGCTGTAAGGCAAAAGCTGAGTTCAGGAGGCAGTCATCGCTTGTCATCCCTTGTTTTTTTAGACATCATCTTTCACCTTAATCCCTTCGCCCTTTGTTTAATTTTTAATCTTCTTCCACCGGTTTTTCAAAACAGAAAATTTTCTGTAATTGAATGGCGAAAATGCTGTGACTAAATAAGGTAAATTTTACGATAAAAAATAGCTGGTGAGAATAATGAAGGATTCTAAGCATCTAAACTGGCACGTATACCGGTCGCTCGTACCCAAGGGGTTAATAAACAGTGAATTTTTGTTACAGCATTCTGGTAGTGTTGGAAAGTTTTTCAAAATCTATGCTGGACATACGATTTTCCGTCCTTTTTTAAAATATTCATAAGTTTAAATTTTTTTAAAGCAGTTTAAAGAAGTCGGAAATTGTACGTTATACGTGGCAAATGACGTGCGTTCGGACTATAACTAGTTTTATAAATATTCAGATCTTGGTGCCGTAGCTGTTGCACTCTTATGGAAAAATGCATGATTACAAATTTTTTTATGATTATATATACTAAATTCAGTAATACGGAAATAATAGGACTTCATCTTCAATAGGACGTAATCACCCTCGCAACCTAGAATCATTACCTATCATGGAATATCATTTTATTAATTACGTATGATAGGATTTAATAGAATGAAGAAAACTTTTATTAATATCATTTTAAGTTTTGATTCGATTTTAATAAAATTTGAAATGACTCGACAATATTCTTACACGATTATATATATATATATATTAAATTTCAAACCATTATTTTAGGTAGTTTTGGCGCTGTCATATACGGACAGACGGATTAACCTGACGACGACTATATATGCTAAGTATTTATATAATTACGGACGCACCTAAAAACGATTATACCATAAGACTAGTGTATTCCTTGTTGTATATCAGTACTAATTAATGTTTTGGACTCTGTTTTCTCATAAACATCTTATCGTGACATATAAATAAGGCTTGAATTTCCCTGCAAGAAAAATTTCTCCCTAATCTTTCTAGTACAGGTGTTAGAGTAATTTGAAGACAGCGAAGTGCATTAGCCTTATGTTCTGCTATTTGGATTTCGCAGGCGGTTATTTGGCTTTGGTCCAAGCAATTCGCTAAAGTCTGAGACAGTTATGGAGCCTCCCATATAGTTTAAAAACATTATATATGATTTTAAGTCAGGAAACGAAAAGTATATTATTTCGCTAACTGCTTTTTTCCGCATCGAATGAACATTTTTATGTCATCATTATGAACTGAAACTGTGACTTTTCTTTGTTAAAAAATCTAATTTAAGACGACATGCATTTGGATAGAGATGCTCTAAAGAAATGAGTTATTTGATTACAAAAATAACTCTGAGAAAAGGTACTTTTTTCGATTAGATTTTTCATGATTTCTTTCTTTTTTCATTTTGTTAAGTGCTACTGCTAGATAATCCCATTTTTATTGTGTTTTGCTTCCTTAGTAACATTAAAACATTAATATTTCCAATATGAAAATAGCTCTTTCAAATTTTATAATGCGAAAACAGTATTTATATGGGTTTTTGCATTGATAACGCAATTATACATTGATTCAAATTGTTTACTACACACGCATACATTGATACATATTTATTTACATTAATAGAAGGCATATAGCGGTGATTTAAGAAAATAAGTTGTTTGATTCAAGGATGTCTGTTTGGCCTCCATTTTTACTCATAATTTAGTGTTTATACCAGAAATAAAGACTAGTATTTAAAGCTTTATTTAATAACAGACATTTAGAGATTACACAAAGCATAAATCTTTCTTTCAAAGTTTCCGTTGCTAATTTGAAATTTTGGATTCAAATTGGAGGCCAAACTGGCAACCATGGTTTGAGTACAAAAATAACTCTAACAATAGGTACATTTTTTTGATTAGATTTTTCATGATTTCTTTTTTTTTTAAATTTTGTTTGCTAGTGCTAGATAATCCCATTTTTATTGTGTTCTGCTTCATTAGTAAAATTGAAACCTTATTATTTACAATATGAAAATAGTTATTTCAAATTGCGTAATGCGAAAGCAATTTTTATATGTGGTTTCGTATTAATGATACAATTATACATTGATGCGCGTTACTTATCACACACACATACATTGATACACAATGATATACTTTAATAAAAGGCACACGGCGTTGTTCTAAAGAAACAAGTTGTTTGATTACAAAAAGAAGAACTCTAAGAATAGGTACTTTTTTCGATTAGAATTTTTAGCCTCCGGTACGGTATGCTATTTCTTTCTCCCAGCTTATTTTGTGCCCAAAAAGTAACGTTACCTTACAGAAGCTAGCCGTAAAACAAAGCATTACGATTAAATACTCTTTAGCAATTTTTTAAACTTCTAAGCATCGCACATTTTCAATTTTTATACCGTCGTATTGGAAAAAAAAAAGTTCTTTTAAATGAATTTTGTTTGAAAACTGTATCTCCATTTATTTTTGAAATATTAATTTATTTTTGTTGTTTTTGGAGCCATTTGCTTAATATTGGTAACGGAAGCAGGGTTCGTACGGGTGCTTGAATTTCATGACTAAGAAGTTCTTCAGTACCAGTATTTTCTTGCGCAAAACTCTCCTGAAATACGGCGCAATTTCGTTGTTTGAACTAGATATATTTTTCTATTGAAAATACTGATATTGGGCCTTGAAAATAACGGTACCCGTACGAACCCTGGTAAGTACTCCTATTCTGTAGAAAGTAAAGGAAAAATAGTTTTAAAATAGTAATTATATATTTTTGTTGCCATTTTCTCGTAACAACAGAAAGAAAATGCAATTAAAATACGTGCTATTTTGAAAAAAATATAAACGAATGATTTCTGTTAAAAAAATGGAGCTATTATATAATATATTTAATTCTAAGTATCTATGAATTATTAGATAGCGGGGGCGGGGGTTTTTTTTTTTTTTATTTTCTCGAATGACGGATTTTTTTGCTGCATTTGTGCATTATTTCGCGATAGTGATGTGCTATGCATGCTTTACTGTAGATGTTTAAGGATAGATCGTAAATTGGAAATCTTAAGCGGATGCGAATGACGTCATTTTACATAAAATAAAACATGTGCTTTAAGTCTTAAAATTGAAATATGTTTTGCGCTGCAGTAAAGTCCCGCTTAACCGAGTTATATTTTTCTGATGAACTGATAGCTTCTATTATTATGAACCAGCCATTATAAATGAAGTGTTAGGTGAAGATGAAAGAGCAGCCGTAAAAAAAAATTATGGCCATTTTATCCCCCCATTCTGACCAGAAAATCATAGTTCTAACTTTTTACGGCTGCTCTTTCATCTTCACCTAACCCTTCATTTATAATGGCTGTTTCATAATCAATCCATCAGAAGAAAATGAAGTAATGGAAATGCCGGGAGCGACACTAAATTTTGAAAAAGCAAAATTTCTGTTCTCTAGTCATGATTTCTTTCTTTTCTCATATTTTGTTAAGTGCCCATAATCCCATTTTTATTGTATTCTGCTTTCTCAGTGACATTAAAACCTTATTATTTGCAATATGAAAATAATTCTTACAAATTGTATAATGTGGAAGCAATTTTTATGTGGGGTTTCGCATTGATGATACAATTATACTTTTATATCGTTTTTTTTTTTTTTAAGTATAGTAATTTTAAATGCATAATTGCTTCGTTTTCTCCTAAAGCTGATACTCATATTCATGAACAAATGAAATTTCTAAAATTACTCGTTTCAGTTTTGAGTAAGTTTTCCAATTGTTCCCCTGCATGCGATAGAGATTAAATTTAGAATATCGCTAAACATATCAATATCTGCATCAGTGTGGTGGTGTTCTTAAAGTAATGGGAGGGTTTCTGGTTTTAAATCAAAACACAGTAGTTTCCAGTTATTTCAGACACCTTTAATCCCTTGCGCTCTGAGCGAATGTATGTCACCAGTATGTATTGCCACATCTAGAAGACTTTTTTTTAAAAAATATTTTGAACTCCTACCACAAAAATTTAATTGGAAATATTCTTTTACTTTATTTATGGCAAATTAATTATCTTGTAAAGCAAAAATAAGAGTTAAAATTTTCTGGTGAGATTTCGGAATATGTAATTAAAAACTCAGACACATATTATGACATACGCTGTATACGTCATTGATGGAAATGACCACAATAGTATGAAGTACGTCACAGAGCTCAAGAGGATAAATTTCGAAAAAAATTTAAAAACACCATTAACTTTACTTTTGAAAATTGAGTCAGCCGCATTATCATGATGAACCGATAATGTTCCAATTAACCATAATTTACTATATTAATTATATTAATTATACATTTTCCCTACAAATATTACTCAAGTTCATGAATAAATTAGATTGTTAAGTTTTCATGTGCCAGACATAAATAAACTTTCTTATCTTTCTTGCATTTGGTTGTGATTACATTTATAATAAGGCTGCAGTTACTGTGATCGAACAGTTGACTATATCAAGGCCGATGCACGATATAGTCCAGTCAATCTAGGATTCTGCCTGGAAAGTTTTGAAGAAGTTATTTCTCTTTCTTCCTTTATATTTTTGGGGGTGCTGAACACGATTTTTAACTTTGCCACCTCATATCTGGTTGGCTTACAAAGTTATAAGTAAAAAACCATGAAAAAATCGTTTTTTTTTTGTTGTTTTTTTTCCGGGTTTTTCATTGTAGTCGCTAGATGGTTAAACTTTTTTGAAAAAACTGCTGCACCAAATTAGACAGAGAAAATTTTCTACATTTTTCCTATGCAATGTTTTTTTTCTAAGATCAATACTTGTGACAATACCAGCAAAAAGAATTTTAGCGATATATTCAAATTCCATCATCGGAGGACGAAAACGCAATACAATCACAATGCATCCATTTCAATCATCAATTTGAAGATTTTCAGTTAATTGCAATTGCATTTAGAATATGGTAACATTTGTTTACCAAGTTTTAAGCCTTTTATATATTTATTAACAAAATAAATTGAAATCCTGTAATTATAAGAAAAATATAAATCACAAACACTCCGAACAGATGAGAGCACCAATTTTTATTTTCCTACCAATCTGATTATGACTATTACATGATTATAATTGTGCAATTATAACGATTATAAGTTTAATATACACTATGACGCAAAAGTTTAGACAATGACGTCATTCAGCTTTAAAATGTAGAATTATGACGTCAGAATTACAAAAACCTGTAAATATATTCAAAAACTGATTTAAAATGCTATGTACAAAAGAAAGTCGTTTTATTTGCTATAATACTAATTTTTTTCATAAAAATTCAAATGTGCTTGTCGCAAAAGTTTAGACACTATTCTAAATTTCTTTGAATATTCGCTGGCATATGCAAATTTAGAATCGATGATGTCACAAATTTGGAGTACTTAAGTTCTGCAAACGATTGCGCTTCATAGTCGACATGCCGAGAGCTAAAGAAATTCAAGTGAATGAGGTTTCAAGGATTTGGCAGTTGAAAGGTGAAGGGAAGAGCGTTTCTGAAATTTCTGCTATTATTAATAGGTCAAAAAAATCTATTTATCGAGTTTTATCGAGTGGTTCCGAATATAAAGCAAAATGTCGGTCTGGGAGGCCACGTGTGACAAATGTACGAGAGGATCGCCTGATACAAAGACTAGCGAGTACTCAACAAATGAGCGTACGTGGAGTTCAAAGCTCATCGGGACTCTCTGTATCAAAGGATACGATTCGTAGACGAATTTTGGAAAAAGGAACAATCGTTTATAGCAAAATGCAGAAGAAACCAGCTCTGAAACCACATCATAAGTTACAAAGACTTATGTGGGCTCGAAAGCATATGTGATATGGAGAGAAATGGCAGTCAGTCATATTTAGCGATGAAAAAAAGTGGAATCTGGATGGTCCAGATGGTTGTTTATCGTATTGGCATGACTTGCGGAAGGAACCTCGCCGTTTTTTTAGTCGCAGACAAGGAGGGGGCTCGGTGATGGTTTGGGCAGCCTTTTGCTATAATGGACAAGTATCTCTGACCTTCACCAGTGGTCGTCAAACTTCACAGCATTATACACAGACATTAGAAGAAAACCTACTGCCATTTTCTGAGCTTCTAGGGGGTCCTCAGTGGGAATTTCAGCAAGACAATGCTTCAATTCACACTGCAAAACATTCAAAATCTTGGTTTAATTCCCATAATATAAGAGTTCTCGACTGGCCAGCATGTAGCCCAGATCTTAACCCTATAGAAAACCTTTGGAGCATTATGTGTCGCAAAGTTTATAGCAACGCTAGACAATACTCTTCTGAAAAGGAACTTAAGACATCTATTGAGAATGCATGGTACGATATCGATCCACAAACTATGCAAGATTTAGTTTCTTCCATGCAATCTCGTGTATATGACGTAATACATAAGCATGGATGCGCAACCAGGTTTTAAAAATTGTTTATTTCGATTTTATTTAATTTGTGTCTAAACTTTTGAGACAGCAGTTTATTTTTGTTATCATTTAATTTATTGCAATATGCACAATTCCACTTTTCTTTGTTATAAATATTGTTTATATGTACAGCACATTAATTTCAAGCAGTGATTTGAAAATTGAATAAATATTTTTCAAAGTATGTAAGAATTTCTTCATTGTCTAAACTTTTGCGTCATAGTGTAATAACATAATTGGAAGATTGTAAACAGGAAAAAAAGAGAAATGCAGAGTTGTTCTCCCATTAATGTCGTTTTGGTAGCTTGGAAAGGCCAGGCTGATTGTCTTCGATGATGTTTAGAAAAAGTTGCTGTGTTTGGAAAGCGAGGTAATTAATTGTTCCATATACTTGTCTTACAAGGATATTATTTTCAATGGAATCCCGCCAAATGTGACTCTGTATTAAAAATATATCCAATGATTCCGCACTATTATCTAAATAGTATTGTTAATAAAATGTACACCGAAAAGCCAAAACATTATGACCATCTCCACATTTTGTAATAAACTCGTCTGCATGGCATGGATGGCACGTAATTAAGTGGGAATGATATTTAACTACTGCTACGGTGTGTGAGGCATCATTTTTGCTCCTACTTCTGCCTGTGATAGGAAAAGCCGCTGATCTAAGCTACATTGATATAGGTTAGAATTCAATGGCCCGATGGCTCAGATCAAGTATCTTCCAAATTGCACTACTCGTGGGTTGTTTGCAACATATCTTTGTTAGTACTTATGAACAGTGGATGAATATAGGTGAAATCATCAGCAGACGTCATGGCGTTGGACGTCCAAATGTTATCAAGAAAAAGGGACATCGGAGACTCTCCCGCCTGGTAAAGCAAAATCAGCTACAGACACTGGCTCGGCTGACTGTCCAATACAATACAGGTCCAAGGAGAATTGTTTCTGAGCACTCAGTTCAGTTAACACTGTTGGATATGAGGCTACTCAGTAAACTTCCCACTCATGTGCCTCTGTTGACAAAGCATAATCGCCAACTACTCCTACACTAAGCCCGGGAACATCATGACTGGACCATGGGACATTGGCAGAGGGTTGCCTAGTCTGATGAATCACGATTCATTCTTCAACGCGTCAAATGCAGTGTCAAGGTACGCCTTCTTTCAGGCGAACTGTTGCTCCCCCTTGTGCAGCTGGCCATACACAGCCCGGTGGAGACGCTGTTATACTTTGGGAAGCATTCTCATAGGCGTCTCCGGGACCTGTGATTGTTGTAGAACAGACTATCAAGGCCTCGGAATATCTTAACATCGCTGCAGAACAATTGCATCCTTACGTGTTATCTGTCTTTCCAACTGGAAATGAAGTCTTCGAGCATGACAATGCTCCATGTCACAGCGCTCGAAATGTGTTGGAGTGGTTCCAAGAACATAATACAGAATTCCAGTTAATACCCTGGCAGTCTAACTCATTGAATCATATTACGATAGAGCAGATTTGAGATGTCGTGGAACGGCAGCTCAGAGCTAAAAAACAACCATGTTGTAATATTTCGGATTAGCGTAACCGTTGATTGAATATCTGTTACAATCTGTCTTCGGCTATCTACCAAGGACTTGTGTCATCCATGCCAAGGCGTGGTGCAGCTTTTTTTTCGGGCTAAAGGCGAGGCATTCGTTATTAGGTAGGTGGCCATAATGTTTTGGCTCTTCAGTGTATATTCCAAAAAAATAATAATTTAATTGCTTAAAAGACGTCAGTATCTATAAAAAGCATTAACCCCTTCTGGACGAGTGTCTTTTATAGATTTTTCAGTCTTTAATCATCGGTTTTTTAAAACAGACATTTTTGCCTAATTGAATCGGGAAAATACTCGGATTGAATAAGGCAAATTTTACAATAAAAATTTACTGGTGAGAATAATCCCCGATTCTGAGCACCTTACATGGCACGAACACCGGTCGCTCGTCCCCAAGGGGTTAAAATTACCTGTTTCGATTGATTCACTCAATCATCATCAGAATACATAAAATCACAAATACAATGTACATAAAACGTTTTTGTGTGCATAATTTTGTGTATTTTCAACGTACATAAAATCATTTTTCGTACATTGTTTTTGTGATTTTGTGTATTCTGATGATGATTAAGTGAATCAACAAAAGAGGAAATTTTAATTTTTTTTTCATTAATCCTAATGTCTTTTAAGCAATGAAATTAATTTTAATATACATTTTGATTTTTTTTGTAATATATATTTTATTAATATTACGATTAATGGAAGTATATGAAGACTAATTTATAGTTAATATAATGTTTAAATAGTGTTGGTTTTACACAATTTTACAAGTAAAACCGATAAAAGTTATGGCGCCATCTATAGTACATATATTTAAATAACTCGCTATAATATCCCCCCCCCCCTTTTTTTAAATGAAAGATAACATAGTTTTACGATGTTTAAAAAAAATTATAATCTTATTACTTCTTAAGATTGAGATAGTTGAAAAGGAAATGCTATAGTTTATTTTCCATTATGATTTTTAAATAATGTTTAACCAGTTTATAGCAAACTATAATATATATATTTTTTAAGTCTCTGTAGGATGTTTTAAAATGAAAAAATCTACTTTTAATTTTAATATTTTTTTGAATATTCACTTTAACAGATAAACACACAAAACTTAAAACGCATCTGAAATATAATAAAAAAATATTATAAAACTGACGTTTGTCTAATTTATAATAAGTAATAAAGGAAATTTATTTTAATATCGTGTAGCAATTATTTTTATTTGAGTTTACAATAGATCATCACACAAATAATTCGAAAATTTTGAAAAAGTACATGCTTGAAAAAATTATTTTAGTATTCTTGCTAAAATAAATAAATAAATAAAAATAATATTACAATAAAATGTTTAAAATTTTGCTTAAAAGAAGCAATCATTATTCTTAATACTCTCTTTCATACATGTAATATTTTAACACTAGAAGCGCAGGAAATTTCAGTCAAGTTTTATAAAAAAAAAAAAAAAAATGTACACGAGAATTTTTATTTAAAGCAACTGATCTATGTAACATATTTTTATATGTTACCCATAGATGCCAACCTTCCACTAATCTTCCGTAATGTCTGGATTAATTTAACCCAAGTTAACCACATTTCGAACCAGAAAATTTATTTAATGAATGCTTATTTACTTAATTCCAGGTTTCTACGTAAAACATACTTACTGTCGTTTCTTAAAAAGATGTCTGGTTTCAAACGTATTCAACAAGGGTCAAATTAACTCAAGTATTACGAAAGATTAGTTTGAGGTTGGCAGCTATGGTGTTACCTATATTTAACTCTTTTTTAACCCCTTCGAAGACTGTGGCTCATTTACGGACCACTTAATTTTAATTCCTTAATGCCACAAAGGCACCAGGATATTGGGGTGAAAATTTTCTTTTTATGAAGTACGTGAAAAAAGCTTTTGCTTATTTTAGAATAAATTTGTTTGTATATTCTGGTGCCGTTCGCTCATTTCACCATTTTACGAATAGAATTAGCTTTACCTTGAAAGGGTTAAAAAAAGTTTCTGGTTCAAATCGAATTATACATATTTGGTAGCAGTCAAATTGATTGCTCTTGGCGCTTCTAGTCTTAATCATTTGAAAGGCAGTTGTTCAATTTTGGACAGCCTAATTTTAATTCCTAAATACCACATTGGCACCAGAATAGTGGAATGAAAATTTACCTTTTATTGAGTAGGTGAACGAAAGTTTTACTTCTTTTGAAATAAATTGGTTTAAAAATTCTGATGTCATTCTCTCATTTTGCAAGACTAAAATTTCGCTTTTATAAAACATGAAATGAAATTAAAAAGCCTAACATTGAAAATTATGAAAAGAAAATGCGTAAGACATTCAGAATTGTATACTCAATCGAAAAAAATATATTTACGAAAATACGTTCCTTGTTCAACAACTTGCCTTTGTTTCATAAAAGGCATCTGAAATAAGTAATGATATTTGAAAACGTTGCTTGTGTAACTGTAGCTTAATGATCAAGGGCATTAGGCTGGAAGAGGACAGTTCCCTAGTTCGAATCCCGCAGGGGTAAGTGTTTTTTCTTTACTACGGTTTGAATTAAATTGATATACTGACATTCATATAAACGTGTCCTTGAAGAGTGAAATTCATTAAGAAGTAATTTTGTCCTTGACAAATTATATTTTGTCTTTAAAACGGAAAATTTTGAATACGGAAAAATGAAAAGAAAAGAAAAATTTTTCTAAAAAAAACCGGACATTTTTTCTGGAAATTAGGAAAGAAAAATTCCCTTAAAATACGGAACTATTACTGTCGTCACTATTACCAGTACAAATTCCGTATGTTAATAGAATTTTTTTTTTTTTTACAGTGAGGAGCATATTATTTTACTGTTGATTTTTTGCATTGAATGAACTTTTTTATGCCAATATTATGAATTGAAAGTGTGACTTTCCTTTGTTAAAAATCTAATTTAACACCAGAATCGATATAATGGTCATTTTGACTGGTAGTTACTAAATGTATTTCGATTCAAACCAGAATATTTTTTAGGAAAATAAGTTAAATATATTAGGAATAAAGGTGTAAAATAAACATGTCATTTGTTTACAAAACTTATTTCGATAAAATGTACTTTTTTTCGTGTATTTATTTTCTTCCTTTTTTTCCCCCTTTTTTATTCTATTAGTGCTAGATAGTTCTATTTTTATTGTTTTCTTCTCCCATGTTCGCCAGTAACATTAAAACCTTATTATTTTCTGTATGAAAACAGTTCTTTCAAATTGTACAATGCGAAAACAATTTTAATGCAGGTTTTCTTTTTCTTCTTTCTTTCGTTATCTCTCTTTTTGTTTTCAAAAAATATTGTAAATTCGAACTCGTAATTATTTGTTTTTCTCCTACAGTTGATACTGAAATTCGTGAATAAATCACGTTCCTAAAACTACTCGTTCAGTTTTGAGTAAGTTTTCGCATCTTTCCCATACATGCGATAGCAATTGAATTTGGAATATCACTACAGATATTATAATCGATTCAGAAACTGGATCAATGTGATATTGTTCTAAAAGTTCTTAGAATTTTTTTTTTTTTTTTAATTCAAAACATAGTAGATTCCGGTTATTTGAAACACCGTTTAATTGGGACAAAATGTGATTTTTTTTTTTTTTTTTTTTTCAGAAACACCATACCTATTACTTCTGATAATTAAGACCATCTTTTAATCATGGGAAATCATGCTGAGCCCATGTTTTCTAATTAACTGAATCCGCTGTATTAATTACATGTTTTTTTCCTTGAAATTTTACTCAATTTCATGAAAAAATTATTATTTTTAAGTTGTCATGTTTCAAACTTATCGGAAACTTTTCCGATAGTTAGAAGCAGCAAAAGAAACATTGTTTTTCTAAATAATTCTTTAAATACAAAAATACAATATTGTTTTCTGAGCTTTTGGAAATTTTTCGGAATCGTGGGTAACTCAGAAGAAGTTATTGTGTATTTCCATTCGGGGCCATATTACATTTTTCTAGTTCAAAAAAAAAAAAAAAAAATGTAAATGTAATAAGTATTTCCGTTCACGGCCATATTATATTTTTCTAGTTCAAAAAATATTTTTTCAGTGAAGTTTTAAAATAAAAAATAAAAGGAAACGTTTCCGATAGTTAGAAACAGCAAAATAAATATTGTTTGTCTAAATTATTCTTTAAATACAAAAAATACAATATTGTTTTCTGAGCTTTCTAAAAATAAAGGAATTTTTTCTGAATCGTGGGTAACTCGGAAAAAGTTATTGTGTATTTCCGTTCGAGGCCATATTATATTTTTCTATTTCAAAAAAATTTTTTTCAGTGTAAAGTTTTACAATAAAAAATAAAAGGAAACGTTTCCGATAGATAGAAGCAGAAAAAGAAACATTGTTTTTCTAAATTATTCTTTAAATACAAAAAAATACAATATTGTTTTCTGATCTTTCTAAAAATAACGGAAATTTTTCTGAATCGTGGGTAACTCGGAAGAAGTTATTGTGTATTTCCGTTCGAGGCCATATTATATTTTTCTGGTTGAAAAAAAAATTTTTTTTCAGTGTAAAGTTCTACAATAAAAAATAAGCTGAAACATTTCCGAATATTAGAAGCACCAAAAGAAACTGTTTTTCTAAATTATTCTTTAAATACAAAAAATACAACGTTGTTTTCTCAGCTTTCTAAAAATGAAGGAATTTATTCGGAATCGTGGTTAACTAGGAAGAAGTTATTGTGTATTTCCATTCGAGGCTATATTTTGTTTCCCTAGGTTGAAAAAACATTTTTCTTTTTTTTCAGTGTAAAGTTTTAGAAAAAAAATCGGAAACGTTTCCGATAGTTAGAAGCACTAAAAGAAAATGTTTTTCTAAATTATTCCTTAAATACAAAAAATACAATATTGTTTTCCGAATTTTCTGAAAATAAAGGAAATTTTTCGGAATCGTGGTTAACTCGGAAGAAGGTATCGTGTATTTCTTTTCGAGGCCATATTATATTATTGTCCTAGTTTAAAAAACATTTTTTTTTTAGTGTAAAGTTTTACAATAAAAAAAAATAAACGGAAACGTTTCTGATAGTTAGAAGCAGCAAAAGAAGCTTGTTTTTCTAAAGGATTCTTCAAATACAAAAAATACAATATTGTTTTCTGAGCTTTCTAAAAATAAATGGCATTTTTCGGAATTGTGGTTAACTCGGAAGAAGGTATTTTGTATTTTCCGTTGGAGGCTATTTTATGTTTCGCTAGGTTGAAAAAAACATTTTTCTTTTTTTTTTCAGTGTAAAATTTTAGAATAAAAACTAATCGTAAACGTTTCCGAGTGAAGGGAGCTGTTAATCCGATGTAAACATCAGCCACCATCTTGTGACAACCACCTCAGTTACTTCACTCGCATGTGGTAGACTCTACATTATATGTGTCTTCCTCTTTGTTCATATAACCCCATTATAAAACCTAATCGGAAACGTTTCGGAATATCAGAAGCAGCAATATAAACTTTGTTTCTCGAAATGATTCTTTAAATTAAAAAAAATATATTGTTTTCTAGGCTTTCTAAAATTAAAAAACATTTCTCGGGATCGTGGGTAACTCAGAAGAAGTTATTGTGTATTTCCATTCGAGGGTATATTATATTTTCCTAGGTTGAAAAAATATTTTCTTTTTTTTTTTTCAGAGTAAAGTTTTAGAATAAAAACTAATCGGAAACGTTTCCTAAAATTAGAAGCGGCAAAAGAAACGTTGTTTTTCTACATGATTCTTTAAATGCAAAAAATATATTTTTTCTGAGCTTTTTAAAATTAAAAAAACATTTTTCGGAATCGTTGTTAACTCGGAAGAATTTATAGTGTATTTCCATTCGAGGCTATATTATGTTTTCCTAGATTGATAATATTTTTTTTCAGGGTAAAGTTTCAGAATAAAAGCTAATCGGAAACGTTTCCGATAGTTACAAGCAGCAAAAGAAACATTGTCTTTCTAAATGTTTCTTTAACCTCTTAATTCTAGCTCCGTGATATTAAAAGAGCTGTGGTTTTTATTCAGCTTGTTTGATATCCACCAGTTTTATAAAATAGTGTAAGTGGCTTTATCCTGATATCACTTTACCTGTCATTGAATAAGGTGAATATTTCTTTTTCGAATAAGTGGTGGCAATAAGAAATCTAAATTTTTAAACCTTAATTTAATGCGACCTTTAAGAGGTTAAATCAAAAAATATATTGTGTTCTGAGCTTTCTAAAAATAAAGAAAATTTTTCGGAATCGTGGGTAACTCGGAAGAAGTTATTGTGTATTTCCATTCGAGGCATTATTATATTTTACTAGGTTTAAAAAGATTTTCTTTTTTTTTCAGTGTAAAGTTTTAGAATAAAAACTAATCAGAAACGTTTTCGAAAATTAGAAGAGGCAAAATAAACATTGTTTTTCGAAATGATTGTTTTCTGAGCTTTCAAACAATAAAGAACATTTTGGGGATCGAAACGTAACTCGAAATATGTTACTGCATAGCTACCAACCTTTACGCTTTCTTCTGACCACTAAAATGTTATAGAAAATATTGTCTTATTTAACCGTCGAAATTTCAAGATTAAACAAGGCGAAATTCTCGATTAAATTTTAGTTGTAGCAAAAAAGCGTAAAAGTTGGCAGCTATGTTACTGTGTTTTTCCGTTCCAAGCTATATTATATCTTCTTATGTTGAAGAAAAAATTAGTTTTTTTTTTTTTTTTTTCAATGGAAAATTTTAGAATAGTAGATTTTTTCGTCATGTCTAACCGCAAAATAATATTACAAATTTTGTGAATACAGGAGACGATTACGAAATCTACAATATAATTATCAAATATAGAATTTCTTATCTTAAATAGCGGTGATAAAACACTTTATTTTTTACACAAGTTCTTGGATAAATTGCATTTCTAAGATTATCTGTGTGAGATTGTTTATTTATTTTTATAAAGAGCCTTCCAATCTTTCTCCAGCATTCGCTTTGGGATTAAATTTGGAGAAGTAATAGACTTATTGTGATCGAATCACTTACGGATCACACTGTTGTAGTTCGGGAAACTTTTGTAATTTTAAATCAAAATATTAAATATACGATCGCCTCCCATAATCTGAAGAAATTATGCACTTTCCTAGGCAAAATTTGTAGTAAATGTTTATTCACAACAATTCAAGAAAATCGTAAGCAGTTTTGAAGAAAAATATTACAAAATGTTTTCAATCTGTAGTTGAAGGCTTATTTCGAAACTGCTTATTTTTTCACCGAATAAACATATTTGTATCAATTAAAAAAGTAAAAGTGCAATTTATTTTTCTTTCTTGCGCAGACAAGCAGTTGAATCAGTGTTGCCAGATTGGCTACTTTTTTAAAAATCAGATTCTTGATTGGCACCACTTTTTTGAAATGGTAAAATGCGACTTATTTAATAACATATTAATTAAGGCAAAAACAAAGGAAAATTTACCGTTTCAAAAAAGTGGTGCCAATCAAAAAATCTGAATTTAAAAAAAGTAGCCCACTGGCAACACTGTTGAATCGCGTAACGAATAATTAAGAAAATTGAGTGCAAAATTAACTTTGAGAAAAACTAATTTTTTTATTAGATTTATTTATTTATTTATTAGCCCCCGCTTTGCTATTTCTGTCTCCCAGCAATTTAAATGTCGTCTCCAAAAAATAACATTCCGTTATATAAGCCAGCTGTAAAACAAAGCAGGTGTATCATTGTGCAGTTAAATACAGATAATCTCTACTGCATTTTATTTAACTTCTAAACAACGCACATTTTAAATTTTTATAGCATCTTATAGGGATAAAAAAGTACTTTTTAATGCAATTTGTTTGAAAACTGCATCTCAATTCATTTTTGAGATATTATTTTTTTGCAGTTTTTAGAGCTATTAGTTGAATGTTGGCAGCTCAAGTACTCCATTTCTGTAAAAAGTAAATGCAAAGTAATTGGAAAATAGCAATTATATCTTTTTGTTGCCATTTTCCCATAACAATTGAAAAACAAATTAATTAAAATACGTGCTATTTTGAAAAAATATAAATGAATGATTTCTGATAAAACATGGAGCTGTTATAAACTATATTTAATTTTAAGTTTCTATATTAATGCTACAAACAAATGAAGTCATATGAATCATGAGATAGCCGATTTTTTTGTCGAGTTTCTTGAACGATGAAATCACTTTTTCCTGCATTTGTGTATTATTCCGCAAAAGTGACGTCATGTGAATACTTTTCTGTAGATTTTTAAGACTGGATCGCAAACGCGCAAATTCCTCTGCGGATGCGAATGATATCATTTTATATAAAATAAAAGTATTTGTTTTAAACCTTAAAACTGAAATATGTTTTGTACTATCTACATATTCAGATATATATATATATATATATGATCGGGGGCGACTCTAAATTCTGAAAAAGCAGAATTCCTGTTTTCTAGTTTCTTCATTTTCCATCTTTTCCTTTTTTTTTTTTTCCCTTCAACGTGTTAAGTGCTAATGCTAAATAATCTCATTTTTACTACTTTCTACCTCTACAGTAGCATTAACCCTTTGCGCTCGAAATACTCTAATCATGTACAGGCACCTCTTTTAGTAATTTATTTTACCAATTTTTTTTCCCAAGTAACTTGTACTTTCAAAACATGTCTAAGAGAAATTTTAAAATATAGTGGTGCGAATAGAATAGAAAAATATAATAATGTATTTAACTCTTTTGTACTGAATTATGAATTCATGAAAATTTTATCTTCTAAAGAATTTTTCGTGATTTTTTTTAAAACTATATTAGATGTTTCTATATTAGAACTATATTAGAAAGTTTAAAACTATATTAGAAGAAAGATTTACATAATCATTTAATAAATTTTAGAAGGATTAATTAAATATGAATTTGGGATTTTGTGCAATATTTATAATCCCCACTCAAATCGTTTATTTTAAATATTTTTCTCAGTATTTTGTAGAATTAGGAAATGTACAAATATAATATTCTTACAATAGAAATATAGAAATATTTCCGAATTGAAAAATTCCTCCCCCTCCCCACTAAGAATGCTGAAAAGATGCAAAAGCAAAAGAAATTATCCTTTAAAAGATATTTTTGTTTTGTGTAACCATTAATGCTATCGGAACAAGATAAATTAATGCATCTATAACTCATTCTAAACTGTATTACTACAAATCGATGTATTAAATGAGTTTTATAACAAGTTATTTTAATGGTACTTATGAGTACCGTCCGTAGATAAAGGGATAAAGCTTGGGCAGCTTTTAACCGATACTCGACCGCAAATTGTTAAATCCTTATAGTCAGCAATATGAAAAGTGTTCCTTTAAATTTTATATAGCCAAAACACATGTCGTACGAATTTTCTTTCTTTTTTTTTATCTTCGATTATTATTATTTTTAAATAAATATAGAAATTTTAATATATAAGTACCAAAATTCTATCTATATCAGTAATTGCTTGTTCTTTATTATAGAACTGTTACTCAAGTTCTTAGACAAATTATATATCCAAAACTACATGTTTCATATTTTAGAAAACCTTTTCAAATTCCCCTTCTGAATTCGATTAGGACTCAATTTGCGAAAGAAAATAAAGTTATTTTAATCGAATCAGTTACTGGATCACATTGAACCAGTTCTGGAAATTTTTCAATTTTTAACCCAAAACGACCGCTTCGCCAAACTAAAAGAAATCTCGGATTAAATACACCTTTCTACGCAAATTTTGTTGAAGATTTTTCATTAAAATAATTCAGAAATATTTTTGAGACACTTTTAAACAAAAACATTACAAAATATTTTAAATTTGAAGATTAAAACTGTATTATTTCGTAACTTCTTATTTGCACATAAGAATTTTTATGCTAACTGAAAGTGCGATTTTTTTCGTGACGTTTCAGGATTACAAAAAATAAAAATTCTTCACTCGAAATTACCATTATGAATTCGGAATTTCTGAATTAAAATTGAGGCCAAACTGTAAACTCTGGTAGAAACATTAATTTTTATTTTCTTCTATCTATAATTATAGAAAGTATTGTAATCGAAATTTTTCTCGACTTCCGGTCGTCGATGGATATGCAGGAGTATCCGGAGTCGGAGATCCCGAGAAATATATTTCTAAAACATGTCTGTTTGTCCGTGTATGTGTCCTCTTTGTATCATCGAAAAGTGTATGAAGTTATGGATGAACAAAACCAAACAAAAACATTACAAGGAAAAAAAAAAAAACATTACAAAATATTTTAAATCTGAAGATATAAACTATATTATTTCGTAACTTCTTATTTGCACGTAAGCATTTTTATGCTAACTGAAAGTGCGATTTTCTCGTGACGTTTCATGATTACAAAAAATAAAAATTCTTCATTCGAAATTACCATTATGAATTCGGAATTTCTGAATTAAAATAGAGGCCAAGCTGTAAACTCTGGTAGAAACATTAATTTTTACTTTCTTCTATCTATAATTGTAAAAAGTACTGTAATCGAAATGTTTCCCGACTTTCAGTCGCCGATGGATGTACACGTTTCAGGAGTCAGAGATCCCGAAAAAATGTTGTTACAAAATGTATGTATGTATGTATGTGTGTCCTCTTTGTATTATCGAAAAGTGCATGAAATTGTGGATAAAGTCGAACCAAATTTTATATGGTGTTTCATAAAAGATTGGCAAAACTTTAAGAGGTAACAGTACACATCCAAGCAAACGGCTTTCATCAAAGAATGCATAGTCGGAAATAAAACGCAAAGGTGCTGGTGCATTTGGACTTGTTCCATGCAAACGTTAGCTCCATTCCTGTTGCGAGTTATCGGGAGAAGAACGACACTAATAGCATGCAAATGCGATATGGGGAAGAAGAAGAATGCGTATGCAAAAGTTTGCCTCGATTAATACATAACAGCCACTAATGCGAGTGTGCAACTGTCAATCGCGGCAGGAACGAATCGGAAGAAGTTGCTCTTCACTGAAAGGGAAAAGGCTGATATGCATTTCATCTACGGAACTGTAATTGGAAACGACCGAGGCTCAACTATTGTATGGAGAGCGGTTTCCCACCAAGCTTTTATTACTTAATCGTTCTTTGTGTGTTTTTGCCTCATATAACAACATTGCTTTCGGCGCCCTCTAGCACTTCTGCGTTTTAATTCTGACCATGCATTATTTGATGCAAGTTGTTTGTTTCGATGTGAACTATCGCCCCTTAAGTTTTTGCCCATCTTCCATGAAACACCCTGCATATGTTTTTGGCTATGGTCAGCAGGTTTCAGTCGAATATGGAGATATTCCGTCAGAAACATGGCACTGGAATAGCGATTTTTGTACCATTATCATTATTGAGTCATCGAAAAGTGTATGGAATTTTTCATTGAATTGAAACAAATTTCATCTATATATTTTTGGGCAAGGCCAAAAGAATTCACTTGAATTTGTGGAAGGAGGCACTGTGATAGCGATTTTTGTGCCATTTTCGTTATTGTATCGTCGGAAAGGGTACGAAATTACGCATCGAAACCAAACCTCATATATATGACATATAAACACATAAAATCTTTCTTTTACTCGAGTACAGTGTCACACAAATACATATATGGACAAATGAACAGCTTGACATGTTTCGATTTCATTAAAGATAAAAACCATTATCATAAAAATTTATCATGGATCAAGACGAACGACACCGGACAATGAAATATATATAACATGCAAAACACATCCCCGCCCCCTATTGTCAATCATGAATGAAATAAAGATAATGATTTAACCCTTTCCGGCGCGGAGTAATTCTGTTTGTAAAATGATGATATGATGAACTATCACCAGAATGTACAAACGAATTTATTAGAAAATAAAAACTTACTGGAACAATGGAACAATGTAAGCTGGTTCATGAATTTCCAAGTTGCGGGCAACTTAACATCCAGTATAGAGGTAATGCGTATTTCTTGCAATGGGAGCCATGAAAAAAGTTATTTAGACGCGGCTGGTGGCCACAAAAAATAGAAGAATTAAAGTTTAAGAGTAAGAGAACTTACTAATAAAAATGTTTGTATAACAATAAGGTAAAAAAAAGGTTCATATAACCCAAAAACTAACAGTTCGTAGACAGGCGAAAAAGCTACCAAAGGGAAGCCCCAGCATAAAAAAAGACTCTTTACAGAGACCATACTTAGATTAACATAAAAAATAACGCAAAGCACAGTGCGAAACAAAATTGGAAAAGAATAAAAAGAATTTACATATTTACAAAAATATTATTATAATGCATAAGTTAGAGTAATAAAAAGCGATATTAAAAAACATAACTGAGGAGAGTTTAGACTAACTGAACAGAAAAAAGCATAATTTTAAGGGGAACATGGGAAAAAAAAAGAGGACGGCGCCCGCCCAGCCTGGTAACTCTATGAAAAAAAGATGATAAAAAGATACCAAGATAATAGAACAAAGGGATAGTAAGGTAATACAATTTAAATACGTGAAAAAAGCAATAATATATCAGTAAAAATAGTTTTTTTTTATACAAAACTGACAAAACAAGACACGGAAAAAAGGCAAAAAGTTTAACTGAGGAAGAAATTATTCTTCATTTAAGTTAAAAATGTTAGCAAGTTTGTCAAACTCTTTGATAATAACTATCATTTTTTGCATGGGGTTAACATATTTTTTGGTTTGAGTTGAAATATTTTTGATGCAGCTTAAGAATTTGTTGATTTGAAAGACTTCTTTGAGTTCATTAAAAGTATTAAGTATATCTTTGATGTCATTAGAGTAATTTATAGGGAATTTTAGACTTTGAGTGTTATTTGAATTTTCGGTAGTAGGGAAGGAAGGGGTATTTGAGGTTTCGTTATCATTATTTTCAGAATTTAACAAGTTATTACTAGTTGATGGTTCAGTGGACTTAGGTTTTTCGGTTTAGTTGAAATTTTTAAAGATATCAGCAAGAATTTGGTTTTCGGTGGAGGGATTGCTGACGCTATTACTTGTAATGTTTCGGTTATGTTTATCTTCCAGTCTATATGGATTTTGGGGACAACCGCGGTAATTTGCGGGATGTTCAAGTCTGCAATTGGCACATTTAGGTTTAATTATGCCCTTGTGTTCACAGGCAGTGCTCAAGTGTAATTCTCCGCATTTAACACAATTGGCATCAAAGCCACATACCTCTGAGGCATGCCCGTAACCTTGACACCTGCAGCATTGTTTAACTTTGTATTTGGTAGTAAAGGCTTCAATTTTGACTGAAATGTAATGTATCTCTTTTATTTTGTACATGTCCCCAAAGTTACTACGTGGAATAACATTAACCATCTAGAGTGGCATAGGATTTCCTGTTTTTATATTTTTTAGCATGGCAGCTCTCGTGACTGCAAACCCATGCTCTTTAAGGCTATCTTCAATTAGTTTAACATCAGTGTAACAGGGGAGGCCTCTAATGCATATTTTCTTAGATCTTAACTCCCTAGGGTCAACAGTTGTATATTTTTTCTTATTTCGATCTAAACATCTTTGTGTTGGTCTAAAGTCATTATCTGAAGTACATTGTATAACTAAACGTTTGCCTTTTAGGGTTATCTTAGGTTTTTCAGTATTTATCTCAGTAATTTGACGGGCTAGCGTCGCCCAATTTTTGTCGACTTCTATGTAGAAAGGGTTAGTAGTTTTTTTCGAGTTACCAGTTTCCTGGGAGGTGTTAACACTGTTATTAAGTTGCTCCATGTCAACATTTTCACTTATATTAACTTCGTTCTCAATATTCTTGAATTTATTACTAAGATGGACAGCAGAATTCTCCTCATTTAATGGACGTTTAATTCCCTTTTTAACAACGTTAAAAAGTTTGTTTCTTAGGTTAGTAGTAGTGATAATTAGGTTTGGGGCTTTCTTATATTTAATTGAACAGAAAAAACTAAAGATAGCAGAATTTAGCAAGTTTTCAATATTTGGCTCCCTTAGCAAAGAGAAGCTTCATAGCAAGTTTTTCTTACCTCCTCTTGGTCGGTTGGAGAAGTAGAGTAACTAGCTTTGGCTTTCAAATCCAAAATGTATTGGTCAGTGAAGACGTAAAAATCAGTCAGAATATTTTTAGGAAAGTCCTCAAAATTTGATCAGATACTAGCAAATTGTTCAGTGAAATTGCTGTTTAGCGATCCGTTTGAGATATTATTAATAATATCCTCTATATCTCCAGAATTTTCCATAGACGCCATAATGCAGCATCGAACAGTGATAACGTTATTCATACGAACCACCCCGTCACCCGCTCACCACTGGGAAAATGTAGCATCAAGAGCTTCATCTCATACGACCTTCTCCTCCGAAGCTCCAGCGATATCTCTGATAACAGACAACGAAAAAAAACTTACTTATTTACCCGTACTGTATAAAAGGGAAATTTTAATTAAATATTCTTGGTGCCATTTGTCAGTTTTGAAAATTAGGTGTCCTCAAAAATTAAAATTAGGTATCCTTCTTTGAGGACACCGCCCGCGGAAGAGTTAACCCTTTCACTTCGGGCGTCTCTTACGCAAATTTTATTCGGTTGACACCACTTTTTTAAAAGAAGTCCCCTTCAAGGGCACTATTTTAAAAATACTTTAATTAAATAAGGCAAATTTTCCTTTATTACTGGTGCCAAAAACAATTTTTGAAAAAAAAAAAGTTTGATGTTCAGTCTGTCTGGACATACAATTACAAAGGGTTAAGACAGTTTACTTACGTGACTCTCCCTATTCAACTTTTCTATAACCGTTTCAGGGGCAAGGTACTTCTATTCACAAAATGCTGAAATGAGTGAATGACACCAGAATTTACAAATAAATTTATTTCGAAATAAGCAAAAGCTTTTGTTCACGTACTTAATAACAGGAAAATTTTCATTCTAATATTCTGGAGCAAATGTGGCACTTAGGAATTAAAATTAGGAGGTCTAAATATGAACTACCACCCCTGAAGTGGTTCAGATATTTATTCAGTAATTCAGTTTAGTATCAGAAAAGGGGAAAGCGAGTCAGACATTAGATTTGGTCGTGCAAAAACAGCTTTATCAAGATTATATTTGGAGGGGATATGCAAATGTCGTTTAATGAAAGTAAACTGATTTTTATCGAAAATCTATTATATGAGAATCCATAGAAATCTATATACGTAGAGATTTATTCTGCAACGATACATTTTCTTTTGTTATTACAACTTTATGATTCGAATAACTGAATAAATATTTTAACGAAAAACTTGAATAAGGGAAGCCACGTAAGATCAATATCTTTATTTCTTTTCATGATTGGCAATGTGTTTCGTATGTTGTACATATTTCATTGTTCGGTGTCATTCATGGAATTATTAATAAAGAGAAACTGACATAATAGTGAAGCTTCAACTATAACAGCTCTCGCAGGGTTCATTACCGCCGGTGGAAACTTCCACCAGTACATTCTTATAGAAATTGTCTCTTTTTTAAAACCACTTATTAATGCACAATTTCAGTCATAAATAATGTCAAAAACAAATTTTAATTTTTACTGGTAAGAGTTCACTTTGCGGAAGTCAAGCCCTGTGTCTTCGCCATATTGTGACAACCAGTAAAATAAACTGACTGTTTTATCAGGCAAATTAACACCAGTAAGAGCAAATTGAAAATTTTACAATATTTCTGAGAAAATATTTACATTAATAAGCCGCTTAAATAAGACTACATTTTCTATTCAGTTTTACTGGTGGGAAGTTTGCTTTGGCGGTAATCAGAAACTGTAGATCAGATTTAAAAAAAGCAGCCGCCATCTTCTTACAACCTCCTCAGTTACTTCACTTGCAACAGGTAGACAATACACTGTATGCAGTGTTGCCAGATTGAGGTTTTTTTAAAATCAGATTATTTGACTGTCACCACTTTTTAAAAATAGTATAATTCGCCTTATTTTTCAGTATTTTTAAGCTACAGTAGCGCTCAAAAGTATTTTGACAATCTTATATTCTCTCTTATTTTATTTAATATAAAAATGTAAAAGAAAATATATTCCCTATAATTGAGAACACTATGACTGCCGTTATTCGAATGTATCAAGTTTCAACTTGTTTGTTCACATTCGGCGTCACCGAAGAAATATGACTCCTCCTTAGCTCAAAAGTATTTTGACAATTAGTTTGCATTTAATTGTTGAAAGTGTCAGTTGCGCTATAGCTTCGATTAGTGTTTATATTGACTGATTGTGATTATTTTTAAATGCCGAAATGTAAAAAATATTGAAGTGATTCTAGAAAAGCCGCTGTAAATGCACTTAAGAAAGGTAGACTGCAAGCAGAATTAGCTCGTTCTTTTAACGGGTCTCGGCAACTTGTTATAATAAGTCGATATAAACACTAATCGAAGCTATAGCGCCACTGACACCTTCAACAATTAAATGCAAACTAATTGTTAAAATACTTTTCAGCTAAGGAGGAGTCATATTTCTTGGGTGGCGCTGAATGTAAATAAACAAGTTGAAACTTGATACATTTGAATAACTGCAGTCATAGTGCTCTTAATTATGGGGAATATATTTTCTTTTACATTTTTATATTAAATAAAATAAGAGAGAATATAAGGTTGTCAAAATACTTTTGAGCGCTACTGTATTTCTAAATATGCCGAATATTTCTATTTAAAAAAAGCGGTGACAATCAAACAATCTGAATTTAAGAAATCCCCAATGTGGCAACACTGACTGTATGTCTCCTCCTCTTATTTATAACTCCATTGTGTCATTCATCTTGATGGATGATTAATTTTTATGATAATGGTTTTTATCTCTAATGAAACCGAAAATGTCAAGTCTTTTATTTGTGTATATACATATGTATTTTGTGGGACACCTTACTTAAGTAAAATAAAGAGTTTAAGTTTTTATATGTTTATGAAAAGGCGATGTTCTCTTTTTAAATTTAAAGATTTAAAAAACATTTCTAGCATTTACATATAGGATTTTGACCATGGACGTAAGGACCAAGTTGAAAATGGATATATTACCCCTGAAGAGACGCTGTAAACAGATTTTTGTGCGATTTTTCCTCGATTTTTTGCAGTTAAAGTGAAGAATTTATGAATATTTTTCTACGAAATTTTATATTTAGATGCAATGTAATAGGCCGAAATTGTCAAAAATTTTTGGAGAAAATTGTCCTGAAGGTGCTGCTGTGATTGCGATTTTTTTCGATTTTGGAGAAAGGTTAGCAATAGACCAAAGCTGTTGTATACCAGCTGCTCAGAACGCAATGGACTTACGGAAGAGGTTTGCAAGGGAACTGTTGTTGCGTGAGGAGATGTTATAAATTTCGATTAACCAGCGAATTTAGAGAAAAACTACACTGAATCAACCAATTCTCCAATCACGATTTACATGTCGACTTCCATTTGGTTTGATTTCGAGTATTAACCCTCCAGCCGCGGGCGACTTTTTCAGTGGGTTACTTTTTTAAAAATAAGATTGTTTGATTCCCACCACTTTTTTGAAGTATAAATAGTCATTTTATTTAATTACAAATTAAATAATGCGAGAATAAGCCGGATTGTACGCTTTTAACCCTATCACTGTGTCCTGGGGTCCACGCGGATCCCAAGCACTTTCAACAAGTTGTCAAAAAATATCTATCCCTCACTGAGTAGTTTCAGCCGGTGACATCTCATATCATAATGTTTCTAACACACGGTAAAAATTAAACTGTACAAATATAAGGGGTACTTGGTATTTTTTAATTTGAAAAATAGATAGCATATTTCTGTGTCCTGGGGTCTGCATGGACCCCAAGCTAAAAAATTCATAGAATATTACAAAAAATGAAAAAAAAAAATCTTTTAGAACAGCAAATACTTATAACATGGTTCTGAAAATTTTGTTTCACAGATTGTTACTCCCAGAATCCGATAGATGGCGCTAGTTGTCCGCATATGCGTTCGTTTCTTTCTTTATTGTTCTCCTGTATGAAGGAAATTGTCACTTGACTGCGCTTTTCAATTGAGACTTATGCTTTGATGCATCAAAATGTCACGAAAACGGATTTCGCTAGATGACGCTTTGTGTATGATACAAGAAAGTGATAGTGATGACGATGTAGATATAGATAGCTTCGGTGAGTCATCTGAGTTTGAAAAGAGTGACGAAGATAGTATTCAAGATCCGAACTTTGAAACCGATAGTGAATCAGAAAGTGATGATTCTAGTGACTCTCAACATTTTCCTTGTAAACGAGCTCGTTACACCAATTTGCTAAATCAATCACAAATTTTTGAATCACAATCAGGACGCAAGTGGACGACAAATAACCCTAATTCAGCCCAAACATTGTCAGCTAATATTTTACGAGAGACAAGTGGATTAGCAGGGAATGCTAAGAATGTAACTAATAAATTTGATTCCCTAAAACTGTTTATAACGCCTGAAATAATCAATGTTATTGCCCGAGAAACTAACAAAAGGGCAAAAAAGGTGATAAAATGTTGGAATCAAGAACATCCGACAAAAAAGAAGATTTGGAAAGAAACCAATGAAACAGAACTCTATGCTTTTATTGGCTTACTCTTACTCAGTGGTGTCTACAAATCTGCGAATGAAAGTTTGGAGGAAATGTGGTCCACGGACAGTGGAAGGCCAATATTTCGTGCTACTATGTCAATGCAGCGTTTTCAAAATCTGCTTCGATTTTGTAGATTTGACAATGATGCAACGAGAAATCAAAGATTGCAGGTAGACAAATTAGCTGCCGTTCGTGACGTTTGGCAAATGCTGCTCGAAAATCTGGCAAAATATTACAAACCTGGAACAGATCTAATAGTCGATGAACAATTAGTGGCAACACGTGGTCGATGCAGTTTTCGACAATATATACCGAGTAAACCCGGAAAGTAAGGGATAAAAATATTTTGGTGTTGTGATTCAACTACCTAGTTTCCTTTGAAAGGAGAAGTGTATGTCGGACGACAACCTGGTGTTGCATTTGGAGCAAATAATATTTCGGAAATCGTCAAACGATTAGTTTACCCTTGGAAGAACAAAGGTCGCAACGTTACCATGGACAATTACTTCACCAACGCGCAGTTAGCAGAGGATTTGCTAGTTGCAAAAACTACAGTAGTTGGAACAATTCGAAAAAATCGAAAGGAAGTTCCTAAAGAATTACTGCCAAATCGTCAGCGTGATGAGAAGTCTTCTATCTTTTGTTTTTATAAAGAACTCACTCTAGTTAGCTATACTCCAAAGAAAGGGAAGGCAGTCATTTTACTATCATCCATGCATCATGACAAGATGATAATTGAAGAGGAAGATAATAAGCCAGAAATTATTACTCATTACAATGCAACAAAATCTGGAGTTGACAACTTTGATCATTTATGCAGATTCTATACTTGCAAGCGAAAGATACGCCGTTGGCCTATGGTCTTCTGGTTTAATATGATCGACAGTGCAAGTGTTGCTGGATTCATTATTTGGATTTCAAAGTACTCAGATTGGGAATTTGGAAAGCGCCATCAAAGACGCTTATACCTGAAAGATCTCGGGAGAGAATTAGTAAATGATCAAATTCAGAGAAGACTGCAGAATTTTCAAACGCTGCAACCTGGAGTTCGCCTTTCTCTCAAATCATTAGGGATCGAAATTCCGAAACTACATACTGAAACTACGGGATCTGGAATTCGAGAACCTAATAAAAAGGCTAGGTGCCAGCTATGTCCACGTTCTATGGATAGAAAAGTGAAGACCCGCTGTTCTAGTTGCCATATCCCTTGTTGCCCGGAACACCAGAAGACAGTTTGTGAGGTATGCTCTGCCAATATTTATAATATGTTAAAATTAATGTAAATTTAATATTTTTGGGTATAAAAAATAAAGTTTATTATGAAAACATCAGAATAAGCGTTAATTTTTTTTTATTTAACTAAATAAATGAAAAAAGTACTTTATAAGATATTTAAACCATATTAAACATGTGTAGTATAGTATGGGGTCCGTGAAGATCCCAGGTCACAACAGGGCATGTTTCGATAGGACATAGTGATAGGGTTAAAAAAGTGGTGGGAATCAAGCAGCCTGAATTTTAAAAAAGTAGCCCACTCGAACGCGAAAATAGTGTTTCTCGAGGCTGGAGGTATGAGGTATAAGAATGTCTTAGAATTGCAACATACGAGTAGTTTCTTATTTGTTATATAAATGCAATTCTTCAGAATTTTACTGTTCCTAAATACTCTCCAAGCTTTTTTTCTTCAACAATTAAATTCTTTTCGTTATATTTTTAAGAACACATTCAGATATGTTTAAAAATTTTGATCTTAAAAAATTTCTGAAATACGAGTACACTATAATTTTTAAATACAAATTCAAAATTCTCTTTTTTTAATAGAAAATTGGGCACAAGCTAAGCTAAAACAATACTAAAACCAGTTTGTTCCAACTGCAGTCCGCGAGATACTATTTTTTTTTTCTAATAGAATTTTTTTACTTATTTATTGGAATATTTTTATTTTTTTTTGCAATTAACTGAAACACAATTGAAAAACAATGTTTTAAACAATCTAACTATTTATAATTCTGTAGGAAATTAAACAAGAAATTGCTCTTTATCCTATTTAATTTGTTATAAGAAGATTATACTAATTTCTCCATAAATTATCGAAGCTTCTAAAATGTAACCCGTACGTATTCTTACGAATTAATATATTTGAAACAAGGTAGCATACTGTTGTTATTTTTTATCGTTATAAAAATATCCATTTACTTAAATATTAAAAACATTTTGGACTTATTAAAAACATTTTTTTCTTATTCAAGAAAAGTTAACCCCTTGGCATCCAGGACGTACGATACGTACGTCCTAATTTTATCGTAGACGACTACCAGACGTACAGTGCGTACGTTCATGTGGAATATGAAAATACAAATTTATACTAAACGCTGTTTTATACGTCCGTGCTTGAGAAAAAGCGGCCTTGCTGTCGGGGTTAACAACTAAGCATTTTTTATCTCGAATTTTTTATTTATATAAAATTCGAAATTGAGCAGCCTTCCTCTAGAAATTAAGACAAAAGCTAAACTTTTTCTTTCCCCGAACTTCAGAGAAAAATACTTTAAGTATCCGAAATCGCTTTTTTATATGTATTTTTTGAATAAGTATTTAAAATTGTGTACAATTTCTTATTTTAGAAACATAATTGCAAAAAGATACTTTAAAATTATTTTCGAAATTACTATATTTTTTTCCATAATAAATTTTCTGGCGTAGATCACAATTAAAAAATTACAAATTTCAAAATGCTTTTTTTTCATAAAGGATAAAAGAAATATTAAAACAATATAATCAGGGTTGCCACTCTTCAGAGAATTTCCAGACCAGGAAATTCTTCGGCACCAGTACTTTCTTACAGAGAACTTCTCTTTAAATAAGGTGAAATCTCGTACGTTTCTTCCTATATATGGAAAAAATATATAGGAAAATATACTGACATTTTGAGTGAAAAATTCTCTGAAGCGTGGCAACCCTGATAATACAATACAAACAATATTTAAACAATACAATAATTAAAATGTACATTATTATTTCAAATATGAAAATGTTATTTAACTTATTTAATTTGTTGTAAATGTAGGTCTGTTGTAAATAATTTTCTTCTTTTAATTATTGTTCTTTCTGATGTAAAAGAATCCGCATTTTTTCTTATCAGTTAATTTATTTATAATTTGGCAGTAGACTGCTATTTTTATATTGTCTTATTATTATTATTATTGGTTATAAAATGACAATTTATTCCAACATTACAAACATTTCCGTATTTATTTATTTATTTATTCATTTATACAAGAAAAACCAACTAAGCAATTTTACTTCCTTTCAAAATTTTAAAATTAAAATTCTTCAATATGAATCCTTGACTAATATTCCTTAACAACAACAACAACAACAACAAAAAAAATAAAAATAAAAAATGCACTACTAAATTTTTTTCCAATCAGAACACGAGAAAGAATATCTTGAATAACAGATGCCAGTTGTAAACATTTTTTAAACAGTTGCTTATTTTAAGTACTACACAATTCAATTACTTAAAACTTTTTTAAAAATATGGAATGTTTTGAATTTAATGAAACTCTCTTAATTAAAAAAAAAAGTTTAAAAACATTTTTTTTTATTTATTAAAGATGAAACAGCAGAAGCGTATGTAAAACAGTACTAGCAATATAATTCTTAATAATTCTGTTTTAAGTATAAAATTGTTATTTATCTTATTAAATATGTTTTAATATTTTGTCTATTTTATTGTGTCTGAAATATGATTATCCGCGCGTATTCGTTTGTATTAATATATTTAAAATGCAGGTTGCCGTTTTTATTTCTATAAAAGTCACGACATATTTAAACACTTAAAAGCTTTTAGCATTTATTAAGAATATTTTTTTGTTATTCCTGAAAAACTAAATATGCAATTTTGCTTCCCTCGAAATTTTAAAATTAAAATCCAAAATAAAGTCTTCAATAACATTCCTTTACAAATAAAATACAGAGCTAATATTTTTCCTGCGCCTAAAAATCAGTAAAAAAAATACTTTTCCGTTCGCTCTAGTTACGCGACTTAAAAGAATTCTTCAAAAATATTTCCTGAATAACATTTTTCTCTCAACTCTTTCCAACCCCTTACCCTGAAAACATGTGCATATTCCCTGCATTACAACATTTCCGCTGCTGATCGATCTCATCAAAAGATGGCGCCACCAGTCCAATTCCTTCCCCTCCCCGAACTCTCCAATGGGACTGTGTCTTCCGCAGGACGGACCGCAGCATGGATCCGCTCGGATCGTAGGCGGACTAGGGATTGTGTGGACTAGGGAAAGCAAAGGACTGGGGATAGAAAAAGGGCAGGCCAAGTCATGGCCCGCCACCGTGTAGGATGATCTACCGCTACATGTACTACATGAAAGTGAGCCAAGAAAACGTTAAGGAGAAAAGTAAGCGAGAAACAAATTTCTAATTAGAAAAATTAGAAAAAAGTAGATGTTAGATCTCAACTCATGCATTACTTTCACAATATAGGATACACTACATTTAATTTGCTCAATAATTATTCATTAGAACTACAAATGGATAAATTTGGATTATATTTCTTTTCTGAAACTTACGATTTTACGAAGACGTGTACTTGTAAAATCTTATGATTTGATATATTCGAAAATGTAATGAAAACACATGAAGGATACTACTTGTGAAAATTTTAATACATATTAGGTATATCAAATTGATACTTCTTTTTTATAATATTTCTTCCCTAATGCTTTTTACGTTGAAGTTAATTTATGCCGTATCTCGATAAGTCTTTTATCTGTAAGTGATTTGGTATTAGATTAAAGATACACTACCTTTGACATTTTTAATTTCTCTGAAACTCGTGATTTTTATGATGATGTTATTTCTTGCTATATGTCGGTAAATGTCTTTTTCTGTTCGTGATTTGGAATATTAGAATATCGTGCATTACTTTCACAATATAGAATACACTTCATTTAATTTCCTTGACAAATTCTTCATTAGACCTACAAATGGATAAATTTGGGTAATATTTCTTTTCTAAAACTTACGATTTTATGAAGACTTTACTTGTAAATTCTTTTCATTGTCATATGATTTAAAATATTCAAAAATGTAATGAAAACACTTGAAAGGATACTACTTGTGAAAACTTTGATACATATTAGGTATATCAAATTGATACTTCTTTTTTATAAAATTTCTTCCCTAATACTCATTATTTTTATGTTGAAATTAATTTATGCCATATCCTGATAAATGTGTTATCTATAAGTGATTTGGAATATTAGAGAATGTAAGCAACACCTATTAAGGATACACTACCTTTGACATTTCAAATACTTATAATTAGGAATATCATACTGATATTTTGGTTAATATATCTTCTCTAAAACTCGTGATTTTTATGTTGATGCTACTTCTTGCTATATTTCTTTAAATGTTTTTTCTGTTCGAGATTTGGAATATTAGAATATCATGCATTACTTTCACAATATAGAATACACTACATTTAATTTCCTCAATAATTCTTCATTAGGCCTACAAATGGATAAATTTGGATAATATTTATTTTCTGAAACTTACGATTTTATGAAGACGTTACTTGTAAACCTTTTTTTTTTTATATATGATTCAAAATATTCAAAAAGGTAATGAAATCACTTGAAAGGGTACTACTTGTGAAAATTTTAATACATATTAGGTATATCAAATTGATACTTCTTTTCCGTAATATGTCTTCCCTAAAACTCATGATTTTTATGTTGCAGTTAATTTACTCTGTATCCTGATAAATGTTTTATCTGTAAGTGATTTGGAGCATTAAAGATTATAAGCAACACCTATTGAGGACACACTACCTTTGACATTTCAAATATTTATAATTAGGAATATCATAATGATATTTTTGTTTAATATTTCTTCTCTAAAACTCGGGATTTTTATGATGATGTCATTTCTTGCTATATATCGGTAAATGTTTTTTCTGTTCGTTATTTGGAATATTAGAATATCATGCATTACTTTCACAATATAGAATACACTTCATTTAATTTCCTCGATAATTCTTCATTAGACCTACAAATTGATAAATTTGGGTAATATATCTTTTCTGAAACTTACGATTTTATGAAGGCGTTACATGTAAAATCTTGTCATTTTCATATGATTTAAAATATTAGAAAATGTAATGAAAAACATGAAAGAATATTACTTGTGAAAATTTTAATACATATTAGGTATATCAAATTGATAGTTCTTTTTTATAACATTTCTTCCTTAAAACTCATGATTTTTATGTTGAAGTTAATTTATGTCGTATCCTGATAAATGTTTTATCTGTAAGTGATTTGTAATATTAGAGAATGTAAGTAACATATATTAAGGATACACTACCTTTGACATTTGAAATACTTATCATTAGGAATATCATACTGATATTTTTGTTTAATATTTCTTCTCTAAAAATCGTGATTATCATGATGCTATTTCTTGCTATATCTCGATAAATTTTTTTCTGTTCGATATATGGAATATTAGAATATCATGCATTACTTTCACAATATAGAATATATTACATTTAATTTCCTCAATAATTATCAATTAGAACTACAAATGGGTAAATTTGTTTAATATTTCTTTACGAAGACTGTATCTTGCTGTATCATGCTGTATCTTGTAAAATCTTTTCGTTTGCATATGATTTGAAATATAATGAAAACACATGAAGGATACTACGTTTGAATTTTTTAATACATATTAGGAATACCATATCGATACTTTTATATGATATTTCTTCTCTAAAACCTGTGATTTTTATGCCTTTTTTCGTTAAATGTTTTATCTGTGCGTGTTTTGGAATATTAGAATATGTAAATAATACATATTAAGGATACATTCACTACCTGTGACATTTTCTAGTACATCTCATTAGGAATATCATACTGATATTTTTGTATAATATTTCCCCTCTAAAACTCGTGATTTTTATAATGATGTTATTTCTTGCCACACTTCGTTAATTGTTTTATCGATATGTGATTTCGAATATTAGAAAATGCATTTAACCCTAGAACTACCGGAAATTTTACTCAAGTTTTATAAAAACATTCTACACCAGAATTTTTACTTAAAACTATTTAATTTGTTTATTTAACTTATTATTGTCTGATTTATACATTTAGTTTGTTTTGAAGAAATTTCTGGTTTGAATAAATATTTTGAATGTACATGTCGGGTCCAATGGACCCGTCTGGTAGACGGAAGGTTAAAACATAAGAATATAGTACCTTTTAACAATGGAACAATGTTAGCAGATGAATGAATTACCTAGTTGCGTTGCAACTTTACATCCAGTTCAAAGGTGATGCAAGGGCATTAGGGAGCCTTAAAAAAATAATGTGTAGACGTGGCTGGTAGCCACAAAATATAAATTTATGTTTAAGAAAAAAGAAAAGAATAACAAAAAGTGACAAAGTACATAAGTACTAGCATAACATTTTAAAAAAGGAAAAGAAGAAAGAAAAAAGAAAAAAATTTAATATAATAAAGAAAAAAATTCCATTAGTTCCAAAAAAGAAGGAAAAGGCGAAAAAGCTACCGGGGGGTGCCCCGTAAAAAAAGGACTCTTTTCAGAGACCATACATTAATAAAAAATAATATAAAGCTAAAAAAACTAGCAGAAAATCATTTTTTTTATTATTGTTATTTTTTTATACTATAGACAGGACAGAACAAACAGAAAGGTTAAGTAGAGTAGAAGGTGAGGGAAACTCAGTCTTCATCGTTAAGCAAAAGCGAGTATTTAAGGCGTTTTCTATTAGTGGTGTAGGATACCTCGTAGTCGGGTAGTTCCGCTATAATTTGGTTAGGGAGGTTGTAAACAGATTTATAAACATTTTTAGCAAGCTTATTAATGCGCTTTTTTAAGGAGGTAGTTTTCAAATCCCTGCGGATAGTGGTGTTACGAAGAAAATGGTGACCATTACGAATATAGCGTAGGTTTTTGTTATGAGCACCGTAAAGATACTCCATATTAGTTTTGCAAGCGAATCCCCAGATCGGACAAGCGTAAGTTAATATTGATCTAATATATGCATTATACAAGATTAGTTTATTATGAGTAGAAAGAGTATTGTTTTTGAGAAGAGGAGAAAAGGCCTGGGAGATACCAGAACTTTGCCTCGAATATTAATAAAATGCTTTTTCCAAGTAAGTCTTCTGTCAAGGGTAACCCCCAGACACTTAGTGTCATTAGTCCAAGGAATAGTAGTATTGTTAATAGTAATACGATTGGGAAATGTTAGTTTTTCTAGAGAAATAGACAGCAGCTGTTTTCCGCTCGTTGAGCTTAGCACACCACCGGGTACACAACTACCTTTTAGCGTATTAATTAAAAAATCATTTTGATACTTTTGTATAATATTTCTTCTCTAAAACTCGAGATTTTTCTTATGAAGTTATTTCTTGTCAATAATAGATAAATTTTTAATCTCTACTTGATTTTGAATAATAAAAAATAAAAATAAAACATTTAAAAGGCAAACTATCTTTAGAATTCTCAAAATGTTTTAATTAGATTAACAAATTGATATTTTTAGATATTGTTTTTATTTTTCATGAAACATATGACCTTTTGAAGATTTTATATTCTACAACTCATTAAATGTTTTCATTTGAACATCATTTGGAACATCAGAAGATATACAAATAAAACATATCAAGAGTAAGGGAGCATATTTAATCAAGGAATTCATATTAAGGATTACCATTTATTGCATGGATATAATAACGCAATAAATATCAATGGAGGTCATGGATATTTCTTGGAATCTCATTATGATCCATTTCTAATATTTTAATTTAAACCTCATGCACATTATCATCAGAAAATATCAAAAAACAATTCAGATACATAAAAAATGTGATACTTTCTAATGGTGATAATTCAAGCTAGGTTAAAATAATGTTTTCAGTGAAGATAGCTTTATAATGTACTTTTGAAGTAATATATTGTTTAAAATTTTATATATTATATTTTAAATGTTGAAAATATGAATTTCTTTTGTACTTTTTTTAATTAAACCGTACTCATGCATTTGGATTGTACAATATCGGAAAAGTTGCCAAAACATTTGAAACTATAAATGTCTTCTTTTGTATTAAATTTCTCAAAAGATTTTTCAAAATTTGGAATATTTTGAATTTAATAAAACTCTTGGTAAACAACTTTATTAAAGAAAAAGAAAAAGAAAATCAAAATATTCTTTTTTCCTTTTTATAGATAAAATTGCAGAAGAGTACGTAAAACAATGCAAGCAATATAATTATTTATAATTCTGTTTTAAGTATAAATTGTTATTTACCTTATTAAATATATCCTAAACAAGTTCTAATACTTTTCTCCCTCTTCTTTTCCTTCTAAAATATAATAATCCGCGATTAATATTCTATCCGTACGTGGTTTGGAATACTGGAAAACGTATGTAAAACAAAAAATACACTATCACTGATGATACTAAAACATATCATTAAAAATATCATTTTGATACTTCTGTATAATATTTCTTCTCTAAAACTCGTGATTTATCTTATGAAGTTATTTCTTGTCTATAATTGAGAAAAGTTTTTTTCTGTACGTGATTTATAATAATAGAAAATGTAAATAAAACATGTAAAGGATACACTACCTTTAGACTTTTCAATTTTTTTAATTAGAATTAACAAATTGATATTTTTAGATATTGTTTTTCCCCTGAAACATGACAAATTTTTTTAAGATTTTATCTTTTGTACCTCATCAAATGTTTTCATTTGGACAGGACTTGAACATCAGAAGATGTGTAAATAAATCATACAATGAGTAATGGGAGTATTTAACAAAAAGAAATTCTTACCAAAGTGTTATTATCAAGGGTGTCTTGTCCAGTTGCGAGTGGGCTGCTTTTTTTAAATTCAGATTTCTTGATTGGCACCACTTTTCTGAAATAGTAAAATTCCCCTTGTTTTCGCTTTAATTTATATGTCATTAATTAGGGCGAATTTTATAATTTCAAAAATGTGGTGCCAATCAAGAAATCTGAATTTAAAAAAGTAACCCACTGGCAACACTGATCAAGGTTTACAATTTATTACATGGATATAATAATGTAATAAATATCAATGAAGTTTTTGGATATTCCTTGGTATCTTATTATCATTTATTTCTGGTATTTTAAATCTCATCCATATTATCACAAAAAAGTATTAAAAAATAACTCAGATATATAAAAAATGGGACATATTCTAATGTGGAATATTCAACTTATATTAAAAGAATGTTTTCAGCTGGCAATGTTATAGCTTTATAATGTACTTTTGAAAAAATGTAGTGTTTAGACTTTTATATATTATATTTTAAACGTTGAAAACATGAATTTGTTTTATACTTTTATTATACACTACTACTATTTATACACTACTCGTGCATCTGAATTGTACATTATCAGAAAAGGTAGAAAACATTTTGAATAATAAACGACTTCTTTTGTATCTTATCTGAATAAAGGTTGTTCAGCGTATATAAATAAGTTACATTCTATGTGTTACTATTGGTTTCTTGGATATTTTATTAAATACGAAGCAACTGGTTCTTTACTGGTATTATAACTAAAGGAAAGGTAGATATGTTTCGTAATTCGCATGAGATAGTATTTTTACATCATTCTTTATATGCTATATTATTTAAACTGTTATGTGTTACATTTTTACTTTAAAATAAATTTACTTTTTCAAAATGCTATATAATTAAAATCTAGATATGGCTTAGAATTCATATGCAGTATAGTTTTTATATCGTTTCTTGCATGCTGCTTTATTTAAATTTTCATACATTACATTATATCTGTTAAAATAAGTTTGTTTTACAAAGTTATTTTGTAATTGAAAGCTAGATCTTCTTCTGAATTCAGATTAGATAGGATTTTTTATCATTTCGCATATATGCTAATAGATGTCTAAATAGATATTTATTACATATTTTATTAAATTTTACTTTTCTAACTTTGGTGGAATAAAGCTGTAAAATTGCTTTTACTTATTTAGAAATAGAATTTTTCAAAGATTCCGGTGGGAATTCAGCATTTCACAAACGTAATTGCTTGGCCCTCAAGGGGTTAAATAAATGTATTTTACGCTGTAATGTAAAGATGAATATACTTTTGAATTTTTATGATGAAGAAATTTTGGGAAATTTCCTATATGCTACTTTTTATTTAGACAGTTATGTGTTAAATTTTAAAAACTTAAATAAATTTGTTTTAGACGGTCATTATGTAATTAAAAGCTAGATGTGCTTCAGAATTCAGATAAGATAGTCATATCATTTTTAAATATATCTTTAATCAAAATCCTTTTCCTTCTTTTTTTCTTTTTTAAATCGATGTTTATAAATTTGAAAATATTATTGTATAGTACAAATATCTTTTTTCTTATTTGATTAAAGTGCATACTCAAAAATTCAGACGTTATACATATTTTTCTTCGCTTGAAATAGTAATTGAGATACCATTTCTAATGTACTACTTTATTTAGACTTCTCTAAGGTATATTTTAACATTAAAAACGAGTTTCTTCATAGTATTTTTGTATCATTCTTTATATGCTACTTCGTTTAGACATTTAAGTATTACATTTTAACTTTAAAATAAATTTATTTTGCAAAAATATAATATAATTAAAAAGTAGATATGCTCCTCGATTCATATGTAATATTGTTTTTGTATCGTTTCTTGCATGCTGCTTTATTTAGATTTTTATACATTAAATTATATCTGTTAAAATAAGTTTTTAAAATAAGTTTAATTTACAAAGTTATTTTCTAATTGAAAGCTAGATCTTCTTCTGAATTCAGATTAGGTAGGATTTTTTATCATTTCACATACGCTAATGAATATCTAAATGGACATTTATTATATTAAATTTTAAATGGTTAAATAAATGTATTTCACACTGTCATCATGTAACTTAAGCCCTGAATTCTCGCGCCAGTAACTTTCACGCCTAGTATGAGCTACTTTTTTAAAATTCGGATTGTTTGATTCTTACCAGTTTCTTAAAATAATGTAATTTTCTTTATTCTCGCATCATTTTATCTGCCATTAAATAAAGTTACTATTTCTACTTCAACAAAGTGGTTTCACCAAACAATCTTAATAATAATAAAAAATGTAACGTACACATATCGGGCGAGACACTTAATCTCTTGAAGGGCGGTGGGATATAATAAATCTCACTTAATTTTTATTCAAAAGTGCCTCATTCACACCAAAATCTTTTCTATAAAATTTTGCTTTTATAATGTACGTGAAAAAAAGCTTTTACTTGTTTCCAAGTAAGTCTGTTTGTAAAACCTGGTGTTAATCAATCATTTCAACATTTAAGTAACAGAAGTACTTTGCCTCTGAAAGGGTTAAGGGGTTAAAGCTGGATATACTTTTGAATTGATATGATATAGAAATTTTATGTAATTCCCTATATCCTATTTTTTTATTTAGACTTTCATGTGTAAAATTTTAATAATTTAAATAAATTTGTTTTAGAAGGTCATTAAGTAATAAAAAGTTAGATATGGTTCGGAATTCAGATAAGATAGCCATATCATTTGTACATTGTGCTTTAATTAGACTTTTATAAGTTAAAAAATTAATCGATATTATGCCTTAGAAAATATTACAAAAGATTTGAATACAGTGAACTTCAATATGGTGAAAGGTGAAGTTTGTAATTTCACAACTATTCAAAAATGATCTGTTCAAATGCTTCTTTACATTATTTTGTGCGCAATGTTTTGTTAATTATATTTTTATGCATAAGTACTAACGCCATGTCTAATAATTATTTTTAATGTGTTTTTATTAAACAGTAAATATTATGGACGATTCATGAACAATGAATTACAATAGGGGGGATGAAATTTTGCATGTTATATTAGAAAATAATATAGATAATTTATATTATAAAATTTCACGTAATATATGCTAATTACTTAGACTTTTATGTACAATTTCTTGTTCTAGCTGAAAGAACAAATTAGTTAATTAAAAAATCTTATTTATTAAGAATCCTCCTTTGATCTTTTATTATTATATGCTCTATTATAAACATATATGAACATATAAGTAACGTATAATAATAAATTACGAAATTAGAAAGAAATTACGAAACTATTTAACCATATTAGATTTTACAGACGGATGAAATTGAAATTTCCCTTGAAATTGCTTTAAATTATTTTTATGTAAATATTGCTAATTACTTCAGCTTTTACACTTAACCCTTACCACTCCGTTGGCTCCGCTGCGGAGACATCATCTTTCTTTGCAAAATTTGTTTTTGGCACCAGTAATAAAGGAAAATAAAATTTATCTTATTTAATCAAAGCATTTTCTAAATAGTGTACCTGAAGGGAACTTCTTTTAAAAAAGTGGGGCCGATCGAGTAAAATTTGTGTAAGAGATGCCGGAGCTTTAAGGGTTAATTACTTGTTGTAAATGCGAGTTACAACGGAATATTATTATAATATGCTAAAATTATGTAATTAAAAATTTGATAAATTTGAAGGCTTAGTGCTTTCCAACCTTTTATTGGTCACTCCCCACTGAAGAATCTCTTAAATGACGATGACCTTGCCTCCCGTTTAACATAACATATATTTCTTAATATTTAAAAGGGAGATAAATTACATATGGATATAAATTAAATTAAAATGATTGAATATAAATAAAAAATACATAGATTATTAATTATCAAACGAACTTTATCAATAACAAGTTATTTCATGTTAAAAAAGCAATGAGGCTATAAGAATTCGCATTTATGCCCTAAAGAGTTTTGTTGTGTTTTGACAACTTACCTCAGTGTAAAACAAAAGTTCTGAGTCTACATTTTTAACTTCACAACAATTCTTGATACGTTGTATAAATAAAGGTTTTAAAATAGTAAAATACTGGTGCACTCATATGTCTAGTCTGACTGGACATCATCTTTATTTGCAAAATTTGTTTTTGGTACCAATAATAAAGGAAAATAAAATTTATCTTACTTATTAAAACATTTTTTAAATTGTGTACTTCAAGGAAACTTCTTTTTAAAAAGTGCTGTCTACCGAATAAAATTTGTGTAAGAGACGTCTTAGTCGAAAGAGCTAAAATAGCAAAATTTGTGCTTTGCTAAAATCAAAATACTTTTACTTTGATCATAAATATACATGTGTCTAAAGTGCTTCTTAAACCATGTTTCGATTCGTATAGTTAGTTTTTATTTTACTTATTCGAATATAATTAGCTGAAGACTAGGCTTTGACACTGACACAAAAATGGCGGCTACCGAAGGCGGATTTTTTTTAGCGTGTGTACGGTCCCTTGAATTTTGGTAGCAATAATTTTTTTAAAGGTTTTTCCGCTTTAATTTTCTGAGATTAAACAAGAGAAAGAAATCTTTTATAAAATATTTGTGTCCAAATTTTGGGGACCGTACATACGTTAAAAAAAATCCGCCTTTGGCAGCCGCTATTTTTACGTCAGCGCGTTCAGGGAGCGGCGGATGAAGATTTGGAGATTTCTTCAACCATGTATGCTGAACTATACTTATTTTTCTAATAATATGCCTCTAATTTAAACGAAAAAAAACCTAGAAGCAATTTCTAATTTAAACTAAATACTTCTTTTAATGAAAACTTTTTTTTTTTTTTTTTTTTACATTTTCTTATCCAGTGATACTTTACCATTTATGTTAAATCCGACAAAGGTGCGTTCTATAGATTTTATTTACAAGTTCTTCAAAATATTTATTTCAATACAATATTAACGTGAAAATAAAATAAATCACAAGTTTACTAAATGATGTATACAAAATGCTGTAAAGTAAAAATCTAAACAAATATTTTAATCCAAACTAAGCTTAACATAACATAACTTATTATAATTTTAAAACGTTTCAACATTTAACATTAAACATTTTTTAAACTTTAAAAGCAATGTAACAATTTTTCCTTGAAGATAGTCACAGATGATGACCGAAACTTCAATTGTTATAATTTTAATGTATTGTTTGTTTAGTTTTTAATTTTACAGCATCCTGTAACTTGTCATTTATTCTTTTTGCATGTTAACCCTCTAAGTGTTTGGGGCGTAATATCCCGTTCACTAAGCTCCAGGTTTCACAGCAATACAAGCAATATTTAAGATAATATAATTCTATAGATTTAATGAATTTTAAATACATTGAAGAATGATTAATACTCTCAAGGATTACATTCATATTTGTAATTGAGTTTTTTTTTTATGACGTTGAAAAAATCACATTTTCTTAGCATTTAAAACAAAATACAAAGAAAACAACATTACAATTTTACCCTTTTGCAAGACGCTCCGAGGGAATATTGTAACTTTTTCATGGTGTAAATGTTCAGTTTATTTACTTTTATTTATTTCACATTTGTCCATTTTTTTTCAACTTTAAGAAAAACTCAAGCAAAGGAAATTTATTACCTGTCTGCATCCATTTTATTGATTTTTATTGTGTCGCTTTCTCCACATCGTCTACTTATAATATAACCAAACATAAAGATATTTAAAAATTTACAATTTTAAATAAACTGCAGCTAAAATCCTCCAATACGTTCGTGCTCATCAAAATAAAATTAATAAGCCTTTCCTTCTAACTCCATTCGCTTCTGCTTAGTCCGAACGCTAACTAAAATAGTAATTAAGATAAATTTCGTTTATCTTTTTCCTTTCCTTAAGAATATTTTTGCATATGCTTTAATGATAAAGAATTCTTTTTATGAAACATAGTTATTAAGCCTCGTTAATCTAACAAGGAATAATTCTAAAACTGCATCTCCCCACTTCTGTTGAACTGATTTTATTTAAAACACTAATTTAAGTTTAATCAATATCCTTTCTTTTTTATATCTTTTTTCAAGTGTTGGGTTAGCATTTATCAAAATTTCATTACTTTAAAACTATGCATAGCCGACAGAAAAAACAAAACAAAAAAACAACAACAAAAAAAAACAACAAAAAAAAAACAAATAAAAAACATTCCATATATATCAAATTAAAAAATAAACAAAATAGAGGTTGCTATCCAACGTATACTTTATTCATAAATTTAAAGATGATGTAAAAATAAAAACACATGTATAAAATAAAACTCAATGTTTCAGTTTAATCTTGAAAACCATCTACAGGAGAAAAATTTTCTAAAAACACAAATCGCCAGGGGAAAAAATATTACTATTATTACAAAAAAGTAAATTGAAACGATAAATACTTATTAATAGAAATTAAATGAACCTATGAATGCAGTAGAGGGGACAGTAGGATAGAGTTGCATATATGCCCTCTGTTTGCCAGCTTCTAACTGTAATGTAATGTTCTAACGTAAAATGTGAGTCAAATTGACCCAGGTTCAAAACTTTTCTAACGAGAAAATTTATTTTACGTATCATTATTTGAGTCATTCTCTGAAAAGTGGCAATTTTATGTCCCAGGGGTCTTGAAGACATATTTTTAAAATTACAAAAAGAAAAAGTCATTTAAGGGGGTCCGGGACACATTTTCAAAATTTTTTATTTATTGAGTTAAAATTTTGAAATTTTTTGTGATGGTTAACCATATCATTTGTAAACAAAATCGCATGATAAAACTTCTCATAATTTTTTTTTAAATTTAAATTTTAAATTTTGTTAAAAAAGTGGGGTAGTTTAAAATCGTTATAACTCGAAATATTATTTATAGAATTTCAATTTTTTTTCATTTAAATAAACAGAAATATCTAAATTTTAATTTAGAACCAGCATTTTAAAAATATTAATTTTTAAAAGAATTAAAAATATTTAACGAAAAAATTACAGAAAAAGTGGTGCAACTTTAAAAAAAAAATCATATTTTCAAAAGTAAATATTTTTTTTAAATATGCTGGCTCAAAAGTAAAGTAAAATAATTGAAAAAGATATGTTCCGAGTTTCAACCCTGTATCTTTAACGGTTCTCGAGTTATAAGAATATAAATATGAGAAATGGTGAAAAAAACCTATCATGAAGAAAAACGCAATTTCACAAGAACTCGTTTTCTTGACAACCATAGCTTGAAAGGCAGATTTTGAAAACAAACCAAAACGAAAAAATTAATATTTCCTGTTCTAATTAAGATAGAAACATGATTTAAGCATCATTTTAAGCAGAAAACGGCAGAGAAATTTTTAATCCAATAAAAAAAAAAAAAAAAAAAAAAAAAAAAAAAAAAAAAAAAATTGAAAATTTGAAGATTTTTGTGTCCCGGACCCCCTTAAACTATCAATATTAATCAGTTATACATATAAACTGTAATTATTTGCTTATTGAAATTGAAATTTGATAAATTTAATGTATTTTTTAATGCAAATATCATTCCCTCACTATGTCCCCATTCACATATGTTGGAAAGAAAATGCTTCCTCTGCCATTCCTGCACGTATATTTATAATTATTTTTTTTTCTCAATCCATTCAACACACTTAAATACACGTTTAGCCTCTTAATTATATTTATATTTTATATAATGAATGAATTAGGGCACTTTTTAATGATGTCCCTAGCATTTGTCGTCATTCCCTCGCATAACTATAAATTTGCCATTATTTACTTAGTAGAAAGTAGCACATGCTTTATATATGTCTAAGACAGTTTGTACAAGAGTAAAGTGAAGTATCCATCTTGTTGTTTGCTCAAAAACGTTCTTGAATAGTTAGTATATGGCTTTGAAGTACTAGATCAATGTTAGTATTTTTATTACAAGTCATTCCCTCATCTATACTCCTATTATAAAGGGAAAAAAATTGTTTATTTGTAGGAGGTAAGCTCAGGAACTACCGAACCGATTCCAAAAGCAATGGTATCAAAATGATGGTGTTAGTCCAACTTAGAACATAGGCTATATCTTATGTCGGTGTCACTACCCCAAAGGCGGTGTAGGAGCAAAAAACGTTCTAAAAATGCGATTTTTGCGTTACGGAAGGGCCTAGAAATATGAAATTTGGAATATCAGTTACTTATAAGATATAAATGATGTCTAAGAACAGTTCTTAAACAATTCGAAATTTAAAAGGGGGGGGGGGGGGGAAATGCGCGAAAAGCGTTCTAAAAACGTTCTAAATGGTAGTTTCTACATAATCTCAGGAAATACCAAACTGATTTCAAAAGTAATGGTATCAAAATGATGGTGTTAGTCGAACTTAGAACATAGGCTATATTTTATGTCGGTACCACTACCCCAAAGGGGGTGCAGGAACAAAAAACGTTCTAAAAATGCGATTTTTGCGTTACTGAAGGGCCCAGAAATATGAAATTTGGGATATTAGTTACTTATAAGATATAAATGATGTCTAAGAACAGTTCTTAAACAATTCGAAATTTAAAAGGGGTGAAAATGCGCGAAAAGCGTTCTAAAAAACGTTCTAAATGGTGATTTCTACACAATCTCAGGAAATACCAAACCGATTTAAAAAATAATGGCGTCAAAATGATGGTGAAAATCCTTGCTCCAACATAGGCTATATGTTTTATGTCGGTGCCACTACCCCAAAGGGGGTGCAGGATAAAAACGTTCTAAATTGCGGGGTTTTTGCGTGACGGAAGGGCCTCGAATCGTGAAATTTAGAATGGTAGTTAGTTATAAGATATCAATGATCTCTAAGGACATTTCCTAAAAAATATCGAAATTTAAAAGGGGGTCAAAATGCGCAAAAAGCGTTGCAAAAAACGTTCTAAATTGCGATTTCAGTGCAATCTCAGGAAATACTGAACCGATTTCAAATATAATGGTGTAAAAATGATGGTGACAGAGCTTGCTCCAAGATAGGCTATAATTTATATCTGTTTCCACTACCCCAGAGGAGATGCAGGAGCAAAATGAGCGAAAGCGTTCTAAAAACGTTCTAAATGCCGATTTGTCACCCATATCTCAGGAAGTATCAAACTGATTTCAAAAGTAATGGTAAGAAATTGATGCTGACAGCCTCTGCTCTAACATAGACGCTATTTTAAGTCGGTATCACTATCACCTAGACGTTGCAGGAGCAAAAAAGCGTTCCAAATTTCAATTTTTGTGATCAGTAGGGGCTAGCAACTTAAAATTAGGCAAGGTACATATTTATTACATATAAATGATATTTAAGAACAGTTTCAAAAATATGGAAATTTAAAAAGGGGTGAAAATGCGCGAAAAGCGTTTTAAAAACGTTCTAAATTGCAATTTCTACTCAATCTCAGGAAATTCCAAAGCTATTTCAAAAATAATAATTGCAAATCAATGGTGACAGTCCTTACTATAACATATGTTATATTTTATGATGCTGTCACTACCATCTGAGGGTTGCAAAAACAAAACATGTTCTAATTTGCGTTTTTTGCATAACTGAAGGGTCTAACATTTTGAAGTATGGCATGGTATTTACTTACAAGATGCAACTGCTTTCTAAGAAATGTCAAAGAAAATTTCAAATTTAAAAAGATGAAGTGAGCGAAAAGCGTTATAAATTACAATTTTTATGTAATCTTATCAAATACCAAACCGATTAAAAAAATATTGATGATAAATTGTTGGTGATAGAACCTGCTCAAACATAAGCTATATTTTATGTCTGTGCCACTACCACCAGAGGGTTGCAGTAGCTAAAAACTTTCTAAATTGCGATTTCTGTGATACTGAAAAGGCTAGAAACTTTAAATATGGCATGGTAGTTACTTATAAAATATAAATGCCCTCGAAGGACTGTCGGAAATAAATTCGAATTAAAAAGGGGTGAAGTGAAGGGGAGGTGTGAAAAGCATTCTAAAAAAGTCCTAAATTACGATTTCTATGCAATTTCAGGGAATATAAACCAAATATAAAAGTAATAGTTGCGAATCAATGGTAACAGTCTCTTATCCTACACAGGCTATATTTTATGCCGATGATTCTACCACCTGAGGTTCAGAGGAACAACAAACGCTCTAAAAAAGGCCTTTAAAAGCTTTCTAAATTATGTTTCTGTGGAATAGTAGGTAATAACAAACCAATTTCAAAATTAATGTTGGCAAATTAATGGTGACAGTTCCTATTTCAACATAGCCCTTTATGTTGAGAGAGGTGGTAGGACTTGGAATTTGACATGATGGTTAATTTTAAGATGTAAGAAGATGGTTTCTGAACAATTCAAAACTTCAAATGAATACTGAAATGAGCGTATTAATTGAGCATAAAAGTTTCAAAATATTTTCTAAATTATTATTTATTTAGTTTTATTTCGTTTTATTAATTTAAGTCTCATTTCTGCTTTATGCAGTGTAACAATGATGTTTAATCAAACTGTGTTTTAAATAGTAATTTTTTAAGTTATTCCTTAATATAATAAGTACCTTTTAATAAAATAAAATATTACCTTTTAATAAAATAAAAATTTAGTTAGTACCTTTTAATAAAAAATTAAACATATAAATATCACTTAGCATATTTCAAATATTACGCGAGCAAAGCCGCGGGGTTTGCTAGTCTATTATAAATTTAATAAAAACTAATGAAATGTCTTTTTATATTGTTATATTATTGGAAATGTGTTTCAAAAGATATTTAGTTGTTGAAAATATACCTAATACTAATCACTTTTGTATAACATGGTTTTCAAAAGTATTTCGTCATTCCCTCATAATTTTAATATGAGGGAATGATTTAAATTGTGAGGGAATGATCAGAAGCATTTTATATATGTTCTAAACAGTAAAATAAGAAAATCTAATGCAAAAAAATACACTAAAAAACTCACAAGACTTTCAATTACCGTAAGTAAAGATAATACATTTTTAATTTTTATTATTTTACAGGGAGAAGTTTTTTTTTTTTGTACTAATTCAAATAAACACTAACTCTTCTAAATGTTAATGCCTTATCTTTATTTTTTCAATTGACATAGAGTAAAAAAAAAAAAAAAAAAAAAATATTTATTGACAGTATGACTTGTAATTATAATTTCTTTTCTTTTTTAACCCTTTTAAGGGGGTGGTATGTTTAAGAAACCAATTAATTTTAACTCTCAAGCGCCACGATGGCACCAGACCTTTTATAAGCTTTTTTCTATTTAACATTCATGTAAAATATAGCATTTTTGTTATTTACAAATAAATTTGTTCTTAAATTCCGGTGGCAATTATTTATTTGAACATTTTAGCAATGGAAGTGCTTTGAAATTAAAATATCAGAAGAACTATGAGATACAGTTTGGTTCATATTATTTTTTGATAAATATAGCAATAAGGTGCTTGTAGGCTAAATTTTGATATTTTTGAGGCAATTTTATCGGACAGCATTTTTTTTTTTTTTTTAGAAAAAGCAGCCACTTTTCAAAGAATGACCCATATATTTTATTTCACGTTTCTATGTGAAATTTATTGGAATTCATTTCTTCGAAAAAAATTCTGTTTCGAAACGTGTCTAATAGACCGGAAGCCGGCAGCACAGACAATCACCTCATAGAGTTCACGGATGAAATTCTAGGATTAGTTAAATCTTGATTCGCATATTAAAATGCAATCGGTCTGCCAAGTCATATCTTGGTGGAAAACCCGATTTTAGCGGCTGACTCGTAAGTTTACCATTGTGTTTTCCTCCTCCCAATCCTCCATGTTTTCATACCTTTGAGTGCAGGAAAGCACAATCGTAAACCTACGATTCAGCCACTAAAATCGGGGTTTCCACCAAGATATGACTTGGCAGACCGATCGCGTTTTAATATGCGAATCAAGATTTAACTAATCCTAGAATTTCATCTGTGAATTCGATGAGGTGATTGTCTCTGCTGCTGGCTTCCGGTCTATAACCTTGGTCAATTTAACTCGCATTTTACGGAAGTTTAGTTTGAAGTTGGGAAGTATGGTGTAGTGTGTATTCACAGTGTTTACCAGTATCAACTGAAATAACTTAAAATGTAGTCACAAAATGGCGGCTGTTGTTCCTTGACAGAGGGCATACATACTTATGAATAAGACGAGTAAGTGAAATATAGATTTGGTGTTTAACCCTTTCAAGGGCAAGTAATTGCGTTGCTGTAATGTTGAATTCACAACAGAAAATTCCAAAAAAATTATTGCAAAATTTAAAAAAAGCAATTTTAAGACCTTTTTTCCCACAAGAGTTAAAAAAAGTAAAATTTAATGGAAATTTTCTGGTGCAAATCTTCATTAATCGTAGGCGAGATATATCCCACCGCTCCTCAAGCAGTTAAAACAATAACAAGCAGATTGTCATCAGAGCCTGATTATCGACGGAACAAACTTCCGTCAGTAAATTTAAATAGAAATTTTGGGGTTATTTAACCCCTTTAGGGGCACTGGTATATATTATATACCACCTACGATTAATGAAGTTATACATTGGAAAAATGTTGTTAAATATTACTTTTCTAAATTTGGTGGAAAAAAGCCGTAAAATTGCTTTTACTTATTTTGAAATAGGATTTTTCAAAGATTCCGGTGGGAATTCAGCATTTCACAAACGCAATTGTTTGCCCTTCAAGGGGTTAAATGTCTTATTGATGCATAATTTCTGTCGAAAGTAAGGAAGATATGTCTTTTCGTTTTTACTGTGGAAAGTTCGTCCCGCCCGTAATCAGGCTCTGATTACAAATTACGCCCGATCGAGATTCTTCACAGGTTGCGGAATATTTCATTCTGTTTGCTTTGTAGCTCGCTGAATTAGCTGTATTTTGAGACTTTTAACCTCTTCAGACCCCAGGGTTTATTTTCATATATATTTTTACTTCAGTTATGAATTTATGTTTGCAAAGGTATAACTAAGAAAGATTGAAAAGCAAAAAAAAAATTAAATTTATTTTTTATACATAAAATTTGATGTATCATATATGATACATGGGACTCAATAAGTACATTTTTTGACAAATTGTTAGGATATTTTCTTTTGTTTTGCATGTAAAAAACAATGAAAAATATTAAATAATTATGCATTTAATAAATTTTTATTTTGAATGTACTCTCCATAGGATATTTTAACGTATAAAAAAATGATTTGCTTTTCGTTTTTGAATATTTCCCTAATTTTCTCTGCAAGTCATTTTTAAATCCCATTTTATGGCCGAAAAAAGCACTATAAGAAACAAATTGATGCTTTGCTTTAGTTTGGCTATCTTTTAAGATTCCATTCACAACATTTTCATTTTTTTTAATCATAATTTATATACATTAAAAAAATTTGTAAAGATGTGTATCCTATAGGATACTCCAGGTCCGAAGAGGTTTTAAAGGCGTGTATCATTTCTAGCGTACTACACAGTCTGATTGTTACTGCTTAACTGAACGTTCAATATATTCGGTTGTTAGTGTTTATTTATCTTTGCGAATTACATTTTCTTTTCTGGAATATTCATAGTGTGGTGTTTCAAAGAACTGTTTCTTTTTTTTTTCTTTTTTTTTTGTTTACTTTTAATCAACACGAACTCGTAACTATAAATATACACTGGCCTCCAAAAGTTAAGGTACAGGGACTGGATGCTTTCGATTGCACACGTTTTGTCGAATATCTACAAAAATTATTGGCGAATTGTTCTTGAACTTCTGGGATGAAAAGAACATATTTGATTTTATATTTAACGGTGAAGATTTAGTCGGCGGTACAATTAGGGGGCTAATAATAAATTTAATAATAAAATAATATTTGCGATCACCTATGTAACAGGAAAGGCTGGAAATGGTTTGTCACTGTGGTAAATGACTAATTGAGTCCTGTTCAATGTTTGTATGCATTTGTGTAAGCATAGCACTCATATTCGTGAAGATGTTAACGTTTTTGTGAAAAATTCAAAAGTTTTTTGTTTATAGCATACAGAGTTTTCAACCAAATTTAACGCAACTTTCCAAAAACGTGACAAAGAGTAGTAGAAACATTATACTGCAATTAAAACATGAATATATTCAATATTTGATGCGATACGGGTATTTTTATGAGATAATTTTTAACTGCGGATGCGCGGAAGATTGCAAAATTTTTATTTCATAATTTGGTAGTAAGCTATTTATGTCAACTTATATAAAAAGCCCAGTCAAATATCGCGAAAATTCACAAAGATAGGGTCGATATAGTGAGTTGCTTCCTAAAAAAAGCTTTATTATAAGGGATTTTCCACAACTTTTCAATCAGCTCGCTATATCTTTCTAAGTTTTCACAATATTTGATTGAACTTTTTTTTTTAAGTTTCCCCAAAATACTGACTACCAAATTATGAAATAAAAATTTTGAAATCTTCCGCGCATGCGAGGTTAAAAATTATCTCATAAAAATGCCCATATCTCATCAAATATTCAATATATTCATGTTTTAATTTCAGTATAATGTTTCTACTACTCTTTGTCAGGTTTTTGGAAAGTTGCGTTAAATTTGGTTGAAAACTCTGTATGCTATAAACAAAAAACTTTTGAATTTTTCACAAAAACGTTAACATCGTCACGAATATGAGTGCTATGCTTACACAAATGCATACAAACATTGAACAGGACCCAATTAGTCATTTACCACAGTGACAAACTATTTCCAGCCTTTCCTGTTACATAGGTGATCGCAAATATTATTTTATTGTTAAATTTATTATTAGCCCCCTAATTGTACCCCCGACTAAATCTTCACCGGGAAATATAAAATCAAACATGTTCTTTTCACCCCAGAAGTTCCAGAACAATTCGCCAATAATTTTTGTAGATATTCGACAAAACGTGTGCAACCGAAAGCATCCAGTCCCTGTACCTTAACTTTTGGAGTCCAGTGTATATATAAATTTGGTTATGGCGTCAGATGCCGCCATCTGAAGAATCTACAAGAATCTTTTTCCATTTTTTCCGGTGAAGGGTCCATTCCTCTTCCAGACCTCTATCCCTCATTGTTTTTGCAATATCATCCATCCAGTTCTTTCGTGGTCTTCCCCGCTTCCTTTTTTGTTTGTTTTATAACTGAATGTGATTTTGGGTAGTATTCCATCATTCATTCTTTTAACGTGACCATACCAGATTAATTGCTTTTTTTTAATGTCACCTAATATGGTTCCCTTTATTTTCATCCTTTTCTTGATTCTGTCATTTCTTATTCTTTCTATTCTTGATATCCTGCATGATCTTCTTAGGGCGTCCATTTCTATTTCCGCTAATTTCTTTCTTCTGTGTCCATAATTCTCCATCCTTCTGCTCCATATAACAATATGCTCTTTACAATAGAGTTGTATATATTATACTTTCTTTTCCTAAAGATCTCCTTACTCCACCAAACAGAATTTAATAGTTTTAGAGCCTTTCTCCTCTGACAAATTCCGTATTTAACTTCCTATGAGTCTCTTCCTTCTCTATTAATGTCTACACCTAAATATCTATAATGCTTACAGCTTTCTATTTGTATATTATTATTTAGATTTAGGACTGTCTCATTTCCTCCTATACATAGTTATTTGGTCTTGCTGACGTTCATGCGAAGTTCCCATTTCTCATATTCTTCCTTAATTTTCACCATCATTTCGTCTAAATCATTTTTACTCTTTGCAATTATAACTTAGTAATCTGCGAATTGTAGAGTAAAAATTGACGTTCCATTCATATTAAGTCCTATTCCTCTGCATTTCTCCTTCCACATTTTCAATGCTTCTTCAACATAAATTTAAAAAAGTGTTTGGGAGATACAACATTCCTGTCTGAGTCGTTTATCTGTTATAAAACCTTTTGATAATCTTTGGCCTATTTTAATCTTTGTTTTGATTGTCTAAAATATACTATAACATACTATAAACTATAATTATAGTTTATAGTAATATACATAAAAATAATCTAATACACTTTTTCCGTGTTTTCTAAAGATTTTTTTCCAAGTGTGAATGAATTGAGACCCTATCTCAATTCGACTATACTTGAATACCTGATCATACTTGATTTGTGAGTCATACTTGATCTGCTGTTTTAACGTTTTATAAATTCTGTTTTAAACAAGAACTATTGTGTAAATATTGGTACTGTGTTGAAAACCTTTCCAGCATAATCTCTTAATAGTTTAATTTTTTTTGACACAATAAACTAAAAGTAGAGCGAATATACCAATTCCTTCTCTAAGATTATCCAATCGGTTATTTTTTATTGTAAATTTTACCTTATTTAACTAGGGTATTTTCCTGATTCAATTAGGCAAAAATTTTGTTTTTGAAAAACCGGCAATGAAAGATTAAAAATTCTGTAAAACACGCTCGTCACAAAAGGTTTAACCCTTTAGTGCGCAGCTCTGCATATATGCAAACAATAGTGTTTTGAATTTAACAGATTTTTTTTTTATTAATATATACTTAATTCACACCAGAAAATTAAAATAGCAATATTTGCTATAATTAATAACAGACATTCCCTATTTAAGTATAGCAAAATTAACCATTGAAAATTTCTGGAGTAAAGTCAGATTCACCACGTGATTTCTAGAAGTATTTTATCATGGGAATTAAAGGGATAAAGGTTAAGTTTTATAAAATAAATAATTATATAAAATAAGGTATTTGGAGACATACTTACTAAAATATTTATTAATTTGCAATATTTTAGCGTAAACCAGCCACACGACAGTAGTTTTTACTTATATTGCAGATGTGCAACAGACAAAAAGATTGACGTATTATATGAAAAATGTATCTGATTTTTTTCATTATTTTTCCTGTGTAATAAACCTTTCAGAGAATGATATATACTTTTTTCGAAACAAAATAAAAAACCGCGCAACTTAAAGGTTAATGTTCTGGTAGTTATATTTCATGCTAATATTCTCCAAGATATAACAAATACGAAGAATATTGGTATCATATTGCCTTCCTATTCTTAGTATTTAGAGAAAGTAAACTGTATTGATCTTAGTATTCGTTAGAATCGCCGTGTATTGTTGCTGACCTCGGAATATAATGAAACAACATTTCTAAATATGGATACATAGCGGTGAAATGTTTGGGAAATTTTGAAAGCGAAACTATTATCATTAAAATGTGTTTGGAATGCGCTCTGAATTTATTTCCTTGAAGTTATTTACTTTCGATTGGGTAAATATACGAGTCGGTTTTACCTAACCATTCTAATTTTTTATGATAGTTACTAAAACATATTCATAAAAAGTAATATTAGAAAGGAATAATGATGTGCATCGCAATATATGGTGCATTCTCACAATCTTTTGACTTTTGGGAAAAAAAAATCTGGCGAAATTAAACTTGCTAAAATAACATTTTAATCTGATAGACGAATACCTTATTATGATTCAAAATAAAGAATAAATGGTCAGCAGCGAAAAATGTTTTATTTAACAGAGGTTAAGGTTAAACTTGCGAGTTTAATTTTCCTTACCATTTTACCCCTATAACTTTTTATTTTCTTCTAAATTTTTACTTATAATGAATTTGCATAGTACCCACAGGACATTCAAATAAGAAATTATACAAATGTAGTACTTTTAATACAGAATTTTTGTATAACATTGTCTTAAAGGGGTGTTAAAGAAGGGACGGTAAGGTAAAAAAAAAGGACGAAATGGTAAAAAAAGAGACGGTGAGGATGGAACGGTAAGGAAAATTACCACCTATTTTTAGGAAAATCATGTTAAGACTAAGTGATAGCCACAGTGTTTATTGATTTTTCGAAACAGTTGTTAACATTGGATTAAATTAATTTTTTTTAATTTACCTCGAAAAGTGCAGGAATAAACCTTGGGGACGGTAAGACTACCAATAAAGCCACGGTGCTTGAGATTGATATTTAAATGCTGATTTATATTCTGCAGTAAATTTCCTGTCAAGAATTTTAGATATTCTTTCTCTAGCATACTTCTGTATGAACAAAAACTTGAAAAAAATTCTGTCGCTGCATCTGAAGTGATTTTCTGTATAATTTTGAGAAGAGGGATGGTAAAAAATCTAAAACCCAGGGACAGAGTTCAAAAAATAATATCAACCCTAAAAACGTGTGCCGGTTAATTTTTAGCTACATATTTATATAAAACAATAGCTCCAGTTTCAGAAAAAAATTACATCGAATTATTTTTATTGAAACAATTTTATCCAGACAGCTCCAAAATTCAAAATCAGCATCAGGGACACGGGGCGGTAGATGAGTTTTCCAGTGTTTGGACCCCCAACATCATCCAAAACTTATTTATCTCGTTAATATTGTTGTGCAATCATGCAATGGGATGTTCCCAAGTATATGAAATTAAAAAAAAAACACCAAAAAGTGTATTAAATAAAAAATTATTATTCAGGGACATGAAAGTTAAAAGATTGTGAGAATGCCCCATATATTTTTACCACAAATGCTAAAAAAACTGACTCAAATCTTTATATGCAGAGTGATAAAGAATAACGTAATTCAAATGGAAGTGTTTGTAGATGTCGAAATCCTAAACTGTTAGGGATATTTTCAAAAGATTTGGTATTTAAACTAGTGATGGCCAGAATGATTTTACTATCGAATGAATCATTCGGCCATGAACAAATACATAGTTTCCAATCTTTGTATACATTTGAAATGAACTGTTACCAGAAATTTAGTAAAAAAAAAAACAAAAACAAAAAAAAAAAAAAAAAAAAAAAAAAAAAAAAACACGGTTGTTAAAGTTCATAATTTTTTTAATCAATTACCTTCAGAATTTTGATATTATTATAGATTTTTTAAATTAATTTTAATTAAAATGTGAAGTTTTGTTTCGATACAAAATCTCTGGTAGATATTGAAAAAAAAAAAAAAAAAGGTTGGAAGCTATGTTTTCAAAAATCTGTATTTTTTCATATAATGTCAGTTGGTTTTTTTTTTTTTTTTTTTTTTTTTTTAGAATATATAAGTTTTAAACTATATTTTCTTTAATAAAATAAAATAATTGATGTTTAACTCGTAAGATTAAAAAAACAAACAAAAACGGAATTCTAGACACTCGGTTAATTGTAGTTTGGATAATTGGTATTCTATTGTATATTGAATGCAAGGTTCGCACACTCCTTGGAATTTCCAAGGAGTCTGGCATCACTATTAGTGGTAAGAAAATTTAAATTTAATTTTTTAAACACAGAATTCGCAACCACCTCCTTTATTCACAGATTTTGCAATATTTTTCTGCTGTGAAATACTTTGAAAATACTGTAAAAATTTAGTGGTAAAATTGTGCGAACTCTGGAATGCCAACATATTTTTTTAATTTAGCTAAATACAAAGTCGTGTTTTTAGCAGTTAGCATAGGTAAATATTGATGACCCAGGAAATTGCAGTTAACAGAAAGGGTTATTACTACTGCACATTTGTTTTCTGTGGAAATTAAATTTGTAATAGTACACCAACGCATAAACAAAGAAAATAACGCATTTAATCACACTGAACTTTTCACATATTTGGTCTTCCATTTAATATTGCTGACTTCAGAATGTTTCGTAGCAAACGCAAATAACTTTATCAAATATGGACGGGTATCGTTGAAGAATTTGAAAATTTGGAAAGCGCAATTATGATCATTAAAAAGTATTTGGAATGCGCACTGAATTTATCCCCTCGAGGCAATTTCATTTGGAGAGTCCAAATGTATGGTTTGGGTTTAATTAAAGCTTTTAAAATTTTCGTAGATAACTGATAAAGCAGGATTTTAAAACAGATTCTTTGGGGATGAGTTTGCATTTTTAGATTTTAATTTATTTTAAAAATATGTAAACACTTAAGGCAATAATTTTACAGCCTTCTTCGTGAGTGCTTTCGTAACATGATGTTAGTGGTTATGCAATAGAAAAGAGATTTTAAATTTACTTTTATTTGAATCTTTAATTCAAGGTCTACCACATAAATACAAGGTCAAGGCTGCATCTGGCGACTATTTTTTAACCCTTAAATGCCGGGTGTTGCTTTTCGGCAACATACCTAATTTAGGTTTCAAAATACTATTAGAATAATATTGAAGCTATAATGCTTAATGTTGCCAATAAAATACATTCTGAAAATATTATTAATTCGATTTTCAACATTTAGATGGCAACACTTGTTGTGTTTAAGACTAAAGATAAATTTATTTTTTCAATTGTTGCTACTTGTTCTTTTTGTTTTGTCTGGAAGCTTGCGAAATACCCTATTTTGTTCAGCAGTGAGCAAGTAAAATTTATTTCTTATTATAGTTCCTAAAATTCTTGTGGGTTTAATATTATAGAATTTTATCAAGGGAAATTGTTTTTTCAATTAACCCATTAACCGCCAAAACTATTACGATAGAAAATTTCAAATTTCTTGTTGAAAGTAGTTTCCCACCACAAATTCAGTAAGGTAAATTTCGCTTTACTAAAGTAGCAAAATTCCTGCCAATAAATAAGACATTTTTTTAAATTCTAAAATAGTGGTGCCAATGTAATTAATTCATTGCATGAGCAATTATTTTGACTGTTGCGTGAATGCAACGTCAGCGGTTAATGGGTTAAAGACCAGTATTGCCGATTAGTAACAAACTATTTTTTAGCCGTAAACCATACTTAACACAAAATGGGATTTTTTAAGTATTTTTCCCATGATTTATTTAAAAAATAAAAGCCGAAAAACATTATTACAATGATTTTTGAAAAATCCGGCATTTAAGGGCGGCATTTTGGCATTATCCGGCATCGCTGGATGCGGCGATGACCAAGCAATATTTTAAAACTCTTAATAAGCTTTTAAAACTTTACGATCCAGTTTTAGCAGAACATTTGGAGTTCATGTATAAGTGAAGGTAAGATTTAAAGTTTCTTTTTTGAACATTCAACCATTGAATTTTAGAGTTAATAATTTTTTACCACAAACTTAAATAATTGCGATGACCATCGAAAATTTTCACGCCACGCCACTGGTATAAAGTTATTTCAAAGCAATTTCCTACGTAACTTTTATCTTACTTTCTTCTGAGTTTTCAAGAAGAAACAACTGAATTCATGAAAATTTTTGAATTCCGGTTTTCGACTGATTTATTCGTTCTAGAAAACGATTTGAGAGTTTTTACAAACAGTCTGTCTGTGAGTCTGTTTGTGCGTCTGTCTGTATGTGATACAAAATTTGTGGACGCTCTATTTGAAGAGCTAATCAGGGTTCATACGCATCAGGGGATTCAGGGGGATTTTAGGGATTTTGATACCAGAAAATTCTTAAAGTTCTGCTCGCTATATGTGAAAATAGAATTCTTTTTTTAAATTTAATAAGCCAAATATTACTTTACGAAAAATTCTGGGAAAATGCCCTTGAAGATTGCAAACATTGCTAATGGGCGGAATTTAATCCAATTTCAGGTTCAATTGACTTTGACATAAATTGGTACTTGTTAGGTTTTGCAATAAATCGCCAACTAGTGGCACTGCTATACCATTTTTATAACCATTTCCTGGATAGCTGTTTCTTAAGAAATAATTGTATGGTTCGTACGGATACCACTATTTCTCCTGGAAAACTACCAGTATCTTTTTGTAGAAAAATAATGTAGGTTACCAATGCAGTTGTTCATGAGTTCCTACAGGAGTCGTTATGCTTCTGTTTATCTCAGTCGAAGTTGAATAGTCGATTTGTCTGAGTGCTTCGATGCTTAACCCTTTACGCTTGGTGTGTCTTACACAAATTTTATTCGATCTGCACCACTTTTTTAAAAGGAGTTTCGTTCAAGTACACAATTTCAAAAATGCTCTGATTAAATAAAGTACATTTTATTTTCCTTTATTACTGATGCCAAAAACAAATTTTGCAAAGAAAGATTTTGGCTCCGCATCGGAGCCCTCGAGTGCAAAGGGTTAAGCAAAAATGGAATTCCTTGCGAATTCCTGAGAATTGGGATGGTAGAAAGTAAGCCAGGGACAGTGTTGCCAGATTGGAGACTTTTTTTATTCAGGATATTTGACTGTCACCACTTTTTTGAAATAGTACAATTCGCCATTTTTTTCAGAATTTTTAAACAGGCCGAATATTTCTATTAAAAAACAAAACAACAACAACAACAAAAAAAAAAAAACGGCGACGATGAACAATCTGGCAACACTGGCCAGGGAATCTAGGTTAAACGCGCATAATCTCGTCTTCTTTAAAGAAGAGATTTTCTATATAAGATAATACTGGTGCCGGGAAATTTTTCTGATCTGCAAAATTCAAGGAGGCGTACGAACTATGAGCTATTTCTCAAAACATTTATAAAACGTGAAAAGCATTCAGAATTCGATTAGAATGTGTCATCCTGTATTTTAACTGAATAAATCGATTCTGACTTCCATTTCCACTGCTGTTTGACGGTGCAATTTGACGGATTTTTTTTATTAGATACCAACCTCAAATTCTAAATAGTAATATTTGTCTTATTTAAATCATTACTGGCTGATGTTGCTTTGACGCAAGAGTCAAAAGAAATGTTCATACTTATACTAGCAACCGAACCATAACTATTTTAGAATTAATTTGATTTATTAATTGCAGAAACTTTGCAATTAACCCCTTGAGGGGCACCGGTATATATTATATACCACCTACGATTAATGAAATTTTACACCAGAAAAATTTTATTAAATTTTACTTTTCTAACTTTGGTGGAAAAAAGCCGTAAAATTCCTTTTACTTATTTTGAAATAGAATTTTTCAAAGATTCCGGTGGGAATTCAGCATTTCACAAACGTAATTACTTGCCCCCCAAGGAGTTAAATAAAGCAATGATTATTTTTTCGAATTTTTAGTGGCAAACGACTTAAGAAACAAAATATTTGATAGACATTACTTAAATATGGTTGGTTTACAAAATATTTGATCAATAACTATTTGAACAGTGTTGCCAGTGGGCTACTTTTTTAAAATTCAGATTTCTTAATTTGCAGCACTTTTCTGAAATGGTAAAATTCTCTTTGTTTTCGCCTTAATTAATATGCTATTAAATAAGAAGAACAAGAAATCTGAAATATTAAAAAGTAGCCCACTGGCAACACTGTATTCGAAAATTCCGGAAGATACTTAAATAAAGAAATCCGTTAAATTGTCACTATTTCTCATTAATATACAAAACATTCTTTGTTTTGTATGAACTACCGTCTCTTAAAGTTTGTCTAATTTCTTTTGAATTACCCTACGCAATATTACTATTTTACTGGCAATCACGTTTCTTTCTTTATTTACCCAAACACAAAGTCATATTTTTAACAATTAATGTATAGGTTGCTACGGGCGAAACATCGAATTAGAGAAAGAATTATTACCATTACAAAACTGCAATTTTTGCAAACTGGGCGAAAAAGTTTCCATGCTAGGATTTGTACCAGGGACCTTTGGCTGATGCACTGCCATCGAAATACTCAAGACCAGAGGACACGAGTTGTGACGTCATCACTAATCGACCGACTTCTCACTAGTGTTGAAATTCACATCGGAAAATTTTGAATAACAATTTTTTTTTACATGTAGAATATCAATCATCGTATGAAACAATAATAACTATTTAAACTTACTGGTGAGAATTCGGAATGCCTAAATAAAAATTCAGCCAGACGCGGAATGCCACAGTGTAGCCGCATCTGGCTGATTTTTTTATTGGGGGATTCCAAATTCTCGGCAGTAAGTTTAAATAGTTATTATTTTTATAAGATTGTATTTAATCCACAAATAAAATAAAAGAAATTTGCTATTCAAAATTTTCCGGTGTGAATTCCAACACTAGTGAGAAGTCGGTCAATTAGTGACGACGCACAACTCGTGTCCTCTGTCCTTGAGTACTTCGATGGCAGCGGCTTAAGCCGCCAATGCCCTATTAACTCAGCTATCCCGGATAAACCTGACAGACACATAATTCACTCATAAACCGAATGACTATGACATATTTTCTGATATGTGAATCAGCTACGCAGAATAAATCACAGGTAAAGGAAAATCCAAGAAACTGGGTGAATTATGTGTCAGCCAGCTTTGTCCGTGATAGCTTAGATTGTAGATCATTGGCGGTTTTAGCCAGGTGTCTCTGGTTCTAATCCTGACCTGGATATTTTTTCGTCCAATTTGGAAAAATTACAACTTTAATTATTCATGTGTTAAAACGTATCCAGCGTTTTTCTGGCGTATTATTAGCAGCGTTAAATGAATTAATTACAAAACTATTAGTGTTGAAATTAAATTTGTAATGCAACAAGTACACATAAATGAAGAAAGTAACGTATTTAATTACTTTGAACCTTTTACACATTCGGGCCGCCATTTTATATCTCTGACTTGAGAATGTTTCCTAAAGAAAAACTTTGTCAAATCTGGATTGGTACCATTGCGATCTTTGGAAATTTGAAAAAAAGTATTTGGTTTACACATTCGGTCCGCCGTTTTATATCTCTGACTTGAGAACGTTTCATAGGGAACAACTTTGTCCAATCAGGGCTGGTATCGTTGCAGTTTTTGGAAATTTGAAAACGTATTTGGTATGTGCCTTGAATTTATCCCTCGAGGCAATTTTATTTGGTGAGGGCGAATATATGGTCTGGTTCTGATTAAAGCTTTTAAAATCTTTCTATATAAGTAATGAAGCAGGATTTTAAAACAGATATTTGAGGATGCGTTTGCCTTTTTTTTTAATTTAATTTAATTTAAAAGTATATAAAAACTAAAATCAATTACTTTACAAGTTACTTTATCAATATATGCGACATGTGGTTAATTAAAAAAAAACAATATTTTATAATTCTTTTTAATCAACCCTTTAATGAGTGGAATATAGGTATATGATATATATAGTATTATATAATATATATTATGCTAATGGCTATAACCAATTTATTGCATTTTTAAAAATTCATAATAGTTAGTAGATACTCCGGATATTAATCTTTGCTTTAACCCCTTCAAGGGCGGTGGTTAATTTTAGACCACCTAATTTTAATTCCTAAATACTAATTGTCACCAGAATATTGAAAGGAAATTTTTCCTTTTATTAAGTACGTGAACAAAAGCTTTTGCTTACTGTGGAATAAATTTGTTTTTAAATTCTGGTGTCGATCACTCATTTCAGCATTTAACGAATAGAAGTACCTTGCCCCTGAAGGGTTAAGTAATCATTAAATGTCTATCATTAAATGAACCAGATATTCTGATAGATGTTTTAATAAAATACGCGTTAAATTCCCAAAATTATTACCTATTTAGCCTTCTGTCATTCTAATAATAATTTTTTAGACGTTGACACCAATTAAATTTCACAGACGACATTGCTGCGCTAATTATTGCATGTGTTTCGCATTAGCACCAAAACTGCATATGTATTAAGCGTACAAACAAGCTTAATGCTGGAATCGGTCGTAAATTAACACAGCTGGATTAGCGCCATCTTGTAGACGGGGTTGATATTCCACATACTCGAGCTTTTAGTGTGACGTCATATATGAAAGAATAGCTACTATCTGCGCATATTTTCTAAATCTTTAGTCACTCATGGAATATGAATCTTGTTTACCAGATTTATTGTAAAATAATGGCGTAGCGAGAAGGGAGTCGGGTCCAGATGCACTTGACACCACGAAATTTTCTTCGCCTTATCTAATCAGAGACTTTTCATCTATTAATCAAGGTAAAAAAAAAAAAATAAATAAATAAAACTTTATGGGAAGTAAGAAAACAGTTAGGCATCTTCTAGTCCCCCATCCGCTATGTGGGGCGTGACCTTGATTGGCGAGACCTCCTCTTTAATCTTGCGGTTACCTCTCCCATTTAAGATAGGACGCTTAATATGCATGCAGTTTTGCATTAGCTATCAAAAGGTAATAGTGATGGGCATAATGACTAATTCTCTGGTGGGCGGTATTAACCCCTTGAGGGGCGGTGGGATATATTTTACCCCACCTACGATTAATGAAGATTCGCACCAGAAAAAGTTTATGAAATTTTACTTTTCGTACTTTGGTGGGAAAAAAGTCGTAAAATTGCTTTTCCTTATTTTGAAATAATTTTTTTTCTAAATTTCCGGTGGAAATTCAGCATTACACAAACGCAATGGCTTGCCCTTCAAGGGGTTAACAGCATAACTCCAGGTAGACAAATTAACTGGGATTTTTTTTAACTGCGTTGTATTGGATGAGGACCCTTTAGCAACTTCCGGCGTAAAAACGGATTTAAATATTTAAAAAGAAACGTTAATCATACATATCTTCTATTTTATAAAAGCACTAACTGTGATAAGGATATGAACACTGAATAGTCTACAAAAGTTATCTGTGATAAATGGATTTCATTTTTCAAATAATACGAAACAATTTAGTAACATGAGAGGACTTATTATATTATAAAATGTTTATACTACTGACGATAAAGGGACTTTACTAAACGATACTGAATTTTTTTATTATTATAAACCATTTCGAAAAAATAAGTTATTGAAAAAATAGATAAATTCTGATCGTGCAAATGTTTAATTAATGTGCGGCAAAGGACTATGTTTCACGATACGAGAAAATGTTTTTTTGTTCTTTTAGAAAGTTTTATTTAATATTATCCCGAAATCACGTAAAAAATGTAATTACTTCCAAAATTACTTCCAAAATTGCAAGTATTCTGAGAACAATGCTTCAACAGATATTGAATAAAGTATGAAACTATCACGTTATTCTTCAATCTCAGCTACCCTATACAAAAAAAAAAAAAAAAAAAAAAATCATTTTAAAATATTGAAATGCAAACTAGGAATTTTTAAAGAAAGCTTACGTTAATTTAAAATTTGTTTGTGAATGTAGTAAATTGGCTTAAGTAGATTACTTGAATTATCAACTCCGAGACAAAACAAAATATAACATACACTTCTCACCGATTTTTGAAATGTATTAAACTTTTCACACCGGTATCGAATTTATATCACATGTCTAGTCTATTTCGTAAATATTATCATATAAAATTAATATCAAACGTAAAGAAAACAATAGTTCATAATTTCTAATAACAATAATAGTTAATAAAATTCTTTTTTTCTTTAGTTATTAGTAAGTTCAACACTAGAACGTCCGGAAATTTTACCCAAACTTAATGAAAACCTTTTGACACCGGAAATTTTACCCAAACTTAATAAAAACCTTTTGACACCAGAATTTTAATTCAAAACTATTTCACTGATTTATTTAACACGCTCACTGCCAAGCCTATAAAGTAAGAATTTTCAAATTTCTTCTTGAAAGTTGTTTGCTACCACAAATTATGAAAGGTTAATTTCGCTTTACTAATACAGCGAAATTTCTGCCAATAAATAGGGCAATTCTTTTAATTCTGAAATAATGGTGACAAAGTAATTAATAAATAGCCCAGGCAATAGAGACCGTATAGGGACTCTACCTAGCAAAATTAATGGTATTACTGGAAATCGGCTTTCTAGATGTTTTTTGGGTTGCTGAATCCGAATTTGTAACTTTCCACCAAAATTTCCCCCGGCAACCTCCCCAAATTTTGGTAAAAAGCCCCCCAAAAAAGGTTTTTAATAAAAAAATCAATTTTTTTATTGTTTTAGAGAAAAGGTATCTAGAAATTCAGAAAGTAGACAAAATTTCCAACAAATTAGATATATGACATTATGACTTAGGATGAAGGGGAAGGGGGATCTGCCTCGGAACATGCGCGCGTGCGTAAACTAAGTTGCGCGATTCCACTTAACCACTCACACGTTTACATTCGCCCTCCCATCTCCCCTCCGAACTTTCTCTATAAGGTTTACTTTAAGATTTTTGGGTCGCTGAATCCGAATTTTTATCTTCCCCCCAAAATTCCCCACCCCCTCGAAAACACCCCCAAATAGTTGTTTTTAACTTAAATTTCTTATTGTTTTAGGGGAAAAGCATTACGAAATTCAGAAACTAGACAAAATTTGCAACAAATAGGATACATGACATTATGAATTAGGATGAACGGGGAGGGTGAGGGCTGCCTCTGAACATGCACGGCGGCGCTACGTGCACTAAATTATGAAGTCCAGGCAATAGGGGATTTTACCTGGCAAAATTAATACTAGTTCTGGATTTCGACTCACTTTATGTTTTTTGGGTCGCTGAATCCGAATTTGTAACTTCCCACCAAAATTTCACCCGGCAACCCCCCAAAAAATTGATTTTTTGAAAAAATTTTGTTTTTGAGAAAAGCGCGCGGGGAATGTTTCGAGGCAGCCCCATCTCTCCCCGTTTATCCTACGTCATAATGTCATATATCCTATTTGTTGCAAATTTTGTCTAGTTTCTGAATTTTGTAATGCTTTTCCCCTAAAACAATAAGAAATTTAAGTTTAAAGCAACTATTTGGGGGGGGGAATTTTGGGGGTAAGTTAAAAATTCTGAATAAGCGACCCAAAAAACTTAAAGTAAACCTTATAGAGAAAGTTCGGAGGGAAGATGGGAGGGCTAATGTAAAAGTCTGAGTGGTTAATTGGAATTGCGCAACTTAGTTTACGCAGCACCGCGCGCATGTTCCGAGGCAGATCCCCCTTCCCCTTTATCCTAAGTAATAATGCCATCGATCTAATTTGTTGGAAATTTTGTCTACTTTTTTAATTTCTAGATACTTTTTCTCTAAAACAATAAAAAAATTGATTTTTTTGATAAAAACCTTTTTTTGGGAGCTTTTTACCAAAATTTGGGGGGGGGGGGGTTGCCGGGGGAAATTTTGGTGGGAAGTTATAAATTCGGATTCAGCGACCCAAAAAACATCTAGAAAGCCAATTTCCAGTACTACCATTAATTTTGCTAGGTAAAATTCCCTATTGCCTGGACTAAAATTAAACCCACGAATATTAAAGCTACGAGTATACTCGTAGCTTGGCAGCGAACGTGATAACTGAGTTTCTTCTAGTTACAATTTAACACATTTTACAAAAAAAAAAAAAAAAAAAAAAAAAAATCTGGTTCGAATCGACATTTTATCATTTGATCGGTGTCAAATCGACACCAGCCTGTCCTTCTAGTGTTAATAGTTATCTCTCTAATAATTATTAAATGTAGCAATTACAGTGGAACCCGGTTAAGACGCTCACGCCTAATACGCGATCCCGCTTAATACGCGGATTTTTTCCGCTCCCTTGAACATCACCCTTAAGACTAATGCAAAAATATCACGTTTAAAGCGCGAACGGTTATTACGCGATCCCGCTTAATACGCGAAAAATTTTCGGTACTTTGTGGTAAAAAGTCACGTTTAAGACGCGAATTCATTGGTGAAGATGCGAATTCCTTCTTTCTTCTCCAGTGTTTCCATTTTAGCGGATTTTTTTATTCATATAAAAAACAGTTTCTGTATACTAATATTTACTTTATTTAATAACAGATCAATTAAAGGAACATTTCGAAAATAGTGATAGATATTTGAATAAAAAAACCCCTCTAAATTAGCAACACTGCAATTCTTCTTTGATCCCTTGTTCTAACATTCTTTGTCTATCGTTTAGTCTATTTTTTATTGTAGTAGAGAGAGATATATAGAGGAATTCAGGATGCTCAGATACGTCGTAAAATTATGATTAAAGATGATTATACCTGTTGTTAGTGAGTTTTTAAATGTATGTTATACCACTACTATGTTTATGATGCATGTTATATACAAAAAAAAAAAAAAAGAAAGAAAAGAAAAGGAAACTCGCATAGCTTAAACAAATACGATTGCTGTTGTATAATTCTTTTATGTTTTCGTTAATTTTTGCTATGCTAACAATACTTTTTACACAAAGATTAATAAGGGTAGTTTTTTCTTACATTAAAAAGGACAGGTTATATTGGTACTCATTATCACAAGTACTAAATATGATTTTAACAACTGGATTATGCTTCAAAAATTTAATATTTTTATTCTTTCTGTTAAAAAAAATTAGTCTAGCAGAAAAATTACTTTTGTTGTTTTATCTTTGATTGTAGCGTATTATCGACAATAAAGCCGCATGTTTGAATCCATATTTATTTCCCTGTAACAAAATAGACTGAGTAAAGTTGAATACAATTAAATTTAAATCTGAATATAGGTATAAGACACAATTTTCGACTATAAACGTATCAATGAAAGCTCTAAAGTTCATTTAGACGATTAGATGTGTAAATAAGCCCACTTCCTTCAACATTATACAAATCACGTTTAATACGCGATCCCGCTTAACACTAGAACGGCGGAGAGGGTCATTTTGACCCTTGCCAAATGAATACATGTCGATTCGAACAAGAAAACTTTTTATAATATAAGAGTAATATATTCTACACAAAAATAACTTAAATAAGTAAGTTAAATAGTTTTAAGTAAAAATTCTGATGCGAAATACTTTTATAAAACTTGAGTAAAATTTCCCGCCGTTCTAGTGTTAATACGCGACTTAGGTCCACTCCCTTGAAACGCGTCTTAACCGGGTTCGACTGTATTATAACTAAAAACAATAACTGAATCTCTTTAGTTATTACTTGTTATTTCTAAGTTTAGTTAATGTTATTATTAGTTTACAATAATGATTCAACCAGGGTTGCCAGTTTGGCCTCCAAATTCTATCAGAAATTTCAAATTCACAACGAAAATTTCGAAAAAAGAATTTTACAGAAGTCGTGATGCTTCCGTTTATCTCAGTCGAGGTAGCGAGGTCGAATTGTCAGAGTGCTTCGATGTTTAGCAGAATTGAATTCCTTACGAATTCATGAGTATTGGGATGGTACACGTAGCCTGGGACCGTGGGGAAAGATGAAAAGGCACAAGGGGCATACATTTTTTTTCTTATATAAATTAGTCAAATCAAAAAAATTCTATGACGGAAATCGAAAAAGTTGTAAAAATAGAAGTTTTCAGTTAAGATAACGAATTTTGAAAAGATTACGTGATGCCTAAGTGTCTCTCATTAAATAAAGCATAAAGTGCTATTCTTTTTTTGTGGTATGAACTCGAAGTTATTAAATAAGAATGGGGGACAAACTGGCAATCTTGGATTCAACAATTAAGCGTGAAGGTCTGCAGAGGATATTGAAAATCTTTTAAAGATGACATTACAATGCATAATTTTGCTCAATGGCAGTAAAATGGAAAACTGGGGCGTCATATTCTCAATACCTGTTTAAAATGGAATATTCTAATCGATTTTTGTTCAAATATTCTTTAATCAAGCCTGTTAACATAGTACAAGCAAATATCTTGTGATAATCACTAAGTTCTACATAATTAATGTCGAATATGTTTACTTTTATCGTTAGGGGCACAGACATTCTGCCTTTAATCAAATTCCTTTGAACTCAGCTTTCAATAATTTATTTTCTTAACGTTTTGAAACATCAAAATTTATTGCTCTAGACCTAAACTTGCTCCTAAACTTGCTCTAAAAGACCTAAACTTGCAATTTAGGTCTTTTAGAATAGTTATCCGTCGCTTAATTATCCGACATACTTGGTTAACAGTGTCTACCAGTTATTTCTAAGTTTAGTAATTGTTGTTATCAGTTTAAAATAATTATTCAACGACTAGCAGCCCTTGGCGACCAGTTTGGTCTCCCTTAAACATATGCTAAGGATTGTATCACGTTACTTTTATACATAATTTAATTTACTTGCTCAATCCTTCGCCAAATCCGAAGTTCTGATACAGAAATCCTGAATTCGTCATTCTTATGTTATCCGGGCGCAGCTGATAAATCGCCAAACACTGTTCCCGTCATATTTTATCGTACTTTACTCATTAGTATAGTACTTTCACTCATTTTATTTAAAATGCATAACTCTAATTTAAAACTGAAATATTTAAAATTTATGACTCTCAATTATTGCTTAAAAAAAATAAAAGTAATAAATAATACCATAAACCATGACATTTAATTTCAACATCAAAGCTTTGTTTTAATTTACCAAGTGAAAAATTGTTTATGACAGTCGCACGAAATGGACTATTATTATACTGATGACATGATATTTTAAAAAATTGGGGATTTATCACCTGCTCCCGGCTAACATTAAATTACCAAATTGGCCGCTTGGCATACAAAAAGTGAAGCGGTCAACCTGGAACTGTTGATGAGATTCACATGACTTAGGCTTTTATTATACAGATTAAGCGTGAAGGTCTGCGGAGGATATTGAAGATATTTTCACCCTTTCATGGGCAAATAATTCTGTTTTTAAAATGCTGAGGTTATTGACTGCCACCAGAATTTTCCAAAAATTTACTTTCAAAATAATTAGATGATTTTCTTCGGGTGTATTATTACAGGTAAATTTTTGGCGAAATTTCTGGTCCAGATTTGGCAGTTGCGAATTTGGGAAGTATACACCCCACGCCCCATGAAAGGGCTAAAGATAACGGTACAAAGCATAATTTCGCTTAACTCTTTCCGACACGCAGTGTGCCCAGGTCGGGATACCTAAGTTTAATTCCAAACTTACGAACGGCACCAATAATATTTTAGTAAAATTTTGCTTTTACTAAAAACATGTAAAATAACATGTTTAAAATATCTAAAAAGTCGTTTCTAAATACCGGCGACAGTCAATCATTTCATCATTTTGCAACAAAAATTGTCTGTGCCGGAAAGTGTTAATGACTGTATAATGGAAAATTGTGGCTTCATATTCTTAATATCGGTTTAACACTGAATCTTCTAATCGATTTTTGTTCAAAAATTCTTTAACCAAACCTGTTAACATAATGGAGTTATAAATAAAGAGGAGGAGACATATAGTATACTGTCTACTAGTTGCGAGTGAAGTAACTGAGGAGGTTGTCACAAGATGGCGGCTGATTTGTTTTAAATAGGATATTCAGTTTCTGATTACCGTTCGGGCAAATATCCCACCAGTAAAATTGAATAGAAAATTTCATCTCACTTCGCTTATTCACAGAAATCTTTCTCAAAAATGGCATAAAAATTTCTGTTTCTTTTTACTGGTGTCAGTTTGTTTCCCTGGTTGTCACAATATGGCGGAAACGCAGGACCTAACTACCGCCAAAGTAAACTGCTACCAGTAAAAATGAAAACCTTTTTTTACCATTTTTTCTGACTGAAGTATTGTAATAATAAGGCGTTTAAATAAGTTGAAAATTTCTACATAATTCTACTGGTGGAAGTTTCCACGGGCGGTAAACAACTCCTGTGATAGCGGTTACAGTTGAAGCTTCACTATTTTCGGATATGTCAGTTCCTCTTTATTAACCCCTTGGGGACGAGCGACTGGTATTCGTGCCGCGTAAGTTGCTCAGAATCGGTGATTATTCCCACCAGTAAAATTGTATTTTAAATTTTGCTTTATTTGATCCGAGCATTTTCCCGATTCAATTAGGCAAAAATTTCTGTTTTAAAAATCCGGTGGCTAAAGATTAAAAATTTTGTAATAGGCGCTCGTCCCGAAGGTGTTAATAGTTCCATGGTTAACATAGAACAAGCAAATATCTTGTGATAATCACTAAGTTCTACATAATTAATTTTGTGCATGTTTACTTGTATCGTTTAATCAAATTCCTTTGCACTCAGCCTTTTATAATAATTCGTTTTCTAAACCCGTATGCACACCCTGTATCTTTGAAACTTTGAAATGTTTGCCCACTTTGTCTCCCATTATATTTTTGGCTAAATGCGTTTAAAAAAAAAACATCTACTGCTCTATTTTGTAAAACGCATAAGTACTACTTCTTTTGTGGAAAAAAACATGCTTTTCATATTTATTTTCAGATTTTGTAGCAGTTTCTTTAACACATTGACTGCCACGCTACGAGTATACTCGTAGCTTTAATATTCGTGGCTTTAATTTATTACTTTCTTACCATTATTTTAAAATTTAAAAAATGCCTCATTTATTGACAGAAATTTCGCTGTATTAGTAAAGCGAAATTTACCTTTCAGAATTTGTGGTGTCAAACGACTTTCAAGAAGAAATTTGAAAATTCTTACTTTTTGCGGCAGTGAACGTATTAAAGATCACGTTTTTTTTTTTTTTTTTTTTTTTTTTTTTTTTTTTTTTTTTTTTATAGAGAAAATACGCAAACGATTTTCTTTCCAATTTAAAAGATGAAGTATTTCCCAAAATTGATATTAATTATTTTTAATACCCTTTCATCATATACAAGTAGCTTTTATATGAGCTTTTCATTATATTCTAAATTATTTTAGTGTGTGTTATCCCGTAAGAAATGAACGTATCGAGATGAAACGTTTGTAAACACGTGGGATTAATTAATCTTAAGAGGTATATTTCTTCCCTCCTAGCGAACAAAGAAAAGCATCTTCATGCACCCCTTCTCAACCTTGATCTTGAAAGGTACAAGGCAGGTCAGAAACATCTTCAAAAAATTTTCCTTTTTTTAAGAAAATGTGATTGGAGTGAAATTTATTCCAGCGCGTGTGCTTACGAGTTAAAGTTTTCAAAATCAATATGTCTCTTTTGTTTTGGTTCTTTTAGGGTAGTTTTCTGACGCTTGATTATCTGACACACTTGATTAACCGACTCTCTTTGCGTAATTCATTATCTGAGGTATGTGAGTCAAAGCCTAAAACTGTTTGAGGGTTTGTTTTAAAAATCTAGAAGAAATTTCATTTATAATTCAGACTCATACAAAACTTTAAATCTGATAAAAATTCTAATGAAAATTTAAAATCTTATTAAAATAGTTCAATATAGTAGCTGCCCTTGGCGACCAATTTGGTCTCCCTTAAAATTTATATTTGGGAAAGCACGCTAAGTATTGTATCATGTTACTTTTATTCATAATTTAATTTACTTAGACTCCCTTAAATATAATTAATATAATTCCTTAAGCCAATATTAGTTTTCGTTGCACTAAAATATCTCAATTTGTTGATTTTCTGTAAGCAAGTAAACCCTATTGGTTTACAATGGAAGTCTATGGGCATTTGGCGAAATATTAGAAATATCACCAAGTTGGCGTCACTTTTGGCGGCTAATTTTTGTCACCAAATTTGGCAATATATGCTTACCTCACAGTTGGCGACAAACTTGGCGGCATTTGGCGACAGAACAGGGTCCCTCTTATAGGTATGGAGATGCATTAAATGCTGTTCAATAACCAATGAGATGCGTTTCATTCGGGCGTTGCCATTAAACAATTAACAAATAATCGCGATCGCTGTGCCATGTACGATAACGTAATATATATATATAGATTGTCAATTTATAAAATAATTTAAACTTTTGTGAGTATAACAATTTAATCTTGTCTAATCGAATCTTTGTCTATTATTAACACCCGATATGCTATTTCTTTCAGACAACAATTAAAGTGTTGTCACTAAAAAATAACGTTACATATAACCATAAACCACTCGTAAAACGAAGCAGATTTATCATTGCACGGTTAAATACTGATAATCTACTGCAATTTTTTTAACTTTTAAACATCGCATATTTTCAATTTTTACATCGTCGTATAGGGGAAAAAAGTACTTGTAAATCCAATTTGTTTGAAATCTGCATCTCAGTTTATTTTTGATACATAATTTTTTTTCTATTTTGCATAATAATTAATAACGCTTTTTTCTCTTTAGTTATTACCAAGTTTTTATATTGGGTCATTCGGAAAGTCGTGTCCATTTATGAAAATCAATTCGTACCGGAAAATTCTATCATTTAATTATTAGACATTCATTAGACATTGACGATATCTAATGTCTAATAATTACCGGGCAGAATTTTCCGGTTCAATTTGCTTTTCCCAAACGGACACGACTTTCCGAACAACCCAATAGTTATCTCTCTACTAACTAATAAATTTAGTAAATATTATAACTAATAATAACTGAGTCTCCTTAGTTACTACTAGTTTAGTTATTTTTATTATTTAGTTTACAAAATTATTCAACAGTTAATCATGAAGGTTTCCAGAGGATATCGAAAATATTTTAAAGATGACATTACAAAGCATAATTTTGCCTAATGGCAATATAATGGAAAACTGTGGTGTCATAGTCTTATTATCTGTTTAAAACGGAATCATTTAATCGATTTTTGTTCAAATAGTCATTAATCAAGCTTGTTAACACGGTACCAGCAAATATCTTGTCATAATCACTAAGTTCTACATAATTAATTTTGAGTATGTTTACTTTTATCATTAGTAGCACAGACATTCTACCTTTAATCAAATTCCTTTGCACTCAGCTTTCAATAATTCGTTTTCTTAAAGTTTTCAAACATCAAAATGCCTCTTTCATTTTAGTGTCTTTTAGATTAGTTATCTGCTTGATTATCCGACACACTTGGTTAACCGGCCATCTTAGAGGTCTGCACGGGCCCGGCCCGCGGGCCGGGCCGGTCCGGCAGAATGAAGACAATTTTTTCAACGGGCCGGGCCGGGCCGGCAAAAAAATTAATTGGGCTTATCGGCCCGATATAAGAATTTAAGCTAAGCAGATAGAATACGAGCCATTTTCAATGAATATAATTTTCTCGAGAAGTATAATGTGCGCAACGAGCCGATGCGAGTTTAACAACATCAATACAGAAATGTAAGATGTCCATCGTAGAGATCGGCATCGTACAGTTACAAGATGTCTGATTCCGAGTTTAATTTTTCTTTCAGCAGACTCGTGCCGGAACGGAACTAGTCTTAATCGATCTCAGGATGTGTAGAACAGTCATTGTGTTTTGTAGTATTAATAGTGATAATGAAGTTCTCTAAACAGTATCTTTGGAAATATACCTTAAGGTGGTTCTCATATTCACTGCTCAACAATGCGAAGCTTTCAGACACATTTTCTGAGAAAATTTTTAACTATAAAGGCATAAAATTGACAGGCCTGTCTATTGAAGGCATTTGGAAACGAATAGCTTTTTCCATATTTGATAAATTACTTACAGAGATAACAGAGATTCCTGTCACGTGAATGTACGTTTTTCTCCTTTCCTGTGCTATCGCTTCCGGAAATTCGATTCAAAACGCTAACTTTGACAGTATTTTCAGAAAGATATATTGCTTTTATCTATAAAAAAAACGACATTTACATAGATTCTGATTAAGAATACCTGCCAATCTTACGCGTTTCCGAAAAGAAAAGAATTCATAAATGTATCGAAATATAGCTCCTTTGGATTTGAGAAAAGCCTTAAAAATGAGAGAAATGCTTTCACAAATCTACTTTTTATTATACAGCTTCAAAAGTTATCATGTTTTTAATCCTTTATTCTGAACTACATTAATCTTTTAATGAATCCTTATTTCCATTTTGAAATGTCTGTAGACACGATGACTAAAACACTGTAAGTAATCGTTAATGTTAACTATTGTGTGTTTTCTGTTTTGCGAACATCATAGTAATGTAAAATATACTGTAAAATGTTCCCATAAATATGTATGTAGTATTCATTAAAAGAATCTTAATTGTATGTTGAGAAAAAACGATTTTTTTTTTTTTTTTTTTGTAGATATTGTGTCGGGCCGGGACGAGCCTGTTTTCACTGATTTTTGTACGGGCCGGGCCGGGCCGAGAACTGTAAAAATGCAAACGGACCGGGCCGGGCTCGGGCCGAACTTTCAATTTTTACACCGGGCCTGGAAATTCCGGCCTGTGCAGGCCTCTAGGCCATCTTCATGTTTTTCATTATCTGAGGTATCCCAGCTAATGTCTGAAATTTTTTGATCGTGTATTTTAAAAATCAAGAAGAAATTTTAATTTTAATTTAGTCTCACGTAAAACTTTAACCCCTTAATTCTCGCTCCCGTGATATTAACGGGCTGCGTCTTTTATTCATATTGTTTGATTCCCACCAGTTTTATAAATTAGTGTAATTGGCTTTATTATCATACCATTTTGCCTGTCATTAAATAAGGTGAATATTTCTTTTTCAAAAAAGTGGTGCCAGTTAGCAATTTGAATTTTTAAACCGGAATTTAAGGCGACCGTTAAGGGGTTAAATCCGATAAAAATTCTACTGAGAATTTAACACTAGAACGTCTGGAAGGAGTCAATTCGACTCCGACCATATGATTAAATGTCATCTGGAACCAAAAATTCTTTCATGAAATAAGTTAAATTTAAACTACGCAGATTTACGTTAAATAAATCAGTTAAGTAATTTTAAATAAAAATTCTGGTGTCAAATATTTTTATGAAACTTGAATAAAATTTCCTTGTGTTCTAGTGTTAATAACCTATTAAATTACTTCGATATATTCTCAATTTATAAAATAATTTCAACTTTCGAGAGTAACGTAAATTAACCCTGTCTGATCGTCCACGTTTCTGTTTGTGATTTATATTTTATTTACTTTATGATGAAATTTCTGGTTTCATTTTGTACCGATGAAATGACTGCTGTTGGTATATTTAGTGATAAGTTATCCTGAATACGATAAGATTATTTTTTGCTCTATTCTCGTTAGTTAACCCTTTCAGGAGCAAGGTACTTATATTCGAAAAATGCGGAAATTTCGGAGTGACACCAGAATTAACGAACATTTTTGTTTTTTCAAAATAAGCAAAATATTTTATTAACGTACTTAATAAAAGGAAACATTTCATTCGAATATTCTAGTACAAATGTGGCATTTAGGCATTAAAATTAAGTGGTCCAAAAAGGAACCACTGCTCTTGAAGGTGTTAAACATAAATGTTTTGCTTGAAACAGACCAAGGCTAATTTAAATTTATTACTGTAACGAGCGCAATTTTACGAATATTTTGATGCGGTTCGTGGCAAATTGTTCAGAAAAACATTAGCTGTGAAATGAATTGAAAAACAAAAAATCGATTTTTAAAGATTTTAAGGGTCGTGTGTCTCCTTAATTTAGACTCGCACAAAACTTTAAATCCGATAAAATTTCGTCTGATAATTTAAAATCCTTTTAAAGTATTTTAATATATTGTCAATTTATAAAATAATTTAAACTGTTGCGAGTATAATAATTTAACCTTGTCTAATTGACTCGTTAAATAGAAACCAAAATGAAATTTCCCACAATCACCCGTAATCTGGGTACACGGACGAAGCTTTTTATCATGGTTGTTCGCCAAAGAATCGTGAATGAGTAGCTAATGTGACATCACGCTTATGCATTTTTGGCGCTATTGTTTAGCGACAGTTATTTTTCATAAAAAGTCGCCGATGGGAAAAATTGGCAAGTGCAGTAAATGCATTAAACCTGAAACTAATTTTATTAGCTTATCAGTAAGAAAATATGTTAGCGCCAGAACGTTATTGTTAAAGTCATACGTCAAATGTTACATTGAAAAACACATTCTATTCGAAAAAAAAAAAAAAAGATTTTTAGCTGGCAAAAAAAGGATTTAGAAATTGTAATCTTCGTATATATGCCAGTGCAAAATAAGCGGTACATCTTCAAATGAATAATTTCTGCACTGTAACAAAAATACATTGTTGAGAAAAACACATGCAGAGTTAAAAATCAATTAAAGTTATTATTAAAGTAAACACTTTCAAATTAAATTAATACCTGTTCTAACATGAATATTTTCGACGGTTTGTTTTGGTTCATATAGAAATATATAATATTTTTAAAGTATTTTTAAAAAAACTAGAAATCATTTTTTTTTTTAATTTAAAACTGATAAAATTGAAAAATGACACACATCATTATTTTCAGCGGATATCTTTGTCATTTAAAGAAATATGGTGAACATATATCCCAAATACAATGAAATTTTTAATTACTGCTCGCATACCGGTTAAATAAACAATGAATTAAAATAGATTATTTCTTGAGAATTTACCAATTCATTATGTTTAACATTTACAAATTGTTACCTAAAATATAAATTACTTTGGCATGTATTTAAAATGTTTTAATTGTGTGTTCAATTTTTATTTTAATATCTGCATAGTAACAATAATAATTCCTACCAGAAAGTTTAAATGGGAAAATTTAATAAAGTTTAAAATGTTTTACTTTGCTTATTACAGAGTACATGGGTACAAAATCAAGTTAAAGCTGCTTTACCAAGCAACTATAAATTTTAAAATGATTTCTGTGTTTTTTTCTTAAAACGCGTAGGGCGAATCCGCGATCCAGATCTGTGACGGCTTGTCAGAGGTTTCACAACTACTTTACTACCAATAATTTAGCAAACTAAATTTCTTCTTTTTAATGGTAGGACGTCCCATGATTAAATAAGGTTAAATTTTATGTACTAAAATTTTGGTAGTAATGTTATTTTCAACTCCTGAGGAGCTGCTACTGATCCAGAGAGTAATGAAGTAGATTGGAAACCGGAAAATGCTACATAATTCGAATTAAATTTGTCCCATTTCTTTACTGAATAAAATACAATTGCTTAACGTATTTCAGCGATATGTACAATATTTAGAAATGTATTGTTTCATCATATTCTAATGCCAGCAATAATAAATGGCAAATCTAACGCCTATTAAAATCAATAAGAATTACTGCCGAAACGCAAGCTCGAAACTGAAGGCTCACTGTGGAGATGAGAAACGTTTTTGGCTTCCGTCTGTTTGTTAGTCTGTTTGCTATTGGGTCTGTTAGTCTGTTCCACGTTAACCCTTTCAGCCCCATACATTACCTGTGTATGCTAAAATTCTGAAATTGTTAACCCCTTGAGGGGCAAGTGATTGTGTTCTGTAATATTGAACTCACACCGGAATCTTTGTAAAATTCAGTTTCAAAATAAGTAAAAGCAATTTTTTTTTCCAAAAGCTTTTTTTTCCACCAAAGTTAGAAAAGTAAAATTTCATAAAAATTTTCTCGTGTAAAACTTCGTTAATCGTAGGTGGTATATAATATATACCGCCGCCCCTCAAGGGTTTAAAATAGGTTGATTTTATGCTCAATATAAGAAGTAATAAAAGAATTATTTTTTCATTTTTTAATTAAAATTTAAATAATAATAAAAATAATAAATTAAATAATTAATAAAATATTTATATAAACTAGGCAAAATAAATTATTGAAGTATATTTTAATACAATATAAAAAAATAAAAACATTTATTAATTATAAAGTCTATATAGAAGAATGTTATTCATGTCTCTCATAGCTGCCAACTTGTACGGATTTTTGCTACCACTAAAATTTAACAGAAATTTCTGCCTTATTTAATTATCAAAATACTCTGAAATTCGGCGATTGAATTAGGCAAATTTTTCTATGAAATTTTAGTGGTAGTAAAAATCCGTACAAGTTGACAGCTATGATGTCTCTTTTTGCGAAATGATCTGAATCTCATATCAGAAATATTAAAATCATTTCTTTGCATAGTGCTGCCGTCTATTGACGAGAAACAAAATTTCTTATCTATTAGGGATTATACATAGCTTTTATTTCCGTTATTTGAAACAATATAGGAGCATCGGGTATATATATATATATATATATAAGGAATGCGATGATTCCACTTGGACTCACTGGGGGTGAAAGGGTTAACTGCCACAAAAAGTATCCAATTAAATTGAAATTAAATAGGCGTTTTGGTGAGGTACCCAGTTATTTCCGAAACGTCAGTGAAGGTGAGAAATGAAAAATGTTTAGTTTCCGTCTGTCTGCTACCCTGTTTTTTAGTCTGTCTGTTAGTCTGTCTGTTAGTTCCGCGATGACTGCCGCAGAAAGTATACGATTAGCTTTTAAATACGATTAGCTAATTAAATACCCATTTTGGTGAGGTGCCCGGATTTAGCTGTATAGTTTCGAGTCAAATTTTGTTCATTCGTTCGGAAAATATAGAACATTTTCGTTTGCGCCATAATGCCATTCTTTGGCAATTCAGATGATTTTCCAATTTTCATTTATTGAAAGGAAATGGCACATTTGATTAATGAATTAAGATGTTAAATTATTGATTCTAAAATTTCCTAATCTGTGTCTTAAATTATTCCTATTAGTTTGAAATATCGTCAATGCATTTGCTATATTTTTTAAAATTAGGTAAATACATTTTAGTGGAATTTCATACATGTATTCCGATAATATAAATCATTCTGTTTTATCAATTTATTTGTTTGACATGATACATATTCCATTTCTTCTTTTTTTTTAGCCCCCGATACGGTAAACTATTTATTTCTCCCAGCTTAATTTATGTCGTCTTCAAAAAATAACGTTACATTTCAGAGGACCGCCGTAAAACAAAGCAGTACGATTAAATACTCTATGGCAATTTTTTTAATTTCTAAACATGGTACATTTTCAATTTTTATACCGTCGTTTTGGAAAAAAAAAAGTGCTTTTAAATGCAATTTCGTTGAAAACTGTATCCCCATTTATTCTTCAAATATTAATTTTTTTTGTAGTTTTCAGCACCATTTGTCTAATTTTGGCAACTCAAATACTCCATTTAGGTAGAAAGTAAACGAAAAATAGTTGAAAAATGGTAAATATATCTTTTTGTTACCATTTTCTCATAACAACCGAAAGAAAATGTAATTAAAATACGTGCTATTTTGAAAAAATATAAACGAAAAATTTCTGTTAAAACATGGAGCTATTATAAACTATATTTAATTTTAAGTATCTATAAACGCTTTCAGTGCGACGTCAGTCATGACGTTTTGGTTGGAAACAGACTCCAAACAAACGGTTGCTATGCACCATTCCTTTTTAAATATAAATCGTGGAAAATATTACCAGTACATATCAAGTATTAAAACACTTAGATGTGGGTTATAGATATAAGATATAGCTGCAACACACAAACAAAATAGAAAATACAACATAGCAACCGTTTTTTTCTTGTGTGTCAGTTTCCAACCAAAACGTCATGACTGACATCACGACTGAAATAGTCTATATTAATGTTACAAACAAATTAATGCCTATGAATAATTAAATAGACGTTTTTTTTTGTTTTTTTATGAGTTTCTTTAATGACGGCATGTTTTTGCTGCATTTGTGTATTATTTTGCGATAGTGACATCCTATGCATGCTTCACTGTAGATGTTTAAGTGTGGATCGTAAATGTGGAATTCTTAAGCGGATGCGAATGACGTCATTTTACATAACATAAAAGCGTGTGCTGTAAGTCTTAAAATTTAAATATGTTTTGTAATATTTATATATACATATATATTTTTTTCATTGGGGCAACACTAAATTCTGAAATAGCAGAATTCCTGTTTTATTGTTGTTGGACCCTATTGGACCTTCTTGTTACCCTAGGACCGTATTTCTAACCGAATAAAAAAATCAATCAAATAATCTCAGTTACCAAAGATTAAGCATAAAGTCTGACTGAGGGAAGTATTATTATAATAATTATTATTATGTTATGCTCTCTGCATCCTTTGATTGATATTTATCAACATTTTCTCCATGTTTTGATAACTAAAACAGTAAAAGTCCATTTTTCTACGTTCAAAATTTGCAGAGTTATGATACCTTAAATTTTATTAAACTGCCGAGCTTTCCGGAACCAAAAACAGACACAGTGTTTCAGAGCTGGAAAGTTCTGAAAGTTCATGAAATTCAAAGTATCATAACTCGGAGAGTTTCGGTTCTAGAAGGATGAAATGTTTACTGTTTTACATGTCAGAGCATAGATAAATGTTTATAAATATAAGTCATAGTAAGGTTTGATTACACATGGAACTACGAATAAAGAGGAATTGACACATACACAAAATGGTGAAGCTTCAACCGTAACCCATTCCACAGGGCTGATTATCGCCGTTGAAAAATTCCACCAGTAAATTTGAATAGAAATTTTCTTCTTATTTAAAGGCCTCGTTCACGCACAATTTCTGTCGTAAATATCTCAAAAATATCTATTCGTTTTTCTGCTGGGAGTTTACCCCGTTGCAGTCTGGCTTTACGATTGCGCCATATTGCGACAATCTAAACAAGCCTCCTGTCATATGACTATGATTACCGCCGAGGTAAATTTCCACCAGTAAATTTGAATAGAAAATTTCGCCTTATTTAAACGCTTTATTCAAGCAAAACATCTGACCTAAGTAAGGTTAAATTTTCTATTTGCTTTTTACTGGTTGTAGTTTGCTCCAATGTTAATCCGGCCCTCATTCGATGTAAACAAACAACAGCCGCCATATTTTGACGAGATGTATTCTCCTCTTTATTTCTGTACCTTGAAACAAAAAGGGCCAATGTCCAAAATTGAGAAATTTGAGTTAAATGCACGAATAAATTCAGGATGCGATATAAAGTAATTGTTAAAAAGGCCAAATTCCTCCCAATATTAGATCATTGAAAACAAAATATTTTGTCGAGGCCAATGTTACTTACTGTTAATGTAAAAATGGACAATATAAAAAATATAAAAAAAAACTAAATCAATGTAACATTAGATTGTAGTGAGAAAAACATTACTGAATTGAAAGGTACAGCTTTGAAAAATAACAGTACAGAAATCGTAGCAAGATTCTTAAAATTCCTCAAACTTAAATTGGGTTTCCTGCAATTTGAGAAAAATGGACATTGGCCCTTTTTGTTCCAAGGTACAGATTTATAGCTCCATGTGATTACCGCCAGGACAAATTACCATCACTACATTTGAATAGAACTTTTCAGCGTATTTAAATGCCTTATGCAAAATTTCTGTCAACAGTAAGGCAAAAATTTGTATTCGATTTTGTAGAAGTTTGTCCTGGCGATAATCAGTTCTTGAGTTGTAGGAGGTAGAGACCATATAAAAAAATAACATTCATATTTTAATATACAGTCGGACCTCTATTTAACGAAACCTCTATTTTGCGAATTTCTCTATTTAAGAAAAATGGACATTGGCCCTTTTTGTTCCAAGTTACAGATTTATAGCTCCATGTGATTACCGCCAGGACAAATTTCAATCACTAAATTTGAATAGAACTTTTCAGCGTATTTAAATGCCTTATGCAAAATTTCTGTCAACAGTAAGGCAAAAATTTGTATTCGATTTTGTAGAAGTTTGTCCTGGCGATAATCAGTTCTTGAGTTGTAGGAGGTAGAGACCATATAAAAAAATAACATTCATATTTTAATATACAGTTGGGCCTCTATTTAACGAAACCTCTATTTTGCGAATTTCTCTATTTTGCGAACTTTTCCTCAGAACCAACAACATTTTGCGAATTTCTTCGTAAAATAACCTCCAAATAGCGAAGTGTATTCTCTATTTAACGAACTTTTACTTCTGATATAACTTTTTTTTTTCTCCCTATTTCTCAAAATATTTCCGGACACTTCAAACTTATTCTTTCTTTTACACATTTTATAATGCTCAATAACCTTGAATTAGTTTTACCAGGCGCCTAACTCAACGAGAGCAGTAAAATCCCTGTCATTCTTTGCATTTCATCCAGGAAATGCAAACTTTCAATATCCCCCTTTTCACACTCAAAAGGGCTGTTCTGTAGTAAATAAGTTTCAGTAATTAAATTTAAGGACGCATGTAGTAATACAATGCTTAAAATTACTTGTTATAATAAATACAATAATGTCATTCAAATTCATTAATTTTAATGCAAATATTTTCTTAAAACTGAAAATACAGTGTATTTCCGGACAGTATTTTTAAAAATTCTTGTTGCCCTTACCGATGGGTTTCTTTTTGATGGGTAAAATGAATAATAATAAAAAAAATAAATATGATTTACAAAAAAGTGTGATTAGTTAAGTTTTTTAATAATGTTTATTTGATGTTTACGAATTAAAAATCTGTTTTGTGTAGTTTAAAGTATTTAAAAAGGTTCATCTCTATTTAACGAATTTTCCACATAGCGAACTTTTTTTCGGGATTTAGCGAATTCATTAAATAGAGGTCCGACTGTATATCTGTAAAATCCCTTTTAAAATAAATGCCATGCCTAAAAGCTACACATGAGTTGTTTGCTTTTTTCTAAGTGGAAGTAATGTTTATATTCTCGTCGGTTTAACCCCTTGAGGGGCGGTTGGATATATTTTATACCACCTACGATTAATGAAGATTTGTAACAAAAAATTTTTTATTAAATTTTACTTTTCTAAGTTTGGCGAAAAAAAAAGTAGTTAAATTGCTTTTCCTTATTTTGCAATAAATATTTTTGCAGATTTCGGTGCGAATTCGACATTACAGAAACGCAATTACTTGCCCCTCAAAGGGTTAAGATATAGCTTTTATTTTGACCTGTACCCTTATTATGATCTTAACCTCTATTTTGAATCACCGAGAATGTCGTTTTAAAGAAATTTTTCATATATTTCGTAATATTTTGAAGTTTCAGTGAATATTATAATTTTCCTTTATATATCAATTTTTATGTTACATTTATTAAGTTTTCATAATTTAAAAAATGTTTTTTTTTATATAAATCCGATCATATAAACTTAAAATTATTTAAAATTAAAAAATGAGGGAGAACCTTTGGGGGAATGAAATGTTCCACTTCTGTTCTGAGATGGGTAAAGACAGCATTTCATTTCCGCTGACTTTCCTCTGGTGGACCATCAAATGAATTCTTGCAGTTTCACACCTGAAGAACAGAAACAAAGCAGCATATATTTTTTAAATATTACACGCCTTATTTTTATTTTCTACTTTTTACTGTAAAAAAAAATTCGTTGTAGCAGTTCCGCAGCCAGTACGCCTGTTTTGGAGAGCGTGGTTTGGCGCAGCATTAACCCATTAAAGGCTGACGTTGCGTCTTCGCAACATTTTATTTGTGATTTTTGAAATTTTTTGTATGCCAGTCAAAGAGAAAAGTAAAATTTGCCTTTTCAGTTATTCATAAAGTGAAAATAAGTGTTTAACAAAAAGTGGTGTGAAGTGAATAAAATTCCCGTAAAACATGCTGGTCGTTAATGGGCTAACTTTATTATTTTTGTAACTCGTAAACAGTAATAACCATAAGGATCATTTGTAAATTTAATCCTGTATCTGGTTAACGTAAAAGTGCCTTACAATTATTATGTCAACTTAGAATTAAGTTCCAAAAATATTCCAAAACTGTATTGTCATTAGAACCACACATGTGTACATGTTTATTTTAATTCCAGCACACCTTGAAATGAGAACACCTTTGAGCTGTGATGGGTGAATTTCTTCCCACTTTTAGTCTCCAAATGTCACATTTGCACCGGAAAATTCAACCAAATTTATTTGAAAATAGATGAATGCATCTCCTCTAGTATATTATAAGCCGAATCTTTTACTTGCAAAATACTGGAGTCAATGTGACATTTGGGTTTTTTGAAGACATTCGCCACCAAAGCTCAAGGGGTTAAAAATACATTAGAAAATTTAAATTTTATACAGAAAAATAAATAAAATTAAATTAAATTAAAGTGTTTAAAATAACTGCCTTTCAGGGGAAATTATATTAACCCATTAACCCTTAAATGCGTGATTTTTTATTTTGTTTCGAAAAAATTATATATGATTCTCTGAAAGGTTTATTACACAGGAAAAATAAGAAAAAAAATCAGAGATGCATTTTTCATATAGTACGTCAGTCTTTTCTTCTGTTACACATCTGCAATACAAGTAAAAACTATTGTCGTGTGGCTGTTTTATGCTAAAATATTACAAATTAGTAAATATTTTAAGAAGTATGTCTCCAAATACCTTATTTTATATAATTATTTATTTTATAAAATTTAACCTTTAACCCTTTCATTCCCACGATAGAATACTTTCTAGAAAATACGTAGTTCAGATAATCTGACTTCACACCAGAAAGTTTTAATGATTAATTTCTCTTTATTTAAATACGGAATGTCTGTTATTAATTAAGGCAAATGTTACTATTTTACTTTTCTATTATGAATTAGGTATATACGAATACAAAAGTCTGTTAAATTCAAAACACTGATGTGTGCATATGTCCAAAGCTGTGCACTAAAGTGTTAACCCTCTCGCTGCGCAACCCAAGATTTCATCAGGCAACGTAAAAGTAGCAAAATTTGCGCAACCCGAGATTTTCTCGAGCATGCATTTTTTCCGTCTAAGTAACTCTCCTTGATTATTCGCACCAGTTATTTTTTATTGTAAATTTTGCCTTATTTAATCGGAGCATTTTCCAGAATAAAGTAGACAAAAATTTCTGTTTTGAAAAACCGGTGACAAAAGAATAAAAATTCTTAAAAGACGCTCGTAACGAAGGGGTTAAATACGTAATTTTTGAAGCTATTTTGGTAAAACAATTACGCAGTGAGAGGGTTAAAGCCCGTTGGCAAAAAAACTTGCCATGTAAGGCGAACAAAACTTTTATTTGAATACCAGTATTTTAGTTTTGAAATTTTCATATTATCTAATCTCAGATTTTGAGTGATTAAATAATTCGAAATTACAATTTGGAAAAAACTGGTGTCGAAGAATTGAAAGAAATGTAAAAGAAGCTCGTCGTTAAAGGGTTAATGCAAAACTATTGTACATGCGAAATTTTTTAAATAGGCATGACTTTATAAAAATTAGAATTTCAGTTCAATCAATATTACATTGCCTTTTCTGAGAATAGCTTAACAGAATAATTGTTCTTTTTTTAGCTTTGCAACTCTGTGTTCTAGGCCCCACAGTATTTTCTGACCATTTACACATCACCGCCTAAATACTAGCTCTACGCGCCGACCAGAAAATGCCGGCTGCCGTAGACGAATTATTTTCAGCATTTGAACGGCTCCTGGAGTTCTCAAACTAGTATTTTTTTTTAAGTATTCTTCTCTTAATTAATCAAAAAAAGTAAACAAATATTTATAATGTACTGGTATTTAATTTCAAGGGACTGTAAAAATGCTGAAAAAAAAAAAAAAAACCGGCCGACGACAGCAACCATTTTTTTCAGCTCGTATGCCTAATATTCAGGGGGCAGTAACATCAATCACAGTGTAGTGTAATAATATAATGTGAGTAGCGTATAATGAGAAATTTAAAATATGTTAAAATTTTTCAAAATGTGAAAAAAAGCAAATTTAGATTTAAAAATCAGAAATTTTAAAGAATATTTCTCCACTTTAATTAATTGCAAACGTAATTTATAACTCAGGCCAATTATTCATTATTTAAATATATTGGTTGCGTGAAACTGGATGTATTTCTTAATTCATTCGCAATGAACAACATTTACACAATTTTTAATCTTTTCCCACCAATTTTTTTTAGTTAGAAATTTTTAACTAACTCAATCTTAAACGGTCTTTAATTAATTACAACAAAATTTGTAATTAAAAATTACTGTTAGAAGTAATAAAGATTCAGAACACTGTATGCGGCATGTATACGCGACAACCGCTGCGAGAGATTAAGGAATACATTTAAATTGATTCGTATATAAGTCACTGCGGTCTAAAGTCAATCCTTTGCCCTCCAGTGGTGACTCTCGAGTGCAAGTGTTAGAGTTATTGTTATTTTTAAATTACACTAGAAATCTTACTGGGATAAATACTGACATCAATATAAATTCATTTTCTGTAACTTGTTTGTACGTACCTCATTTACTACTATTATTTCACTTCCTTGTTTTTATAAGCCATTTTCAAACAGGATTGCATTCATAATGTTAAAATATGCTTTTGAGCATATAAAAATAAATTAATACTTTTTTATGGATGTCATATATTGTTTTAAAAATAATTTGGATTTCAATGAGTATTGGAATGTCCTTTATATGACAGTCTTTACACCACATTTATTTAGTAAACTTTTTGAAATTAAGAAAAAGGTCTTTTAGTTCATTCCGCTCCAATAAACGTAAAAGTATTTAAAAAGAACGAACGGGGGAGACTTTTTTGATGAAGTCAGCAGTTGATTTGTGCTGACTTTTATCTGATATAGCATCAAATGATTTTCCGCAGTTTCGTATTTAAGAAATATAAAAAAAATAAAAACGGTCTTTTAAAAGAAATTTCTCTATTGACAAACTATAGTGCATGCAAAGTTATTTAAATATGTATGAATTTGTAAAATTTCTACTGACAACTCACTATCTCAAAATCCTCCACGATAATTACTTGAGATAATAATCCTATAAAAATACTGCTGATTGTACTAAGATAATATTGACAGCACTGTAGATGAAGTTTCAGTAAATTGTTTGTGGTAGCTTGTTTACTACTCGCCAAATGCATGGGGCGTTTCTAAAACTTTTACGCCTAAATTAGCTTTTTACTTAAAGGGTATATACCCTAAATTTTTAAATTAAAGATACTTTTTAAATACAAGAATAAAAAGTATTTATTAACACTAGAACCGCCATAAGGGGTCATTTTGACCCCAGCCAAATTGATAATAGTCGATTCTAATCAGAAAATTTTCCAAAAGATATGTATTAAAGATGGTCACTTCAAAATTTTAGTTTTCCTGTAAATCACAGATTTATACTCTGTCTTAATCATTATAATAACAAATCATAATAATAATTTGTATAATAATAACATTAAAGTCATTTGACTACAAAAATAATGTGTTACACATGCATTGTGGCCAAAATATCAGGAGATAAGTTGTGGCCCATTGCTGAAAATATCATAAAAAATTCGCTTCTTTATAGAAGTAAAACGGTGGTCACTTCGGAAACTTTTAGTTTTTCTGTAAGTCACAGATTTATAGTTTGTCTATTACCAATATGATTTTGATTTCTGTGGTTGTTAAAAGAATTATATACTAAAAGGTTGGTCAGAGTTATCTTTTGTACCTTATAGATTCATTTTATGAAAGTGTGTACTAGTTTTTAATTATCTTTTCTTTTTTCTTACAGGTAAGTGAAAGAAATTTGAGCTACATTTCTTGATAGATTTATGTGCGTAAGTGTTACAATTTTATTATATTTAAAAATACGGGATGGACGTAAATAAGTTGGGCAAAGATAAAAAAAAAAAAGAAAAAAATTGTTTGTTATGCGTATTTATGCAACCAAACAGCCATAAATAAAATATAGTGAAACACATAAAGTTTTTTTTTTATTTTATTCAAAATGTAGCGGTCATTTGTTACTCTGCATATGTACTATTTATGAACCAATTCTTGGCTTAGGTTTATGAACATGTTTGAGTCGATCAAACCAATGGAGCTATAAATAAAAATGAGGTAATAGATAGTGTAGTGTCTGCAGAATGCGAGCGAGAAAACTGAGTATATTGTCTCAAGATGGCTATTGTTGTTTGTTTACATAATGCGGGGCAAACATCCACCAGTAAAAAAAAACAGAAATAAATGTCTTACTGTTGACAAAAACTGTGCATGAATAAGTCGTTTAAATAAAGCAAAATTTTTTATTGAGATTTAGAGAAGGAAGTTTGCAGCGGCGGTTATCAAATTCAACGACATTCCCAGTAGGATAGTTTACGTCGTGAAAATATGGCAGAACCAGTGGCAGCTCGTGGCTGGATTTTTTGAGGATACTAAATGCATGACTGAAAAAATTATTCTTATCATTATTTTTTAAAAGAAATAATTTCCTAGTTTAATGGCAAAACTTTCTGCTAGTAAATAAGTAAAAAAATTCTTTTTAACCTCTTAACGGTCGAATTAAATTATGGTTTAAAAATTCAAATTTATTATGTCCACCACTTTTTTAAAAAAGAAATATTCACCTTATTTAATGACAGGTAAAATGATACCATAATAAAGCCAATTACACTATTTTATAAAACTCGTGGGAATCAAACAATCTGAATAATAAACACAGGGCTCCCAAATGGTCCGCCAACTGAATACCAATACTATTTTAGAAAAATTTTCTTTTTAGATTTTTCTTACTAACCGCCCAGAAACCACCTTTGAAAGTTAATTCTAGCATAAACCTACCATAAAATGTTCTATTAAAATTTATTGGTATTCAGTTGGCGGATCATTTGGGAGCCCTGTAAACACAGCTCCTGAATATCACGGGAGAGAGAATTAAGGGGTTAAAAGTTGTGCTTAGATAAGAATAAATTTGGAATCCATGCATATAGTGCCCGCCTGAAAAGGCAGTCACAAGTCGCCACTGGGCAGAACCGAAGGGCCTGAACTACCCCTAAAAACGAGTAGATATTTTTGCATTAATTATGACCTAAAATTTACTTGAATAAGGCTTTTAAATTACCAGGATGCTTCTTTTCAGATTTACTGGTTTGGCCGGAGATAACCAGCCTCTGCGGAACCGGTTACAGTTAAAGCGTCATCATTTTGATGAAATGTTGATTCCTCTTTATTCATACAGGGTGTCCTAAAAAGGACTGATTGATTTTAAAATTCAATAACTTTCAAACAGTGACAGATATTTAAAAATTTCTTGCAGGAGGTTTATGCATAAGGTCAAAAGTTTTATTACAGTGATTTTCGATTTTAGTTCGAATTACAAACAATAAATGGCGCTGTAAGAAATAGTCGCTAAATACAGGCTCAATTTTTGGTCCTTTCTCTTGTTTCATGCGGAAAAAGGAGATGGAAATGTATTATCCGGGCCACGAAGTACCAAAAGTCGAGCCTGAATTGAGTGTCTATTGATCGCAGCGCCATCTATTGTTTGTAATTCGAACTAAAATTGAAAATCACTGTAAAAAAACTTTTGACATTATGCATAACCCCCCAGCAAGAATTTTTTTAATATCTGTCACCGTTTACAAGTTATTGAATTTTTAAATCAGTCAGTCCTTTTTGGGACACCCGGTAGTTACATGATCAAACTAAGTGCGATGGTGATTCTTGATTTCAGTTAGGAGTGGATTTCAAAAGTAATCTAGCGTTAAATCCGATATTTATTAATACGCTGAACAGATTTCCCTCGCTTTATGCAGTTATAGTTGGTGCGACTTTTGGTTAGTACGGTAATTTTTTTCTTAGACGATCCCTCGATTAATGCGGGGGGGGGGAATTCGGTTAGAGCGCAAAACACGGCATGACGGATGTCATGTTGCAAGCCATAAGGCGCCAAATTGTTAAAAAAAATAAAATGAATATCCGAAAAGAAATGTGAGTAATTCCGCGGCAATCGGACAATGGGTCTTATTATGAAGATTTGAACACAAAATCGTATTTTCTAATGTTTCTTGATTGTCACTTAGGCCTCAGCGCTGACACAAAAATGGCGGCTGCGAAGGCGGATTAAGTTTTTTCCGTTTTATTTCTCTGAGATTAAACAACTCAAAGAAATCTTTTATAAAATACTGATGTCTAAATTCAAGGGACCGTACATATATTAGAAAAAATCCGTCTTTGGCAGCCGCCATTTTTTTGTCAGCTCTCGGGTCTAGCATTCAGGGGGCAGTGGTCACTATTAAATTAGCGCTAAAACGTTAGTGAGAATAGAAGTTCTTGTAAATTACATTAATTTTATTTAAAATTTTTCAGTTCAAATTGTATTATGTACTTTCTAACAATAACGCATGGAAAACATTATATTGTTCATTTGTGTATATTAGATTTTAAGAAAGTTCGCTGCAATTACATTATAAATTTCCCAATTGAATATATGTTTCAATTTAGGCGGTAACAATGGAGCTATGAGTAACGCAGGAGACATATGGTGTAATGTCAACCATTTGAACATAAAGTAATGAGTCTGTATTCACAAAATGGCGGTTTTGTTTGTTTACATCGTATCAACAAGGCCTGATTGCTACCGGATCAAACTTCTACCAGTAAATTTTAATACAATTTTTCGCGTTATTTTAAGGCCTTAGTAAAATATAGAACTATTTTTAGAAAATAGCTTAAGTTTTGTTTAACCTAGAATTGCATTTTATTGTATTGTACAGTCCTTGTTATTGCAGCTTATCCTTATTGTATTTGTATTGTAATATTATTTTATGGCATTGATATTTTACTTAGTTCATGTATTTATAGTGTATTTTTAAAATGTTGAATGTGCTATGCGCATTGCAACGCGGGGTGGCATGTTCGGACCTTGTGCGCATGCCGAACGATCTCCGCAGTTTTGCGGTCATGTGACCACGTTCAGTTGTAGTTGTTCTTTAGCTGAAATTGTGGAACGCTGTTTTTTTAGCGGCTCTCATACTCAATCATTCTGTTTATGTTATAGCGGGTCTTATCCCTAATTATTATGTTTGCTTATAGCGAGAAAATTCCCCCCATAATGTTTTACGAACGTCAATTGATCTAATAGCCGGTTATTAACCCAAAATCACTTTATCATTCTATGTATTCATCAGTGTTTTGTGATTGTTAAGTGTGTGTGCTGTGTGATATAAAAATGCGAAAAGGAAACGATTCGTCTTCAATCTTACAACTTTCAATCTCACAATCTCATTCTTAAGTTACACACAGTATTCGCAGACATTTTGTGATTCCGGCAGAATTTTGGTCAGAAATAAGGTAAAAATTGCTATTCCATTTTATTGTTCAAAGTTTGTCCCGTTGGTAATCAGTCTCGCTGATCAACTATTACTTTCATCTTTACACTTAGAACAGAATCAGAAATTAACATCATGGTGTAGACAAAACAAATGTGCTGTATACGGCTTTATTCGGCATGAAAAAATTAATAAAATCATTGCTGAACATAATTTTACGGTGAACAGGGCCCACGAGAGGAGTGCTGCAAACCAAAAATTTTCTTATTTGATCATATCCTGGTGCAGTCTAGTGATGGGTAGAATGAATGATTTTACTATCGAATGAATCGTTGAGGCTTGCGCAAAATCATAGTTTCCAACATTTGTATGTATTTTCCATAAAACTATGAATAAAGAGGTACTGACATTCATCAAAATGGTGAAGCCTTAACTGTAACCGGTTTTGTAATGCCTTATAATTGTCGGGGCAAACTTTCACCAGTAAATTTGAATTGAAATTTTCTCCTTACTTGAACGCCTTATTTATGCAGAATTATGGCCAGAAACAGATATTAATTTTTACTGATGGAAGTTTACTTTGGCGGTAGTCAGTCCCCTGTGTTTTCGCCATATTGTGACAATCTAAATAACATACGGTCAGTGCTAGTGAGAGGGATTATAATACATGGGCCATCTTCCAGCAATAAAAATGAATAGAAAATTTTAGTTTATCTACAAGGTAATTTTTGCAAGAATAAGCCGCTAAAATAAGGCGAAATTTTTTATTGAAAATTTTACTGGTGGAAGTTTGCTTCGGCAGTAATCAGACACTGTTGATCCAATATAAAAGTTCAGCCGCCATCTTGTGAAAACCTCCTCAGTTACTTCACTCACAACTTATAGAATCTACGTTATATGTCTTCTCCTTTTTACTCATAACTCCATTATATTTTCAATCACAAAATATTTAGTAAAAAAAAAGAAACAAAATCATAGTTGGCAATATTCTTAATTTTTTTAACCCATTGAGGACGAGCTTCTTTTACATTTAATTCTTCGACACCGGTTTTTACCGCATTGTAATTTTGATTTATTTAATCGCTCAAAATTTGAAATTATATAATGTGAAAATTTCCAAATTAGAATACTGGTATTCAAACTTAGAAGTTTTGTGCGCCTTACATGGTAAGTTTTCTTGCCAACCCGCTTTAGTGAGTTAATCAATTTTCTTCCGAAGTTTTGAAGATAAAAAGCGTTTTTATATTTTTATAGGTTTCTTAAATTCTAATTAAGAATAGAAAAAAAATCGAAATAAGATTTCTGGTAGAAATTGAAATAATAAAAAATAATGTTTGCAGCTATAATTTTTCGAATGCCCTAATGATTAATTCTAATAGTAAAATCATTCATTATACCCATGAATAGTGCAGATTTTAATAATGAACAAAAATATAAGAAACCAGCAAATAAAACTTCGTACATGTTCCAACAGTTTTACTCTGTTTTAAACAGATCAATTTGGATTGAACTAATTTTTATTTAAAAAAGAAGCAGTGTTTCGTAAAATGGCTGACTTAACACCGGAATAAAAGACAAACGTAACGGAAAAGAAAAAAAAATACGTAATATCACGCAGTTTCCCTTTTAATCTTCTTTAGAATTGGTTGTTATTCATTAATAAAAAAATGTATGAATGGGATAGTTAAAAATAAACAAAATTATATCAGAAAACAGCAAATAAAACTTTGCACTTATTCCAACAGTTCTACTCTGTTTTAAATAGATTGATTTTTATTTAACTAATTTTTATTTAAAAAGAAGCAGTTTTTCGTAAAATTGCTGACATAATATCGGAATAAAAGACATCACAAAAGAAAAATAATTTTGCTTAAAATCCCGCAGTTTCCCTTTTAATCTTCTTTAGAATTGGTTGCTATTCCTTAGCAAATAAACTTCATACATGTTCAACAGTTTTACTCGGTTTCAAATAGATCGATTTTTACTGAACTAATTTTTATTTAAAAAGAAGCAGTTTTTCGCAAAATTGCTGACATAATATCGGAATGAAAGACATATGTAACACAAAAGAAAAATAATTTTACATAAAATCCCTCAGTTTCCCTTTTAATCTTCTATTCATTAATTAAAAAAATGTATAAATGGAATAGTTAAAAATAAACAAAAAATATCAGAAACTAGCAAATAAAACTTCGTACATGTTCCAAAAGTTTTACTCTGTTTCAAACAGGTCGATTTTACTGAAGTTATTTTTATTTTTTAAAAAAGCAGTTTTTCGTAAAATTGCTGATATAATATCGGAATAAATGACATATGTAACACAAAAGAAAAATAATTTTACACAAAATCTCGCAGTTTCCCTTTTGATCTTCTTTAGAATTGATTGCTATTCATTAATAAAAAAATGTATAAATGGGATACTTAAAAATAAACAAAATATATCACAAACTAGTAAATTAAACTTCGTACATGTTCCAAAAGTTTTACTCTGTTTCAAATTGATCAATTTTTATAGAACTAATTTTTATTTAAAAAGAAGCAGTATTAAGTTAAATAATGCAATAAAAAGTGATATAATATCTTTATTTAGATTGACGAACGTTTCATCGCAGAAACGGCGACATTTTCAAAATCATTTATGATAGAAATATTTTCACAAAATTTACAAACAATAACGTAGTAAACAATGTCACGAGACATCATACATAATGAAAATCAGTGCAAACATAACTAACGTGCAGAAAACTTAAAACTAGAATCAAAGAACATATAGCAGACATAAAATACAACAGGAGAACCGCAGCTTTGGCCAGATTATGCTGCAAAGAACCTTTACAGATCGATTTAAAAAATAGTAGATTAATTTATCCATTAAGATTTTATTTACATCTATTATATGGGAATCAATAGACATATTTTTACGCAACGAGAATATTTGCAATGATTCAGTGTCCCTTGATTTACCTACAATTTGGAAAGAAATGCTATGCAATTTTAGTAACAATAGTAAAAATTAATCCACGCTCACAAATATCCAATTTAATTTAATTTTATGTTTACACTGATTTCCATTATGCAGGATGTCTCGTGACGTTGTTTACCAAGTTATTGTTTTTAAATTTTGTGAAAATATTTCTATCATGAATGATTTTGAAAATGTCGCATTTTGTGCGATGAAACGTTCGTCAGTCAAAATAAAAATATTTTATCGCTTTTTATAGCATTGTTTAACATAATCTGTTTATAACTGATTATTATACATGTTACAAGAAGCAGTAATTTTGTAAAATTGCTGGCATAATATGGGAATGAAAGGCATTTGTAATACAAAAGGAAAAAATAATTATACATAAAATCCCGTAGATTCTCTTTTAATTTTCTTTAGAATTGACTGCTATTCATTAACAAAAAATGTATAAATGGGATAGTAAACGATATACAAAAAAAATATGGGAAACCAGCAAATAAAACTTCGCACGTGTTCCAACAGTTTTACCCTGTTTCAAACAATAAAAGGAATAGTAAACAAGTAATATAAAAATTTTGTTTTTAAAGTCAATTCCTACTTAGGTCATCAAAGAAACATTTAATATAATCCCTTAAGCTAATATTAGTTTTTGTTGCATTAAAATATCTCAATTTGTTGATTTTCTATAAGCAAGTAGGTTTACAATGGAACTCTATGGGAATTTGGCGAAATATTAGAGATATCGCCAAGTTGGCGTCACGTTTGGCGACTAATTTTGGCCGCCAAATTTGGCGATATATCGTCAAGTTGGCAACAAAATGGGCGGTATTTAGCGATAGAACAGGGTCCCCCCTATAATAACCCCTTATTGAAAATACTTTCATTGATCTTCAGTAACCAATGGCTGCCATTTTGTTTCCCATGCAAAACTAAAATTAATTAATTAAAATTTAATTGATTAATTAATATTTGAAAAAAACTGTATTAACATCAATTGTCATCCAGTACAAGTTTTAAAAAGTTTATTTCAACTTGATTGGATGAATAATGAGTATTTTATTAACGATTGAAAATTTGAACAAGATATATAAATATATAAATAAATATAGGGAGAGTGTGAACTGATAGTAGGAGTTGAAAAAAATAACAGGACTTAGCAAAAAAAAAAAAAACTTCGCTGTTGTTGTAACTATTTTACTCTTTTTCAAGAGGATGAATTTTTATTGAATTAATTTTTTCCACAAAGATCAGTGTCTCTTAAAATTCCTATTATAATGTTGCTTAATAATAATAATAAAAAAAAAATACATAATAACACAAAAAGAAATATGAAAAGTTTACAAATTGTTCATTAGTTTCATTTTCAACTCTTTTAGAATTAATTGCTATTCATTAAATCATTACTTATAATATGGATAATAATAAATAAAAATTATGAACTACTACTAGCAAATAAAACTTTTCGCAACAGTTAGATTTTTATTGAACTAGTTTTTGTTAAGGAAAAAAGCAGTGTCTTCTAGAAATGTGTCCATAATATAACTTAATTAAAAAATAATTCTAACACAAAAGAAGAAAGAAAAATACTTTTAGATAACACCATCAAGTTTTCCTTTAGTACTAACAGCTATTAATTGACTAAAAAGGTATAATTGGGATAGCTAATAATGAATTAAAAAATGTTGAAAAACTACTAGCAAATGAAAGTTTTCGCAACAGTTTTACTTTGTTTCTAACAAATCGATTTTTAGTGACCTAATTTTTGTTAAGGAAAAAATCAGTGTCTGCTAGAAATGTGTGCATAATATCACTTAATTAAGAAATATACCGGGTGTCCCAAAAAGGACTGACTGATTTTAAAATTCAATAACTTGCAAACGGTGACAGATATTTAAAAAATTCTTGCAGGAGGGTTATGCATAAGGTCAAAAGTTTTATTACAGTGATTTTCGATTTTAGTTCGAATTACAAACAATAGATGGCGCTGTAAGCAATAGTCGCTAAATACAGGCTCGAATTCTGGTCCTTTCTCTTGTTCCATGCTGAAAAAGGAGATGGAAATGTATTATCCGGGTCACGAAGTACCAAAAATCGAGCCTGAATTCAGCGTCTATTGATCGCAGCGCCATCTATTGTTTGTAATTCGAACTAAAATTGAAAATCACTGTAAAAAAACTTTTGACCTTATGCATAACTCTCCTGCAAGAATTTTTTAAATATCTGTCACCGTTTGCAAGTTATTGAATTTTAAAATCAGTCAGTCCTTTTTGGGACACCCGGTATGTAACACAAACAAAGAAAGAAGATACATTTAGATAAAATTTTCAAATTTCCTTTCATTTTCCATTAGCTATTAATTAACTAAAAAAGTATAATTGATATAGCTAATAATGAATAAGACTATTTTAGGAAGAATCAAATGATATTTTGCACTTCTTAAAACACGTTTACCTTATTTCAAATAGAATTTTATTGAATTAATCGATATATATATAACGCTAAGGTACGTGGCAGCGAAAAAGTGAATATTTCTCCTATTGCCGATGGCAACGAGTGGTTTGTGATAATAAAAATGATGATAATTTTCACTAATTGACTAAAATTAAGAAAACTAATTAAGATATCAATTTGAAAATTGCAGGAAAAATATAGAATTTTTTTTAACATTCGACTATCCATTTTTTTTTTTATTCATCGGTAATTTTTCTTAATTTTTGCAAATAAAAAATGCAAGAGCTGACCACTTCCCTTTTCATGTGCAAGGCGGCAATTTTTAATCAAAATTATTTTTTTGAATAAAATTACATAAAATTTGCAATAATCGCAAAAAGCTCTTGGTACTTTTATATTAGCCGAGCGCAAATCTCGCAAATAGCATTTTTTTTTTTTGGTTTATGGTATTATTTATTATTTTCTTTTCTTTTCTCCCCCCCCCCTAACCCCTTTTTTAAGAAGTAAGTCAAAGTCATGAATTTTAAATGTTTCAGTTTTAAATTAAAGTTATTTATTTGTTATCATTTATGTTGAAAAGCTTTTTCAACTATGTTGAAACTTAAGATTAGTTTTAACACAAATATTCTAATTGATAAATATATCATATGAGTTATATTTTTCCAACTGGCCGAAAAATGTACTGGTCTGGATTCGAACCAGGGATTACTTGGCTGAAGTCGCGGATGCTCTGCCACCTGAGCTATCCCGGACGAATCTTAAAGGTTCTATTCCAGATTTGAAACAAATATATATCCATCAGCTAGATAAAAACTATAAGCTATATCCACGGTCAGCAACAGGCAGACCGCGGTCCACAAAAGGACCTCAGCAGGTCGAAGCCTGGACCGCCAAAAATTTTCAATTTGAATAAATAATTTATTAATACTTAAATGTAATAGGTACGTTTGTGCGATAGCCTTATCAAAATTTCTTATATTTTACTAGTAATAGCGCGATTAATTTGATTTTTTAATAGTAATGCATAGTTGGTATGATGTGAAACGCAAAATACTGTGCAGGAGCGCAGGCGCCGCGGTGGGACTGGCCGACTAATGGAGTTATGAAAAAAGAAGAAGAGACATATAGAGCACTGTCTACCAGTTGCGAGTGAAGTAACTGATGAGGTTGTCACAAAATGGCGGATGCTTTTTTTAAATCGGATCTTCAGTTTCTGATTACCGCTAGGGCAAACGTTCCACCAGTAAAATTGAATTGAAAATTTCGTCTTATTTAAGCGCCTTATTCATGGAAATTTTTTCACAGAATTGTTGTAAAAATTTCCATTTGATTTTACTGGTGTCAGTTTGCCTTGTAAAACTGTTAGTTTGTGTCCCTGGTTATCACAATATGGCGGAAAAGCAGGGCGTGCCTACCGCAAAGTAAACTTGTACCAGTATAAATGAAAGTCTGTTTGCACTATTATTTATGACTAAAATTTTGCAATAATAAGACGTTTAAATAAGGACAAAATTTCTATATAAATCTACTGGTGGAAGTTTCCACCCGCAGTAAACTCCACCGGCAGTAAACAACGCCTGCGATAGCAGTTACAGTTGAAGCTTCACTGTTTTAAGAATATGTCAGTTCCTCTTTGTTAATAGTTCCATGGTTGGTATGATGTGAAATGCAAAATACTGTGCTGGAGAGCAGGCGCAGTGGTGGGCAGTGTTGCCAGATTGGGGGACTTTTTTAATTTAGATTATTTGACTGTCAACACTTTCTTAAAATAGTATAATTCGCCTTATTTTTCAGAATTTTTAGTCTATTTTTAAATTGGCCGAATATTTCTGTAAAAAAAAAACGGTGACGATCAACAATCTGGGGACAAAAAAGTTCCCAATCTGGCAACACTGGCGGTGGGACTGGCCGACTGCGTTGGAGCGCGTGCGAGGGGAATCGTCTGTGTGGGAATAGATTCGTCTTGTCAGTCTTTCTCCAAAATGAATTTTTTGAAGAACAAACATCGTCCGAGATTAACGGACACCCATCTTGAAGACACTCTTTTAATTTGCTATTCACCACGTGAACCAAACTATAATTAATTGGCTCAAGACCGCAAGTGTAATTTTTCAGCGAATGCCTGCCTTTCCAATTTTACTGTGTGTATGTAAAAATTTTCTGAACTTATACCTGTGTATGTAATAACTTTTGGAAACGAATACATGACTTTTCTATTTTCTACACTAGTTATCAAAAATTAAGGAAAAGTCACAAAATGCTAATTTTCAAGTACGCGAACACTCAAAAGGAAATAATATAATTCGAGTAATTACTATCTCTACAACACAGCTAGCCCATATAACATCTCATTCATGTCACACATGGTCACAAGTGTCACAGTCACTACGGTGGAGCAAAAAAATAGGAAATTGCATACATCTCATTATGAGTCTCAAATGATAACTATATGTGGCTCCACTGAGAAGTCAATGTGACTGCTGCTTTGTGACGAGTCACCGGGTGACTTTACAATGTAGTTAAATTGTGACTCTCATGTGACTGTCGTTTTGAGACTCAATTTCATAGTCATGATGAACGTTGCATTATGATAAGCCACCAAATAATATCATATTATAGTCACAAGGAGACTTTTCCCAAAAGAGCACAATGGTGACTTCACAGTAGTCTCTCTGTCACCTGAAAGTCATCATGTGACTTTAATGTTTCATTATTTTGTAACTTATCACAATGCAGCGTTCACGATGACTTTGAAATTGAGTCTACAAATGACAGTCACATGAGAGTCACAATGTAACTACATTGTAAAGTCACGTGGTGACTCGTCCCAAAGCAGCAGTCACAGTGACATCTCAGTGGAGTCACATATAGTGATCATTTGAGACTCATAATGAGATGTATGGAATTTCCTATTTTTTTGCTTCACCGTAGTGACTGTGACATTTGTGACCATGTGTGACACGAAAGAGATGTTATATGGACTAGCTGTGTTGTAGAGATAGTAATGACTTGAATTATACTGTTTCCTTTTGAGTGTTCGCGTATTTCAAAATTAGCATTTTGTGACTTTTCCTTAATTTTTGATAACCAGTGTATTATATGTATGTCTATGTAAAAATAAAAAAATGAAAGAAATAAGTACTTATATTACATTTTCGTTTTTTCTCTGGACCTTGATAAAATATCTCAAAAGTATTCGGACCCCACTTAAAATTGCTTGCCGACCCCTGAGGTATATCTTTGAAATAAATTTTGTACATCTGTATTTAATTTGAATTGCTGATTATTCTTAATTATTTTATATAACTAACAAAGAGGAAACATTCTGAGATTGTTGATGAAAACATAAATAGTGATTATATAGATATTGTGAATCAGAAAAAAAAAAAGAATTCGAACGAGAAAGAAAAAAAAGAAAAGAAAATCTAAAAGCAGAAAAGATTCTCCTTCTACTCATAAAAAAAAATATGCTGAAAAATAATTCTGCTACGGATAATGCCGAAAAACAATTTCCGTAATGCATTGAAGAATCTGTTGATGGAATGATCAAACTATGGTACGTGTACAAAAAAGGATTAAATGTTTAAAAAAATTGCTGGCGGCACGTAAGCAAGATGATATTTCTTTTCTAATTAAAGACTATTTTTCACTTTATTACTGTAAGTACAGGCAAATTTGCAATGTTTGTGAAGACATTAAAATAATTGCGATGGTTATTATAAGGAATGTAAAAAAACTTAATCATAATCACACATAATAGAGAGAGTAAGGGCAGCAGAGTTACCAGTGCCTACTTTTTTAAAATTCAGATTTCTTGATTGGACCAATTTTTTGAAATAGTAAAATTCGACATGTTTTCGTCCTAATTAATATGCCATTAGATAAGGCGAATTTTACCATTTCAAAGAAGTAGTGCCAATCAAGAAATCTGAATTTAAAAAAAATAACCCTTTGGCAACACTATAAAGCAGATGTTGACAAACGACAATTCCTAGATTTTCAAACTTAAACCTTTGCGATCGAGTGTCTGCAAATAGCCGCCCAAACTCTATATAGATAATTTTATTCTTTATTCTATTCGTACTACTATGTTTCAGAAGTACATTTTTTAGTAAATCTCTCTTGAAAGTTTTTAAGCGCATGTATAAATATTTCTTTAAAAAAAAAAGCGGTGCCAGCCAAATAAATTCGTGTAAGAGATGCCAGTGCCTGTGAGGAGTGCTTCGACCGCAAAGGGTTAAATAAGTAATTGTGTTTTATTTCCTAGTTAAAAAATATATAAACATTTATTCATCTCAAATAATTCAAAACAATTAAATACGAAAAGAGAAAGGATCTAAAAGTATTTTTCGTATAAAATGTTTGCATAAAATGACTTAAAAGCTACTGAAACTTACAAAGATGTTAGTATATCCCGAGATCTTTCGAACGCACACGCGTTCATTTTCAAGGGACTGACTGGATTACAAGAAAACACCAACTGGACACACAGACTGGATTACAAGGTGTTTTCTTTAGTAATTACTTTATTGAAACAAGTTTATTTGCTTTTCAAGTAGCATTTCTCAAGTTATTGAAAAATTCTTCAAATTTCTATACATGTTTAGTATTTTTTGTAACTTCATATATAATTTGAAAGGAAAATTATTATTCTTATTAAAACTAAATCAAAAAATGTGAATACAATATTTCTTTAAAAAGTTTTTCAAAAAAGTGCTTCGAACATAGGTAGATAGATATCTTAATAATTTTCTTTCGCTTGTAGTTTTAATGAAAAATATATCAGTTTAGTTTGTTTCAAGCTTATATTCTCCATGAAAAAACTGTGCCTTGGCATCGATCTACAGGTAGGGTCTGATTGCCACAAACGAAAACTACAACTTTTTTTTCTTTTTTTAACGAAATTTTCATCTTATTTAACACGTTCACGCCGGCGCGGTGGGTCACACTCGACTGTCTCAGAGTTGCCAAGTGTCCGGCTTTTTTTACACCACTATTATTTTAGAGAAAATGTTGTTCCTTTAAATTGCCCAATTGTTCTAATTAAATAAAACAACATTTTCTGTATTAAAATACTGGTAGCCACAAAGCCGGAGACTTGGTAGCTCTGAGAGAGTCAAGTGTGACCCACCGTGCCGGCGTGAACGTGTTAATCATAAAATTCTACAACCACATCTTTCCTAAAATCTTGCCCTTCTCTCGATTTTGCAGGGTTCCTACGCCTCAGGGGATTTGATTATTAATTTCTTCTAACAGTAGAACTTGCCATATTTAAACTCAGAATTTCTTTTTTAATAAAGAAAATATTTCTTATTAAGAAGCAGGTATTAAAATTCCCTGAGGCATAGAAACCCTGATTTGTTTTGCCACTGCACATTGGCTTAAACCTTTATGTATTGACGGTATTTATAAGTACCAATAAAATAATTTTTTTTATAAAATTTATTTAATACATCGATTATTAGTAATACAGTTTAGGATGAGTTATAGATGCATTACTTTATCTTGTTCCGAAAGCATTATTGGTTACACAAAACAAAAATATTTTTAAAAGGACGATTTATTTTGCCTTTGTATCTTTTCAGCTTTCTGGGCGTTGGGGGTGGCAGGGGGGATTTTTTTATTCGGAAATATTGCTATATTTCTATTGTAAGAACGTTATATTTATACATTTCCTAATTCTAAAAATACTAAGAAAAATATTTAAAATAAAACATTTGAGTGGGGTTATAAATATCGCACAGAATCCCTATAAATTCAAATTTAATTAATCCTTCAATCCTTCTAAAATCCTTCTAAAATTTATTAAATGATTATGTAAATCTTTTAATGTAGTTTCAAAAATTCACGAAAAATGCTTTAGAAGATAAAATTTTCATGAATTCCTAATTCAATACATAAAGGGTTAAAAACTTGCACACCAATGCTTTTACTGATAGCTTCAGCGATGCCACAGGTGACTATTTTCATATTCTGTTCGCATCATTATTTTTTGAAAAGACACTTTGAGTTATACTTCTCTTGCAATTATCGCCAAAGCGTATGTAAAAATTTTTGCTTTGAAAAAGTGGTGCGAAATAGAATTAAAAAATAATCTCCTGTAGCAGCCCTGTGGCTTAGATAAAATAAAATATGCCTTGAATAAGAAACTTTGTTGACATTTTCTGTTAAAATGACGTGTCTAGCTCGTCATGAGTTTGTGTGATGAGCTACACTTGTCATGCGTCTAAATTTACTTAAAATATGGTTTAAAGAAGCACTACACTGTGTAACATATCGAAAAAGTCTTTTTTAAATCACGTACACTTTTAACCCGTTGACTACAGGTCGGGATATATACCTCACAGTGGACATTTTTTTTTTTAATGTACCATGTTTTGAAAATAATCTCGGTCAAATACTTATACTTCGACATTTTCATAGGAGATCTGCAGCAAAGAAAATAAATTTTGGAAATTGTAATAGACTGCATGTGTAGATATAGCATAGCTGCCAACCTCAAACTAATCTTCCGTAATACTTGCGTTAATTTGAACCTGGTTTAATACGTTTCAAACCAGATTTTTTTTTTTTTTAATGAAAATAAATATGTTACACGTAGAAATATGGAATTAAATAAATAAGCATTCATGAAATAAATTTTCTAGTTAGAAATGTGGTTAACCTGGGTTAAATTAATCCAGACATTACGGAAGATTATGTTGAAGGTTGGTAGCTATGGTATAGTCCTGGCTCGTAATCAAAGGTTTCATCATCGTAATCATCGTTTATTCTTTCACAAAAATACAGAAATTTACGAAACCCGTCGACAATTTTCACTTTCAAAGAGAAAATGTATTCTTTCAGAGTAAATGATATTTTATAAATAATAAAAAGAAAAGTGCCCAGCTAAACTGATGGCATTGAGCTAACAGGCTATTCAAACTAATTGTATACTATACTCTTATTTCAAGGAATAATGCCCTAAAAAAATAAGTGAAGGGGGATTAGCCCCCGTTTCCCCCCTTTGTACTTCACCAATGAATCTCCAAATCTAATCAGAGACGCGACTTATCAGAATAAACCAGCAATTTTGAAGCAGATCAGATAATTCTTCATGAAAAAAACCATTTCGCTAAATTAAGGGAGGTATTAGCTCCCCCATTTCCTCCTTTATGCTTAACCAATGAACCTTCAAATCTAATCAAGAAAGCCCCGTATCAGAATGAAACTAGAAAAAAAAAACTGAAGTAAATTGGATAATTCTGCATGAAAACACATTTATCTAAATTAAGAGGAGGGGACTTGCCCCTCCCTTTCCCCTTTTTTATACATAACCAAAGCACCTCAAAATCTAATGAAGGAAGCCCCTTTACATAATAAACCGGTATACCAAATTTTGAGCAAATCGAATAATTCTGCATGATAAAAACATCTACCTAAATTAAAGGGGGGATTAGTCCCAGTTACCCTCCTTTATACTTAACCAATAAACCCCCAAAATCAATAACGCCTTAACAGAATGAGCATAGAAAAATAATTGAAGCAAATCGGATATTTCTATCAAGAGTTATCGCGATACGTACATACGTATGTACATACATACATACATAGAGAACCAGCGGGCACATTAGCTCTCAAGCTTTGAGAGCCTGTGAGTTAATAAAAAGAATGGTCATTCAGTGTCTGAATGTTTTTTTCATAAATTACGAAATATTTTTTACAATTAACCCCTTACTTCTCGCGTCCATGACTTTCACGGACAGTGTAGGCTCCTTTTTTTATTCAGATTGTTTGATTCCCACCAGTTTTTAGCTCACAGGCTATCAAAGCCGGAGAGCTAATGCACGCGTCGGTTCTGTATGTATGTATGCACGTACGTATGTACGTATCGCGATAACTCTTGATTGAAATGTCCGATCTGCTTCAATTTTTTTCTCTAAATTCAATCTGATAAACTGCTCCTTGATTACTTTTGGGGGGTTCATTGATTAAGTGTAAAGTGGGGGAACGGGGGGCTAATCGCCCCCTTAACATAGATAAATGTGTTTTTCATGCAGAATTATCAGATTTTCTTCAAATTCGGTATACCGGTTGATAAGGCGCTTCCCTGATTATACATTAAGGTTCATTTTTTAAGTCTAAAATGGGGGAACGGGGGGTGGGCTAATACTCCATTTAATTTAGATAAATGTGTCTTTCTATCCGATATGCTTCAAATTTGGTATACCGATTTATTCTGATAAGGAGCTTCCCTTATTACATTTGGAAGTTCATTGGCTAAATATAAAGGGGGGAACGGACGCCAATACCCCTTAATTTAGATAAATGGGTTTTCTATCCGATTTGCTTCAAATTTGATATACCAGTTTATTTCGATAAGGCGCTTCTCTGATGACATTTCGAGGCTCATTGGTTAAGTATAAAGAATGGAAACGGGATGGAGGGGGTTAATCCCCACCCCTCTTAGTTTATATTTCGAGGGGCATTATTCTTTGAAATAAAAGTAGAATGTACAGTTATTGTGAATAGCCTGTGAGCTCAATGTGATCAGTTTAACTGGGCATTTTTCTTTTTTTAATTAAAATAGTGTTATTGGCTTCATTCTTACGTCAATTTATCTGCCCTTAAATAAGCTGAATATTTCAACTTAAAAAAATTGGTGGCAATCAAACAATCTGAATTTAAAAAAAAGTAGCCTACACATATCGGGCGCGGTGCTTAAGGAGTTAAATAAGAAACCACTGCTTCAAACCTAATTTAAAACATAAAATACTTTTACATAAGTTACATTTATTTTTTCCGCAAAATTTCCTGCAAATTCCTCTATCGACGGTTTTCTATTTCCTTAAGCGCGTCCAACGTTTAACACACAATTGGTCTTTCCGCGGCCTTTCGGAATCAGCCATATTAATTGATCGACCTTCTATTGAGCTACTTGTCCATTTACAAACAGCTGCATTCTCAGAGTGTTAGATTTAATTCTAATCAGTACCAGTCTAATTCATTATTTAAGTACACCTGCTTTCTCCACTCAGCATATTTTAATTCTTTTTCGACTTTTGTTATTCTTTATGAGCAAATTAATCAGTGTTGAATTCATTTAGTTCTTTTTTAGGGTTCCGTACTTAAAAAGTAAAAACGGAATAATTATAAGACCTCTCGAGTGTCTGAATGAAAGGAGAGATATGTTTAATTAGAAATGTTCAGATAGCATTAGTTTGAAAGAAAACCAAAACGTAAATTATCGTTCGTTGGCGGAGTTCTTTTGTATGTTATGGTGGCATTTCTTTGCTTTAGCAGCCTCCATAATAAAGATTTTTTAAAGTTATTATGGAAGATTACGCCAAGTATGCTTGCAGTCGTATCGTATTTGCAGTTACGATATCGTCAAGATCATAGAAATGCTTGGATACACTATATGGCCAAAGGTGACGGCCACATCCGATTTTAAACGTTTTCTTAAAGATCTAGAAAATCTAGAAAAATACATGAGGAATTATCTTGAAACTCCAGGTGTGTAAACAGAATAGTACAGGTCATATATTTCCGTGAAGATTTTTTCCCGAAACCCCATAGGGGACCGTCAACAAATTGAAAAAGAACGAATATCTTTTGGATAACCCTGTAAAAACTAACGTAGAAAAAGCGTTCAAACAGTAGATTATGATTAAGTGCCTTATTGAAATAAACTATGTTCATTTTTAAGAGAATAGAATGTATATTAGTAGAAAAATTAAAGTTTTTATGAAAAGAGTCCCAAATTTTGCCAAGTTTTTTGCTTAAAATTTGTAGAGTTCTTAATATAAATAAAAGTTCTTTTCAGAAAATATGACAAACAATCTTGTACATAACACCCTGCAATCAGAAGTAAAAATTAGATAAAAAATGAGCAGGTTTACTAAAAAATGTTTCATTGCTCATGTGCGAATGCAATCACAATATAATGTGCATAATGTATCAGCTAAGTGTATAGAGCAACTTTTGTGAAAATCTCAAAAACATAGCTTGAAAGTTCTGAAAATTGTCGTTGATAGAATAAGCTCGAAATCCGTTGTTCCCAAAATGAAGCAAAAAGATGAGGGGTTTTATCCATATATCCGTAAATTTGTGCCAATATAGCATACACAATATTGTACGTATTACTGTATTTGTAGTAGTACGTACTACTGTACGTACTACGTGTCACTTTCGTATTTTTACACTAAACGTTGAAGAGTATTTCAGTTTTTTAGAGACTTTCTACTGCAATTCCGCCGCTAAATTAAACTGATACTTTATTACATGCGTGAGTAGTTTCACGAGCATTTTTTCAACATATTCTGAGTATGCCCTGTAAGGAGACCTTCTTTGTATGCAATTTTTTTGGCAACCTTTCAAAAGAATTGGAGCTTGGAAAGTCTTGCAAGATGCAGCAAGCCAGAAATTTGTATGAAATACAAAATGTAATGGGGAAAATCAGTAAATGCAAGTAAAATTTACAATTCGTTATTACAGCCAGTTTTCTTTATACACTTCTCGACATACTTAGCAGATCTAATTCATTTTCAAGATTTGTAAATCTTTGTTGTTAATCAAATCCGGCTCAATGCATACATTTATCTTCTTTCTACATCACAATTTATGAACGTTTCTATAAGTAAATCAACACCTTGAGGGGCGGTGATGCCGTCACGACATCACATAATTTTAATCCCTAATTGCCACATTGGCACCAGATTTTTTGGATAAAAACTTCACTTTTATTAAATAAGCGAAAATATGCCTTTACTTGTTTACAAATGAATTTTCTTGTAAATACTGGTGTTATTGAATTATTTCAACAGTTTACAAATACAATTACTTTGCACCTGAAAGGGTTAACAGACGGTTTTAGTTAGAATTTTTTAAATATGCAACGTGCGTACGATTCTTAATTTTAAGTACTCTGTTTTCGGAAGAATTATCTTCCTGTTATTAAAATGCACAAAGTTATTGCTAGTTTTGAGATTAAATAAGGCAAAGAATGTTATTCAGAAATAATAATGCTCAAAAGTAAGGCCAGATGGACATTTTTTACATCATGAGCGTTTATTCTTTTCCAGAATTTACAGTCCCATTAACGACTTTCAGTTTTCTTGAGCACGTCCATCTATTAGCACACAAATCGTGGTCTTTCGTAATGAGGCCCCATTACTTGAACGAAATTCCACAGAGCTACTTGTGCATTTCCTATTAATTAACAGTGTTCCGAGAGTGTTAGAATTAATTCTAATCAATAGAGTTCTAATTCAGTACTGCCTGCATTTTCTTTGTGCACTCAGCATAAGAAACCCTTTTCAGCGCTTCTAACTCTTCGTTGGTAATTAAATTTGCGCTGAATTTATTTAGCTCTTTTTATTATTATTGTTATTGCTAGATTTAAGCTCCCCAGTTCAGGGAAAGTAAAAAAATAGAACTATAACTGGCTAGTTCCATGACTACTTGTAGTCACATGCTACGATTTTTGGCTACCAGTATTTTAGAATGGAAAAATGTGACTTATTTTAGCTGAGATATCTCATTAATTGAATAAGGCGAAGCAAACTTTTCGAAAATAACGGTGGCCAACAAGTCTAGCAGTTATCAGCTGTGTGATGTGCACTACAAAAACCTATGGAATTAGCTAATTAAAATTATTGATATTTCATTTGTTTAACCCATTAACGCCCAAATTATTATCTTCGTTAATGTGTAAATTTTGGATTTCCCACCACTTTTAAAAGAAGAGTAATTTTTATCCTATTTTATCAAGGAATTTGTTTCGTGAAGGAAAGTATATATTTATCTTCATATTTACTGGTGTGAAAAGCGCTTTTTTGCCTTTAAGTCTGGCGTCCTCAAATTATAACAATGGCGTTAACCCTTCGCGTAAGGGTTCGAGTGTGGTCAGTAATGTAAATAATACAATTAGGAGGAAGGTGTGTGATCACTAAATGCCTCTTATTAAATAAAGTTTAAAGTACTATTCTTTATTTGTGGTATGAACTCGAAATTTCTGAGTAAAAATGAAGGCTAAACTGGATACAAACATACCGGGTGTACCAACAACGACCGATGATTTTAAAATTCAATAACTTGCAAACGGTAACAGATATTTAAAAAATTCTTGCAGGAGGGTTATGTATGATGTCAGGCGTTTTTTTATGTGATTCTTTATTTTAGTTCGAATATCAAAGAATAGATGGCGCTGATAGCAATAGGTGCTCTGTCCAGACTCGATTTTTGGTACTTCGGAATCGATTCAATACATTTTAAACTCCTTTTTACGCATGGAAGTAGAGAGAGGTCGAAAAATCGAGGCTGGATTTAGCGTTTATTTCTTTCAGAGCCATCTACCGATGCTATTTGCAACTAAAACTGAGAATAGCAGCATACAAACTCCTGACATCTTGCATAACACTCCTGCAAGATTTTTTTTAATATCTGTCGCTGTTTGCAATTTATTGAATTTTAAAATCATTAGTCATTTTTGGACATCCGGTACAAAGATTAACGGAAATTCGCAGCACATTTTTCCATCAAATAGTTGCTTTTTCTTTATATACTTTTAATGTATAATACATAAATTGAACGAAATTCTGTTTAACTAAATTTTCTGTTTCTAATTAACCGAATCTTCACGTGCTAAATTAAATTCTAATCAATATAATTCAACTTTGTTGTTCCAGTCCAATTTCTTAGTATATTCTCTATATTTAATCCGTTTTCATCGTTTATGGTTCCTTATTGATAATTACATTTTAGGTTCATTCGGACTGTTGTTTCTTTAAAGATTACTGATACGGGTATTTGCGCTCTGAACACATTGCCTTAATTAGAATTGTTCTCAACTACATTTATTTGAAACAAAGATAACGTATGTCATCTCCGTATCGCCTTATGTAAACATTTAATTCATTAAAAGAGAAATTTTAAATAAATATATTTGAAATGAAAATGCTTTATATGACCATAGAACGTCTGAAAAACTTTAGAAAATTTAGCAGACGACAAAAACAGGGTTGGCACTAGCGACTTTTTAGCCCCCGGGATGCTATTTCTTTCTCCCAACTATTAAAGTGTCATATACAAAACATAACGTTCCGTTGTATAAGCCAGCATGTAAAACAAATGAGATGTATTATTGTATTGTTAAATTCTCTACTGAAAATTTTAAAACTTCTAAGGATCGCACATTTCCAATTTTTATACCGTCGTATTGGGGGAAAAAAGTACATTTAAATGCAATTTGAAAACTGAATCTCGGTTTATTTTTGAGATATTAATTTTTTGTAGTTTTTAGCACCTTTTGTTCTTTACTGTCAACTCAAGTACTCCATTTCTGTAGAATGTAAAGGAAAAACATTTGGGAAATAGTAATTATATCTTTTTGTTGCCATTTTTCCGTAACAACTGAAAAAAAAATTGTAATTAAAATGCGTGCTATTTTGAAAAATTATATAAATGAATGATTTCTGGTAAAACATGGAGGTATTGAAAATTATATTTATTATTATTACAAACAAATGAAGGCATATGAATCATTAGATAGATTTTTTTATCGAGTTTCATGAATGACGACATCTCTTTCGTGGATTTGTGTATTATTGAGCGATAGTGACGTAATATGCATACTTTACACTAGATGTTGTTCAAGACTAGATCGTAAATGAGTAATTCTTCCTCCCAAATACGAGTGATGTCATTTTATATAAAATAAAAGCGTGTGTTTTAAGTATTAAAACTGAAATATGTTTTGTTCTATCTATATTTATGTACATTTATATATATATATATATTTCATCGAGGGCGACACTAAATTCTGAAAAAGCAGAATTCCCGTTTTCTAGTTTTATATTCTATTTGCACCACTATTTTTAAAAAGCAAATTTTGTTCTATATTTTTCTTGCAAATGTTGTCAAAATGCATCAAAAATATTTTTATTTTGAGTAAATTGTGCGAGACAGAATGAAAAAAAAAGTTGCAAGTGGCAGCCCTGAAACAATAACAATGAGCGGTAGAGTTTCTTTTTGGCATGTTATCTCTGTGGAAGCAAAGTGAAAAGCCGGAAGGAGAAAGCACCTACCAGGATGACGCCAAAACTGATGGATTATTAGCAGGCAACGTCCAAAGATTCGGAAGGATATAATTTCCAATAGTTTTATCGTTAGCGGAAGGGAAATGTTACCACGACTTTCTCCCATCTAGCAACTACACAGTAAAAATGCTCTCCATGCACTTATTTTATATACCGGGTGTCCCAAAAAGGAGTGACTGATTTTAAAATTCAATAACTTCCAAACGGTGACAGATATTAAAAAATTCTAGCAGGAGGGTTATGCATAAAGTCAAAAGTTTTTTTACAGTGATTTTCGATTTTAGTTCGAATTACAAACAATAGATGGCGCTGCGATCAATAGAGGCTAAATTCAGGCTCGATTTTTGGTACTTCGTGGCCCGGATAATACATTTCCATCTCCTTTTTCTGCATGGAACAACAGAAAGGACCAAAAATCGAGCCTGTATTTAGCGACTATTGCTTACAGCGCCATCTATTGTTTGTAATTCGAACTAAAATCGAAAATCACTGTAATAAAACTTTTGACTTTATGCATAACCCTCCTGCAAGAATTTTTTTAATATCTGTCACCGTTTGGAAGTTATTGAATTTTAAAATTAGTCAGTCCTTTTTGGGACACCCGATACAAGGTGGCTATAATTAAACGAACAGTACTCAAACTGTTCTGTAGCGCGACCTAATTGAGAGAAGGACGCCAAATTTTGTAACCAGATTAAACAAGACGGAGGACGAAAGATTCCGCGAAAAAAAATTAGTTCCAAAAGTCACCGCTAGGAAAATATAGGACGCTCTGTAACAGAAAAGAGAGTTTTAAAAAATGCAGAATCACAAAACTGAAATCGTTAAATGTGCTAAATAAAAGGTAATTTTATTTCAGTATTGATTCTGCATTTTTTTAAACTCTCTTTTCTGTTACACATCGCCATATATTCCCCTAGCGGTGGCTTTGGAACTATTTTTTTTTCGCAGAATCCTTTGTCCCCTTTCTTGGTTAATCTTCTTACAAAATTTGGCGTCATTCTCTTAATTAGATCGCGCTACAGAACACTCTTGAGTACTGCCAGCTTAATTACGGCCACCTTGTATTTATATGACACTCGCCTAGCATCGAACTGAAGAATTCCGGCTATATATATGTACAGGGTGTACATACATGAATATCCAACTTTACAGAGCTATTAAAACAACAGTGACGTAACAGTGGCGCACAGTTGAGCGATTGTCACCACTAAATTTTTATTGTATTCTTCGCCTTCAAAAATCTCAGAAATTCTGTCCTGAAGTTAGATAAAGAATACTAATAAAAGTTTGCTGTGTTAATTGATTCTCTGCTGCTACACTGTTCCATCACTGAAACAATGAAGAAGTACAACCTTTTTGTACATCGGAAATCAAAAATAACAGTTGAAAGTTTAAATTTAACACAGTTATAATTGTTCAGTGTGAGCCCCTCCAGAAACACGAACAATAACTCATCCCATACATTTCTCAGCATGATTTTTTTTTTTTTTTTTTGTGAAGCCTCGTTAACCCTTTATGTACTGAGTTATGAATTCGTAAAAATTTTGTCTTCCAAAGCATTTTTCGTGACTTTTTGAAACTACATTAGAAGATTTACATAATCATTTAATAAATTGTAGAAGGATTGAAGGATTTAGAAGGATTAATTAAATTTGAATTTATAGGGATTTTGTGCAATATTTATAACCCCACTCAATTTTTTTTATTTTAAATATTTTTCGTAGTGTTTTGTAGAATTAGGAAATGTACAAGTATAATGTTCTTATAATAGAAATATAGAAAAATTTCCGAATTGAAAAATCCCCCCCCCCCCCTTCCAACGCCAAGAAAGCTGGAAAGATGCGAAAGCAAAAGAAATCATCCTCTTAAAAATATTTTTGTTTTGTGTAAACAATAATGCTTTTGGAATTAGATACAGTACTGCATCTATAACACATTCTAAAACTGTATTACTACTAATCGATGTATTAACTGAATTTTATAATAAGTTATATTAATGGTACTTGTAAGTACGTCAGTAGATAAAGGGTTAAAGATCAGGGGTTTGTTCCACTGCTACCAACTGCGAACTTAGGACACGCCATCTGCAGCTGTCCAAAGAGTCACACAGGACATGCTGACAGGGTTCGTACGCTTCAAGGACTTTCAAGCGACTTTTACCACAATTTTTGTAATGTAACATTTGCCTTACTTAATGAAAAAGAAATCTATCTTCAGATATAATGACCAGTTACTTTACGAAATTTCTGCACTAAAAAAAATGAGTATTCAAAATTGATTAAAAGTACTCAATTTTAAAGACGTCACATACTCAAAATAACTCCGACCCAAATGTGCTCAAAATTGAGAAACACATGTACTAGTTTTTGAGTCCACGGATGTGTTCAAATATGAATTGTTATGTACCCCCCCCCTCCACCCCTCTGAACCTACAAATTAATCAAAAAATGTGCTGACATTTATTTCCCGTTCAAAATTATTCACAAGAAACTACTAACTGATTATTTATTAAGAAAAATAGGAAAATTATTAGCAAGATACCGAAATCCAATATTTTTATGACAAGAGCATTATTTACAAGCACTTTTAAATTATATTAAAATACTGTGCATAATTTAATATTTACATTAATAAAAATCGTTTATGCCGCCTTAAAGGAAATAAACCATCACAGGGTACAAAATTATCGTTTTGCTTGGGTTTAATAACATGGGATGTTTCAAAATTGAGAAAGCATATGTTAATTTTTGATCCAAACATACTTAATTTGATAAAAGTACATCGATTTATTCATTTGTGAGTACAGTAGAACCTGTTTTATCCGAAACCCTTTTAACCGAAACTCTCTAAATCCAATTTTAAAGATTTTTTTTTTTTTTACTATCACATTCCTTATATGCATAACAAACAAAACATTTTTTCAAACCCTTCTGATCTATGTAAAAGATACTTAATTAAAAAAAATAAAATTCAGGTTCTTTGTTCTTGTTTCTATTTTGCTGTTGCTTTATTTTTATTAGGCACGTGTTACCATAATAAGAAATATTGCATATATTTCTTTTTAATCTTAAAATTGAAGCATTCTCGATTATCCGAAAATTTCGATTTTCCGAAAGAGGGTCGGTCCCAATTACTTCGGATAATCGATGTTCTACTGTACTTCATTTTTTTCAGCGTGGTACTAAAACACTTAAAATCCCTTGAATCCCTTGATGCGTACGAACCTTGTGCTGAAAAAGTGGGATAAGTTATCGTACTGAATGGATATCGTTCGTGTTTCTGGAGGAGCTCGAATCGAATACTTTTAATTGTGTTGAATTTAAACTTTCAGCTGTTATTTTTGATTTCGGATGAACAAAAAGGTTGTACTTTTTTTCTTCTTTTAATAGCCCTGTAAAGTTGGGATATTCTTTTATGTGCACTCTGTAAACCTATAATTAATAATAATAATAATAATAATAACAAAAATAATAAAATCCAAGCGATAAGTGCTACAGCTGCAAATAACCACACAGATTATATATATCACATTATGTATGAAATGCATTCGGCTGGCGCAGAATCTTGCACCATAATTAAATAAAGAAAAACAACAAACATCAAAGAAATTTCATATGGTCATAAAAATCATTTCTTAAAATCATATATGATTTTTGTCATGCGATAACTCTCGTATTTATAAACCGATTTCGATGAAATTAATTATATGCATAGTACATATCAATGTCTCGACCGAGTTCGTTGGCCAGCTTCATCCGCCATCTTGTTTCGAAATGGCGGCCATAATTTTTTTTTAATTAAAATGTAAAAAGCGGTGCAAATAAATTGAAAACTGAAAAATATTTTTTCTTAAGAGTTTGACTTTAATACAAGGATTCCGAAGCATGTTTTGTTTCGTCTTTATCTTAAAAAATGGCTGAGATATAGCAGTTTAAATTTCTAGGGTGGCTGACATTTTCAAACAATCTGATATTTGCCATGCTGTAACTCTCGTATTTATAAACCGATTTGGATAAGATTAAGTATGTCCATAGTACATATGAATGTCTCGACCGAGTTCGTTGGCCAGCTTCATTCGCCATCTTGTTTCAAAATGGTGACCATTAAAAAATATTTATAGGCTTGCAATGCTTAAATATTATCAATATCCGTTATCTTCAAATTCTCGCCAAACTTGGCGACAGTTGGCGAAATATAGCCAAATTTGTCGACCAAAAATAAGTAAGCATAAAGGAGGCCAATTTGGTTATTGTGAGAATATTTCTCACAGTATTTAAATTTGGTTTATTTTTATTCTCTTTCAGCTTTTTTTTTTTTTTTTGCATCAATGTCAATTTAACCATCGTTATGATCGACCGCAATAATTATTTCTTATCGGCTGCGATCCGAGATCCGATCGGCTGCGATTTTCGCCCACCGATCTGTTTCTCTTGGCTTTCAGACGAGTCGGCAGTATTGTGCATGTGCGCACTCCGCTTTTTTTCAGAGCAAATATCTGGAGCTCTCGTATCGTCGAAGCCAACTTGCATTATGATGACGTCATTGAAATGATGCGCCGCCCTCTTTTGACGTATTCGTTGCGCGATTGATAACAAGAGGATATTTTGGTTTCGTTTTCCAATCAGTGAAAACATTTTGAATTCTGCAGCTTGTAATTCGATTTTCATTAATTTCCCGTAAATTTCAATTTAGCTAATCAATTTAAATTCTGCCTTTTAATTACTTTTGTCAACCCCGTATTCATCATTTAAATACTAAAACTCGTTAATTTTTAAATCAGAATTTGGTTTGATGTTGTGCTGAAAATATGTAGTTTTTCAGTTCGCGGCACGGTCCTTGCCTGCCGTTGGAATGCCGCAAGTTTGCCGAATGAAAACGTATGGTCGTATTTTTGTGGACACTTTTTGTCATGCCATAATTTAATTTTTAACGATGTGCTGCACTCATCTAAAGGAATCACACGGAATAATTCTACGTTAAGAGATTCCGTTCTTTCAGTTCGAAATGGTGACCAGAAGCAAGAATTTTCATAACCTTCTATTACTACTAACGTCTGAAAATAAAGAATTTTATTTATTTCATCAAGTTGCCTTCTCACTGAGTTCCTGTAAAGTAAGAATTCTCCATTTTTGTTATTTCTTTAACGATCAATAGTTTTATTAAAAGGACTTCGCAATATGTACTTAAACCACTTAACGATCATCAATCAATCATTTTATTATCGCCACAGTTAAAGCTTACTAATTTGGCGCAATTCTCATTGAAATTCAGTATTGGCGAATATTTTCACTTATCGAGTTTGTCGCATTTTACCTTCTTAAAATTTGAATAAAATTAGCTTCAAGCAAAAATTTGCAAAATTTTAAAACTAATAAGATATATGAAAGCTACCTTTTCCTACCGAAACATGCCGAAAAGACTTTTTTATATTGGGTTGTCCGGAAATTTCCTGACGATTTTGAAGGAAAATTGAAACGCATAAGTTTTAACCTTTAAATGCGCAATATTTTATTTTATTTTTTCGAAAAAATTATATATTTTTCTCTGATAGGTTTATTACACAGGAAAAATAATGAAAAAAATCAAAGATGCTTTTTTCATATAATACGTCAATCTTTTCTTCTGTTGCACATCTGCAATACAATTAAAAACAACTGTCATGTGGCTGTTTTACGCTAAATTATTGCAAATTAGTAAATATTTTAATAAGTATGTCTCCAAATACCTTATTTTATATAATTATTTATTTTATAAATCTTAATCTTTAACCCTTTAATTCCCATGATGGAATACGTTCTAGAAATTACGCAGTTCAGAGAATCTGATTCTACACCAGAAAGTTTAATGTTTAATTTCGCTTTATTTAAATACGGAATGTCTGTTATTAATTAAACCAACTATTGCTATTTTAATTTTCTGGTGTGAATTAGGTATATACGAATAAAAAAATCTATTAAATTCAAAACACCTTTGTTTGCATATATGCAAAGCTGCGCACTAAAGGGTTAAATTTTAGCACACATTAATTAAATTACAACATAGGTCCCATTCTGCTCTACAACCTTCTTCCATCTGTCCAGAAGTCTCATAAAGCCTTCTTACCAAAGCATTTGTGATTTTCTGTCAAAATACTTATCCAGATGCTTTTTTATATCATTCAAAGAGTCGATTTTTTTTTGCGAAGAGAATTTTTGAGAAAAGAAACAAAGAGTAGTTGGGCGGAGCAATGTCCAGAGAGTAGGACGAGAGGGTCAGGATGTCTCAAACGAACGCAAGGAGTTTCTTTCAGACAGGCAAAGTTTATCCCAAAAGTTTCGTAACTCATGTGATATTTTTAAATTCATCTCGCACTTTTTTTTTTTTTTTTGCACGAATCGATACGAACTTACCGGACAACCCAATAAATGCTTTCTTAAACAAAACTGCATACATATTAAGCGTCCTATCTTAAATGGGAGAGGTAACCGCAAGATTAAAGAGGAGGTCCACATCTATCATGGTCACGCACCGCATAGCGGATGGAGTTGAACTAGAGGAAGGTGCCTAACTGTTTTCTTACTTCACACCACTAAAATTGTAAAGTTTTTTCACCTTGATTAACCCCTTAATGGTCGCATTAAATTACGGTTTAAAAATTCAAAATGCTTATTTGCACCACTTTTTTGAAAAAGAAATGTTCACCTCATTAAATGACAGGTAAAATGACACCGTAATAAAGTCAACTACAGTATTGTATAAAACTGGTGAGAATCAAACATATCTGAATAAAAGACACAGCCCGTGAATATCACGGAAGCGAGAATTAAGGGGTTAACCCATTGTGGGGCAAGCAATTACATTTGTGTAATGCTGAATTCCCACCGGAAAATTAGAAAATTTTTATTTCAAAATAACGAAAAGCAATTTTACGACCTTTTTCCCACCAAAGTTTGAAAAGTAAAGTTTCATAAAATTTTTCTGGTGTAAATCTTCATTAATCGTAGGTGGGATAAAATATATTCCACCGCCCCTCAAGGGGTTAATGGATGAAAAGTCTCTGATTAGATAAGGCGAAGAAAACTTCGTGGTGTCAAGTGCGTCTGGACCCCATTCCCTTCTCGCTACGCCATTATTTTGTAATAAATCTGGTAAACAAGATTCATATTCCATGAGTGACTAAATATTTAGAAAAATATGCGCAGATGGTAGATATTTTGTCATATATGACGTCACACTAAAAGCCCGCGTATGTGGATTATCAACCCCGTCCACAAGATGGCGCAGCTGTGTTAATTTACGCCCGATTCCAGAATTAAGTTTGTACGCTTAATATGCATGCAGTTTTGTTCTTAAATCTCGATATTATATTGTTTTATAGAATTCCTAAAGATAAAGAAATGTTTTCGAAATCATGGATATCTTTGAGTTTATTGCATATTTTCGCTTGTGTTTAAATTGTATACGATTTCTGTAGAGCACGCTACACATTTTAAAATTTGACCTATCCCTCTTTAAAACAGACTTTTTATAAATATATTGTATTATGTTGCTTTATAAAAGTTTGCTATCTCCTAAAACCTTTTTTAATCAGCCGTTGTCACACACTCAGCGTATTTAATTCGTTTTCATCGCTTGTAATCTTTTATTTGTAATTAAACTTCGGCTAAATTCATTAGTTGTTTCTTTGAAGATTACTCGTTTTTAGCCTTGATTACGAAAAGGCTACACTAAAAAAATTACGAAATCGTTTCCGAAAATGTGTGATAGCAAAAGAAACCTTGATTGTTGTTGCTTTTTTTCTTTTCTTTTTTTTTTTAATGCTTCTTTAAAATAGGAAAATATGTTAGTTTCTGAGGTTCCTAAAAAAAAGGCTTTTCGAAACTATAGGTATCGCTGAAAGTTTTATTGCATATTTTCTTTTGGTGTTATGTATATTATCGTAGATACAGAAATCTTTATTTTTTTGTTTACACTGTACAAAATACAATTTCCGTAGAGCGCTCTACCACCCTTTAAAAATTTATCGATCTTTCTTTTCAACAGACTCTTTATAAATATGTTGCATTATGTTACATTATAAGTTTTGCTATGTCCTAAAACCTTTGTAATCAGCCGCTGTTCATTGAACAAATTTCTTTTCAGCTACTTATCCATTGTACTATTAATCAACCGCCGCATTGTTCTCAACATGCAAATTAAATTCTAAACAATTGGAGACAAATTTTCGTGATTGTAATCCACTTTCTTCACACACTCAGTGTATTTAATCCGTTCTCATCGCTTGTAATCTTTTATTGGTAATTAAACTACGGCTAAGTTCATTTGGTTCTTTCTTTGAAGATTACTGGATTTAGCACTGACGTTCTCAAAATGAAATAATAGAAGGATTTAATTAAAACTGCTATATTTTGTACAATTGAAACAGATACATAACATTTATCATCGTTTGTTAACATTATTTATTTATACATGATACTTCAGTATAATGTTTACAAATTTTAAACACAGACCTATCTCTCTTTAACACGTTCACTGCCGCAAAAAGTCAGAATTTTCAAATTTCTTCTTGAAAGTCGTTTGCCACCACAAATTCTGAAAGGTAAATTTCGCTTTACTAATACGGCGAAATTTTTGCCAATAAATAAGATAGTTTTTTAATTTTAAAATTATGGTGAGAAAGTAATAAATTAAAGCCACGAATATTAAAGCTACGAGTATACTCGTAGTGTGGCAGTGAACGTGTTAAAATAGGCTGCTTATAAATATCTTCAGTGGTCATACTTGTCCTGAAATTTCATAACCAGAAAATTTTTCTGTACCAGTTTTATCTTATACAAAATTTCTTCTTAAGTAAGGCGAAGTTTCGCGGGTTTAACCTAGATTTATTTTTCTATTAAAAAATACTACATTTCTTCTGAAAAATTCCCTGGAGTGTACAACCCCTGTATTACATTATGTTACTTTAGGCTAGTTCCATGAGTACTTGTAGTGTCAGTCATATGCTACGATTTTTGGCTACCAATAGTTTAGAACGGAAAAAATGTGACTTATTTTATCGGATGTATATCATTAGTTGAATAAGGCGAAGGAAAGTTTTCGAAAGAGGTGGCCAACAAGCATAGCGGTTATCAGCTATGTGACTTACACTACAAAACCCCATGGAACTAGCCTTTTTAAAGTTTTGCTACGTTTTAAAACCTTTGTTTTCAGCCGTTGTTGATTGAACAAAATTCTTTTCAACACCTTATTCATTATATTATTAATCAACCGCAGCGTTGTTCTCAACATGCAAATTAAATCCTAATCAATAGGAGTCAAATTCGTTATTGTAATCCACTTTCTTTACACACTCGGTGCATTTAACTCTAGTTCGTCCGGAAATTTTACCCAACCTTAATAAAAACCTTTTAAAGCCAGAATTTTTTATAAAACATTTTCAGATATTTATTTAACCGAGTTTTAATTTAACTAATTTTCTGAAACAAATTCTGGTTCGAATCGACTTTTTGTCATTTGATCGGAGACGAATCGACACCAGCTGGAAGTTCTAGTGTTAATCCGTTTTTATCGCATGTAATGTTTTATTGGTAATTAAACTTTGGTTATATTCATTTAATTATTCCTTTGAAGATTAGTGGATTTAGGATTGACTTTCTTAAAATAAAACGGCAGAAGGATTTATTCAAAACTGCTAAAGTTTGAACAATTGAAACAAATATATAAGCATCGTTTGTTAACATTGTTCATTTAAACATGGTGCTTCAGCATAACGTTTACAAACTTTAAACACTGGTAGAGTACACTACAACAAACAATTTTTGTACGGGAAACAACGGTTACAATCTACTCATTCAGTGGCAATTACAGTGTGCTTCAATTCTATGATTTGAGCCTGGATATTTTGCCATTACTTTAACAATAATGAATCTATTTTAATGATATTTGCAACATATTTAACTTGATATGTAAAAAATGCGATGTAATTACGAAATAAACTAAACAAGAACGAAAAATCAGGCGTACAGCATAAATTATGAAACACTTTCCAGCGCATTCAGAATACTATAACAAAACTTCATGGTTTACTAAAGGGAAAGATGATATCTAAATGAATAATTTGAAAAATTCATAACGCATTCAAAAACCCGATTTTTGCTATTACCATGAATTGTCTTTAAAATATACGATTTTTTTGTGCAACTCACAAGGAAGGTCTCCTTACTGGGCATACTCAGAATATTTTGAAAAAAAAAATACCAATTAAACTACTTATGTATGTAATAAAGTATCAGTCAAATTTAGCGGTGGAATTACAGTAGAAAGTCTGTAAAAAAAATAAAATATTTTCGAGTATTTGGCGCGAAAAGACGAAAGTGTCAGGCGATTTGGCGAGCAGTACTTTTCCACGCAAAAAGCAAACGATTTTAATGCACCTGAAAATTGTTTGTTAATTGATTTTTAGAATGCGCGTAAAAAGTATATAAGAAATTTAAATATAAACAATGAGAGAGTTTATAAATGAATTTTTTCCTATTACATATTTATGTTATTTGTTATTTAATTTTATTACTTTAAAAACAATTTCATATATAAAAAATACTTTCATATATTTAAGCGTATTCCAAAATAAAGGCAAGATTGGTTTACCAGTTATTCATTTCAATTTCAAAGAATTTGTCGTTTCCATAGCAACAAAATGGAATCGACTTGACAGTGGTCAATTGGACTTAATTTTGAGATATTGAAACAATTTTAATTTATTTTAATTTTGTTTTAATTCATATAATTTGATATTTGACTTTTATCATAAATATATATATATATATATATATATATATATATACATGACAAAACTATAGTTAAATCAAACTAAAACTGACAAAACTAAAGTTATTTACATTAAATTTATTTAAACAAGTTCAATATGAAATATTTTTATCGACATAAAAAAGCCTTTTTCGAAATTTCATTTCATCGCCAACCGATGATAAATCGCCAAATAAAAGAAATTTTCATTATTTTTTTACGAAAGTTCAATCGAGGTTCCGCCAAAAATTTTTTTATAAACATATATATCCCCATGAGAAGAAGACTCTGTAATGTTTTCAGATTTTTCTGAATATGCCCGTATGGAGACCTTCCTTGTCAGTATAAGATCTACAGATATATATGCATGCTACATAGTATGCTAAAAGTTAGTTTCGTTGAAAATTTCCACTCAGCAATTTCTGCCAGTAAATGGATGTTTTTGAAAATTTCTGTGCTACCCTGTGTATCATCCATAGAATTTATACACACCAAGTAATATCTGAAAGATATTTAAATTTAAAAACGCATACCACAACTTATTTTTATGGTAGCGCCAGTTGGCAACCTTCGTATTTTTTATAATCAATTGCCACCAGATGTTTTGCAAAAAAAGAAGCAAAAGCATGGTTACCAACCTTCGCACAACTTTTTGGTCAGCCTCCTTCCCTACCCCCCCCCCCCCAAAAAAAAAGAATGAAGTGTTTTACAAATAAACTTTTTTTACAAGATTTCTTATACTAATTGATTATAAAAATACAAAGATTTGCAGTTGTGATTTTTCGCAAGCCCGCATGATTCATTCGAATATCAAAATCATTCAAACCATTCATCACTACACAGCGGTACTAGAATGGTTAACTCAGAGAAACTATATAATATTTTGGAAAGTTGTGTTTAATGGCCAGACTGCGTGAAATGAAATAGCAATCGATACTGATGAAACTTCTATTTCAGTCTTCTGAATATATGTTTGCCTCTACTCTCCATCTGTGCAATATATGGCTTCCTTTTAATTCAGGTAACATTGAATGATTTTGTAATATAACTATACTGAAGGAAAGCTTTGGAATACAACAGACCAAAGTTAAACAAGTCGTAAATTGTGCGTCAAACGTGGCTAATGAGGTGCGTTCTTACTATAACTAGTTTTATAAATATTCAGATCTTGGTGCAATAACTGTTGCACTCTTAACACTAGAAAGACGGCGAGCGGTCATTTTGACCGCTACCAAATGAATATATCTCGGTCCGAACCAGAATTTTTTTTTATAAAACAAGTTTTAAAGGTACAAAGGAAAAAAGCTAGTTAAATATATAAGTTAATGATTTTAAATAAAATTTCTGGTGGGAAATGTTTTTTATAAAATTTGAGTAAAATTCCCCGTCTTTCTAGTGTTAAGCAAAAATACATGAATACAAAATTTATTACGATTATATACAATAAATTCAGTAATGCTGAAATAATATGAACCCATATTAAATAGGACGTAATTACCATGGCAACATATAATCATTACCTATAATAGTTATCGTTGAATTAACTACGTATGAGAGGATTTTATAGAATGGAAAAATCTTTTATTAATATTTTTTTTAAGTTTTTATTCGATTTTCGCAAAATTTGAAATGACGGTACAAAATTCTGAAACGATTATTTATATTAAATTTCAAACCATTCGGTTGGGTAGTTTTTGCTCTTTTATATACGGACAGACAGACAGATGGGAGATACAGACGACGACTATAGGTGCTACGTATTTATATAATTACGAACTGCAAAAATGCTTATGTGCTTCTTTGGCGTTATTTTGATTGCCACATCCAGCGGTCGTACTTGTCCTGAAATTTCGAGAACAGGAAATTCTTCGGTACCAGTATTTTCTTATAGAAAATCTCTTCTTGATGAAATTTCGCGCATTAAATCTTGATTTATTTTTCTATAAAAAAAATACTGATATCTGTCCTGAAAAATTCCTTGAAGCGTATAACCCCTGCATATCGGGCAATATAACACGCGATTCGGCGACATAAAATTACAGTAGGATTGTTTTACCGAAAATGTTTCAGGGCATTTTTTTCCCTTTTCGATTTCTTTTGAAGCATTAAATACAATGCGTTATTTACAATCTATCATGAGTGCGCATTATTGAAATTAGAATAACAAACGTCATTTTTTAAGAAATTTCGACTTTAGAAAGTAACATTGAATATTTTAACATTTTGAAAGAAAAAGAAAGAAATCCCATTGTTGTAGTTTAACACCACCTATAACCTTTTATGGGTAGGGGAGAACTTGGAACAGAGAAAGTCCATTCTCAATTTTCTTTCTTGGTACTTGTATTCGTAAAGTGTTGAAATAATTGAGTGACACCAGTATGTACAAGAAACTTTATTTGTAAACAAGTAAAAGTATATTTTCGCGTACTTAATAAAAGGGAAATTTTCATTAAAAAATTGGGGTTCCAATATGGCAAATAGGGATTAAAATTATGTGATGCTATAGCGGCATCACCGCCTTCAAGGGGTTAAAACGTGCTGGTAAAATAAATAAATAAATGTTTAATTACGCTTTTTTACCGCAAGCTATTTCTGAGAAAACGTTCTAACTCTAGCTTTGTTAATATTCACTATTTTCATAAACACAAAGTTGTAAACCACAGGTACCTCTTTTCCAAGTCCTAACCCTAGCTGGATTTCGTTCTACCGTCACCATTATTAAAGTTTAACTTCAGCAGAATTGTCATTAAACATTTGTGCTTATTTAACTCAGTGAAACTGAATAACATTTTGGAAAGTCGTGTTTAATCGTTAGATTCCGACTGATGCGTGGAATAAAACACCGATCGATATACTGATGAAACTTCTATTCCAGTCCGTTGAGTATAGGTCGTCTACTCCATTCGTCATCTGGTGAATATGAATGGCTTCTTTTTAATTCAGATAATACTAAAGCTTTTGTAATATAACTACTTCAGTGAAAAAATATTTAATATATACACATATATATATACCGGGTGATCCAGAAGTTCCGGGAGTTTTAAAATTTTAATAATTACTAAACTATATACAATAGAAAGATGACACAGGAATGCTTAGAAACATGTGGGATTTGTTTTTTTAAATGAAAAAACATCTTATATTAGTTATACTTTTTGCCAACAGGTGGAGCTGAAATTGATAATATAGTTTTGCTATGGTATAATAAAGTGGATTGAGTACTGGCATCGTGTTCTACCTCGTTTACGACTGCAACAGATCTTTGGGGTCTCCCGTTTCTTTGACGAACGTCCAATGAGTCCGTTTTCTCAAAACTTTTTATCATAGCCTTCAGGTTTGCAACAGTTATCGGCCCTATTCCTGATTTAAGTCCACGCATTGTACGATAAGAAAACAAAGCTAAACTTGCTGAATGTTTTTTGTAAAACAGTTTAACTACCAAAGCTTTGTCACGCAAAGAAAGCATCTCTAAACATAGCAATTACACATCAATTTTTGTACCAAAATTCCTTTTAAATGCATTTTCTTTAATCTTCGAAAAAGCGTTTGATCATAAAGCGAAATCTGAGCAATATCTTAGGAAAGATGCTGCTCAATGAACTCATCTGCTTATATAACACATGGTACAGATACTTTCGATGTTGTACAGCAGCGTCATCTGTTGCTAAAAATTCTAACTGTTTATTTAAATTAAAATTCATTATAAACAAAAATCCCACACATTTCTGAGCATATATGTGAAAACCGCACCTTTCTATTGTATATAGTTTGATAATTATTAACATTTCAAAATTCCAGGAACTTCTGGATCATATAGTATACATAATGCTTTTAAACCCTTGAAGGGCGGTAAGATATAATATATCCCACGTAATTTAATCCCCAATTGCTACATCGGCACAAGTAATTTGTAATCAAATTTTGCTTTTATAATAAACGTGAAGAAATGCATTTACTTATTTCTAGATAAATTTGTTATTGAATCCTGGTGTCATTCTATCATTTAACATTTTAGTAACATAAATACTTTGCATCTGAAATGGTTAAAAGGTGTATTAAGAAAACAAGCCCAGTGCATCCGGCGCAAAGCAGCTCTTATGATATGCACTAAGTAAATATCTTGCTAGGCACTAAGTAAGCATAGGATTCATTTTTTTGTTTGGTACCTGCTTTTTGACTCCTCCCACCCTCCGACAAGCAAAGCGTTGTGTACAACATTTATTGCTTTTTGTTTAACCCCTTAACCCCTTGGGGACGAGCGACACGTATACGTGCCGCATGAAGCGATCAGAATCCTCGTTTTTCATCACCAGTAAAATTTTACTGTAAAATTTGCCTTGTTTAATCGGCGCATTTCTCGATTCAAGAAGACACAAATTTCTGTTTTTAAAAAACGGTGACAAAAGATTAAAAATTTCGTAAAAGGCTCCCGTCCCGAAGGGGTTAAGTCTCGCTCCCGTCAATATCATGGGCTGAGGTGTCGTTCGTTATTTCTCGTGCCCGTCATATTTCCGGGCTGGAGATTTATTGCTAATAAAAACTTCTGTTTTCCCAGCAAGTCCCAGCTGGGAAAAACTGTATTTTAAATTGGATTAATTGAAAATGTAATGGAAAAATGACAAGAGGATTGTAAAAAACATTAATAAAAATTAAAACTTATAATGTGAAACTCTCGCAAATATTGCATTTTAATATATGTTTTGACATTTGTTGGGAATATGTATTATTATGGAATCTATATACAATATATATATATATTTATATACAGTAGTGTGCAAAAGTATTTTGACAACCTTATATTCTCTCTTATTTTATTTAATATAAAAATGTAAAAGAAAATATATTCCCTATAATTGAGAACACTATGACTGCAGTTATTCAAATGTATCAAGTTTCAACTTTTTTGTTTACATTCGGCGCCACCGAAGAAATATGACTCCTCCTTAGCTCAAAAGTATTTTGACAATTAGTTTGCAGTTAATTGTTGAAGGTGTCAAAGGCGCTATAGGTTCGATTAGTGTTTATATTGACTTATTGTGATTATTTTTAAATGCCGAAATGTAAAAAAATATTCAAGTGATTCTAGAAAAGCCGCTGTAAATGCACTTAAGAAAGGTAGACTGCAAGCAGAATTAGCTCGTTCTTTTAAAGTGTCTCGGCAACTTGTTATTACATGGAATAAAGTTTTTAATAAACAGAAATACATCGAAAATAAGCCTCAAAGTGGCCATCCGAAAAAAAAAAACTTACAATGTTGACTTTATTATAAAAATGATATCTACAAGTTATTGTCGTAAGTCCGCTGTAATAATAAAAAAATGAATTGAAAGAAAATTACGGCATAGACATACACGTTTCATCAGTCAAACGACGCCTAAACCTCTTTGGTTTACATGGCAGAAGACCAGCAAAAACACTTTTGTTATCTACTAAGAATAGGAAGGCTAGAGTTGCATTTGTAAAACGGCATTACCCAAAGCGATATAAGTAAGCGTCCTATCTTAAATGGGAGAAGTAACAGCAAGATTAAAAGCGAGGTCACATCAATCAAGGTCATGCGCCACGTAGCGGATGGAGTGTGAACTACAGATAGATACCTAACTGTTTTCTTACTCACACCACTAAAATTGTAAAGTTTTTTCCCCCCTTGATTAATAACTGAAGTGTCCAAGATAAGGCGAAGGAAACGTCGTGGTGTCAAGTGAATCGGGATGCCTCTCTCGCTACGCCATTATTTTGCAATAAATGTGGCAAACAAAACTGATTTCATGAGTGACTAAAGATTTAGAAAATACGCGCTACACTAAAATCCCGCGTGTGTGAATTATCACTCCGTCCGCAAGATGGCGCAACTGTGTTAATTTACGCCAGATTCCAGCATTAAGTTTGCACGCTTACTTATATCGTTTTGGCATTACCCTTTCGGGGGGAAAGCAATTCCATTGCTAAAGTGTTGAAATTAATGACTGACACCAGAATTTTGGTTAAAAAAATTTCGGTTTATTATGTGTGTGAAATATAGATTTTTTCCTATTTACAAATAAATTTGTTTTCGAATTCCGGTGTCAATCATTAATTTCAACACTTTAGCAATGGAGTTGCTTCGCCCCAGAAAGGGTTATGCCGTTTTACAAATGCGACTCTAGACTTCCTGTTCTTAGTAGATAACAAACGTGTTTTTGCTGGTCTTCTGCCATGTAAACCATACAGGTTTCGGCGTCGTTTGACTGATGAAACGTGTATGTCTCTGCCGTAATTTTCTTTCAATTCATATTTTATTATTACAGCGGTCTTATGATAATCACTTGTAGGTATCATTTTTATAATACAGTCAACATTGCAAGTTGTTTTTTTCGGATGGCCACTTTGAGGCTTATTTTCGATGTATTTCTGTTTATTAAAAACTTTATTCCATGCAATAACAAGTTGTCGAGACACGTTAAAAGAACGAGCTAATTCTGCTTGCAGTCTACCATTCTTAAGTGCATTTACAGCGGCTTTTCTAAAATCACTTCAATATTTTTTACATTTCGGCATTTAAAAATAATCACAATAAGTCAATATAAACACTCATCGAAGCTATAGCGCCACTGACACCTTCAACAATTAAATGGAAACTAATTGTCAAAATACTTTTGAGCTAAGGAGGAGTCATATTTCTTCGGTGGCACCGAATGTAAACAAACAAGTTGAAACTTGATACATTTGAATAAGTGCAGTCATAGTGTTCTCAATTCAATGTTGCCAGATTGGGGACTTTTTTAATTCAGATTATTTGACTGTCACCACTTTTTAAAAATAGTATAAATCGTTAATTTTTCAGAATTTTTAATCTATTTTTAAATAGATCGAATATTTCTGTTTCAAAAAAGCGGTGAAAATCAACAATCTGGGGACAAGAAAGTCCCCAATCTGGCAAAACTGTCTCAATTATAGGGAATATATTTTCTTTTAAATTTTTATATTAAATAAAATAAGAGAGAATATAAGGTTGTCGAAATACTTTTGAGCGCAACTGTATATTACGCTATCGTACGTGACACAGAAATAGCGATTGTTAATTGTTTAATGGCAACGCATCGCTTTGATTATTGAAGAACATTTAATGCATCTCCATACCTATAAGGGGGTGTTACCATAGGGGGGGGACTCTGTTCTGTCACCAAATGCCGCCAAGTTTGTCGCCAACTTGGAGATATATCGGCAAATTCCCGCCAAAAGTGACGACAATTTGGCGATATTCTAATATTTCTCCAAATCCCCATAGACTTCCATTGTAAACCAATGGGATTTACTTGCTTACAGAAAATCAACAAATTGAGATATTTTAATGCAATAAAAACTAATATTAGCTTAAGGGATTATATTAATTATATTTAAGGGAGTCCAAGTAAATTAAATTATGAATAAAAGTAACATGATACAATGCTTAACATGCTTTCACAAACATAAATTTTAAACAGGACCAAACTGGTCGCCAAGGGCGGCTAGTTAAAACTTAGAAAACTGTTTTGTTACATTGTACTGTTAAATATTTTTGCCTTGTTACACGTGTTGAAATTGCACAACGAAAAATGGATAATTTCTTCTAGAATAGATATTTAAAAAAATAAGCAAATTGAACACCTTGAAGAATGGTGGAATATTACATATCGCACTTAATATTAATCTATAGATGCCAGAATGACATAAGAATTTTGGAATAAAATTCTGATTTTATAACGTACGATAAGAAATGCTTTTACTTATTTTCAAATAAATCTTTTCGCAAATCCTGGTGCATTCGATCATTAAAACATTTTAGCAAACAAAGTACTTTCCTCCTGAAAGGTTTAAAAGTAAAATGACACATTTAATAACTAAAGCTTAAAACCTCACATAGACAAAATCTGAGATTCATTGGTATGTTGAACTCAAAATTACATTTCAATTTTTTACTATATAAACAAAATTAAAATTAGAAATGTAAATAATTCAGCACCATATTTGATCCAGGTGAATTATAATGTTTCTGTAAGACTTTATTTTATCGTATTTATTTATTTTACGGTGATAACTTTTGAGTCTTTTTACGGTGTATACCATGTATTTTACGTTAAAAGTTCACAAAACCTTTTTTTAAACCCATTATCCGCTGGTGTTGCGTTGACGCAACGGTAAAAATAAATTCGCATGTTTTAGTAAACTATCAAACTACTACTATTTTTAGTTTAAAAAATTGACTTATTTATCCCATTAACCGCCAAAACTGTGAGGTTGAGTTTTTCAAATTTTTACCTGAACGACGTTTGCCACCACAAATCCTGCAAATTATTTTTTATTTTTAATTGATCTTAAAATTTTGTGTCCTTAAGGAAGACTAATTTTTAAATTGAAAAATTGTGGTGGGCAGGTAAATAAATTGATGTTGCGCGTTTATTTTGAGCGTTGCGTGAACGCAACACCAGCGGATAATGGGTTAACCCTTTCAGGGGCAAGGTACTTCTATTCGTAAAATGCAGAAATTAGTGAACGACACCGGGATTTACAAACAAATTTATTTAAAAGTAAGCAGAAGCTTTTTATATACTTAATAGAAGTCCATATACTTAATAGAAAAAAATTTTCATTCCAATATTCTGGTGCCAATGTGGCATTTAGGAATTAAAATTTGGTGGTCCAAAATTGAACCACCGCCCTTGAAGGGGTTAATAACATAAACTTTGACCATTAACAAAAGAGAAGATTATCTGACAAGATTTGTGGTGGCAATTGCTTTTCAGCAAAAAAGTTCGAGACCACTCTATTTTAGTTTCGGTGGTTTATTGGTTAATTTTTTCGACCCAAAAGTTTACATTAAAAATAACTTCACTAACATTTTCTCCAGACAGAATAAATTTGCCCTCAGCTGATGGTAACTGATTAAGAAAATTAGCCTCACTGAAATTTAGCACATATGATGATAAAAACAGACAAAATAGCTTTTTCCTACTTTATCACGATCTCAAAGCTATTTTGCCTTTGCTTGTTATAACAAATATTAACATTTATTCAATAAATTAAGCTGTCACACAAATAAATTAAACTTTAAGTAGGACATTTTAACCCCTTCGGGACGAGAGCCTATTACGAAATTTTTAATCCTTTGTCACCTTTTTTTAAAAACCAAAATTTGTGTCTTCTTGAATCGACAAAATGCGCTGATTAAATAAGGCAAATTTTACAGTAAAATTTTACTGGTGAGGAAAAACAAGGATCCTGAGCGCTTCATGCGGCACGTATACTTGCCGCTCGTCCCCAAGGGGTTAATGGAGAAAACATATAACTTTTCAAATACAAAATCAATTTTCATTCAAAAATTGAACTGAAAACTATTAGGCTGATTTTTCTTATTTATTGATAAAACAATACAGTCCGCTTGACGCATTTATGCGTCATTTATAAAACACCGTTAAGATATTCTAAATTCTTCCTATAAAATTTGAATAGCTATTTTCTGTTACTATGATAAACATTACATCAAAAAATTAATGAAAATTCGTGTTAATAATATAAATTTGAAACAATGTCAAAAACGCCATGATATGCAAACTTAAAGCAGACTAGTTTCGGTAGCATATAGCGTACCGTCCTCAGTGAAAAAAATAACGGAAACTTGGTCAATTATATAGGAGAGAAGCGGATTCAAGTGAGAAGTTCATTGACCAATAGGAATGCAGGAAAACTCGGATATCAGCCAATAGGATAATAGTATAGGTAATGTAACCAAACGTGTGAAAAAATCTGGTAGTAATTAAGAAAAAGAGGATTTTATGTGATATTTCCAACAATCAGATAAAGGCATAGCTGCCAACTTTTACGCATTTTTCCTACCACTAAAATTTTATAGAAAATTTTGTCTAGGCTAATCGTGCAAATGTGTAATTTAAATAAGGCAAAATTTTCTATTAAATTTTATTGGTAACAAAAAAGTGTAAAAGTTGGCAGCTATGTAAAGGGGAAATAGCGAATTCACAATTAACAATATTGTCAAAACTTTTATAGATATGAAATGCTTCAAGAAAGTTAAGTTCATATATAGAAGTGGGTGTACAGATGATTTTAGCTGAATTGAAATCAAAAGAGTGGTTCTTCTCACAGCAATGTTTAGCAATTGAAGATTTATTGATTTCTTGTTTTTGGATATATTGTTGGTGCTCTTTAAACCTTTCCGGCACAGAAAACTCTGTTCGTAAAGTGAGGAAATGATTGATTGACACCGGAATTTAGAAACGACTTTTTTTAAAAATTAAAAACTTGTTACTTTAAACTTTCATTGTAAAAGCAAAATTTTATTAAAATATTCTTGGTGCCGTTTGTATGTTTGGAATTAAAATTAGGTGATCGCGACGTAGGACCATTTCGCCGGAAATGGTTAATACAAAATTTAAGACACCCGTTTGGTCTGTCCAATATAGGAGAGGCCGCATTGGCAATTAATATTATAGATACCCGATGAGTTGGATAACTCAATACAGGATGTTTGAGTTTGGAGAGGGTAATTTTATTTGTAGGAGTAAAAATTATTCTCAAATCATGATGTCTAAGAATTTTGGTAATAGATAAGCTAGATTTTGGGAAGAAGGGTAATTCAATGATAATCCTGGGAAGAGAAGAGGACTGATTTGAGCTTGGGGAACGAGGATGTTGTAATTTGCGTATTGGCTAATATCCGAATTTTCTTGCTTTCCTATTGGTCAATGAACTTCTCACTTGAATCCGCTTCTCTCCTATATAATTGAGGAAGTTTCTGTTATTCTTTGCACTGAGGACGATGCGCTGTATGCTACCGAAACTAGTCTGCTTTAAGGTTACATATTCTGGCGTTTTTAACGTTGTTTCAAATTTATATTATACTTTGCTAAATTGCATCTTAATAATTTTTTAGTATTAAAAATTTTTTGGTGTGAACAAAAGAATTGGCAAATTTGTCAGAGCGGCACGGGCAAAACAGTTAAGGGGTTTAAACCATTATATGATTATGCATGTGTGTTTGTACTGGGCTGTGAGAGAAACCAGGTACAAAGTATGTTTGAAATGACACATGTTGTGTTTATTAGTAAAATAAAGATAAATAATCTTGACTGCCTGTTTTTTTCATAAGCAGTTCCGCTTGCACTCTTCCCATGTAGAGGGCAAGTTTAAGAAAATAATATTACTGTTGAATGCATCATGTAACGAAAAGCGATTATTAAATGCTTTTTAAACAGTAATTATCTCTTTTCAATTTTAATCGATGTATTATTTTAATAATTTTAAAAGATGACTTACGCCCGATAATTCTAAATTTACTTACGTGAGTTTTTATGCATATCATAAGGCGCTTCCTTGAATACATTTGGAGGATCATTGGTTAAGTATAAAGAGGGGAAACGGGGGGTGGTCTAACCCCCCCCCCCCTTAATCTATTTTTCGAGGGACATTATTCTTTGAAATAAGAGAATGATATACAATTAGTGTGAATAGCCTGAGAGCTCAATGTCGTTAGTTTAACTGGGTACTTTTCTTTTTTATTAACCCTTAAACGCCTGAGTTTTCAAAAATCATTTAAAAAATGTTTTTCGGATTTCTTTTTTTAAATAAATCATGGAAAAAATACTTTTAAAAAAGCCTATTTTGTTTTAAGTATGGTTTACGGCTAAGAAACTGTTTGTTACTAATCAACAATACTGGTGTTTAATTGAAAAAATAATTTTCCTTGATAAAATTCTATAATATTAAACACACAAGAATTTTGAGAACTATGATAAGAAATAAATTTTACTTGCTCACTGCAGAACAAAATAGGGTATTTCGCAAGCTTCCAAACAAAACAAAAAGAACATGTATCAACAATTGAAAAAATTAATCTATCTTTATTCATAAACAGCACAAGTGTTGACATCTACATGTTGAAAATCGATTTAATAATATTTTCAAAATGTATTTTATTGGCATCATTAGGCATTATAGCTTCAATATTATTCTAATAGTATTTATAAGCCTAAATTGGGTATGTTGCCGAAAGACAAAACCCGGCATTTAAGGGTTAAACCTTTTTCTTTCTTTTTCTTTTTATACGTTTGCAGTGATATGCAGGCTATACATTTGTTATTCACATTACTTTACTGGTTCAAAGAAGAAGAAGAAGTCAATAAAATATCACAATTATATATGAAATAATATTATAATTATTTTTTTATTATGTGAATTTTTATTCATACTGCTAACAAGACGCAAAACCAACAGTGTGAAAAAGTATCCAGACCCAGGTTCAAACCTGGGTCTTTGGTTCAGTGCACCAACGCGTTGCCAACTGAGCTACCTGGAAAGACACACCTAGCCTGGCACCCTTCACCTACAAGGCGTAAAACCAAAAGAGTGAAAAAGTATCCAGTCCAGGGTTCGAAACTGGGTATTTCATTCAGGGCACCAACGCTCTTCTATATGAGCCATCTGGAACGACACACCGAGCCTGGCACGTTTCACGTGAAAGGCTAGGTGAAGGGTGCGAGGCTAGGTGTGTCGTTCCAGGTGGCTCAGATGGAAGAACGTTGGTGCGCTGAACCAAAGACCCACGTTCGAACCCTGGAGTGGATAGTTTTTCACTCTGTTGGTTTTACGCTTTGTTAGCAGTGTGAATAAAAATTCACGTAATAAATAATATTACTTCATATATAATTGTGATATTTTATTGACTTCTTCTTCTTCTTTGGATCAGTAAAGTAATGTGAATAACAAATGTATAACCTGTATATCACTACAAACGTATAAAAAGGAAAAGAAAGAAAAAGGTTTAATAAAAAAGAAAAGTGCCCAGTTAAACTGACGGCATTGAGCTCTCAAGCTATTCACACTAATTGTATATCATTCTCTTATTTCAAAGAATAATGTCCCTCGAAAAATAGATTCTGGGGTTTTAGACCCCGCCTCCCGTTTCCCCTCTTTATACTTAACCAATGATCCTCCAAATGTATTCAAGGAAACGCCTAATCGAAATACACCGGTATACCAAATGTGAAGCAAATCGGATAGAAAATCCTATTTACCTAAATTAAGGGGAGTACAGGCTCCCGTTCCCTTCTTTATATTTAACCAATGAACTTCGAAATCTAATCAGGGAAGCGCCTTATCAGAATAAACCGGTATACTAAATTTGAAGCAAATGAACTAGGTGTCTCGCTAAATTTGAAGCAAAAGATGGAAAAACCCATTTATCTAAATTAGGGGGGATTAGCCCCGTACCCCCTTATACTTAACCAATGAACCCCTAAAACAAATCAGGGAAGCGCCTTATCAGAATGAACCGAGAAAAAAAATTGAAGCGAATCGGATATTTCTATCCAGGGTTATCGCGTTACGTATATACGTACATATGTACATACATACAGTCGTGGGAAAAAAAAAAGTAAACACCCTCTACTAACTCCTGAACAAATTATCGTAGAAGAAAGTTACTCGTACCGGACGATTGGAAATAAAGTCTACTTTTAAATGATGTATATAAAATTTGCTTAGGGGGCCATCTACATATTAAAACGAATCCAAACTTAAATTTTTTTCAATGGCAATACCCAATTTTAACGAGATATTTCAAATCTTCGGTTCAAACTATGCCTAGACACCAAATTTCAAGTCGTTTGAATGATAAGTTTTTGAATTATAAACATTCAAAATTTAGTGCTTCTAATGTTAAATTACATTTTCATATTTTTATTTATATCTCCTGAAATTATGTTCCTAACATGCTAATTTTTCCTGTAGCAATAATTCTAATATACCCAAACATAAATACGTTGAGTTTTCAATTTTTATAATTTTATGATATTAATTATGAATTATGAAATTAATATTCGAAAAAATTATGAATTGTAACCCATAATTTTTTTGATGGATTTCGATTTATTAAGTCCTGCTTTATAGAAATACAAAATTTCACATTTTTCTGCCAATTAGTTTTCAAATCTTGCTTAAAAAACGGCAAAGTGATGGTTTAAGGGGCCGTCTATGATAGAAGTGACTAGATATTTTGAAATTTCTTATGCTGTCTTGTAATCTAGCAGACTTCATTGACTGCTTGAGTGACGCTTAAGGTGCCTTAATCAAGAAGGGGTCTCTCTCAGTTACCAATCTAGTACGGAACTTCAATTTGGATACAGCCCTTAAAATACGCTTGTTTTAAAATAATTAACTTCTCGGAAACTTATGCTACGAATTGCATAAAAATTTGTTTTTAGGCTAATAAAATGGTGTAGAATTCCTTATACTGTGAGAATTGTGTACTGCTATTGAAAAAAACAAAGTTATAGTTTGTTTTAATATGTAGATGGCTCCTAAGCAAATTTTATATACATCATTTAAAAGTAGACTTTATTTCCAATCGTTCGGTACTAGTAACTTTCTTCTACGGTAATTTGTTGAGGAGTTAGTAGGGGGTGTTTACTTTTTTTTTTCCACGACTCTACAAACATACATACATACATAGAGAACCGGCGGCGCGCGCATTAGGTCTCAGGCTTTGATAGCTTGTGAGCTAAAAGTAAAAATAATTTTTAGACACTAATAACGATATTAGTGGGGTGGGAGGGGTAAGGTTCGAGGAATGATAACGTATGATATCGTAACTGGGTGGGAGGAGGCCAAAATACTCATAAAGTTGATAATGTTATATATGCACAGCCCCAAAACATTCGCACGTCCTGCAGTCTAATCAAAGAGCTAATACGTCGATTCTTTGCCCTATCGACAAGATTAAAATCAGAAAATATGAATAATGCAGTCACGTTTGCCCCAGGTGATTTTAAATGTGTTTGGTGGAGTATAATATCGTTCCCCAAGTTGAGCTTATGAAATTTGAGCCTTTTACAGTCGACTTGTGTTTCCTATTATGTTACCTTGATTTGATTCAAAATACCAGATGGTTGTACATAATCGGAAATTTAAGCTTTTATTGAATTTTAACTTTTCGATATTGTTATGATTTTGTATGGATACCGAAGAGGATTTACGCAAAAGTATTTACTTTGCGCAAAACAGTTCGATGATTTAATTTAAGGTAGTAAAGCGTAGATAAGGGATTTCATAAGATTCTCAAAGGGTTCCTTATCCGAATTCATTTTTAAATTCAAGGCACCTAATTTGTAATCTATAGGGGAGACTGGAGAGGGTTCAACCGTCTTTTACAAAATATTTTTTTTTCATTTTTTAAATATTGAACCCAAAATAAAGTTTCATATATCGTTTTATTTCTTATACAATCAGTTATCAAAATAAAATTGAGACATAAGTGTAATATATAAGAAACTTAAAGAATGATTGATTTTAAACATGAGAAAATAATGTTTCAAGGCTTCCCACATATGGGAGGCTTGACCCACTTTATTCCATATTGAAATATTTGTTATGGGAAATAAAATCAGGTTTAAAAAGGCAGAATAACGTTATGCTACAAAGTTTAATTACTATTAAAAATATTTGGGGAAATGTGATATGTAAACAAACCTGCATAGATGGAATTCAAATCACAGGAGAAAAATTCTGTTTCAAACAACCATTTTTTTTTAAACATTTAGCCTGACAACACTAGTTGCCACATAGTTTGGCTTCATCTCATTGTGGTCATTTTGTTGAAATTTGTCTATATACCTTCCTAAAGTGTTTTGATCAATGTTATGTTTTTTTGCAGATTGATGAATGCCTAACATTTCATCCTTTGCTGCTGCTTTCATCCTTTTTAGTCTTTTCCGTTCTTTCTATTTACCTATTAGGGGTCCTATTTAAATAAAATAAAAGTTCCTATAAACTTTCCAATTTATATTTCATAAAATTTTTTCTTGCTTCTATACATACTTGACAATTTTCTCTTAAACTTCCGTAAAATGTGAGTCAAATTGACCCAGGTTAAACACGTTTGGAACCAGAAATTTACTAAAGAAATTAATTCCAATATTTTTCATAGTGAAACGTGATTTTAAATCTTTAATAATACATCAAATAAATTTTCTGGTTAATATCTCATATAACCTGGGTCAATTTAACTCACATTTTACTGAAGTTTAGTTAAATGTTGGCAAGTATGTAATATTGTTTTCCTATTCTTGGTATATAGAGAAAATAGACTGTATAGATCTTAGTGTGCGATAGAATCGCTTTATATTATTGTTGACCTTAGAATATAATGAAGCAACATTTCAAAATAAGGATACAAACCGTTGAAATGTTTGGAAAATTTGGAAAGCGAAATTATCATCATTAAAATATAATTGGAATGTGCGCTGAATTTATTCGCTTAGTGAACTAAGTATGCTTCTATAACAATTTTTCTCATCTTCATTTAACCCCTTGAGGGGCGGTAGGATATATTATAATATTATATCCCACCTAATTTAAACAAGATTCTCACCTGAAACTTCTAACTGAATTTTATGTTTTAACTTTGGGGGCAAAATCTTGAAGAATGGCTTTTCCTAATTTAAAAATTAAATGTTTCGATTATTCTGGTGAGAATTCAATGCTACAGAGACATTATTGCTTGCACCTCAAAGGTTAACCAGTTTTAAACATTTTCCTTTCTATAAATCACGCCATTTTACTATAGTTTTACAAAATAAATTTACATTATATTAGAAATATAACCATTAATCCTTCATTATGTACAGTGAGTAATAAAAGGATTTCCAAAAAAACTTAATTAAGGAGTTTGACTATCTGGTAAACCTTCCCCACATTGATTGGGTCAAACCTCCCCACATAACCACTTTTTAAAGTTTAGCACATGGTTATGTTTAGCCTAATTTAGTGTGCAATATTTATATCTGGAATGAAAGCTGAATATTTCTACATTACTTAAAACCTAATTACTTACACTTTTACGATACATTTTATCTGAGAAAATCTCACAAAATGTTTCTAAAAAATACACTTTTTAACCGATTTACCGCCATAACTATGAGGTTGAGTTTTTCAAATTTTTAGCTGAATGGCGTTTGCCACCACAAATCCTGAAAATTATTTTTCGCTTTAATTGATCTTAAAATTTTGTGTCTTTAACCCGTTGGGGACGAGCGACACGTATACGTGCCGCATGAAGCGCTCAGAATCTTTGTTTTTCCTCACCAGTAAAATTTTACTGCAAAATTTCCCTTATTTAATCGGCACATTTTCTCGATTCAGGAAAACACAAATTTCTGTTTTTAAAAAACGGTGACAAAAGATTAAAAATTTCGTAAAAGGCTCCCGCCCCGAAGGGGTTAAGTAAGACTAATTTTTAAATTGAAAAATAGTGGTGGGCAGGTAAATAAATTAAAATTGCGCATTTATATCGACCGTTGCGAACGCAACACAAGCGGGTAATGTGTTAAGCTGAAAACTCTTCACAATTTATTTTTCCACACCTGTTTCATTCTCTTCATGAAACAATGACTATTTTTTGAGCATTTCAGTAGCTTTGGTTGCAGCCTGTTGGCAAAATTCTGAAATTATTTTAAATATGAAAACTGAAGGATAGGCGAAGCCTCCGTTATGGTCAACCCTCCCCAATCTCCCCTATATATAAAACACAAGGCCGTTTTTTTAGTCATCTGGCCTGAACTTTCTACTAAACCGATTTTGATAATTATTTTTTTTAATGAAAGATATTCATTTGTAGATGTGCCGCACTAGATATTTTAAAAAATATTTACATTTTTAAATTTCAAATTCAATTTTAAAAGCTTTTTATGAAATTTCTTCAAAATGGGGCAATCGGATAACTTTCATTGTTGGAGAAAAGAGAAATAATGGGATTTATTGATCGTTATTTAATATAACCTTATTGATGCCATTTTATCATTGCAATTAACCGCTTAACCCTTTAAGGGGCAAAGCACTTCTATTCCTAAAATTATAAAATGATTGAGGGACACCAGAATTTTCAAACTAATTTGTTTCAAAATAGGTAAAAGCTCTTCGTAACGTAGTTAATAAATGGAAAATTTTCCTTCTAAAATTCTGGTGTCAATGCGGCATTTAGGAATTAAAATTAGGTGGTCCAAAAACGAACCACCGCCCTTGAAGTGGTTAACTGTCTCCTTTTCTTTTCTTTTTTCTTTTTTTCTTTTTTTTTTCTTTTGACACAATAAATAAAAAATAAGGACCCTGCACCACTTTCTTTTGCTAAAATATTTGGGATTGTATAATCGAAAAAGATATGCCTTTTAACAAACTAAAGATTACAGTTAAAATTAAGTGGTATCCAAAAGGTTTTAGTATCGAAGATAGCAAACTCTTTTCGCCCGAGCGGCACTCGGGCAGAACAGTTAAGGGTTAAAAATAGCTTCTCAAAAATTTCAACAGAAAATGACATCACGCTTTTACTCTCAGACTAGTTTTTGTTGTGTAAGTCACATGATAGTTGATAACTGCAATGAGTTTCGGCAATAGTTATCTTCGAAAAGTTTTCTTCGCATTTTTCAATTGATGAGATATCTCCGACAAAAGAAGATTTTTCCGTGCTAAAATACTGGTAGTCAAAAATCGTAACAGTTTGACCTATGTGACTTACACTACAATTATGCATGGAACTAGTCTCTCTTAAAGCTGTTACATTTTGATATTTCTTCATTCCGCTGTTTCTGAGTTTGAGACGTTTACCTCTTGAGGGACGGTGGGATATATTATATCCCACCTAAGTTTAATTAAGATTTGCACCAGAAATATTTTATTAAATTTCCTTTTTATAGCTTTGGACGGGAAAGTGTTGAAAAATTGCTTTTCCTTATTTGGAAATAAAAATTCTCTAAATTTCCTGCGGGAATTCAGCATTACACAAACGCAATTGCTTTCCCCTCAAAGAGTTAAAAAATGCTCCAGTACGTAAAAATGACGTCATATTTAAAAGAAAACGATACCTTTATTTAATAAAGTTAAATATTTAACCCTTCACATGCAAAGTTTTTAGTTGACAAACGTGAGTTCAAGTTAGAATATATATTTATTAATAATATGGTGAATGTTAAACTATTTTTTAAATGGTGAATACGGATCTGAGTTGGGCCTATGACGGACTTTTGAGATGGTGAAAACGACGTTATGTTTAGATTTCACCTGGAAAATATTCTATGATTTTGTCAAAGTGAAATCAATTTTGCTGATTTTTCATCGCTTAACACCTTCACGACGGGAGCCTTTTACGAAATGTTTATTACTTTGCTACCGGTTTTAAAAAACAGAAGTTTGTAGTTATTCAAATCGGGAAAATGCTCGGATTAAATAAGGCAAATTTTACAGCAAAATTTTACTGGTGAGGATTAACGAGAATCCTTAGGCCTATTTCCGGCACGTATAGGTGTCGCTCGCCCCCAAGGGGTTAATACTAAGAATAAGCTCCTCAGTTGATAACTTCATCATTTTAAATTTTCAATAATTAGAAGAATTAAAGTTTATGGGAATAGGGTTTTTATAGCTTTAGGTTAAAATAATATTTGTTTTAAGAGTTAAACTAACCAATTTAAAATGAACTTTTTATTGCAATTAGTTTTGTAGGTTTGTTATGAATCAAGGTAAGAGTTCCTTGTAAAGCATTTTCTTTCGTCGAGATTCCACGGGTTCAATCTCGTATCTAATAAAGAGTTTTTAACAGGGTTCGTACGTGCCCTTGAATTTCCAGACTAAGAAAATCTTTGATACCATTATTTTCTTATGGAAAATCTCTCCTTAAATAAAGCGAAATTTCGCGTATAAACTAGAATTATTTTTCCATAAAATAATACTGATATTTAGCCTTGAAAATAAAGGTACCCGTACGAACCCTGTTTAATGTAAAGCTGGAATGTTATTAGTAACGCATTGCTGAGCAAATTCGATAATACTAGTATTTTATTAGCTGCCAATTTTTACGCTTTTTTATTTACACATTTTTTTTTCCAATAATCAAATCGAATCTTCACTTAACACAGAATTCTTCAAGTAACACATTTAAGTAAGGTGAATATTAAGTAATATTATTCTTCAAAAATAATGGTAACAAAAAAAAAGAGTAATAGAAATGCAATTTCATATTAACCCCTTAACGGTCGCTTTAAATTACGGTTTAAAAACTCTTATTGCTTATTGGCACCACTTTTTTGAAAAAGAAATATTCACCTTATTTAATGACAGGTAAAATGATACCATAATAAAGCCAATTACACTATTTCATAAAACTGGTGGGAAGAAAACAATCTGAATAAAAAGCCTTTTTGCATAGGTAATTTCATAAAACAGGTAATTGCCATAAAAGCATTGAGCGAGAAATAAGGGGTTAAATGGCCGGTTAACAAAGTGTTAACTATAAAATTATTAAAAACATTATTATTCACATCTCATGTATTTAAATTTTGATTATCTATGGTGCAATAATATAAAATTGTTTGTAGTTATTTATAAAATTATTTCTTGAAATGTAATAAAAATTAAATACCAGTATTCTTTAAAAATATTCATACCAGAATAGTTATAGAAAATATGAATTATATTAAATCAAATATCGTTTTACGTACGAGATTTTGAAACATCGTATTAGCTCAAGGAATATCTGCTTCTTAAAGCAGCTAGGCAATTGTGATTGTTGCAGTGCCATAACTGGCTGATTTCTGCAACAGGCATTTCTTGTAAGGAGAATTGGAAATGTTTTTTTTTTTTCTTTTTCTTTTTCTATTCCAAAGTTCTGCATTCACACCAGAAATTACCTATTATGCCAGTGGGCTACTTTTTTTTTAAATTCAGATTTTTTGATTGCCACCACTTTTTTGAAACGGTAAAATTACCTTTGTTTTCGCCTTAATTAATTTGTCATTAAATAAGGCGCGTTTTACCTTTTCAAAAAAGTGGTGCCAATCAAGAATCTGAATTAAAAAAAAGTAGCCCATCTGGCAACACTGTATTATGTTTTACTCTTTGTTTAATGTCAGTCATTTCATTATCAATTAAACTAAAAATTCATCTTTAAGAATTTCGTGTGTGAATTCGAACTTCTTTTCATTAACCCCTTGGAGACGAGCGACCGGTATTCGTGCCGCGTACGGTGCTCAGAATCAGGGATTATTCTCACCAGTAAATTTTAATTGTAAATTTTGTTTTATTTAATCCGAGCATTTTCCCGATTCAATGAGGGAAAATTTTCTGTTTTAAAAAACAGGTCATAAAAGGTAAAAAAATTCTGTAAAAGACGCTCGTCCCGAAGGGGTTAAAGGCCAAACTGGCAACCCTGGATGTACAACGCAGGGTGGTCCTTATTTTTCAATATCAGTACAATATTTTTGAGGGAACAACCCGTACCCTTTTTTAACCCCTTGGGGACGAGTGACCGGTAACAAAATACCGTTCGGTATTCGTGCAGCTTAAGGTGCTCAGAATCAGTGATTATTCTCACCAGTAAATTTTTATTGTAAATTTTGCCTAATTTAATCCGAGCATTTTCCCGATTCAACGAGACAAAAATTTCTGTTTTAAAAAACGAGTGATAAAATACTAAAAATTCTGTGAATGACGCTCGTCCCGAAAGGGTTAAGGCCTAAAATTGACACCGGAAAAATACTTTTTCATTCGCATAATTTTAATTGTTGCATCAGTGGGCTGTTTATTATTTTATAATACTAGGGGGGCCGCCCCCCTGCTCGCTACACCCATTCTATTTTCTAGCCAACTCCAGATGTAATTTTTTCGCGATCCCTTATTTTCTATGCATTCAATTTTTAGACTTCACTTGGTAAAAACGCGCTCCTCCCCAACTCCTGACAATTTATTTTCTTATCTCCAAGCACATAATTATTCGAGCTTACAGACTTTCATAATTATAAGAATTATTAAATATAAAATTATATATATAGTGTTACGAATATTGTAAATAGCTAGTGTTTGTGCTTAACAATGATGTAAGTTCAGTTAAGCTCTATTCATAAGCTAATATTAGTTTTTGTTGCATTGAAATATCTCAATTTGTTGATTTTCTGCAAGCAAGTAAACCCTATTGGATTTCAATGGGAGTCTATGGAAATTTGGCGAAATACTGGAAATAGCGCCAAGTTGGTAACAAACTTGGCAACTTTTGGCGACAGAGCCGGGTCTCTCTCCGCCCCCTTTGGTAAGCCCCCTTATAGCTTCAGAAATCTCTGACCGATGTGTTTCACGGTATCTACGCAGATTTTCATTGGTCCATTTCCAAAGCGTTATTATTTTTTTATATATATATAGAAGAATATAATATAATATATAATAAATAAATGTTTAAATACATAAAAAAAATTCCAACTTTTTTAAAGTATAAAAAAATAATTGAACATCACTTTTTGTAACAAGAATAATAATTATATGATACATCCAATAAAAATGTGTTTAAAATATCTAATTAACCCTAATAGTTAAATAGTGATGGTAGGGGATAAAATGCATATGCTGAATAGCAGACGAATTGATCTATGAAGAAAGCGGCGGTGACATATAGTGTATTGTCTAGAAGTCAGGGTTGGCTTTTTACCGGTAAAAACTGGTTTTTACCAGGACGTGGTAAAAACCTGGGAAAAAGAGGTAAAAACCTGGAGATACATTAAACTGTATTTAAATGCTATTGATTGAGACTGTACTGATGCATATATATGTAACTGATGCATATATATATAAAGAGATGGTAAATAAAGAATTAATTCTCTAAAGCTGCTGATAGAGTACTTTAATCATATAAATTTGACCATATTTTCTATTCCCCATCTATAAATAGAACAACAGATGTTCAGTATTGGTTTCGCAAAGCAGGGTTTTCATTTTACTTCTACTCTAATATGATTGTTTATGGATGTACAGCACATTGGATGAACTTACTGGCAGAAAATAAAGCTCCAATATCCATTACTAAACATGTTGATACACAGAAGTATTTCCGAAATCATCATCTAATAAATGAAACACCAGTTTCCAAGCAAAGTATGATGAAATAACCATATAGGATGCATCTCTGCATTTATAAGAATAGTCCTGCATTGCTTGACATTTGCAAAAATCATGAAAAAGATATTTATTAGAATTCAAAGATTAGTGAATGACTAATTTATTTATTTAAACAAGTGAAGAATCTATTTCAACAGCTACAAGTAGCCAAAGCCTTAAATATTCGTCAGAGCAGATGCCTGTTCTGAATGGCTGAAATTAGTGCACTGTTCTGAATTAATTCCATATAAAGATCTTGTTAAAAAACAAATTGATTTGGCTATAGAGCCCTTTCACCTTTTAGCATGTATGACAGATCCAATGCATAAAAATCAAGATTTATTAAGTGAAACACAAAAAAAAAAGGAAATGGAAAAGGAATGGCTCTAGATTTCATGCCAAATTCTCTTTCACTCCTCTTGGCATATGAAGTTGAAGGACAACCATTTCCAAGAAGCTTCTTTAAAATAATTGATGTAAAAACCAAAGTTCGGTGGAAAGCACTGAATAACAAAAGAATGAATCCTGAATTCATGCATTTAATGATGAATCTCCACTCCATGGCTTATAGTTCTTCATTCATAGAGCTAATTTTTTCCAACTTTTCACATATCCACAGTAAATTAAGAAATAGACTAGGGTGTACAAAAAGCTACAAAGTATTTTATAAAATGGTAAAAGTCTTCAATGGTATAGACTGGTAAACTGTACTAACATTTGTACAAACTATATTATGTGATAATTAATATTGTAAGCATTTGGTTTTTATTAAAATGATTAAGGTTATTAAATATGATAAAAGTGCACTTATAATTTTCCATTTCCTTTCAGTAAAAATTAGTAAACTAGTCTCCATTAAGATAAATATAATAAATAACGTAATGTGCATTATCTCTATAATAATAGCCTAAGTCATGTGACTGTCATCAATAGTTCCGGGTTGACCGCTTCACGTTTTGTATGCCAAACAGCCAATTTAGTAATTTAATGTTAGCCGGGTCCAGGTGATAAATCGCCAAATATTGTTCTATCGCCATCATATCATTAGTATTATAATAGTTCATCGCATGCGACTGTCATAAACAGTTTTTCGCGAGGTAAATTAAAACAAAGCTTTGATGTTGAAATTAAAAGTTTACAGAAATATTTATTGCTTTTTTTCTTTTTCTTTTCTTTTTTTTTTTTAAGAAATAAGAGAAAATTGAGAGTCATAAATTTTAATCACTTCAGTTTTAAGTTAAATTTATGTATTTTAAATAAAATGAGTGAAAGTAATGAAATTAATGAAATAAGAAGAAATACGACGGGTACAATGTTTGGCGATCTATTACCTGAATTCGGCTAACATAAAAATACCGAGTTCATGATTTCTGTACCAGAATCTTCCGATTTGGCGAAGGATTGATCAGGATACAGTGCTTAGCATAGATTTAAAGGAGACCAAACTGGTCGACAAGGGCGGCTAGTCATGTTATAATAAGCATTAGGTTTTAATAATGATAAATGTGCAATAATATCTTTAAAAATTTGAATTCTTGTAGCTGGTAACCATAGATGAATGTCTTCCGGACTTTTTATATTCCTTAGAAACCGCTTTACATATAACATTCTTTTAATTACCTAATCAGAAACTAAATTGGGTAAATATTGCTGAATGGAAATAATGGTATAAAATACCCTGGGAAAATGAAAAATTGAAAGATAGATTTTCATAAAAGTGACAAAAAACTGTCAAACTCATAAGTTTTTCAAAGGTGGTAAAAACCACGGTAAAAACATGTTTTCCAAAGACGGTAAAAACCATGGTAATAACCGGCAAAAACCATCAGACGGTAAATACCGTCCAACCCTGCTAGCAGTAGCGAGTGAAGTAACTGAGGAGGTTGTCACAAGATGGCTGCTGCTTTCCTTAATCGGATCCACTGTTTCTGATCACTGTCGGTGAAAACTTCCACCAGTAAACTTGAACAGAAAATTTCGTCTTATTTAATCGCCTTACTCATGGCAAGTTTCTCTCACAAATATGGTAAACCATTTCCATTTATTTTTACTGGTGTCAGTTTGCCCAGATATTATAATATTGTGACTGACCTTGACAGGAGGTTGTCTTCGTTGTCACAATATGGAGGTGCTACTACCGCTGAAGTAAACTCCTACCAGTAAAAATGAATATCAGTTTTTGCCATTATATTTGACTGAAATTTTCCATTAGTAAGAAGTTTGAATAATAAGAAAATTTCTACTTAAATTTACTGGTGGAAGTTATACCCCCGGAGGTGATAAGACCCTGAGATAGTAGTTACAGTTGAAACTTCACTATTTTTATGATATGTCAGTTCCTCTTCCTTAATAGTTCTATGATCGGACGCACCTGTGGACTTGAATTCTGATTAGTACTGCATCGCCTTTCACTCTAAGCAGTAAAGCGAATAGTAGGAGAGCTGTTGAATATTTTTGAGTAGGTATTTGAGGCACCCTGAAAATTTGTGCAGCACTTCTTTTGTAATGCCTGAATACAAAATCGAATGTCTGGCTGAAGGATCGTGGCCCAAAACCTGTGCCAGACACGTGTCAAGTGCCATTTTTTGACACTACCCCAAAAAAGTATTTGAGGCACGCTGAGGTTGAAACAGAATAATATTTATACTTAGAAAAAAATATTTTGAAAATGACAGACACTTTAGTCGGCCCAAAAACTGTGCCAGACACGTGTCAAGGGCCATTTTTTGACTACCCAAAAAAGGTATTTGAGGCACGCTGAGATTGAGGCACAATAATATTTATGCTTTGAAAAAAATATTTTGAAAATGACAGACACTTTAGTCGGCACAAACACTGTGCCAGACACGTGTCAATTGCCATATTTTGTCTGGCACAGGTTTTGGGCCACGATCCTTCAGCCAGACATTCGATTTTGTATTCAGGCATTACAAAAGAAGTGTTGCACAAATTTTCAGGGTGCCTCAAACACCTTCCCTAAAATGTTTAACAGCTCTTGGACTAGAATTGTTAATAATGGCGTTAAAAAGTAAACTTCGGAATAGCATAAATTTGAATGGAAGTGAAATAAGTCGAATGCAGGTAGTAAATTACCAAGTAATAAACAACTGCAGCAAGAATTATTTAATAATATAATATGCGTAAAATTATATCTCCACGAATGTGTTGGTTTTAGTGATTCATCAAAATGTAATTTTTGGCAAAAAGCAAGAATTAAAGTTAAGTTGAACTTAAGTATTGCATAGAAAAACTAGAAGACTTTCTTAATGCACGGAAGAGTCTTCAAAAATCTCCTCAAAGGCAGTTCGAATCATATGACCAAAAAGAAACCAATTTTTAACTAGTAAACAGAAATTCTGCTTTTTCAGAATTTAGTGTCGCCACCGATGAAAAAATATATTTAGGTATTTAAAAATAGATAGTACAAAACAAATTTCAGTTTTAAGACTAAAAACACACTTTTATTTTATATAAAATGACGTCATTCGCATCCGCTGAAAAATTGCTCACCTACGATCCAGTCTTAAACAACATCTAGAGTAAATTATGCACATAACGTCACTGTCGCTGAATAATGCACAAATCCAAAAAAAAGGAGGTGTCGTCGTTCAAAAAACTCGACAAAAAAAAGTCTATCTAATGATTCATATCCCTTTATTTGTTTGTAATATTAATAGAGATACATAAAATTAAATCTAGTTTATAATAGCCCCATGTTTTATCAGAAGTCATTCATTTGTATTTTTCCAAAATAGCACGTATTTTAATTACATTTTTTTTCAGTTGTTATGGGAAAATGGTAACAAGAATTTATAATTATTATTTTACAACTATTTTTTTCTTTACTTTCTACAGAAATGGAGTACTTGAGCTAAAAACTACAAAAAAAGTACTATCTCAAAAATAAATTGAGATGCAGTTTTCAAAGAAATTGAATTTAAAATTACTTTTTTTCCCAATACGATGGTATAAAAATTGAAAATGTGTGATGATTAGAAGTTAAAAAAATTGCAGTACAGTATTTATTCTGCTTTGTTTTACGGCTGGCTTATACAACGGAGCATTATTTTTTAGAGACGACATTGTAATTTTTGGCTGAAAGAAATAGCATATCGGGGGCTAATAAAAGCTGAAAGACGTATTTGATATTGATGCTAATGATTTTGACACTATAAAAATATAAGAAGAGAGACTATTTTTTATCTCTCAGACAGGGATGAAAGGGCTGCTCCACAATTGGCTGATTGTCACAACTAAATTTTAATAGTATTCTTTCCTTTATTAAATCTCAGAATTTCTGTCATTAAATACGGCGAGAAATATTATTAAAATTTAGTGGTAGCAATCGATCATTTGAGGCTCATCCAGGGATGAGAGCGCTCCGACCCAAATGACCGATTTCAACCACTAAATTTTAATAGTAATTCTTGCCGTATTTAATGACAGAATTACTGAGATTGAATAAAACAAAGAATACAATTAAAATTTAGTGGTGAAAATCAACCATTTTGGTCGGAGCGCTCTCATCCCTGGGCTCATCACTTTCACCACTGCACAGATGGAAAAAAGCACTAATTGGTATATTTTTAGGCGATACATTGTAAAAAAAAAAAAGTAATAAAAAAAACATAAAAATGTTTAAATTCATTAAAAAACGAGAAAAAATTGAAGAAAATAGCATATTCTTGCCAAGCGTGCTTCAGTACTAAATATAAATATATATACAGGGTGTTTCAACACAGTGGTTACAAACTTTCAGGAGAGATACAGTGCACCTACACGACAGTGTTGCCAGACTGGGGACTTTTTTGTCCCCAGATTGTTGATTGTCACCACTTTTTTGAAATAGAAATATTCAGCCTATTTAAAAATAGATTCAAAATTCTGAAAAATAAGGCGAATTATACTATTTTAAAAAAGTGGTGACACTCAAATAATCTGAATTAAAAAAGTCCCCAATCTGGCAACACTGCTAGGCGATCAGAAATCACATAGCAATGCATGGTCGCAAATGCTTTCCTTCAAAACTGCATGCGTATTAAGCGTACAAACTTAATTGTGGAGTCGAGCGTAAATTAACACAGTGTTATGGACGGGGTTGATAATCCACATACGCGGGCTTTTAGCGTGACGTCATATATGACAGAATATCTACTATCTGCGCATATTTTCTAAATCTTTAGCCACTCATGGAATACGAATCTCGTTTACCAGATTTATTGAAATAATGGAGTCGCAAGAAGGGGGTGGGGTCCATATGCACTTGGCACCACGGGATTTGCTTCGCCTTATCTAATCGGAGGAATTTCAGCCATTAATGGAGGTGAAAAAAACTTTACAATTTTAGTGGTGTGAAGTAAGAAAACAGTTAGGCATCTTCCTGTAGTTCAACCTCATCCGCTGCGTGGCGCGTGACCTTGATTGATGTTACCTTCTCTTTAATCTTGCAGTTACCTCTCCCATTTAAGATAGGACGCTTAATATATATGCAGTTTTGCTTTCCTTTCGCGGTATTAACGACTAGTGTTACAAGGTGTCCCTAGTAAATCAATGCTCTAAATGCTCTGGAAACCACTAATTTCTTACAGTTTATTTCGCCATCTTTAATCGCCGATAAGTCTGCCATTAGATACGGTGAAGAAAATTACTTTAAAATGCTGGTGACCAGAGAATTTGGAATCCTGATTTACACGGGATACCTAGAAACACTTGTGACGACTCAGAACACAAGAAAGGAAGGACACAAACAGATGAGAAAACGTTTATTATTCTTAGTATAGTAAAAAAATAAGAAATAAGTACAAAAAGAGAGACAACAATCGTCATCAAAGAAGTTGTTCAAAACATCTTTGGCGTTCTAAAGTTCTAAAGTTAAACAGTTCTAAAGTTCCCGAAAATACCAGACATGTACCGAACTTCCTCAGAAGCTGCCACAATGCGTGCAACCAGTTCCTCAGCACTGTCTCAGAATTTTTGCGGTACTAAGAATAATAAACATGTTTTCTCATCCTGTTAGTGTGCTCTTTTTTGTGTTTTGTGTCCAGGGGTCGCATTCTATAGGGATAGTTTTATTGTTCCCACCACTACTTTGAAAATCATTTCTTCTCCGCACCTTTCTATAGCATATTTTAACCCTCCGTCTACCAGACGGGTCCATTGGACCCGACAGGTACATACAAAATATTCATTCAAACCAGAAATTTCTTTAAAATAAACTAAGTATATAAACCAGACAAAAATAAGGTAAATAAATAAGTTAAATAGTTTTAAATAAAAATTCTGGTGTAGAACGTTTTATTAAAACTTGAATAAAATTCCCGGTAGATCTAGGGTTAAATAAATCATGAGGAAAATTACTGATTAAGGTAGGAACAATAAAATTTACCACCACTATTTTGAAAATAATTTCTCCATCGTACCTTTCTATAGCATATTTTAAATAAAATGATCATGAAAATTACTGATTAAGGGTTCTGTTAGGAACAATAAAAATTTGCCCTATGCAATGCGACCCTGTGTGTCGTCACTACCGTGCAAGGAAAGAGTTTACGACCATGCACTGTTATGTGATTTTCCATCGTAGTATGTGAACTGTATCTTTCCTAAAAGATTGCAACCACTGTGCTGAAACACCCTGTATATATATGATGATATACTTAGAGTCAGCATAGTCCATTGGGATGAAATGTTGCTCCCAACATTAACTGGAAATGAGAAGGGTGAATCGCTTCCAGTTATTATTTCATCTAATGAACAGAAGCATTCATACGAAATCTTAAATTGGTTTCTGATACTGGAAACGGCATAGTAGTAGTATTTCACAACTTACTTGGTGACAGTCGTCTGTTGGAAACAGTACAAGTCATATTCTGTGGCACGACTGTGTCAAGTACTGAAATAATACAAAGAGCCTTCGTTTTGTTGCAAACAAAATTGCAAAAAGATCTGTTACACTTGCCTTATACACACCATATATCTGAAATGGTGATAAACTAAGCTTTTTAAGCGTGAATTTCTACCATAGGCTTGTGAATAAAGAGAAATTGACATATCCTTAAAATTATGAAGCTTCAGCTGTAACCGGTCATGCAGAATTGTTTTTAAATGTTGAAATTAAAGAAATTATTGATATTTAACCCCTTAACGCTCGAATTAAATTACGGTTGAATAATTCAAATTGCTTATTGGCACCACTTTTATGAGAAATAAATATTCACCTTACTTAATGACAGTAAAAACGATACTAAAATATAGCCAATTTCTCTATTTCATAAAACTGGTGGGAATCAAACAATTTGAGTAAAAGACATAGCCCGAGAATATGACGGGAGCGAGAATTAAGGGGTTAAAAAAAACTATTTTGCCCGTTTTTTTCATTTGGCCATTTAACCCCTTGAGGGGCAAGCAAAAATGTCTCTAAATATGGATTTCTCACCGGTATAATCGAAAAATTTTATTTTTAAATACGGAAAAGCAATTTATCCCCAATTTTCCTCCAAAGTTAAAAATATAAAATTTAGTAAAACTTTCCTGGTGAGAATTTTGTTTAAATTAGGTGGGATATATTTTATCCCACCGCCCCTCAAGGGGTTAACCCTTACCGGCGCGGTGTCCTTAAAAAAGGACACCTAATTTTAATTCCAAAACTGACAATCGGCACCAAGAATATTTAACTAAAATTTTCCTATTATAATGTACATGAAAATAAGCAAGTTCTTATTTTCTAATAAATTCGTTTATAAATTGCGGTGTCAGTCCATTATTTCATCAGTTTATAAACAGAATTACTCCGCGCCGGTAAGGGTTAAAGTTTTTTTCTTATGAACAGATTACACAACACAACCACACACAAAAAAAAAAAAAACATTCCGACTATTTTGTAAAAGGAATGACAGTTTCTCTAGAAAGCGTCCTCTAGTCATAGGCGCTGACTTTTCTTATTATTAGATTAAGTAAAAATTCGACACACACACAAAAATCATTCCGACTATTTTAAAAAGGAATAACAGTTTCTCTAGAAATCTAATTCTCTAGTTCTTTGCAGCCCGTTTCATGTTAAGTAATTTAAATAGGAAGCGATTATACAAACCATCACCTCATCGAGTTGACTGCTGAAATTTTAGAATTAGTTTAAACTCGTTTAGCATATTAAAATGCAACTGGTCTGCCAAATCATATATTGGTGAAAACTACCCCAGACCGAATTTAGTGGTTGATAGGTAGGCTTACCATTGTATTTTCCTGTACCCAATGGTATGAAAACATGGAGAACTGAATGCAGTAAAACACAATGGTAAATCTACCAATTAACTATGAAAAGTAGGTTTGTAGGTTGTTTCCGACAACGACTTGGCAGACCAGCTCCATTTTTTATGCTAATCGAGTTCAGACTACTCCTAAAATTTCAGTCGCCAACTCGATGAAGTACTGGTTTGTACAACTGACCGCGGTCTATTACGGGCCAGAACTGGCGACTACTTTTTATATTCAATTGTACCGCAATTTATAAAAAAAGAAAAAAAATATCTGCGCTAGATATACCTGAAAATATTCTAGTATAAATTTATGCCATAGAATACTTTTTAAAAATGGTACGAACGGAATAAAAAATAATAATCTATTGGCACGCATATGTAGAATCCATAGTCAGTGAAGAGTCTCGGAGCTATTACAAGCGGAAAACCCACCGAAAAAATAAGCACATTTAGCTCTTTTGTGTATCCAATTTTAACAGTGTAAGATTTTTATTTCATCGGAGAAATCTCGAAACTTTTCTGTTAAAAATAGAGAGAATAAAAAGAAAATTCACTTTGCTATCTGCGTGTGATATCCATAACTTTAATTCAATATTGATTTTAATACTTCGATTTTTTACGGCTATCTTAAGGTTATCGTATCCATTTCGGCTTGAAACGCCGTTCATTTTATGCTTTCTTCGCTTGAAAGTTTCCAATATAGGAACATAATTCATTTTCGATGAAGCGATTGATCCATAAAATGCGAGGATATGTTTCTCTGTCTACCACTACGACAATTTATTTCAGGTAGGATATTATGAATCTCAAGTTTATATCTCTCAACCGCTATATAAATGTGTGTGTGTGTATGTGAGTGCGTATGTATATATGAATATATTTATTTATTGTTAAGTTTTTTGTTTGTATCTATATGTCTGTGAATATGTACAGTGTGTTTACGAACCAATGAAATAAACTTTTGTGTAAAAGTTTAGAAAGCACCAAACTTGCATTTTTTGTTGGAGAAATGCATGGTTCGAAATGAAGCATTAATTCTAAACATGCCTGGAATTTTACTCACGTTTTAGAAAAATATTTAACACCAGAATTTTTATTTAAAACTGTTTAACTTCATAATATAAATTATGCGTGTAATTTAACAAAGAAACTTATCGTTGAAATTGAAATACAGTAGCCTCCCTCTTAACCGGCCTAAACGGGACCGAGGGTTAGCCGGTTAAGAGAAAAACCGGTTAAACTGGAGGAGTAAAAAAAAAATAAATAAATAAATAACTGCATGTTTAATTAATTAAATGCGTAGGATGCGTTTAGTTTTTTAATTTGTGTAGTTTTAAAAAAGTACATATTTTCTATATTTTGTGAAATGAATACTAGTTGTAATTAACTGAATTGAAATAAAAATTATCACTAATAACAAATAACGAACAATATTTACAGTCGAGTCTCGTTAACGCGAACACTCAAGGGGGTTGGGGGCTTTTTTTGTTCGTGTTAAAAGTAGTTTGTGTTATCCGAACTTAAATACATTACATACAACTGGACGGGGCAATCGGAAACAGTTCGTGCTAAAAGTAATTCGCGTTAAGCGTGTTCGTGCTAACGAGGTTTGACTGCAATACAAATTAAATTGTTAAAAATCTTGTCACATACCTTTATAAGAAATCGAAATAAATCTACATTATGTAAATTTGAGTTAATTAACCATAAAGAAATGAGAACCGAAATTTTCCTTTCTGAATTTTGCCTGATGTTGGAGGAAAAAGTCGGCCGGTTAAAGCAGAGTTTCGGTTAAGAGGAAGGCTACTGTATATTATTTTCTTTTTGTACAGTTTAAAAAACCGGTTGTTGGTACATTTAGTGTTAAGGAAATTCAAGCAAAGGCGCTGTCTTAATTGGGAACAACGCAGTCAGAAAAACTCACGCCATTAATTAAAAAAAATTGTCTGCATTAATCACAGTGATTAAATAAGAAAAAAAACTTTTCAAAATTAGTAGTGGGAGTATGCCTCATCCTGATTGCCCCCGGGAAGTCGGCACCTATGACTAGAGGGCGCTTTCTAGAGAAACTTTTATTTCTTTTACGAAACAGTCTGAATGGGTTTTTTTTTTTTTGCTTTTTTTGTGTGGATTTTTTACTTAATGTGTTGATAAGAAAAGTCGGCGCCTATTACTAGAGGATGCTTCCTAGATAAACTGCCATTCCTTTTACAAAATAAACAGTGTTTTTTTTTTTTTTTTTTTTTTTTAGTGTGGAATTCTTATTTAATCTGTTGACAAGAAAAGTCGGCGCTTGTGACTAGAGGACGCTTTCTAGAGAAACTGCCATTCCTTTTACAAAATAATAAGAATGTTTTTTTTTTTTTTGTGTGTGTGTGTGTGTGGTTCTGTTGTGTAATCCGTTCATAAGAAAAAAACTTTAAATGGCCAATGGAAATAAATGGGCAAAATAGATTTTTTAAAAGGCCTAGGAGTGTTCCTGCAAATATGCGTTATAAATATCAGGATTCAAATGTAATTCGAATAAACAGAATTCGAAAATAATATATTATCCCTTTAAGAAATAATAAAAACCATTGAAACATCGCTGAAAAGTGATACAATTCAAAAATTGTACGCACTTCACAGGAGAAGTAAAAGAAAATTAGAATTTTTTTCTGTAATATAAAATTAGAGCACTAAGCTCTGCATACATTTTTTAAAACATACATGAAAGAGTAAAATTCTTAGGAATAAAAAAAAAGAAAACATAGAGCGGACTTGGTAAATGTATCCCAGCGCACAATTTGGCCCACTCTAGGTTGGCAAAGTGACGTATAGCCTAATCAAGCAGTTTTCCGGGTAACAAAACTTATGGTATTTTTCCCATGGAGCTATTAATAAAGGGGAAAATAAAAAGGAAAAGGCCTAGGAGTGTTTTTGAAAATTGTAGGTAATTTCATTCATTTTTGGTAATAAGCTATGCTAATAAAATATATTTTATAATTTGCAGATTGTTACTTAGCATATTTTGTTTTTAAAAAAAATTTCCTCCAAAAAACCTCATATAAAGAAGAGAGAGAAGAATGTCTGTACTAATCGTAATTAAAACTAGATTTCCTATCCTATCTGTTGTGGAATCCATAATTTTAACTGTATAATGATTTTAATTTTTCGATTTTTTTTTTACCACTATCTTGAAATTATCGTATCCATTTTGATATAAAATGACGTTCTTTTTTTATTTTCTTCGCTTAAAAGTTTCCACATAAGAACATAATTCAATTTCGATGAAGCGATTGAACCGTAAAATACGCCAATATGTTTCTCTCTCTACCATTACTGCAATTTATTTCGGATAGAATATTATAAAACGCATATTTATATCTGTCTCACAGCACACGAGTTTGTGCCTATATATTAATTTGAATATATTTATATGAATCTATTTATACATGTTTTTCTATATCTGCTTAAATCCATATATTATGGATTGCATATGCAAGAACATATGGGATGTTTCGAAAATAATAGATTATCCCTTTATGGAATAATAAAAAAACATTGAAACATCACTGAAAAGTGATACAATTCAAAAATAGTACACACTTTACAGGAGAAGTAAAAGAAAATTAGAATTTTTTCATGTAATATAAAATTAGAGCACTAAGCTCTGCATATATTTTTTAAAACGTACATGAAAGCATAAAATTCTTAAGAATAAAACAAAGAAAACATAGGGTGGATTTGGTAAATGTATCCTAGCGCGCAATTTGTCCCACTCTAGGTTTGCAAAGTGACGTATAGCCTAATCTAGTAGTTTTCCGGATAACAAAGCTTATGATATTTCCCCCATGGAACTTTTAATAAAGAGGAACTGACATATCCTTAAAATAGTGATAACTTCAACTGTAACCGATTTCTCAGGTGTCGATTATACCATAGCCAAACTTCCATCAGTAGATTTAAAGATAATTTTTTTCCTTATTTAAACGCCTTTTATTCGCAAAATTTCAGTCATAAATAATGGCAAAAAGAGACATTCATTTTTACTGGTCGAAGGATTACTTCGACGGTTGTCAAGCCCTTCTTTATCCGCCATATTGTTACACAACCTCCTTTCCGTGTCAGCGAAAATGATAATAATAAATGGTCAAACTGCCACCAGAAGAAAACAGAAAATTTACCACACCTTTAATAAGGCAAAATTTTCTATTTAAAATTTAATGGTAAAAGTTTGCTTCAGTGGTTATCAGAAACTGTTAATCCGATGTAAAAAAAAATCAGCCCCCATCATGTGACAACCTCCTCAGTTACTTCACTCGCACTATATGTCCTCCTCAGTTACTTCACTCGCACTATATGTCCTCCTCAGTTACTTCACTCGCACTATATGTCCTCCTCAGTTACTTCACTCGCACTATATGTCTCCTCTTTATTCATAACTCCATTATCTTTCCTGCAGCAAACCAAGTCAGACATATTTGTACAATAATACACAAGATAAACTTTTTGGGGTTGTTTTCCTTTTCTATCGAATGGGCGACATATTTTTCCGGAGGATGTATGATTAGAATTGAAACATTAACACCAGAGGTGCCAAGTTCGCACTAATCTTCCGTAATGCGTGGATTAATTTAACCCAGTTTAACAATGTTTCGAACCAGAAAAATTATTTGATGAATCTTTATTTAATTAATTCTAGTTTTCTACGTGGAACTTTTTTAATTTCATCTCTGACAAAAAATTCTGGTTCGAAATGTATTAAACCAGGGTTAAATTAACCCACATATTACGGAGGATTAGTGGCAACTTGGCACCTATGATTAACACGTTCACGCCCGCGCGGTGGGTCACACTCGACTGTTTCAGAGCTGACAAGTCTCTGGCCTTTTGGATACCAGTATTTTAATACAGAAAATGTTGTTTTACTTAATTAGAACAATTGGGCGATTTAAAGGAACAACCTTTTCTCACAAATAATAGTGGTGTACAAAAAGCCGGAGACTTGACAATTCGGAGACAGTCGAGTGTGACCCACCGCGCCGGCGTGAACGTGTTAAGATAGTAGGAAACAGTTTCTAATCTTGGATAAAGACACTTTCGTTTAATCAGGAGTCCTGAAATTTCATGAAATAGAAATCTATACATGAAATAGAATATCTCCTCTTAAATAAGACGGAATTTTACGCGTTTAACCTAGATTTATTTTTTATAAAAAAAAATACTGATATTTGTCCTGAAAAATTCCTTGAAGCGCGTTTGCAGTGTCGCAGAAATAAGTTTTATTTATTTTTTAATACTGTTTATAAAGGAAAAATTCATAAGATAAACAGAAATTGAAAAAAAAGTTATTACTTCTTGATCCCATGAATATATGAGAATAAGATGAGTTGATAAGATAACCCTTTGAGGGACAAGCAATTATGTTTCTATAAAGTTGAATTCCCATTGGAAATTTGGAAAATTTTTATTTCAAAATAAGGAAAAGAAATTGTTTAAATTCATATATCTGTTGGAGAAGTAGAATGTTTCAAAATTAATAGATTAAGCATTAACCCCTTGAGGGACGGTGGGTATATTATATCCCACCTAATTTTAATCAAGATTCGCAACAGAAACATTTAGTTAAAATTTACCTTTCCAGCTTTGGTGGAAAAAAGTTAAAAAATTGCTTTTCCTTATTTCTAAACAAAATTTTTCGAATATTCCGTTGGGAATTCAACATTACAGAAACGCAATTACTTGCTCCTCTAAGGGTTAAAGGAGGAAGACAAAGCATAGAAACATTTTCGAAATGTCACACAATTAAAAAAAACTACTTTTTATAGCAAAAGTAAAAGAAGATTCGCCTTCTTTTCGTAAAACATGAAACTATAGCACTTGGTCTGCATGCAGTTGTAAAAGCATACATAAAAGCGTAACTCTTATGAATCAAGTATTAGAAAAGATATTGAGGATGAGTAAATGTATCCCAATGCATAATTTGCCATCCTTCTGTGGTGGCAAAGTAACATGCACATACTTGCCAAGTCCCAACTATATTTCCGTAAAATGCGAGTTAAATCAACCCAGATTAAAAACGTTTCGAACCTGAATTTTTTTAAAGAAATTACTTTAAATAGATTTCCTACAAGAACGAGAAACTAATGTACGATGGCACGTCAAATAAATTTTCTGGTTTGAAACGTGTTTAATCTGGGTTATTTTAACTCGCATTTTACGGAAGTTTAGTTAAAAGTTGGCAAGTATGTATGCTTCCTGTTCTAACGGTTTTCCAGTTAACAACACTTATGATATTCTTCCTGTACGAAAACACGCCTATGGACATACTTTTGTGGATAAAAAGCGCACGAAAAACATATTGTCTGGAGTTCTGCCACTTTTCTTGCAATCGAGCGACATACATTTTTTACCCAGAGGGTGCATGTATAGAATATAGATTAAATATTGGACGCAGGGCGCAAATGGGTGAATATTTCCATTAGACATTTAGGTGGCAGTTATTTATGTAAAGTCCTCTTCAAGATGATTTTGGAATAAATTGTTTTTTATCCTCAAATACGATTATTCTTAATTTATTATTAATAATACTCATAATGTTAATAGTCTCTGTAAAAAAAAAAATACTCTGTCCGTCCCAAATTAGTTGCGACATTTAGGTCGAAAATTTTGTCCCAAATTAGTTACTACATTTTAAGTGGGTGGAGTTATAAATAACTTCCGATGCAGTTTAGTAGATCGACACCATTTTGTATGGACTCTTCAATGAGAAAACCATAAAGATAATTTTCTTCCTAAAGAATTAACTATTCATTAGCTAGCAGGTAGTTTTATGCGATTACTAGTGGAAGTATCCTTACAAAATGGGGCGTGGCTTAAGTGAAACCCTGGATATTTTAAACTAATTTGGTACGTATTTAAGGAGAGACGGAGGGGATGCTTGGTAAGTAAATGTTGCTGGTTGATAGCATAGTACCCTGAAATCTCTGAAGAATGTTCAAACAAAATAATAAAATCATCAATATCAATAATCAGTACAAAAGCAACCAAATGTAGCAACTAATTTGGGACAGAGAGAGTGTATTTTCTAATAGTTCATAAAAATACTAATTGTAGTGTATAATATACAATTTAAATACATTGCAACATTTTTAAGTGATTTTGCTAGCAAATTTGAGAAAAAAAAATCCAGGCATAAATAAGTTGAAATAAAATTTTTCGATTATTCCGGTGAGAATTCCATGGAACTATTAAGAAAAAGGAACTGACATATCATAAAAATAGTGAAGCTTCAACTGTAACCACTTTCGCAGGGGTTTATTACCTTCGGGCTAACTTCTACCAGTAAATTTAAGTAGATTTTTTTTTATTCAAACGCCTTACTCATAGAAAATTTCGCTCAAAAATAATGACAAAAAATGATATTCATTTTTACTGATAGGAGTTTACTTCAGCGGTAGTAGTTCCGCCATATTGTGACAACGAAGACAATCCCTGTCAGTGTCAATGAAAATATTATAATACTTCGGCAAACTGACACCAGTAAAAATAAATAGAAATTTTGTACCAAATTTGTGAGAGAAATTTCCCATGAATAAGGCGATTAAATAAGACGAAATTTTCTGTTCAAGTTTACTGGAGGAAGTTTTCACAGGCGATAATCAGAAACAGTGGATTCGATTAAAAAAAAAGCAGCAGCCATATTGTGACAACCTCCTCAGTTACTTCACTCGCTACTTCTAGGCAATACACTATATGTCTCCTCTTTTATTCATAGCTCCATTGAGAATTCACTATTACAGAGACATTTTGGCTTGCCCCTCAAAGGGTTAAGTACAAAGTAATTTATGTGTAAAAATGACAGACACGTAAGCATAGATTGAGAAATTATTAATCTATAAATTCGTAAAAAATAAAATAATTCAAGGGTTTCGAACCCTAACTGAACACGAAAACGGAAACATGAAATAGAAAAAAAAAACTTTACTTCGGTTAGAACGGAAATATGTATAAGCACACAGGGTTTGTTGGTTTACGTTACTTATTTCAAGCAGACATTAAAATTTTCTCTGAAAAAAAAAAACAAAAAAAAAAAAAAACATACCTAGTATGATGATTAGTCTAGTTGCATAGCTGTCAGCCTCCCTATTTTTTGAATACCAATAAATTCTTACAAAATTTTGGCTGTATTTAATTGCAGAAATTGTGCAATTATATAGAAAAAGTTTTTCTGCATAAAAATATTGGTATTTAAATACATATAAAGCACAAATAATTGTACAAATAATTGTACAAAAATTACTTTCAGATGAATAAATATAATATAAAGATATTTAAAATACAAATTAAAAATATCTTACAATGCATCATAAAAACCTAGAACGTTTTGAACCATTACAAGGCCGTCATCAGACATTAAATTTTGTTATTATTTTCTGTGCGCTTATTCGAGAATTGTACAGAAGAAAAACATTGTAATTTAAATTTAAATGTTGTACGTCAGATGAGATGCCACACAAAGTTATTCAAATTTTCAACAAAACGAGCTTTCATCTATTATACAGCAATTATCTCCATACTCCATGGATATCGTATGATAGTGCATCGTTACAAACTGATCTTTATTAGCAATTATTTCAATTTATTCTTTTATGATGGCTTCCTGTTGATAATGGTTATAATGGTTAAAAACGTTCTAGGTTTTTCTGATGTATTTTAAGATATTTTTAATTTGTATTTTAAATATCTTTATATTATATTTATCCACCTGAAAGTAATTTTTGTACAATTATTTGTGCTTTTATATGTATTTTAATTATTTAACTCAAGGTGACTATAGCATTAGAATTTTAATATTAGTATTAAAAAATTGAATATTGGTATTAAAAAATCGGGAGGTTGGCAAATATGCTTTAAATATAAAACCTTCTGTAGTATACTAGAAATATGGTGTATGTAGACAGTTACATTCAAATCTGTTGTCTAGTTTTTCAGAAAAAGGTGGACATACATACGTATAGCCGTGGGGAAAAAAAAGTAAACACCCCCTACTAACTCCTCAACAAATTATCGTAGACCAAAGTTACTGGTACCGAACGATTGGAAATAAAGTCTACTTTTAAATGATGTATATAAAATTTGCTTAGGGAGCAATCTACATATTAAAACTAATCAAAACTTCATTTTTTTCAATTGCAATACCCAATTTTAAAGAGATATTTCGCATCTTTGGTTTAAACTATGCCTAGACACCAAATTTCAAGTCATTTGAATGATAAATTTTTAAATTATAAACATTCAAAATTGAGTGCTTCTAATGTTCAATTACATTTTGATATTTTTATTTATAACTTCTGAAATTATGATCCTAATGTTCTAATTTTTTGTGTCGCAATAATACTAATATACCCAAACATAAATGCGTTGAATTTGCAATTTTTATAATTTTCTGATATGAATTATGAAATTAATATTATAAAAAATTATGAATAGCAACCTGCAATTTTTTTGATGGATTCAGATTTATTAAGTCCTGCTTTATAGAAATCCAAAATTTCACAGTTTTCTTCCAACTAGTTTTCAAATTATGCTTAAAAAACGGCCAAATAATGGTTGTAGGGGCTGTCTATGATAGAAGTTACTAAATATTTTGACATTTTTTATGCTATCCTGTAATCTAACAGGCTTAATTGACTGATTACGGTGCCTTGATCAAGAAGGGAGCTCTCTCGGTTAACAATCGAGTACCGAACTTCATTTTGGATACAGCCCTTAAAATAAGCTCGTTTTAAAATTGCTAATTTCTCGGAAACTTATGGTACGAATAGCAAAAAATTTGTTTTTAGACTAATTGAAGGGTGTAGAGTTCATTTATGCTGTCAGAATTGTGTACTGCTATTGAAAAAAAACAAAGTTATGGTTTGTTTTAATATATTGATGGCTTCCTAAGCAAATTTTATATGCATCATTTAAAAGTAGACTTTATTTCCAATCGTTCGGTACCAGTAACTTTCTTCTACGATAATTTATTGAGGAGTTAGTAGGGGGTGTTTGCTTTTTTTTCCACGACTGTACATACCGGTTCAAGATAAAATCTTATTTTGAAATCGTTTAGTTCCAGAGGGAGGAGCATCTTTTACAGAAGTTTTCATCTTTTATGACCGGTCTTTCAGAAAAGAGATCTAGTTTTTATTTAATTGCAGAAACGCTTTGATTTAATAAGGCAAATTTTTCATTTTAAAATTACCGGTATGAATAATTACGGATTCTGAACATCTTATACGTCACTTATGCCCGACAGAATGGATTAAACATGGTTTATCAGACAAAACATTCACACAGATAACAAAATAATTCAACATAGATAAAAAAATGTAAAAGAGATTCATAAGTAAACCGTTATCGTCTAAAAATGAATTCATATTGTTATTTTTCCACTTAGTAAATAAAACAAGCAGGAAATTGTGCGTCAAACGTGCCAAATAAGGTGCGCTTTTAATATAACTACTTTTTCAAATATTCACATCTTGGTGCAGTATCTGTTGCACTCTTATAAAAAATGCTTGAATACAAAATGCATTACGGTTATATGTATATTAAATTCACTAATACTCTAGATAGCATGAAAATTAGCAGCAAGTTTCATTTTTTCTGATATTATCTTGAAGTGACAAATTTGAATTGAGGAATTCGAAGCAAATCTCCAGCAAGGTATACCACTACCCACTTGCAGGAGTAGTTTGTTATGAACACTGTCTTTAATTCACGAAAGTGGCGAAAGCAAAAAATCCCTCTGTTGAGAGAATAGACAATCAGCACATATGTAGAAATTTTATTCGGTAGGCACCACTTTTTCTAAACGCTATGTTTTTCAAATACAAAAAAAATGTTCGAATTGCTATGTACAAATATGACCTTACTGTGTTTATAGTAGTAAAACCGATACATGCGCCCTCTGACGGTGCTTTCGCATCAATGAACCTGACCAAGTTTGTGGACCCCATCGAGGAGATTAAACTTATAGTGTGGTATGGAAAGATTACTACTTTGAGCAAGTGTGCAGTATTTTTTATTACTTGTTTGCCGTTAATTTGCAATAAATTTGATACAGCATGAATTTAACTTGCAAGAAAAGTTTGCTGCAAGTTCAAAGGGTGGTGACTTTGGCGTTTGCTTTATCTTTTTGCAGTCTTCTTATGAACTTTCAATCTTGTCATGCTGAGCTTACTACAACTTTGCAGATTTTTAAAGCAAGACTGTTGCAAATTTTCTGCAAACTGAAAATGCTATGTGGGACCAAAGTAATAGGACTTCATCTTAAATAGGACGCCACCACCATGGCAACATAGAATAATGACCTATCATGGGATATCATTGAATTAATTACGCATATGATTGGATTTAATAGAATGAAGAAAACTTTTATTAATATATTTTTAAGTTTTGATTCGATTTTCATAAAGTTTGAAATGACACTACAAAGCTGTGGAACGATTACAGATATTAAATTTAAAGGGTCATTTTCAACAAATGCATACAATTCAGAAAAACATTTAAAAAAAATTACTTTTAAATTTCACTTTAAAAATGAAATAAGTGATAATGTATAAGTTAGATGTGTCTGTAAATATAATTAATTAAGCACTTTAGCTTTTGGTATAATTTTTATACACTATTTTTCTCAAAATTACCAGTAACATGGTAACAGACTTGACTGGTAACAGACTTGACATTAACAGCAAAATAGCTTCCAAAACCTACATGCTAATTATTAACACTAAGAAACAAATCAAAATCTTTAATATATTAACTAGATAATAATATTCAAGCAAAAGAAAGTACTAAACTTATATTTTTAACATAAAAAATTAGGTAACAGACTTGACATTGAATAAAAATACTCACCTTTATAAAAAATTCTTTACTCCACTACACTGTTGTTTTTCAACTGCAAAAGAAAATGGCTACAAGTAAATATTTAACTAGTATAAGTGTTTTTATTGCAAATGTGTTGCCATCTCTTGGTGAAATTGTCAACCTTTATTTCATGAAATTGTAGCTTGATAACAGACTTGACAAAATATGAGGGACAAAATGTTTTGTAGATTTTTTATTTTATTTTATTTTTATTTTATTTTATTTTATTTTATTTTTTTTGCTGGAATAATGTCAGAAATTTAAAATAATGATGATTTATCTCATTAAATGTCCCAATTACTTTCCTTTTAAAGTGAAAAATGAAGTGAAAAAATATTACAGAATTATAAAATACAGAAGAGGGACAGCAATTTTTTTCTTCTACTAGATGCAAAAATCTGCATCTTTAGGAAACAAATATGAAAGTGATTATTTTTATGTTTTAGAAATATGTTGTGTAGTGTAATTAAATAAATATAATATATATAGTCAATTTTAAATAATATATTATGAGTACAATTTTTTTTTTTTTTTTTTTTTTTTTTACTGTGGGACAGTATATGTATGCATATTTTGAAAATGACCCTAAAACCCTTCGGTTGGGTAGTTTTTGCGCTGTTACATGCGGGCAGGCGGACAGACAGACGGACGGACCAGACGACAACAAGAGGTGCTACGTTGTTATATAATTACGAAAGCACCTAAAAAGAAAGAAAGAATTAATGATAGATAGACTTTTCGACCTCTTAAACAAAACTAGTTGGATGTGGCAATCCCAGAACTTTCTTCTATCTCATACATGTTAATATTATCTCATACATGTTAATGAAAAATGAAGCATATCAGCGACACCGGTTGGGTGATTTACACCAAAATCTAATCAGCAACAACTTATGTCAAGTTGTAGCTGAATCTGAAGTTTGATGAAAATCAGTGCATTAGTTTTTGAGGTAGAACTATAGCGAAAAACCGTAAAAAAATCTACATAGCATCGCCACCTGTTAGTCAATTTACACCAAAAACTAATCAGGACACATTTATATCAGGGACTACCTGAATCTGAAGTTTGATGAAAATCCATGCATTAGTCCTTGAGATAGAGCTATTGCGATTATCATGAATAATGCCGACTAGCAGCGCCACTTGTTGGGCGATTTACACTAAAAAGTAATCAGTACCAGTTTATATCAGGTACTAACTGAATATAAAGTTTTATTAAATTCCGTTCATTAGTTTTTGAGATAGAGCGCCCACAAAATTCGGACGCAATCTGAAGTTTTACAAAAATCCGTGCATTAGCTCTTGAGATATAGCTATTGCGGAAATCGTAAAAATGCAGCATATCAGCGCCACCTGTTGAGCGATTTACACCAAAAAGTAATCAGCACCAGTTTATATCAGGTACTAACTGAATAAAAAGTTTTATTAAATTCCGTTCATTAGTTCTTGAAATAGAGCGCCCACAAAATTTGTGTCACACCGACACAGACAGACGGAAAATCAGACAGACAGACTCTCAGACAGACTCACAGAGAGACTCACAGACAGACTCAGAGACAGACATTTTGTAAAAACATATTTCTCGGGTTCTTTGACCCCTAAAACGTGTAAATTCGTCGAAAACCGGAATTCGATAATTTTCATGAAGCCAATACTTTCTTCTTGTAAAGATAGAGTGATAATGTCATTCTCTTTAGAAAATATAAAGGTTAAAAAATAATTCTTATACTTTTAGCTTTGCTGCATTGTTCATTTTTCTTCAATCATATTTCTTCAAAGAAACGTGCGAATAGGTAACTCGATATGCATTGTAAATGAATTGGACTCCCGATAGCTTCATTTCTTTCAACGACTAACTTTGAAAAGATTTATTAGCAAAATTCTGTAGCCGATTTTTGGGAGTTATCTGATATTTTAACGTGTTAAATTTCGATAGTGTTGATAAATTATTTTGATCCTTGATCGAAAAAAAAAAAAAAGGAAAATTCATACATGTTAATATCTATGATTTTCCATTGAAATATCAAAATAAAAGTATAATTTCTTGGATAAAGCTTTCTTAAAGATGGAAAAGGAAATTTTCTCTGCTGGACAGAAATTCTGAAATTAAAATTAAAAATAAAAAAATTATGTTATTTCTAACTGCTAAAAAAGGAATCATTCTTAATCTTTTTCATTTCGCAAAGCAAAAAAAAGAAAGAAAAGAAAAGAAAAGAAAAGATAGGTTTTTGTAATAAAATAAAGCCATTCTGAAAGAACATGTTTACGATAAGAAAACAAATATATCTGACATTTTTAGCTACATTTTACATTTTCCGTGAATCATATTTCTTCGATAAAGGGAACGAACAGGTAATTCAATATGCATTGCGATTGTACATGAATTTAACTCTAGATAGCTTCGTTTTTTTCAACGATTCGCTTAAATCAAATATATTATCAAAATTTTTCATCTGTGCTTTTCAGTTATATGATATTTTAGCATGTTAAATGTCAATAATATTCATAAATTACATGATCCTCAGAAGAAAAAATACAAAAATAAATAAATAAGTAAAAATAAAACGTAAAACATAATCATATGCAAGAGATTGATATAAATTTGTAGAAAATTATAATTTCTTACATAACGAATTTCTAAAGACAGAAAACATAATTTCCTCATAGATATAAAACGTTAAAGAAATTAATGATTATGTACGCAGAGATCTGTTCAGGTTTTTTTTTTTATCTTATCCCCTTGAGGGGCAAGCAATTACGTTTGTGAAATGCAGAATTCCCACCGGAATCTTTGAAAAATTCTATTTCAAAATAACTAAAAGCAATTTTACGGCTTTTTTCCACCAAAGTTAGAAAAGTAAAATTTAATAAATTTTTTTCTGGTGTAAAACTTCATTAATCGAAGGTGGTATATAACATATACCGGTGCTCCTTAAGGGGTTAAAACAGGACTCTTCACAAAACTGCTTCACATCGAAAATAGACCCTTCTTCTATTTATCTTTAAAATAGAATTGACCATGACACAAAACAGATGTAATTACCAAAGAACACATTATCATCTAGATTAATCTATAATATAAATATATATAGAGATACATTATTAACCCTTACCGGCGCGGTGTCCTTAAAAAAGGACACCTAATTTTAATTCCAAAACTGACAAACGGCACCAAGAATATTTAAGTAAAATTTTCCTATTTTAATGTGCATGAAAATAAGCAAGTTCGTATTTTCTAATAAAATCGTTTATAAATTGCGGTGTCAGTCCATTATTTCATCAGTTTATAAACAGAATTACTCCGCGCCGGTAAGGGTTAATCTAAATTTAATGCATTTAAATAAATTTTTATATTAGAACAGGACCTTTCTACAATTCTGTTGGCCACACGGGATCATGAAAATATTGCTAATTTCATATTCAGAAAATTATGATTAGGTTTCTCATAATTATAAAAAAAAAAAGCAGTTCTCAGAAAAGTTAAAAAAAAAAAAAAAAAAAAAACACGACTCTGTGAAAATTCTGTACAGACCCCGGGTACGTGTACCATTTAATGAATCAATATTATTATTTTTCACCTCGTAAAAAAATATGTATAAAAGTAAAGACAGTTTAAAAAACCCCTCTATTATAAGCAGTCAATCTTCATCTTGAAAATCATGCCTAATAGTTTCACTGCAATTCGTGTTTTTTACCAAAAATTTCCGTTATAATACATTAATTTGGCACACATGGGCACCAAACTCGATTATTAAAAACTGACTAGTTTTTTTATGCTTGCTAAAAATTGCAAATCTGGCAACAAAAGTGAAACTTTGTTTAAACTTCAGGATTAATAAATTGATTTATCGACATATAACCGTAAATTAACCCTTAAATGCATAATGATGCATATCTACATCCTTTTTTTATTTAATGTTTTGCAACAAGTATATTTATATAGAAATATTAATCCTAAAAAAATTACAAAAATATAAACTTAAAAAGTTATCTTAAAATTTCTGGTGTCTATCTTTAACATAAGAGTGGAAAACATAATTCTAAACAAGTGGGTAAGTGTGATCATAGATCGCACAAAGGGTTTCGCTTATTATTCCTTTCAAACGTGGTTAAAAAAGCACGTGCCTCCATTTCAATCTATGTATTATATAGAAATTAAACAGATTAATTAAATAATAAATAATATCTCAGCTTCTAATTAAGCTAGCTCTTTGAACTGGGTATGTATGAAATCTGCGAGAGATTTCCCGTCCGGATGTCAAAAATTTTTATCAAAAAATTTAATATTTTAAAAGTTTAAATTTCGTATTAAAATAAAAACCGCAAGTGCGTCGTCATGTCTGTGATAAAAAACCCGTTGAAAGGAAAGTTTTAAAGCAATGATCCAATTAATGAAATAATAATTAATATCTCAGCTTGTAATTAAGCTAGGAGTTTGAACTGGGTACGTATGAAATCAGCGAAAATTTTTACGTCGGGATGTAAAAAAAAATTAATCTAACAATTTAATATTTAAAAAGTTTAAATTTCATATTAAAATATCCTCTGCTTAAATTTCTCCAGCGCCGATATGTCTGAAAGGTAACAACATCTGCTTTCCACTGAAATGAAATCTCTTTTCATTGTCTTTTCAAATACAGAAATTAAATTTTTATCGATCGATTTTTAGTGGATTTTTTGCGTTATACCCGACGCAGAAATTTGAACTTTATACTAAATTAAAGTATAATTTTTTTCGCGTCTTTCTATACCTTTTACGAATTTGTAGGACCAATACTTTAGGAGTCGCGATTTCGCTTTTTAAATGTCCACTTCATTTATTGCTTAATTTCCTCCGTGGTAACCATGCATCAGCTGATTTTACTGGCAACCCTTAGGAGAAACTCCTCTGATTTGGAGAAGGTGCGTTCGTAGCTGCGTTCAAAAGGTTGGCTGGTTAATTTTAGAAGTTAATTAGCCTGTAATTCGGTTAATTACCGAGTTTTTCAAAATTTTATGATTTGTTGTTTGATGTGAGGTGTTCAGCTGTAAGTACCCAAATATTCAAGTCTCTAACATGTATAGTTTCTGAGAACGGGCTCTGTGACGGACAGACAGACAGACAAAGAGTGAGACGAATAGGATTTCGTCAGATGAACGAAATCCTAAAAAATAATTAATGTACTTAATGGTGAAATTTTACAAAATAAAAAATTATATAAAATATTTAGATTGATACTTATTAAAATATTTACAATTTGCAATAGTTTAGTTTTTACTTTTATTTCAGATGTGCAACATAAGAATAGGTGGACGTGTTATACGAATAACATGTATCTTTTTTTTTTTCATTATTTTTCTTGTGTTTTATAGCCTTTCAGTGAATCATATATAATTTTTTATTAATTTTTTAATAAAAAATCATGCATTTAAGGGTTAATTAATATTTAACTATTAATTGCAAAAAGTTTTTTTATATATATCACACTCTTCATTTTTAACTCTTTCCAAGAAAGTTGAAAAGTGTTTATGCATTCGGTTTGTCTGGCCGTCTGTACGCGTTCTAAAAATTGCAAATCGGGCAACAAAAATGAAACTTTGTTTAACCCTTTCAGGGGCAAGGCATTTCTGCTCTAAAAATGTTCAAATATTTAATTCACACCGCAATTTAAGAACAAATTTATTTGAAAATAATCAAAAGCTTTTTTTTTTTTTTTTCACGTATTATGAGATCGAAAGCGTACTAAAAAATTTCTGGTCTCATTTGTCAATTTCGGCATTAAAATTAACCGGCGCCTCTCAAGGTGTTAAACTTCAGAATTAATAAATTGATTTCTCGACATATAATCGTAAATTAGTCCTTAATGCGTAATGATGCTTATCTACATCACATTTTATTTAATGTTTAGCAACCAATATTTTTATACAGAAATATTAATCCTGAACAAATTACAAAAATATAAACTTAAAAAGCTATCTTAAAATTGCTGGTGTCTATCTTTAATATAAGAGTAGAAAAAATAATTTAAAAAAAAATAATTCATGTATTTAACGGTGAAGTTTTACAAAATAAAAAATGATATAAAATATTTAGATTCATACTTATTAAAATATTTACAATTTGCAATATTTTAGTTTTTATTTGTATTTCAGATGTGCAACATAAGAAAAGGTGGACGTATTATATGAAAAATGTGTATCTTTATTTTTTTTTTCATTATTTTTCTTGTGTTTTATAACCCTTTCAGAGAATCATATATAATTTTTTTCGGAACAAAATAAAAAATCATGCATTTAAAGGTTAATTAATATTTAACTATTAATTGCAAAAAGCTTTTTTTTAATATCACACTCTTCATTTTTAACTCTTTCCAACAAAGTTGAAAAGTGTTTATGCATTCGGTTTGTCTCCCCGTCTGGCCGTCTGTACGCGTTCTAACTCCTGTAAATATACTCTGAGAATATACTCGTTCTGAAATTTTTGGATGTTAGTGACCTCTACCATAGCACGTACCCTATTTCAAATGAAGTTTGTAGCATATTTAGTTCATTTACAGGGACAGTCAAAAGTTTTCCGTTACATTACGGCCTATGGGAAAAAATCGTTTAAAATGATTTTTAATGATGTTACATGCTTTCAAACATAATAAAATTGATATGCATTTATCAAGTGCACTAAAATATGCATTCCGTAAAATATGCGGTGCAAAGAATAATTATTATTCATTTACAGGGCCACACAAAAGAATTGCGTTACATAATGTTATAGGGGTGGATGGAATTTTTTCAGGCGTATTTTAATTATGTTAAATTATTTCATATATAATGAAATTATTATACGTCGCTGAGGTTTACTATAACTTATTTCATGTATAATACGAAGTGCATAGCATTTACAGGGACACACAAAAGATTCCAGATACTATATGAAGTACTGTATGGTAGCGATGACTTCTGGAAATGCATTTTTAATTATGTTATGTGCTTTATGTTTCACTATATTTATGCATTGTATATGGCGTATATAAATGCTGTAATTCATATACAGGGCTACACAAAAGATTTCGTAATGGTTACTGGGCATGATTGTAAATTGCTTAAAGGTGGTTTTAAAATGAGTTATGCATTTTTACGCTGAACTGCATTTTGTTTACTAAGAAATATTTGTAGAACATAGATAGAATTATATACAGGGTCACGCAAAGAATTGGACACATGGCAGTCAATAAATGATAATTTCTGAAATGTGATACCAGTAGTTTTAAGAGTGTTTTACTTTGAATTAAACTTTAGCTAAATAGTGGCGTGTAATAATGGTACTAGGTTAACTACAGGGTTGTACAAAAGCATACAAGTATGTTTCTATCTATTACTATAAATGGCTGAAAGAGAAATTTCATCCTGTTATTCGTTTTTTTGCTAAACTAAATTTCCCCATTATATAACATATATATCAACCTACAGATCAAATACAGAGCTGTTTAAAAGAATTGGAATACATATTTGCTATGGATGTTAACTGCTGAAATCAATTTTTCAAATGTTTTATGCGTTTTCTAAAATGTTTACTTAGATTTAGTTTGTTTAATATTTCTCTAAATAACAAAGTTTTGTTAAAGCATTCAGGAAGTTTTGGAAAGTGTTTCATAATCTATGCTTAACGCATGATTTTTCTTACTTGTTTAAATTATAATTTATTTTCTACGTTTCATTCTTTAAAATTTTTCATTGTTGGAGTATGATACCCATTTAGCATATTTTAGCTAGTATTTATTGGCGCATCATTAAATCCATTGTTTTTTCAACTCTCATAAAATTGTACGAGTTACAGAAATTATTTGGCTATTACGGAAAAGTGCTTTAAAATGAATGCATTAATTTATAATTCACTTCTAAAAATATTAAAATGTTATATTGCATGGGAAACTCACGAAAGAATGTATTTTGCACTATTCCAGCTTATCAGGAAATGATTTAACCCTTTCAGGGACAAAGCATTTTCAATGCTAAAGTGTTGAAATAGATGATTGGTGTCGAAATTCTCCCCCTCCCCCCCCCAAAAAAAAACCCCGTAAATAACAAAAAGGCCAAATTTGGCATATTTATTAAATAGAAACTATTTTACCACAATTCTGCTACCAGTGAAGCGTTGGGATTTAAAATAAACTGGTTTCATAAACATACCACCGCCCCTGAAAGGCACAGAAAAATTCTGTTCGTAAAACGATAAAATGATTGACTGACACTGGAATTTACAAACGACTTTTTTAGAAAAGCAAAACTCGTTACTTGCAACTTTCATTGTAAAAGCAAAATTTTATTCAAATATTCTTGGTACCGATTGCAAGTTTGGAATTAAAATTAGGTGGTCCGGCATGGGACCACTGCGCCTGAAAGAGTTAATAATGGCTGGTAACCCTTTCGCTTTCTTTACCACGAAAATTTAATAGAATTTTTTCCTGATTGAATCGGCAGATTACGGCGATTTAAAAAGGTAAAATTTACTATAAAATTTTTGTGGTGCGAAAAAGCGTAAGAGTTGACAACTATGCCCTTAACCCAGGGGTCGGAGCATATAGGACAAATTTTATTGTTCTTACCAGTATCTTTTTCAATAATTTTCATGATACATTCCTACTGCTGAACAGTGCTGAACAGTAGAGCAGCTTTGAGGTGTTTCCTAGCTGTTAATAGCTTAACAACCAGGCTAAAGATATGATGTCTTACAAATTAATGCGCCATTGGGAAAAAGTAAAGGTGCAGTTGTTAAAAACTACATCATCAAAAGAAAGAATATTAAGGATAGAATATATGAACAAGAACTTATATTTAAGAGATAAAAAGTTTAAAGTTAAGTTTAAAAACACAGATAAAGAAGTAAGATTTGTATTAAAATGTAGGTATAACTGTAGTTGCAAACCCTACTGCATATCTTATAAAAATGTCTCTTGAAGATTATCGATAAAAGATACTGATAAGAACAAAAAAATTTGTCCTATATGCTTCGACCCCTGCCTTATGCCCTTCGGGATAAGCGACTTTCACAGAGTTTTTAATAGTTTATAACCGGTTTTTCAAAACAGAAATTTTTACCTAATTGAATCGGGAAAATGGCCGGAATAAGTAAAGCAAAATTTACAGTAATAATTTACTGGTGAAAATAATCACGGATTCTGAGAACCTTACGTGCCACGTATATCGGTCGCTTGTCTCCAAAGGGTTCTTTTTTTTACACAATAAACTAAAAGTAGGACTATACACTACATTTATGTTATTTATTTCTTTAGTGCGTAGCTTTGCATATATGCAAACAACAGTGTTTTGAATTGAATGCATTTTTATATTCGTATATACCTGATTCACACCAGAAAATTAAAATAGCAATATTTGCTTTAAGTAATAACAGACATTCCGTATTTAAATAAAGCGGAATTAACCAATGAAACTTTCTGGTGTAAAGTCAGATTCTCTGAACTACGTAATTTATAGAACGTAATCTATCATGGGAATTAAAGGATTAAAGGTTAAGTTTTATAAAATAATAATATAAAATAAGGTATTTGGAGACATACTTATTAAAATATTTACTAATTTGGGCTTAGATGTTTTATATTCCCTCAGCTGTTGTTTTGATTTCTTTGGTGATTTTTGTTGGCGTGTTGACGGTGTTTCTGGATATGGCAACCTCGATATGTTGAATCCCGTGTGACATGTGTGTTGTGACGTATCGTTCTGGCAACCCCTGAGAAGCTCATTTTAGCTTGGAATATTGTGAATGTCTTTTGAGATCGTGTTGTATAGTTCTGCCTTTTTATTTTTATGTGAAATTTATTGAATGTATTTGATTGACTACGGCTTCTGTAGTCCGTTTAAACGCTGTTGCTGAAGTAATTAGGAAATATGAGGAAATTTTGACAAGAAAGGAAGGTTTCTTTATAGTGTGTGAATACGTATTCATAAGCCTATTTTGGAAAATGTCGGTGATGATATTTCGAGCCGGAGCTTTCAAGAAAGCAGATGTCTGTTAAGGTTTGTTGATAATTTTATGTATATTTTACTGCTTTAAGAGTTTTGTACATTTTGAGATTGCTAGAAAGTGAGAACTGCTGAATTTTGAGAATGCTACACCTCGAGAAGTGCTGAATGCAGTGATGTTTTTTTTTCGGTTAATGTGCGCGAAGCGCACATACAACGATTACTGGTTGCCATTTTAGCGAATTTTGTTTTTTTATGTGTATTTTGCTGCTTTAAGAGTTTTTTACATTTTAAGGTTGCTAGACAGCGAGAATTGTTGAATTTTGAGAATGCTACACCTCGAGAAGTGCTGAATGCAGTGATTTTTTTTTTCGGTTAATGTGCGCGAAGCACACAGAGCGATTACTGATTGCCATTTTAGGGAATTGTGTTTATTATTTACATTTTATTTTCGTTAAGCCAAACATGCGTATAAACCGATGCTTGGCGGCTTTTACTACTTGGCGAAAAAGGGGTTTTCACGCCAAGAAAAATTCCAAGATGGCGGCCCGGAGAATTTATGACATCTGTTCCTTAATTTGCAATATGTTAGCGTAAAACAGCCACACGACTGTAGTTTTTACTTGTATTGCAGATGTGCAACAGAAGAAGAGATTGACGTGTTACATGAAAAATGTATCTCTGATTTTTTTCATTATTTTTTCTGTGTAATAAACCTTTAAGAGAATTCTACATATTTTTCTCGAAACAAAATAAAAAAATCGCCCATTTAAGGGTTAAATATTCGCCTCACATATGTCGAAATATGTCGCGAAATATGTCTTCCAATAAATGATAATAATATTGAAGTTTAATAATAGTGGTGTCTAAAAGCTTTTAGAAATGAAACAAGCAAACTCTTCTTTCGCGAACGGTGTACGAGCAAAAAATTAAGTCGTTAAAAATAGATTATAAAATTACATTTTTACACCCAAAAAACAGGTTGAGTTAAATAAAAGGGTGTAAAAATTTATAGCCATTTTACAACAAAATAAAGCTATTCTCAAAAAAAAAAAAAATGTTTTACGACAAAGATTTATTTGTAATGTCTTTAGCTCCACTCCATAATTCATTATTCTCGAATCATATATCATCAATAAAGGGAGCAAAAAGGTCCGTTTTGCAATGCAAATGAATGTGATTCATGATTTTTTGCAACTACTAACGTTACGTTGAACAAACTTATTTAGAAGACTTCGATGAAGAAATTGTACGCCTAATATTACGTTTGATATTATTCTTAAAAGGAATATTGATTCTTTTTTAGGAGGTACACGTACAGAATTATTAATTTCTTTCAGATTTTCTATGTATGAGGAAAATTTGTTTTTCTGTCTTTGTAAACCTTTAACTAGAAGTTAAATTTTCTTCATATTTCAATCGAAAATCCTAGATATCGTTCTGCATGACTTTTATTGTTGTTTTTGTTCAATGGCATGTAATTTATGAAGAATATCGAAATTTAACATAAAATCTTAACGAAATTTAATTATCCTATAATTCTAAAGCATAGTCTCATATTACATACATAGAAAACGTAGATATCGTTGCGCTTGACATTTGCTGTTATTTTTGTTCAAGGTTCATATAACTTATGAAGAATATCGAAATTTTATGTGAAATCTTATCGAAATTTAAAGTGAAATCTTATCGAAATTTAAGGTGTAAGCTCATCGAAATTTAAATTATTATATAATTCTAAAATGTAGGCTGCAAGTTTTCGATAAATAATCTTTTTCAAAAAATGAAGTTATCTTGAGATAAATTCATTTGCAATGCATATCAAATTACCCTTTTGATCATTCACTGAAGAAATATGATTCGCGGAAAATGAATAATGCGAATATTGCAGTTTAAAATTAGTGGTGTTGAAAAGCTTTTAGTACCGGAAAAGGGAAACGCTTCTTGAACGTACGGTGTACGAGCAAACCTGTTAACCCCTTAACGCTCGAATTAAATTACGGTTGAATAATTCAAATTGCTTATTGGCACCACTTTTATGAAAAAGAAATATTCACCTTATTTAATGACAGCAAAAACGATACCAAAATATACCAAATTTCACTATTTTATAAATCTGGTGGGAATCAAAGAATTTGAGTAAAAGACACAGCCCATGAATATGACGGGAGCGAGAATTAAGGGGTTAAAGGATTAAAAATCGATTACAGAATTCCACTTTTACATGCAAAAACAAGGTTTAGTTAAATAAAAGAATGTAAAAAATTATAAACTTTCACAACAAAATAAAGCTATTCTCGAAAAAAAAATTATTTTTACGACAAAGATTCATTTGTAATATCTTTAACTCTACTCCATTATTCATTATTCGCGAATCATATATCATCAATAAAGGGACCAAAAAGGTGCGTTTTGCAATGCAAATGAATGAGATTCACGATTTTTTCATCTACTAACGATACGTTGAACAAATTTATTTAGAAGACTTTGATGAAGAAATTTTACGTCTAATATTACGTATGATATTATTCTTCAAAGGAATATTGATTTTTTTTTTTTTTTTTTTTTTTTTTTTTTGTAGGAGGTACACGTACAGAATTATTAATTTCTTTTAGATTTTCTATCTATAAGGAAATTTGTTATTCTGTCTTTACGAAAGTTTTATCTACGAAGTTAAAATCGTCTTCATATTTCAATCGAAAATCGTAGATATCATTCTGCATGGCTTTTGTTGTTGTTCTCAGTGCTAACGCATCTCTGTATGATTTTTTATTTAGGCATTTCGAATTATCGCTAGTATGTTTTAATTGTTATTTGGCTTTAACTCTTTATCTACTGCACTATGATATACTGCAATTTTTTTCAAGTAATTTTTTCTTCAGTTACTACAATGAAAATTAAAGGATAAACATAAAAAAAATACTCACCCGTGAGAAATTTAATTCCTTAGAGGTAATTAATTAAAGTGGTACTTTAAAGTACCGTCAGTACACTATGACTAAAATATTATCGTAATAAAAACCCACATGGTATTCGAAGTGGCACCAAAATTGTGGTAAATATTTTCGATTGTGAAATATAGCCTTTTTCTTATTTACAAATGATTTTTTTTGGCAAATTCCGGTGCCAATCATTTGTTTTAATACTTTGGCATTTGCCCCTAAAAAGGTTAAAAAAATTATTATTATTATTATTATTTTCTAGGTTTCGTTCTTGTTAGCAGTCTTTTAGCTATGTGACGTCTATATTCCAGAAACAACATGTTCTCTCTTATCTCCACATATGCAATATATAAATTGACATGTGCCATTTCTAGCATAGCAAAAAAGCCGGAACCACAATTTATTTGATTTCCTATAATAAATAATAATGAAACGGAAAGGAAATACTAGAAAAATTATTATTACACTACATTTTAGTAATTACATTTTAAAGCAAATGAAAACGATGAGTAACTACACAAACGAAAAGTAAACAAGAAGTTTTTCTCCAACACCCAGTGTACTGACGGTTCTTATAAATACCACCGAGTAATTCAACAGTTAAATCAAATACATACACCGTTCACCTAAAATAGCTAGTCAAATTGTATTCTAAAATCATAATGAACGCATAAAAAAATCCAACACTTATCTTATATCCTTTACTGTGCTTGCAGCAATAAAAAGACGAGCGACAATCTGTACGAAATGTCGGCATAAAACACATCGACTGTTTCAAAGATAGCCTCCTTCCTCGCTAAAATAATAAACCTAGAACTATTGCTGCCATGTATAATACAAAGTGAAGTTAAAAGAGAGTTTTTGCAAAGTACTATTAGACTATTAGTATTATTCACTATGGGATGAAAGCTTAAAGTGAGTGGTACATATAAGTACCGTCAGTAGATGAAGCGTTAACCCCTCGAGGGGCAAGTAATTGTGTTTCTGTAATGTCGAATTCACACCGGAATCTGCAAAAAGATTTATTGGAAAATAAGGAAAAGCATTTTTAAGTTTTTTTCACCAAAGTTAGAAAAGTAAAATTTAATAAAATTTTTCTGGTGCGAATATTTATAAATCGTAGGTGGAATAAAATATATCCCACCACCCTTTATGGGGTTATAGGGTAATGAATATTCCATAAATAAATTTTTAAAAATTGCAATTCAAAAATTTGTTGTGTGAATTCAATATTTCTAAATAAAAATCCCACCAGATGCGGCAACGCTGGTTGTTTTTGTTCAAGGATTTAATTTATGAACTCTTATCGAAATTTAACTAAAAGCTTATGAAAATCTAAATTATCATATAATTCTAAAACGTAGGCTGCAAAATTTCGATAATTATTGTTTTTGTTTTTTTCAAACAGAATCTTTTTTAAAAAATGAAGTTATCTTCCGAAAAATTCATTTGGAATGCATATCAAATTGCCTTTTTGATCCTTCATTGAAGAAATATGGTTCACGGAAAATGAATAATGCAATGAAGCTAAAAAAGTCTGAATGTTTATACTAAATATGTTCTTCCGACAATGAGTTTGTTATGCGTAAGCTATTACACCGATTTTCTGCTCATAAAATGTCTGACACTTTGGAACCCCTATAGATGCTAATTCTGCATCTTGCAATTATGTAAATACATCAAATGAAAGAACATACTTATATTTTTCATCCTAATAAAAATTGTGTTTTAAAATCATATACCTTTTATGATATTAAATGTTGAAAATGGCCTTTTTTTTTCATTTTTTTCCAATTTTAAGTGTCCTGAGACACTTTAACCCGTTGAGGGGCGGTGGGATATATTTTATCCCACCTACGATTAATAAAGATTTACACCGGAAAAATTTTATGAAATTTTCATTTTGTAACTTTGGCTGAAAAAAGACGGAAAATTGGTTTTCCTTATTTTGAAATAAAATTTTTTTAAGTTTCCGGTGGGAATTCAGCATTATACAAACGCAATTCCTTGCCCCTCAAGGAGTTAAGGATAGTTTTCGATTGTGCATTTTCAAGCTGAACTATATTTAACCACTTCACCGTTTGCCCCGAGATAACTCGGGGGAAAAAGCACTGTTTCCCCATACCTGTCGCCGGTGAAGTGGTTTTAATATTGTAAACAGTGTTGCCAGTGGGCTATTTTTTTAAAATTCAGACCTGTTGACTGTTAGCACTTTTTTGAAATGGTAAAATTCGCCTTATTGAATGACATATTAATACCGTAATTTCCCGCGTATACTACGCGGCTTAGTTAAGTCTTTTTCATACCGGAAATTTTATTTAAAAAATGAAGTCAAATAATTGCTAAGCAAACGCAAGTCACATTTTATTTAAAACAGATTCTGGTAAGAAATCAAATTGTCTGAGCTGCGGCGTATACGCGGGAAATTACGGTAAATAAATAGATAGACAGGGTTACGCAAAGAGCTGCATACATTGCCGTCTGTGGATAGTATTTCTGAAAGTAGTGGTACGCGGGGGGCTTTTTTTATGAAATTTTAGTTTAATATGTGGCGTGCATGAAATTCTGTAGATAATATACACTCTACAAAATTATTCGAGTACATTTCCGTTTATTAGTGAAAATTTCCGAAGGTGGATTTCCAACCGTGTTAAGTGTTTTTAACTAAGGTAAATTTTAGCACACCATTTAGAGTATAGACAGAACTATAAATTATTTGAAGGGGTGAGCAAATAATCTGAGTACCTTTCCAACTATGGAGGATAATTTCCGAAACCTGATTTTGAAATATGTTATGCGTTTTATACAATGGCGACTCAGTGTTGCCAGTGGGCTACTTTTTTTAATATCATATTTCTTGATTGGCACCACTTTTTTGAAATGGTAAAATTCCCTTCGTTTTGGCCTTACTTAATTAAGGTGAATTTTACCATTTCAAAAAAGTGGTGCAAATCAAGAAATTTTAATTTTAATAAGCAGCTCACTGGCAAAACTGTGGCGACTCGTGACTAGTTTTATTTGAAGACTAAATGCACGGCTGCCAGATTTATTCTTTTCTGACTGTATTTTTTTAAAAAAGAAATCCTTAATTAGCAGATAGTTCTCTCGTCAACTAAGTACAGTAATCCCTTAACATTCGCGAGGGTTAGATTCCGCGAATGTTAAAACCAAGTCCGCACAACTGCTATTTTTATATTCTGTACGTACCACTATTTAAAACAGTATGTTCTGGCCATCGCAAAACTTTCTTCTATATAAATCACGTCAATTAAATTATTTAAATAGTACAAGAAATAACAACGATTTAGCACCAATTCATATCAAAGTATGTCTGAATTTGAAGTTGGATGAAAATGCGTACATTAGTTCTTGAGATAGAGCTATAGAGGAAATTCTGAAAAATGTAGCATAGCAGCGCCACCTATTGGGCGATTTACACCAAAAATAAACAGCACTAAATGATATCAAAGTATACCTGAATTTGAAGTTTGATGAAAATTCGAGCATTAGTTATTGAGATAGAGCTATAATGGAAATTATGAAAAATGAAGCATAGCAGCGCCACCTGATGAGCAATTTGTACCAAAACATAAACAGCACCAACTCATATCAAGGTATAACTGAATCTAAAATTTGTTTAAAATCCAAGCATTTGTTCTTGAGATAGAGCTATTGCGGAAATCGCAAAAAATACAGCATAGCAGCGCCACCAGTTGAGTGATTTACACCAAAAATTAAACAGCACTAATTTATACGTCAATACATGTCAAGGACTAGCTAAATCTGAAGTTTGATGAAAATCCGTGCAATAGTTCTTGAGATACAGCTCTTGCGGGAATCGTGAAAAAAAACAGCACAGTAGCGCCACCTGTTGGGCGATTTACTCCAAAAATTAAACAGCACTAATTTATATCAGGGACTAACTGAATCTGATGTTTGATGAAAATTCATGCATTTTGTATTGAGTTAAAGCTATTGCGATAATCATGAATAATGCAGCATAGCAGCGCCACCTGTTGGGCGCTTCTCACAAAAAAGTAATCAACACCAAACTATGTCCTGGTCTAACTAAATCTGAAGTTTTATGAAAATCCGTGCAGTAGTTCTTGAGATATAGCTGTTGCAGAAATCGTGAAAAATGCCGCATAGCAGCGCCACCTGTTGGGCGATTTTCACCAAAAACTAATCAGGTCCAGTTCATCAAATCGTGTTCTGGGCATTCTAAAACGTATAAATCCGTCGAAAACCGGAAGTCGAAATTTTTCTCGAATCCAGTACTTTCTTCTTGCAAAGATAGAAGAAAGTAAAAAAATACATTTTGTATTATATACCTTTCTTGCAAATGTTGTCAACACGTATATAAAAGATTTTTCTTTTTAAAAAGTAGTGCTAATGTTGAAAGATTCTGCATTTTCTATTTCAAAATCCGCGAATGTTAAGGGATTGCTGTAAAAGAATCTGTTTAATCCTTTCAGGGGCAAGTAGTTGTGTTTGTGTAATGTTGAATTTCCACCGGAATTTTAGAGAAGATTTGTTTCAAAATAAGGATAAGAAATTTTGCAAAATTTTATATCAAAGTTATAAAAGCGAAATTTTATTAAAAGTTTCTGGTGTAAATCTTGATTAAAGTTAGGTGGGATAAAATATGTCCCACCGGTCCTCAAGGGGTTAAAGCAGAGGTCAAGCAGGGGTCAAAGCAGGGGTCAGAAAATAATAAAATTTTCATCCGTCTATATATTGTCCTGTAAAAAGCTATTCAGGAGCTGCCACTGCTTTTAAAAAGTGTTTGCTTAATTATTTTCCTTTCACCTATTTACCAGCTAAAGTTCCATTACTGTATTTTGGAAATGTTTGAAAATCTTTCATAATCTAACTTAACTACGGAATTTTCTTTCTTGCTTTAATAACTGACATTGGACGTGTTTATCAGAAAATTTTTGTATTCTGCTTTTGAGAGTTAGATAATATATAAACGTGTTAAATTTCGATATTTTTATTACATTTTATTAATTCTTAAACAAAACAAGTCCGAAGTTACACTTCAAACGTGGTAAATGGGGTACGTTCATAGTCTGACTAGATCTATAAATATTCAGATCTTGGTGCAATACCTGTTGCACTCATATGTAAAAAGGCATGAATACAAAATTTATTATGATTCTATATATTAAATTTAGTAATACGGAAGTAATAGGCCCCATCTTAAAGAAGATGTCATCACCATGGCAGCCTAGAATCATTACCTATCATGGGATATCATTGAATGAATGGATTATATGATGGGATTTAATAGAATGAAGAAAACTTTTATTAATATCTTTTTAAGTTTTGATTCAATTTTCCTAAAATTTGAAGTGACTCGAAAACATTCTTCTACGATTATATATACAGTCGAGTCTCTCTATAACGAAACTCCATACATCGAATTTCTCTATAGAACGAATTTTTAGTAGGAACGGTCCCTTTTTTCCATGATCTCATTAAAAACAGTCTCCATATAGCGAAATATCTATCTCCATATAACGAAATTTTTCATGAAATGTTCTTTATTTATTGTTTTAGAAAAGCTTCCAAATCACATGGAATCCATTTTCCAACACAGATTACCGATTTATCGTTCAGTGAGAGTTTTTTTATCTTACTTCTCTACCTTGAATCTCCTTGTTTTTTATGCCCAACGAATTCATCTCCCCCCCTCCCCCCATCGTACATATCTTACAACATGTACTTCTTAAAGCAGTGTCAATTGGACTGTTACACATATAAGAGCGGGATCAGAGAGGTAATTGAAGTTTAAGGTGAATGAGAATTCAAATGGAGGGAAATGTTTCCGATACAATTTTTCATTCCTTGCTAAAGTGCGAACATTTTTTCGAGAGTGTAATAATTTTGAAAATAAAACAGCGAAAAATTACAGATTTCTTCGTCTAAAAATAATGTAAGTTTTCCTTATGTGATTTTTATTATGCTTTCAAATAAATGTCTGTTCTCCTTTTTGAAACTGTTTAAATAATTCAGAAATACAGTATTAGGTTAATGTTTATAGTTAAACATTTCAAATTCTTAATTAAACACCTTAAAAGTAATTTTTGTTCAAAATTTACACATTAAATAGGAACTTTTACTCATTCTCTATACAACGAATTTCTCTATATAACGAATTTTTTACTGGAACAATGGAGTTCGTTATATAGAGACTCGACTGTATTAAATTTCAAAACCATTCTGTTGGGTAATTTTTGAGCTGTTATGTGTGGTCAGACGGACGGACTAGAAGAGGACTATAGGTGCTACGAAATTATATAATTGCGAACGCACCTAAAAAAAAAAAAATCTTCTTATAGAGATTCTGAGTTGAAATATGAAAAAAAAAAAACTTTTTAAGATAAAACATTCGTAAAGGCATAATTTCTATTTCAAAGAAATGAGTCAATATTATTTTTTCCTTTCTGAAAAGAACAAAAGCGAGAAACCTTTTGTAAGAATATAAAGCTATTCTCCAAAGAAAACGTTTTAATAAAAAGAAAAAAAAATCGGGATATTTTTAGCTTCACTGCATTATTCATTTTCTCTAAAGGATGTGTTTTCTATGAATGAGAGCGAAAGGGTAACTCATATGCGTTGCAAATGAATTAAATTCACGACAGCTTCATTTTCTTCAACGACTGACTTTGAGCAAATTTATTTGCAAAAATTTTCAGACTTTTTTATAGAGTTTACTATATTATTCATTTAACATAATATATTTAAATATTCCTGATAAATTATATGGATACTGCTATGGATACATAGCTGCTAACGTGCACGGATTTTTGCTACCACTAAAATTTAATAGAAACTTTTGCCTAATTCAATCGCCGAATTGCAGTGAATGTTGATAATTAATGAAGGCAGAAATTTCTGTTTAATTTTAGTGGTAGCAAAAATCCATACAAGTTGGCAGCTATGTGGATATAAACTATATGGATGCAGTATAAAAAGACGTACAGTCGTGGGAAAAAAAAGTAAACACCCCCTACTAACTCCGCAACAAATTATCGTAGAAGAAAGTTACTGGTACCGAACGATTGGAAATAAAGTCTACTTTTAAATGATGTATATAAAATTTGCTTAGAAACCCATCTACATATTAAAACGAACCATAACTTCATTTTTTTCAATGGCAATATCAATTCTGACAGCATAAATGAACTCTACACACTTCAAATAGCCTAAAAACAAACTTTTATGCAATTCGTACCATAAGTTTCCGAGAAATTAATTATCTTAAAACGAGCGTATTTTAAGGGCTGTATCCAAATTGAAGTTGGGTTCGCGATTGCTAACCGAGAGAGCCGCCTTCTTGATCAAGGCACCTTAAGCAGTCAATGAAGTCTGTTAGATAACAAGGCAGCAGAAGAAATTTCAAAATATCTACTCACTTCAATCATAGACGGCCCCTTAAACCATCATTTTGCCGTTTTTAAAGCATAATTTGAAAACTACTTGGAAGAAAAATGTGAAATTTGGAATTTTCATAAAGCTGGACTTAATAAATCTAAATCCATCAAAAAAATTGTAGGTTGCAATTCATAATTTTTTCGAATATTAATTTCATAATTCATAATTCATACCATAAAATTATAAAAATTGCAAATTCAGCGTATTTATGTTTGGGCACATTAGTTTTATTTCTAATAAAAAATTAGCACATTAGGAGCATAATTTCAGAAGATATAAATAAAAAAATGAAAATGTAATTTAACATTAGAAGCACTAAATTTTGAATGTTTATAATTCAAAAACTTATCATTCAAATGACTTGAAATTCGGTGTCTAGGCATATTTTGAACCGAAGATTTGAAATATCTCGTTAAAATTGGGTATTGCCATTGAAAAAAATGAGGTTTGGGTTCGTTTTAATATGTAGATGAGTCCCTAAGCAAATTTTATATACGTCATTTAGAAGTAGACTTTATTTCAAATCGTTCGGTACCAGTAACTTCCGTCTACGATAATTTGTTGAAGAGTTAGTAGGAGGTGTTTACTTTTTTTTTTTTCCACGACTGTACATATCGCTCACCCGCAAGAAAAATGACACATCTCGACAAAAGTAAATTATATGGATACTGCTATGGATATAAACTATATGGATGCAGTATAGAAAGACGCACATATCGCTCACCCGTAAGAAAAGTGACACATCTCGACAAAAGTAAATTATATGGATACTGCTATGGATATAAACTATATGGATGCAGTATAGAAAGACGCACATATCGCTCACCCGCATGAAAAGTGACACATCTCGACAAAAGTTAATTATATGGATACTGCTATGGATATAAACTATATGGATGCAGTATAGAAAGACACACATATCGCTCACCAGCATGAAAAGTGACACATCTCGACAAAAGTAAATTTAGCAGGAGAGGCAAAAGAAAATTGGCATGATTTTACTCTAACATGAAATTATAGCACTTAGCTTTGCATGCAGGAATAAAAGCGTGCATAAAACCCTTAAGAATGAAGACGTAGGATAAGGTTTTGAGAGTTGGATAATTTTACCTCCCCCACACAATACATCCCTCTTCTATGAACACAAATGGACATATAGTGTAATAAAGGGATTTTCTGTATACCTACACTTATGAAACTGTTTGTGTAGCAAGACAAACCTATGACAGACCTATTAGAGGAATAAAATGCAAAATGAATTTTTGCGAGATGTATCACTTTTCTTGCAGGTGAGCGATAAATTTGTATTATATTTTATTAATTCTTAAACACACAAAAAAGAAAAAAAGAAAAACTTTCTGTCTAAAATTCTTTATGGAAATCTGAAAAAAAAAATTTAAGATAAAACATTCCTACAGGCATAATTTCTATTTCAAAGAAATGAGTCAATATTATTATTTTCCCTTCCGATAAAGAACAAAAGCGATAGAACTTTTGTAAGAAAATAAAGCTATTCTACACAGAAAATGTTAAACGGAAAAAATGTTTTCGTGATGTTTTTATCTTCTCTCCATTATTCATTTTCTGTAAAATATGTCTTTTCTATGAATGTGACCAAAAAGGTAATTTACTATGCATTGCAAACGAATTAAACTCACGACAGCTTCATTTTCTTCAACGACTGACTTTGAACAAATTTATTTGCAAAAACGTTTTAGCCTTCTTTTTAGAGTTTATTATATTATTCTTTTAACAAAATATATTGCAATATTCCTGATAAATTAAATGGAGTTTTGCACAATAAAAAGTCGTGTATATTAGCTAAGAATTTTTTATGGAAATCGGAAGAAATTTACATTTTATTAATTCTTAAAGACACAAAAAAGAAAAGAAAAAGAAAAACTTTCTTAAGTGATGTCTAAACTTCTTTATGGAAATCTGAAAAAAAAAAAGGGTTTTTAAGATAAAACATTCCTAAAGGCATATTTTCTATTTCAAAGAAATGAATCAATATTATTATTTTCCCTTTTGATAAAGAACAAAAGTGATAGAACTTTTGTAAGAAAATAAAGCTATTCTATACAGAAAAATGTTTTACGAAAAAAAAAAATGTTTTCGAGATATTTTTAGTTTCACTGCATTATTCATTTTCTCTAAAAGATGGGTTTCCTATGAATGTGAGTCAAAAGGTAAATTACTATGCATTGCAAATGAATTAAACTCACGACAGCTTCATTTTCTTCAACGACTGACTTTGAAAAAATTTATTTCCAAAAATATTTTAGCCTTCTTTTTAGAGTTTATTATATTATTCTTTTAACAAAATATATTGCAATATTCCTGATAAATTAAATGGAGTTTTGCACTATAAAAAGTCGTGTATATTAGCTAAGAATTTTTTATGGAAATCGGAAGAAATTTACATTTTATTAATTCTTAAAGACACAAAAAAAGAAAAGAAAAAGAAAAACTTTCTTAAGTGATGTCTAAACTTCTTTATGGAAATATGAAAAAAAAGGTTTTTTAAGATAAAACATTCCTAAAGGCATATTTTCTATTTCAAAGAAATGAGTCAATATTATTATTTTCCCTTTTGATAAAGAACAAAAGTGATAGACCTTTTGTAAGAAAATAAAGCTATTATATACAGAAAAATGTTTTACGAAAAAAAAAATGTTTTCGAGATATTTTTAGTTTCACTGCATTATTCATTTTCTCTAAAAGATGGATTTCCTATGAAAGTGAGTCAAAAGGTAAATTACTATGCATTGCAAATGAATTAAACTCACGACAGCTTCATTTTCTTCAACGACTGACTTTGAACAAATTTATTTCTAAAAATATTTTAGCCTTCTTTTTAGAGTTTATTATATTATTCTTTTAACAAAATATATTGCAATATTCCTGATAAATTAAATGGAGTTTTGCACTATAAAAAGTCGTGTATATTAGCTAAGAATTTTTTATGGAAATCGGAAGAAATTGAAATTTTATTACATTTTATTAATTCTTAAAGACACAAAAAAAGAAAAGAAAAAGAAAAACTTTCTTAAGTGATGTCTAAACTTCTTTATGGAAATCTGAAAAAAAAAAGGTTTTTTAACATAAAACATTCCTAAAGGCATATTTTCTGTTTTAAAGAAATGAGTCAATATTATTATTTTCCCTTCTGATAAAGAACAAAAGTGATAGACCTTTTGTAAGAAAATGAAGCTATTCTATACAGAAAAATGTTTTACGAAAAAAAAAAAAAAAATGTTTTCGAGATATTTTTAGTTTCACTGCATTATTCATTTTCTCTAAAAGATGGGTTTCCTATGAATGTGAGTCAAAAGGTAAATTACTATGCATTGCAAATGAATTAAACTCACGACAGCTTCATTTTCTTCAACGACTGACTTTGAAAAAATTTATTTCCAAAAATATTTTAGCCTTCTTTTTAGAGTTTATTATATTATTCTTTTAACAAAATATATTGCAATATTCCTGATAAATTAAATGGAGTTTTGCACTATAAAAAGTCGTGTATATTAGCTAAGAATTTTTTATGGAAATCGGAAGAAATTTACATTTTATTAATTCTTAAAGACACAAAAAAAGAAAAGAAAAAGAAAAACTTTCTTAATTGATGTCTAAACTTCTTTATGGAAATCTGAAAAAAAAAGGTTTTTTAAGATAAAACATTCCTAATGGCATATTTTCTATTTCAAAGAAATGAGTCAATATTATTTTTCCCCTTCTGATAAAGAGCAAAAGTGATAAACCTTTTGTAAGAAATTAAAGCTATTCTATACAGAAAAATGTTTTACGAAAAAAAAAATGTTTTCGAGATATTTTTAGTTTCACTGCATTATTCATTTTCTCTAAAAGATGGGTTTCCTATGAATGTGAGCAAAAAGGTAACTTACTATGCATTGCAAATGAATTAAACTCACGACAGCTTCATTTTCTTCAACGACTGACTTTGAACAAATTTACTTGCAAAATTTTGCAGCCTTCTTTTTAGAGTTTATTATGTTATTCTTTTAACATAATATATTTCAATATTCCCAATATGGACCCCTCCACTATAAAAAGTCGTATATATTATCTAAGATTTTTTTTTTATTGAAATCTGAAGAAATATAATTTTTAGTATATTTTATTAGTTCTTAAACAACAACAAAAAAAAAACCTTTATTAAACTGATGTCTAAAGTTTTCTATGGGAATCTAAAAAAGAAATTTTTTTAAAAGTAAAGCATTCCTAAAGGCACAATTTCTAATTCAAAGAAGCGAGTCAATATTATTATTCCTCCCTTCTGTAAAAGAAAAAAAACGCGACAGACCTTTGGTAAGAAAATAAAGCTATTCTCCAGAAAAAAAAATATTTTAAGGAAAAAAAAATGTTTTCGAAATATTTTTTGGTTCTCTGCATTATTCATTTTCTCTAAAAGATGTGTTTTCTATGAATGAGAGCAAAAGGGTAACTTTCTATGCATTGCAAACGAATTAAACTCACGAGAGCTTCATTTGCTCCAACGACTGACTTCGGACAAATTTATTTGCAAGATTTTTCATCCTCCTTTTTAGAGTTTATTATATTATTCTTTTAACATAATATATTTCAATATTCCTGACAAATTAAATGGAGCTTTGCACTATAAAAAGTCGTGTATATTATCTTAGAATTTTTTATGGAAATCGGAACAAATATAAATTTTATTACATTTTATTAATTCTTAAAGGCACAAAAAAAAGAAAAAGAAAAAGAAAAACTTTCTTAAAGTGATGTCTAAAATTCTTTACGGAAATCTGAAAAAAAAAGTTTTTTTTTAAGATAAAACATTCCTAAAGGCATATTTTCTATTTCAAAGAAATGAGTCAATATTATTATTTTCCCTTCTGATAAAGAACAAATGTGATGGAGCTTTTGTAAGAAAATAAAGCTATTCTATACAGAAAAATGTTTTACGAAAAAAAAATTTTTCGAGATGTTTCTATCTTCACTTCATTATTCATTTTCTCTAAAAAATAGGTTTTCTATGAATGTGAGCAAAAAGATAACTTACTGTGCATTGCAAACGAATTAAACTTACGACAGCTTCATTTGCTCCTACGACTGACTTTGGACAAATTTATTTGCAAAATTTTTCAGCCTTCTTTTTAGAGTTTATTACATTATTCTTTTAACATAATATATTTCAATATTCCTGATAAATTATATGGAGCTTTGCACTATGAAAAGTCGAATATATTATCTAAGATGTTTTTATCGAATTCAGAAGGAATATAATTTTTATTATGTTTTATTAATTCTTAAACAACAATAGCAAAAAAAAAAAAAACATATTTTACTGATGTCTAAAATCTTTTATGGGATTCTAAAAAAACAAAAGTTTTTTAAGATAAAGCATTCCTAAAGTCATAATTTCTATTTCAAAGAAATAAGTCAATATTCCTTTCTGTAAAAGAACGAAAGCGGTAGACCTTTGGTAAGACAATAAAGCTATTCCCCAAAGAAAATGTTTTACGAAAAAAAAAAATGTTTTCGAGATATTTGTAGTTTCACTGCATTTTTCATTCTCTCTAAAAGATGTGTTTTCTATGAATGTGAACAAAAGGGTAACTCACTATGCATTGCAAATGAATTAAACTCTCAACAGCTTCATTTTCTTCAACGACCGATTTTTAACAAATTTATTTCCAAATTTTGCAGCCTTCTTTATAATTTATGACATTATTCTTTTAACACAGTAATTTAAATATTCCTGATAAATTATATGGATCTTTACACTATAAAAAGTCGTATATATTATCTATTTTTTTTTAATATGGAGAAAAATAATTTTTATTACATTTTATTAATTCTTAAATACGGACAAAAAGAAAGAGAAAAGAAAAAAAACTTTCTTATAGGCAAGGTTCGTACACTCCTTGGAATTTCCAGGGACTCTGACACCACTATTAATGATAAGAAAATTTACATTTAATTTTTAAAACACAGAAGTCGCAATCCCCGCCTTTATTCACCGATTTTGCAATATTTTCCTGCAGTGAAATACTTTCAAAATACTGTTAAAATTTAGTGGTAATAATCTGTGAACCCTGTTATAGTGATTTCTAAAATTCTTTATGGAAATCTAAAAATAAAGTTTTTAAAGATAAAACATTCCTAAAATCCTAATTTCTATTTCAAAGAAATGAGACAATATTACTACAGTCAAACCTCTCTTTAAGGGCCACCTGCCGTTCCATTGAAAATTGGCCTTTATGAGCGGTGGCCCTTATGAGGGGTGGCCAAATTTTTCATTTCTTTTTCTTTTAAACCCGCGATTTGTAATCTGCATATTCTTTTAGTAAGTTCTCTTTGTTTTTAACAATTTTGTTAATTTTATTCTTGTTGCAGTTAAACTGTGAAGCCAATTTTCTTGCAGATGTTCCTTGATCATGACAATTAAGAACTTTGATTTTGTCGTACAAATCCAAATGTACTCTTTGGCTTGATTTAGGTGCCATAATTTTAAATTTTACATAAGTCTGAGCATATAATTTCTAGTGTAAAAATTGTGCTTCAATATACATTCACAGTTTTAATAAATGTGGATTCAGTTTTTCTAGATAACCTGTTACCTTACCCTTTGTGTGCCCACAACAAAGGGTCAAGTTTCCCCTCCAACAAAACCCCTGCAGGTTAACCCTTTCAGGGGCAAGGCATTTTTGATCAAAAAATTTTTAAATAATTAATTCGCACCGCAATTAACAAACAAATTTATTTGAAAATAATCAACAGCTTTTTTCACGCATATAATGAAATCGAAATTGTACTAAAAATTTACTGGTGCCATTTGGCAATTTAGGCATTAAAATTAACCGTTTGCAGACTGCAAACGGCGCCCCTCAAAGGGTTAAAAGGTCAAACAGTGAGGAACATCTGTCTGTCTCATTTGTGGAAAAGTTTGTGGTCCTTCAATGTGTTACTAAATCCTCCCCATCTCCCCCTGCCTTCTTTGTTGCAAGTGCAGTTGTCTGCTGGACTCTTATCTTTTGCACTAGATTAATTTTAACACAATTATTCCAATTGGTAAATAAATCATATTAGACGTAAATTTCCAACTGGGCGAAAAATGTCCGGACCAGGATTCGAACCAGGGATCTCCTGGCTGAAGCCGCCAGTGCTCTGCCATCTGAGCTATCCGGGATGAATCTGGTGGAATTTTTTTCTTATCTTTTGGTTCAGGAATTCAATACACCTGTTTAGGATTTAAAGCACATGTGAAACAAAATGGCCTTTATGAGGGGTAGGTGCGGCCTCTAATAGAAGTAAATTTAACATTATGTCTATGCGAAAAAATTTCGTTTCTAAAGAGATTGGCCCTTAATAGAGGTGGCCCTTGAATAGGGGTGGCCTTTAAAAGAAGTTTCACTGTATTTTTCTCTTCTGTTAAAGAACAAAAGTGATTGACCTTTTGTAAGAAAATAAAGCTATTCTTCAAGGAAAATATTTTAAGGGAAAAAATATTTTTTGTGTAAGGGAAAATATATTTTTAGCTTTACTGCTTTATTAATGTTCTCTAAAAGATGTGTTTTCTATGAATGTGAGCTAAAGGGTAGCTCACTATGCATTGAAATAAATTAAACTCACGACTGACTTTGAACAAATATATTTGCAAAAATTTTCAGCCTTCTTTTTAGAGTTTATTATATTATTATTTTAAAATAAACAATAATTGTAATAAATTATATGGATCCTTGCACTATAAAAAGTCGTATATATTATCTAAGATTTTTTATTGAAATCTGAAAAAATAATATTTATTACATTTTATTAATTCTTAAACAACAACAACGAAAAAAGAAAAACATTATTATACTTATGTCTAAAATTCTTTATGGGAATCTAAAAAAAAAGTTTTTAAGGTAAATCATGCCTAGATGCATCATTTCTATTTCAAAGAAATGAGTCAATATTATTTTTTTCTCTTTTATAAAAGAACAAAAGTGATGCAACTTTTGTAAGAAAATAAAGCTATTCTCTAAAGAAAATATTTTATGGAAAAAAAAATGTTTTCGAGATATTTTTAGCTTCGCTGCATTTTTCATTCTCCCTAAAAGATGTTTTCTATCAATGTGAGCAAAAAGCACTATGCATTGCAAATGAATTAAACTCACGACAGCTTCATTTTCTTCAACGACTGACATTGGACAAATTTATTTGCACAATTTTGCAGCCTCCTTTTTAGAGTTTATTATATTATTCTTTTAACATAATAAATTTCAATAATCGTAATAAATTATATGGATCCTTGTACTATCAAAAGTCGTATATATTACCTAAGTTTTTTTTAATTGAAATCTTAATAACGTTTTGGTTTCTCAGAAAAAGCATTCCTAAAAAATAAAACATTTTATAGATTGAAAATCTAAAAACAAATAATAATTAAAACATTATACGTGTGTGACTCCTTATAAATGAAACAATGTTATTATTTTCCACATTATAAAAAAATAATAAAGATAGATCTTTTGTAACAAAATAAACCGTTTTTGAAAAAGGATGTTTTACGATAAAAATGCTTTTGTGATACTTTTATTTTCATTGCATATTTCAGTTGCTGTGAAGTGAATCATACTTCTTCTATGAAGTGTTAGAGAAGGACAGAAGGAATGATTTTACTATTCGAATGAATCTTTCGGGGATGTGCAAAGGCATAGCTAGTAACCTTTGTTTTTTTGATATAATTTCTACGAGAAATTTTGAATGGAAAAAAGAGTTTTCACTTTTAAATGGGAAAATTTTAGAAAATTGTAACAACATAAAAATTCTTTTTATTTTCAAATTTTCTGAAAAAAAATTATTAAAAAAATGTTACGAAATTTAGCAACAATAATTTTGTTTATTTATTTATTTACTTATTTGTTTTACTAAATTTCTGGTGGTAATCGTTTAAAACCCCTTTAGGGGCAAGCAATTGTGTTTGTGTAATAACGAATTCACACCGGAATCTTGCAAATATTTTATTGCAAAATAGAAAACGCAATTTTGCGACATCTTTTTAACCCCTTGAGAGGCAAGCAGTTACGTTTGAGTAATGCTGAATTCCCACCGGAAAATTAGAAAAAAAATTCTTTCAAAATAAGGAAAACCAATTTTACGACTCTTTTTCCACCAAAGTTAGAAAAGTAATATTTAATAAAATTTTTCTGGTGCAAATTTTCATTAATCGTAGGTGGGATATATTTTATCCTACCGCCCCTCAAGGGGTTATATCAAAGTTAGAAAAGTAAACTTTAATAAAAGTTTTCTGGTGCTAATCTGCATTAATAGTTGTTGGGATATAATACATCCCACCGCTCCTCAAAGGGCTAAAAATACATACAAATCTTAGAAGCTATGATTTTGCGCCTGTTCGAATGATTTATCGCTAGTAAAATCTTTCATTCGGCCCTTCTATATGAAGAGTAAATAGAGTAACTCAATATTCAATGCAAATGAACTGAACTCATGTCAGCTTTCTTTCTTCCCCCACGACTCACTTTGAAGAAATTTATTAACAGAACTTTGGAGCCTATTTTAGAGTGTTATATGATATTTTAACGTGTAAACCCTTTCCCGCATAGGCAAGTTTTGTTGTAAAATGATGAAATGATTGACGGACACCGGAATTTTAAAACGACTTTTTTAGAAATTAAAAACGTGTTATTTTAGCTATTCATTATAAAAGCAAAATTTTACTAAAATATTCTTGGTGCCGATCGTAAATTTGGAATTACAATTAGGTATCCCGACCCGGGTACACTGTGCCGAAAAGGGTTAACACGTTAACCCCTTGGGAACGAGCGACACGTATACGTGCCGCATGAAGCGCTCAGAATCCTTGTCTTTCCTCACCAGTAAAATTTTACTGCAAAATTTGCCTTGTTTAATCAGCGCATTTTCTCGATTCAAGAAGACACAAATTTCTGTATTTAAAAAACAGTGACTAAAGATTAAAAATTTCGTAAAAGGCTCCCGTCCCGAAGGGGTTAAAGATCACAGGTGCATATATGAACCCTCAAAAAGTGCTTAAAACGCTTGAATTTGATACCGGTAAAAGACAAAAGTAAAATTGATTTTATTTAATCACGACATTTTCGTAATTTATAAACTTAAGCCAAAAAATTAAAAAAAGTGGTGCCAAACGAATAAAATTCTTGTAATAGATGCCGGTCCTGAACGGTTTATTCCATAAATTTCATTGATAGTAGAATGAAAGAAAATTTATTCATATTAATATCCACTATAGAATTCTGAAGAAATTTTTGGCTTTTAGATAAAGTCTTCCAAAAGACAGAAAAATAGTTTTCAACGCAGATAGAGAATATAAAAGTAAGTAATAATGATAAAGATTAATAACCGTAACTTCTAAAAATGAATAAATAATTCACTTAACAAAAGAGCAAAATGGACAAAATAAAATCATTTCCGAAATTTATTAATGCATTTTATTAATACTTAAAAAAAAGAAAAAAAAACTTTTTCCATAATTATGTCTAATCTCCGTATGAACATCTGAACAAAAAATTGTTTTTTAAGATAAAGCATTCCTAGAGGCATTATTCCTATTTTTATGAAATGAGTGAATATTACTATTTTTCCCTGCTGTAAAAGAACAAAAGCGATAGACCTTTTGAAAGAAAATAAAGCTATTCTCCAAAGAAAATGTTTTACGAAAAAATGCTTTCGAGATATTTTTAGTTTCACTGCATTAATCATTTTCTCTAAAAGATATGTTTTCTATGAATGTGAGCAAAAGGTTAACTCACTAAGAATATCTAATGAATTAAACTCACGACAGCTTCATTTTCTTCAACGACTAAATTTGGAAAAATTTATCTGTGAAATTTTGCAGCCTTCTTTTTCGAGTTTATTATATTATTCTTTTAACATAATAAATTTCAACATTCGTGACACGTTGTATGGATCCTTGCACTATAAAAAGTCGTATCTAAGATTTTTTATTGAAATCTGAAGAACATTAAGGTTAATGCAATTAGTTTTTTTAAGGCGAAAAAAAAAAAGATGTTATAGAACAAATTCATATTTGTAGAAAAGCCATCATGCGAGAATTCTGTGTCTTAATGTTTGTTTTACACCATACAAATTAATGCGAATAAAACCTTTATTTTTCACATCTTAGATCTTTATTCATCATCATCATTATTCATTTTCTCTAAAAGATATATTTTCTATGAAAGTGAGCAAAACGTTAACTCACTATGAATATCCAATGAATTAAACTCACGACAGCTTCATTTTCTTCAACGACTAAATTTGAAAAAAAAAATTATCTGTGAAATTTTGCAGCCTTCTTTTTAGAGTTTATTATATTATTCTTTTAACATAATAAATTTCAATATTCGTGACAAGTTGTATGGATCTTTGCACTATAAAAAGTCGTATCTAAGATTTTTTATTGAAATCTGAAGAACATTAAGGTTAATGCAATTAGTTTTTTTAAGGCGAAAAAAAAAGATGTTATAGAACAAATTCATATTTGTAGAAAAACCATCATGCGAGAATTCTGTGTCTTAATGTTTGTTTTACACCATACAAATTAATGCGAATAAAACCTTTATTTTTCACATCTTAGATCTTTATTCATCATCATCACACACATTTTTACAAATAATATTTAAAATAACATATATATATGTATTCTGATTATTAATAATATTTTGGGCGTTACATATTTCGAAACATGCAATACAAAGCCCAACATTACAGTCAGCGCAAACGCCAAACACCAACGGCACTATTTAAAGACTTTAGACCGAAATGCCAGTTAAATTTTTCTGGTTTCAGAAGTTTTTTCCGGCAATAAATCTCCAGCCCGGAAATATGACGGGAAGGTTGGCTGGTTGGTTGTATTTATGACGGCCAATTATCTGCACGAGGGATATAGGCCCAGGGGGGGGAGTGCCCTTCGTGGGTGTCTTTCTAAGGGAACCTAATCCGTATTAACGCTTGGAAATACAAGGTTCGAAGAAAACCACGAAAACTCCGAACGATTAGGCCGACGGGCGCGATTGGGATCGAACCCAGCACATCCCGTCTACCAGCTTCGAGAGCAGAACCTCTCAGCCACTGGTGGGGCATATGACGGGAAGGAGAAATAACGAACGACACCTCAGCCCGTCATATTGACGGGAGCGAGAATTAAGGGGTTAAAGTTAAAAATTTGTACTTTGAACTCATTCTTTTAGTGAAAAACACGTCTGTCTGCACATAGACAAGAAATATCATCACACGATTCACAAAAAGTACAAATGACTAATGCTTGCTCACACATAAATTCTTAAATTTCGTCACCCCCACCCCCTCTCGCACACCTATTCAAGAACGGAGTTTTGCTAAGCAATCGCTAGAGATTAAGTAGAGAAATTTTAAGGACATCAAATAAGAAAATCCACCTCCATATTCTTTGCAATCTCAGTTGTAGTTAAAACATAACGAAAAACAAAATCTGGTGACCGTTGTACGGAGGTTTAGTGTAATGTTATTTCTATGGAAGAGATTCGGTAACACTAAAACATGACCTGTTTAGTGTAATGTTATTTCTATGGATGATGTTCGGTAACACTAAAGCATGAACGGAATTCAGGCGTTACCATTGTTCGGAGTGACCGTTGTAGGAGGTTTCACTGTATATACAATGGAGTTATGAATAAAGAGGAGGAGACATATAGTCTACTGTCTACCAGTTGCGAGTGAAGTAACTGAGAAGGTTGTCACAAGATGGCGGCTGCTTTTTTTTAATCGGATCTTCAGTTTCTGCTTATCGCCTGTACAAACATCCCGCCAGTAAAATTGAACAGAAAATTTCGTCTTATTTAAGCGTCTTTTGCATGGAAATTTTTCTCAAAAATGTCGTAAAAATTTCTATTTGTTTTTACTGGTGTCAGTATACCTTGTAAAACTGTCAGTTTGTTTCCCTGGTTGTCACAATATGGCGGAAACGCAAGAGCCGCCATATTGTGAATACCGCCAAAGTAAACTGCTACCAGTAAAAATGAAAACCTTTTTCTACTATTATTTATGACTGAAATTTTGTAATAATAAGGTGTTTAAATAAGTTGAAGCATTCTATATAAATCTACTGGTGGAAGTTTCTACCGGCGGTAAACAACGCCTGCGATAGCGGTTACAGTTGAAGCTTCACTATTTTAAGGATATGTCAGTTCCTCTTTATTAATAGTTCCATAGTATATACATATTTTCCTTTAATAAAATAATAGAACGTAACTATTTAAAATTTTCTGGTGTGAATTCAGAATTTCTAAATAAAAAACCCGCTAGATTCGGCAACGTTAACTGTGCTTCTCACAAAGCGTATTATTCCTTTTTTTTTTTTTAAACACAAAAAATTTTAATGTATGATATGGCAATAAATAAAATACAAAAAGCCTGAAGCTCTTTTTTTTCTAATCGAAATAAAGTAAAAATCACGTAAATTTTATGCCAGAGAAGTATACCTTCCCTTAAAAACGACAAAAAAAAAGTCATACATGGTGTACCGAATATTTCTTAACAAAATCTGAAGAAAAAGTTTTGGTTCCTTACATAGAACATTACTAAAGATAGGAAAACCAATTTTCATCATAAGTAGAGAATCTAAAAGAAACGAATAAAGTAATACGTGCTAGCAAATTCTGAAAAAAAAAAAGAATCAGTTTGATTCTTTTTACAATTCGTAAAACAACAAAAGAAGTACGATTAAGCCAATCGCGAAAGAAATTTTTTTTAGGACAAAGATGTTTTTGTGATATTTTTATTTTCGCTGTAATATTCATAACTCGTGAATCACATTTTATCCCCTACGAAGTACGAGACAAGGTCAAGCCGTGAGTATAATAATTTGATTAAATCCATACTAACTTTACTTTTTCGTAATTTGGTGTAGGGCAAATTTATATGCCAAATCCTTTACCGTATTTTTGAATGCAGTGCATGGCTGCCAACTCTTACGCTTTTTTGTACCACAAATATTTATTAGTAAATTTTACTTTTTTATCACCGAAATTTGCCGATTAAATAAGGCAAAAATTTCTATAAAATTTTTGTGATACAAAAAAGCGTAATGGTTGGCAGCTATGGTAATATAAGTACGTTAAATTTCTGTTTATTATAAATAAATGTTGTTGCAATCTGAGAAAAATTAGTATTCAAACTTTCTATAAGAATCTCCGCTTTAATTAATCGCAAATTTCTTCTATTAAATACTGCTAATATTAATATTCTAAAATAAATACTAATACTTAAAAGTAGGTACCTGTATGTATCATGTAAAAAAGTTGAAAACGACTACCTTGTGGTTTTGGTGGTAAATGCATCACCAACATCTCTTAATTTTTCCGGATTCAGATTCAAGACAAACATGTTTTCAACCGGAAGTTTTATTTAATAAAAGGATCTAAAATTAAATCTAATAGTTTCGAAAACAGCTTGTTTAACCCCTTAATTCTCGCTCCCGTCATATTATCGGGCTGTATCTTTTACTCAAATTGTCTGATTCCCACGAGTTTTATAAAATAGTGAAATTGGGTATATTTTGGTATCGTTTTTACTGTCATTAAATAAGGTGACTATTTCGTTTTCATAAAAGTGGTGCCAATAAGCAATTTGAATTATTCAACCGTAATTTAATTCGAGCGTTAAGGGGTTAAGGAGCCTGGGACCCTTATCCCACATCCCCGACACATAAGATGATGAAAGTTAACTGATAAAGCAAATGCATAGCTGTAGTGCAGGGGTGTCAAACTGTGGCCCGCCGGATACCACTAAAATTTTACAGTTATCTTCGCCTTGTCTAATCGTCGAATATCTGCGATTCAACTTGTCGACTATTTCTTTAAAATTTTAGTGGTATCCGGCAGACCACAGTTTGACACCCCTGCCGTAGTGAAATGTAATAATTACCTTACAGAAACAAGACACATTTTCCTATATAAACTTTCTGGTTTTAAACATGTTTGTATTGGATCAGACTCCGGAACAAAAAAGATGTTGGCATCAATGGTTAATGTGTAATGTTAATAGTTTTGTTATAAATAATAATACTAGTTTTACAGAAATGGAAATTGCACAATTTACGCAAAGTTTATTAATAGTTTTCTGAAATTATGTTATCATATATTTATCATACATGTAATCATTTAATGAAGATGTCTAACAGTTTTTAATTATCTTTTCCCTTTTTTATTGCAGGTAAGTGAACGAAATTTGAACTACTTTACTTGAGGAATTTGTATGTGTAAGTTTAACTTTTTTTTTAATGAAAATTTACTTTTTTATGTTCCAAAATATGAATTAAGTCAAATTCAACGTTGTCAATGGTGGCTATTTTTTATTTCTATTACGCACCACTTTCTCAAAACAGAAAATTTTTCACATACATTTTGACAACATGTAAAGAGAAAAAGTCTACAAAATTTACTTATTTAAAATAGTGGTATAAATAGAATATAAAACTAGTCGCCAGCGGTAGGCCTGAAATTTCATCGCAGTAGTTTTGTTTTTCTTGATAAATATCTTAATGTAGATAAGGAAATTTACGTATTAACACATTCACGACGAGAAACAAGAGTTCTCGTTTGCAATCAAAAAACAGTATTGTCTAAGGGCGTGGCTTCTACCTTACAGAAAAGGCATTTATATCATGTTGTCGAAATTTTTTTAGATTGTAAGACATTTTATATTAAATTCGTACATTGAACGATATTTACCGATGCATAATCTTGGAAAGCCTATCTAGAACATCAATTTACAAAAGACTTTCTGAACAGGGAGGAGCTTGTACTCTTTTAAAATTCAGATTTGATAAAAATTGCACGTTGGCAATGTTTTAATAATGGGACATATAGAAATAATTACTTGATTAAAACTGACATATTATGTTTGTATTTTAGACATTTTTTTGATAGATTTTTATTACATTTATACTTTGACCACACATCCCTTAACCCTCTCGCTGCGGAACCCGAGATTTTCTCGGGGATGTATTTTTCCGTCTAATTAAACCTCCTTCATCGTTCCCACAAATTATTTATTTTATTGTGAATTTTGCCTTATTTAATCGGAGCATTTTCCCGATTAAATTAGACAAAAAATTTTGGTTTGAAAAACCGGTGACAAAAGAATAAAAATTCTTAAATACACAATTTTTGAAGCTATTTTGTTAAAGAGAAAAAAAAATTATATTTTCCTTTTTTGCAAATTATATTAAAAAAAAGCTTATTTGTTAAAATATACCTTTAAATATTATCCTCATTATCTGCTGAAATTCATCTATGGTTGTTTTTACAAAGACATTCCTTTTAACTCTTTTTTTTTTAAGTGAACAAAAAACAGAATTACGCTCATCTCCTGTTTCTCGGCGAATCGTTTTAATAGTACTACCAGCAACTCCAGCAAATTGACTGGCTCGTTTTGTAGAATAAGCTATCGGAATAATTAATTCTCCTTTTTCTTCTTCTTGATCACAAAATTGAATTACATTATGTATAAGTTTGTTAATACCACTCCTGAAAGATTTATTTCTACTCGAATGCCGAAGTAGAACTTCGGAAAATGCCCATCTAAGCGTAACACCCCTTTGAATAGCAGAATCGTTGCAGAGTGCTAGGCGCGGCTTTCGAAAACGAACAGTATAATACGCACAAAAAATGCATTAATCTATTTTCAAATAAATTTGGTGGAATATTCCGGTGGCAATGTGACATTTCGAGATTAAAATTAAGTGGGAAGAAATTCAGCCATCAGAGTTCCAAGGGTTAGTATCAAACTTTACTTGATTACGTTAAGTGAAAATTTTTCTTGAAAATTTTGAGGTCTAAAGTCAAAATTTTGGGATAAAAATGGAGGCCAAACTAGCAACACTGGTTTAGGGAATAGTGGCACTTACAAGTGAAAAATTTAGCTGTATAAAACAACGTGTCATGTCATTTATGATAAAAGCATCCCAACAGTATGAAAATACCTTTTATAGTAATTATTATGTTATGAATTACGAGGTGCCTCATTAATCGCTATTACTTTCATTTATTGAAAAGAGATTTTTTTCTATCGAACCTTGGTCATGGAAGAGGTGGATAATTTATAACTTAATAACTGAAATTTAACAACTGAAAGGATTTCAAAGGTAAATGCACTGTTCATTGGGTTTTTTTTTTTTTTTTTTTTTTTTTTTTTTTTTTTTTTGAGGAATGTTTTAATATTTTGGACATTCTTATATGGAGTTTGGTTATATAATATAGCGATCTCTGAGAAACATGCTTTATAGAAAAATAATATAACTGACATATAATTAGGTTACAATGACATGCATATTAACGCGCAGCGTAGAATCATGCACATTCCGAATTTTACCAGATCCGAACCCGAAATTCATATTTACAATCAACCACAAGACTAACCGCAACACAACAAAATGCTTTTTTTCGCTCCAAAACTTGATCCGAATTTAACATAATTCGAGCTACGACACATACCATAACAGTCTCGAATAATTTCATCATTCTTTGCGCAGAATATGTTACAATGAATGCTAGCAAAGCTGGTCAGCTATTATTTAAAATATTCTAGTGTTTTAAACGTCATTTTATCGTGCTTTATTTTCCCTCGCCAAGTATTATCTTAATTTTCAATAACTTTATTATGAACACTGTTAACTAGGATAGGTTAATAGGAACACTAAACAATGTTTCCAAATCTGGCGATTTTTTATTCAGAAATTTCAAGTTTAAACCAGAAAATGTTTAATACTATTTTTTATTTAGTTTATTCACGAAACGTTTGTTATAAGCTAAGCAAGTCTTACAAATCACTAAGTTCTTGAAATGTATAAAGAACATCTCAACTCAATCTAAAAAATTCGATAACCCGATGCAAAAACTGATGTTTATTTTAACTGAATTTGATAAACTTGCAAGTCAACTCAACATTACTGAAGATTAAGCTTTTCACTTGTTAAACTTTTTGCTTTCTTTCTTTTTTGTTTTGTGCTGTTTGTTTAAAAATTTTAAAAATAATAATAATAAAACCTTCTTAACCCTCCGTCTACCAGACGGGTCCATTGGACCCGACAGGTACATACAAAATATTCATTCAAACCAGAAATTTCTTTAAAATAAACTAAGTATATAAACCAGACAAAAATAAGGTAAATAAATAAGTTAAATAGTTTTAAATAAAAATTCTGGTGTAGAACGTTTTATTAAAACTTGAATAAAATTCCCGGTAGATCTAGGGTTAAATTGCATACTATGTTTTCTCATGTTTATCTTCTTATTTTTTCCTTTCTTTTGTTTTATTCACCTTCAAATTGCTAGACTGGGTGGACGCCGTCCTCTTGCTGTCGTTTGTTCCCCTCGGCTTATGCGTTTCTCTGTATATTTAGTTAGAACTCTCCTCAGTGTAGCTTTTTTATTTTGTAAATATTTTTTCCTTGCAGTATATTAAACTCTCTTGTAATTATGTATATATATATAAGTTTTTTATTATCTTTCTATTTTGTTCGCATTGTGATTAACTTTTTTCTAATGATAAACTTAATGTATGGTCTCTGAATTGAGTCTTTTTTTTTATGTTGGGTCTTCCTTTGGTAGCTTTTTCGCCTGTCATGGACATTTATTTGGATTATATAGAACTTGTATCTCATTAGTTATACTAACAATTTTTTCAAATTGTCTATCTTCTTAACTTTTATTTTTTTTATGTGGCTACTAGCCGCGTTTAAACTCTCTTTTTTTCTAAGGCTCCTATTGCATTGTAACACGATATATATATTTAGCCTGGATGTAAAGTTGCCAAGTAACTAGGGAATCCAAACACCTGCTAAGATTGTTCCATTTGTTATAAGCAAAAAAAAAAAGCTATTCAAACTTTCTGTAGATAATTTAGAATTTCTTAACGATAGCTTTATAAATGACATATAAATGCGTCAGCGACTTGATGATGTTAACAAAGAAAAAGAAAAAATCTAAATAAGTTTAATAGCAACACATTTTTTTGTTTCTTAGTAATCAATATCATTTTCTAATTGGTTCTATCATAAAAATATGAAAAAACTTTACTTTTGTGGTCAGGACAACGAAAAGTTGCAGTTTGCATATTGTCATTAGGGAAACTTCATGGAGTTATGAATAAAGAGGAGGAGACATATAGTGTAGTGTCTACCAGTTGTGAGTGAAGTAACTGAGGAGGTTGTCACAAGATGGCGGCTGCTTTTTTTAAAATGGGATCTTCAGTTTCATGAGTACCGCTAAGGCAAACATCCCACCTGTAAAAGTGAACAAAATTTCATATAAATTAAGCGTCTTATTCATGGAAATTTTTCTCAAAAATGTCATAAAAATTTCTATTCGTTTTTACTGGTGTCATTATGCCTTGTAAAACTGTCTGTTTGTTTCCCTGGTTGTCACAATATGGCGAAAACGCAGGGCCTAACTACCGCCGAAGTAAACTCCTACCAGTAAAATTGAAAATCAGTTTCTATCATTATTTATGACTGAATTCTTTTTTCAAATAAGGCGTTTAAATAAGTCGAAAATTTCTATATAAATCTACTGCTCGAATTTTTCACCGGCGGTAAACAACTCTTGTGATAGCGGTTACAGTTGATGCTTCACTATTTTAACTCCTTGAGGGGCAAGCAATTACGTTTGCGTAATGCTGAATTCCCACCGGAAAATTAGTAAAATTTTATCTCAAAATAAGGAAAAGCAATTTTATGACCTTTTTTCCACCAAAGTTAGAAAAGTAAAATTTCGTAATTTTTTTCTGGTGTAAATCTTTATTAATCGTAGGTGGGATAAAATATATCCCACCGCCCCTCAAGGGGTTAAGGATACGTCAGTTCCTCTTTATTAATATTCCCATGGGAAACATAAGGAAACAGTTATGCAGGCCTGCCACAGGCGACTATTTTTTTATTCTATTTCGCACCAGTTTTCCAAAACAAAAATCTTTTAGATACGCTTTCAGAACATTAGCAAGAGAAATATACTACAAAATAATTTTTTTAAAAACAGTGGTGAAAAAAGAATATAAAAATAGTCGCCTGTCGTAGCCCTGATTATGAGAAAAATCTCACTGGCTGTGGGTATCTTGAAAATTAATAAGAAATCTTTATTAGTATCAGGCTTATGAAAAAGACAGTAATTAGTATTCACATAAAACTTTTAGACGATTATATTATATTTTAAAAACTTCTACTAAAAAAAATGGTATACAAAAAAAATGTAAAAGTTGGCAGTTATATAAATACCCTAGAGACAGCCACAAAAGCGAAGTTTCAGGGGTATAACTACTGTTTTCTACATACTTGCTGATCAATTAAACAGAAACCAATAATGTCAAACCAGAAACAGAACTTGTTTGAAAATTTTTTACACAGTGTAATCATTACTATTCTTTTGCTGAAAGATTTCAAAATTTATAATTTCTGATAAATACAAAAAACACTGCTGTATGTCATTCAGTAGATGATATCCTTCGCATATGGTATGACCACTGAGTTCAATAATTGAACGAAGAGCTAACTCACGGAACGACTTTCTGCCACGACCGCATCACACTTTCAAATGCGCACAAGTAATGAAACCGGCACTTTTCGTAACATTAGAGACATAAAATTAAATAAAAAATTGTGGTGAACTTCAATAAAATCTGTCGTTTTTTAAGTAAAATGTTTAATTCAGTTAAAATAGCAGCAGCTTCGTCATATTTTAAAAAGAAATTCGGAAATATGTACTCCATAATACTCTATGGGAGGAAATCGGTGTTTTGCTATAATTTCACCTATGAAATTCTATGGCATTTTATTAATGGGCGGACTGCTGGATTCAATGTAACACAAGTAAAAATTAAATTTAAAAAATCAGGAAACACGACTGCGTAAAAAGCTAACTAATTAATTATTTCTCATTCAATGTGAAACTATTCTTTATATTCTTACCTATTTTTTTTATTTACTTTATTGATGATTTTTAAGTTGTGTTTAATTGTTAGTTCTTATCTATAAACTCTGTTTGATGAGGCCTATAGCTGTCTATGAAGGTTAGAGTTGCAGTAAAGCTAGAGATCCTTCCAACACAACTTCCAGGTCGTGTAACATTTAAACGGAGTTTCTGACTGTAAAATAATCAATGGAACATCGTCATCATTTTGAAAGACCTATCCATTGATATGAAACTGAATATGGTGCGTAAAATTTTTTTCGTCTCTACCGCCATTTTGTACTTTACGGCCACTATTTTGAATTTATAAAAACAAAACCTAGCCTATAACCATCGGACGGTTAAGACGAATTGATAGAGACATCATTCATTAAAATCCATACAGCCGTTGGGATGTTTCGAGGGTATAAAGAAATCCACATATCCAGATACGCATCAAACACATAACCCTTCTTGGCAGTCGGGTAACAATAGGGAGATCTCCTTTCTGTTGTGAGCTCAGTGGGTATAACTAAGTGATGGGCATAGTGAATAGTTTTCATATTAGAATGAATCGTTCGAGCAAGCGCAAAAATATAGATGTAAATATTTGTATTCGTTTTAACAAATTAAACCAGAAATTTTATAAAAAAGGAGGATAACAAATAATTTAGAGCCCGTTTATTGCGATGAAGTTATGAATAAAAAGAAGATACATATTTTAGAGACTACCACTTACCAGAGAAGTAACTGAGGAGGTTGTGACAGGATGGTGGTTGATTTTTCACATTGGATCAACAGTTTCCGGTTACCGCAGAAGCTATCTCCAACCAGTGAATTTTGATTAGTAATTTTCGACTTATTTCAGCGGCTTATTCATGCAAAATTTCTCTCACATATATGTTAAAATTTTCTATTCCTTTTTGTCGGTACACGTTGGACCGCCTATTATAATCTTTTTCATTGACCCTGACAGGAGGTTGTTTGGGTTGTCACAATATGGCGGGATCGCAGGGCCTGACTACTATCGAATTAATCTTCCATCAGTAAAAAAGAACATATTTTTTTTACCATAATTATGGCTTAAATTCTGCAATAAAAAAGGCTTTTAAATAACTAGAAAATGTCTAGTCAAATTTACTGGTGGAAGTTTTCCCCGGCTGTAATGAGCCACTGCGTACAGTTACAGTTGAAGCTTCAACACAAAGCGTTATAAGTAAGCGAACAAACTTAATGCTGGAATCAGGCGTAAATTAACACAGTTGCGCCACCTTCTGGACGGAGTGATAATTCACATACGCGGGCTTTTAGTGTGGCGCGTATTTTCAAAATCTTCAGTCACTCATGAAATGAATTTTGTTTGCCACATTTATTGCAAAATAATGGCGTTGCGAGAGGGGCATCCAGACGCACTTGACACCACAAAGTTTTCTTCGCCTTATCATAAGTACTTCAGTTATTAATCAAGGAGAAAAAAACTTTACAATTTTAGTGGTGTCAGTAAGAAAACAGTTACGTATCTACCTGTAGTTCACACTCCATTCGCTGAGTGACGCATGACCTTGATTGATGTGACCTCGGTTTTAATCTTGCGGTTACTTCTCCCATTTAAGATAGGACGCTTACTTATATCGCTTTGCTTCAACATTTTGAGGATATGTATATGTAAATTCATCTTTATTCATTTTTTCAGGTTTGTTACGTCCTTCACTAAATAATTTATGCTTACCTCAACTAAACTGTTTGAGAAATTCATAAAACACTTTTTCAATTTTTTCAAATACATTGTTACGCCGCAACTCATAAATTAGTGATCACTTTCGCAAAACTTATCGGATTCCAGAAAATTCTTCTCTTTCAAACTCTAGTGAAATATTAAACATGATAACAGGTTTAGAGTATATGCGATCTCGTTATTTTTAAATGAATTACCTCTAGAAATTTGAGAAACTTTTCTCTGTTTATGGATTATATGAAAAACTTTAGAGTAACGTTATTGAGGTAATAGAAAGCTCGTTTTGTGTAAAATGATACTATATTTCTTTCATTTGTGTCTTATCTTTTACGAAAATAAATATCTTTACTGAAGAACATGTTTTCTCGAATGTTCAGAATTTGTAAATATATTTGTAATTGCAGTTTTATACAAAAAATCCCTATTATTACATTATTCATTATTTATTTTTTTTAAATGTGTAATAAAAATACAGTCGAACCTCGTTATGCCGACACTCTAAGGACCAGATCAAAGTGTCGTCATAAGCGTGGTGTCGCGGTAACCGGAGTTGGGGGAAAAAGGTTTATGAAAAGCTGTATTTTTTAGTAATTTAAGACCATTTGAAATTCATAACTGGTCTTGCAGTTTTAAGCAATAAAACTGTATTATTAAACAAAATAAACGCAAAAACAAAATTGAAAAGAATAAAAATCAGATTTATGGTTACTTGTTTTATTTTATTGTTACATGAAATATTAATGAATTAAGGTTTGCTTATCCCTAGATGTGCGTCCTTACAATTCTTTTTTCAATATTATACAATGAATTGTAATCAATATTCGTTGTTTCAGAAATGAATGTTAGATAATTTCTGATCGTTTCAATGCAATGCAATGCTTCGGTTTTAGTCGGATGAAAAATGCCTTGTAACCAAAAGAAAGCGCCACCTAACAAGAACAAAAAGACCGCGAGTAGACTGATATGTCTATCTGGAGCTTAAGTGGGTCATTCATAGAGTTTGGGTTCATTAATTCAGATAAAGGATTGATGTAAAATTTCTGATTTGTCTCAATGGGTATTTTAGACACTTTTGTGAAAAGTTTGGCTAAGACATTTCTTACCGCTTAATTTCCGTGCTGATAAGATGGATTATGAAAAATGGACAATTTTCTTAAACCGTCGGGATATCTGGAGTTGAACATTATACAACGACGTAAAATCCGGAGTTTATTTACATTAAAATAATATACGGAACATCGGGACTTTGAAAAGCTGACGTGATAAGCGGAGTGACGTGAAAACCGGGTCTCGAGATAACGAGGTCCGATTGTATTAATTTAACAATGTAGCAAAACCCGTTAAACACTGGTGTATGAATTTCTTTTCAGTTAATTTTAATCCACAAATATCACACTGTCACCAGTATTTGAAAACAAAATTTTCGGTTTCTCATGTACACGAATAAATGCATTTAATTATTTATAAATAAATTTGATCTTAATTTCGGGTAAAACCGTGACATTTGGGAATTAAAAGTTACTGGGAAGAAATTTACCTACCACAGTTGAAAAGATTTTAAAAATCTTATTTAAAGAATGCGACTCATCTGTATAAACATAGTCATATCAAGAATATTTAAAAAGAACCATAGGATTCATCGTTAACATCTAAGAGAATTTTTTACTATAAATAATTACACAGTTAAGTGACGAAAGTTTTGTTTCTAATGTAAGTAAACGTTTTTGGTACTATGCCGATGTCTAGAAAAATGAAAAAAAATTTAATCACGGACATATTCATCATAAAACAGGCTAATTTTACAAACTTAGGGGAAAGAAAACCTCATTTATATGAGTTTGATAATCACTTTGATTGGTTTTCTGTAGTTAATTTGTGTATTAAAATACTAACCAAGAAAGAATATCGTTTCATAAATGGAGGATATTCATCTAAAAATATAAAATGCTTATTGAACTCTTTTTAGGAGGGGCGGATAAAATATACTAAATGGAATTTTCTTGTAAAGCTGTCCCCTCTTTCTATATATTTGGAAAAAAGTGCGATCTTATACTATATATTATAAAATGCAAATCAGGATTTCGTTCCGGCTGCTTATAACTTGAGTATTTTTGAATGAATTTTGATGAGACTTGCACTGTTAGTTAGACAATTATTCAGGTAAGGTTTTAGTAAATGAAATTTCGTTCTACGTTGCTTCGTTTACAATTTTCAGGGAAAGTTGAATAATTAGATCAACCCGATTACGAGAGATTAGCCTTTTTAAAAAATTTTTCTGTTGGACTGATTTTGATTAGACTTGCACTATTAGTTAAATAATTTGTAAAGGAAAGGTTTTAGTACATAAAATATAGTTCTACGTTATAGAGTTATAAAATTATGGTGCAAAGTTATATAATCAGGTGAATGGGATTATGAAAGATTAGACTTTAAATGGCAGTTAGATTCCCCGGGAGAGATCCCCTCGTCGGGAACAGCACTTTTCCGCCTATATCACTCGTATATATAAGCGATCGTAACAAACAGCACGAAACGTACAGCTTACAAACAGGACTTAATTACCAAGACGAAAACTTCCATACAGTAAATTTTACTAAAAATTTTCGTCTTTCTCAAATACCGTATTCATGCATAATCACTGTCAAGGATAAGACAAATGTTCCTATTCCTTTTTATTGGTGGAAGTTTGCTCCGTTGGTAATCAGGCCCTGTATACCAAGTGGAAAAGGTGGAAATCTCTAATTCTGATATCGTCGAACCACAAAGGAAAAAAGCACAAGTTAACCAATGACTATCGTGTAATCCTTGTGCGATTCTTATCATTTTTTTCTTGCTGGTATGGTAGCATCATGATTTATTTTAGGATTCATCCCTTCCTTCGCATTGTAAAAAAATGTTGTTGAAAACTGCAATTTCATAAGTATTTCGTGCCGTCCACTGACCAGACATTACATTTGTTCTAAATTTGGTTTCCGTTGACATGATGATTGCCATAAACATTTAAACATTTCATCCGAAAAAAGACAATTTTAAATCTTAATCATAAAAAACAGTTTTTTTTTTCAAAATTAACCTTTTTATTATTGATCTGACGAGTTGCTATTTTCATAGTTGATCGAGTCACAATTTACAAAAAGAAAAAAAAATGTTTCTGGTAGATATTTCTTGAAAATATCCTCGTACAGTCCAGGGAAAAAAAGTTAACACTCCCTACTAACTCAGCAACTAAATATAATAGAAGAAAGTTACTGGTACCAAACGATCGGAAATAAAGTCTACTTTTAAATTATATATATAAAATTTGTTGTGAGGACCGTCCACAAATCAAAACCAGACCAAACTTTGTTTTTCTCAGTAGCAACATTTATATCTTCGATTCAAACTATACCTAGAAACTAAATGTCTAGTCATTTGGATGGTAAGTTTTTGAATTATAAATATTCAAAATTTAGAGCCTCTAATGTTAAATTACATTTTCATATTTTTATTAATATCTCCTGATATTATAATCCTAATGTGTTCATTTTGTTGGTGGTTATAATACTAAAAAACCCAAACATAAATACATGAAATTTGTAATTAAAAAAATTATGATATGAATTATGAAATTAATATTCGAAAAAACTATGAATTGCAACAGAGTCAAAACACTGTTTTAAACACTAGTGTCAGGAAGGAAATTTTCACCTTGTTATTAATAATGGATGTAATCCAGATTACATCAAACAGAAAATATAAATATAAACTTCGAAAAAGCTAAAATTATGATTTCAACGTCTAACCACTACCCATCAATAATCCGTGAATCCATTGAAATTTTACTTAGAAGTGATAATGTTTGTAACGATGTCCTTTCCTATAATATTCCCGCAATTTGGTACAATATTCTAAATATATCACTACCTCCTGATAGTCTGAACTGATCTTTTCACCCCTCTGCAGAGAAATGGACTGACCTCCGCTTGCGCATGCGTACTATTTTTGTTTTTGTTTTTAAAATGTATTTCTATTCAGTCAATCATATTTTATCCCTTTGAAAATGAACGCGTGTGTGTTCGAAAGATCTCGGGTTACATTAAATAATATTTTTATATGTTTTTATATGTTTGTGTCACATTTTAAGTAGTTATAAATATATTATAAAGTTTATGAATTGCAACTTACAATTTTTTTATAGATTTATATTTAATTCGTCCTGCTTTATGCGAATTCTCAATTTCATATTTTTCTTTCAAGTAGTTTCCGAATTATCATTAAAAAACATGAAAATGATGGTTTAAGGGGTCGTCTATGATATGCAGAAAAGCATAGTTACATAAATTATATTTTACTCATTTTTTTAAAAATTATTTGGGCTGGTAATAGTCGAAACATATTAAGTGGGTGAAATGGGCATATTGGCAAAAAATAATACATGAATAGAAGTGACATAGTCGTTCTGTAGCATTTCAGCAATCGAGTCCGAACGTCAATTTGGATACAACCCTTAAAACATGCTCATGTTAAAATAATTAATATCTCGGAAACTATTCGTACGAATTTCATGAAACTTTGGACTTTGGCTAATGGAATTGGGTAGAATTTATTTATGGTGTCAAACCTAGGTATTGCTTTTGAAAAAAAAAACGAAGTTTGGGTTCATCTTGATATGTAGATGGCCCCCTAAACAAATTTTATATACATCATTTCAAAGTATTTATTTCCTTTCGTTTGGTACCTGTAACTTTTCTCTATGATAATTTGTATCAGAGTTAGTAGGGGGTGTTTACTTTTTTTCCCATGACTGTACATAGCTGCCAACTCTTAAGCTTTTCTGTACCATACAAAATTTATAGTAAGTTTTACCTTTATAAATCGCCGTAATCTGCCAATTTAAGGCAAAAATTTCCATTATATGTGCATGGTACAAAAAAACGGAAGAGTTGGTAGCTCTGCTAGTATAAGTAGGGTTGCCATTTAGCCTTTTTTTAATTAAAAAATTTCGAAATCATACTGTTAATTCTGAAAGAAGAATTATTACATTAAGTAACCACGAAAAATTTGTTATTAAATAAAGAAAGTAATATTTCAAGTAATTTCAGTTATGAAAGCGAACTTTCAGAATTTAAAAAAAGGCCAAACCGGCAACCTTGAATATGAGTACCAGGTACCATAATTAAAGTGCACGTGTTTAAAGGGTTCTACAAGTTAAACTATTTCAAATACTTAAAAAAGATTTGGTATATATTCAGTTTAGAGAATGCTGAAATAAGTTCTGCAATTAAAAAATGTATATATTAAATTTTTTTAAGACAGATGGCGCTGCATATTAAAGAAAAATGGGAATTTCCTACAGCTAAATTTTGAAACATTTTTATTGAAAATTTAACAAAGCATTTTTATCAAAATGATAGTTTTTATAGTGTGAGTTATTTCTGTTAATATTTGCTAATAAAACATCTTTAACATTTAAACACCATCTATCTGTATATTTCAAACTAATAAATTTCATTGCATCGCATTTCATTTCCGCATATTCTAAAAATAATAAATACCACATCTTTCAAAAATGTAACAAATAATTTAACTTCTGGAGCTCTTCATACACGTGTAATTTAATTATGGTGACCCTGTATATAGAAGAGATTAATTTTCAAAAAGTTACTGAAACGTACAATGTCCCAAAACCCGTAATGAAAAGGTTTTTAACAAACATGAGGAATAAGATGCTGCGTCAAATTTTGAAACATTTTTATGGAATTTTTCACATGATAACGTGTTTATATCAAAATGATAGTATTTACAGAGTAAGTTATTTTTGTTAATATTTACTAATAAAACATCTTTAACATTTTAACGCCATCTGTCGATATAATTTCAAACTAATGATATTTATTGCATAACTTGTTTCCGCACACTCTAAAAAGAATAATTACTACAGCTGATTTTTAAAATATTCCAAATATTTTAACTTGTAGAACACTTCAAACACATGTACTTTAATTATGGCCATCCTCCATATAGCAGAGATGAATTTTCAAAAAGTCACTGGGACATGCGATGTCCCAAAACCCGTAATAAAAAGGTTAATAAGAAAAGTGTAAATAATAAGATGTTTAATCAGTTTATCGAGTACACGCTGTATTTTCTCTTCCAATTTTATAGTTAAGAAGACCATGAAATTGTTTTCCGTAAAAAGAGAAAAAATATATATATAAATGTATAACGAACTGTAAAATATATTAAATTCTTGAAAATGTTCGCATATTGAAGGTAAATGCAAGGGATAGACAAATCGAGAATGACTTTTAAATCTCATGGCTATTTTGCTGATCTAAGATGTAGAAGAGCTAGAGCCTCTTTTTCTTCTTTTTTTTTCCCTTTCCTGTTTATTTCATCCTGTTCTTTTTTCTTTTTTCCTTTTTTCGTTGTTTGTTTGTTTCCTACTTCTGGAGAATAGATTTCGTGGTTAGAGAAATTTAACCAATAAGTTATCTTAACACCTTGAGGGGCGATGGGACATATTTTATCCCATTTACGATTAATGAAGATTTGCACCACAAAAATTTTATTGCATTTTACTTCTCTAACTTTGATGGAAAAAAGTCGAATAATTGCTTTTCCATATTTTGCAATACAATTTTTTGAAGATTCTGGTGTGAATTCTACATTACAGAAACACAATTACTTGCCCCTCAAAGGATTAATCGTATGTGTTCCACCGTTCATTATCCCCAAATTTTTGTGTTGTTTAGCATTTGGGGATATTTTCTATCTTAATTTATTGATTTAAATTAAGTTTAAAATTTAATGAGTATGAATACGAACAGTTGATTGTATATCGTTTTGTGATTTATATCTGCCTCAATAATTTCTTCAGTATAAACCAATATTAATGATTTAATGTAAAATAATACAAAGATGTGCTTGAATTATCATTCAGAGATAACTTGTGATTTAGCTTATTGATTTAAATTAGTTTTCAAATCTAAATAATTTATTAAGAAGAAGAACAGTTGTTTATATAACTTTGTAGTTTTATCGATATTTACTTCAGTACAAATCAATATTAAGGATTTAAATGTAAAATAATACTCAGATGTTTTCTTCACAATCAGTCGAATCAAATGAAAGAGCAAGGAAGTAAAATCATATCTTGAGTAATTTAAAAACTAAATAATTAAGCAAAAGAAAAAGCAATTTGTTATATATAAATTTAAAAGCTTGTAATAGCGTTATTATTCCTTCTCGTAATGCCATGGAATTAACATAAGTAAGTCTCAAATACTTGTTCAGCTTTTGATGAAATATAGCACAAATATATTTTGAATAATATAAAAATCTAAACTATTTAAGAAAAAAGGAAACTTAATATTGATTTTTCACCAATTTATGAGCTGGCAGTTGTATCATTATAAGCATTAATAAATAAAGTTTATGGATTTAAAAAAAATCATATATATGCTTTTTTAAAAGTTCTACTTAATATAGTCCTGCTCTCAAACTAAGTTATTTCTTGGTAAAAGTGATAAAAATATATTTACAAGGCAAATAAATACCTTTATTTAGAACGACTTGTTTCATTGCTCAGATGGTAGACGGGAGGTGCTTTGTTCGAACCCAATCGCGCCCGTCGGCCTAATCGTTCGGAGTTTTTCGTGGTTTTCTTCGAACCTTGGATTTTTTTGTGTTAATACGGATCAGGTTCCCTTAGAAAGACCTCCACGGCGGCCACGCCCCTCCCCCCTTTTGGGCCTATATCCCTTGTGTTGATAATTGGCTGTCATGAACACAACCAACCATTGCTCAGATGGCGACTCGAAGGTGCGTTATTTCAGTTAATATTTGCTAATATGACATCTTTAACATTTAAACGTCATCTATCGGTATAATTTGAAACTATTTTTTTTCTGCAAAATTAGTTTTTTGCATACTCTAAAAAAACTAAATACCACGGGTTTTAAAAATATTCCAAATAGTTTAGCTTGTAGAGCTTTTAAACACGTGCACTTTAATTATGGCCACCTTGTATATAGCAGAGATTAATTTTCAAAAAATTACTGGGGCATGCTATGCCCCAAAACCGTAATAAAATGGTTGATAAGAAAAATGTGAAATAAGAATAAAATTGGTATAAAACACAAATAAAATGCACTAAAATTGCTTTTAAGTGCAAATATATAATATAAAATTATTTAAAATAACTTAAAAATACATTAAAAATTAAATTAAAATCACAAAACGTTTTCGGCCAAATTAACATGGCCATCGTCAGTGGTTAGTGAAATGTTCTTTTTTTTCTTTGCGCTTATTCGTCAAGGAGAGACCATTGTAATTGAAGGGTTGTATGGAAGATAAGTTGAGAGAAAAGGGTATTCAAATTAAAAAAAAAAAAAAAAAACTTTCATCTACTATGTAGCAATTCTTTCTAGACCCCATAGATATCATATGACAAGACATCGTTACTTAGGGAAGGTAGGGGAGGTATGATACATTTTTTTTTTACTAATTTTTTACAACCCTTAGAAACTTATTTTTAAACAAATTTTTCGTGTTTTCTTATAAAGTGACCTTTTATTTATCTATCAAAATTATTCTGAATTTAAAAAATAATCATTCAAGAAATATATCCAAATTATTGTGAATGGTTACTGCTGTACCAAATCTCCCCATTGCTGTGGAGGGCTGATACACTAGTAAGGGAGGTTTAATACATTGTTATGTAAATTGAAAAAAAAATGCATACAATTCAATTTATGTGTCATACAATTTTTTAGGATAAATCTTGAAATATTTAAGTAAAATTTAAAAAGAAATGACACTGACATATTTTTGTTTCAGAAATGTTTTTTGCAAAAATATTTAAACAATTGCTACTATTTAAACAATTCTATTAACACACTTTTTAGAAAATAAATAATGAAAAAAAAAACCTAGAGATCTTGCTGCAAGGAAAAGTGAAGTGAACATTGCTGATTTGAAAACAATTTAACATAAATTTAGCCCATTTAAGATTTCTTTAACCCTTTCAGGGCAAAGCATTTTCAATGCTAAAGTGTTGAATAAATAAATGGTACCGGAATTTGCCGACAAATTCAATTGGAAATATGTAAAAGGGCTATATTTCACTTTCATATTATATGGAAAATATTTTACCAAAATGCTCGTGCCAATGTGGCGTTTGGGAGTTAAAATTAAGTGGTCTCGTAAACATACCACCACCCCTGAGATGGTTAAAAGAAAAACTAATAACTCTATCATTTTGGGAAGTAAAATCGCATGGATTTAATGTTTTTTTTTTAATTTGCCCTTCGTCAATTATAGAAACATCTTCCTTTTCAGGCCACTTAAACTTTTTTTCTACATGACGAGCAAAGCGAACTAACCATCTATCATCGCACTGCTTTTCTATGCAACCTACATAATGTCTATGAATAGACTTTTTGTTCTTCCTTACCAATTTCAGTAGCTCTTGCTATAAAACAATAATGAATATTACAGTCCTATATTAATTTACAAAAAAAAAAAAAAAACTATTAAATTTCAAATATACAAGTGTATCATTTCTCCCCAGCACTAATGTATCATTTCTCCCTATCATACCTTATTGGATTTTCAATCACTTTGTATAAATCCAGTTGCAAAATGCCAATCTGCTTTCTGGTAAAGCTCCCCTAACAATGTGCTTTACAAATAAAAAAAATTACAATATATTATCTTCACAATAATAAGAGTTATGAAGGAAAATCAGTATTTAAAAAAATTTACTTTGACATTCCAAAAGTCTTCAAAACTAAAAGAAAAAAAAGTTGTCAGTTCTTCACTGCTAAGTCCAGCTAATGATGGCCTCTGCTAATAAAAGAAGACTTTACTTCTGTTACAATGGCTGGTTATGCCATTTGTTGAGAAAAATTGTCAATGTATCAACCCTCTCTATATATCAAACCTCCCCTACCTCCCCTCCTATATTTTTATTGGAAATTATTTGAAGGGATTCTTGGACTTATTGAAATCTAGTTTTATAGGTTGAATATGAGGTAATCTTGCTAACGCGGTATGTGGTCTATTTAATCTGAGATCTGCTTCATGTTCTATTATTCTATCTCGAAATTTCCTCATTGCCATACCTACGTAAAGAAAATCCTCATTATCTTTTTTGAAAGGTATAATATATACCCCTGATCTATTGATAGCTTGGACTGGATTAATTATTGTATTTAAGAGATCTTTTAACTTTGAGGATGAAATAACATATTTGTCAGTTTATAGCGCACACATAGTATTTTCCCATGTAATTTTCTAATTAAGATAACCATGAAATTGTTTTCAGCGATAAGAGAAAAAAATATATAAATGTATAACGAACCGTAAAATGTATAAACTCTTGAAAATTTTCGCATACTAAAGGAAAAATGATCAATAAAAAAATGCAAGCGATAGAAAAATCGAAAATGTCTTTTAAATCTCATCGATATTTTGCTGAGCTAAGAGCTAGGAATGCTAAAACCTCTTTTCTTTTTTTATTTTTATTTTCTATTTATTTCATCTTTTTTCTACTTCTGGTGAAAACATTTCGTGGTTAAAGAAATTTAACCGATAAATTATTTTACGCGTGTGTATTCCACAGTTCATTTACCCCTAAAGATGTGCGTTGTTTACCATTTGGGGATAACTTTCAATGTAGTTTATTGATTTAATTTAAGTTTAAAATTTAACAAGTATGAATACGAGCAGTTGATTGCATAACGTTTTGTGATCTGTATCTGCATCAATAACTTCTTCAGTATAAACCAATATTATTGATTTGATGCAAAATAATACAAAGGTGTGCGTGAATTGTTATTTAGAGATAACTTTCGATGTAGTTTATTGATTTAAATTAATTTTCAAATATAAATAATTTATTAAGCATGAACACAAACATTTGATTATATAACTCCGTAGTTTCATCGATATTTACTTTAGCATAATTCAATATTATTGATTCAATGTAAAATAATACTCGAGTACGTTCTTCACAATAAGTTGAATCAACTGAAAAAGCAAGGAAGTAATATAATATCTTGAATAAATTAGAAAGTAAATAATTAAGCATAAGAACTAGAAATTTGCTATAAATAAATTTAAAAGCTTGTAATAACGTTACTATTCCTTCCCATAAACCATACAATTAACATAAGTTTGTTTCAAATACTTGTTCATATTGAACCAGCTTATGACGACATATAGCACAAATATATTTTGAATAATACAAAAATCTAAATTATTTAAGAGAAAGAGAAACTAAATATTGATTTTTCAAAAATTTATCAGCTCGAAATTATGTATCAGTATTAGCACCAAAAATAAATAAAGTGTATGGATTTGTGGATTTCAATTACAAAAAATAATTCACACATATACTTTTTTAATCAAATCCTGCTGTCAAACTAAGTTAATACTTGCTAAAAGTGATAAAAATACACTTACAAGGCAAATAAATACTTTCATTCAGAGCGATATGTTTCATTGCTCAGATGACGTCTCAAGGGTGAGTAATTTATGTTAATATTTTTTAATAAAACGTCTTTAATATTTTTATATAAGTAAATAATATGAAAGTAATGATTTTTACTGCATAATTCCTTTCAGCATACTCTAAAAAAAATAAATACCACAGCTTTTAAAAATATTACAAATAGTTAACTTGTACAGCCCTTCAAACGTGTGCCTTAATTATGGGCACTCTATATATAGCAGATATTAATTTTCAAAAAGTCACTGTGTGCGATGTCCAAAACCCGTAACCGTAATGAAAGCTTTAATGAGAAACATTAGAAATAATATTTTTTTGTCAGTTTATCGCGTATAGGCTGAAATTTCCCTCGCAATTTTATAGTTAAGAAGACTGTGAAACTTTCTTCGTAATAAGAGGGAAAAAAATATATAAATGTATAACGAACCGTAAAATATATAAAACTTTTGAAATTTTCGCCTATTGAAGGGAAAGGTGACAAATAAAAAATTGCAAGCAACAGAAAAATCGAAAATGTCTTTTAAATTCCACCATTATTTTGCTGAACTAAGACCTAGAACAGCTACAATCTCTTTTTCTTCTTTTTTTTTTTTTTTTTTTTTTTTTTTTTTTTTTTTTTCATTTTCTGTTTATTTCATCCTCTTTTTTCTTTTTTCTCCTTCTGGTGAAAACATTTCGTAGTTAGAGAAATTTAACCAATAAATTATTTATGCGTATGTTTTCCACCATTCATTATCCCCAAATTATGTGCATTTTTTACCATTTAGGGATACTTTCTATGTAGTTTATAAATTTAATTTAAGTTTAAAATTTAATAAGTTTGAATACGAACAGTTGATTGCATATTGTTCTTTGATTTGTATCTGCGTCATTAATTTCTTCAGTATAAAACAATATTATTGATTTAATGTAAAATAATACAAAGGTGTGCGTGAATTATCGTTTAGAGATGACTTCTGATGTAGCGTATTGATTTAAATTAATTTTCAAATCTAAATAATTTATTAAGGATGAAGACGAACAGTTGGTTATATAACTTTGTAGCTTCATCGATATTTACTTCCGTATAAACGATATTATGCATTTAATGTAAAATAGATACTTTCTTCACAATAAGTCGAACCAAATGAAAGAGCAAGGAAATAAAATCATATCTTGAATCATTTAGACTAGTCGGATGTGCCAATCCCAAAAAATTCTTCTATCTCATACGTGTTTATATTATCCATAATGCTATGCTAATTCACTATCGCAGTGCCAATATTAAATGACAATCTAGGCCCATAACGAGGATTCAAAAGATATGCGTTTGTTGAATTTCAAAAAGCAGATAGAAAAATCGCATTTTTCAAACAAATCATTTAATTTCGGCACTCAACCCCCTTAGATTCTGAAACAAAAATTCTTAACCCAAAGGACATAAAATTGACACCTTTGGACAGGTACACACCTAAGTCTAATAAGGATCTACTTATGAGAAAGTGTCACAGAATATGAAGTTTGATTAAATTTCTTGCATTAGTTTTTGAGATATTGCTATCGCGAAATTCTTTAAACCCTTAAGGGGCGGTAGTATTTCTCTTAAACCACTTCATTTTAAGGAGCAGATGTCATAAATTCATAAATTCCCAGGGCCGCGATCTTGGAATTTTTCTTGGCGTGAAAACACCTTTTTCGCTAAGTAGTAAATGTCGCCAAGCACAGATTTGTACGCATGTTAGGCTTAACAACAACAAAAAATAAATGTAAATAATAAACAAAATTCGTTAAAGTGGCAATCCCTAAACGTCGTATGAGCGCTACGCACTCATTAACCGAAAAAAAACATCAGTGGATTCAGCTAACTCCTTCTGCAGCAATCATAAAAAAGCACAAAACTTAAAGCCAAACGTCAAATCCGCAGTTAGTAAATATACGTATGTTGCTGTGCACCAATCTCCGAAATGCATGAGAAATATAGAATAAACGTTTAATAGAAAACATTACTATAAAATAAAACAACAAAATATACATAAAATTACCAACATACCTTAACAGACATCTTTCTTGAAAGCTCAAGCACGAAATACCTCCTAGCATCATCTTCATTTCCCAAAATAGGCTTATGACTACGCATTGTAAACAAACCTCCTTTATCATTCAAAATTTTCTCATATTTCTTAATTACATCCGCAAGAGCGTTTAAACGGACTACAGAACCCATAGTCAATCAAATACATCCAATAAATTTAACATAAAAATAAAAAGACAGAACGATACAACACTATATCAAAGCACATGTACAAAATCCCAAACGAAATCCTTCTGAAACACAATCTCGCTGAAAAACTGGATTGACAGAACACGACACGCCAGAACACACACGTCACACGTGTTCCACATCGATAAAGAAAGCCAACATAAAATCACCAAGAAATCTCAAAACATCCAAGATAGCAGCTAAGGGGATATACGAAATCTAAGCCAATTGTAATTCCGAAATCAAATAGTGGCACCATAATTTTGCTAAAGTAATTTTGGGTTTATTATAGATACGAAATATAGCATTAACTTATTTACAAAAAAATTTCTTTTCAAATTCCGGTGTCGTTCACTAATATCAACACTTCAGCAATGGAATTGCTTTGTCCTGAAAAGGTTAAAAAATGCAGCGTAGCAGCGCCACCTCTTATATGATTTACACTAACACCTAATCAGCCCAAACTTATGTTAAGAACCAACAGAATATGAAGTTTGATGAAATTCCGTACATTAGTTTTTGGGAGAGGACTATTGCTAAAATCGTGTAAATCCTGAAAAATGCAGCAAAGCAGAGCCACCTATTGGGCAATTTAGACCAAATCCTAATCAGAAGTAACTTATGTCAACTTCTAACTGAATCTTAAGTTTGATGAACATTACTTTACATTAGTTCTTGAAATAGAGATATTTCGGAAATCGGGAAAAATGCAGCAAAGCAGCGCCACCTTTTAGGCGATTTATACTAAAAACTAATCATCACCATTTTATATCAATGTATAACTGCATTTAAAATTTTGTTAAATTCCGTGCATTTGTTCTTGAGATAGAGCGCCCGCAAAATTTTTATCACACACAGACTCACAGACGGGCATTTTCTAAAAACAGTCATATTGTGTTTAGGACCTTCAAAAATATATAAATGCGCCGACAACCGAAAGTCAAACTTTTTCACGAATCTAGTACTTTAAAAACTAAATAATTAAACATAAAAACTAGCAATTTGTCATGTATAAATTTGAAACCTTGTAATAACGTTATTTTTTATCTCGTATACCATTGAATAAGCATAAGTGAGTCTTAAATACTCGTTCCAATTAAACCAGCTCATGATGAAACATTAAGGAAGTACAGATATATTTTGAATAAAATAAAAATTTAAATCATTTAAGAAAAATAGAAACTACATATTGTTTTTTCCCAATTTATCAGCTGGCAATTGTATCAATATTAGCACCAATAAATAAAGTTTATGGATTTATGGATTGAAAAAAAATTTATAGATATGCTTTTTTTTTTAAACTCTACTTAATATAGTCCTGCTCTGCAGAATGAGTTAGAGAAATGATCTTATGAATAAGAATGAAATATTTAAAAAAAAAATTAATTCCAGTGCGCAATATGCAGGGTGTCCCAAAAGTCTCCGTACAACTTCAAAAATTTATTACAAAATAATAATAATAGGCCTACAGCAAAAATAATTACAACAGTACATAGAGTAACTCAAAAAGGTTTTTTTACTACTATCTTAGTATAATTCTACGTAAGATCTTTTCGTTGCATGCGACGTTTCCATGCGACTAAGCACTTCAACAAGTGCGGAGCGAGTACGTGAAACTTTTTCTAGAAGCCCTGTAAAATCAATTCGAAAAGCATTGCAAGAGCTTATTATGTCAAAAATCGCAACACACAGAGTTCTTCATAAACAATTACAACTTTCAGCCTACAAAATTCAGATTGAGCAGGCGTTACAAACTGATGATTATGCGGAACGCTTCTAATTTGAAGTTGAAATACTTCAACGCATGGAAACGTCGCGTGCAACGAAAGGATATCATGTAGAAGTTTACTAAGATAGTAGAAAAAATCTTTTTGAGTTACTCTATGTACTGTTGTAATTATTTTTGCTGTAGGTCTATTATTTATTTATTTTTTCAATCAATTTTTGAAGTTATACGGAGACTTTTGGGACACCCTGTATTTTACTGTAATTTTAACGCAAAACAGTAAAACAGAGGTAAAATAAATTTATTAATTTTTAAAATCACATTTAAAACATTTTTAAAATTTGACTACTGCCAAAGTAAACTTCCACCCGTAAAAATGAATATCTGTTTCTACCATTATTTACAACTGAGATTTTTCAGTAATCAGGCGTTTAAGTAAGGAGAAAAATTCTATATAAATTTACTGGTGGGAGTTTACCCCGGTGGTAATCAAACCCTGCGTAAGCGGTTACAGTTGAAGCTTCACTCTTTTAAGGATATGTCAGTTCCTCTTTATAAAAAATTCAATGCTTGACCCTTTATCGGGCAAGCCAATTCTGTGGCTGAAATGTTGAAAAGATTCACTGCCACTAGAATCTACAAATGGATTTATTTGAAAATAAAATGCTTTTTAAAAAAACAGCGTCATTATAAAAACAAAATATTTTACCAAAATTTCCGGTGTGAATGGACCAGATTTCAATAAAATTTAAGTGGTAAGTATTTTATTATCGTCCGATAAATTGTCAATAGACGTAAAACTACATTGGTATGGTAATTTAGCTGCTTTTACTGATTTAATTAAACTTTCATTTAATATCTCATTTCCTTACACTGTGAAAGAGACAAATGTTTCTTAACTTTTATCGAACGCTTGCTTTTTATACATGATTCACCCCTAGGTTATAAATGTATTCGGTGTATATTCGCAGGGCTGCTACTGACGACTATATTTATATGGAATATTTCGGTCTTTTAGGATGGTCAAGGTCGAAGGCATCATACTCAGGCAGTTTAGCGATAATTTCGTTAGGAAGGTTGTATAAGCTTTTATTAAATTTAGAGGAAATGACAACAACTCTTTTTTTAAAGGTGGGAGATTTCTGAAAAAAAATCTTCCAGGTTTGGCAATCCTATTTGCTACCTGTATAGTGTTAACCCTTAAAGTATGTGCCTTCCTTCAAATCGCTGTTTTTGCGAAAATTTTCGATTTTTTTTTAATTATTATTATTTTAAATTAAAGGTCAAACATTTACGATTTCAAAAATGCTTTACTTTTTGTTCAGCGATAATTAGAAGCAAAATTTTAGCCAAAACTGTAATTCGGAAAAGAGCTTTCGGAAACCGGAAGTGACCATTTATAGAAAGGTAAACAATACATTTTAGTAGTTGTTTCTTTACTTTTAAACAGGTTAATGCTAATATTTTTCATTTTTAATATAGAATTAAGTTTGAATTTAAAGTTGTAAACTTTATACATAACTTTTGTGCAATATTAAAATCTTAATCTGCGTTTTCTGGAAAACTGCATTTTACATTGTTTACGTTTACGAGAAACCTCATTTCTTAAAAAGTTTTTAAGGAATTGAAATAATTTTTTTTTCACAAGTTCTGCTCATCTATTGGTACGTTATTAAACAAAAGATAGTTTGTAAGTATGTATATATTAATTTAAGAGCATTTTTATTGGAAAATACACATTTAATACACAAAAATCATGATTTGTATACAGAATTATGTATATGCATTAATAAATTTAAGAGGTATTGCAAATCTTTTGCTTCATAACACAGATAAACGGTCAGGTAAAATATTGTTGAAAAGAAAAGTGAAATATATTGAATAGATTTCGTTATAGAAGTATAAACGCAACTCTTTACTAAAATTTGAAAAAAAATTGCCTAATTTAAGAAAGTTAACGAAAATTCCATTAAAAATGTATTTGTATTTATAGTTATATTCTCCGTTTTAAATAAAAACACATGTGTTTAATAAAACTTTCATATTTTTCAAAAAAAGTTCCCGAAGATAGGCACATACTTTAACGGACTAATGTCGCCATATAAGCGGTATTGGCACTCTTAACCCTTTGAGGGTCAAGCAACTACGTTTCTCTAATGTTGAATTCACACCGTAAATTTCGAAATATTTTATTTAAAAATAAGAAAAACTGATTGCTCAACGTCTTTAAAAATAAAAATTTCAAGGGGTTAACCCTTTGAGCTGTGATGCGTGAATTTCTTCCCACTTAATTTTAATCTCCAAATGCCACATTGGCACCGGAATATTCAAACAAATTTATTTTAATATAGATCAATGCATTTTTTCGTGTATATTATAAGTGGAATCTTTTGTTTACAATATATTGGTGCCAATGTGACATCTGGGCATTTTGAAGAAATTCACACCCAGAGCTCAAAGGGTTAACCAATTTATTCGCTTGGCATCACTTTATTTTAAGAAGCACTTTTACTCGTACTTTGACAACAGGTGCAAGAGAAATTTACTAAAAAAAATAGAATATAAAACAGAATCATGTATTTAACCCCTTAATTTTCGCTCCCGTCGGTATCACGGGCTGAGGTGTCGTTCATTATTCCTCGTGACCGCCATCAGTGTTGCCAGTGAGCTACTTTTTTTGTAATTTCGATCTCTTGATTGCCACCACTTTTTTGAAACGGTAAAATTACCTTTGTTTTCGCCTTAATTAATACGTCATTAAATAAGGTGCATTTTACCATTTCAAACTAGTATGTTGTGGCCATCACAAAACTTTCTTCTATATAAATCACGTCAATTAAATCCTTTAAATAGTACAAGAAATAACAAAGATTTAGCACCAATTCATACCAAAGTATATCTGAATTTGAAGTTGGATAAAAATTCGTGCTTTAGTTCAATAGCGGAAATTCTGAAAAAATGTAGCATAGCAGCGCTACCTGTTGAGCAATTTACACTAAAAGTAAACAGCACTAAACGATATCAAGGTATACCTGAATCTGAAGTTTGTTGAAAATCCAAGCATTAGTTCTTGAGATAAAGCTATTGCGGAAATCGCAAAAAATACAGCATAGCAGCGCTACCTGTTGAGCGATTTACGCCAAAAATTAAACAGCACTAATTTATACGTCAATTCATGTCAAGTACTAACTAAATCTGAAGTTTGATGAAAATCCGTGCAATAGTTCTTGAGATACAGCTCTTGTGGAAATCGTTAAAAATACAGCACAGCAGCGCCACCTGTTGGGCGATTTACACCAAAAATTAAACAGCACTAATTTATATCAGAGACTAACTGAATCTGAAGTTTGATGAAAATTCGTGCATTTTTTCTTGAGTTAGAGCTATTGCGATAATCATGAACAATGCAGCATACCAGCGCCACCTGTAGGGCGATTTTCACAAAAAAGTAATCAGCACCAAACTATATCTTGGACTAACTGAATCTGAAGTTTTATGAAAATCCGTGTAGTAGTTCTTGAGATATAGCAGAAATCGTGAAAAATGTCGCATAGCAGCGCCACCTGTTGGGCGATTTTCACCAAAAACTAATCAGGTACAGTTTATATCAAGGTCTAACTAAATATGAAGTTTTTTGAAATTCCGTCTATTAGTTATTGAGATAGAGCGCCCACAAAATTTTTGTCACATACAGACTCACAGACAGAGTGACAGAGTGACGGAGTGACAGAGTGACAGAGTGACAGAGTGACAGACAGACTCACAGACAGACATTTTCTAAAAAACATCAAATCGTGTTCTGGGCATTCTAAAACGTATAAATCCGTCGAAAACCGGAAGTCGAATTTTTTCACGAATCCAATACTTTCTTCTTGTAAAGATAGAAGAAAGTAAAAAGGGATCCCAATCAAGAATCTGTATTTTAAAAAAGTAGCCCATCTGGCAACACTGCCCGCCATATTTCCGGGCTGGAGATTTAATTGCTGGGAAAAGTTTTGAAATCAGAAAAAATTAATTGTAATTTCCGTGTGAAATCTTTGAATATTACCATTTGGGCTTAGTTTTTGGCGCTGATTGTGATGTTGGACTTTGTATTGCATGTTTCGAAATATGTCATACTCAAAAAAATTATTAATAATCAAAATTTGATTGATGTGTACATATATATTATTTCGAATATTATTTGTAAAAATGCGTGTGATGATGATAAATATAGAAGTAAGATGTAAATAATAAAGGTCTTACTCGCATTAATTTGTATGGTGTAAATCAAACGCTAAGACACAGAATTCACGCATGATGGATTTTCTACAAATATGAATTTGTTCTATAACTTCTTTTTTTTTCGCCTTAAAAAAACTAATTGCATATTTTATTTAGAAAACTTAAAATTATTCAATTTCTGGAATAAAAAATAGGCACTTTTTTATGTTTTTTTTTTCAAATATTAAGCGACCCTGAAGGGGTTAAAACTCTGAACCGTTAAGGGCCCATGAACCGTTAAGGGGTCACGGGAAGAAAGGAAAACGTTAACGTTAATCCAGGATTGCCAGTCTGACCTCCAATTTTAATCCGAAATTTCAAATTCAAACCGGAAATTTCGAAACAATAATTTTTACTTAATACATCGATAAATGTGTGTCATTAATAAAGCATATTATACTATACTTTATTTCTCGTGTGAACTCGAAATTTCTGAAGAAAAACGGAGGTCAAACTGGCAACCGTGGTTAAGTATATGGGGGCGTTATTTTAAAATATCTCGCTTTGAATTTAAATTTCATTTAAAATTAGGAATATTTTTCATTTTTTTTTTCCATAGGATAACCGACGATGATGTAAAACCGGACTAGTTTTCACTTTTACGATTTTGTTATTTTTTTTATATTAAAATAGTTACAATTTCAGAACCGGTTCCAACCGGTTCCGAAAGTGAAAATATTTTTTAACCATTTGGAAAAATGGCTATTGTCCTCTGTCAGGGTAGGAAATCAAAAACATATCTGAAGCGTTTCATTAGTTGAATCCGCATTTTATTCGTTTTCTGATTGGTCCACACAGTAATCTGTATTGTCCCTTTACTTTCAACAGAGATGGATACTTCTATTGCCACTATGACAGAAAAGTAATAAAAACTAAAATAATAATAATAATAATAATAACTCAGAAACAAATTGAGATACAACATTCAAACAAATTGCATTTAAAAGTACATTTTTTTCCCTATACGACGGTGTAAAAAGTAATATTGTGGGATGTTTAGAAGTTTAAGAATGAAATTTCATTTAAAATTGGTTCAGGAATATTAATGTTTAATCCATGACATACGTAATGAATGACCAGCTCCGTAGAAGTTTAAGAATTTACAGTACCGAAAAATGTAATCCATGGCGTACGTAAAGTATGAAATTTCATTTAAAATTAGGAATATTAATGTTTAATCCATGGCGTACGTAATGTATGACCAGCTCCGTAGGAGTTTAAAAATTTACAGTACCGAAAATTGTAAAAGTGAAATTTCTTTTAAAATTTGTTCATGATGGTTCCAGGAATGTTAATGTTTAATTCATGGCGTACGTAATGTATGATCAACTCCGTGCGATTTTTTATGTCTTAAATTTTAATCTTTGAAAAAATCATTTTCCAAATGGTCGTTGTAATTTGTTAAATTGCTTTTTTTTTTTTTTTTTAATCTGAAACCAAACTGGGAAAAGTAAAAACTAGCCCGGTTTTAGATCGTCCTCAGCTATCTTATGTAAAAAATGTATTCAAAAATATTAAAATCAAAGCGAGATATTTTTAAAAACGCCCCATAGATTTAACATTAGCGTTTCTCGTTCTTCCCGTCTCCCGTGACTGGAATCTTAAGGGTTAATATAAATATATTAGATCTAATGGAAAGTTTAATCCAATAACGTTATTTCACGCCTACCGTAATTTCGCGCGTATCAGCCGCACCTCAGATAATACGATTTCCTACCAGAATTTATTTTCGATAAAATGTGACTTTCTTCTGCTTAACACTAATTTAACTTCTTTTTTTCAATAAAATTTCCGGTTTGAAAAAGACTTAACTAAACCGCGGCGGATACGCGTCAAATTACCGTACTTTTTTAAAGTTCGGATTTCTTCAATGGCTTCACGTTTTTAAAATGATAAAATTCCCATTGTTTTCACATTTCATATTAACCCCTTAACCCTCTCACTGCGTAATTCTTTTATCAAAACAGCTTCAAAATTTGCGTATTTAATAAATTCGTCACAAGCGTCTTTTAAGAATTTTTATTCTTTTATCACCGGTTTTTCAAAACAAAAATTTTCACCTGATTTAATCGGTAAAATACTCCGAGGCAAAATTTACAATAAAAAGTTACTGGTGGGAATGATCAAGGAGGGTTAATTAGACGGAAAAAATGCGTCCCGATGAAATCTCGGGTTGCGCAAATTTTGCTACTTTTACGTTGCTCGAGAAACTCTCGGGTTGCTCAGCGAGAAGGTTAACGGTCGCATTCAAATTGCTTATTGACACCACTTTTCTGAAAAAAAAAAAAAATATTCACCTTATTTAACTCCTTAATTCTCGCTCCCGTCATATTCTCGGGCTGTGGCTTTTACTCAAATTGTTTGATTCCCACCAGTTTTATAAAATAGTGAAATTGGCTATATTTTAGTATCGTTTTTACTGTCATTAAACAAGGTGAATATTTCTTTTTCATAAAAGTGGTGCCAATAAGCAATTTGAATTATTCAACCGTAATTTAATTCGAGCGTGAAGGGGTTAATGGCAGATATAATGATACCATAATACAGCCAATTACACTATTTTATAAAACTGGTGGGAATCAAACAATCTGAGTGAAAGACACAGCCCGTGAATATCACGGGAGCGAGAATTAAGGGGTTAAGGTGAAAACAATTGGAATTTTATGACTTATAAGAGTGTTGCCAATGAATTTACATGAATTTTTAAAAAAGTAGGCGTGAAATAGCATTATCGGACAGAAATTTCCGGTAGACCTAATACAACGTGGTTCAAGTTTGGCTTTGGATATCTAAAAGTAAGCGTTATTGTGCTATAGTTTTTATATTATTATAAAACATTAGTATAAAGGTATCTTTACTGTAATATCACGTTAAATTCAAGGAAATGCACTAAACTTCAAATTCATAAGTATATTAAGATGGTACAGAAAAAAAATAAGACACAGCATAATAGCTTTTAAACTGCTTTTTCCGATATTTAGTTTGGCATTTTAAACTCTTTTCGCGAAACATAAAGACATACACTAAATCTTCCAGAAATGCATTCAAATGTAAATATAGTCCTTTTAAAAAGGTCTATGTTAATATTTAAATAAAAGAAGCTCTGTGTTTAAAAAGAAAACTGATCGAATTGTAACTTTCTTTCTTTTTTTATTCTTTTCCCCTTTTCAGCTAAGTAATGAAACTAGTGTCATTTAATGCTAATGGTGGAGGAAAATTTAAACTTTAGCATCTCATTTGGTAGAATAAAGCAGAATAGCTTTATTTCTTCTAGGTGTCTAAAAAGGTAATTTGTGCATTTTCGAGGCAAACTGAGAATAATCTTCCTTTTAACCGACCTCAAAAAAGCTAAAAGAAAAAAACTGATGGTGCCAGGGTTGCCAGATTGGCCTCCATTTTTATTCAAAAATTTCAAATTCATGCCAGAAATAAAGAATGGTACTTTATGCCTTCTTTAATAAGAGACATTTCGCGTCACATAAAGTAAAAAAAAAATTCTTTCAAAATTTATGGTATGAATTTGAAATGTCTGATAAAAATTGGAAATGAAATTGGCAACCCTCGATGGTGCTCTAAAAACTCAAAATACTGTTATTTAAGTATAGTAAACTTCGTTTTATAGAATTTTGTTCAATTAAATTAACCCCTTGAGGGGCGGTTGTATTTTTATGAAACACTTAATTTTAATTCCGAAATGCCACAATGGCACCAGAATTTTGGTAAAAAAATTTTGGTTTATCATATTTGCGAAATATAGCTTTTTTTTTATTTACAAATAAAACTTTTTAAATTCCGTTGTCAACATTAATTTCAACACTTTACCATTGGAAATTCTTTGCCCCTGAAAGGGTTAACACATTAACCACCAAAACTATAAGAAAGGGCATATTTTTCTATATATATATTATATTAGGATGGATACAGAATAAAGTTAAAAGTAAGACAGCCACATCATAATAGCTTTTAAACTGCTTTTCCGATATTTAGCTTGGTATTTATGACTATTCCCTAGAGGCATAAAACATACACTAAATCGTACTGAAATATATTTAAATGTAAATATATTCCTTTTAAAAAGGTCTAGGTTAATATTTAAATAAAAGAAGCTCTGTGTTTAAACAGAAAAGTCATCGAGTTGCAACTTTCTCTCTTTTTTTTTTTTTTTTTTTTTTTCCCTTTTTCAGCTAAGCAATGAAACTGGAGTCATTTTATGCTAATGGTGCATGAAAATTCAAACTTTACCATCTCATTTGGTAGAATAAAAGGGAATAGCTTTATGTCTTATAGATGTGAAAACAGGTAATTTGGGCATTTGCGAGCAAACTGAGAATAATTTTCTTTTTAACCGACCTCAAAAAAGTAAAAAAAAAAAAAAAAAAAGAAAAAAGAAAGAAAAGAAAAAAGAAAAGTTAAAGAGCTGGAAAGGTAAGATGTTTTCTAAACGAAAAATAGAGAAAAATGTTTTGTTAATGCTAAAGGTAACATTTTCCACTCAACATTTTTGCGACCACATATTTTCGTCATTTACAAGCAGTTTTTTCAGGTGTCCCGCGTAAATTGCGGCTCTAAATGATCTGGACACCAGTATTTTAATGTAATTTTTTTCGCCTTATCTGATGGCAGAATTATCTGCGATTAACCTATTGAGGAACATGGGTGTATATATGCAATCTCAAAAAGAGCATATAGAACTTGTTTTCCGCACCAGTAAAAAAGAAAAGTAATATTTGCTTTCTTTAATTAGAACAGGTGCTGAACAGGTGAGCAGCATTGAAGGGTTTCCTAGCTGATAACAGCTTAACACCCAGACTAGGAAATGAAGTATCTTATGTTTTGTGAGCCATTGGGAAAAATTTAATTGTAGTTCAAAACTACTTGAGAAATAAAATAAGAAATTAAAAGAGGAATTAAAAAGTTAAGAATTTGAAAGAAATAAGTTTAATAATAAGTTAGGACTTAAGATAAATAAATGGAAAATGGTCTAACTGTAGTTATAAAACTACTATATAAGGATTAAAAAGAGAGAAAAAGTTAAGAGTTAGCACTGTTCAGAGTTACACTCGCCAAGCTTTGCCAGGAAAAGCTGAAAGGAGGTAGGGAAGCCACATTAACCAAAAAAAGGGACTTTTCAGGGCCATACATTTTCCCCCCTATGTACCAATATAGTGAAAATATAGCTTTTTTTTAATATGAAGAATATAAAAAGACATGAAAGAAGATATAAGCAATCTTAGTGTGGTGTACCCAGAGATTACTGAGTGTTCATAATTCTGGAGAGCCTAAGGCTTTTACGCTTTAATTAGAGCATTTGCGTGATTATTTAAGTAAAGGTAACATTTTTTTAAAAGTGGTGCCAAAGGAATAAAATTTGTGTAAAAGGCGCCGCTTCCGGAGGGGTTAAAGATGGTGAAATAAATGTAAGAAATTAGTGGTGTCCATATCATTTGGAACCCTGATTTCCGCGGGACACCTGTCAATACTAAATACAAGGTTGCCTGTTTGGGCCTTTTAAAATCAGAATTAATACCAGAAATACAGAATAGTGATTTTTAGAGAGTTCAGTGAGACCCGTTTCGTCGTAACACAAAGCACATGATTCTTCTTTCGGAATTTCCGGTACGAATTCGGATTTCTCAATAAACAAAAGTCCAAACTGGCAACCCATATGACTAATCTAAAAGGAAACAAACTGATGTTGCGACGGTTGCCTGATTGGCTACCATTTTAATTCAGAAATTTCCAATTCATTCCCGAAATACAGAATAGTATTTTACGCTTTATTTAATAAGAGAGATTTAGCGCCACATAAAATAAAAAATTTTCTTTTGAAATTTCTGATAAAAACTGCAGGCCAAACTGATAACCCTGGGTGGTGCTCTAAAAACTCGAAATACCGCTACTTAAGAATAGTAAACTTCGTTTTATTGAATTTTGTGCAATTAAATTAGCCCCTTGAGGGGTGGTCGTATTTTTTTGAAACCACTTAATTTTAATTCCGAAATGCCACAATGGCACCAGAATTTTGGTAAAAAATTTTTGGTTTATCATATATGAGAAATATAGCCTTTTTTTTTATTTACAAATAAATTTGTTTTTAAATGTCGGTGCTACATTCATTAATTTCAACACTTGAGCAATTTGCACCTGAAAGGATTAACATATTAACTTCCAAAACTATAAGATAGGGTACATTTTTCTCTATATATAGGGTGATCTCTATACAGGGTGATTAAAAAACGATGGGAAAATTTTTAAGAGGTGATAGTACACACCCAAACAAACATTTTGTATCGAAGAATGCATGGTCGAAAACTAAACGTAAAAAAGTTAGAGGGCGTCAAAAGTTATGTTCTTATAGAGGCAAAAACACACAATGAACGATTAAGTTAAGTTACGAAAACAAATTTAATGGCATTTAATTACAATAAGTGCTCAAAACATTGACCGGCAGCTGTTATGCAAGCAGTACAACGGCGAAGAACAGATTGGCGAATTTTCTGAAACACACCAGGCACCACCGCGCTCGCCAGATCTTTCATGTCTCGATTTTTTTTTGTGGGGACAGCTAAAGGCTCTTGTGTATGAGACTACCATTGAATCCGCAGAAGAACTTGTCGCCAAGCTTTCGGCTGCTGTAGGGGAAGTTCGCGATATGCATTGAGAAAAAAAGAGATAGAGCTGGAAAGGTAAGCGTTTTCTGAACGAAAAATGGAGGAAAAGATTTTGTTAAAGATAAATGTAACAGTTTCCACTTAACACTTTTGCGATCGCATATTTTCGTCACTTACAAGTAGTTTTGATAGTTGACCCGCGTAAATCGGGGCTCCATATGCTCTGGACACCAGTATTTTAAGGTAACTTTTTTCCGCTTATCTAATGGCATAATTATCTGCGATTAGAGATTGAGAAATAAACTGTAAGAAATTAGTGGTGTCCAGATCATTTGGAGCCCTGATTTACGTGAGACACATGTCAATATTAATTACAAGGTTGCCAGTCTAGGCCTTTTTAATTCAGAATTAACACCAGAAATACCGAATAGGAATTTTTGAAGACTTCAATGAGACAAATATCGTCATTACGCAAAGCAAAATATTCTTCTTTCGTAATTTCCGGTACGAATTCGGAATTGGCAACCCATTGAGTAAGCTAAGAGAAACAAACTGATGATGCTCTTAAAAAATCAAAATACCGCTATTTTAATATAGTAAACTTCTATTTATTTAATTTTGTGCGATAACACATTAACCGCCAAAACTATAAGATACGGAATCTCTCTCTCTCTCTCTCTATATATATATATATTAGGATTAAGATGGATACAGAATAAAGTTAAAAGTAAGAGAGCCACATCATAATACCTTTTAATCTGTCTTTCCGATATTCAGTTTGGTATTTTAAACTCTTTTCTAGAGGCATAAAGACATACACTAAATCGTATACTGAAATATATTCAAATGTAAATATATTCCTTTTAAAAATGTCTATGTTAATATTTAAATAGAAGAAGCACCGTGTTTAAACAGAAAACGATCGAATTGCAACCTTCTCTCTTTTTTTATTCTTTTCCCTTTTTCAGCTAATAATGAAACTGGAGTCATTTAATGCTAATGGTGCACGAAAATTTAAACTTTACCATCTCATTTAGTAGAATAAAGGAGAAT